>CM077003.1:120580812-122055812 GCA_039090855.1 Macrothele yani
ATCTGTATAGCAGCCTTAAGCGATTTGCTGCTAAGGTGCTTTGGGCAATCAGCTACTCTCCAGAGTGGCAGGTCCTCCTCTCCAGTTGCCACACTGTTTCGTTTACAATCCATTCCTTCTCACTGAACAGACTAGTTTCTGCTTTTCATAGACCACAAGAATTTAAATTTTGGATTGTTTTAACATTGTTTTTTGTTGCACAGCTGTGAGAAAACTGGGACACTGATAATAGGAATGCTGCTTGCTACCTGTATGGTCAAACACGGAAGTAAATATCACAATGCATCTGTCTCATTGTTTCCAAACTAATAAGGGGATGGGGGTGAACTTTAACCAATACACAAGTTTTGATAAATATATATGATGGAGGATTTGCGTGACTTTTAAGAGTGAGGGATAAGAAAGTTTGCAAATAAAATACATTTCAAATTTGCAATAATGTTTCCTACCCCCCCACCAAATTGGAAAGTGTGCTACAAATATTGTGTTAATGATCCATTGAGTACTAATAGATATGTTCAAGAGTAGACAAAACCCCAAAATCTTCAGGTGCCAGCTCCTTTTCTTCTGGTCAGCAGAGTTTTTCAAGACATAGAAGGAGAAAACACCATGATCTATCTAAACATTAACCCCACATACAGAATTGTGACCAACAGTCAAAATGAATGTATTATTTCTTAGTTAAACGTTGTTCAATAATTTAGTGCAATATTCTAAACTAGAACTATGGAACATATTATACACTTGAATTAATAGTTGCAATTCCAAAATAAGTTTTCATTTCAGAAAGTTCATCTTTGTCTTCTGGTGCATAACATTAAATAGAACCACTAAAGAATAACACTTATAAAGCAGCGTTCGAATTACCCAGTGGTCCGCTGGTCATTGACCAGTAAAACTTCTGTTGGACCACTGAACTATTGATTTTACTGGCCCAGATGATCAGCAAGTTTTTTTTTTCTCAGTTGTCACAAGTTAAAAAATTTATATTTCTTTTACCCTACTGTACAGTTTTCTTTTTAGGCTGCAAACTAGTGATTGGTTCTTGAAATGCTATCGGCCAACAGCTATTTTTTTTTTTTTTATACCTTATGATTTGTAAAGAGTGGAAGAAACAAAAAATGCAGAAAAGCAGTTTCCCAGTCCTTGTCTTTTAACGGCAACAGCCGTTTTTGGTTACTTCCGATCATTTGTAATGAGCAATAAATGTCCTGCTCTTTATTAGATTCGCCCACCAAAATGAATACAGCAGACACTGATACCAGGCACAAGCCCGCTTCTGTTTCTGCCCCAAGAAAGCACGCTAGTGGAAGAGGTCAGTTGAATGCACGAAAGTGATTTTTGCAGAAGAGCAATTCACATGAAACGGTATTAAATGGGGGACTAAAACTAACTTCATGGGAAAGTAGGTGGGATGAGTAATAAGATAAAATAAGGAAAAGGAAGCTAAACAATGAACTGTCCCAGTGGCGCAGTGGTCTAAGCGATGGATTATGACCATTCATCCGGAAAGGGTCCGGGTTCGAATCCCGGCAAAGCATGGATGTTGTGTTTGTCTTACCACATTGGCTCTCTCCCTTCCCCGGAACCAGTGACCCCAAATTAGGGACAGGTGACTGCTTATAGCCCGTTGAGTTGCTCACGGTGGTCATTGAACCTTTAAAAAAAAAAAAAAAAAAAACACATACAAAAAAAGGCAGCTAGTGTATAAGAATTTTTTGTATCCATGAAGTCTCCTTATTCCATTCTAACTTAAAAACAGATTAGGAATGCACTCTCTGCTATTATCACCAGCCCATCAGAATCTGATTCTAGAAACATTCTTTGTTGTGTCAGTTGCACTTTCAAATTAGATGTTTTAAAAACAAATGTTAGAGATATAAACTTTGAATAATAACCTTTCTCACCTGTTAGAAATTTTTATGTCTGTAGTGCGCATGCCTTCATTACATCCTATGTCATTTGTGTGTCTCATCCCACTGTGTATATATATCCTGCTGATCTAACCATCAGACTTACACCTGAGGATGGATCCGTTGCGGATCTGAAAGATTCTAGTGTGCCTTTTATGTGAATGCTTTAATGACTAAGGTGTTTTTACATTAAAGATTTTTAAACTATTTTATCGTGCATAGACGGCAATGTACTTACATTAATTTTCAAAATCCTGCACGAAGTGTTTTTACGGACTCGGAGATAATTTCATTGAAATGTTATGATTATTTTCTACATGTACAGTAAATGTTGTAAGTTTTTTTTTTTTATTTTTTTTTTTTACGAACCAGTTGTTTACAAATTCTAGTGGTCCGCTGGGCCAGTAGAAATATTATTTTCTAATTCTAACAGTTTATAAGCATTGCACACTGAATCAATACCATAGGTACAGACATCTCTGATGCTTACTTACTTTGCACGCAAGTACATATCTATATTTGGTTGCACCGCAGATTTTAGCTTGAATTACAACTGTTAATATTGCTCAGAATGCATAACTCTGCTGTCAATGCCAAAAAAATAAATATTGGCATCTTATCTTAGTTATTCCGATTCAACGATAAGTAGTCAGCAAAATATACACAAGCAGGAAAAAATCCGTACGGTGTACTTGTTGTTTTATTAAAGAGACTGAAGCTTCATAACAGGTTATCCAAATTTTGAAAGATTAAATTTTCAGAATAGAATTTGAAAACTTGGGTGCCAGGTGAAAAATTTTAGGTGCCATGGATCTGGGTATGTTTACGATTTCTTAGGGAGAAGAAACGTACACACACAAGGCACAACAATCAGTTTTCATGTAATACCAGAAATGCTTATGACATGAAGAAAAAAGTGCTGTAACTGCAGTATTCATAATCCAGCAACAGCAAATTTAATCATTTGAATATAATTCTATACATACTTGTTTTTCAGTGCTGGAGGCAGTACTATACAAAATTTTCAGCTACTTCAATACTGCAATGAACATTTGAAATTCTGACACTTTTATGTCATCCAACATTGTTTTGCTTAATATGTTATCATCATACATTTTTAGGACTTATATTTAATGCAACCGATGGGTCAGTGATTAGCAATAAATGATTAAAATCATTGAATCTCTAGGCTTGTAACACAGTGCCATTCAGACAGGCTGTATTATCACTCAGTATCAGTGCCTATCAATGCAACAGAAAGATAGAACTACAGTTCAAAATCTATAGATTTGCACATGTCTAAAATAAGTAGTTCAGAAAAATTATGAATCAGGTGATGTGAAATCTACACATCCTGGTGGTGGCAGAATTTGTTCCTACAGACAGGAAGCATATTGTTAGGCTCAAATCATACAAATTACTGGAGACAGTTTGCATGCATATGCAGAGCCTGTGTTAAATATCTGCCAGTTGGTTAACTGTGATTAAAAAAAATTTGGCAAATTAGATATAAAACTGATTAAATTTGAAGCAAAATCCTTTCTTTACACCATTGGAGATATGCTATGCGAAGAAGAAAATGGAGTTCAATTCTCGAAGCATTCCCAAGTTTTATAAACAATGGAAGCTTGTAGAGAAGAGTTGCGAGTCATTAATCCTTGCTGGAGCGACATAACTGTGCATGCGACGGCTAAATGACCAGTTGTCCTTAACAGGGATTAATCACTCTATTTTGAAACTTCTTAGCTTCTAATATAATCCCACTTCATTTTTCTGCACACAGTAATGCCTAAACAACTCAGATCAGAGCTTACAATCAGCAAACCCTTTTACTGCTTCATGCAAAAAAAAAAAAAAACATGCAGGAAACAAGATTTAAGAGAAAAAAGTAAAAAAGTATATTATTCTCAGCAATCAGAGTGTGGTACCGATCAGGTTTTAGTTCACTGCTACTTCAAGGCAATATATTTTTCAAGTTTTCTGAAGTGTTACAGTGAACTAAAAGGTATTCAGTATTGTATAAACATTTATTTATTTTTTCTTTTCTAGAATTAAAAGTATTTTTGGGTGGCAGGTTTTAATATTTTTTCCCTTTTGAAAAAAAAACTTGGAGGTACAATGAAGGTATGAATTTTCTAAACATTTTGATGGAGATGCATAACAACTGCGAGTGGTTGTTTAAAATTTCATTATTCGTGACAATATCCAGTAGCACTCCATTTAACATTTCATTATTAGCACCAATATCAAGCTGCACTCCATGTTGCTGTGCCCTTTCCTGAATAATTTCACCTATAACACCATGTTTAGTGTCTTTTGTTCTATTCATAATACCTGAGCTTGATACAGCTTAACGTGTTTGCCTCCCTCCCCCCATTACTGTGTGTAACGACTTTTCCACGGCCATCCAATATACATACATGCGTATAAGCAAATATGCACGTGCAAATATTTGCTTCTTTGGTATCTTGCTGCTACGAACAAATCTCAACAGAAAAAATTCTCTTTTCATCCGACCAGAGGAAATGTCTCCAAGTTTATCTACATGCTTAGGAAAACTTCAGTTTTTTGAAAAATTACTGATTACAACCTTCAAAATATTTTAGAATGCTTTTAACACTATGTTTTTCTTTTTCTTAGCCTTGTGTCAATGGATGCACCCCATTACCCCTGTGAAATCATTTGGCATCAACCAGTTTGTGAACACAGATGTTTAATCACCTCTCTCCCTTATCTATGCTAATACATAAAGAGAGAATGTGTGTTTGAGGTAATCTCAAAAACTACTGAACCGATTTGGATAATTCTTTCACAGTTGGGAAGCTTATTTCTTTTCGGTGGACAAAGGCTATTTTGTTAATGTATTATTATTTTTTTATTATTTTTTATTATTATTGGCTGTACTACTGAATCAGATCGCTTTCAAGTAGTTCCCAATTTTTCGTGTCCACTTTGCTTACATACAACTTGAACACACCCAACGTGAAAGAAAGTAGTTCCCAATAATATACAGATTTTTTTTTACTAATCTCGAAAACTACTGAACTGATTTAGATAATTCTTTCACCGTTCGGAAGCTTACTTCTTTTCGGTGGACATAGGCTATTTCGTTTATTTTTTATTATTTTTGGCTGTACTACCGAATCAGAACGCTTTCAAGTAATTCCTAATTTCCTGTGTATCGTTCTGCTTTGTTTACATACAACGTGAAAAAAAGTAGTTCACAATAATATGCAGAATTTATATTAAAATAATAATGGCTTCCGAGATTTTGCTTGAGAACTTTCCAATTGGATTCGATAGTTTGAGTATAAGCTACACTGTCACGATCTATAAATTCATATTGGCATAATTTATAAAATCCGAATAAATACTGTCAGTAACTTATTTGCCAATAAATGGTGTTTTCCCACAATTCTGAATAGGTAATATATTATAAAGAGAAAAAGTTTGTATGTTTGTAAGAGGTAATCTCGGAAATTACTAAACTGCTATTCAAAAGCTCATTTCTTTCCCCGCTATTCAAAAGCTCATTTCTTTCTCTTCCGCTATTCAAAAGCTCATTTCTTTCCCCGATGGACTTAGGCTATATATTATTATGGTATGAATAAATGGGGATGAACAGCATATGTTTATGTAAAACACCACCACAAAATCTCGGAAACTACTAAACTGATTTGGAAAATTCTTTCGTCGTTTGAAAGCTTATTTCTTCCCGATGGACATAGGCTATATATCATTACGGTATGAAAAATTGGAGAAGAACAGCAAACATTTACTTAAAACACCAGCGCATCTCACACCAGTGCCATGCAGGGTAGGGGAAGGAAAAAGACACGACCACTTCGATATCAGTAGAATACCATGTCGCACCAGAATAGTCAAGCAAACCGGCATGAGGTACGCACCAATATAGCTTCCTTGATTGCTAAGGTCTCAATTTTAAGTGAATTTTTAGTAGGTGCCTACATTATTATTTGAGAGTGTGTATGCTTAAGTAATAAACTGCAACCAAACTAAAAATGTGGTACATGCAGAAGCATTGTAACTACATATACTAATATACCAGTACGTTAAAAAAGTTCAGGAATTTTTTGAATATTTGCCAAATGTCAGTAGTAACATTTTTGAACTTTAATTTCACTTTAAACAAAAGAAAAAAATGCTTTCTTTGTCTCTTGATGTAGCGTGAAGTGACTAAGAAAAAGGTAAACACAAATTTTAAACGAAATTAAATGCAAAAAATTGGTATTGCATTGCTCATTCTGTCGTGGAACAATTTTACGGGTAACGAAAATGGCGCAGATTACACCACGGGCAGATCAAGTACCGCTGTTGAAATTTAATTTCGCTTACAAAAGGGGAAAATTGGCAAAAATGCTTCTTGACCTCTACTGATTACTTTGGAAGAAGATACTATTAGAAATACGAAGACATGCATTTCATTACAAAAAATTCTTAAAAAATACAAAGTTGCTCCTTTTTACTTTCAGTAAAGATATTATAATCAAAGAATTAATCAGAAAAATATGAAAAAATAGCAATATAATCAGAGAGAGAAAAAAATGCAGAAATTGGTCAGAAAAATTAAATTGAGGAAAAGGAAAACTACAGGAACACTTTGAAGTCAATTCCAAACATTCGCAATAATCGCAGATTTTTCACAGCCATTCCATTCGCTAGAGACATAATTTTTCGACTTTTCTTAAACATTTTTATTGCATGAAATAATTTCAGTACTATTCAGAACCTTTTGCAAAAAATACGGGAAACCAAAGTACTGTCCAAGGTATGGAAAAAAGTGAAATAAAATTTCATGATTTTTTTTTCAATGGCTGTGTGACATATCACGTAACTAGATGCTTAAGCCGTCAAAAAAAAAAAAAAATTCAAAGAAATATCACCCCATTAAAAATATCCAAGAAACACCCCCCAAAGTTGTTTAATTAACGTTATAATTTTGTAAACATGAAAATCTTTACACAGACGTCATTTTCGATTTTCATAGGGTATTTGATGTTCCACGCACCGTAGCGGCCCCATGATTTCCACAGCGACAATGGAGAATCTGTAGCACTTGGAGTCTCTGAATCATCATGAATCGTGTTAGACAATTTACTACTCTGGCATCAGCACAATTTACAAAGCCAAGAATCCGGAATTCCAGATTCGACCGAGCACTGAAACCCGGAAATCCAGGATTGACCTTGAACGCAAACACCACTGAATGAGATTGGTGACAACCATCAAGAACTTTAATGCAAGGGTAATTAGAGAAATTTGCAAATAAAAAAAACAGGAGAATGGAATTCATTTTTCGGTATTAGGTAAGCTGATTTCCATATTGCTCCAGTGTAATTTTTGCTTGTCAACCCATCCTCACATCTCCCCATCACGTAGGGATACAAAAACAAAAATGCTATGTGGAGAGATGGAGCAGAGTCGTGGTGATTCGTGATTTTGGGGAGGAGCTAAAACTGCTGAAGCTTGATGTACGTGCAATTATTATCTACCTTTTTTTTTTTTTCATTTCATAAATTCTACTTGTGCAATAGGTGGAGTAATTTCGTTAATTCATATTTAAGCTCTTCAAAAGTGCATTAAAATAAAGTTGCAAGAGTGATTGACCGATTATATATTGAAGCACACCGTAAAAAGTTTCGTATTAAAAATATGAAACGGAATAAAAATCTATTTTCAAAATAAATAAATAAATAAATAATGAGCAAATAAATAAACTTTCATTCTTTTTTCAGAAGATTTTGTTCTTGGCTATTTACCAAGATGATCAAGATCTGATGTTTCCTAGGCAACTGAAGTCGGGGCAGGTTAATCGAGCAGAATATTCCACAAAATATTAGGTGTAATACTCTGTTGAATATACGATTACAAATTTAACCATAACACCAAAGAAGTGAACAAAATCAATAATCATATTAATTTATATGTAATTACGAAAATCTGTTGTCAGGTATTTTCTCCGATGATAAAGATGATCCCATTGCCCAATTCCCAAGGCCTTTGGTGGAAGTGGTAGCGGGGTGGGGTGGGGTGGGGTGGGGAGCGCACACCACGTGTAAATCGGTAAGTCGCAGCACGTACACTCTCAGGAGCACGAGCCGCTACCGACAGACAGCATATGCAAATTTCCACAGTGATTATTTGTTAACTAACCATTTTTACCACACACTTAATGCATAAATTTAATTGAAAGCCAGAAGACTACAAATTTATATAAAATACAATAGATGAATAAATGAAATTAGACAGCATGTTAGGATCATAAGATTTCATTGTTGCTCTTTTGATCTCTTTAGTCACTTGTGTCACACTAGCCACGAAACTCCAGAGAGCACTCAATCGGCCATCAAGAATGAAAAAATATACTCAAGACAAATTTCTTAGAAAATTTGAGATTTCAGTGAATATCTGCTATAGAGCATGATATATTTTTCATTTCTTCGCCTTTCATACTGTACATATGTACGCTGTTCTCCAATATACAATGTCGCATAAGAATAATATGACCACCCCCAGAATCACAGTGTACCCGCCCAGGTGCGTCACTGAGTGCATTTGACAAGGTCGACATAGAGATATAAGCGGCCTGCCAGGACAGATGAGCCATAGTGTATCACATGAGCACAATGGGCAGAGGCAGTGATTTGATGGACGTTCAAAAAGGAATGACAATCGGCTACTGCGCCAAGAGTGGAAGTATGTCAGAAACAGCAGACTTCATGGGCTGTTCCTGAGGTGCTGTAATAAGGGAACAAGAATGGACCGCTGGCACACTGAGTACCTCGTAACGTCATCTAAGGAGCCTCAAAGGCCATTGACCCCAGAGGAGAACATCGCCTCCATCGGCTGGTAAAGGGCAATCGGCGAGCAACAGTGCACCAACTGACCACACAAATGAATGCCAAGGCACCCAGGTGCGTGTCCCTGATAAGAGTAGAGCGAACCCTGTTACGCATGGGTATCCAAGAGTCAACGAAGCATCAAGGCTCCCACATTAACCCAGGTCCATCTGCAATGATGCCTGCAGTTGGCATGGGGCTACCCTCATTGGACAGTGGAAGAGTGGGAAAAGGTTGCCTTCTCCAACAAATCTAGGTCTCTACTCCACAGAAGTGACTGACGGTGGCGGTTACAGCGTCAAACACAAGAACCAACACTTGGACAAGCTTATCGGTCAAGTACAGGCTGGCAGTGTGCATGTCTGGGAGATGCTTTCCTGGTGTGACCTGGGACCGCTGGTACCACTGGTTGGGTCCCTGAATGCCAATGGCTACCTGTTCATCTTCACAGACCATATGCATCCCTTCATGTCGGACGCTTACCCTGGTGGTGATGGTGTCTACCAACAGGACAATGCGCCCTGCGATGTAGCTAAGGGGGTGAGCAACTGGTTCCAGGAACACAACAGCGATGTCTCCGTTCTCCCCTGGCCAGCAAAACTGTACAACCTTAATCCCATAGAGCACTTGTGGGACTATTTGGATGGACAGGTACAAAGTGGCAATCTGCAACCACATCATCTCTGGGACCGCCTTGCTCTGCTGCAGTCCGAATGGGCACATCTGCCTAGAGCAACCTTCAAGGGCCTCTTTGCGTCCTAGCCATGCAGTCTCGCCACTGTCATCCGGGCCAAGGGTGGTTATTCCCATTATTAGGTAGGTGGTAAATTATTCTGATATGATCCTGTATGCAATGGGAAATTTCATTACTTTCTACTGCAAATTTTCGCTCTTTCTACTGGAAATTTCCAATGCTTTTCCTATTTTTATGGTATACACACACATTCAGAAGTACTACAGATAAATTAGAAATCAGAATTAATAGTGTTATTGCAAAAATCCCATTAGTACTATCTAAGAACAGAAAGGGAATAGTTCAATTTCCAGGGGAAGGGCAAATGCTCCTTCTTGCCCCCCTATATGAGATAAAGACTTGAGAATTTCTAGATAGATCTTACCATCTTGATGTAACTGTAAGAACTTTGCCCCTTCATTCAATTGTCCAAGTACTTGGATTAATATTTTGGGAACTATTTCAGGTGCAGGTTATGTTCACAAAGAAGTGTAATGATTATTCGAATAAGCATTTTTTACAGTATAAAATAAAATCTCATTGGATCTTTTTCGCATTTTGTCCAACATTTCAATCTTAGGGTTAATATTTTGGGGGAGGGGATATCCAGACCTGTTGAACCCCTCTCTGTTGGTGTGCCACTGACTAGTGCTAAACATATAATAAAAACAAAATACAATGAGAGACAAATCTGTTTCATATTTAAAATAATAATAAATATTGTAGTTCAGTACCTTTACCTTACAATATTATAAGTGTCTGCCTGTTTCTTAGTAAAAACATCTGCCAACAGATATTCTTGAGTGATTTATTTTGTCATATTTAATTAAATGACAGTTAACTGAAACACATTAACAGAATAGTGGGCTACATGTGACTACAGCCAGTTGTGAACTACAGCTTTGTCCATATTATCTACATACTCCAAACAGATCCCCAGTGGAGGATTTTAAACTTTTGGAGTCACAGGCCTGTTTTGCTTAGGGGGAGAGCCCCCCCCCCCCCAATTTCTTTTTTTTTTTTTACAAACTTCAGTGCACCACTGATCAATTAGGTTATTTACAACTGTCTTTTTACGTACTCTGTTTTTTTACATTTTCTAAACTGCATAAGAATGTGTTTTATCATAACAAAAGCAGTGCGAGGAAAAGAAAAATAGTGTCCATATATTTAAATGAATCTGCTACAAACTACAATAATTTTAATTATAAAAAAATCCTATATTTAAATAAAATACTCATGCGAATCAACTACAATAATTTTAAATTGTAAAAAAAATAATTTAAAGTTTGATTGCATTAAAATTTAAAAATTTACCATGAACTATTATAAATATTAAAAACAAGGTTTTTAATTATATTTTCTCTTACAAGTCCACTCAGTGTGCTTTCACAGCAGCAAAGTATTTAATTGATATATTCAAAATCAAGTTCTGCATTTTCTGCAAACCTAGCCAAACAGGATAGTCTTAAATCCGTGGCCAAGTTTCTATGATAGTTTTTAACTCAAAAAACACTAAAAGACTCTTCACTTAAGTATTAGAAGTTATTATGCTTGAGAAAATTCTTAATGCAATGTTCAGGTTAGGAAAGAATGAAGTTAATTACTTCTCAAAAAGTACTTTAGGAATTTGGGCAGCATGTTGAACGTCTGCTTCTGAACTACCTTACCCGGAAAAAACTATATAAGTAGCTGCATGATGTTAATTTAAAAAAGGAAAAAAAATACTCAAATGCACAGGTGCTTTATACAAGAGCGCACATTAGAAAGCCAAAAGCATTTTTTTGTACAGCAAGTTAAATCAAGAAATAGTGTGTTATTTGAACAGGACTTGAAATATATCATGCCCAGGGCATGTAAATTATTGGCCAGGGCAGGTAAATCAAAAATTTAGTTTCCCCGGTCATAGCAACTAAATTTAAAAATAAAAAAATTGGAATAGAATTTAAAAAAAAAAAATAATAATAATAATAATAATAATTCGTAATGTCATGTTTCATTTTACTGCTGATCACTGGGAGTTGTATTATTGTTAATGAAGTACTAAGAACAGAAGAATATCACTTTCTATTATATTTCTGCTCTAGGTCCAGAAATTGTGATCACATGCAGTTTTGGTCCAAATGTTGTTTATAGTCAATGACGGGATGCATGCCTCCAGTGTTAAGTGACAAAGGGCGAAAACTTTGACGAAAGGAACATGGCAGAATTACTAAATTTCTCAAATACCAATTACATCATCATATCGTTTTGTATTAATTTCAACATAACCTTAAAATTTGGGATACATGCTTTTGTGCATTAGACATTTTTAATAGACCCTTAAAACGGAAATGCAAAACACATAAAAAAAAAAAGTTCATTATATTTTTTAACTTTAAAATAAAGGAGGGTTCCAATTTGTTAACATATAAAAATTTATGTGTTTACAAATTAAAATTTTCCTGGCATTCAAACTTTACTACCTGCGCAGGTAAATAATTTCTACACATGCCCAGCTGGGCATGAAACTTTCAGATAATTTTCAAGCCCTGCTTCATGAACATATATAATACTTTAATTAATTTAATAAATATGCAGTACCGATGTAGATATTCAGTGAAATAAAGATTTCACTGCTACATAACCTCCTGTCTTTGTAAAATTGCAATTTACATGCTCACATGCACGTTAATTCAGCCAGAGAAATCGAAGTGCACATCAGTTGTCTTTCTGTATGAAAAAATAATGCATCTAGCATTTAAAACAATTCCTTGCTGATGATACACATCTGCATAATATACTATCCACACAAACCTATATAATGAGGTTAATAAGATAGTTTTAAAATGTTGGCCACACACATATATAAAATCAGTAATATTTAATGTTATCATTTCTTACATATATGAAATGTTATACATGAGGCAGGTATGAATGCATGTATAATGTGGTACTAAATTCCTAGAATAAGCACTGAACACCTGTACAGTCCTCTGGTGATCATTAAAATATATTTCGCTTTACAGTCCACGAGCAACAGAAATAGTTCATTTAAGTGCAATTTTTATAACTATGACATTTGCTATTATTTTGCAAGTTTTCCACCTAAGAGAGGGTAACACACTCATACTTCAAGAGGTTCATTTGGTGTCCAATGTTTACACTAGTGTATGCCGAAAGGTAAATTCATTCGTCCCGTATGTAAAATTACTTGAAAAACTCCTTTTATGCGCTTTTATTTTTCAGAAGTGCTAGAAAATGTTTGATATGTGCGGCAAACACGCGGTGTAAATTTGACCTTAAAAGTCAAGGATGCAGCGCATACGTACGGTAGGCCTAACTCTCCTCACGTTGGACCAAACGACGGTAAACCTGCAGTTCTGCAAGAACACACGTAAATATCCTGCAAAATGATACAACACTTTTTGTCAGATTCGAACAAAAAGAACAGGAAAAGAGGTAGCGAAACCTCAAAAAACTACCGAATCCCTTCGAGCATGCTGAATTAAAATGAAAATTTTTACTACCATGCTTAATCTAAGAAACCTAAAATCGCTATGCCACAATTGATACCTTACATTTTGCAGCCTAAAAAATAAGTCGCCTAAATTTTGTACGGCAGCATGGTTTGTGTATATGTCCCCAGCATGATAATTAAAGGAATAAAAAAACAGAAACGAAAAGAAAAAATATAAAAAGGTACATGTAGTTGACCAGCTTCGTTAAATGTCTGTACGCGAGAGGGAAGCACTAATACACGGTTAAGGTACCAAGGGAAGGCGGAACAAGGAAGACATGCGATGCAGCAGTGTTTTTTTAACCTTTATGTAAATCTGGAAACCTTCCATCACAAAGGTAAGTGCATGAGATTCTTAAAAATCCGCTGATACGACTCACGAAGCAGCGAGAGCTTTCAAAACAGCATTTCAAAACATCGAATGTCAGAAGATTTTCTGCTCGCCATGTTTGACCACCGTCGGAAACCAGAGCTAACATGTTGTGTGGAAGTAAATTTTATCTCACTACTGAAGCCACTGGTTACCCTTTTAAACGTTAAGATACCGATTAGACATTTAACAAATTAAAAATTGATAAATTATACATACTTTGCGCTTGATGCTGATCATCTCCACTCTCACGGTCCGACATGGTGTCCCTCTTCAAACCCTAGCACCAGCCTCGTTCTCAACGATATGAATAATTAATCTCGTGCAGCCAATAGCTTGCGAGGAAAGCAAGGGTACACTGCAAGTCAAAGTCAAGTTCAAAATATTAGCCGCTTTACTCTTTTCTTTAGATTAGAATGTTGGGTGTTTAAGTTGCATTTTATGGTATTTTATCTTCAGAAAGCTTGCATATTTTAGGCAAGAAAAAAAAATAGCCGCGCCGCTTGAATTATACACTTAATCCTTTCGTTGCAGACGAATACGCCCTTCTAGGAAGTTTCACTTTCATTGGTCGCTACAATAATCACATGACGGATAGTACTTCATTCCATCAGATTGATCGTTGTATGAATGGAATGAAACCTATTACTTTGTTTCAGTTTCTTTCCAAAGGTTGTTATTTCCATTAAAAGAGTGAATTCCATTTCGTTCATGCGCAAATACAACAACCGTAACGCATATGTATTTTTCCGTCTTCGAAAAAAGCGCACTCTATTTTCATTTCAATTTGTGATTAAAACTTAAAAAGTATATATTTATATATATTTAACATTTGAACATTTGGTCTGTTCTATTACATTGAAACGCAAGTTTATATTTTTCATGTTTGTTACAACACTGATACGATGATAGTTAAGTTTTACTATGTAAGTGTGCTTTCATTTTAAATTATTTAAAAACCCAATTTAAAAATTGTTAAACCCAATTTTTGTGTGCAGTTTAATTTAGCAGACGGCTTTGTAAAATTTTAGATCGATTTCGTGTGCTGCAAAAATAGTGAGTAATGTCGAAAAGTTCAGGAGTGAGGGAGGGAAGGGAGTAATATAGTCCTCGTGTTCGGTATCGAATTCTCTCTGTCTTCCCCTTTCTTTTCCCAATCTCATTTCACACACTATGTTATCCACCAAGCAAGAGGGGGGAGGCTAAGCCAGAAAAATAATATTTTCTGGGCCAAAAACACATCTGCTTAATAACTGTTTTACCATTACAATGAAACACGTACCTAATTATAATCACAAAAGCAATGAATTATAAAAGATAGGTAAATATTCACAGTACTCATTCAGCTACTAATCGCTGTACAAGTTGATAACAAAAAGTTTAATTTTTAAATATATTTTTTAAGATTCATTCATATCGATGACAAGATGCTTCATGAGAACATAAATGTTGCGATGTGTGTGTTCTCATATATATAAAAATACAGTGCCCCTGTAGCTCATTTTTTCCGAACGAATTAGCAGATTTATATCAATTCATGACCATGTGTGGAACGCAAGGGATATGACAGAAAGAAACAGCTGCTGGTGGCCGAGTGGTTAAGAGGCGCTGGTCTGTGGCTAGTCCACGAGATGGATCCCGGATGAAGCATAGGTGGAGCGCCTGTGCAACGGCTCTGGTCTTCCCCACCCCTGAAACCGGTAGTTATCAATTAAGGACGGACGGCTGCTTATAATACTAATACAGAAATTCTCATGGTAGTCTTGAATTATTTGAAAATAGAAAATCGTGAAAAAATGGGAAAGTCAAAAACCGAATTAAAAAAAAAGGGGGGGGGGAGAATAATAGACGGATGCGGGAATCGGGTTTCATATTCATTCCTGTGGCGCCTTCCACACAGTGATGTTCTAAATAAAAAAAGTGCCTTAGTGGTGAAAACAACCCGGAAAGAAGACTTTCAAAAGATTTTTAAAGTTTGACTTGTTTTAATCATTTATAATTTTTAATTAAATTTTATTATTCATGATTTTATTAATTTTTGTTAAAACTGCTGAGTTCAGGCAATTTCAAACAAAAAAAGAATGAATATTGCGTGTGAGTCAAATGCCTAGAATATAACTTTCTTTTTATTTCTATAAGAAAGGAAGTGTTCGCGATGAACGTGATTCTAAACGATTTTAAATATTAAGTATAATAATATTTTAAATATTCAGTGCTTTTTCATTGATTTGGCTAATCAGCCTCTCCTATGAATTAGGGGAGGCAGTAATAGATACCTGTCGCTCCGGTGGCGCAGTGGTCTAAGCAATGGCTTCTGACCAATCGTCCAAATTGGGTCCGGGTCTGAATCCCGGTAAGGCATGGATATTGTGCTTGCCTTACGGCACTGGTTCTCTCCTTTCCCAGGGGCCAGTATCCCTAAATTAAAGAAGGGCGACTGCTTATAGCCCATCAAGTTGTTCACGGTGGTCGTTAAACACCCAATCAAAAAAAAAAAAAAAAAAGATTATCTCTTGTGTGTGATGGGGCGGGTGGGGCGGGGGCGTTTAATGAACACCATGAGTATCCAGGGGCTTAAGCAGTCGCCCGTCTCTGATTTGGGGCCGCTAGTCCCGAAAAGGGGAGAGCCCCGGACCTGCTATTATCCTGGTCTCCGGTCCGGGACCACCTCCAGCGATTAGACAGAAGCCAACGCCTCTGACCACTTGTCTACCCGGGCTTCCTTTCGCGTTCCTCGTAAAGATCCAGGAGATGTGCTAAGTGACGACTTCAGCAAAACATCCCACTGCAACCATAAAACACTTGTCAATTATGCTATTACTTGTTTAATATTTTTGTGTTGATTTATTTCTTGTTAGTGAAGTTTTAACATACAGAGAATCTACCTCCAATAACGTCATTTTGAAGACTGCGGTCGTAACGAAGAAGTTATCATTCTCTTAACACTAAAACTCTTGTGATTCATGAAACGCCATAGAGCGTGAACCGACTGTAACACGATCATTCTTTTGATATACGAATATGTTTGCGTATAAAGTACAGCAATGGCCATTTCTGCCTCCATGGCCATCTAAAAATACCTTCGTCCCGCTTTAACCATGAAAAGTGCCTTAGCGACGCTAAGCTTAGAAAAAAATGCCTTAGCGCCGCTAAGCCGCGCTAAAGCCTTTTTGGTTAGTTAGTTAGTTGATCAGAACTATCAGTGTAATATTTTTAAAAGTGGGGTGTGATGATTAAGAGCAGGCAGACTTGCTAAAGGTTAGAAAAGAGAATGATGAAAGGTGTGGACTAGTTAGTTAATTAGGTTTTTATTTATATATTTTTTTTTCTTTCTTTCTTTCTTTTTTTTTTTTTTTTTCTAAATAAGTTTTAAAACGTCAATTTGTTTTAAAAAGGTAAAAACTACGAAAGTGTCGCAGTGGTCGTCCAGTAGATGAGACTGAAAATAGTGAAACCGATGATTACGAAAACGAACACAATTACATAAAACATGAAAAACTATGAGTAGGCAGTCGAACGTCTCACTGCTTATCACTTTTACATCCCTGCTTCCACAGCTAAGAAATAGATCATTTTTTTGTAAAATTATATTCCATAATAAAGTTAAAAATCAGTAGTAAAATTAATTAAATTAAAGAAATCATTTTTTTATGAAATTATATACGATGACAAATTTTAAGAAGAATAGTAGAAACATAATTAAATAAAAAAAATATCCTTCCAGTCATATCCATTAAAGCTTGCTAGGCAGAGTCGCCCTTAGCAGCCGCGAGGCCCTTGCTTTAAACCCCCTTCCCCCATACACTAGATATAAAACACACACTAGACTCAAAACGTAGTTTATTATAGTTACCTGTACAGTTTAATGAAACGTCAAGACGTTTGAATATTATCCAACAACGAAAGACAGCATTTTAAATTTTTTGAACACTATTGATGTTTTTTAAATGTCTTTTAAATGTTTCGCTAGACATAATATTGTAGTTTGCTGCCGATATTTGGGTAAATATAAATTCAGCAATCGATATTTAAAAAAAAAGGAGAAGAATTAAACGAGAAAGAGTTAAAAAAATAAAATTAGGATAATTGAAAATAAGAAATTCGCTCCCTCGCTCTGTCTGCTTCCCTCTCTTTTTTTCTTCCTTTTCCTTTTTTTTTTTTTTTTTTTTTTTCTTTTCTTAGGATGTGTGAGCGGGGCCCTGTGCGACCACACCTGTCGCACATCCCTAAGGGCGGTTCTGTTGTTAGGTCGCAAAAGTTTTCCGTTCTAAAAATTGGGTCGTGATTCTAAACAGTTTGGGAAGCACTACTTTATATATATTTTTTGATACATGCCAGTGGCTTAAATTTTCTCCTAATATAATTAATTTAATGTGTAGCAATTCAAATGTTGTAATTGTGACGTCCTTAAAGAAGTTTTAGAAGTTTTAACTGTTTGAAAGCGTACAAGCTGCTGCGGACTATTTCAGTTTCAGTTGCTTCTCGTGAAAGGGCGTTCAGCAAGCTGAAAATAACAGAGAGTGAAGCTACCGCACGAGCTGCACTGTGACAGCTTAAACGCCTCATTTGCTAGGAAATAGTTTTCGCATGGGAATATTTTTAAATTATTAACACAGATCTGAAATTACGGAATAAGCAGCCACTTGACAATTTTTGTTGAATTTGCAGTCTTTTTTTTTCTTTTTTAGTGCCTCCAATTCGTACTAGGAAATCATCTTATCAACTAAAACAAGAAAGATGACACCGAATTTTCGGGTGTAATAAGCACGTCTTTTGATTCCGTTCTGACGCGAATGAAATTTATCAAAGCTATTCAAAGTCAATGGCTGGTATTGAAAACAGTAGTATCTGACCAAAGAGAGAAGTTTTTCAATCGGTTTTTTAATCCCGCAGATATTGCTGTAAACGGAATCGTGAACTTACGTATTCTGGTTGCAGACTTGTGCGTTAAGAAAAATTTGAATTTATATGAGAAACATTTCGCCGCGGAAACGCTCTCCAACAAGGAAATAATTTTTCAAATCGGACTCTTTGAAGCAGAGATATGGACAAATATAAGATATGCATCTGCGCCCTCCTGGCGGGAAAACCATGCATTATTTTAGGAAGAAAGTATTCTCAAAAGGTTTTTCGATGTGGGCGGTATCGGTCCAAGAAAAAAAAAATAGTCGAGTTTTCAGGAGCTCAGATTTTGCTGCAAATACATCAGAAGTAGAAAATAACACTTATTCTCCCTGGTGGCCAAATCATTCCTTACCAAATATTGAAAATTATATGAAAAACATTTTCCATCAGAGGCTGTATTCGATACACGAAGAATTTTTCAAATCGGAGTTTTAGAAGCAAAAATATGGAGGGAAATGCAATTCACCTTTGCGCCCCTTAACGGAAAGTCTATGATTTACTTCAAAATTTTGAATTTACATCAAAAACATTTCGCATTGGAAACACTACCCAACAAAGAAGGAATTTTTCAAATCGGACTCATAGAAGTAGAGATATTGACAAAAATAAGATATACAGCTATGCCCCCACCATGCATTATTTTAAGAAGAAAATATTCCTAAAATGTTTGTCGACGTGAGTAGTATCGGTCCGCAAACGAATTCTTTTCAATCGAGATTTTAGAAGCTCAGGTTTCGCTGCAAATACATCAGAACCGGAAATTAGGACTTACGCCTTCTGGTGGCCAAATCATTTTTTACCAAAAATTAGAAATTATATGCAAAGGATTTCCTATCAGGAGTTGCATCCGGTGCAGAAAGGATTTTTCAAATCGGAGTTTTAGAAGCAGAGATGTCGGGGGAAACAAAGTTTATCTCTACTCCCCTAACGGAAAGTCTATAAATTACTTGAAAATTTTGAAATTATATGAAAAATATGTAACACCGGAAACTTTAAGCAATGAAGAAAGAATTTTTCAAACCGGACCATTAGAAGCAGAGATATTGACAAGAATAAGATATACCACTACGCCCCCTAGAGGAGAAACCATGCAATATTTTAAGAAGAAAATATTCCGAAAAGGTTTATCGACATGACGGGCATCGGTCCGCGAAATAATTGTTTCAATCGAGATTTTAAAAAAACTCAAATTTTATTGCAAACACATCAGAAATAAAAATCAACGCTTACGCCCCCTGGTGGCTAAAGTACTCTTTACCAAAAATTAGAAATTGCATGCAAAAGATTTTATATCAGGATCTGTATCCGCTGAAGAAAAAACATTTCAAATCGAAGTTTTAGAAGAGGAGATATCGGGGAAAACGTAATTTACTTTTACGCCCCCTAGCGGAAAATCTATGCGTAACTTGAGAAAGTAACTATACCTAAAATACTATTCGACATAAATGGAATCCAAAGATAAAAGGATTTTTTCAATCGGGTGGGGTGTTTAGAAGCAAATATGTGGAATAAAATGCCTTTTGAATTCAACATCATCTACATTTACGCCCTCTAGTGGCGAAATTGTACATCGTAAAAAAACGAAATGAAGGGTCATCATTTGCATATTTCAAGCTTCCCAATGTAAAAAGAATTTTTCAAATCAGACTAGCCGCCCCGGTGGCGCAGTGGTCTAAGCGTTGGCCTCTGATCATTCATCCGAAAGGGGTCCGGGTTCGAATCCCGGTGAGGCATGGATGTTGTGTTTGTCTTACGGCACTGGCTCTCTTCCTTCCCTGGAACCAGTGACCCTAAATTAGGGACGGGTGGCTGCTTATAGCCCATTGAGTTGCTCACGGTGGTCGTTAAACCTCCAATAAAAAAATCAAAAAAAAATCGGACTAATAGTTGCAGAGATGTTGTGTCTACGGACGGACGGACAAACCGATAACATAAGCATGGTCTTTTTTTTACAAAAGACTTGCTAAAAAATGGAAAAAAATTGCAGAACGAAGAAAAGCTAAATAAAAAATTTACCTGAAGAAAGACAAAAATAATAATAATAATAATAATAATTTTGTGAAGTTTCCCATGCAGTTCAGAAGTGCTGGGAAAATATCTGATCAAATAATCATATGTAGAGGATTTTAGGAAAGGAGTGTCTGACCCCAGGTTTTAAACAGCCCTTAGAAATAGGAAGCTAGGAGATTTGGGCTAGAGTGCTCGATAGGAAAGTGACACGGAAGCGAAGTAGAAAGGGGAAGGAAGACGCCCTTATTTATTACCTAAGGGGGGGGAGTACCCGGGGTCCGACGGCTTAACGTGCCCATCCTACGCACGGCGGGTATTTAGTGGATCGAACCTAAGGTCCTTTCCGCATCAGTCACGAACGTTGCCCACTAGGCCACCCGCGGCCCTGGAAAAATATCTTTCTGTCTCAAAGTCTTTTAAAGTACTGTTTGCAAAACTTCGTTTGGTAAAATTATTACAAAAAAGTTTCACACCTCTGTATTGGCAAGTACTATGGTTTGCCTGTAACAGAGGGGTAAAATATTATAGTAAAAATTGCGTAATGTTTTAGTGCAGGCAGGACCGGCTCTAGTCGATAAGCAAGGTTGGCAAGGTATCGGGGCGCCTTCTCTAGGGAGCGCTTTCGATAATGCAACTCTTGTAAAATTTTAAATGTTGAACAGACCAGTGGCGCACCCATGAATTCTTGTTGTAGGGGGCTGTATGTACACTGCTGGCCACCCAAAATGCAACACCAAGAAGGAAGCATCCGATTGGCCTGAAATTCGCAGCATGCGTCGCCCGTGAGAGGACATGCAAACAAGTAGCATTGCAGAGCATATGCAAATCATGTGCGCCCGGCATGCCACCGAGAAGCACTATAAGAAGGGTGCACAGAAGGCAGGGTGTAAGTAGTGGAAGTGTGTTGTGCTGCCGGACCTGTGCGTGAGAAGCTTCCTGATGCCTCGTCGCAGAATACGGCAGTCATTCCAGCACGTTTCGGAGTTCGACAGAGGACGAATAGTGGCTTATCGCGACAGCGGTTTATCGTACCGAGCCATCGGCGCCCGTGTGGGACAATATCCAGCCACAGTGAGGCGAGTATGGATTCGATGGGTACAGGAGGGACGGACGGACCGACGTGAACGATTGCCGCAGCCGCGGCACACCACCGTACGAGAGGACTGGCATGTTGTGCGGTAGGCATTGACGGCCCGCACCGCCACATCACGAACGTTAGCACAGGAATTAGGGTATGTTGCGCAACAACCTGTGTCAGCACGTACCGTTCGACGTCCTCTGCAGGAACGGGGACTTGTCGCACGGCGTCCATTGCTCCGATTACCATTGACGTTACACCACCGGCGAGTGTGGTGGCAGTGGGCCGTTGAACGACGCACTTGGACTACGGAATGACACGACATTGTCTTCTCCTACGAATCCCGCTTTTGCCTGCAACACCACGATGGTCGGATCCGCGTGTGGCGGCTCCGCGGCGAGAGACTGTATGACGCCTGCATTATGCATCGCCATACCGGTCCGTCGCTTGGCGTTATGGTTTGGGGCCCAATTTGATATGACACCCACACCCCTCTGGTACGCATCGCCGGTACACTCAACAGCCACCGCTACATCTCCGACGTTTTGGAGCCTGTAGTCCTCCCTTACCTGCAGGACCTGCCAGCGGCCACGTTTCAACAGGACAATGCGCGCCCGCACGTGGCACGCATCGTGCAGCAATTCTTCACGGCTCACCAGGTGTCACTGCTGCCGTGGTCCGCCTATTCTCCCGATATGTCGCCCATCGAACACGTTTGGTCGCTGTTCGGCAACTGAGTGGCCCAGCAAGCACCACCCGTGGCTACGCCTGATGAACTGTGGCAACGTGTGGAAGCAGCCTGGACCGAAATACCGCAAGCCTACATCCAAAGCCTCTTTCGTTCGATGCCGCGGGATGTAGCGGCCGTTATTTCCAGCCATGGGGGCCACACGAACTATTGATGTCTGCGTGTTCCGCAAGTCGCACTGGCCTGTAAGCTCAATTGTTTCATCTTTGTATCTGTTGTTATGTGTCCAGTAAATCTGGCTTTGCCATCTCGTGTCCTTCTTGGTGTTGCATTTTGGGTGGCCAGCAGTGTATATAGTATACGTACACAATGCGTGTACATATATACTGTATTAGGGTGGCCCTTAGCTATTAGCAGTTTTCTGAAAGTTAAAATTGTGCTGTTCCCACCCCTAACCCTATTCCAATCAAACAAAAAACGGGCTGTGCAAAACTTCAGCTCAATCGGACAACTTCTAGGCGACCCTCAAACTCCTTGAAGTTAGAACATAGTATGCGCAACGATTAATTCTGTTCAAAAGCGGTATACTCTTCCCTATCTCGACCATTTTCTTTTTTCTTCTTAGAGAAATTTATGTGGGCAGTGGACACGTCCAGGCAACCCCCGCAAGTGTTTAAAAAAATTTTGAATCAAACTTCCCAAAAGTTATTTCGAAAACTTCCTGAAATAACATGAAAAATTTAAGAAATATTAGGTTTCTTCAATGACGCACACAACTTCTATAAGAGAAACGCATTTTTATTTACAACAATACTTTCTATAGAATCAAATCATAATGTGAACGAAGGAACATTGAACATTATTTTTTTCTAAGAGAGGATTTAGTAGCAGTTGGGTATTTTGTACGGTCTCCGGCAATGATCTGTAAAACAAATTGTTTCTCAGTTTCATCTTTTGTGAGAATGTTATTGTAATCCTGAATGAGTTTGACACCTCTTTCTGCAACGTCATTCACAACAACTGTCTTCGCAAGTTTTTCAATTCCACTTTTTTTGGAAATCGGTGCTGATAGAAAATCTCGTGAAGAAAGATTTTGTACCAGGAGTTACAAAAGACGAAAACTCGATGTTTGTAAAGGAAGAAAAATCATTTTGGTGCAGAAAGTAACCTCTTCAGTTTTTTTTTTCTTCTTCCTCTTCTTCACCTTTGTCTGCTTCCAGCATAACTTGAGCCATATTTGCCTTAACCGCTGTTGGAACATTGTCGTCAAATAAGGATAGAGCCATAGTTTCGGGAACTAAGTACCAGAGATGGTTGGAAATTTTTTTGCAGCAGCCTTACTGATTTCTGGATCAATATCCTGATAATTTTTCAGTTGACGCATGAATAGGAAATCATGATAAGGTGCTTTAATTGCTTCCGATGACAGAAACCATGCTCGAATGTACACACGAGTAAGAAAAATACATATTTTTCTTAAAGAGTTCTTCTCCCTATGAGATAACTGAAATTGATCTTGAAACAGGTATATCTTGAATGCATAAATTGCCTTTGTGATCCACCTAACATGACTTACAGCTCCTGATATACGAAATGATATCCCGTTCTTCGGAATACCGCCAAGAAAGATCATCGTTAACTCCAACAGTTCTCGGTAATCAGCTCGCTGTTGTTTCTGCGTAGAAAGGTGGTGTTCAAGAAATCCAAGAATGGTAGAGCGGATATCATCAAGCACTTCTTTGCTACCAGTTATGTAAACGTTCTTGTCGAGTTTTGTCCAGGTTTCTCTAAATCTTTTGAAAAGCGCCATGTCTGGACCAGAAGTTGCACCCATCAGTGAGTCGAAACAGCTCCTCAAAACTAACTCAAAAATGTGATGACGGCAAGGGAGGTACAACAGGTCTCCATTGAACAATTTTTCTAGATTTTTACAGGCACCATTTACTCGACCTGTGTTGCTTGCTGTCGTATCACAGCAAATTGCCTGAATTTTGTTGGTTATACCCCATTTCTCCACTGCTTGGTAAACAGCCATGGCTTGCTCTTCTCCTGACGATGTTGGGATTTCAGGGACTCCCAACAATTGTTCCTTGCCTTGAAAAGTTACTATTATTGCCAGTCTATCAACCTTTTCAACACCTGTGAGTGCTAGTAGCAGCTTTCCATCCCAGTGCAACACTAATTCTTGGCAGTCTTTTAGGATAAATTTGTGCTGAATTTCTGTGTGTCTCGCTTCTCTAAATGTTTTTCTAAGGCGTTGAAAAGAAGTGCGATTTATTACCAGGTTTTCAGTATCACGCCCGAAAGCTTCTGCAGCAGCCATTAATATGTAAGCCCCATTTCTATCAGAGATTTTTCACCTATCAAAAACTACAGAGAGACGGGGAGTAAAAAAATGCATTGTACCTCGAGTTGCTGGAACTGTTGCTGCTGCTGCTGCGGTTGTTGCTGTTGCTGATATTTGCTGAACGATGACAGAGGAATTTTCACTGGCGTCACCACCATCACTGCTTCGGCTGCTTGATGTTGAATCATGAGTTTGTGATGTAACAAGCTGATGAGTAGCAAAATGTTGTTCCATTTCTTCATAAGTCCTTTTTTTCCTGGCAGTTTCCATTGCATTGTGCTTCAGTGCTCTTTCTTTCACGTGTTTTAGTTTTTGATCTACACCAACCATGGAACCCGGTCGTCCTTTTTGGCGCTGAAGCATTAAGAACTTCTTATCCGCTTCATGTTTCACCTGTCCAAAGCATCTGAATGAGCTATGCCAAAGAGATCGTCCATAATTTCCAAAAAAAAAATCTCTTTTTTTCTTTTTCTTTGACTAGAACTGCAGTTCTAGTCAAATTTTTCTGTAAACCTTTCCATTCATCATAGAGTTTGAGTAACTTATCAACGCAGTCAGTTCTTCTAGTAGGAATCCGTGCTTTTTGCCAAAAAATGGAAACTTCTTGAATCACCAATGCTGCTTTTTCCTTCGTTGTAAGATTTACAACTCTTACATTGTAGAAAGAAACGCTTAAAACTTTCCTGTTCGAAGGTAGTTTGGCTCCGACGATTTGATTGGAAATGTAGCCAACAAGAGAGATATAAAAATCTTTTCTTAACTTGTGTGTCGAACTACCTGAAGACGTTGATGACATTTTTAAAGTCTAGGAAGAACACGTCACAATAGTCACTTTACACCAGCAGCACAAACAGTTCTGAAACAATAATTGAAAAAACATTCATCAAAGACATCATCATATAAAATAAGTAAACGAAGAGCATAACATTATAAAAATGGAGAGGTTATAAAATAAGTTTATCTAATAATATTAATGAAAAATCGCATAACATACTTCACACGACAAACATTTGGTGGTTTTTCATATTAACTTAGCGATAGCAAATCACGTGCTATCGGAAAACAAAATCGCATGCTAATTAAATTAATGACAACTCGCATTAATTTCCATTACTAGTGCTTACAACTGATTACAAATGAAATAACTAAATAAATATTTTAACTCCAAAACTGACTTTCCGGGCGAAAATTTCAAAACTTCATGATCGATGAGAGTCGTCTCGCAATTGTCCGATTGACCTAAAATTTTGCACAGTACGTTTTTTTGTTGATTGGAACAAGATAAGGGGGTGGGAGCGAAACTTTTAGAAAGTTGAAAAATAAGGGCCACCCTAATATACACTGACGTGCAAAAATTAAGGACGAAGAGGAGAAATTAGCATAACAGCAGAACGAGCAGGCAGAACGGACCGAAAGACCACTCAGGAGATAGACTAGGGTCCGGTCATCACCCCCGCATATATGCGCATGCCCTACCGTACCAGTGATGGTCCGGTACCGTAGGGCATGCGCATATATGCAGCATGACGTAGGGGAGGGTCGGAAGGGT
The DNA here is from genome assembly GCA_039090855.1 of Macrothele yani. Taxonomy (NCBI): domain Eukaryota; kingdom Metazoa; phylum Arthropoda; class Arachnida; order Araneae; family Macrothelidae; genus Macrothele; species Macrothele yani. Next base: position 120,606,765 of record CM077003.1, read on the forward strand.
ATAAAGCACACGGGCGGTGTACGCTCAGCAATTCGGTGAAAGCTATTGCACGGTGTACATCGGTTTGAACGACGTCGAGTTGCTGCCACCGTGTGATATGACCAACAGGCAACCCAGTAGACGACATCTGGATGACTTTACCCGAGGTCGCGTCATTGGGAAGTTGGAAGAAGCTCGAAGTGTGACTAGTGTGGCCGAGGAGTTTGGTATCGCTCACAACATCGTTTCACGACCTTGGAGAGCATTTCAAACGACAGGAACAGATGTCCGAGACTTTAGCAGTGGTCGTCCACGAGCAACCACGGCGGCGGACGACCGGTATATTATCCTACAGGCCAGAAGAAACAGACGACAGACAGCAGGAGAAATCGCAAGGCACATGCAACAGACAACTGGACGTCCGTTATCGCGTTTTACCATGGCAAGGAGGCTGCACAAAGGAGGTCTATTTGCACGACGACCAGTACGGTGTGTGCCATTAACTCCTGCTCATCGGAGACGGCGGTTTCTGTGCTGCCAGGAACACAAGAACTGAACACGTCAGCAATGGGGTCGAGTTCTCTTTACGGATGAGAGCCGATTTAGTCTGACGAGCGATTCTGGACGTATAGACATCTGGAGAGGGCAGGGAAAACGCAAAGACACCTCCAACATCATCGAAAGAGACCGGTTTGGAGGTGGTAGAGCTTTCGTTTAGGGCGGTATCATGGTTGGTAGCCGTACTGACCTCCACATCTTCCAAGGAGGTTCAGTCACTGATGTCCGCCATCGTACCGAGGTTCTCCTGCCTCACGTGCGTCTGTTTAGAGGTGCTGTGGGTCTTGAGTTCCTCTTCATGGACGATAACGCTACATCTCATCGTACAGTGGTTGTCGCAGAGCTGTTGGAGAGTGAAGATATTCAACGCATGGATTGTCCCGCAAGGTCCCCGGACTTAAATCCAACCGAACACGTGTGGGACCTTCTCGGGAGACGCTTGGCAGCACGTCACTAGCCGCCAGCAACGATTCCGCAGCTGAGATTGGCGCTACAAGAGGAATGGGCCGCGATGCCTCAACAGCTCCTTGACAACCTCGTCCTCAGCATGGACAGACATTGTAAATGCTGCAACGCAGTCAGGGGTGATCATATCTCCTACTAGAGACTGGATTTTTCTCGGCAGCCGCCTGTCATATGGACGTTTCTGTCTTCTGTCCAGTTGTGCTCGACGTTACCTTTTCAATAAAGTGCCTTTGTATCCTTTCTATTCCTTGTTTGGACGGTTTTGCTCACTTGTCCCATATTCTTACATCTTGGGGATCTTACGGTATGATTTGAGTCGATGTGGAGCACTTCTGCACGACGTTATAATAAAAAACCCGTCTCATCCTTAATTTTTGCACGCCAGTGTATATGTATATAGTGTGCGCATATAGTTAAGTAGTACGTTGCTCTTAATCTCTTTGGGGCTTTGGGAAGAAGACACCATGTAATAGAAGATACTATGTAATTTTTTGAGCATGTTAAATAATATTTTTGAATGTTTAATTTGTGACGTTCGTCGCTCTTAATCTCTTTGGAAAGAAGACACTATCTCAGACACTATGTAATTTTTTGAACATGTAAAATAATATTTTTGAATGTTTAATTTGTGACATACGTCGCTCTTAATCTCTTTGGAACTTTGGGAAGAAGACACTATCTCAGACCCTATGTAATTTTTTGAAATGTAAAATAATATTTTTGAATGCTTAATTTGTGACGTACGTCGCTCTTAATCTCTTTGGGGCTTTGGGAAGAAAACACCATGCAATAGAAGACACTATGTAATTTTTTGAACATGTAAAATAACATTTTTGAATGTTTAATTTGTGACGTACGTCGCTCTTAATCTCTTTGGGGCTTTGGGAAGAAAACACCATGCAATAGAAGACACTATGTAATTTTTTGAACATGTAAAATAATATTTTTGAATGTTTGATTTGTGACGTACATCGTTCTTAATCTCCTTGGAGGAAGGGGGCTTAAGCCCCTTCGTGGGTGCGCCAATGGAACTGACTGTAAGGAAAAAATAAAATATTTCTGAAGATCCTATGGCCTTATTTTGTTTTAAAGCTGAGAACAAGAAGTAATCCTCCCACCCACCCACCAAAGCAGTACTAATCAATTTCTCCTGCCTACCTCTTTAGCTACAACTACAAACTATCTTGCTTTGTCGCATCTATGAACGCATTTTCTGCTGTGCTGTATTTAAATAAAAAACGCAGCTGCTTGAAGCTGCAGTTGACGGTGGAGTGGAATCTCTCTAATAATTTCACAAGGCACCTTTTTTTTTTTTATGAATAAAATTTTCGCAAAATTGACCGATTTAGATGGGATTTTTAATATATTTTTTCCGTGAAAATTGACCGATTTAGATGGGATTTTTAATCATAAAACGGCTTATGTGTGGTAGCTCTTGATAATAGAAATAGGTAACACGGGCACAAAGAGATTAATTTTGATATATGTGAACCTTAAATTTTATACCATAGTTTAGTCTCCTCAAAACCAAGTCATTTTCCTATGATTTCTGGTATGTTGGAAAGCGTATCATAATCAATATATTGCATGATTTTACTAACTTGTTTTACAAAAGACGTGCTTATAAATGTGCGCTCGTAGTCTGTATATAAATACATAAATACACGTAGTACGTGTATCTTTTGTTGGTGTTTTTCCATGCCAAGTGAGCCACAAACTGCTTGAGTCACAGCCACCACCATTTCTTAAAGCTAAACTATGATTTATGTCTACAAAAAAGAAAATGTGAAAGAGGGCAGGGCATTGTTGGAGATTATGTAATCGGACAGAGGTATCTAAGTTGGTTTCGAACAAACTTGAGATTACATATGAATGTTTTGTGCGCGTGTGTTTTTCCATGAATTTTGGAGACAGAAATATTTTTGTCAAATAGCTAATCTTTTGAATCTTTTCCGACACGAAAAAAAATATTTCAAACCGGATTTTTTGGAAAAACAAAAGATTCAGCGTAAAAGGGAATGCCCTTACGCCCCCTAGGGAATGAAACCGACAACAACAACAACACCCTTCATGGTGAATGAGACCGACAACAACAACAACAACAACAACAAAAGCCGATCGGATTTCTACAATTGATAAAGATATCCATAAGTAGAAATAGGTATTACTTACCACCACAGCGGCCGAAATGTGTGTTATCAAAAATCACAAATTGTGCACAAAATATTTCGCATAGTGGAAGATATCAGAAACAAAAGAGTTTTTTTTAATCTAACAATCAATTAGAAGATGCGGTATGGAGGAAAATGTGATATACCTTTATGCCCACTAGCGAAAAAGCTGCGTGCTACTTAAAGAAGAAAACGAATGCAAAATATTGGGTGTGTGCATAAGTTCTACCCATTTTTGTAGGCTACAAAGAAAGGAGGATTTCACATAATTGACATCATTCTGTATGACCTCTTGTCATCTGTCTATGAGTAGGTGAATCCCACACCGGAAAAACTCCTGTGTTTTAGAGTAAAAAAAGTTATGTAAAGCCGTTTTCACATGGTCCACATCACCGAAGGTTTGGAGAGTGAAGGCGTTCTGTAACGATCGAAAGAGGTGGTGGTCCGTAGGTGCCAGGTCAGGGGAATACGCCGGGTGAGGTAACACTCCCCAACCAAAGTCCACGTAATTTTTTCCGAGTGATTGAAGCAGCATGAGGTCTGGCGTTATCATGATGAAGGATCACGCCTTTGCGATTAACGAGTGCTGGCCGCTTCGATGTCAGTTGTTCTTGCATTCTGTCCAACAGTTGGCAGTAGGGGTCACCATTTATCTTTGGGTTAGGTGCCAACACCTCCCAGTGGATTATTCCCTGGACCTCCCACCAAAAGCTCAAGAAAACCTTTTGGGGTGCAGTCCTACTCTTAAGGTCGATGGAGCAGGAGGCTCTTGGCGCACAGACCGTCGACGCTTTACATTACGGAACAGTACCCATTTCTCATCACCCGTTACAATTCGTCCTAAAAAATGGTTTATTTCTGTGACGAGAAAGCAAAGAAACACAGGTACGGATTCTCTCCTCTCGTTGCTTTGCAGAAAGCTGGTGCGAAACCCAGTTAGCGAACTTAGTGATGAACCCAAGCGCATGCATCCGTCTTTTGACTGTTGTTCTGTGTATCGACAACGTTTCTGCTAATTCCTGAAAAGTTGGATGTGGGTCATTTGTTATGGTTTGGTCCACATCCTCGTCAGAAACCACGGATGGACGTCCAGGACGTGATTGCTCTTTACAACTTCTGTTTCCGTCCCGGAATTTCTGAAACCAACGGCGCCATGTGCTATCATCAACTACACCCTCCCCATACACTTGACAGATGTTGCGGCTGCGGCTGCAGTACTGCCTTTATCGAACTCGTAAAGTTAACAATATATAATGTGCCCCTTATCGCATGCCACGTTACACCTTCCGTGATTTCCGTTACTAATGACTTACTCGACAAACCTAGTGCTTCTACATGCTCTACTGCTCCACGCTTTATCGGGCGACAATTCGTCATCGCAGGGTCATCTGTGACATAACTACTTCGATCGCAATTTGCATCTATTACAGAAACGGGTAGAACTTTTCACACACCCAATACTCTCATAATGAAAAGTATTTTTTGGTAGAATACTCTTCATAATGAAGAGTATCCCAAGAAGCACACATTTTTCCAAGAATAGGTGAAATTCTTTCAAATAGAAGAATGCGCTGACGACCCCTGGCGGCAGAACTGTGAAAGTAGAAGATATACAGATCGAATTTTTCCATTTTCAAAAACGTCTTCTAGAAGCAGAGATAGCGAAAAAGAAATATTTACATTTGTGCTGCTATCTAGAAAGCTAAACATTAATTAAAGAGGATAATACTCCCAACATTTACCGTACCGAATAGGATACAGTACAAAAATAATTTTTTCAGTTACAAACATAAATGCGTGCTAACACTAGTAGTGTCTGATGTGCTATATAAAAAAGTACAAGCAATGTTCCACAAAGTGAATGGCATCCGGTGTTAAAAGATCTTTCCAAGTCGAACTTTTACAGGCAGAGATATCGAGAAAAATATTGGGTTGTCGGAAAAGTCGTATTTTGGCACCCGGTGGCGGTTGGGCGGTTTTGGAAGTACTAAAGGCAGCTCTATTATCGCTATGGCATTCGACAGGTGCCAGTTCTAGCTGTAATCTAAAAGGAATAGTGAGCGATTTGGTTGATTTGCGGAGATTTGACATCAAGTTGAAGATGGAAAACCAAACTGTGCATTTTCGCCACATTTTACTGTTTTACTTCCGTAAAGGGAAGAACGCGCGTCAAGCTTGTGAAAAGTTGCGTAAAGTGTACGGTGATAATGCTCTACAAGAACGTCAGTGCCCGCGGTGGTTCACAAAATTCCGTGCTTGTGATTTTGACCTCAACGATGCTCCTTGGTCCGGAAGGCCCACTGAGAGCGAGTTGATGACGACCAAATCAAGGCATTGATCGAGTCAAACCCACGTTACACGACACGAGAGATTGCAGACATATTGAACATCCATCATTCAAGCGTTCACGACCGCCTGAAGAAGCTGGGATGCGTAAGCAAGTTCGATGTGTGGGGCTCCTCATGAACTCAAAGAAGCTCAATTGACGGCGCGTATAAACATCTGCGATATGCTCATTAAACGTCAGGAAAACGATCCTTTTTTGAAGCGACTGATAACTGGTGACGAAAAGTGGATTGTGTACAACAATGTGCTGCGCAAACGGTCTTGGTCCCGACGTGCTGCTTCGCCTCAAACGGCATCCAAAGCAGACATTCATCAGCGGAAGGTTCTGGTCTCAGTGTGGTGATATTTTAAAGGTGTCGTGTTTTTCGAGCACCTACCACGGAACCAAACAATCAATTCGAATGTGTACTGTCGGCAATTGGACAGTTCGAACGAATCCATCATCCAGAAACGTCCAGAGCGCGTTCATCGTAAAGGTGTTGTGTTCCATCACGACAACGCGAGACCACACACAAGTTTGATCACCCGCCAAAAATTATTGGAGCTTGGGTGGGGTGTGTTGCCACACCCAGCATACTCGCCTGACCTTGCGCCGTCAGACTTCCCCTTGTTTCGTTCTCTTCAACAGTCCTTGCCTGGTATAAAGTTCAATTCAGATGAGGCTGTAAATCAGCACCTTGTAGAGTTTTTCGCCACGATGGACAGGTCCTTGTATGAACGAGGCATTCTGCAGCTCACTGAAAGATTGCAAAAGGTTATCGAACAAAACGGGCATTATATCATTGACTGATCTTTGTTCTTTCTATCAATAAATGACATTTGCAAAACAGGGCTAAAATACGTCGACTTTTCGACAACCCAATAGATTAAATATTGGCGCCTCTATAACGAAGTAAATTTCTCCGTCATTTCTGTCCACGCCAGGATTCGAACCCGGGTCCCCTCATTCCGGAATAAGTCACTCTACCAATTGAGCTACGCGGACGTTTGTTCTGACTACTATCTGCCTTTATGTCGTGTGCGTCCTGCTGGCAGGTACGTCACATCTCCCCCCCCGAAAGAGGGCCGGGGCATGGCCCACGGGTCAGCCGTGACCATGAATCGTTGCAGGCAGCCATCCACTGTAGAACGTGCACTTGAGAACTCCCAGTCAATCTGGTCTGGTGTGTGGAATGCAACGTCACACACATTTATTTTTCGAAGCGCTGGAGAAGGGATTCTCTGATATTTCCTATCTCGCGGTGTTTAAATAACATCACACCATTGCGAGATTTTGAACGGTCGGGTCATCCGGATAGTTCGGGCGCCATTATAACGAAGTAAATTTCTCCGTCATTTCTGTCCACGTCAGGATTCGAACCCGGATCCCCTCATTCCGGAATAAGTCACTCTACCAATTGAGCTACGCGGACGTTTGTTCTGACTACTATCTGCCTTTATGTCGTGTGCGTCCTGCTGGCAGGTACGTCACACCTCCTAGCTGATAAATTATGCATTATTTTGGGCTCGAAATGATCCTAAAATGCTTTCGTAGTTAGTAATATCTGACCGAAAAATAAAATCTTTAATAAGGATTGTAGACGCGCAGATGTTTCTCCAAAGATTTGGTAAGCAGAAATATAAGCTCCAGCGGCAAAATTGTTCGTTAAAAAGATTCGAAATTGTGTGCATAACATTCCTCACCAGGAACGCTGTCAGACGAAGAAAGAATTTTTCAGATCGGTCTATTAGAATGGAGGTATCGAGAAACAGAAATATACATATACGCTACCTGGCTGAAGAACTGTGCATTATTTTGAGTAGAGAATATAGGCAAGAGGTTTTCTGTGGTGAGTGCTGTCTGTCCAAAAAAGAAATTTTCAATTGAGTGCAGGTGCTATTGCAAATACATCGAAAACAATATAGCTTTACTCGCCCTAATGGGAAAACTGTTGGTTACGAGAAATTAAGAATTGTATTTTTCAAGTCGGACTTTTGGAAGCAGAGGTATCGTGCAAAGCACTACTTACATTTACGCCCATAGTGAAAAAACTGGGCGTTATTTGAAAAAACAACTGTACCAAAAATGATCTTTCTTGTAAATGATAAAAATATTTCTTTTCAGTTGGATGTTTAAACACAATTACATGGAATAAAAAGTATATTTTTAATTCCATGGCATCTGCATTTGCGCCCCACTAGAGGCGAAGCTATGCATCAGAAAAAGTCCAAAAAGGAAAGATTATCGTTATTTTAAATACACCAGACTGTGAATACTCAAGAAACGCATATAACGTATTAAATCCGTTTATTTTTCCTTACGCGTTTTAATTCCCTGCATTTTTATGTCCACCATCGCCTTGAAAAAGCCCTCCCAGTGGAGGGCGGAAGCTTGGCGAATGTTTGTGCTTATTTACGCCACAAAAATGAACGGATTTAATACGCTATATGCGTTTCTTGAGTATAGGAAGGATGATCGTTCTCACATTTTAGGCTTCTCAACAGGGCCGTATTAATGGGCAGTCCAGAGGGACTATAACCTTGGGACCATAGGCGCCGACTTCGTGGTTTCGAGATACTTTTTGAACCCCTAATGATTTTGTTGTGGGTTCCTCGAACCCCTAATATTTTTGCGCGTATTTCGTGGGAAAAATACACTTACGCGTACATGTATAAATTTTGTTTTTCGTTATCAATTCTTTAAGTGTTTGGTTATTCATTCCCCGTTTGCTATGTATAGAAAGTGTGTATAGAAATTTACCACTCAGACTGTTTTTTGTGCCTAAAAAAATAATTAGTATTTGTTCGCGCTCATCAAATTTGACGTGACAGACAACACCTCAAGTACCGTTGTTTAAGAGCCCTTAAAACTGCATCCTTTATAAAAGAAAATTCTTCGGTTTGTCTGGGTCCCCACAAAATACAAAAGTCTAGTTTTACATTCGGAGACGAGAACCTATTCGAGGTCATAGTGATAAAGGCGGAAATATGTTGTACAGTCAGTTGACCCACCCTATCTTCGGACAGTCGGGGACCAAGGAGGTTAGAAGACAGAGGAGATGGCATCAGCAGCCGCTGGTAAAGCCAAATCTAATCATCTGTTAGGTTTTTGCGCCCTCCGGGTGGGCGTGGTTCAATGACGTGACGTCACTTCCTGAAGACCTGCGCTTCAGCACAGGTTGGTAGCGGCCGTCTCTTACTCCCTGCAGAAGTTCCTGAAGGTCAACAAGGCTCCCACAGCTTTAGCAAGGTCGTGATTTGTTAATGCGCAATATGCACTTCCGCTCTATGAAGCATAATTTTGTTTAATTTTTTTAGAAAATGCTAAACAGCATTTCTGTAATTTTTTGTAAATTTTTAGTTATGTGCATGTATATTTCAGTCTCATTTTTTCCTGACTGTACATGCTGCATAAGTGCCTCTAAAACCTCTTCAAAGTCGACGATTTCTCCATTACAGAAGCAGCCCAAGTTGGGCATACTGGGCATTCGCAGCTGATACAAAGTGGAGCCCACGGAAAACGCAGGGCGTGCGGCTGATGCCATGTCCTCTCCCTTCTAACCTCCTATTTTAACTCAGAAATCATTTGAAAAAGAAAATTGTTGGCATTTTTTAAAATTGGTAAAAAAAACCTTAAAATAAATTTTGCATGTTTTTGTTCCTTTTATAAGACAATTGAGTTGGAAATTCACAGTATCTGTGTATTGTATAGGATAATTTCGCGCCTACAAAAGCAAAATAAATTATTATCTAGAAAAAAAAATATTTTTCTGTAATTAACTATAATTTGCTTTAGTTTAGCACTTCAGGCGTCTTATTGTGCCAGATAATCTGACTGAATGAAATTTAAATTAGACTTAAAAACTTTGAAAAATGCATTGGTTATCCGATTAAAAATTTCCGGAACCCCCAATAATTTTTCAAGTCGGCGCCTATGCTTAGGACCCACCTTTACCAAGGGCCAGAAAGTATTCCTGGGCAAATAGTAGATAGATAGATAGATAGATAGATAGATAGATAGATAGATAGATAGACAGATAGATGTTTATAAAATAGTTTTACTTTTGTCTCGTATGATTTCCACTTGGTCAGATATAGATGCTGGAAGACGAACAAATTTCAAGACTCACCAAGAGTAAAGGTTTCATGTCACTGTGTACAGCTGGGTGGGCGAGATAGTTTCAGCTTTTTCACTACCAACCACCACACCTCCCAATTTGCACTTGGAACCGTTGATGGTCTAAGCCCCCCGTGGCTTCACATAGCATAACAAAAAAGATGCACTAAGAAAAGTATACAATGTTAAATTATTTGAAAATCCAAGACAAAATCTTGGAATATTAAGCTTTTAACTCATGTTCTTATGAGAACAACGGAAAAACGCAGTGACTTGGTATGAAAACTCTGCAAATGGTTTATTAGTTTGAAAAATGCACTGCGTATTGATTATCACAAGCATATTGCTATAATTTCGTGTTTTAACGGACTTCATAATGATTCCCCGTCATAAGTTCTTTGGGAACCCACTTAGATATCGTAACCTAAGGGCCCACTCAGCAGGGCCGGATTAAGGGGGGTTTATAGGGACTATAGCCTTGAGGCCCACCATGACCGAGGGCCCAGGAAGCATGCCTGAGCAAGTAATAGATAGATAAGTAGAGAGAGAGAGAGAGAGAGAGAAGGGGTTTGTGTGTGTGTAAAGTTGTTTTAATTTTGTCTCTTACGATTTCCACTACGCCAGAAACAGAGAATGGAAGACGAACATATTTCAAGGCAGTGATAATCACTTAACATTCAGATTTCAAGGCAGTGAGGGTCACTTTTAGCCGAAACTATCTTTCCGACCCCGCTGTGCACAATGACAGCGGGGTCGGAAAGATAGTTTCGGCTTCTTCACTACCATCCACCCACACCTTCCAATTTGCACTTGGAACCGTTAATGGTCGAAGTTCCCCGTGGCTTCACATTGCATAACAAACAAGTTAGTAAAATCATGCAATGCATTGATGATGATACGCTTTCCAACATACCAGAAATCATTATTCAAGTTATGAGGATAATGGCTGTAGAATAAATCTCGCTCCTATGACCGGACCTTTGACCCCATTTCGATTATATTCAACAGAACCCTTAAAGTATACTTCCGGAACAACATGATAAAGTTTTGTCTCAATCGAAGCTTTTTTACGTAAGTTATAACGCATGAGGGCGATGGAACGGATCCCTATCCTATGTCCTGACCTTTGACTCCATTTCGTCCATTTTCAATAGGATTCGTCCCCCAGGTAGTCACCTACCACATATTAAAATTTCATCGAAATCGAATCATTTTTACGCAAGTTATGACGCATAAGGGCAATGGAATGCATCCCGCTCCTATGTCCTGACCTTTGACCCCACTTCACCCATTTTCACAGGGTTCGTCCCCAAGTGGTCCCCTACGACATACTAAAATTTTATCGAAATCGAACCATATTTACGCACGTTATGATGCATAAGGGCAATGGAATGCATCCCGCTCCTATGTCCTGATCTTTGATCTCACTTCACCCATTTTCAATAGGATTCATCCCCAGGTGGTCCCCTAACACATACTAAAATTTCATTGAAATCGAAAAATATTTACGCAAGTTATGACGCATAATGGCAACGAAATGAATCGCGCTCCTATGTCGTGACCTTTGACTCCATTTCGTCCATTTGCAATATGGTTCTTCCCCAGGTGGTCCCCTAATACATACTAAAATTTCATCGAAATCGAACCATTTTTACGCGAGTTATCGTGCGGACAGACTGTAACGTACCAGGAGATGTGACGTACCTGCCAGAAGGACGCATACGACATAAAGGCAGATAGGAATCAGAATAAAACGTCCGCGTAGCTCAATTGGTAGAGTGACTTATTCCGGAATGAGGGGATCCGGGTTCGAATCCTGGCGTGGACAGAAATGACGAAGAAATTTACTTCGTTATAATGGCGCCCGAACTATCCGGATGACCCGACCGTTCAAAATCTCGCAATGGTGTGATGTTCTTTCCACACCGCGAGATAGGAAAAATCAGAGAATCCCTTCTCCAGCACTTCGAAAGAAAAAAAAAAAATGAAAATAAAGGGGAGATGATGTAACGTACCAGGAGATGTGACGTACCTGCCAGAAGGACGCACACGACATAAAGGCAAATAGGAATCAGAACAAAACGTCCGCGTAGCTCAATTGGTAGAGCAACTTATTCCGGAATGAGGGGACCCGAGTTCGAATCCTGGCGTGGACAGAAATGACGGAGAAATTTACTTCGTTATAAGACGGACGGACAGACAGACAGACAAAGCTGGAGCATATACGCTTCTTCAACCTACGGTTGGAAAGCGTAAAAAGATGCAAGAAAAATACACAATGCTAAATCATTAGAAAATCCAAGACAAAATTTAGGAATCTTAAGCTTTTAGCTTATGCTCTTATGAGAACAATGAAAAAGAAAATAAAGTGACATTATGAAAACTCTGCTGGTAATTTATTACTTTAAAGAATGAACTACGTTTTAATTATCACAAGCATATTGCTACAGTTTCGTGTTTTAACAAATTTCATAATGACTCCCCCGTCATAATTTTTTGAGGACCCACTCAGATGTCTTAGCCTTGGGGCCCATTCAAATGTCTTAGCCTAGGGGCCTACTAAGGCCTTAATCCGGCCCTGCCACTCAGGCTTTAATCCGATCCTGCTTCTCAATGCAAAAAGAATTTTTCAAATCGAACTGTGAAGTGCAGTGATATGGTGTCCACAGACGGATAGGGATAACATATGCACTCTTTCTCTCTCTCATTTTTTTTTTTTTTCAAGAGTCGTGCTAAAAATATAAAAATATATTTGGTATGTATTTGAATAGGTGCATATGAAGTTTAAGCCCTTGATCAAAATTTGCGGTTCAGTGCAAAACTTCATACGAAGAGCTTCATCTGGCGAACGCTGATTAGAAAAAATGTCGGAGATCCTCCTCTTAACAACTACAAAATTAACAAGAAAGATGACACCATATTCGAGCCCTGTTTTTGATTCCGACAAGAAACAAATATTTTAAAACTGATTTTTAGAGAACATAAAAACTCAGCTAGAAACAAGAGAATACGCTTACACCACCTATGGAAAAACTCACATAATTTAAACTACGCAATGTGAACAGGGTTATTTATTCATAAGGAATGGAACCGGTTATTAAAAAAAATTAACCGCTTTTCTACAATAAATGAAACATCCACAAAGAGAAATAGATACTTACTCCCACAAGCAGCGGAAAAGTGTTTTACGAAAACTAACAAATTGCGCACACATAGTTTTTCATATTAGAAGATATCAAAGGCAGAAGAGATTTTCAAGCTGAACAATTTAGAAGAGATGTGGAGTATAACGTTTTATAACTTGACTCGTCATAGCGGAAAAGCCATTTGTTACTTAAAGAAGAAAATGGGTACAAAGTACTCTTCATAATTAAGATTATCCTACAAAAAAAAAAAAAAAAAAAAAGTAGTTCTTTCTAAGGGATTTTTAGAATCGAATAAACTTTTTCACATACACTGCTGGCCATTAAATGTTCAACACCAAGAAAGACAAGAGATATCATAGCCATATTTCTTGTACAGAAAGCAGATGATACAAAGTGAATAGATTACAAGTACAGCACGGTGAGACGAGGGGAACACATCACAATCAGTATCTGGTGTAGCCACCATGGGCGGCAATTACAGATGCTACCCGGCATCAAGAGGAAGAGACGTTGAATGTTTGTTTGGGGAATGTCCGTCTACGCAGCTTCGATACTATGCCACCTCCGTTGTAGTCGTCTGGCGATCATGGTTAACACGTGTTCAATAGGCGACATATCCGGGGACCGCGCAGGCCAAGGGAGACGTGGCACATGATGACGATCCAGGAAGTCTCGGACGTTGCGCGCCACATGCGGTTGCGCATCATCCTGTTGGTAAACAGCACCAAACAGTCCCATAAGATATGGTACAACTACATCTCAGTGATGTAACGATGGCTGTTCAACGTACCGGTAATGCGGACGACGGCGCGTGCGGGAGTGGGATCCAATGATACCCCATACCGGGTTCTGGGGCACAGCATAATACAAGACTCATTCAGCCGGTCACCGCGGTAACGTCAGACACGGTTTCGTCTATCATGGCGCAGCAAACTGAAGCGGGATTCGTCGGAAAACACGATGCCTTGCCATTTGCTCTTCCATGCGCGACGTTCTTGGCACCATTGATGCCGCAGACGCCGGTGTTGTACAGTCAAAGGTAACCAAAGCAATGGGCGCTGTGCAAAACTGACCCGCTGCTGCAGACGTGTTGTGCTACACACCCGAACTGTTGAGCTACGATGGTCGGTGTGGCTGTGCGATTCGTCAGAGTCATGCGCACAAGATGTCGATCCTCTCGTTCGGTGGTGTGACGAGGCCGTTGGGATCCCGTACGTTGGTGTGTTCATTCCTCCGCTACCCACTGACGCCATATTTCCACCGTGGCAGCATGCCGTCCCACACAAGCGCCGATGTCTCCGAGTGATAATCCGCAATCCCGATATGCCAAAATTCTCCTGCGACCGAAGTCGGAAACCTGCTGGTAGGGCTGCCGTTGTCTTCGACGGGCATGCTGCAGCTATCCGTGGTCAGGAACAGCGAGAAAACACACTTCGAGTGCGTAACACCAGATCAGATCAGATCACATGTAGAGGATTTCAGGAAAAGAGTGTCTGACCCCAGGTTTTAAGCAACCTTTAGAAATAAGAAGCTAGAAGATTTGGGCTAGTGTGCCCGATGGGAAAATGACACGGGAGCGAGGTAGAAAGGGGAAGGAAGATGCCCTTATTTATTACTGGAAGGCCAGTACCCGGGGTTCGACGGCTTAACGTGCCCATCCTACGAACGGCCGATATTTAGTAGTTCGAGCATTCATACCTGCCTGGGATCGAACTTGAGGTTTCTCCGTGGCAGTCACGAACGTTGACCATCGCTAGGTCATCCGCTGCCCGTAACACCAGCTCCTTGTTCACCCCTTTTATACGACTTCCAGGGAGCGGTCTTTTGCACATGATTTCCATATATGCTGCCCGGTTAATCATTTGCATGTGCGCCCGTGTTCTGCCCTTCTGCCAACTTTCGAGCCCGTGGGTTGCGATCTTCCTGGTGTTGCACTTTTAATGGCCAGCAGTGTAGAAATTTACACTAACATCCCGTGACGGCAGAACAAAGATATCAAGAAAAACAAATGAAATATTTGAATCCCCTGATGGGAAAATTGTGTGTTATTTTGGATAAGAAATACGCATAAAATGTTTTCATATATAGTTTGTTAGTATCTGACAGAAAACGAATTTTTCAATCAGTTTTTTAGGCGCGTAGATATTGCTGCAAATATATTCTAAACGGAAAGGAGATAAAGTGCATTTTTATGATGCTTCAGAGAGAGAGATAAGAAACATTTTTAAGTAATTCAATGAGAAAACTGAAACGAATTATTAACAGATTGTGGTGGCTTAAACTTCTTTGTCGAATTTGCAGAGGATGAAAAACCTCCAGCAGCTTTAATTTTTGAAGAAGAACCTGAATGAAAATGGACACACCGGTTTGCTTAAATTATGCCAAAATGCGTTAGACGTGTTAAAAGAAAACGGCAAGACAATGTGAAACTGTTCTTGTCTTACTATTTGTGGCACGGAAAGGAGAATTCCTAGCGAACTGCATTTTTTTTTTTTTTTTTTTGATTGGGGGTTTAACGACCACCGTGAGCAACTCATAGGGCTCTAAGCAGTCGCCTGTCTCTAATTTAGGGTGACTGGTTCCAGAGAAGGGAGACAGCCAGTGCCGTAAGACAAACGCAACATTTATGGCTTACCGGAATTCGAATCCATCTCGGAAGGCCACTGTGCCATCTGGGCGGCAAACCAACTGCATTACTTTGAATTAAAAAGAGGACCTCGAAGATGCATGGAAATATAGACATTTTATCTGCCTCTCTGGCATTTATTTATTCATCTATTTATGCGTTACGAAATCGAAATTGTCTTATCTCGTTAAGAAAACACTGGAAATGGGTCAACCTAAAAAAGGTAATGTTAGTTTCAGAAACTTGTTTGGTGGCAAATCAAATAGAGCACAAAGAAAACGATTCCTTAAACATTGTTTGTAAGCAGGTGTATAAAATTTTATTAATTATAAATTTAATCAGCTGAACAAAGTCCTCTTCAATCAGACTGCTTTTTCAAAAGAGTCAGAATTATTTTTTAACTAGTGGTTGCATTGTATTCCCATTTTATGTCTTACTAGAGCGTAAAAATTTTCTTCAGAATTTAGTCATAAATAAAATTTGACAGGATATCGTGCAGTGGCGCACCCAGGAATTCCTGTTGGAGGGGGCTATATATATACTTGGGATGTAAGGTCAGGTGATGCGCAACATACAGCCTCTCCTTGACAACTGTCAACCCCACCTTCTCATGGTGCATCCTGTTCTCACGAAAGGGACTCTGACGACGGCCAATAGCGGTATAACTATACCATCGGGATTCGAGGAAATGCTATCCCACACTTACCAACCCGCTTGGCCAGCGTGGTGAGTTATGGCCAAACCCCTCCAAAATGACTCCACAACCTTAAATCTTGGCCCTCAGTCTACGGCAGCTGGAATGTGCCTGGCCAAGGCAGCGGCCAGTGTGACATAAAGGCAGAGGGTGCTAAGAATCACCGGAGGACCGGACTAAGCTGCCATTTGATGCTGACCTTGGCTACGTATAATGGACGCTCTCTATCTTCTAATTCAAGGTTTCTTGAATTGGAAGAGGAACTACAAAGGACCAAGTGGGACATCATCTGGCTAAGTGAGGTAAGGAGAAAAGGAGAAGATCTCATTGAACTGAAAAGTGGACATCTCTTCTACTATCGTGGGACAGATACTGGCAGAACTAGTGGTGTTGGATTTATAATAAACGAGAAACTGAAGGATAAAGTTGTAGATGTTGAAAGTTCCTCTGACAGAACTGCACGACTCGTTATCCAACTCTCGAGAAGATACCAGGCTCAGATAATTCAAACTTATGCACCCACCACAAGTCAACCTGAAGAAGAAATTGAAGAATTTTATGAGGAAATTCGTCATCTAAATAATAAAGGCAAGCAGCATTTGAAGATAATTATGGGAGATTTCAATGCAAAAATAGGGCAACAGCAACAGAATGAAACTTCAGTAGGTAAATTCGGTCACGGCAACAGAAACCAGCGTGGAAATACTCCCGTAGAGTTTGCAGAGGCAGAAGGGTTTTTCATCATGAACTCCGTTTTCAAGAAAAAGCCACACAGGAAATGGACATGGAGACATCCAAATGGGACGACAAGTGAAATTGATTTTCTTATGTGTAACAAAAAATTCGTCATCGAAGACTGCAGTGTGCTAAACAAGTTCAACACAGGTAGTGACCATAGATTGGTGAGATGTAAGATGCACCTCAACACAAAACTCGAACGTGGCAAGCTCATAAGACAAACAAAATGTATTGACATGACCAACCTTAAAAAATGCCATAATACCTTCAAGTTGGAACTGAAGAACGGATTCTCTGCTTTAGAAGGCCTAACATCGGAAGAAATGGATATTTCTGAAGTTAACAGAAAAGTAACCAAAGCTCTTATGGAAACAGCAACGAAATTAGCTGGATCTAAGAAAAAGTTGCATGTGAACAAATTATCAAGAAAAACCAAAATGTTGATGCCAAAAAGAAGAGAGATGAGGACAACTGAAGAAGATGTGGCTTCCAAAGGGGAATATATAGAGCTATGCAAGAGAGTACGAAAAAGTATCACTGCAGACATTAGGAAATTCAACTCTGAACTAGTGAGGAAAGCAATTGAACACAACCAAAGCCTAAAGATAGCAAAGGGACATCTCAGTAAGGGAAGAAAACAGATTGTGGCACTGAGAAAAGAAGATGGTTCTGTGACAAGAAATATAGAAGAGAAATTTTGACAAGCGTGAAATATTTCTACTCCAAATTATATGAAAGGGATGATACATCTACTCCAGACATCATGAAAGGTACCAGTAACAGAGTTCTTCCAGTCCTCCCAGCAGAAGTTGCATATGCAATCAAGAACATGAAGCGGGGAAAAGCTCCAGGAGAAGATGGAATTACTGTAGACATCATACAAGAAGCAAGTGGAGAAATTGAAACAGTACTCGCCCAAGTTTTCATTCAATGCCTTAATGAAGGGAAGATTCCTGAGGATTGGAACAACGCTACAATGATCCTGCTACATAAAAACGATGACATTGAGGATCTCAGGAACTACAGACCTATCAGCCACCTATCAGTGGTTTATAAAATCTTCACTAAAGTTCTTTCACACCGCTTGAAGGTAACACTGAACATGGCTCAACCGAGAGAACAAGCTGGATTCAGGAGTGGCTAAAGCACTATAGATCATATCCACGTACTGAGAGAACTAACTGAAAGAGCGGGGGAATATGAACTGCCATTGTGCATGGCTTTTATCGATTATGAAAAGGCCTTTAATTCGGTGAAACCATCAGCAGTTTTAATGGCTTTGAAATCCTGCTGTATTGAAGATGCATACATTAATATTATTAATAACATCTATGAAAATGCAAGTGCAAAGATTCGGCTGTTTGAAAATACAACACACATAAAAATTGGAAAGGGAATGAGACAAGGTGACACCATATCTCCGAAGCTCTTTAATGCCACATTGGAAAATGTCTTTCATTCACTGAACTGGGAAAACAAAGGGATAAAGATTAATGGAGATTATCTAACTCACCTTTGTTTTGCTGATGACGTAGTCATTTTTGCAACTAGCCCATCAGAGCTGCAGAGTATCATCCAGGAACTTGCTGACAAGAGTAAAGAAGTGGGATTAAAAATGAACTTTCAGAAGACAAAAGTGATGTACAGTACTTTTACAAGAAACGAAATTTTAGCGATTGATGGAGAAAATCTTGAGACAACAGATTCCTACATTTATCTTGGACAGCAGATATCGAGTGAGGGTCACATTGATGAAGAAATTAATCGGCGTATAAAACTTGGATGGAGAGCTTTTGGAAGAAACAGCATAATTTTCAAGAGCAATATGCCATTATGTCTTAAAAGAAAAGGGTTTGGTCAATGCATCCTTCTAGTGCTTACGCATGGTGCAGAGACGTGGACTTTAACTAAAAGAGGCATACAAAGGCTGCAGACAACTCAAAGAAGCATGCAGAGGCGCATGCTTGGTGTAACCAGGAGAGATAAGAAGAGGAACTCGTGGGTCACAGAAATGAGAAGAGTGGAAGACATCATGATCAGAGTTAAATCTCTCAAATGGAAATGGGCTGGACATGCTGGCAGAAGGACAGGCCATCGATGGACAGCCGAAATTTTAGATTGGGTTCCTACGGACAGGAAAAGACCCAGAAGAAGACCACATGGGAGATGGGTGGAGGAAATTCGAAAGTATGCTGTAGTAACATGGAGGAGACTGGCACAAGACAGACCGTTGTGGAAGAGGCTTGGAGAGACCTTCGTCCAGCAGTGGATTGATAATTGTTGACAATGATGATTATATATATATATATATACTTATATAGTATACGTACACAATGTGTGACGTACGTTGCTCTTAATCTCTTTGGGGATTTGGGAAGAAGACACCGTGTGATAGAAGACACTATGTAATTTTTTGAACAAGTAAAATAATATTTTTTAATGTTTAATTTGTGACGTGCATCGCTCTTAATCTCTTTGGAAAGAAGACCCTATGTAATTTTTTGAAATGTAAAATAATATTTTTGAATGTTTAATTTGTGACGTACGTCGCTCCTAATCTCTTTGGGAAGAAGACACCGTGTAATAGAAGACACTATGTAATTTTTTGAACATGCAAAATTATATTTTTGAATGTTTAATTTGTAACGTACGTCGCTCTCAATCTTTTTGGGGCTTTGGGAAGAAGACACTATGTCAGACACTATATAATGTTTTGGACGTGTAAAATAATATTTTTGAATGTTTAATTTGTGACGTACGTCGCTCTCGTGTCTACCGCATTCGCCTATTCTTCGTACGTCGAAAGTTAATGGGTTCCGCCATTTTAGGTGAGGGAAGAATTCTTGATTCGCCTATTCTTGCCTGGCCTACGACTTTCACCTGCTAGAGGGAGGGATTCACCTGGAACAAATTTCTTAATTCGTCTATTCTTTCTTCGTACGTCGAAAGTTAATGGGTTCCACCATTTTAGGCGAGGAAAGAATTCTTGATTCGCCTATTCTGGTCTGGCCTACAACTTTCACCTGCTAGTGGGGAGGGATTCACCTGGAGCAAACTTCTTGATTCGCCTACGTCGAAAGTTAATGGGGCGAGAAAATGCTATTACATTATTTCACTTAAACCTAGACGGAGTGATTTAAAAAAAAAGATACATCTTTACCTCTCGTGAATTTTTTTTTATCGAAACACTGAATCTGTCGTTGTGTTAAAAAAAAGGACAATTTTTCCCGTGAAAAAACAAAAAAACTAGTTTTATCCCTAGGGTTTGAAACTAGTTTTATTTCTTTAATGAAAAAAAAAAAGCCAAGTAAAAAACAAAATTGTGTAAAACATTTATAATTTAAAAAAGGGAAGGTGGATTCTGTTACATTATTTCGCATAAGCTTTGACCGAGTGATCTAAAAAAGATTCATCTTTACCTCCCGTAGTTGTTGTTTTTTTAATCAAAACACTAAAACTTTCGTGCGTTAATGTAGGAGATATCAAATGATGAGTAACAATTAAAAAACAGAAGGTAGTCCTCACAGGTAGTCGTCAGCGTGATTACGGAATTAAATGTGTCGTCCAATCAAAATCGAGAGAAACTATAGTGAGGGATGGGGGAGGGGATGTGTGTGTGTAAGGCAGAATTCAAGAAAGCAATAATGAAAAGGAAAAGAAATATAAAGGATAGAGGGATGTTGATGCGGGGTCCGGACTAAATTCAACCGGACACTGGCCCACTCGGATATTTGCCCACCCGGACTAAATTCAACCTGGACACTTGCCCACCCGGACATTTGCCCATCGGACAGTTGCCCACCCGGACACTTGCCCACTATGGATGATTTGTATATAATACGTAACGTCGGAGGACGCTTCCGGTCTAGTCTAGGAAAATTGATCACATAAATATTTACCGACCATATAAAAATTGCACTTTGTTTTAGAAATGCTGAAATTTTTACTCCCAAACATAACCTAATACACTGACGAAAAGAAAAAATCCCAACACCACGAAAAAATAGTTGTAGAGGAATGAAATGGCGACAATACATTTGTATAGGTAACATATTTAATCGAATAAGGGTTTCAATATCACAGCTTATTGTAAGCGCGAGAAGAGCCATTTTAAATGTGAAATGCTGGTACATTAATAACCGGTGTAACCGCCAGAATGTTGAATGCAAGCATGCAAACGTTCATGCATTGTGTCGTACAGGTGCTGGATGTCAGTTTGTGGGATGGAGTTCCATGCCAGTTGCACTTGGTCGGTCAATACAGGGATGGTTAATGCTGGTTGGGGATGACGCTGGAGTTGTCGTCCAATGATGTCCCATACGTGCTCGATTGGTGAAAGATCTGGTGATCTAGCAGGCCCGGCAACATGTCGACACTCTGTAGAGGTCGTTGGATTACAACAGCGGTATGCGGGCGAGCGTTATCCTGTTGGAAAACACCCCCTGGAATGCTGTTCATGAATGGCAGCGCAACAGGTTGAATCACCAGACCGACGTACAACTGTGCCGTCAGGGTGCGTGGGATAACCACGAGAGTGCTCCTGCTGTCATAGGAAATTGCTCCCCAAACCATAACTCCAGGTGTAGGTCCAGTGTGTCTCGGCCGCAGACAGGTTGGTTGCAGGCGCTCATCTGGCCTCCTTCTAACCAACACACGGCCATCACTGGCACACAGGCAGAACCGGCTTTCATCAGAAAACACAACAGATCTCCACTACGTCCTCCAATGAGCTGTAGCTTGACACCACTGACGTTGCAAACGGCAGTGGTTTGGAGTAAGTGGAATGCACGCTACAGGGCGTCTGGCTCGGAGCTGTCCTTCAAGTAACCGATTTGTAACAGTTCGTTGTGTCACTGTGGTGGCAAATGCAGCTCGAATTGCTGCCGCAGACGCGGTACGATGCGCCACGGCCATACGCTGTACACGGCGGTCTTCCCTCTCAGTAGTGCCACGTGGCTGGCCGGAACCCGGTCTTCTTGAGGCAGTACCTTCCCTTGACCACCGCTGCCAACAATCATGCACAGTGGCTACATTCCTGCCAAATCGTTCTGCAATATTGCGGAAAGAAAATCCACCTTCTCGTAGCCCTATTACACGGCCTCGTTCAAACTCCGTGAGCTGTTGATAATGGCTTCTTCGTCTTCTTAAAGGCATTCTTGACTAACATCAACACCCTACGTCGAATCTCAACGATAACTAACGCCCACGAACGTTACAGCGCGTATTTGCAGCAAACCTGCTTTGCATGTTCCGAGGGACGCTACTAGCGCCTCACGTATGCGCCGAGCGCGAAATTTGCATAGACGTCATCTTACAGATGTACTCTCACCGCCTACCAACTGTCGTTTATCTAACACAACCCCTTCTTGGTGTTGGGATTTTTTTTCCGTCAGTGTATATCATCATCATTGTCAACCATTATCAATCCACTGCTGGACGAAGGTCTCCCCAAGTTTCCTCCACAACGGTCTGTCTTGTGCCAGTCTCCTCCATGTCACTCCCGCATACTTTCGAATTTCATCCACCCATCTCCCATGTGGTCTTCTTCTGGGTCTTTTCCTGTCCCTTGGAATCCAATCTAAAATTTCGGCTGTCCATCGATGGTCTGTCCTTCTGGCAGTATGCCCAGCCCATTGCCATTTCAGGGATTTAACTCTGACCATGATGTCTTCCACTCTTGCCATTTTTCAGATCCACGAGTTCCTCTTCTTATCTCTCCTGGTTACACCAAGCATGCACCTCTGCATGCTTCTTTGAGTTGTCTGCAGCCTTTGTATGTCTCTTTTAGTTAAGGTCCACGTCTCTGCACCATATGTAAGCACTGGAAGGATGCATTGATCAAACACTTTTCTTTTAAGACATAATGGCATATTGCTCTTGAAAATTATGCTGTTTCTTCCAAAAGCTCTCCAGGCGAGTTTTGTACGCCGATTAATTTCTTCATCAATGTGACCCTCACTTGATATCTGCTGTCCAAGATAAACGTACGTGCCTGTTATCTCCAGCTTTTCTCCATCAATCGATAAATCTTCATTTCTTGTAAAAGCATTGAACATCACTTTCGTCTTCTGAAAGTTCATTTTTAATCCCACTTCTTTACTCTTGTCAGCAAGTTCCTGGATCATACTCTGCAGCTCTGATGGGGTAGTTGAAAAAATGACATATATTACCTTTGTTATGGGTTCAAAAAGCTCAAACTTAAGTTACAAGACAACGCTATCAATAGGCGAACAACGCACTTGAAAATTTGGAAAAGTTTAAATTTAGGGGGTGTCAACCCCCAAATGCAAACTAACATATATAATATTTTCATGTGGTCTAAAAAGCTCAAAATTAAGTCATTAGACAACGCTGTCAATAAACAAACAACGCACTTGAAAAATTGGGAAAGTTTAAATTTGCTGACTTCATGTTCCCTTTTTTTTTTTTTTTTTTTTGTTAGCTTCCTGCTTTACCTACAGATTTTGTCTTTCGAACTAGTAGTGCTAGTGTTTCTTCCAGTGATATCCGGTCTTATTTTCTCCTTCGTCCGTGCGATTAATATCCGTTTCGCTACTATTGCTGCATCTTTTGCTTTGAATTCCACCGAAACCGATAAGGATCTAACATGTTTGTGCTTATCGTTCAAAGATTTTGGCATTCACTCACTGTTGTTTCTTGCTTTACTTATTCCAATTTCTTATGTTAAAACTTTTAATATTCACCAATGCTTTTTCTCCCTTGTTCCATCCCTTCCAATGCCGAAATCTCGATTAAAACAAGGAAGATGACACACGAATTTTCGGTTGTAATGGCACATCTTTTGAATTCGTTATGACGCTAATTAAATTTATCAAATTTATTCAGGGTCAGTGGAACCGGTTAGGAAAACAATCAACCGGTTTCTACAATCGATAAAACATCCAGAAATAGAAACATTTATTTTGTTCCACCTGCTGCCAAAAAGCATGTTACGGAAATTCCGGCGAAAAATATTCTTCATGGAAAAAGTCATGCTAAGGAAAAAGAACTTTTCAAAGATAGCGAGAAAAAGGTTTCGACCTTTACGTCCCTAGCGGGAAATCTTTGCATCACTTAAAGAGGCTAATGTTCTTTTTTTATTTATTGAAGGTTTAACGACCACCGTGAGCAACTCAATGGGCTATAAGCAGCCGCCCGTCCCTAATTTAGGGTTACTGGTTCCAGGGAAGGGAGAGAGCCAGTGCCGTAAGACAAGCACAACATCCATGCCTCACCGGGATTCGAACCCGGACCCCTTTCGGACGAATGATCAGAGGCCATCGCTTAGACCACTGCGCCACCGGGGTGGCAGAGGCTAATGTTCAACATCGCTGTTGTCGCGAATTGCATACAGTAAAAAAAAAAATTCTCAGTAGTGTTTTTAGAAGCGACGATACCGCTACAAAGTGAAGTACACAAACACCACCTACTGACAGAACAGTGAACTTCAAAATTCCTCATATACTAGCCTAAATTGTTTCGCAAAGTAAATGTTATCCGGTGTTGAAAT
Organism: Macrothele yani; assembly: GCA_039090855.1. Taxonomy (NCBI): domain Eukaryota; kingdom Metazoa; phylum Arthropoda; class Arachnida; order Araneae; family Macrothelidae; genus Macrothele; species Macrothele yani. The sequence goes on from CM077003.1 coordinate 120,631,094, forward strand.
ATTTTTTTTTAAATTGCACATGCAAAAGCAGAGATATTGAGAAAAGCAGATGAAGCATTTGCGCACCCTTAGCGGTTAAATTGTGCATATCGACGAAAACAAAACATGTATCTATGCCCCCTGGCGGAAAAATCATGCATTATTTTAAGAAGAAATTATCTTCTTCCTTCCCTGGAACCAGTGACCCTAAATTAGGGACGGGCGACTGCTTATAACCCATTGAGTTGCTCACGGTGGTCGTTAAACCTCCAATCAAAAAAAAAAAAAAATTATCTCTCTTAAAAGGTTTTTCGATGTGAGCGGTATTTGCTGCAAATACGTCAGAAGCAGAAATTAAAAATTATGCCCCCTGGTGGCCAAACTATTCTTTACCAAATATTAGAAACTATATGTGAAGCATTTTCCATTAGAAGCTGTATCCGGTGCAGAAAGAATTTTTCAAATCGGAATTTTAGAAGCAGAGATATCTGGGAAAAACGCAATTTACTGTTGGGCCCCCCTAACGTAAAGTCTATGAATTACTTGAAAATTTTGAAATTATTTTTAAAATATTTCGCTCTAGAAACTCTATCCGACAAAGAAGAATTTTTCAAATCGGTCTATTAGAAGCAGAGATGTTGACAAAAATAAGATATACATCTACGCCCCCTGGCGCAGAAACCATGCACTATTTTAAGAAGAAAATATTCCGAAAAGGTTTATCGGCATAAGTGGCATGGGTCTACGAACGAATTTTTTCATTCGAGATTTTAGATGCTCAGGTTTTGCTGCAAATGCAACAGAAGCAGAAATTAAGAGTTACGCCCCTGGTGGCCAAACCGTTTTTATCAAAAATTAGAAATTATATGGAAACAATTTCTCATTAGGAGCTGTATCCGGTTCAGAAAGAATTTTTCAAATCGGAGTTTTAGAAGCATAAAACCTATATCTAAAATAGTCTTCGACATAAATGGAGTCGAAAGGTAAAATATTTTTTTCAATCAGACGTTAAGAAGGAAATATATGGAACGAAATGCATTTTGAATTCCGTATCATCTGCATTTACGCCCTCTAGGGGTAAAATTAAGCATCGTGAAAAAAACAAAAACAAATAAAGGATCATCATTCGCACATTTCAAGCTACCAATGCAAAAATAATTTTTCAAATCGGACTATTAGTTGCAGACATGTGGTGTCCACAGACGGACGGACAAACCGATAACGCAAGCACGATCTTTTTTACAAAAGATGTGCTAAAAAGAAATATAAACACGGCGGACACTGTTTCCTTTTGCGAGTTCTAGAGGATTCGAATTGGTGACCGGGAAATGCGAATAATTTACTACCCCCCCCCCACACACACACGCACACACACAAGCAATGTGCGCACGCAAGATTATGCCAATACAGGCCTATATTGTATTCCTAATAAGCTTGTCATCTTGCAGCATAAATTCAGTTACACGCGTTTATCGCAGGCGTGCAACCTGGGTTAGTAGGCTCGGTGCCCAACTAAGAATTTTTTCGGAAGAGTTACGTTATCAATGAAATCTATGTGAATAATAAGCCCAATAATTTGCATGCAATATCGATATACTATTGATATCTTTGGGGAAAAAAATTCATGCCAATTATTATCACTAGATATTTAGCTGGTATCAGAATAAATACACTTGTTGAGCGAATTAAAATACAGAAATTGACAAAGTCGTTTTTAATAAAAAAGATGAAACAATTGGATCCCATTAGGAATAATCAATATAATATAGAGGAAATACACTGAAAAAATGTGAGAAATGTGCCCCTTCTGTGGGGGAGTATTTCCTGTCTGAATGACCAATGTCGACTGCTTGCTATTCTTATTGTTTTGGTGGTATGTTTTGTTAAATGTTCAATTACTTCCAGAAAAGGGGGAAAGCTGGTCATAGACTTGGAAGCTTGATCACAGACTTCCACTTTGCTGGAAGAATTTTGATGCCGAGCTCCTGGAAACAGAAAATCCTTTTATCCTAACCTACTCTAGGGGCTAGACTCTAGTGCATTAGTACAGCTAAGGGGTTGTACCAGCCCCGATCTTGGTTACATTGCTTCACAAGGATAAGTTTCTCCTATTTTTTGTCTCACCGTGATGTATGAGCAGTGGAAAAAATCTATCACGCTATGGATAAAAAGCTTGACAATCTGGAAACGCAAATCGTTTCCAATTTTGTCTTAGGAGTAGTCTGGCGAGGAGAATTGAATCAAACTGGGACAGAGACACAGGAGATATCAAAATAGCACTGCTAATGCTAATCCTTGGGAATAAACACACAAAAAACCCTGGTTCTGGTGGGGTTTAAAAAAGAAACTAAAATAAACAACAACACGGGAGCCTTAAAATCCTATCCTAGTTGCTCTTCTGATTTACCGTTCTGTGCTTCATCATCATCAACCATTATCAATCCACTGCTGGATGAAGGTCTCCACAAATTTCTTCCACAATTGTCTGTCTTGGGCCTGTCTCCTCCATGTCACTCCAGCATACTTTCGAATTTCATCCTTCTATCTCCCATGGGGTCTTCTTCTGGGTCTTTTCCTGTCCCTCGGAATCCAGTCTAAAATTTCGGTTGTCCATCGCTGGTCCGTTCTTCTGGCAACATGTCCAGCCCATTGCCATTTCAGGGATTTCACTCTGGTCATGATGTCGTCCACCCCTGTCATTTTCCTTATCACAAGTTCCTCTTTTTATCTTTCCTGGTTACACCAAGCATGCATCTCACCATGCTTTTTGAGTTGTCTGCAGTCTTTGTATGTCTTTTTTAGTTAACGCCCATGTCTCGGCTCCATACGTAAGCACTGGCAGGATGCATTGATTAAACACTTTTCCTTTGAGACATACTGGCATACTGCTCTTAAAAATCGCACTGTTTCTTCCAAAAGCTCTCCATCCAAGTTTTATACTCCGATTAATTTCTTCATCAATGTGACCCTCACTTGATATCTGCTGCCCAAGATAAATGTAGGAATCGGTTGTCTCAAGCTTTTCTCCATCAATCAATAAATCTTCGCTTCTTGTAACAGCATTGTACATCACTTTTGTCTTCTGAAAGTTAATTTTTAATCCCACATCTCTACTCTTGTCAGCTAGTTCTTGGATCATACTCTACAGCTCTGAAAGGGTAGTTGCAAAGATGACTACGTCATTAGCAAAACGAAGGTGAGTTAGATAATCTCCATTAATCTTTATCCCTTTGTTTTCCCAGTTCAATGATTGAAAGACATTTTGCAATGTGGCGTTAAAGAGCTTGGTAGATATGGTGTCACCTTGTCTCACTCCCTTTCCAATTCTTAAGCGTGCTGTATCCTCAAATATCTGAACCTTTGCACTTGCATTTTCATAGATGTTATTAATAATGCTAATGTATGCATCTTTAATACCGCAGGATTTCAAAGCCATTGTTACTGCTAATGGTTTCACAGAATCGAAGGCCTTTTCATAGTCAATAAAAACCATGTATATACACTGAAGAGCAATTGAATTAGAGATACCTGTCTAGTAACGTGTAGCACCACCTTTCGCCCTGATGACGGCGGCGATTCGTCTCGGCATGGACTCGACAAGACACCGAAAGCGTTGGGAAGCCATACGATCCACGACCCCTGAACAAGCTCCCACAGTTCGCGAAGATTTGATGGAGGGGGTCAGAGCCTCGAACATCTCTCTCGATGGCATCCCAGATGTGCTCGATGGGATTGAGGTCAGGTGAGCTAACTGGCTAAGGAAGAGAGGTCACGTCGGCGGTGTGTTCATCCAACCATTCGAATACAATTCGGGAGCGATGGTACGGTACATTGTCTTGTTGCAGAATGAGGTCCCCAGTGGGATGTTGAAGACGCACAAACGGGAGCAAATGATCGTCCAGTATATCCTGGTAACGTTGACCTGTGAGGGACGATGTCACACGTACCAGGTGTCCCATTTCAGTCCACGTAAACAGTCCCCAGACGGGAATGCCACCCCCACCAGCTTGAAGAGTACCCTGCTGGCAAGAAGGATCCATCGCTTCAAGTGGTTTGTGCCGGACTCGTATCCTGTCATCCGCATGTACCAACGTGAATCTCGACTCATCAGTCCAGGCAACATTTTCCACATGTCTAGGGTCCAGTGGCGATGTTCCCGCGCCTATGCTAATCTTTGCACCCTGTGATGTGCGGTCAGCAGCGGTACCCTCGTGGGACGATGGCTTCTTTACCCCATAGCGAGGAGATGGTTCTGGATTGTGTGGCTGCTAATACGTTTTTGTGCACCAGCGTTAAATTGCCGAGTGATTTCTTGCACTGTGGCTCGTCTGTCCGCTGTTACAATGCGAGCAAGCCAACGATGACTCAGCTCATCCACATGCTGCTGTCGACGGCAGTTGGCCCATGCAGGGATGGTTTTACCGGATTCGATGTACTCACGGTGCACCCGTGACACAGTGGCTCGTGAAAATCCCAGTGCCTGCACGACTTCCGAGATTGAGGGACCCATTCTTCGGGCCCCGACAATTTGCCCACGATCAAATGCGCTTAGATCCTTCGTCTTACCCATACTGCGTCCGACTCTTACTGATTCCCGTCGCATCACTCCTTATATTGTCGGATCGCTGCATACGTCATGTCGTTTCCGTTTACAGGGCCGCCCACAGCGCCACCTTTGCAAAACGCCAGCTGTCTCTAATTCAATTGCTCTTCAGTGTATAATGGGAGTTCATATTCTCTTGTTCTTTCAATTAGTTCTCTCAGTACATGGATATGATCTATAATGCTGTAGCCACTCCTGAATTCAGCTTGTTCTCTTGGTTGGGCCATGTCTAGTGTTACCTTCAAGCGATGTGAAAGAACCTTAGTGAAGATTCTCACATTATTCCCTGTAATGTTTTTTTAAGAAGAAATAGTAAAGCTTCAAACATGATTTTTCTGCATAGATGAAATTTGGATAACCGATGTAGTATTAAAGATATAGGATCACTAGGTGAAAGCCCGTTAAGGTGGTTCTACCTAAAATCTCTGCCTTATGTTTCGAATGGCAAAACTTCTTTACATACTTTCTTCGCAATAAATGTATTCCCAAGGATGAAAATTTGTACATCGATAAAACTAACTTTAAGTTATAGCATGAGATACTTAAAACTTGTAAAAACATAACCATAATTATATTACAAATCAATCATTTTTCTTTGAGTAATGTTCAGACCTGTTAATAGATGGCGCGACCTGTACATTGATGACGTCAGTAGACAAATAAATGTAGGATTGCTTAATTATGGTTATGTTTTAGCACGTATTAAGTATCCCATGCTATAACTTAAAGTTAGTTTTACCGATGTACACATTTTCATCGTTGGGAATACATAATTGCGAAGAAAATATGTAAAGAAGTTTTACCATTGGAAACATAGGCAGAGATTTTAGGTTGGACCACCTTAATAATGAGGTAGAAAATAAGATATGTAGAGTAATTTTTTAGTAACCTGGTATTATTTTTGTTAGCGATGTCCAAATGTGAAAGTATGGTTCATGAACATCCCAACAATAAAAACAAGAAAGATGACACCGAATTTTCGAGAGTAATGAGCACGTCTTTTGAATCCGTTCTCACGCAAATTTAATTTATCAAAGCTATTAAAAGTCAATGGAACCTGTATGGAAAACAATGGTATCTGACGGAAGAAAGAAGATTTTCAATCGGGTTTTTAATACCGTTAAATTTTGCTGTAAACGGAATCGTAAGTACGCCCTCTGGTTGTAGACTTGTGCGTTAAGAAAATTTAAATTTGTATGAGAAACATTTCGCAGCGGAAACGCTCTCCAACAAAGAAAAAATTTTCAAATCGGGCTCTTCGAAGCAGAGATATGGACAAATATAAGATATGCATCTACGCCCACTGGCGAGAAAACCATGCATTATTTTAGGAAGGAAGTATTCTCAAGAGTTTTTTAGATGTGAGCGGTATCAGTCCAAGAAAAAAAATTTTAGTCGAGTTTTCAGGAGCTCAGATTTTGCTGCAAATACATCAGAAGCAGAAATTAACACTTATGCCTCCTGGTGGCCAAATCATTCTTTATAAAATATCAGAAATTATATGAAAAACATTTTCCATTAGGAGCTGTATGCTATGCAGGAAGAATGTTTCAAATCGGAGTTTCAGATGCAGAAATAACGCAGAAAACGCCATTTACCTTTGCGCCCCCTAGCGGAAAGTCTATGATTTACTTGAAAATTTTGAATTTATATGAAAAACATTTCGCATCGGAAACACTATACAACAAAGGAGGAATTTTTCAAATCGGACTCCTAGAAGTAGAGATATTGACAAAAACTAAGATGTACATCTACGCCCCCTTGCGTATAAACTATGTATTATTTTAAAAAGAAAATGTTCCTAAAAGGTTTGTCGGCGTGAGTAGTATCGGTCCACAAAAGAATTCTTTTCAATCGAGATTTTAGAAGCTCAGATTTTGCTGCAAATACATCAGAAGCGGGAATTAAGACTTATGCCCCATGGTGGCCAAACCATTTTTTTTTAAGAAAATTAGAAATTATGTTTTCCCATCAGAAGCTGTATCCGGTGCGGAAAGAATTTTTCAAATCGGAGTTTTAGAAGCAGAGATATCAGGGGAAACGCAATTTACCTTTACGCCCTCTAGCGAAAAGTCTATCAATTACTTGAAAATTTTGAAATTATATGAGAAACATATCACACCGGAAACTATCCAATAAAGAATTTTTCAAATCGGACCACTAGAAGCAGTGATATTAACAAAAATAAGATATACATCTACGTTCCCTGGCGGAGAAACCATGCAATATTTTAAGAAGAAAATATTTGGAAAACGTTTATAGGCGTGAGTGACATCGGTCCACGAAAGTAGTTTTTCAATCGATATTTTAGAAACTCAGATTTTATGGCAAATATATCAGAAGCAAAAATTAACACTTCTGCCTCCTGGTGGCCAAAGCATTCTTTACGAAAAATTACGAATTATATGTAAAAGATTTTTCATTGGGAGCTGTATCCGCTGAAGAAAAAAATTCAAATCGGAGTTTTAGAAGAAAATATGTCGGGGAAAACGTAATTTATTATTACGCCCCCTAGCCGAAAATCTCTGCGTAATTTGAAAAAGTAACTATACCTAAAATATTCTTCTACATAAATGGAATCGAAAGATAAAATAATTTTTCAATCGGATGTTTAGAAGCAAATATATGGAATAAGATGTATTTTGAATTCGACATCATCCGCATCTACGCCCTCTAGCGGTGAAATTGTACATCGTAAAAGAAAAACGAAATGAAGGATAATCATTCGCATATTTCAAGCTTCCCAATCCGAAAATATTTTTTCAAATCGGACTAATAGTTGCAGAGATATGGTGTCTAGAGACGGACGGACGGACAAACCGATAACCTAATCACGATTATTTTTTTTACAAAAGACGTGCTAAAAATGTATCTTGATGAAGGCAAGATTCAATTAAAACAGGCAAACGCTACTTCCACTGCGCCAACTTCGTGGGACAAACGTTCAAATGTTCAGACAAAGGATATTATACACTGCTGGCCACCCAAAATGCAACACCCAGAAGGACACGAGATAACAAACCCAGATTTACTGGACACATAACAACAAATACAAAGATGAAACGATTGAGCTTACAGGCCCGTGCGACTTGCGGAACACGCAGACATCAATAGTTCGTATGACCCCCATGGCTATCAATAACAGCCGCTACACACCGCGGTATCGAACGAATGAAGCTTTGGATGTAGGCTTGGGGTATGTCGGTCCAGGCTGCTTCCACACGTTACCACAGTTCATCAGGCGTAGCCGCGGGTGGTGCTTGCCGGGCCACTCGGTTGCCGATCAGCGACCAGACGTGTTAGATGGGCGACATATCGGGAGAACAGGCGGGCCACGGCAGCAGTGACACCTGGTGGGCCGTGAAGAATTGTTGCACGATGCGTGCCACGTGCGGGCGCGCATTGTCCTGTTGAAACGTGGCCGCTGGCAGGTCCTGCAAGTAAGGGAGGACTACAGGCTCCAAAACGTCGGAGATGTAGCGGTGGCTGTTGAGTGTACCGACGATGCGTACCAGAGGGATGCGGGTGTCATATCCAATTGCGCCCCAAACCATAACGCCAAGAGACGGACCGGTATGGCGATGCATAATGCAGGCGTCATACAGTCTCTTGCCGCGGTGCCGCCACACGCGGATCCGACCATCGTGGTGTTGCTGGCAGAAGCGGGATTCGTCAGAGAAGAAAATGTCTTGCCATTCCGTAGTCCAGGTGCGGCGTTCAACGGCCCACTGCCGCAGCACTCGCTGGTGGTGTAACGTCAATGGTAATCGGAGCAATGGGCGCCGTGCGACAAGTTCCCGCTCCTGCAGACAACGTCTAACGGTACGTGCTTACACAGGTTGTATCGCGACACACCCTAATTCCTGCGCTAACGTTCGTGGTGTGGCGGTACGAGCCGCCAATGTCCGCCGCACAACATTCCGGTCCTCTCGTTCGGTGGTGTGCCGCGGCTGCGGCAATCACTCACGTCGGTCCGTCAGTCCCTCCTGCACCCACCGAATCCATACTAGCTTCATTGTGGCTGGATGTCGTCCCACACGGGCGCCGATGTCTCGGTACGATAAACCGCTGTCGCGAGAAGCCAATATTCGTCCTCTGTCGAACTCCGAAACGTGCCGGAATGGCTGCCGTATTCTGCAACGAGACATCAGGAAGCTTCCCACGCGCAGGTCCGGCAGCACAACGCACTTCCACTACTTACACCCCGCCTTCTGTGCACCCTTCTTCTAGTGCTTCTCGGTGGCGTGCCGGGCGCACATGATTTGCATATGCTCTGCAATGCTAATCGTTTGCATGTCCTCTCACGGGCGACGCAAGCTGCGAGTTTCAGGCCAATCGGATGCTTACTTCTTGGTGTTGCATTTGGGTGGCCAGCAGTGTATTATTCTTGATTGCCTCATTGTATGACAACAGTTATTCGAAAGATAAATAGAACTCAGCAAATATGGGCGCGTCTCGTTGTCAAGAAAAGTAGCGGGGCGACGTTCCACCGCGTCCGCCCCCGATTACAGCGCCAGGCAGACGAGTTCGTTGAGTATTGTCTAGTGTTTGATAGAGGGTCGAAATGGACAAAATGAGTGATCTGAGCAACTTGGAACGTGACATTATGGTTGGTGTCAGGCTTGTTGGTTCGAGCATTTCCCGAGCAGCCATTCTCCTTGCCTTTTACGGGATTCGCATGTGCTGCGGCGGGTATGTCACGTGTTTAAACTAGTTCCAGTCGCGCACTGCAGTCACTCGAAAGGGATATAAAGTGGTAATCGTTGCTGTAAAATGCATTGCATGTCATCGTTCTGTCTGTGGTTGGGACGCCTAAAAGATGAACAGCCACAACCGGCTAATTAGTGAACTTTTGCTTTACGAGTTTGAACATGGCCATAACGCTGCTCAAGCAACACAAAACATTTGTCATGCGAAAGGGGAAAGTTTCGTAGACCACAGCACCGCAACTAGATGGTTCCAGAAATTTCGCTCAGGTGACAGAAACCTCGACGATCAGCCAAGGTGAGGTAGACCGCACACCGTGGATTCGAAGGCCGTGCGCCAGGCCGTTGAGACAAATTCGAAACCAGCAAACGGAGATTATCAGGCGAGCTGGGCATATCGCACATCGATCACCGTGGTTCGTCACTTTCAGGACCTCGGTAAAGTGTACAGGAGCTGCCGCATTGTCCCTCACGAACTGACGTCAGCTGAAGCAAACCGCAGAGTGGAAGTGTGCACGAAACTACTAGGAAAACCCGCGCGATGTACGTTTCGTCAAGAGAATTGTTACGTGCAATGAAAAGTGGGTCTATTTCCGTAATCCTAACACACAACGGCAGTGGTTGAGCCAGGGCCAGCTTCCTGAACCTGTAGTCAAACGTGGGCGCTTCGAGCACAAGGCGATGCTCCGCGTCTGGTGAAATTTCGAGGGGATATTTCATTACGAATTTGTTTCAGACGGTCGGGCCATCAACGCCAACCCCTACTCTCAACGGCTGGAGCGGATGTATGCCGTTTTGGGGAGAAGTACCCGACACTGGTGAAGAAAAAGCGCACTCCTAGAGCAGGACAACGCTCGACCTCATGCCACGCGAACGACCCGGGTAAACCTCCGGGAACTTGAGGGCATCGAACTGATAATGCCACATCCAGCATATAGTCCGGGCTTTGAACACGTCGAATTATTGCTTGTTCCAGTCCATGGCCCAATCACTTCGCGAGCGACACTTCAACAACCAGGATGAGGTGGGAGCTGGGGTGAGGGAGTTCTTCACCTCGAAGGACAAGAACTGGTACTGTCGCGGAATCGAAAAACTGGCAGACAGACTGCTAAAGACGATGGCCTATACTTTGAATGCTAGTCAGCTTTCGTCGTAAAGGTACGTATCAAGACATAAATTGATCAAAATATTGCAAAACGTTCGACTCACACTCTGCAGAATCGAAGAACTGGCAGACAGATGGCTAAAGACGGTGCCACACGATGGCCTATACTTTGAATGCTAGTCAGCTTTCGTCGTAAAGGTACGTATCAAGACATAAATTGATCAAAATATTGCAAAACGTTCGACTCACACTCTGCAGAATTGGCAGACAAATGGCTAAAGACGGTGCGACACGATGGCCTATACTTTGAATACTAGTCAGCTTTCGTCGTAAAGGTACGTACGAAAACATAAAGTGATCCAAATATTGCAAAACTTTTGACTCAACATCTGTAGAATCGAAGAATTGGCAGACAGACGGCTCAAGATGGTGCAACACGATGGCCTATACTTTGAATGCTAGTCAGCTTTCGTCGTAAAGGTACGTATGAAGACATAAAGTGATCCAAATATTGCAAAACCTTTGACAACCTCTGTAGAATCGATGCATTGTCAGACAGACGGCTAAAGACGGTGCCACACGATGGCCTATACTTTGAATGCTAGTCAGCTTTCGTCGTAAAGGTATGTATCAAGACATAAGTTGATCCAAATATTGCAAAACTTTCGACTCACACTATGTAGAATCGAAGAACTGGCAGACAGATGGCTAAAGACGGTGCCACACGATGGCCTATACTTTGAATGCTAGTCAGCTTTCGTCGTAAAGGTATGTATCAAGACATAAATTGATCAAAATATTGCAAAACGTTCGACTCACGCTCTGCAGAATTGGCAGACGGATGGCTAAAGACGGTGCCACACGATGGCCTATGCTTTGAATGCTAGTCAGCTTTCGTCGTAAAGGTATAAATCAAGACATAAATTGATCAAAATATTACAAAACTTTCGACTCACACATCTGCAGAATCGAAGAACTGGCAGACAGATGGCTGAAGACGGTGAAACACGATGGCCTATACATTGAATGCTAGTCAGCTTTCGTCGTAAAGGTACGTATGAAGGCATAAAGTGATCCAAATATTGCAAAACGTTCGACTCAACCTCTGCAGAATCGAAGAACTGGCAGACAGATGGCTAAAGACGGTGCCACACGATGGCCTATACTTTGAATGCTAGTCAGCTTTCGTCGTAAAGGTATGTATCAAGACATAAATTGATCCAAATATTGCAAAACTTTCGACTCACACTCTGCAGAGTCGAAGAACTGGCAGACAGATGGCTAAAGACGGTGCCACACGATGGCCTATACTTTGAATGCTAGTCAGCTTTCGTCGTAAAGGTATGTATCAAGACATAAATTGATCCAAATATTGCAAAACTTTCGACTCACACTCTGTAGAATCGAAGAACTGGCAGACAGATGGCTAAAGACGGTGCCACACGATGGCCTATACTTTGAATGCTAGTCAGCTTTCGTCGTAAAGGTATGTATCAAGACATAAATTGATCCAAATATTGCAAAACGTTCGACTCACACTCTGCAGAATCGAAGAACTGGCAGACAGATGGCTAAAGACGGTGCCACACGATGGCCTATACTTTGAATGCTAGTCAGCTTTCGTCGTAAAGGTATGTATCAAGACATAAATTGATCAAAATATTGCAAAACTTTCGACTCACACTCTGCAGAATCGAAGAACTGGCAGACAGATGGCTAAAGACGGTGAAACACGATGGCCTATACTTTGAATGCTAGTCAGCTTTCGTCGTAAAGGTACGTATCAAGACATAAATTGATCCAAATATTGCAAAACGTTCGACTCACACTCTGCAGAATCGAAGAACTGGCAGACAGATGGCTAAAGACGGTGCAACACGATGGCCTATACTTTGAATGCTAGTCAGCTTTCGTCGTAAAGGTACGTATGAAGGCATAAATTGATCCAAATATTGCAAAACTTTCGACTCACACTCTGCAGAATCGAAGAACTGGCAGACAGATGGCTAAAGACGGTGCCACACGATGGCCTATACTTTGAATGCTAGTCAGCTTTCGTCGTAAAGGTATGTATCAAGACATAAATTGATCCAAATATTGCAAAACTTTCAACTCACACTCTGCAGAATCGAAGAATTGGCAGACAGATGGCTAAAGACGGTGCTACACGATGGCCTATACTTAGAATGCTAGTTAGCTTTCGTCGTAAAGGTATGTCATCATCATCATCATTGTCAACCATTATCAATCCACTGCTGGACGAAGGTCTCCCCAAGTTTCCTCCACAACGGTCTGTTTTGTGCCAGTCTCCTCCATATCACCCCTGCATAGTTTCGAATTTCGTCCACCCATCTCCCATGTATCAAGACATAAATTGATCCAAATATTGCAAAACATTCTACTCACAATCTGCAGAATCGAAGAACTGACAGACAGGTGGCTAAAGACGGTGCAACACGATGGCCTATACTTTGAATGCTTGTCAGCTTTCGTCGTAAAGGTACGTATGAAGGCCTAAATTGATCAAAATATTGCAAAACTTTCGACTCACCCTCTGTAGAATCGAAGAACTGACAGACAGATGGCTAAAGACGGTGCCACACGATGGCCTATACTTTGAATGCTAGTCAGCTTTCGTCGTAAAGGTATGTATCAAGACAGAAATTGATCCAAATATTGCAAAACTTTCGACTCACACTCTGTAGAATCGAAGAACTGGCAGACAGATGGCTAAAGACGGTGCCACACGATGGCCTATACTTTGAATGCTAGTCAGCTTTCGTCGTAAAGGTATGTATCAAGACATAAATTGATCCAAATATTGCAAAACTTTCGACTCACACTTTGTAGAATCGAAGAACTGGCAGACAGATTGCTAAAGACGGTGCAACACGATGGCCTATACTTTGAATACTAGTCAGCTTTCGTCGTAAAGGTGCGTACGAAAACATAAAGTGATCCAAATATTGCAAAACTTTTGACTCAACATCTGTAGAATCGAAGAATTGGCATACAGACGGCTCAAGACGGTGCAACACGATGGCCTATACTTTGAATGCTAGTCAGCTTTCGTCGTAAAGGTACGTATGAAGACATAAAGTGATCGAAATATTGCAAAACATTTGACTCAACCTCTGTAGAATCGATACATTGGCAGACAGACGGCTAAACACGGTGCCACACGATGGCCTATACTTTGAATGCTAGTTAGCTTTCGTCGTAAAGGTATGTATCAAGACATAAATTGATCAAAATATTGCAAAACGTTCGACTCACACTCTGCAGAATTGGCAGACAGATGGCTAAAGACGGTGCAACACGATGGCCTTTACTTTGAATGCTAGTCAGCTTTCGTCGTAAAGGTATGTATGAAGACATAAATTGATCCAAATATTACAAAACTTTCGACTCACACTCTGCAGAATCGAAGAACTGGCAGACAGATGACCAAAAACGGTACCACACGATGGCCTATACTTTGAATGCTAGTCAGCTTTCGTCGTAAAGGTATGTATCAAGACATAAATTGATCCAAATATTGCAAAACTTTCGATTCACAATCTGCAGAATCGGAGAACTGGCAAACAGATGGCTAAAGACGGTGCAACACAATGTCCTATACTTTGAATGCTAGTCAGCTTTCGTCGTAAAGGTACGTATGAAGGCCTAAATTGAACAAAATATTGTTAAACTTTCGACTCACCCTCTGCAGAGTCGAAGAACTGGCAGACAGATGGCTAAAGACGGTGCCACACGATGGCCTATACTTTGAATGCTAGTCAGCTTTCGTCGTAAAGGTATGTATCAAGACATAAATTGATCCAAATATTGCAAAACATTCTAGTCACAATCTGCAGAATCGAAGAACTGGCAGACAGGTGGCTAAGGACGGTGCAACACGATGGCCTATACTTTGAATGCTTGTCAGCTTTCGTCGTTAAGGTACGTATGAAGGCCTAAATTGATCAAAATATTGCAAAACGTTCGACTCATCCTCTGTAGAATCGAAGAACTGACAGACAGATGGCTAAAGACGGTGCCACACGATGGCCTATACTTTGAATGCTAGTCAGCTTTCGTCGTAAAGGTATGTATCAAGACATAGATTGATCCAAATATTGCAAAACTGTCGACTCACACTCTGCAGAATCGAAGAACTGCCAGACAGATGGCTAAAGGCGGTGCCACACGATGGCCTATTCTTTGAATGCTAGTCAGCTTTCGTCGTAAAGGTATGTATCAAGACATAAATTGATTCAAATGTTGCAAAACTTTCGACTCACACTCTGTAGAATCGAAGAACTGTCAGACAGATGGCTAAAGACGATGCCACACGATGCCCTATACTTTGAATGCTAGTCAGCTTTCGTCGTAAAGGTACGTATGAATACATAAATTGATCCAAATATTGCAAAACTTTCGACTCACAATCTGCAGAATCGAAGAATTGGCAGACAGATGGCTAAAGACGGTGCCTCACGATGGCCTATACTTTGAATGCTAGTCAGCTTTCGTCGTAAAGGTACTTATCAAGACATAAATTGATCCAAATATTGCAAAACTTTCAACTCACACTCTGCAGAATCGAAGAATATGCAGACAGATGGCTAAAGACGGTGCCGCACGATGGCCTATACTTTGAATGCTAGTCAGCTTTCGTCGTAAAGGTACGTATGGAGGCTTAAATTGATCAAAATATTGCAAAACGTTCGACTCACCTTCTGTGCGTGGATGGGGCGACACGCAAAAAACTTCCAGCAGTAGGAAATCCTGTGGAAGAAAGCAATTGGTGCATCAGAGGCTCATAAGATACTACCAAGAATAGACGGCTCACAGCCAGAATAATTGCTGCAGAATTCAACATTGGTGTGCCCAAGGTCATCTTCGAACGCATCGGACCATGTCGTAAATGAACGACAACGGCCAACGATCTTGTGGCGAGTGTTTTTTGACCTCTGCAATCCGTCAGCTGTTTTCGTCCATAAGATCGTCGACTGTTGCTGTCGCACCTTTCATGGTAAATTCTTTCTACGGCCATGAGTGAAAAGTCTAGGAAGGCAGCCGTTTGGGAGATGACTCGGACCTGCATGTCTGAAGCCAACAGGCCTGACCCGTTCAATGTCGCTCATACCACTCGTTTTGCCCATTCCGACCCTCAATCGAACGCTAATTGACGCTCGAGGAGCTGATTTGCTTGATCTATACCGAACACCGCACTCACGTGCTGTCTAACGTACTGAAGTGAGGAATTTACACTGGTGTCCAAAATTAACGTGACAAATAAAAATCCGAGAACATGTTCAAAACGAGACAGCCGATTGAAAAATTTTCAGAGACATGTACAAGAGAAAACACAAAGTCGACGTAGTCTAGCAACATTGTGTTAGCTCATACGGAAATATGCAAATGACGTCATCGAGCTGGCAGTCACGCGACCTTGATAAACGTTATTCTGAGCAGGGTACAGCAATTGAATTGGACTGTTAGTGGTATGATGGCTCCGCACCGTCGCTTAGGTGACTTATAACGAAGTGAATTGCTCCGTCATTTCTGTCCACGCCAGGATTCGAACCCGGATCCCCTCATTCCGGAATAGGTCACTCTACCAATTGAGCTACGCGGACGTTTTATTCTGATTCCTATCTGCCTTTATGTCGTGTGCGTCCTTCTGGCAGGTACGTCACATCTCCTGGTACGTTACAGACTCTTTACGGTGGAAAGCGATCCATAGATTGGAAGCAAGGCAATCGCAAGTTGTGGTAGCAAGATAGCTGA
This sequence comes from Macrothele yani, assembly GCA_039090855.1. Taxonomy (NCBI): domain Eukaryota; kingdom Metazoa; phylum Arthropoda; class Arachnida; order Araneae; family Macrothelidae; genus Macrothele; species Macrothele yani. The sequence goes on from CM077003.1 coordinate 120,647,262, forward strand.
CTGAATCGAGGCAGGTGGTCTCCGATCTCTGGAGACAGTTCCAGGAAATCGGAACAGTAACCAGAAGAAACAGTAACAAGAAGCCTGGAACAAGAAAGCCTACGAGCCACAACAAGTCAAAACGTCCGGTATTTGTCTCTAACAGCTCGCCGCTATAGGGAGTTGACAGCCAGGCAACTCTTGCAGGAGCTGTACTCTGCTACGAGAACCTCGATATCGAGGTAAACAGTTTACAGAAGACTCCCCGAGAGAGGTGTATATGCAAGAAGGCCAATGGTCTGTATCCCACTCTTCGCATCGCACCGAAGGGTCCATCTGGATTGGGCCAAATGATATCAACCCTGGACTCCTGATAAATGGGCCTCTGTTCTCTTCAGTGATGAATCGTGGTACAGTCAAAACTCGTATTCTCGATTTGTGTACATTTGGAGAGAGGCGGAAAGCCGAAATCTTCCCTTCAACATTAGGTAAATTGACCACCATGATGTCAGCCCAAATCAGGGGTGGAAGACCCTCGATTTGGGTTGGCATCATGTCGGATGGACACACGTCACCGCACGTGTTTCCAGAAGGCTCCCTGACTGTCGCACGCTACAGGGATGGCATTCTACAGCTCTCTGTACGGCGTTTCAGAGAATCTGCTTCCCTGCACCCAGCTCCTTTTTTATAACGCTCGTCCCCGTGGGGCTCAGCTAGTCGACGAATACTTGGAGAGTGAGAATATTCACGACTGAAGTGCTCAGCGAGATCTCCGGATATGAATCCCATAGAGCATGTTTGAGATGCTCTGGAAAAGCAATTGCAGGCCAGCAGCCCTCCTTCCAAGACCATCCCGAGACTCCGACTCGCCTTGGTGGAAGAACGACACTTATTCCCTCAAACTCATTCACAGCCTTATAAACCAGGGGCGAATCCAGGGAGAAGGCATTATGAAAGGGTTTCTTAGATATAACTTATATATACTGTATATACACCGACGTTGTCCAAAATAATGGAAACACTTCGCTGAAGACAGTGACTTTGGTATGTGCTGCTGTTTGAGTAAAACGAACATGTAGCTACAATTTTGTTTTGTAAAAAAGTGTTGCTTATTGCTTATAGTCTCAAGGATTTGTGTGATTGCATTGTAAATCGGTGTTTGCATAATTTCATTCCAGATGAAGGCACAATGAGTGACCTGTCGGAGTTCCAAACAGGGCAGATTGTAGGAGCCCGTCTGGTTGGTACGTCGGTAAACACAGTGGAACAGGTATTGTGGGTATCGAGAGGTATCGTGTCGAAGGTCATGACAGCATACAATGTTCACGGCACAACATCATCTGTGAGACACAATTGTGGAAAGAAAACTAAACTGACAGCGAGAGGCAGGAGGAGATTAAAGAAGATTGTCACCGCAAGGAGAAGACCACGGAGACGAAAGTGACTGCTGAGCTTAATGCACATCTCCAAACCCCAGTGTCGACCTATACCATGCGAAGGGAATTGCATAAGCACAATATTTACGGCAGAGCTGCGATTTAAAAACCCCTGGCGTCAGAGGTGAATATGAAACGGAGACTACAATGGTGACAGGAACATAAAACGTGGATTGCGGATCACTGGAAACATGCCTTGTTTTTCGATGAATCAAGTTTCTCACTATTCCCCACCATAGGACGGGCTTACGTGTGGAGAACCCCTGCAGAAGCCAACAACCCAGACTTGTCTCTTTCCTACAGTGAAGCATGGGGGCGGTTCCGTAATGGTTTGGGCCATGATCTCGTAGTTTGCAGCAGGTCCCATTATCACCTTACACGGATGGATCACCAGCGGTGACTATGCCACTCTTTTGGCCAAACATGTGCATTCAATGGCGTAGACATTGTTTCCGTCAGGGGATTGCACCTTTCAAGATGATAATGCCCCGATTCACAGAAGTCGAACTGTTTAATCATGGTTTGAGGAACATGAGGATGAAGTTGCACACCTTCCCTGGCATGCACAATCAACGGACTTAAACATCATTGATCCTCTGTGGTCTCTGTTGGAAAACAGAGTGCGATCCCGTTATCCTCCTCCGGCGTCGTTCAAGGAATTGGAGCAGTTTCTGCAGAAGGAATGGTACAATATACCACTTACCACCATTCAGAACTTGTATGCGTCCATTCCAAGGAGGATTCAAGCAGTTTTAAATGCCAAGGGTGCTCCCACACCATATTAGGTGCGTAACACCTATTGTTTCAAGGTGTTTCCATTATTTTGGACAACCCCTGTATAAATATATATACACACTATCTACCAACAAGTAATTGGACACCTGTGATAGCAAATTAAAACGAAGTTTATTCGCCTTCAATAGTTGGTGGAGCCTCCACGAGCGGCGATTACAGCTGCGACCCTCCGGGGCATACTCTCAACCAGGCGTTGTACGACGGCTAGCGGTATTTCCTTCTACTCGGCTTGGAGAAGACTGGTCAGTTCCTTTACCGATTTCGGACGGTGGGGTCACCCCTTAAGTCGACGCTCCAACTCGTCCCAGAGGTGCTTGATAGGGTTAAGGTTGGGCTCTGCGCAGGCCAGCCAATTCGATTAACCCAATTGTCACCATAACAAGCCATGGTGAACCTCGCAACATGACAGGTGGCATTGGCATCCTGAAAGTAACATGGGTCCACCCCGCAAAACTGTCACAACGTAGGAAGCGCATGATCATCCAAAATGGTGCAGTAGGTCTCGGCGTTGAGTCTACCAGGAATTGCGATAAAGGGTCCCGTGCCATACCAGGAGAAACACTCCCATAGCGTAATTCCACCTCCGACGAACTTTACAGTTGGCATAATACATACCGGCCGGAGGCGTTCTCCAGGCAGACGCCAAACCCAGACCCTATCATCCGAAGGGTAGAGGGTGAACCTTGATTCGTCGCTCCAGAGAACCTGTTTCCACTGTTCAACGGTCCACTGTCGACGTTCTTGGCACCACGTTAGCTGAGCAGCGCTATTAGACTTGGTGATCAAAGGCTGGTGGGCGGCAGCACGTCCTTGATAACCGAGCAGATGGGCTTCCTTACGGATGGTATTCATCGAAAGAACACTCCCGGATGCCTGTTGAAACTCCTCGTGGATGTGGCCCATCGATTTGGTGAGGTTCTTCCGAATTTCTCTGGCCAGCACCCGTCGGTCTCTAACTGCCAGTTTTGTGGGTCTGCCGGGTCGGGGCACATTCCGACAGTCACCTCTCATCTTCCACTTGCCAATCACGTAGGCCACTATCGATTTTGGGTACTTCAACTAGCTGGATATATCACGTATGGATCGGCCATTTCTGTGATACCCGACGATTACACCTTTCTGGAAACCAGAAAGCTCCGAACTGCGTGGCATCTTGCATGCGACTGGTTGCGTTGTTGTTTCCCACACGATATTTAACGGTGGCGGCCGTGACGTGTATCAGGACCACAAATATCGTCGATTGCAGGGGTGTCCAATTACTTCTTGGTAGATAGTGTGTATATATATATATATATATACCGGACTAGGCTGCCATCTGATGCTGACCTTGGCTACATATAACGGACGCTCCCTACCTTCTGATTCAAGGCTTCTTGAATTGGAAGAGGAACTACAAAGGATCAAGTGGGACATCGTCGGGCTAAGTGAGGTAAGGAGAAAAGGAGAAGATCTCATTGAACTGAAAAGTGGACATCTCTTCTACTATCGTGGGACAGATACTGGCAGAACTAGTGGTGTTGGATTTATAATAAACAAGAAACTAAAGGATAAAGTTGTAGAAGTTGAAAGTTCCTCTGACAGAGCTGCACGACTCGTTATCCAACTCTCGAGAAGATACCAGGCTCAGATTATTCAAACTTATGCACCCACCACAAGTCATGCTGAAGAAGAAATTGAAGAATTTTATGAGGAAATTCGTCATCTAAATAATAAAGGTAAGCAGCACTTCAAGATAATTATGGGAGATTTCAATGCAAAAATAGGGCAACGGCAACAGAATGAAACTTCAGTAGGTAAATTCGGTCACGGCAACAGAAACCAGCGTGGAAATACTCTCGTAGAGTTTGCAGAGGCAGAAGGGTTTTTCATCTTGAACTCCTTTTTCAAGAAAAAGCCACACAGGAAATGGACATGGAGACATCCAAATGGGACGACAAGTGAAATTGATTTTATTATGTGTAACAAAAAATTTATCATAGAAGACTGCAGTGTGCTAAACAAGTTCAACACAGGCAGTGACCATAGATTGGTGAAATGTAAGATGCACCTCAACACTAAACTCGAACGTAGCAAGATCATAAGACAAACAAAATGTATTGACATAACCAACCTTAAAAAACACCATAATACCTTCAAATTGGAACTGAAGAACAGGTTCTCTGCTTTAGAAGGCCTAACATCGGAAGAAGTGGATATTTCTGAAGTTAACAGAAAAGTAACCAAAGCTCTTATGGAAACAGCAACAAAATTAGCTGGGTCTAAGAACAAATTGCATGTGAACAAATTATCAGAAAAAACCAAAATGTTGATGCAAAAAAGAAGAGTGATGAGGACAACTAAAGAAGATGTGACTTCCAAAGTGGAATATATAGAGCTATGCAAGACAGTACGAAAAAGTATCACTGAAGACGTAAGGAAATTCAACTGTGAACTAGTAAGGAAAGCAATTGAAAACAACCAAAGCCTAAAGATAGCAAAGGGACATCTCAGTAAGGGAAAAAAACAGATTATGGCACTGAGAAAAGAAGATGGTTCTGTAACAAGAAATAGAGGCGAAATTTTGACAAGAGTGAAAGATTTCTACTCCAAATTATATGAAAGGGATGATACATGTACTCCAGACATCATGAAAGGTACCAGTACCAGAGTTCTTCCAGTCCTTTCAGCAGAAGTTGCACATGCAATCAAGAACATGAAGCGGGGAAAAGCTCCAGGAGAAGATGGAATTACTGTAGACATCATACAAGAAGCAAGTGGAGAAATCGAAACAGTACTCGCCCAAATTTTCACTCGATGCCTTAATGAAGGGAAAATTCCTGAGGATTGGAACAACGCTACAATGATCTTGCTACATAAAAAAGGTGTCATTGAGGATCTCAGGAACTACAGACCTATCAGCCTCCTATCAGTGGTTTATAAAATCTTCACTAAAGTTCTTTCACACCGCTTGAAGGTGACACTGGACATGGCTCAACCGAGAGAACAAGCTGGATTCAGGAGTGGCTACAGCACAATAGATCACATCCACGTACTGAGAGAACTAATTGAAAGAGCGAGGGAATATGAACTTCCATTGTGCATGGCTTTTATCGATTATGAAAAAGCCTTTGATTCGGTGAAACCATCAGCAGTTGCAATGGCTCTGAAATCCTGCGGTATTGAAGATGCATACATTAATATTATTAATAACATCTATGAAAATGCAAGTACAAAGATTCGGCTGTTTGAAAATACAACACACATAAAAATTGGAAAAGGAGTGAGACAAGGTGACACCATATCTCCGAAGCTCTTTAATGCCACATTGGAAAATGTCTTTCAATCACTGAACTGGGAAAACAAAGGGATAAAGATTAATGGAGATTATCTAACCCACCTTCGTTTTGCTGATGACATAGTCATTTTTGCAACTACCCCATCAGAGCTACAGAGTATGATCCAGGAACTTGCTGACAAGAGTAAAGAAGTGGGATTAAAAATGAACTTTCAGAAGACAAAAGTGATGCACAATGCTTTTACAAGAAATGAAGATTTATCGATTGATGGAGAAGAGCTGGAGATAACAGACACGTACGTTTATCTTGGACAGCAGATATCAAGTGATTGTCACATTGATGAAGAAATTAATCGGCGTACAAAACTTGCCTGGAGAGCTTTTGGAAGAAATAGCATAATTTTCAAGAGCAATATGCCATTATGTCTTAAAAGAAAAGTGTTTGATCAATGCATCCTTCCAGTGCTTACGTATGGTGCAGAGACGTGGACCTTATCTAAAAGAGACATACAAAGGCTGCAGACAACTCAAAGTAGCATGGAGAGGTGCATGCTTTATGTAACCAGGAGAGATAAGAAGAGGAACACCTGGATCCGAAAAATGACAAGAGTGGAAGACATCATGATCAAAGTTAAATCCCTGAAATGGCAATGGGCTGGACATACTGCCAGAAGGACAGACCATCGATGGACAGCCGAAATTTTAGATTGGATTCCAAGAGACAGGAAAAGACCCAGAAGAAGACCACATGGAAGATGGGTGGATGAAATTCGAAAGTATGCGGGAGTGACATGGAGGAGACTGGCACAAGACAGACCGTTGTGGAGGAAACTTGGGGAGACCTTCGTCCAGCAGTGGATTGATAATGGTTGACAATGATGATGATGATATATATATAGTACATAAATAAAACAAAAAAATAACTTTATAAATAAATTATTTAACACAAGAAAAATAGACCAAAAAGGCTAATACCATGAGAAGCGCGGAAGGCAGCTAAACCTCATGTAGTAGCTTATATAGAATGAAAATATTACAGAACAAAAATACAAAATTTCAAACAAGTAAAAAACTGGAACAAGTTGCCGTCGTCAAGAGAGCATCAACCTGTGGGAGTGGCCTTTCTAGTACCAACAAAACGACAAGGCAAGCCAAAATTGTCGGTTGGTCATGCTCCCTAGGCCACAAAACCAAATTCTAATAAGCACAAGAATTCCAAGAATCAAATTTATACAACTAAAAAAATAATTAAAAGCTTACCGGCAGAACAAACCACCATGACATGACATCAAAGAAAACTGAACAAATGACTACGTCACCAGCAAAACGAAGGTGAGTTAGATAATCTCCATTAATCTTTATCCCCTTGTTTTCCCAGCTCAGCGACTGAAAGACGCCCTCCAATGTAGCATTAAAGAGCTTCGGAGATATGGTGTCACCTTGTCTCACTCCCTTTCCGACTTTTATGTGTGCTGTATTCTCAAACAGCCGAATCTTTGCACTTGCATTTTCATAGATGTTATTAATAATATTAATGTATGCTTCTTCAATACCGCAGGATTTCAGAGCCATTGTAACTGCTGATGGTTTCACCGAATCAAAGGCTTTTTCATAATCGATAAAAGCCATGCACAATGGAAGTTCATATTCCCACGCTCTTTCAATTAGTTCTCTCAGAACGTGGATATGATTTATTGTGCTGTAGCCACTCCTGAATCCAGCTTGTTCTCTCGGTTGAGCCATGTCCAGTGTTACCTTCAAGCGGTGTGAAAGAACTTTAGTGAAGGTTTTATAAACCACTGATAGGAGGCTGATAGGTCTGTAGTTCCTGAGATCCTCAATGTCACCTTTTTTATGTAGCAGGATCATTGTAGCGTTGTTCTAATCCTCAGGAATTTTCCCTTCATTAAGGCATCGAGTGAAAATTTGGGAAAGTACTGTTTCGATTTCTCCACTTGCTTCTTGTATGATGTCTATAGTAATTCCATCTTCTCCTGGAGCTTTACCCCGCTTCATGTTCTTGATTGCATGAGCAACTTCTGCTGGGAGGACTGGAAGAACTCTGGTACTGGTACCTTTCATGATGTCTGGAGTACATGTATCATCCCTTTCATATAATTTGGAGTAGAAATCTTTCACTCTTGTCAAAATTTCGCCTCTATTTCTTGTTACAGAACCATCTTCTTTTCTCAGTGCCATAATCTGTTTTTTTCCCTCACTGAGATGTCCCTTTGCTATCTTTAGGCTTTGGTTGTTTTCAATTGCTTTCCTTACTAGTTCACAGTTGAATTTCCTTACGTCTTCAGTGATACGTTTTCGTACTGTCTTGCATAGCTCTATATATTCCATTTTGGAAGTCACATCTTCTTTAGTTGTCCTCATCTCTCTTCTTTTTGCATCAACATTTTGGTTTTTCCTGATAATTTGCTCACATGCAACTTGTTCTTAGACCCAACTAATTTTGTTGCTGTTTCCATAAGAGCTTTGGTTACTTTTCTGTTAACTTCAGAAATATCCACTTCTTCCGATGTTAGGCCTTCTAAAGCAGAGAATCTGTTCTTTAGTTCCAACTTGAAGGTATTATGGTGTTTTTTAATGTTGTTTATGTCAGTACATTTTGTTTGTCGTATAAGCTTGCCACGTTCGAATTTTGTGTTAAGGTGCATCTTACATCTCACCAATCTATGGTCACTACCTGTGTTGAACTTGTTTAGCACACTGCAGTCTTCTATGATAAATGTTTTGTTACACATAATAAAATCAATTTCACTTGTCATCCCATTTGGATGTCTCCATGTCCATTTCCTGTGTGGCTTTTTCTTGAAGAAGGAGTTCAAGATGAAAAACCCTTTCTGCCTCTGCAAACTCAACGAGAGTATTTCCACGCTGGTTTCTGTTGCCGTGACCGAATTTACCTACTGAAGTTTCATTCTGTTGCTGTTGCCCTATTTTTGCATTGAGATCTCCCATAATTATCTTCAAGTGCTGCTTACCTTTATTATTTAGATGACGAATTTCCTCATAAAATTCTTCAATTTCTTCTTCAGGATGACTTGTGGCGGATGCATAAGTTTCAATAATCTGAGCCTGGTATCTTCTCGAGAGTTGGATAACGAGTCGTGCAGCTCTGTCAGAGGAACTTCCAACTTCTACAACTTCATCCTTCAGTTTCTTGTTTATTATAAATCCAACACCACTATAGTTCTGCCAGTATCTGTCCCACGATAGTAGAAGAGATGTCCACTTTTCAGTTCAATGAGATCTTCTCCTTTTCTCCTTACCTCACTTAGCCCGACGATGTCCCACTTGATCCTTTGTAGTTCCTCTTCTAATTCAAGACGCCTTGAATCAGAAGATAGGGAGCGTCCATTATACGTAGCCAAGGTCAACATCAGATGGCAGCCTAGTCCTGTCCTCCGGGGATTCTTAGCACCCTCTGCCTTCATGTCGCACTGGCCGCTGCCTTGGCCAGGTACATTCCAGCTGCCGGAGACTGAGGGCGGAAATACAATCAAAGCCATATAATGAATTAGCTTTTACTATGGTAGTTGTTGTAGTAATTATTATATCATGAATAAGCTTAACTGCTAGTAATGTTGTAGTAGTAATTAAGATGAATAAAGTCTTAAGCTGGTTGTTAATAGTAACACTTAACGAAAGAGACCTAACAGCCAGACAGAGGTCTGATAAAACTATGAACTGAGAAAAACGTACTTACTAAGAAAACCTTTTATTAGGGAAACTCCTGGTATTATCCACACATACTGCACAGGTCACACAACTACTCGATATCTGGCTCTCACATATAACGAAGTTCCTCTCACATAAACGAAGCTCTCTTTACATCAAACGAAGATCTCTTTACATCAAACGAAGATCTCTTTACATCAAACGAAGATCTCTTTACACATAAAACAAAGCTCTCCCTACGCACATAAACAAACGCTCTCTCTGGTATCGTTGAACGCGCCTATTTATACTGCCTACCACCACGTCATGACTTACACTCATTGCCACATATCATTCAGCGGGAGAAATAACATCTCGTTAAGTAAGAAGATAATTTACATAGGAAAATAAAATAACGAGAGATAGTAAAATCAAACGGAAACTGAATCTAGAGTATACGTTACATCATCTCCCCCTTAATTTTTTTTTTTTCGAAAAACCTATCAATTTTGGAGTGTAAGTCTTACATTTGCTGACTGACGTTTATCGTCCTCTTTTTTGTTTGTTGTTTGGTGGCAGCAGTATGTACAATATCAAACTTGGCATGACAAAATCAAGAAATCTGTGACCGCAGCAATTGCCTGTGAAGCAGGAAACACTTTATATACTTGAACAAAACAAACCTGCATCGGCATACCTTACTTTTATTCTGCCTAGCAGGAATCACTTTTTTAATTTCAAATTACGTCTTCCTATTAGCGTTGATTACAAACCAACTGTATCAGCAGCGAAGATTGACTGTAGCTGCCTAACAGTTTTAATTTCAAATTATGTCTTCCTATTAGCGTTGATTACAAACCAACTATATTAGCAGCGAAGATTGCCTGTAGCTACCTAACAGTAACAATTTTCATTATTTTATCCCTACGCACATATATATATATAAAAAAAATTGGATTAGTAGATGGACATAGAAGAAATATAAAAAAAACACATATATACACAAAAAGAATGCATGGGCCCACACAAAAAAAAAAAAAAAAAAAAATTCTGACACGCCAACTGGTCGTGCAGGAAAAACAACAAACGGAGAAAAGAACCTGTCCACGAGAACTTACTTATCTCGAGGACGCATAAAAAACTCTAGTACGATAACGTTTTCCAGGCCTAATCGGACTGGTAAATTCAGGTGGCGTAGATCTTTTCAAAGACTTGAATGGATCTGGAACATCTGTAGTCTGTCGGTCAAGAAATCCCGGCGGCTGACAGGAACGGTCAGGAACGGCTGAAGTCCGTCGGTCAGGAACGGCTGAAGTCTGTCGGTCAGGAAATCCCTGCAGCTGACAGGAACGGTCAGGAACGGCTGAAGTCCGTCGGTCAGGAACGGCTGAAGTCTGTCGGTCACGGAAATCCCTGCGTCAGACAGGGACGGTTGAAGTCTGTCGGTCCGGAAATCTCTGCGGCTGACAGGAACGGCTGAAGTCTGTCGGTCCGGAAATCCCTGCGGCTGACAGGAACGGGCTCCCCCAGGCTTTTGATATGTAGTCCCTTTGTGCTGGGGCCCGTGTTGTCCTTCCAGCATTCTTTTGAAGGGACGTGGCTCCGGCCACATCGTTTGTTTTCGCTTTCTACCTCTGGGCATGAGAGTAGAAGCAGGCATCGGCCCTGTTTGCCCTGAGCGTAGGTTCCAGGGGCGAAACCCGGGCGGACGCAAGGATCTCTGCCTTCGGCGCTGTTGCGGCGAAGCAGATTGGGGAGACAAGTTGCGTTTCCGACCAGCTTTTGGTGTTGCTGGACGGTTGGTAATTTGTGTCTGACGTTTAGGAATCGTCAAACTATTGTCTATATCTGATAAATCAGAAATATTTGATGACTCTGAGTCGCTGCTGTAAGTTAGTGGTCGTGCAGGGCGATGTTTATTTCTGCCTATAGGAATACTCTCTGACGAGGTATTCAAGGAATTAGGAGCTGGTGTTGGTGCAGAGTTATTAGGGAATGGTGCAGAAATAGTCTTGGCAATGGTTGGAGGGACAGGAACGATACTAGAATTTGAAGAACTTGATTCGAGCCTTCGTCTTATGGTTGAACCAGGTTGCGTTTTTGGAACCCCGTCTTGTGGAGGGGAAGGTGAAGAAAAAATCACTGGAGATTCTTCAAAAATGTTTGTCGGTTCGTCCAAAATTTCTGGAGGTTGATCGTGAGATATAGACTCTTGAGTCTGGAACAGAAGGTGAGTAGGGTTGATTATAAAATCGATATTTCGTTTATGATACTTGCGACACTGAGCAACGTGTACGTATTGAAATTGATTGTCAGGTTTCTCAAGAACAATGTTATTTTCAAACACATTTGCCACCCGATATGGACCTTCGTAGCTGGGTGCAAATTTCTTCACTAAAGTATGAGAAACAGAAGACTGGAAGTGCGTTTCCACGAGAGTGAGATCTCCAACGACAAGATCTCCAACGACAAGATCTGGTTCCCTACGCCTAGTATTATAATATCTTGCTTGAGCCGCTTGTGCTCCTATCATTACAACACGAGCTTTTTCTGTCATGATTCGTACTGATTGCGGAGTTGGTCGCTGGTTTAGTTCGTCGATAATCCCCGTTAAATTTTCAAAAGGGGTCTTAATTTTTCGACCCAGAAAAAGTTCTGCATTAGTAATTTTAGTAGATTCGTGAACAGACGAGCGGAGGGTGAACGAAAAAGCTCAAGATGTTCATCCCACCGCTCGTGATGATCCATGACAAATGTAGCAATCATTTTAACTAGAATGCGGTTTACTCGTTTCGCGTGATTACTCTGGGGATGATATGGGGAAATGAATTTATGCTTAATGTGTAGTCTCGCACACATTCTTTCAAAAATGTCAGAAATAAATTAGTGACCATTATCCGAAACTACTTTATTAGGTGCACCATATCTAGAGAATACTTCATTAATTAATACATTACAAATAACTTCCGCCGTAGCGGCTTTAATGGGAAAAACTTCAACCCATTTAGAAAAATTATCAGTTAATACTAAAACGTAACGAGCTTTGTTTTTAACAGATAAAGGATAAGGTCCCAATAAATTTATTGAAATAATATCAAAAACATGAGAACTTGAACTAGATTTCAAGTGACCGGCCGGTCTTACATTGCGGTAATTATGAATCTGACACAAGTGACATGATTGAATGTATGCGAGCACACTTTGGTACATGCCAGGCCAATAGGCAACATCCCGCAATTTACAACGGGTCTTGCGAATACCTAAATGGCCTGCAATAGGTTTGTCATGAAATTCGTTTAAAAGGGCCATTCTAAGGGTTCGTGGAATACATGGGCGAAACTCTGCCCTAGTAGTCCTAGATTTCGTATAGTAAAGAAGACCCTCTATGACTTCAAAATGTTGTGACCTCCCAGCCAGAGAAGGATCACTTTGCTGTGGTGAACCAGCAAGCAAAAAATTATAGATATCCCCAAAATCTGGATCATTTATTAATTCTCCCATTATCTGCTCTCTGGATGTTATATCAGCTATTAGAAGTAAAGGCTGACATCCAGGAGTAGTTTCTGTGGGAACCCCACTAATCGGGACGCGAGACAATGCGTCCGGTAATTGATTCTTATGACCTGGTTGGTACGAAATTTTGATATTGCTCTCTTGTAACTTAAGAGCCCACTTCATAAGTCTTTGAGAGAGGTGCTTAGCAGAATTCAAATACTGAAGGGCAGAATGATCCGTAATTATGTTAACTGTCAATTCGTTAAGATAACATTGAAATTTGTCAAGAGCATACACTACAGCAAGACATTGACGTTCCGTAGCTGAATAATTGCGTTCAGCTTTGGCTAAAGTACGAGACGCAAAAGCTATTGGATGCCCAGCTTGTGACAAAACGCAACCAAGACCAACTCCGGATGCGTCAGTATAAATATCAAATTCCTTAGTATGATCCGGGAAAGCCAACACAGGAGGCTGAGCCAACGCAGACTTCAGTGCTTCAAATGCAGTGTTAGCCTCAGGTGTCCAAACAAACTTCTTGTATTTACGTTTCAAAGCATACAATGGCTCACAGATTGTAGCATAAGCGAAGACGAACTGCTGATACCATCCGGTCATTCCCAGAAAGCGTGATAGTTCTTTTGCTGTTTTAGGCCGAGGAAAGTCAACAATAGGCTTAATTTTTTCATTATCCGTAAATAAGCCATGGGGAGTGATTTGCAACCCCAGATATACAATCTCGTCCCTCGCTATGTGGCATTTACTAGGTTTTAACGTCAAGCCAGCATTGTATATGAGTTGGAACACCTGTTTGAGCAGAGAAAGGTGCTCATCAAAAGTCTCGGATGTAATAATAATGTCATCCAAATATACATGCACATGGGGACCTAGAACAGGTCTGAGAACCGTATCCATAAGCTTTTGGAAAGTAGCAGGTGCAGATATTCATAAGCCCCAAAAGGAGTCACAAAGCCTGTTTTATCGACGGAGTCTGGATGTACCGCCACCTGCCAATATCCACTCGCCAAATCCAAGGTTGACATCCATTTAGTTGACGACAGGTCATGTAAAATATGCGACATGACAGGTAGTGGATAATTGATCGTTTTCGTGACTTGGTTTAGCTTGCGGAAATCTGTCACGAAACGAAATTCATTGGGTTGTTTCTTTGGAACCAGAAAGGCAGGTGCAGCCCAGGCGCTTGTTGATTCCCTTATTATGCCCTGTTATATCATCTCTGAAATTTGACGTTGCATTTCCTGTTTCTTATGGGGAGCACAAGGGTAAGGTTTCGTCGCTATCGGTTTCGAACCATCAGTGTCAAGGACATGATAAACCACCTGTGTGAAACCAGGTTGATCGGAAAATAAACCAGGGCTTTCCTGCAAAAGTAGAGAAAGCTGGTTTCGCTGCCTCTCATTCAGTTGGTTACTCAGTAACAAACTCGTTATGTCATTAGGATCCGTAGGAATCACTTCGACAGGTTCCGGAAAGGAAATAACATGTTGTACGAAATTCAGGGTAACTTGAAAAGTATTGATAAAGTCCATGCCCATTAGACATTTAACAGGTAGTTCGTCTATGAGCAGGAAAGAATGCGTAAAATGAGCCTTTCCCAGCCCTAGAGATAATGTGACAGTTCCTGTGATACTGAAGATTTCGTTATTTGCACCTCGCAAATACTGCGTCGCAGGCTGAACGTGTATTGCAGGAAAATTTTCAGTGCAAAACTTCGTATTTAGGGCTGATATTTCAGAACCAGTGTCGAACTTTGTCTCGACAATAATATCTTCAATTGTCAAGAACACATCAGGCAACTGAGGAGTTTGGACAGTCACTAATACTGTTTTAGGGTCAGAATGCTTGGTATCAGGAAGCAGTACCGACCCTTGGTCTACTTCCTTTGGAAGTTTAAAGGATTCCTGGTGTGACGTACCTGCCAGCAGGACGCGCACGACATAAAGGCAGATAGTAGTCAGAACAAACGTCCGCGTAGCTCAGTTGGTAGAACGACTTGTTCCGGAATAAGCGGCCTCCGGTTCGAATCCCGGCGTAGACCAAAAATGACGGATAAATTTACTTCGTTATAATGGCGCCCGAACTATCCGGATGACCCGACCGTTCAAAATATCGCAATGGTGTGATGTTATTTCCACACCGCGAGATAGGAAAAATCAGAGAATCCCTTCTCCAGCGCTTCGAAAAATAAATGTTTGTGACGTTGCATTCCACACACCAGATTGACTGGGAGTTCTCAAGTGCACGTTCTACAGTGGATGGCTGCCTGCAACGATTCATGGTCACGGCTGACCCGTGGACCATGCCCCCGGCCCTCTTTCGGGGGAGATGTGACGTACCTGCCAGCAGGACGCGCACGACATAAAGGCAGATAGTAGTCAGAACAAACGTCCGCGTAGCTCAATTGGTAGAGTGACTTATTCCGGAATGAGGGGATCCGGGTTCGAATCCTGGCGTGGACAGAAATGACGGAGAAATTTACTTCGTTATACTGGTTGTATTATCATGCGGTCTGAAACCTCGGCCCTGCCGGGTATCGGGAAAGTTTTCATGATGAGGAAAACTGCTGCGGGAACTCCGCATGTCTGTCGAAATTTTCATTTCTATTACTTCTTCCCTCAGCACGGGCAGAAAAATCATCATTGCCCTTAGCATGAAAACGTTCCGAATTCTGCGGATTGGAACGGGGTCGAGCTAATAGTAACACTTAACGAAAGAGACCTAACAGCCAGACAGAGGTCTGATAAAACTATGAACTGAGAAAAACGTACTTACTAAGAAAACCTTTTATTAGGGAAACTCCTGGTATTATCCACACATACTTCACAGGTCACACAACTACTCGATATCTGGCTCTCACATATAACGAAGTTCCTCTCACATAAACGAAGCTCTCTTTACATCAAACGAAGATCTCTTTACACATAAAACAAAGCTCTCCCTACGCACATAAACAAACGCTCTCTCTGGTATCGTTGAACGCGCCTATTTATACTGCCTACCACCACGTCATGACTTACACTCATTGCCACATATCATTCAGCGGGAGAAATAACATCTCGTTAAGTAAGAAGATAATTTACATAGGAAAATAGAATAACGTGAGATAGTAAAATCAAAAGGAAACTGAATCTAGAGTATACGTTACAGCCATAAATATATGAGCCATTCCAGTAATCAAATACCCAGCTGGAATAATTGATTGGGCCCAAAGTGAATTAGAAATACTGGATCGGAAAACTCGAAAGTTATTGAACATGCATCATGCACTTCATCCAAAAAGTGATATTGACAGATTATATTTACCTCGGAAGATTGGAGGCAGAGGGCTACTACAAGTACAACCGGTAGTAGAGGAAGAAAAACGATGCCTGAATGATTACGTCAACAGATGCAGCGAAAAGCTACTTCAGGCAGTGAATAATGAAAATATCTTAAAAACAACAGAAAACAAGATTGAATACAAGAGAAAGCAGTTTGAAAGCAGATTAGATGGCTGAAAGAACAAGCCACTGCATGGACAGTTTCTAAAGAATATTGATGGAAAAAGTGACAACAACTTGACTTGGGCATGGCTGAAATTGGGTTCCATCAAGAAAGAAACAGAAGGTCTGATTTTTGCTGCACAAGAAGAGCATTTGCAAATAAATGTTATGAAGGCTAAAATCCAGAAAGTCAGTGATAATCCAAAGTGTCGACTTTGTCAAGAGAAAGAAGAAACCGTGTCTCATCTTATATGTGAATGTAGCAAAATTGCACAGACAGATTACAAAGCTAGACATGATTCACTGGTCATTATGCAGAAAGCACAATCTGCCAGCATCGAAAAACTCATGCGAACATCAGGCTGAGAAAGTCATAGAAAATGATCAAGTCAAGTTCTTGTGGGATTTCAGAATTCAAACCGATCGACACATAGAACATAATACACCAGACATAACACTCATATAGAAAATAGGAAAGTCTGGATAATTGATATAGCGATCCCTGGAGATGCCAGAGTCGATGAAAAAGAACTGGAAAAAAAGGACTAAATATAGAGACCTGGCCATAGAAGTTACCCGGTTATGGACTAAATACACAACGGTAGTCCCCATTGTCATCGGGAAACTTGGAACAATGTCAAAAAAATTTTATGAATCATTTTGAAAAATTGAAGCTTTCTGATATACCGCCGACAGAACTGAAGAAGACAGCTTTACTTGGGACATCATATATTTTACGCCGATTCTTGACTGATACCTAGGTCTCTGATGGAAACTCGTATCAGTTCAACAATACCAGTCAATGATAAATACACAGTTGACGTGGACCAGGAACATCAAATAGAAGTCATCGCTCTTTCCACGTTTATGAGTGAGTCACGGAAAAAGTTCTCATCGGCCGCCACCGGGAATCGAACCCAGGATCTTCCAGTTACGCTCCGGATATGCTTCCACTGCACCACAGCTTCCTCGAAATTCTCCAGACTCACAAACGGCAAACTGCTAAACCACATGGCAAGGTTGCTTCTTTGGAGCCCTGCACAGATGAACAATTTTTCCGTGACTCACTTATAAACGTGGAAAGAGCGATGACTTCTACCAGGCACGTCTTCTATGTTAGAATATGATCTTAAACTTACAAAGTTTTCATTTTACTTAAACTAATTAGCATATCCCATCTACTTGAAACTTTCTTAGGGTTACGAAACACCCTAAACCTTTCTAAGTAGCTCACCCTCCTTCGGGAGAATCTAAAAAAATATCTGATTTGAATAACCCTGATACTAAAGGTACAATCTATTTCTTTAAAAGAAATTCTCAGTTTTAAAAAAAATGTAAAAAAATTTGTGAATTTTATATAATTTGTTGTTTATTTTGTTTGTCATAGGCTGTGATTTGTATATTTCGTATAAAGAAAATAATAATAATATTATTATTATTGTTGTTGCTGTTGTCAAACACACGCTGCTTTACCTAACTACCGGCTTGTATATTAATTTAAATATTTTATTTTTGTTTATCTTACAAAACCGGAGAAAACAAATCAATCGCTTTTAACTAAAAATATTTTTAACCATTTAGGCGGCGATGTACCTGAATCAAACTGTGACCGTAATTTTTCTGCGCTCCACAAAAAGAAATGTCGACATCGTAGTTTTATAAAAGCTACGGCAAAGCGATTCCTTTCACCCTCTATCTCAGCTGAACCAACCATTAACCTGTCAGTAGTAGGTTCCCCCTTCTAATGCTTTATTCCCTGCTTCATGACACTAGGCATGATAGCGAAGAGCTATTGCCACTGGGTAGAAACAACTGACTCAGACATTTTCTCTCTACTTGTGAAATTCACAACTTCGTTCGTGACGGAGGTCGAAGCCAGTTGTTCTAACCCATTAAACTACACTGACGGAGAGCTGTCATCTTAATGCGTGTTTCACCCTCTGTAGTACGTCACATCATCCCCCTATTTTTTCCTTTTTTTTTCTTTTTTTAGCACGTCTTTTGTAAAAAAAGATCGTGCTTATGTTATCAGTTTGTCAGTCCGTCAGTCTGTAGACACCATATCACTGAAACTATTAGTCCAATTTGAAAAATTCTTTTTGCATTGGGAAGCATGAAATATGCGAATAATAATCCTTCATTTCGATTTTTTTTTTACGATGTACAATTTGGCCGATAGAGGGCTTAAAGGCAGATGATATCGAATTCAAAATACATTTTATTCCATATATTTGCTACTAAACATCCGACTGAAAAAATTCTTTTACCTTTCGATTCCATTTATGTCGAACACTATTTTAGGTATAGTAACTTTTTCAAGTTACGCGTAGATTTTCCGCTAGGGGTCGTAAAAGTAAATTACGTTTTCCCCGATATCTCTTCTAAACTCCGATTTAAAAAACGTTTTCTTCAGCGGATACAGCTCCCGATGGAAAATCTTTTGTATATAATTTTTAATTTTCGGTAAAGAATATTTTGGCTACTCGGGAGCGTAAGTGTTAATTTTTGCTTCTGATATATTTGCCATAAAACCCGAGCTCCTAAAACCTCGATTTAAAACATTATCTCGTGAACAAATGCCCCTCACGTCGATAAACCTTTTCGGAACATTTTCTTCTTAAACTATTGCATGGTTTCTCCGCCAGAGGGCGTAGATGTATATCTTATTTTTGTCAATGTCTCTGCTTCTAAGGATCCGATTTGAAAAATTATTTCTATATTGGATAAAGTTTCAGGTGTGACATATTTTCCATATAATTTCAAAATTTTCAAGTAATTCATAGACTTTCCGCTAGGGGGCGCAAAGGTAAATTGCGTTTTCCCCGATATCTCTGCTTCTAAAACTCCGATTTGAAAAATTATTTCTGTACCGGATACAGCTCCTGGTGGGAAATCCTTCTTCTTATAATTTCTAATTATGGTAAAAGACGGTTTGGCCACCAGGGGCATAAGTTTTAATTTCAGCTTTTGATGTATTTGCAACAAAATATGAGCTTCTAAAATCTCGAATGAAAATAATTCGTTCGTGGATCGATACTACTCATTTCGACAAACCTTTTAGGATTTTTTTTTATTTTTAAAATGCTGCATGGTTTCTATGCCAAGGGGCGTAGATATACATCTTATTTTTGTCAATATCTCTACTTCTAGGAGTCCGGTTTGAAAAATTCCTTCTTTGTTGGATAGTGTTTGCGATGCGAAATGTTTTTCATATAAATTCAAAATTTTCAAGTAAATCATAGACTTGCGCTAGGGGGCGCAAAGGTAAATTGCGTTTTCTGCGTTATTTCAGCTTCTGAAACTCCGATTTGAAAAGTTCTTTCTGTAGCGGATAGACCTCGTTATAGGAAATGTTTTGCAAATAATTTCTAATTTTTGGTTAAAAAGGGTTTGGCCACCAGGGGACATAAGTGTATTTGCAGCAAAATCTGAGCTCCTGGAAACTCGACTGAATTTTTTTTTTCTTGGACCGATACCGCTCACATCGAAAAACCTTTTGAGAATACTTTCTTCCTAAAATAATGCATGGTTTTCTCGCCAGTGGGCGTAGATGCATATCCTATATATTTGTCCATATATCTGCTTTCAAGAGTCCGATTTGAAAAATTATTTCTTTGTTGGAGACCGTTTGCTGTGCGAAATGTTTCTCATATAAATCCAATTTTTTCTTAACGCACAAGTCTGCAACCAGAGGGCGCAACGTAAGCTCACGATTCCGTTTACAGCAATATCTGCGGGATTAAAAACCCGATTGAAAAACTTCTTTCTTCCGTCAGATACTATTGTTTTCAATACCGGTTCCATTGACTTTGAATAGCTTTGATGAATTTAATTTGCGTCAGAACGGATTCAAAAGACGTGCTCATTACACCCGAAAATTTGGTGTCATCTTTCTTGTTTTATTTTTTGTTGTTGTTGTTTTTTTTTTTTTGAAACGATGAAGGAACCTTCATTAATTATAAATGATGTGTGGAACAAACTTTACACATTTTTCGAAGAACCCAACGGACAGTAGATCCATTTTGCACAATCAGGTGCCAATGTGAAATTCACTCACTCGTCGGTGAGGGGTATTCGCGCCTCCTCGCTCCGGAGTTAGTTGTTCTAGCCGACTAAATTACACCGACGGAATGTATCGCTGCAGATTTGTCGTCGAGACATATGTTTCACATGTGTAGTACGTCACATACTTCACAAATTTTACTACAATGTCACAACCCTTTCAGCAACTAATTGGCAGAAAGGATTAGTGTCAATCATCTCCCCCCCCCCCCAGTACACGACCACTTTGAATAAAGAAGCAATGCTTTCTAATATGCAGGTTGGCTCATTCATTACCGCTCAGCCCTTTTCTTAGACAACGAATATATTCGTTCGAACTGATTTCAGTCCTTTTAGTAACCCCGAGTTCATTCGTTACACCCGGTTAAAGAGTTAAAGACTAAATCAAAGAGATAACAACAGTAAATTATATTGAGGAAGCATTTAAATACATTTTATCAGTTCAGAGAAAATGTTTCCATTAGTATGGTGTGAACAAAGCTTTAAGCTTATAACATGAAATAATAATGATATTTAAATTTAGGTGGCAGAAATGTTGGAGATTTCAGGACATTTTAAGTAAATTTTTCTTACAAAATTTATTTTTAAGGATATCAGTGGAGGGCAGGCCCTCACCGAGTCTGTGGCCAGGGTCTTCAGTCCTCAAAACCCCCTACCCTCCATTTAATCTGGTCTGGGTTCGAATTCCTATGAGGCGTGAGTGATGCGCTTGTCTTACGACATGCATAACCCTTCCCTGAGACAAGTGGCCATACATTAGGGACGGGCGACTCCTTATAACCCTTACAGCAGCTGCTCATTGTTGTCGTTAATCCCCGAAATAACGAAACCTGCCTTCTTCATAAATACAGGATAATAAACCCGAACCGTCTTACGTCAGTGTAACAAATAACGTTTTGTTTCTGAAAATTGCAATGGTTCTTGGGTAAAATAAATGTTAAGGGACAAGAGAAAATGGATAATTTTCTTCCGCATGGATGCATTTATGCGTGTACGTACACTCAGATATCAGTTTGTTAGGTACACCTATTCTCGTCACATAAATGGCTCACTCCAACACGTAAACATTTGCATATGCCCTGCAATACTAATCGTTTGCATGTCCTTTCGTGGGTGACGCATGCTGCGAATTTCAGGCCAATCGGATGCTTCCTTTTTGGTGCTGCATTTTGGGTGGCCAGCAGTGTATTTACAATTTTCATTATCTGACAATGATTTCATTATATTACCATTTTCTACAATAGTTCTATTCCACCCATATTCTGGACTTTTCCCCAACGCATGGGTAGTACTGCACATTTTTCCAGTCCAAGTTCCATTTGTATATCATCACTAAATATTTGCACTGCATGCAGCGATGTTTCAAGTTCGGTGGAACTTTTTGCATACAATTTAAGGCCATCCATGTGCAGCAGATGGTTTATTTTTCCATGTTGGTCCGAAATGTGGTAGCCCATTTTTGTTTTGTTCAAAATCATTGACAATGGAATTAAATAGATATTAAACAATAAAGGCGACAAAGAATCCCCTTGAAATATGCCTCTCTTGATATTAACTTCTCCGAATTCTTCACCATATGCTTGTAACACTGCTTTCCAATTTTTCATATTTTCTTTGAGGAATCGGCAGAAGTTCTTGCTAACTCCAAATAGTTGCAAACAAAGTGTTAATCCAGCTGTCGGGTAATGAGTCAAAGGCTTTCTTAGAATCTATCCATGCCATATTCAAATTCGTTTTTCTTCTTTTGGAGTTTTTTAGTACCATTTTGTCAATTAGCAGCTGGTCTTTTGTGCCTCTTGATCTTTTGAAGTTCCCCTTCTGTTCTATTGGGTACAAATTGTTTTCCCATAAGTAGACATATGTTGATCTTGCCAGTACTCTTGTGAAAAGTTTGAATGTTGTTGGGAGCCATGTAATTGGACGATAGTTTGTAGGTTCATTGCCGTTTTCTTGATCTTTTATTAAAACGAATGTGAGACCTGTTGTCATCCAATTTTCTGTGGCAGAATTCTGTAGCATTATATTGAATTGCATAGCTATTCGTTGATGAAGACTCGTAAGATAATTTAACCAAAATCCGTGCAATCCATCTGGGCCAAGTTCACTCCAGGCGTTCACATTCTTTACTTGCTGTGTAATCATATCAGTTTTTATCATCAGATTATCCATGTGTATTCTTTTCAGATCTTTAAAAAGATCGTTGATCCACAAGGTACTTTTATTATGTTCAACTGGGCTTTCCCAAATTTCTTTCCAAAATTTCAAGGCATCTTCTTTACATGGGCTGTTGTTTATTTGGATTGTCTTTTGTCTCAATGTTTTATAAAATACTTGTTGCTGATTCCAAAATTGCACATTTTCTTTGTACTGTTTTATGCGTCCGTCATATCTTTCAATTTTCTTTACAGTAGCTGTTACTCGTTCTTTTAATTGTTCCATAATTTCAAAAATTATTTTTCTTTCCAGGTCGTATTTTTTGCAATCTTTTATTTTTTTACTTTTAAGCTTTCCATCTTTCAGGCATTTTAAGTTACAAATGTCACTACGGAGTTTATTTATTTTATTTTCTAGCCGAATTTTCCACTTAGGAGTGCCAGGCAGTTTCTTCTTTGGCATCTTTTAACCAAGTTCCATGGTTACTATGGCAGCTGTACTGTACATGAGCTGGTTTGTTTCCTTTAAAGTATGTGCTGGAATTTTGTTCACATCATTTGCAGTTTTTAAGTGATGTTTCACTTATTTGCTTTTTATTTGGCGAATTACAGGAAGTCTTTGTCGTTTTTCACTTGTATCATTTGGTTTAAAATTTTCTCTTTCAGAAGGCTTTGCTGTTGTGTCAATTCATGGTTGTCATGTTGTTTCACAGATAGTTCTTCGCGTAAAATATTTTCTACTACTTGATCTTCAGGTTTTACTGTAAATACCTTCCAGTTCTGTAAATACCTTGTTCCTGATGATAAACCTTCTTTGATTCATTATTCTTTGTTCAGTTATTCCACTGTCTGGATGTTTTCCTTTCCAAATTTGCATCATTTATTTTTGAAAACCGCGGGCTGATGGATTTGCCTGGTAATAGCATTTCATGATTTCTCGATTTTCAGCAACTGTCCAAGTTTTCCGTTTCTTTTGTTCCAGTTGTATTGCAGAAGCCTGTCCTAGTTCCTCAACAGGATCTGCTGAACTCTGAAGCCCATTTGTCGACAGGTGTCCAGGAGCCATAGTACCGACGCGGTCCTTGTTGACCCTGGTGACGACCGATCCGGTATGGATTTGCTTTTGTTTCGTCTCATCATGGTTGATGGTTGTTGGGTACTCTTAGTCTGGCTCCTCAGTCAAGACCTGTCTGGCTTGGATAGCCCTGCTGGTAGCAATGCTACCGCCAGCAGAGCTCTCAACCTCATCGGGACACACAAGTCCCACCACCGCGACAAGGTGGCACCCTCGGTGGGGTTATTATTATTAATCTGTTACATAAAAATTATAAATGAGGTGAGGGGAGGCGAAATATTAATTTGAGAAGGTAGGGAAAATATGAGAGATATAGTGAGCATAATGGGTGATTAGGAGAGAAATATCTTTGCATTTACATCTCTTTTTTATTATTTTTTTTCCTAATTATTATATCTTTTTCTTTCCTTTTGAATAAACTAACATGTTTAATAACTTACACTAATAATTCGGATTGCTGTTTCTGTGGTGCTTGATTGGATATGTGTACATAGGGAGACTGGGGCTATATCAGACCTTCGTTCTCCCTCTCTTCCTAGCTGTTTTGTGTTAATAAACGTAATAATGTCAATTATTTTACATGTATTTGTATTAAAGCAGTTGAAATAAAAATAAATAAATAATAGCTATGATTTTAAAGAAATAGTGATAGCTATAAAATGATTTCTTTCTGAAAACACAACCTCGCCCTCCCGGGGGTCCTTAACAAAAATAACCTTATAATGTTTCATTAAAATTAATCGATAGCAAAACAACTTATTGAAATAGGAAATATTTTCTGAAAGGGGCCAGAATTCAGTACCAGCCCCGGGCCAGAGCATGACATAATCCTGCCCAGCTGGAACCTGGGTCTTTCTCGGCGACTAGCCCGAAACCAGGGCTTTGACCACTCGGCAACCGCATCAAATGATCATATGTAGAGGATTTTAGGAAGGGAGTGTCTGACCCCAGGTCTTAAACAACCCTTAGAAATAGGAAGCTAGGAGATTTTGGCTAGAGTGCCCGATAGGAAAGCGACACGGAAGCGAAGTAGAAAGGGGAGGAAGACGCCCTTATTTATTAACAGAGGGCCAGTACCCGGGGTCCGACGGCTTAACGAGCTTATCCGACGCACGGCGGATATTTAGTGGATCGAGCGTTCGTACCTGCCTGGGATCGAACCTGAGGTCCTTTCCGTGGCAGTCACGAACGTTGCCCACTAGGCCGCCCGCGGCCCTTGGCAACCGGAACGGTTCACTTTGATCATAAAACCTTTTTTTTTTTTTTTAAACTATTTTATGATTATTCTCGTATCAGATGAAATTTCGAGTTTTTACTTTGCTAGGATAATGTACCGACAGAGCCCAAATTCCGAGGATGCTTCACACCATTCTGCGCATTTTGTATGTCGCTATGGAAACAGGTAAAATCATACACAACTCGCATTATTTTTCTTTGTTAGCGTAGCCCACATCCATGTTTTTCATAATCATTCACAGATCAGGTTTTCAGGACTTTTCTAGAATCGTATTTGTTGTTCTATAACTCATTCTTTGCTGCTGCAATAAACGAGAAATTGATTTTCAAGCAGATTCTTTCGGCTGCTGCCGAAATATGGTCGATAGTTTCTTACTTGTAAATGAAGATTTTATTTTCTTCTAAACGATTTTTTTTCTTGTCGCACGGAACAAGTTTATTCAGAATATTTTTTAAAAACACAGACTTCTGAAAAATCTTTTCAGTAAAGGAAAACTTTTACTATCGTTTCTCTGAACCTTGAGAGACTTCCTACTTATGAAAAGTTTTCTTAGTAAAGTCCTTTTGTGCCTTCGTGTAGAGAACCATTCAGTTTGAAAATTGAGAAAAAATAGAAGTTTCAGAATAAATTTCAAATATCTCAGCCACAGTTGCATTAGGATAATGCAAATAGAGAAAACAACAAAACGTTCTTGTGATTGCGGTAAAACATTTTTTTACGAGTCTGTACTGTTTAAGGAGATGTTTGACCATAATCCTTTCTGGCCCATTACCTGCTAAAAGGGCTCTAAAAATAAAAATGTTGATGAGACTAAGAAAGGAAACAGCAGATATCTGAATCACTTGTTTTCCACCCAGTCGTATGACGTCTCTGTCAAAGGACTACCACTTCCACCAACATGTTTTGGGTAATGGAACAGAGAATAAAGGACTTAGAATTTATGACAGGTATATGTTCGGTACCGCTGAGATAACACGGGCAAAGGAGTTGTTTTGCAGTAGCTTTCGTAAAACACAGCCTTGTCTTCTAAGATAAGGCACACACCCTGGATGCACTTCGAAGTATACCCGTGGTGGTCTACGAAGCCTCTGCTCCTCCTCCTCCTCCCTCCCCGGAAGGAGTGGCTTCTAGGCAGGACTGTAGCAACATTTTCTTAACCGGGAGGGCGAGGTTTGAAATTACGCCTCTTCGAGTTCAAAATTTCGCCCCCTTCGAGTTCGAAATTACGCCCCTTCGAGTTCAAAATTTCGCCCCATTCCAGTTCGAAATTACACCGATTCGAGTTCGAAATTACGCCCCTTCGAGTTCAAAATCACGCCGATTCGGGTTCGAAACCACGCCCCTTCGAGTTCGAAATTACGCCCCTTCGAGTTCGAAATTTCGCCCCCTTCGAGTTCCACTCAACTAATACGTGGTTTTTACTTTCTCACACACAGAACCGTTGTACGAAAGTGTTGTGATCGTTCAAAAACAGGTTTTTGACATAATTTTATTAAAAATGTTAGAACTAGGTAAATACCAAATAGCCACAGATTGTAAATACCAAGTAAAATGAACGCCGACAGCACAACACTCCACAGAAATCAAGAACGAATGAGTATCGGATAGTGAACGTAACAATAGGCTGAAGCTTTAGGCGTAGGGTTTGGAAAAATTCTGTTCAAGGCTAAACGCTCAGAGAACTTTCTGCGACAGAGCACAAATAATTAATTAGCTCTTCATTCGAACATGTTGATAAAGGTCATGGAGGTTAGGCATATCAGTATATTCGATTCCCGGGTGGCGGCCAACGAGAATTTTTCCGTGACTCACTTATAAACGTGGAAAGAGCGATGACCTCTGTTGATGTTCTTAGTCCACGTCAAATGTCTGTATTAATATCAGTATATTGTTTTTTATGCATCCATTCACTGTTTTGGAAAATTCCCTTCATGGATATGAGATGTTCAGACCTCATAGTGTATGTTACTCTGTACCCTTTCTAACTGCATGGAATACTAAATGAGACTAGCACAAAAGTATTTAAAAAGAAAATACTGAAGGGTGTAACTTTCTTTTTTAATTACAATTTCTATTTTTTACATCCTCCAGAGCATGAATTTACTTCCCCTGGAATGGCCATTCAAGAGCGTGGTAGCTACGGCCCTGCTTCTAGGTATTACATGCAGAGTACTCGTCGGAATTCTTTTCACCATTCAATAAACTGGAACGATGTCAAGAATCTGAGACTCTCATTCATGCAAAACATACTGGATCACGGGCGTCACAGCCTACCAATGACTGATTTGCTTCTTCATCTTTAGAGCTACACACAAGTAAGATATCATTACTTCATTTATACAAGGCCAAAAATGTATCTTAAAGATTAAAAAAAAGATATTTCTCTCCTCGCCATTTTTTCTCGTGCTCTTCACTTCATACTGGGCTGAAATGGCCCCAGGCATATTCTTAAAGAAATTAATCACTATTATTGAAATCCTTCAACTTCTTATTTCCATTTTTGCCTGAATTTCCACAAAAAATACTAGGGAAATTCTCAGAAATTCTATGATAGATACTTAAATTGACTTCTCCAATAAAATATTTACTCATAAATTCATTTATCTGGGATTTGTACTTCAAAACAACTTATTAAAAGACACTGTTTACAACAAAAAATTTATTTCTTTAAAAATGCCTTTTATTCACTTTTATTACACTACTTGTGACGTACTACACAGGTAAAGCGAAGACGACAAATCTGCAGCGATACATTCCATCCCGTGTAGCTTAGTTGGGTGAGCAACGTACTCCGGAGGGAGGGGGCGCGCCACGGACAAACTTGTGTTTTTACATCGGCGCCCGAACGTAAAAGTGGATGCACCGGCCGTTAGGTTCTCTGAAAAAATGTGTGATGTTTGTTCCACACATCGTCTTCGCTTAAAAAAAAAAAAAAAAGAGTTAAGAGGTAGATGATGTGACGTACTGTGAGGTAAGGGGCGCGGATACGATCTTCGTCACGGAGAAATTTGTGTTTTTCACATACACACTTTGCTAATACTTGATACCAGAATATCTTATGTCAAACAAATTAAGTGAAAGGTACCAGTTTAATATTATAAAGTATATGAAAAACAACTTATTAAAAGACACTGTTGGGGGAGCATAGAAAATTTTGAACACCATTCGGTTCAGGTACATTGTCCGCCTAAAGTGTTAAAAGTACTTGCACGTAGCCCGCAAACTGTCCAAGTTGGTACCTAAGCTGTAATTGTACGTAACAACAGGCTTCAATTACCGCCCTAGGCGGCAATTGTACGTTCGCATTAGTGAAAGTATACATATATACAGGGTGCTCACTTTAAAATTCAACCCTAAAACTCTCCTGTTGAGAGTTATTATTACAATCATTAAAATTTTTAAAAGTTTCAATTTTTAAAAATGTGACTCTAAACTCTGGTTGAGAGTTATCATTTTCTATAATTTATTACAACAAATATTATGAAAATAATATTTGTTGTAATAAATTGTGGAAAATTCAGTGTGTAAAAAAATGCCCCGGAATGCCCTCTATTTTCCAAACTGCAGACACTCATTCAAAATGTTTTCTGCGCCCAAAGAAAGGTTCCTTGATCTATGCTTACAATGGCGCTGATCAGTGTTTTTTACCACAAACATGAGGGTTTTGTGAACCCCATAATCGGTCGTTCTACTATTCAGTGGTCGTTCACATGGAACTACCCTTCACTGGTAAAAATGTTTTATCCAACACTCGTTTGTTGTTACGAACAAAAGCCCTTGTTTCATATTACTGGAATTTTTAGCACCCGGATATGCGGTTATTATTTTTACGCTTCACTTGAATAACTGACCACGAAGATTAACATAAAAGTAACGTATTGAAATACGTTATGAAAACTGTAGTAACTACATACACAGTCGTATTAAAATAATATGACCACCTACCTAATAATGGGAATTACCACCCTTGGCACGGATGACAGCGGCCAGAAGGCGTGGCATGGCCGCAATGAGGCCCTGGAAGATTTCCCGAAGCACACGTGCCCATTCGGATTGCAACAGAGCAACGAGGTCCCGGAGATGACGTGATTGTGGGTCGGCACGTTGAACCTGTCGATCACAGTAGTCCCACAAGTGCTATATGGGATTAAGATCGGGCGATTTCGCCGGCCAAGGTAGAACGGAGACATCGCTGTCGTGTTCCTGGAACCAGTCACGCACTCCCTTAGCGACGTGGCACAGCGCACTGCCCTGTTGGAAGACACCATCACCGCCAGGGTAAACGTCCAACATGAAGCGATGCATTTGGTCAGCGACCCATCCAGTGGTATGAGCGGTCCCAGGTCATACCAGGAAAACATCCGCCAGACATGCACACTGCCACCGTCAGCCTGTACTTGACCGACAAGCGTGTTCGGGTGTTGGTTCTCGTGTGTCTGACGGCGTATCCGCCACCGCTCGTCACTACTGTGGAGTAGAAACCTCGACTCGTCGGTGAAGGCAACCTTTTTCTACTCTTCCACTGTCCAATGACGATAGTTCCATGCGAACTGCAGGCGTCGTTGCCTATGGACCTGGATTAACATGGGCGCCTTGACGCAGCGTCGACTCCGGAGACACATGTGTAACAGGGTTCGCTCTAGTGTTATCGGGGACACGTACCTGGGTGCCTCAGCGTTCATTTGATGGTCAATTGCCGTATTGTTGTGCGTCGATTGCCCTTTACCAGTCGACGGAGGCGACGTTCTCCTCTGGGATCGATGGCCTTTGGAGCTCCACAGTTATTATGTCGGGAGATACTCTGTGTGCCAGCGGTCCATTCTTGGTACACCCTTACAAAGAGCACCTCGTTGTTCACGAGGTGTGTTATTTCTGAGATGCTTTCACCCGTGGCGCGGTAGCGGATGATCATTCATTCTATAACTTCCGTCAAATCACTACCTCTGCCCATTGTACTCACGTAACGCTCTAGGCTCATCTGTCCTGGCCGGCCGCTTATATCATCGTGTGGTTGACCTTGTCACGTGCATTCTGTGACGCGCTTCGCCGGGTACACTGTGATTCAGGGGTGGTCATATTATTCTGGTACGACCGTGTATGTAAATTAAAATCGAAGTGCAAATGTACATTCGATTTAAAAAAGTTGACCCCCGCCCGCGCGTTTAACAGCAGCACCTTTTTGGCACGTCTTTCGTAAAAAAGATCGTGCTTATGTTATCAGTTTGTCCATCTGTGGACAGACACCATATCTCTGCAACTACACTATGGCGGAAAGGGAAAAAAGAACACCAAGAAGGAATTGACGGACGATCATGAAATTTACATATGTTAATGGGGTTGAGTTTACGTAGGTGTGATGTCAATTTCGGGACCAACCGTTGAGCGCTTACGCCACAGCACGGCATAATATGAAAATTATCGTCGGTGGTATTTAAGGAGTACGGCGGAGTGAATGTAATCAGTCGTCGGCGTACGGACACGTGCGAAGACCCTGAAGAAGCTGCAATGCCTGGACATGGAAGACGTGTACGATTTAAGCAGTTATCGGACTTTGAGCGTGGTCGTCTAGTCGGACTCCGCGAGGCCGGGTGGTCGTATCGTCGTATTGTGGAGCGAATTAGACGGGAAGTATCGGTGGTGGTACGATGGTGGCGTAGATGGTCCGAGGAACATTCCCACACGAGAAGACGTGGAACCGGGAGTCACAGACGGACTGATGAGCGGACCGATCGACGCATAAAAAGAGCGGCGTTGTCAAGCAGAACATCCACTGCGACGCAAATCCGAGCTGCCGTTGCACCTGAGATGACTGTGCGAACAATCCGCAACCGTCTACTGGATGCAGGACTACGTGCACGTGTGCCTCTGGCATTGTACCTCTAACTCCAGCCCACCGTCAGGAACGGCTGCAGTGGTGTCGCCAACGTCTGCACTGGAGAACGCAATGACGATCTGTCGTGCTCAGCGATGAAAGCAGATTCTGCTTGGGAGCCTCCGATGGCCGTATGCGTGTTCGCAGACGCACATGGGAGCGTCTCCACCCTTCTTGCATCCGGCAGCGACACAGGGCCTACACCTGGTCTCCTGGTGTGGGGAGCAGTCAGCTATCACTCCCGTACACAACTAGTGTTTGTACCGGGTACGTTAAACAGCACCTCCTACA
The DNA here is from genome assembly GCA_039090855.1 of Macrothele yani. Taxonomy (NCBI): domain Eukaryota; kingdom Metazoa; phylum Arthropoda; class Arachnida; order Araneae; family Macrothelidae; genus Macrothele; species Macrothele yani. Next base: position 120,678,103 of record CM077003.1, read on the forward strand.
TCAACAACATCATTCAGCCCGTTGTTGTGCCATTTGTAAGGTCGGTCCATCGTGGTGTTTTCCAGCAAGATAATGCACGCCCACACACGTCACGTGCAACGCAACATGCACTTCAGGGTGTGAGACAACTTCCATGGCCTGCACGTTCACCGGATTTGTCCCCCATTGATCACGTGTGGGATTTTATGGGACAACGACTTATCCGGTCTCCACGGCCAGCCACGACCATCCCCGATTTACGCGTCCAGGTTGAGGATGCCTGGAACTCAATACCCCAAACTTACATCCAACATCTGTACGACAGACTCCATGCCAGAATTGCACAGTGTGGCGCAGTTCATGGTGGTTCAACCTCGTACTAACCATGTTACATGGTAATGTTATTTTTCAGTTTACCAACAAATACAGCTGTATTTTGCCATAATGTTTTGATCACGTTATCCTCTGTATTCCGTTATTATGCTGTATAGATTTCGTTGGTATCAGAAGTTTCCTTCTTGGTGTTCTTTTTTATCTTTTCACCAGTGTAATTGTCCGATTTATGTTTTTTTTTTTTTTTTTTTTTGCATTCGGAAGCTTGAAATTTGAAATGTGAGAATGATGATCCTTGCTCTCGTGTTTTTTTCTGATGCAAAACTTTGCTGCTAGAGGGCGTAAATGTAGATGTTAGCGAATTGAAGATACTTTTTACTACCTATATTTGCTTCTAAACATCAGATTAAAAAAATCTTTCTTCCACTCGACGCCATTTGTGACGAAGACTATTTTTGGTACATTTTTTTCAAGTAACGCATAGATTTTCCGCTAGGTGGCGTAAAGGTAAATCGCGTTTCCACCGATATCTCCGCTTCTGAATATCCGATTTCAAAAATTCTTCCTGCATCGGAAACAGTTCCTCGTGGGAAATTTCATGTAAAATCTAATTTTTAGTAAGGAATGGCTTGGCCATCAAGGTAAGTGCTCATTTCAGCTTCTGATGTATTTGCAGAAAAATCTAAGCTTCTAAGAACTCGATTGAAAAATTCTTTCGTGAACCGATACCTCTCACCGTGGACAACCTTTTCAGAATACTTTCTTCTTAAAATAGCTCATTCTTTTCCCATCAGAAAGTGTAGACATATATCTTATTTTTGTCGACATATCTGCTTCTAAGAGTCGGATTTGAAAAATTCTTTTTTTATTGGAGAGCGTTTCATGTGCGAAATATTTCTCATAGAGTTAAAAAGTTTTCAAGTAAAGCATAGATTTTCTGCTAGAGGACGTAAAGGTAAATTGGTTTCCCCCTCTACCTGGAGCCTATACAGCTCCTGATGAGAAATGTTTTGACTATAATTTCTGATTTTTGATAAAGAATGGTTTGGCCACCAGGGTGTAAGTGTTTATTTCCGCTTCTGATGTATTTGCAACAAAATGTCAGCTTCTGAAACTCGATTGAATAAATCCTATATTGGGCCGATATCGCTCAACTCGGAAAACCCTTTCAGAATACTTTCTTCTCAAAATAGCGCATAGTTTTCCAACAGTGTAGATGTACACTCATTGTCATAAAAATCTGCGCACCAAGAAAAAACCGGGCGATTAACGCGAAACTCGGCGAATAGCTACAGAGAGGGCAGACATGTTAATGATTAAAGTTTCGTGTATGCCCGCGCATCCAAGACCGACGCTGCAATCAAAATGCTTGAGGCTTATAAGGCGCCACTCAGGGGACTCCACATTCGTGCCGAAGTGCACGGTAAGAGTCAGGTGAGATTCTTGAGCAATAGACATGCCGAAGAGCAGCCGTAGATGTGCGTACGGGCAACTGACGGAGTTTGAACGAGGCCGTATCGTCGGGATGAGAGAGGCAGGGTGGCCGGCGCGTCGAATCGGCAGGCATTTGGTCCTATCGGACAGTACGGTGCATTCGTGGTAGGAGCAATGGACACGGGAAGGCACCTAGACACGGCGGACTGGCTCTGGACAACCCAGACACACCACCATCAGAGAAGACCGTGGGATCGTGAAAGCGGCGTGCACTGATGCAAAGACGTCCTTGTCCAATATCCAGAGATGTGGCGGCTGTACAAGGGACTCCTGTGTCCGCCAGAACCATTTCCAGACTCCTGGCAGAGACGAAACTGCACTCTCGACGGCCCGTACGTTTTCTGCCATTAACACATGACCATCTTCGGCGTCGATTACAGCGGTGTCAGCAACGAACAACGTTTAATGCTACGGACTGGCGGCCTATAGTGTTCAGCGACGAATCCCGCTTCTGTATGGGAACGAACGACCACCGTGTCAGAGTGTGTTGGACCGCAGGTGAGCGCTACAATCTCAACATCTCTGTACAGCGGCAGACGTTCCAAACTGCAGGCGTGAGGGTTTGGGAAATCATCGCTTATAACAGCCGGACTTCCCTCGTTGTGATCGGAGGTACTTTAACAGCCCAGCGCTACGTACAGGAGATCCTACGACACCATATGCTGCCTTTCCTGGCGGGGTGGCCTGGTGCCGTTTTCCAACAAGATAACGACTGTCCGCACACTGCTAGGGTTTCCCAGGATTGTCTACGTCATACTCCGACGTTTCCGTGGCCTACCAGATCGCCTGATCTCTCACCCATCAAGCACGTGTGGGACCAGGTCGGATGCGAGCTTTCTCCATGTCCCGGTGTTCGTGATTTAGAGCGTCAGTTGCAAGAAGTGTGGGCCAATCTGTCCCAGAATAACATACGACGTCTCTCTGACTCCATACCGGACCGTATCACCACATGTATCCGAGCACGAGGAGGTCCGACGCGGTACTAACGCTATGTACCGTATGTCCACGGGAAATCGTCCTGCTGCTGTGAAACTGTAATCACTTCTGTCCTTGGTATGTACCATCTCACTACTAAAATCTCATTTCAATCCGACGCCTCCTTCTTCGTGCGCGTATTTTTATGACAATGAGCGTATGTCATATTTTTCTCATTATCTCTGCTCCTAAGAGTCTGATTTGAAAAATTCTTTCTTTGTTCGAGAGCGTCCGCTGCGAAATGTTTCTCACGTAATTCAGTATTTTTCTTAGAGCACAAGTTTGCCACTAGAGGGAGTAGGTTCACGTTTCCGTTTACTGCAATATCTGCGAAACTAAAATCCCGACTGAAAAATCCTTTTCCATTCAGGTACTACTGACTGAAAGCTCGTTGTATGTATTTTCTTCCCAAAACTATGCACAATTTCTCTGCTAGAACGCCAATACTTAACCTGTTTTTCACAATATCTCTGCTGCTACATGTGCCATATAAAAATTTCTTTCAACACCGGATGTCATTTACCTTGTGGAACACTTTAGTTTAGTATTTGAGGAGTGTTATAGTTCACAGTTCGTTGTGTTTGTGTACTTCTGTTTGCAGATATATCTCCGCTTCTAAAAACCGTTCTATTGGGAAATTTCTTTTTTACTGTTTGCCGTTCGCTACAATTAGAGATGTGGATCATTATCCTCTTTAAATAATGCACGGATTTCCTGTTAAGGTGCGTAAAGGTCGAAACCTTTTTTTCGCTATCTCTGCTTCCGGGAGACGTATTTGGAAAGTTCTTTTTCTCAGCATAGATTTTCCCATGGAGAATATCTTTCGTCTATTTTCAACTTTCCCGTTATGCAAAATTCTTCTACTAGAAGGCGTAGAATTATATCATGTTTCCTTCTATATATTTTATTTTAACTTTTCGATTTGAAAATCATTTTGTCCCCGATGCCTTCCTTCTGCTTTGGGAAGCTTTTCGTGTGCCATTTGTTGATTTTCGTAACATACTTTGTAGCCGCTGTTATAAGTATCTGTTTCTATTTCTGGATATTTTATCGATTGTAGAAATCCGGTTGATTTTTTTCTAACCGGTTGCATTGGCTTTGAATAAATTTGATAAATTTAATTCGCGTTAGAAGGGATTCAAAAGACGGGCTCATTACAGTCGAAAATTCGGTGTCATCTTTCTTGTTAAAAATTGCTTCTAGAAATGACCTAATCATTACCTAACTTCCTTTCATTATTATTATTACTACTCTGAAAATGATATTTTATGTAGCGTTTTGTTGCACCCTCTTATCAGTAAATCCCTAATGGTTTCATTAAAAGAGTAGTTTCAATTTTCACAAAACCCTTCGCTAGTTTTCTCTAATTAATATTTTGCTTTTGAATTTGTTACAAATTGTAATTAAATACAGCAGATTCCGGTTAATTGGGCTATCAGTTAATCGAGGTAGCAATTTATTTAGGACAGTTCGTGAAGAACATCTTAAATGAGCTCTGTGGGATAAAGCTTCAAATGATTTGGGCAGCCGCTTAATTGGGCCAAAGTATTCTAGCCCCAGCGTGTCGCAATTAAGCAGAATCTATCTTGTTCAGAACATGTATCTCAAATTTAACTAATTCTGGCACCACTGTGATTACTTTAAAACAGCAACGTTGATTGCAGTGCTATATTTAAGCACCTCTTCCTTGCAATATACACTATATTGACAAAAGTCACCGGACACCCATTCAAAAGCAAATGAACGGATCCGCTGCGTTGTTAAGATGCGCGGTACAGCTGCAAACGGTATAAAAACAAGCCTGCAGCTGATCGCGATCATATCGCACTGTGAGGTTGAGTGAAAATGTCGCGGCTGGAGAGAACTGAACTTTGAGAAATGAAAGATTGTTGGGTGTTATATTAGTGGATTGTCCATAAGAGAAACCGAGAGTCGTTTAAACATACCCAAGTCAACTGTTTTGGATGTACTGAATAAGTGGAAGACACATGGCGTGCCTGAAGTAGCGAAACGTACCGGCAGACCAAAAAACATCAGTGATAGAGGACGTCGAAGCCTCAGGAGAGTAGTTACAGCTTATCGACGGAGTACTGCACAAGATCTCAGTGTACAGGTGAGTAAAAATGCGGGTACCTCCGTATGTACACGTACCATTCGCAGAGAACTTCATTCCATGGGTTACCATAGTCGTGCGGCTGCTCATAAGTATTTCATCTCCACTCGGAATGCTACTCGTCGTTTAGCATGGTGCAAAGAATATTTATCGTGGACCGTAGATCAATGAAAACGGGTCCTATGAACTGGTGAATCCGGATACACGATCTATCAGGCTGATGGCCGTGTGTGGGCATGGAGGCAGCAGGGAGAACCCTATTTACCACAGTGGACTGTTCGTACTATCAATTTTGGAGCTGGCAGTGTACTCGTGTGGGAATGTATTTCGTGGTATGGTCCCAGCCCATTGGTTATCGTGGACAAACCTGTTAACCAGCACGTCTACCTCGATATTCTAGACAATTATGCCCTACCAACTCTGTAGCAATACTAGGAACCGAGCTTTGTTGGTACCAGCAGGATAATGCACTGAGCCATAAAGCAAGGACTGCTATGGTGTGGTTTGATGACAATTCCGTATCGTGTGTGGACTGGCCAGCACTGAGCCCTGAGCTTAATCCCATAGAGCACCTATGGGATGAATTAGAGCGCCACATAAGAAGTTTGGAACCAAGGCCTACTACTAAGCAACAGTTAGCGGCAGCATTATGTACTGAATGAAAGCGCATACCTATCGCTGTGTTCCAAAACCTTATCGAAAGCATGTCTCGAAGGGTCAGTGCATGCAATGCTGGATGTCAGTTTGTGGGATGGAGTTCCATGCCTGTTGCACTTGGTCGGTCAATACAGGGACGGTTAATGCTGATTGGGGGGACGCTGGAGTTGTCGTCCAATGATGTCCCATACGTGCTCGATTGGAGAAAGATCTGGTGATCTTGCAGGCCACGACAACATGTCGACACTCTGTAGAGCATGTTGGGTTACAACAGCGGTAGGCGGGCGAGCGTTATCCTGTTGGAAAACAACCCCTGGAATGCTGTTCATGAATGGCAGCACAACAGGTTGAATCACCAGACCGACGTACAACTGCGCCGTCAGGGTGCGTGGGATAACCACGAGAGTGCTCCTGCTGTCATAGGAAATTGCTCCCCAGACCATAACTCCAGGTGTAGGTCCAGTGTGTCTTGGCCGCAGACAGGTTGGTTGCAGGCGCTCACCTGGCCTCCTTCTAACCAACACACGGCCACACTGGCACCCAGGCAGAACCGACTTTCATCAGAAAACACAACAGATCTCCACTCCGTCCTCCAATGAGCTCTAGCTTGACACCACTGACGTCGCAAACGGCAGTGGTTTGGAGTAAGCGGAATGCACGCTACAGGGCGTCTGGATCGGAGCTGTCCTTCAAGTAACCGATTTGTAACAGTTCGTTGTGTCACTGTGGTGGCAACTGCCGCTCGAATTGCTGCCGCAGACGCAGTACGATGCGCCACGGCCATACGCCGTACACGGCGGTCTTCCCTTTCAGTAGTGCCACGTGGCCGGCCGGAACCCGGTCTTCTTGAGGCAGTACCTTCCCTTGACCACCGCTGCCAACAATCATGCACAGTGGCTACATTCCTGCCAAGTCGTTCTGCAATATTGCGGAAAGAAAATCCACCTTCTCGTAGCCCTATTACACGACCTCGTTCAAACTCCGTGAGCTGTTGATAATGGCTTCTTCGTCTTCTTAAAGGCATTCTTGACTAACATCAACACACTACGTCGAATCGCAACGATAACTAACGCTCACGAACGTTACAGCGCGTATTTACAGCAAACTGCTTTGCATGTTCCGAGGGGCGCTACTAGCGCCACACGTATGCGCCGAGCGCGAAATTTGCATAGACGTCATCTTACAGATGTACTCTCACCGCCTACCAACTGTCCTTTATCTAACACAACCCCTTCTTGGTGTTGGGATTTTTTTCCGTCAGTGTATGTATATATATATATATATGCGACATTGAGGATCTCAGGAACTACAGACCTATCAGCCTTCTATCAGTGGTTTATAAAATCTTCACTAAAGTTCTTTCACACCGCTTGAAGGTGACACTGGACATGCTCAACCGAGAGAACAAGCTGGATTCCGGAGTGCCTACAGCACAATAGATCATATCCACGTACTGAGAGAACTAATTGAAAGAGCGAGGGAATATGAACTTCCATTGTGCATGGCTTTTATCGATTATGAAAAAGCCTTTGATTCGGTGAAACCATCAGCAGTTACAATGGCTCTGAAATCCTGCGGTATTGAAGATGCGTACATTAATATTATTAATAACATCTATGAAAATGCAAGTGCAAAGATTCGGCTGTTTGAAAATACAATACACATAAAAATTGGAAAAGGAGTCAGACAAGGTGACACCATATCTCCGAAGCTCTTTAATGCCACATTGGAAAATGTCTTTGAATCATTGAACTGGGAAAACAAAGGGATAAAGATTAATGGAGATTATCTAACCCACCTTCGTTTTGCTGATGACGTAATCATTTTTGCAACTACCCCATCAGAGCTGCAGAGTATGATCCAGGAACTTGCTGACAAGAGTAAAGAAGTGGGATTAAAAATGAACTTTCAGAAGACAAAAGTGATGTTCAATGCTTTTACAAGAAATGAAGATTTATCGATTGATGGAGAAAAGCTAGAGATAACAGAACTCAAACAAGCATGGAGAGGTGCATGGTTGGTGTAACCAGGAGAGATAAGAAGAGGAACTCGTGGATCCGAAAAATGACAAGAGTGGAAGACATCATGATCAGAGTTAAATCCCTGAAATGGCAATGGGCTGGACATACTGCCAGAAGGACAGACCATCGATGGACAGCCGACATTTTAGATTGGATTCCAAGGGACAGGAAAAGACCCTGAAGAAGACCACATGGAAGATGGGTGGATGAAATTCGAAAGTATGCGGGAGTGACATGGAGGAGACTGGCACAAGACAGACCGATGTGGAGGAAACTTGGGGAGACCTTCGTCCAGCAGTGGATTGATAATGGTTAACAATGATGATGATGATGATATATTGTAATAATGCCATGTGTGAATAAAAAAATAACTATATATTGTAATAATACCATATGTTGTATATATATACAGGGTGTCCGAGAATTATTGGACACATTACAAAATTATGTACGTAAAAAAACTATGAGCATTGTCTGTTTTTCTATGTCACGTATTACTAACACGGTTTCTATATTTTTGTTTTGCAGAATTGTTATTCCCAGAATCCGATAGATGGCGCTAATTATCGCCTGATGAGAAATGCGCAATCAGTAGTCATGTCATCCGCACAGCAGAAGGCGATGTGTGTGTTATGGCTTGCGGAATTAAAGTCTGTCATTAAAGTTAAACGACGGAACCGTTTAGAGTATGGTTTTAATCCTCCGTCAACGAATTCAGTTAAGCGGTGGATGAAACAGTTTAAAGAATGGGCAATGTGGAACATCGTGGAGGAGCCGGTAGGCCTAGCGTCAGTGGTGAGATGGTTGACCAAGTGAATGAAAGTTTTCGACGAAGCCCCAGGAAATCCTTTCGTAAAGCAAGCAGAGAACTGTGCATTCCGAAATCAACAGTTCACGATATCTTGCACAAGAAATTAAAGTTTCATGTAAATAAAATTCAAATAGTACAAAATATGTATGTAAATGATCACACTCTACGATACGATTTCGCTGTGGATATGCTGAATCGAGTGTAAAACGACGAAAACTTTCTCAGTACTGTAATTTTTAGTGATGAATCCATATTTCATGTATCAGGTATTGTGAATCGTCACTAGTGTAGGATATGGGACAGTGAACCGCCTCATGCTGCTATTGAACTGGAACGTGATTCTCCAAAAGTTAATGTGTGGTGCGCCCTATCAAAAAGAGAAGTGCTTGGCCCTTTCTTCTTCTGCGAAAAAACCATAAATGGTGACATTCACTTGGATATGCTAGAAAATTTCGCTATACCCCAGTTCAAAAGATATGACAACGTCGTTTTCCAACAAAACGACGCGCCCCCGCGTTGTTCAACGTGTGTACGTAAATGCCCAAATGAGCATTTCCCCAACAGATGGAATATATGTGGTAGTCCCATTCTGTGGCCTCCTCGCTCTCCAGATCTAACTCCATTGGATTATTTTATTTGGGGTTATGTGAAGGATCGTATCTATTAGACGTCTTGTACTGATTTGTAGGAACTAAAGCAGCGTATCACAGCTGCTATTAATTCCATAACTCCTCAGATGCTTGCCAATACATGGCATGAAATCCAGTATCGCTTTGACGTACTACTTAGCAACCAAGGGATCTCACATTGAAATTTATTAACTTGTGTAGTTACATTGTAAGTTAGTACAGTCATACAGTCAGTTTCTTTCTACCTGTTTAATGTTTTGTTTTATATAATTTTGTAATGTGTCCAATAATTCTTTGGCACCCTGTATATATATATATATATATACACACACACAACATATGGTATTATTATAATACAGTATAGTTATTTTCTTTATTCACGCATGGTATTATTACAATATGGTATTGTTATGTATATACAACATATGGATATATATATATAATATGTACTGAAGTGCCAGAAAAACTAGTACAGGCGAGCTTATTCAAAATACATAGCAACGTCACCTATGCGCGTACTCGGTTGCGTCCGCCAGTGCGTATATAAAGCGATAGACATCCTTGCCAGCTGTCAGAGCTGTTTTCGGCATGAGAATTACAAGTAATAACGATTTAAGCGATTTTCAACGCAGTGTCATAGTTGGCGCTCGTGAGATGGGCCATAGTATTTCGGAGGTAGAAACGAAGTTCGGATTTTCACGGACGACCATTGCAAGGGTGTACCGTGACTACAAGAATTCCGGCAAAACCTCCAAATTACGATACCAGTGTGGCCGTAAAAAGACATTGGGTGAACGTGACCATCGTCGGCTGTCAAGAATCGCTTCACACGATAGGCGTGCAACACTCTCCCAGGTATCATTGGAATTCAATGCTGGAGCCTCAACAAGCATCAGGGTCCGGACTGTGCAACGTACCCTGCACGATATGGGCTTTGAGAGCCGACGCACAACTCGAGTCTCCTTGATATGTGCACGACACAGAGCTATGCGCCTTGCTTGGGCACGGCAACACCGCCACTGGACACTTGATGATTGGAAACAAGTTGCCTGGTCTGACGAGTCACGTTTCCAATTGTATCGGGCAGATGAAAGGATTCGTGTGTGGCGCAAACCCCATGAAGCCATGGGTCCCGCCTGTCAACAAGGAAATGTACCGGCTGGTGGGGGGTCCGTTAGCTGGACTTCACTGGGACCCCTGGTACGTCTACAAACGTCTGTGACCGACCAACGCTATGTTACACTTGTTCATGTCCTGCATTTATGCTGATGGGTTGGGCCTGTTCCAACAGAACAATGCACCTTCACACAAGTGTCGGGACGCCATATTATGGTTAGAGGAGCATTCATCTGAGTTTGAGGTGTTGCACTCCCACCCAAGTCCCCAGATCTGAACGTGATAGAACACATTTGGGATGCCATGCAACGCGCTATCGAACACAGGAATCCGAGACATCGGAATACACCAGAATAATGGAACGCTCTGCAGGAAATATGGTGTGCATTGCCTACAGCATATTTCCAAAAGCTAGTGGAGTCCATGCCCCGTCGTATTTCTGCAGTCTTGCGCTCCCGTGGGAGACCTACCAAGTGTTAGACTGGTGTACCAGTTTTTCTGGCACTTCAGTGTATATACACACAACATATAAGAATTATTTTATACACCACCCTCACCATGTTATCCCTAGAGAAGAAAAAGTCAATGTCCAGTAAATTTTTAAATACCACTTGAACGAAAAATGGTACATGACAAAAATTGCAGATCTCCATAAAGTGTGCCAAAGCACTCACATTTATTTGCTTAGTAAATTAAAAGAAAATGGGTGCTGAGAAATATAATGTTTCTTTCCCATTCTACGAAACGTTCAACGAAGGCTAAATCCATAGAGAAGAAATAAATAAACCAACTAGCGCCGTTTCCGGACAATATTACGCATCTGACCAAAAATACTGGTACACGACCGCCGTCATTGTTATTTATTTAAACAGCGAAGACTGAATATATATAATGTAAGTAGTTCAGGTGGGACAACCCCAGTGATACACATGTAAGTAGTTCAGGTTGGCCATCCCCAGTGATACACATGTAAGTAGTTAGGTGGGCCAACCCCAGTGACACACATGTAAGTAGTTCAGGTGGGTCAATCCCAGTGATACATGTACGACCATTTCTTCGTGTAGACAGATAACACAAATGAGTTTAAAACGAAAAACTGATTCGGAAAAAATGCGATTTGTTCGTGGCCCTCATGGCTTTCAAGGTTCAAGCCTCACCCACACTCGGGATCGGGAGGGAGGTTGGCTGTTTTGTTAGCATGTTTTTTTTGTAAAAAAAGATAATGCTTATGTTATTGGTTTGTCCGTCCGTCCGTCCATCTGTAGACACGATATTCCTGCAACTGTTAGTCCGATTTGAAAAATTATTTTTGCATTGGGAAGCTTGAAATATGCGAATGATGATCCTTCATTTCGTTGGGTTTTTTTTTACGATGTACAATTTCGCCGCTATAGGGCGTAAATGCAGATGATGTCAAATTCAAAAATACGTTTTATTCCACATATTTGCTTCTAAACATCCGATTGAAAAAACGCTTTTATCTTTCGATTCCATTTATGTCGAAGAGTATTTTAGATATAGTTACTTTTTCAAATCATGCATAGATTTTCCGCTAGGGGACGTAAAAGTAAATTACATTTCCCCCGATAACTCTGCTTCTAAAACTCCGATTCGAAATTTTTTTCTTCAGCGGATACAGCTCCTGATGAAAAATCTTTTGCATATAATTTCAAATTTTTGGTAAAGAATACTTTGGCCACCAGTGGGCGTAAGCGTTAATTTTTGCTTCTGATGTATTTGCCATGAAATCTGAGCTTCTAAAATTTCGATTGAAAAAATTCTTTCGTGGACTGATGCCACTCACTTCGATAAACTTTTTCGGAATATTTTCTTCTTATAATATTTCATGGTTTCTCTAGCAGGGGGCGTAGACGTATATCTTATTTTTGTCAATATCTCTACTTCTAGGAATCCGTTTTGAAAAATTCCTTCTTTCTTCGATAGTGTATTCAGTGTGATTCATCGACTTTCCGCTAGGGGGCGTAGAGGTAAATTGCTTTTACCCCATTATCTCTGCTTCTAAATCTCCGATTTGAAAATTTCTTTCTGCACTGGATACAGCTCCTGATGGGAAATTCGTTGCACATAATTTTTAATTTTTGTAAAAAATGGTTTGGCCACCAGGTGGTGAAAGTCTTAATTTCCGCTCCTGATGTATTTGCAGCAAAATATGAGCTTCTAAAATGTCGATTGAACAAAAAGTCGTTTGTAGACCAATACTACTCACGTCGACAAACCTTTTAGGAACATTTTCTTCTTAAAACAATGCCTGGTTTCTACGCCAGGGGTGCAGATGTGTATCTTATTTTTGTCAATATCACACTTCTAGGAGTCCGATTTGAAAAAATCCTTCTTTGCTGTATAATGTTTCCGATGCGAAATGTTTTTCATATAAATTCAAAATGTTCAAGTAAATCATAGACTTTCCGCTAGGGGCCGCGAAAGTAAATTGCGTTTTCTGCGTTATTTCTGGTTCTGAAACTCCGATTTGAAAAATTCTTCCTGCATAGCATACAGCTCCTGATGGAAAATGTTTTTCATATAATTTCTAATATTTGGTAAAGAATGATTTGGCCACCAGGGGGCATAAGTGTTAATTTCTGCTTCTGATATATTTGGAGCAAAATCTGAGCTCCTGAAAACTCGACTAAATTTTTTTTCTTGGACCGATACCGCTCACATCAAAAAACCTCTTGAGAATACTTTCTTCTTAAAATAATGCATGGTTTTCCCCACCAATGGGCGTAGATGCATATCTTATATTTGTCGATATCTCTGTTTTTCCAAGAGTACGATTTGAAAAATTCTTTCTGTGTTGGAGAGCGTTTCCTGTGCAAAATGTTTCTCACATAAATTCATATTTTTCTTAACGCGCAAGTCTAAAACCAGAGGGTGTAAGCTAACGATTCCGTTTACAGCAATATCTGAGGGATTAAAAACCGATTGAAAAGCTTTTTCTTCCGTCAGATGCTATTGTTTTCCATACCGGTTCCATTGACTTTTTTTTTTTTTTTTTTGATTGGAGGTTTAACGACCACCGTGAGCAACTCAATGGGCTATAAGCAGTCGCCCGTCCCTAATTTAGAGTAACTGGTTCCAGGGAAGGGAGAGAGCCAGTGCCGTAAGACAAACACAACATCCATGCCTCACCGGGATTCGAACCCGGACCCCGTTCGGACAAATGATCAGAGGCCATCGCTTAGACCACTGCGCCACCGGGGCGGCTCCATTGACTTTGAATAGCTTTGATGAATTTAATTTGCGTCAGAACGGATTCAAAAGAGGCGCTTATTACACCCGAAAATTCGGTGTCATCTTTCTTGTTTCTTATTTTGTCACAAAAGATCAACCCTAACACCTAACTTCCCTCCTGTCTCCTCGGAAAATGGAAGCTACGAGCAAGGTTTGAAAAAAAAAAAGAAAAAAAAAAGGAGAAGAACTTCCAATTTTCTGCATTGGTGTTTCTTCTTTCCTTTAAATAAAAAAAAAATAATAATAAACTTCTGGTAAATGGTGAAAGAGTAACTTTTTGTAAATCCATAAGACTCTTGAGGTGTTGGGGGCCCCAGCCTCATTGGCCCACCCCTTAAGACGGCCATGCACAAGGTACATCCCGGTGCCAAGAATTCTCCAGGTAAATGGACGCACGCGTAGCTGGCCGTCCACATGGTAAAAGAGGAAATGAAATTCATCGGACCAGACGACCTACTTCCAATTATATATAATTACTAGCTTTACTACCCGGCTTTGCCCCGGATTTAGACTTATTAATTTCATATTCCCTTGTATGTCACTGAAAAGATCGGGAAAAAAATTGATGCTTGCAAGAAAGAAAAACGCTGATTTCACAAATTCGGTCATTACAAATTATTTATTCACAGTGTGATTATTTCAGCACTTGGCCGCCCACAACATTTTTGGTTTCTCCTTCATCGGCGACAATATATAATTTTGTTAGATCCTTTGCTCTTGACATTCCAACATACAGCTGTAGAATCAAATGGACTAAAAGCGTTAAGACTTATTTAATACGCGTCCAGGAGACACAGCATTGAAACACTGACTGAACAAAATTCGTTAACAATTTGTTATCGACGATCAAATGCATCACGTGCTTTCAGTTTCAGACGTCTTTGAGGGACGAATCTCTGGGATAAAAAAGTTAAAAACGTATTTTTGCGAATATTTTATGAAACTGGCTTAAATTTTAATGAACACCATTAAACGTTAATAGGAACATGACGTCCAAATTTCGCCTGAATCGGTAAATAACTTTTTAAATTAGCCGTCATAATTCTGTTTACCGATGAATTAAAAATTCCATGCCTATTTTAAAAAGTTTTGACCGGATTCCGGTGAAATTTTGAGGGACTCCTCTTATTGCCAGTTCGTAGTGTTGACAAAACTTTCAGCCCGTTTCGTTAAGATTTCGCAAAGTTCGTTTTTGCATTTTTTTTATGCACAGTCTCAAAGAATAGATACACCTGTGGATGAATGCCGTCAAGTGCTTTCAGATTTTGAACAGATAGCGATGACGTAGCAAACGACGCTGACTTTATTGGTTAGCTTATTAAGTAATTCATAACTTGCGAACGGAACAACTTAGAGATCTTAAATTAGTTGCGTTGACCTAGAAATTCCAGTTTTAATAAGCTATGGAAATTTCGCGATGCAACAGTTCGGCGTTCGAGAGTTTTTGCTGCTTCAGACAAACAGACGTTTTGTATTTTATATATAATATTCACGGTCCAGTCTTGACGCTCGCGTGCCCATTGTAGACGTTTATGACGGTGAACCTAAGTTAGTATGGACACTCAGCGCGGCCTGCGGCTAAGCAGCCTCATTTTCAGCGGAATTCGATATATTATGTGTTGTGATACATTACTCTGGTCCCCAGCTTTCAAATTACCGGCGAGTTGCGCCACAGTATCCCTTCTGTTGGCCCGTACCATACGCAAAGAATATCTAACTGAGAAGAAGTTAATGCTCGGCGAGACGTAATTAGCGCCGCCATATCTTAAGAGTTAAAACGCAGTGCACAGAAGCCAACATACAGGCTGATGCCGGAGCAGACTGCGCATGCGTATTTCTGTTGACTTCAATTCTTTGGGTAAAGAACAGTCAGCCGAGCTACTCACAGCACGTGATTGTTACCTTCTCGGTAGCATAATCACTTCGCAAATCGGATATGTTAGTTTTGTTACGTCAATCGGGTTAGTTAAGGCTTTTGTTTGTTCTTCAGTTTTTCAGAAACATTTTCAGTAATGCC
Source organism: Macrothele yani (assembly GCA_039090855.1). NCBI lineage: Eukaryota > Metazoa > Arthropoda > Arachnida > Araneae > Macrothelidae > Macrothele > Macrothele yani. Next base: position 120,693,500 of record CM077003.1, read on the forward strand.
AAATACTAGGGAATGTCTCAGGGGCGGCAGAAAGTGAAGCTCGTTGACCGGGCCCGAAATTTCGAATCGTGGTGCACCCTCTACTTTCCCGCTTCCCGAAACAAACAGAAGAAAAACCATGCCTAAGGAGCTGTGTTGGGAATCAGGACTACCCAACCACTTACCTAGAGGAACTCTCTAAGACACATCACAACAATCGCATATATGCCAAATAAAAAAAATATAAAAATAAAAATCTTGGTTGAAATTGTTGAAATTATTGACTGGGCCCTCGCGGCCCCGGCGGTTCCGCCGCCACTGGAATGTCTGCATTTTGTATGGATCCTTAGGCCTAACTATAATTTTTGCTAAAATTTAATTTAAATAGTAATACTAATGTTATTGCATATTTTTCTCACCAAAATAAGGGATGGGCGGGATATCAGAAAACAGCCAGAACAACAACAACAACAACAACAACAACAACAACAAAAAAAAAAAAAAAAAAACCTGCTCTAAGCAAATAATAAACCATCGTGGATCAAAGAAAAGCTTCACTGCCGTAGTCCCCCAGTGTTTTGCTCCTGAATGTTAACTTTACCGCAGAGCATATTACCTCTTAAGATGAGGTGGTGCTGTAGTCGCCTGTTTTACCTTATCCTATGAGAGTTGGCGTTCTTCAAGCTTTATATTCTTTGATACGGGATAGCCTTCGCTCACCTCTAGCATCGAAAAGCCGTAGCTGGACCTTACATACCGAAGGCTTGTGGATGTTCCCTCCTCGGACTACTTTTTGAAGGTACTATGGCTGACCGTGAGTACTTCACAATCATTGTCGTCTCCGAAATGCTCTGACCCAGTCGTCTAGCCATAACAATTTAGTCTTTGTCTAACCAGCTAAAGTCTTCTTCCTTTCCCATCTGAAGAACAAGAATAACACTGATTAACAGAGCAGGTGTTATTTATACCGTTTCATGATCTTCACATGCGCCGTCGTTTCTCTGCTCTGACCCAATCGTCTGGCCATTGCAATTTAGTTTTTGTCTAACCAGCTTAAGTCTTCTTCCTTTCCCATCTGCAGAACAAGAATACCACTGATTAACAGAGCTCGGTATCAGGTGTTATTTATACCGTTTCATGACCTTCACACGTGCCGTCGTTTATCTGTTCTGACACAGTCGTCTGGCCATTACAATTTAGTCTTTCTCTAACCAGCTTAAGTCTTCTTCCTTTCCCATCTGAAGAACAAGAATACCACTGATTAACACAGCTCGGTATCAGGTGTTCTTTATACCGTTTCATGACCTTCACACGCGCCGTCGTTGATCTGCTCTGACGCAGTCGTCTGGCCATTACAATTTAGTCTTCGTCTAACCAGCTTAAGTCTTCTTCCTTTCCCATCTGAAGAACAAGAATACCACTGATTAACACAGCTCGGTATCAGGTGTTCTTTATACCGTTTCATGACCTTCACACGCGCCGTCGTTGATCTGCTCTGACGCAGTCGTCTGGCCATTACAATTTAGTCTTCGTCTAACCAGCTTAAGTCTTCTTCCTTTCCCATCTGCAGAACAAGAATACCACTGATTAACACAGCTCGGTATCAGGTGTTCTTTATACCGTTTCATGACCTTCACACGCGCCGTCGTTGATCTGCTCTGACGCAGTCGTCTGGCCATTACAATTTAGTCTTCGTCTAACCAGCTTAAGTCTTCTTCCTTTCCCATCTGAAGAACAAGAATAACACTGATTAACAGAGCAGGTGTTATTTATACCGTTTCATGATCTTCACATGCGCCGTCGTTTCTCTGCTCTGACCCAATCGTCTGGCCATTGCAATTTAGTTTTTGTCTAACCAGCTTAAGTCTTCTTCCTTTCCCATCTGCAGAACAAGAATACCACTGATTAACAGAGCTCGGTATCAGGTGTTATTTATACCGTTTCATGACCTTCACACGCGCCGTCGTTGATCTGCTCTGACGCAGTCGTCTGGCCATTACAATTTAGTCTTCGTCTAACCAGCTTAAGTCTTCTTCCTTTCCCATCTGAAGAACAAGAATAACACTGATTAATAGAGCAGTTGTTATTTATACCGTTTTATGATCTTCAAATGCGCCGTCGTTTCTCTGCTCTGACCCAATCGTCTGGCCATTGCAATTTAGTTTTTGTCTAACGAGCTTAAGTCTTCTTCCTTTCCCATCTGCAGAACAAGAATACCACTGATTAACACAGCTCGGTATCAGGTGTTATTTATACCGTTTCATGACCTTCACACGCGCCGTCGTTGATCTGATCTGACGCAGTCGTCTGGCCATTACAATTTAGTCTTCGTCTAACCAGCTTAAGTCTTCTTCCTTTCCCATCTGAAGAACAAGAATACCACTGATTAACACAGCTCGGTATCAATTGTTATTTATACCGTTTCATGACCTTCACACGCGCCATTGTTTACCTGCAGTTCCGTTGATTTGCATAGAGGTGCTGGTCATAATGTTTTGACTGTTCGGTGTATTTCTGAGTTTTTAAAGACACCGATGAGTAGGGTAAGTTTTACAAAAATTTTCGTTCGTAATTTCGAGTCACTGATTTTATGGGAAAGGAATAGAACGTGAACCAATGCAGCAAGATAAATGCACCTCCCACGACTGATGGGAAACTTGATCCCGGCCTTAATCGGAATTGTAACGTACCTGCCAGAAGGACCCACACGACATAAAGGCAGATAGGAATCAGAATAAAACGTCCGCGTAGCTCAATTGGTAGAGCAACTTATTCCGGAATGAGGGGATCCGGGTTCGAATCCTAGCGTGGACAGAAATGACGGAGAAATTTACTTCGTTATAGAATGATTGTCTAGATGCCGCTTCTCCGATCACTCGGCCATTTCTAAAGTGTGCTATTTTGCCTACACCCGTCTATAGACTCATCAGTTATGTTTATGAGGTATAGGGCTGTCTTTCTATTGGTAAATCTACTTAGTCACACAATTTGCTAATGAAGACGTAATGCTATGATGCTGATAAGCAGCAGTGGTGTTATATTTTGAAGTTACTAGCAACCGTGCCCTGTTCTCCGAACGGTGAATCTATAAAATCATTTTTTGAACATAAAATTAAAGAAGGCGATAAGTAATTAAGGGAAAGAAAAGGAATTTAAAATCCGTAACTGTTTTACGATTTAGAACAGCGTCGTAACCTCAATGCATACGGCTTGATGTAAAACGAAGCAGGCTTTGGCCCTCTTTAATTTTAAATCAAAATTTGAAATTTTCAAAGCATTTCAGTGATTCTAACAAAATTATCTTTAAACCTATCAGCATTTTGAAACAGTAAAGCTAAACCACCCTTTTTAATTTTTTGGTTTTCAAGCTTTTTTCTAGGTGTAAAAGTGTTAGAAAAATTTAAGCAGATATTGTTTCAAAGCGCTGTTTTTTTCTTTGTTGTTTTTTTTTCTTCGTGCATTTGCAGGTATCCGGACTTTAAGACCTACCAGCATGCCAATTTTCAGATCTCTAGGTCATTTAGAAGTGGTCAAACAATTAGCGAAAAATTCAAGCAAACAATGTTCCAAAGCCGATTTTTTTTTCGTACTTTTATAGGTATACGGACCTTAAGACCTATATGTATGCCAATTTTCAGATCTCTAGGTCATTCATTTAGAAGTGGTCGAACAATTCGCGGATGAACACACTCGTAATTTCCCTCTTTGCTTTTTATATACGAGGCGAACGCATATATTTAGATAAGTATTCACGTATGGCGGCGGATAACGCCGAATTTTAAAAGCGTCGCCACGCCATTAAGCACTGCGTCATTACCAGTTTGATTGTAGCCTGTCCTTTCACCCATTGAAAAGAGAGTGCCAAACATAGCTGCGTCACCATGGTAGCAGGTTATGGGATCAGAACTTTCCTGTGTGGTTAACGCTGAAGGCAGAGTAAGCCGCTCGGTTTTTTTTTTTTTTTTTTTTTTGTTTTTTTTTTGTGTCTTTAAGAAAATGCTTAAAAATCAGAAAAGGATTTTTTCTCAAAAAATTTTTTTGTAAAAGAGGGATGATAGTTGTGGGTTTATGCTGTAAAAATTGCAATGCGTTATGATTTATAGTGTGTCACATATCCGTTTTTCTAAAATGGATCACATCGCGAAATAGAGAATTTTGTGAAATTTAAAAATTTAATTTTTCATAAACTAAATCGAAATTCAAAAAAAGGGCGACAAGGTGCAAATATTCGGCGATGACCCTACATGCCTACAAAGTTTCGTGGTTCTGTTGCTGTTAGTGTGTCCGGAACGCGAACTGAGAGCACTTTTTTTGCTTACCTTAACGTTGAAATACAATAGCTCTTGAAATAGTGTCAGAATCGAAAAACGGTTTATTTCAGCGTATTCTCCGAACAATTCTCTACAAACGATGTAAATTTCATATTTTTGTGTTCAATACTTTTTGCACTGCGAGCTAGAAAAGCTCGAGTGTCGCGAAATTTCTAACTTTTTCAGTTAAAGCGCGAGTGTCGCGAAATTCAGTTACTTCTTTTTAGAATAGAGAAATTCAGCCATATACCGAAGAAGCAATGCAGCCATTATTATAAGTTTATGTGTCATAATGTTAATAAAGCTGCACATTCACTTTCAGGAAACAGCCTATTTATGTGTTGAAGAAGTAACACCCTTCTACTTTGAAGAAATGGCATGGTCATTGTATATTGCACTGTCGAGCTGTCGAACGTTGTTAAGTTGCCCTGCCATTACGACAGAAGAAGGCGTTTAATTTCAACATAACGCAGACATTGGCGCGCTGACTGGCAACATGTCATGTTTTCTGACGTGTCACATTTCAACTTGATGCCCCAGTTGAACTGTGACACGTCAGAAAACACGACCTCAATCAACGTAGAAAGTTTTAGTGGTTTAATACATATAAGAACTGGAAGAAAAATGCTGTGGTCAAAACTATTTGTACTATATTTTGAATTTCCACGCGTTTTCGTATATTGGCAAAAATGACAATTTTTTTTTCATGTTTCCTCCATACACTGTAAAAAAAAAAAAAAAAAAATTCTGAAATTCACGAACCACTTTCCGTGATTCCTTTCGTGAATTAACGGAGCATATTTCCGATACAACCTTTTCCGTGAAATGACGGAAAGAAACCTGAATTTCACTGATTTTTCGTAAGCTGAGAAAATTCTGAATTCTCAGAAACCTTTCCGCAATTTCTTTCTTATATTGACGGTAAGTTGCCGTTTTTAAGATGTAATAACGGGAAATTATGAATTTTCTGAAACCTTTTCTTTTCACCTTTTCTTAAAGATACAGTAATTGAAAGTCATTGTCAGTTTAAAAAGATCTCAAGTTCCAAAGCATTCTGTTGCTTCGAAAAATCACGATGAAAAAAATACTTAATTTGTGATGAGTCGCCCTACAGAAAAAATAAAATTATTGTATTCGAAAAAATAATAAACTCCAACAGAAAATAAAATGACTAAATCACTCGCATTAATGAAGAACAAAAAGAAAAGAAAAAGAAACTCATCATCGCGGGATTAGTTTTTTTTTTTAAAAAGGGCTGTTTCAAAAATTGAAATTTCGTTAAAAGAAGGACGCTTACCGGCAACTTTGCTGCACGTTATTTTCCGAAATTTTCCGTGAATTCACACCACTTATTTTTTGTAGTGTAATACAACAGCTGTTGTGTTCAAGTTATTTAACTTTGTACGTGCTTCCATAAAGACAAAACAACTGTTTCGAAATGTTTGTAGCTTTGTGCAGTACTATTTAACAGAGGAGAAAAAGAGCAAGGATTTTTATGCTGACGTGTGCTTACTCATGTGAGTGTTATTCCTTCAGTGCCGTAACTGGGCTTCTTTTCTGTTGTTGGCCTTGACATTACTTTCACAGTTGTTTGTTTTCTTTGCTTCCCTTTTTTTTTTTTTTTTTTTTTCTGCTTTAATTTACCCGGAGAAAGGATCAAATCAACTGCAAAATATAATCAATGAATGAAATATACGAGGTTACACCATTGTACAAACTGGGAAGATGTGAATCCGTTTATTGGTGTAAATATGACATGGATGTTAAGTCAGATAATATCTGAAAACTTGAAAATTTTGTCGCCCTGCAGCGGGAACCGAAACCGCGTCTCCCGGATGGCGCCCGAGTATGCTATAATTTTTAGAGCTTATATGCTTTACAACAGGGACGCACAACATTTCAACACCTACGTGCTAATTTCAGATTGTCTGAAGCAGCGAATTCCTCACAACAAAAGTTTCCAAAAAATCCCAAAACTAAATTATTAAAATAAAAAGTAAAACGTCTGCAGAAATTAATTAAACGAAACAACTTATTTGCTTAAAAAATATGCAGCCATCGCCAAAACCTTTTTTTTTTTTTTTTTTTGTAGGTCTCTAGCGGGAAATTTGACATTGTTTGTTTTTTATTGGTCTTTTTATATCTGGTTCAATGTTGGATCCTCATGTTTCCCTCCAAATATTCATCAGTTAGACGATAACGACTGCTTGATTTCACCTGTTTCATTACAGAAAATGATTGTTCGCGTTAAGTGGGTGCTTCCGAATAATGTTGACGTTTTTTTGAAAGTGGATTTTCAATCTCTACAAGGCAAATAGTTTATGCGAAATTCTAGTAAAGAAACTTCTGCAAATTCAGCCTTCAATTCGGAGTTATTTTGAAGATCAGCAGGCTCCATCTGAAAATCAGCGAGCGACGGGTGCCGTTTCAATATTAGTTGCGAATGGTATTGCCAATACGGCGTATATTTGTGCATACCCCCACAAAATTTTCATGTCTTTATATACATTTGTGTGTACCACCAGTCCCCTATAAGATTTTCATATCTCTATGATTTTTCAGTTTTTTTTATAGATGTTTGACTATTTTTCGTTTTGCGGCCCCTTGAGCGCGCGTTCCACATACAATCAGGCTGAGGGCCGCGGGTTGTACATTTCTGCTCTGCATTCTCATGCATTTTATCTTTCACTTCTCCTTAAAGAACTGGTTCTACAAAGCATAATTTAAAACGTTTTATGCTGTAATTTATACCTGTAACGTTCTGATACTTCCCATTCTGTTACTTCTTGGTATCGTTTTATGATACACTTAATTATGCTGCTATATTTTCTTATTTTTCAGGTGATACTGATGGAACTGAAGAGGCGAGATATCCCAATTCTTCCATGTTGTAAAAAATATTTTTCAGTTGCGAAAAGTTCTAATACAGTCTGTAGGCTTCTCAGCTTGTCTTTCTGTCCATCAAATGTAGGCCTTATTTTTTACGAAATCACCCCGAAATTCGTTTTCATCTTATGATTGTAGCAAAACAGTAGCTTTGACGTCCTTTAAGTTTTTTTGTTTCTTTGTTTTTTTCATTCTTGAAAGTTCTTTTTTTACAGTGAAATTTGCGTTGGCGGTCTCTCACTTTCCGGGGTCACTTGCCAAAGCGAAGAGTTTTGTCTGGCACGGATGTTATCACCAGTTGAAGCAATGAATGAGAGACCTTTATTTGGCGGGCACGCGCAGCCATTTTTGAAACGCTTTCGAGAATATACCTACATTTCGCGGTCACCAACATGCGTAATTTATGAGAGGCGGGGGTATCCTGTTTAGAAAGTCTAGAAAGATAGCGAAAATTCTGTGAGTCAGTGGCGGCTCGTGACTAGAGTTGGAAACGGGTCAAAAATTTTGGACCCGGACTCGACCCGAACCCGGTCGTGACATAATTGGACCCGCCCGGACAAATCTGCTTTGAACTATAAATTCGAATATATCATCATCATTGTCAATCATTATCAATCCACTGCTGGATGAAGATCTCCCCAAGTTTCTTCAACAATGGACTGTCTTGGACCAGTCTCTTCCATCCACCTATCTCCCACGTGGTCTTCATCTGGGTCTTTTCCTGTTCCTTGGAATCCAGTCTAAAATTTTGGTTGTTCATCGGTGGTCCGCTCTCTTGGCAAATGTCGAACACACTGTCATTTCAGGGATTTTACCCTGATCAAGATGTCTTCCAATCTTGTCATTTTCCTTATCCATGAGTTCCTCTATTTAACTTTCTTGGTTACACCAAGCATGCATCTCTCTATGTTTACTTTTGGTTGTCAGCAGTCTTTGTAAGTCTTTTTTAATTAAGGTCCACGTCTGTGCTTCGTACATAAGCGCTGGAAGGATGCACTGATTAAACACTTTTTCTTTAAGACATAGTGGCACACTCCTCCTAAAAATTGTACTGTTTCTACCAGAAACGCCAATTAATTTCTTCATTAATTTGACCCTCACTTGATAACTGTTGCCCAAGGTAAATGTAGGAACTGGTTATCTCCAGCTTTCCCTGGTCAATGGATACATCTTCATTCCTTGTAAAAGCGTTGTACTTCAGTTTTGTCTTCTGAAAGTTCATTTTTAATCACATTTCTTTACCCTTCTCATCAAGTTCCTGGATCATACTCTGCAGCTCTGAAGTATTATTTCAAAGACCTTGGAAGGGTTCTTTGAAATTTTTTTCAAAAATAAAACCGAGTCTAAATCGTGTCAGGAACACCTTCTTGACCCGACCCGTTTGACCCGCAAGAAATTGTTGACCGGTTGACCCGCTGATCTGTGACCCATTTCCATCTCTGCTCATGACCAGCAGAACAGGTGAAGCGTTTGTTACAAAATGAGAATCCATGAAAAAATGCATCTATTTCTTTTTAAGAAGGTCAGTTCTTCTGTCTTTTAAGGAAGCATAGGGTCAATGATGTAATCGTGAAACGCCTGTTTAACTACAAGTTCGGAAAGACGTTCTTTTGTATCGCAATATTAGATAACGATGATTTGCTGTAAAATAATGTTCCTTGAGCAATTTTCATTCGTTTTAAACAGGAAAAACCTTTTTTCTGCTGGCACAGTAGTTAAGGGTTAAAGTAAGAATTAGAAAAAACAATGTATGCACTTCTTGGACTACATCCTTATGTACATTATATGTCTGCAACAACGTGCACTCTGTATCATCATTTTCTGGGGTCACTTTTTTAACAAAAGCATGAATCCAGAGTACATAGGGAATAATAAAGAAACTACTGAAATTGAAGTCCACACTCTCAGTTACTGTATAAACACAACTAATGAAACCAGAATCGTCTACACTCAAAACCGCACTGCGGAGGTTGTCACTTCATCACGGTCACTGATGTTATTGATTGCCATAGATATCCCGTTATTCAGGGAACATCAGATTTTTACGTCGGCGATCTTCACGTTGCTGGAGTGAAGTGATTTGGAATTGTGGCTCTTATCTCTTCACGTGACCTACGCGCAGTTTCAAGGTCGTCTGTTCGTCAATTCGTAGGGCTATTTGAAATGGCGTGCTCACGTTTTTAGCTTGTTGTTAGAAACGGGAAAGCTTTCTTTTCAAAGCTACAACATTTTCCAGAAGTCATTCTTGTAAACGAAAAAGTAATTAATTTTAAGAATCCGCAAAATCTTTCAAATATATTTTTTTCATAAATTTTAGGGGGAGTAGCACTTCACTCACTTCACCTGACAAGCCACCACTGCTGAGAGTTTAAAAATATAAAACACCTGTTTCTTTTTCTCTCTATGTCAGCACCACTCTCGAGATTGTAAATGGTGGGTATTCTTTGGGGTCTGTCAAGTTCTTAGAAATTTGTTTGCGGGCGGTATCGTTCTCTGTTAACTGGGGTACACCTGTTCGATCTTTATTGCCCTAAATGAGACCGTGAAGCCCACGGCGGAGGTCATCCCAACGAATCTAGCCTTCCAACATAGCGGCCGTATTGGTTGAGAAGGCTTGATGGTCCGCTCCAAATAGCAAAAGAACACACGCTGACTTTAAAGAAGAGAAAGGAGAAGAATTGTGAAAGTGGCTTCAAACCTGAACTGTAGAAGTGCTACTATTGCATTTGGCATCTCCTTACCTTCCGTTTTCCTAGGAGGAAAATAGAAGGTAAATACAATAGATTCAGATTAGCGACAACGTACATATGTTTCTGACTGTTAGTGAGAGATTAGTGAACATTCCTAAATAACAAAATGTCAGGAGAGAAAGAACAAACACTTTACAAAAGGCTGCATTAAAATAGATGTTTATTCTATTGTATTGGGTGTCCATAAATGAAGTATACAACTTCAGTATGCTATTGAATAAAACTTTACAATAAATAACAACTTACTTTTAATGTGAAAACACATGGTAACTGTGAAAGTTTTCTTAGAAAATGTCAGTAGGTTTCCACGTTTGCTCCGTTGGTTTCTCGCAGGATGTCTAAACGATAGTCTAGTTCCACCCACGTACGCTGTAGAATGTCAGGTGTAACAAGAAGGAAGGCTACAGTAATGCGCTCAGTGATAGATGTAACCTTTTTCTTGTACCCAAAGAAAAAAATCGCATGGGGTAATATCGGGAGAACGGGGTGGCCATGCCGTCGGATCTCCACGTCCAATCTAACGCCTTGGAAAGTGGTGGTCTAAAGATTTGCGTACATTCAAAAACTAGTGCGGAGGCGCTCCATCTTGCTTGTACATTTTGTCTTGAATATCCTGGAGTTGTGGAATTATGAATTGTTCTAGCATGTCCAGGCACGTTATGCCAGTAACGGTTGGTTCAGCGATGAAAAGGGCCCTATCACTTTGTCTTCCATTAGGGCAGCCCAGACATTAACCTTCGGGCTGTCTCTCTCGTGTGCTACGACCACATGGGGATTTTCCGTGCCCCAGATTTGGCAGTTATGTTTATTCACTCTGCCAGAATCATGGAACGTCGACTCACCGCTGAAACAGATCCGTGAGAGGAGTGTGGGGTCTTCGTCAGTGCGATTAAGCAGGCCTATCGCAAATTCCCTTTGACGTGGTTGATCATTTGGTCGAAGTTTTTGCACTTACTGCACTTTATATGCATATAGGCGTAGACGTGTATGCAGAATCTTGTGAACCGTTGCTCGCGGTATTTCGAGTTCACGACTGGCGACACGGACAGACTTCTTTGGGCTCCTCAGATAAGCCTTACGCGCGTCTTCCACCTTTTCGTCCGAAATGGAAGGTCTCCCAGTGCTTTTGCCTTTCAAGACACTTCCTGTTGCTTTGAATTTATTTACTCGTTGTTCGATGCTCTTTCGTGTCAACAGCTGTCTCTTGTACTCCGTCCTGAACTTACACTAAACTGTTGTGAGAGATTTTGTCTCCGTAAACCAAAACACACACGCTGCTTTCTCCACTGAAGAAGCCATGTCTGTTGTATTCTGTATTTGACGAGATTCTTCATTACATGAGACACCGGGCGCCATCTATCATCTGAGTTAACAAACTTTAGCACTTGCCATGTCTCTTGACGTTTAAAGTAAGTTTTTTTTTCGATCGTATTTTTTTGTCAATAGCATACTGAAATTGTATACTTCATTTGTAGACACCCTGTATTTTCAAGTGGGGATGGGAGTACAGTATTTTGACAAATTAAACCACTCAATTTGGCGGCCACCTGTCAAGACTTATTTTTCCATAGAACCGTAGATGACCTTGCTAGACTTCACTGTTTATGAAAAACTCCATGACTTTTGTAGAACCTTTAATGTTTTCAAAATGTCTTTCCTAATAATATGGAAAAACTTGTCACGATTAAAAGGCAGTCCTAGGGGCAGATTGGCCGTCCGGCTTACCGGAACATATCCCGGTGAACCACTCGAGAAATGGCAGATTTCCTTCTATTCTTTTTATTTGAAATTTTTTAAATCTTTAATTTCGGTTGAGTTTTATCTCTGTCTGAAAAATTATTTCCTTAAAAAATCAAATAAAAACGACTTTTTCTTCTGTTTAAGTTTGGCGGTGACTCTGAAATGAAGTATCAAAATTTTCGTTACTTATGTGAGAAAAATTACACCGGACCAAGTACGCTGTTATTAATTAATAAAGAAGCTAACTACATTCAGAGGTTCTAGACGTAGGTCGTTGGATTTGGAGCCCAAGGTTATTAGTGGGCCCTACCCTTCTTATGTAATCTTGAATTATATACTTGCACCCATTGTGATGCCCGTCATCCCCAACCCCTTGGTCACAGCCTGACATAGAGAATAAAGCGATTCTCTCATATAGATATTCCGAAATTAGTGTCTCACCCACATTTATCTTAAAAGAAACAATGATACACCAGCACTGGTTCACATCAATGAAAATACTGGTTCTTAGGTCAAAATAACGGGTAGACTGTAAAATGGCATCTATCCAAGGAGGAAATGCTAACAGCATTGCGCTGTAGGTGATCAGTGACGAAATAAATATACACTATATACCAACAAGTAATTGGACACCCCTGCAATCGACGATATCTGCGGTCCTGATACACGTCACGGCCGCCGCCGTTAAATATCGTGTTGGAAACAACAACGCAACCAGTCGCATGCAAGATGCCACGCAGTTCGGAGCTCTCTGATTTCGAGAAAGGTGTAATCGTCGGGTATCACAGAAATGGCCGATCCATACGTGACATATCCAGCGAGTTGAAGTGCCCAAAATCGACAGTAGCCTACGTGATTGGCAAGTGGAAGATGAGAGGTGACTGTCGGAATGTGCCCCGACCCGACAGACCCACAAAACTGGGAGTTAGAGACCGACGGGTGCTGGCCAGAGAAATTCGGAAGAACCGCACCAAATCGATGGGCCACATCCGCAAGGAGTTTCAACAGGCATCCGGGAGTGTTCTTTCGATGAATACTATCCGTAAGGAAGCCCATCTGCTCGGTTGTCATGGACGCGCTGCCGCCCACAAGCCTTTGATCATCAAGTCCAATAGCGCTGCTCAGCTAACGTGGTGTAAAGAACGTCGACAGTGGACCGTTAAACAGTGGAAACAGGTTCTGTGGAGCGACGAATCAAGGTTCACCCTCTACCGTTCGGATGGCAGGGTCTGGGTTTGGCGTCTGCCTGGAGAACGCCTCCTGCCGGAATGTATTGTTTGAACTGTGAAGTTCGGCGGCGGTGGAGTTATGCTATGGGGGTGTTTATCCTGGTATGGGACGGGACCCTTGGTCGCAATTCCTGATAGACTCAATGCCGAGACCTACTGCACCATTTTGGATGACCATGCGCTTCCTACGTTGTGGCAGTTTTACGGGATGGACCCATGTTACTTTCAGGATGACAATGCCACCTGTCATGTTGCGAGGTCCACCATGGCTTGGTATGGTGACAATGGGGTTAATCGAATGGACTGGCCTGCGCAGAGTCCGGACCTTAACCCTATCGAGCACCTCTGGGACGAATTGAAGCGTCGACTTAAGGGGTGCCCCCACCGTCCAAAATCGCTGAAGAAACTGACCTGTCTTCTCAAAGCAGAGTGGAAGAAAATACCGCTAGCCGTCGTACAACGCCTGATTGAGAGTATGCCCCGGAGGGTAGCAGCTGTAATAGCCGCTCGTGGAGGCTCCACCAACTATTGAAGGTGAATAAACTTCGTTTTCCTTTGCTATCACAGGTGTCCAATTACTTGTTGGTAGATAGTGTATAGATCAATTGAGTAGGAAAACAGCTTTATGGCATGTGCACATTTCAACTTTCATGGTAATTTAGTTGGAAACTGGGTCTTCAAAAGACTCGTTATTTTTTTTATTTGTCAAAACCAAATTTTTAAAAGTAATTTCGAATCTTACAAATCTTCTCATGATGGAATGCAGCGTCGTTTGACGCTAAAATAAATCATGAGCGCATTTTTAAAATTCTTTCACCGGTAAATTGTTAAAATTTGTATAACGTAATGTCTTTTTCGTGAGCAAGATTGGTGTTACGCTTTGTCTAAAACCACGACTAAGGAAATGTTGAACTAAATGAGAATACGATGCAATAGTACCTAATTAAGCTTTTACGGCCAGACGAAACTTATACAGAAGTCAGATTTACGATAACCTTTTATTGTTCCAGCACTCTTTCAGTAGATCCAACATATAACACAGCTGGTAAACTTCACAATTATCTTAGTAATCGAACGTCTACACACAGACACGTCCACATGAGCAACTGTTGTATCGTCTTTTATATCCATCGTTCTTATCACATTCATACGTCACTTTCTCTCCGACCTCATTTGTGCTGCCAACCTCATTCTTGTGAGAGAGAAGATATCACGTTAAGTTTGGAGGTATAAAGGAGAACAAACTCAAATTTACATAGGAAAAGGAACTAAAAATGAAAGTTATTTTAGAATCTATCTCACATTTGTTCAAGGCAGAAATTGTTTCACAATGCACATTTCAGTATTACTCTTTCATGTACAGGATTTGACAGAATGTTTTCAATGAGGGAATTTACGAGATATTCCCGTGTAGGTTCGTGTGTATTTTTGTAGTGGGCCCTAAGACTGAAATTTCCGGCCTGGTTTCGTCTTTGCAATCCGCTTCTGGGCATTTTTTTTATTCTCTATTCTAAAAAAAGTAACTGCCGCTGTTTTAGAAATTTCGCGACACTCTTGCTTTCCTAGCTCGCAGCGCAAACGTATTGAACACAAAAATATGAAATTTACATCGTTTGTAGAGAATTATTTGGAGAATACGCTGAAATAAACCGTTTCTCGATTCTAGCGATACTTCAATAGCTATTGTATTTCAAAGTTAAGGTAAGCAAAAAAGTGCTATCAGGTCGCGTTCCGGACATACTAACAGCAACAGAATCACGAAACTTTGGAAGCATGTAGTGCCATGACCGAAATTTTGCACCTCGTCGCCCTTTTTTTGAATTTCGATTTAGTTTATGAGAAATTAAATTACTAAATTTCACAAAATTTTCTATTTCGCGATGGGATCCATTTAAAAAAACAGATATATGGCAAACTATAAATCATAACGCACTGCAATTTTTACAGCATAAAATTACAACTATCGTCCCTTTTTTACAAAATTTTTTTTAAGAAAAAGTCGTTTTCTGATTTTTAAGCATTTTTTAAAGACGCAAAGGAAAGAAACGAACGGCTTGTCTTCATAAGGTCTTTATTGCTCAAAATGTTGGGGGAAAAACCCTGAACAAAATATATACAAGTACAAAATAAATATAGTAACAAGAAATGGGAGAGAACAAGGTGGTCGCCGGCATTTAAAAAACAAATAAATACAATGTAAAAGGTGTGAAAAATCGGGCGCTCGCAGGCTGCCCAGTTTAACAGTAGTAAAAAATATAAGTCAATGAGTCCTTTGATGACAATAGTAATAAAATGTGTCTGTGAGTTCAACGAAAAAAACAAAATAAAACCACACACACACGCGGTAAAGCAGTAAGAGTTCAAAGGTTCAAAGGTATACAATTTCAAAACAAAACGCGAATTCAGTAGTAAAAGTAAGTCTCGCACTTGGGCAGAAAAGTAGACACAGAACACTAATGAAGAACACTTATGATGGAATAAAACACTGTAGTGGAGAGCCGAAGGTTAAGCCAGCAATTCCACGACATTTTCGACGACTTGGAACCAAGGCTGTTGTGGTGACCAAATACACATGAAGTTTGGAACAGTGTTATTTGCTTGTGCAATGTCAAATTCGAGTTGTAGTCTGGCTGTAACGGAGTGACGATATCTGCGGCAGAGGAAACGACGAGCTGTGTGATAACGGCGGAGGGAAGGTTGGTCGACGCTGCGATGGCAGTACAGATAGATTGTATACTTCGCTTGTAGAATTAGGAAGGAGCATACATGATTATGCGTGGGAGCCGACGGATAGTGGTGACGTAACACAAGGTAATGTGACATGGTGTGAAGGTGAGCACAAACTTTTTGAAGGAGAGAGAACATCAGTGAGAACAAGGGCTGTAACATCAGACACAAGAAGTATGCATGATGAACGTCTCCGAGGGTTAAACAAAAAAACAAAGAGGTGAAGTCAGATGACGGAAACGGTGAAGAGTTCGAGGAGTCAGTAGGCGGCGATGAAGATGTAACCAATGAATGTCACGAGCTTTTGAAGAGGCGAGAGTAGTATGAGAGTCTGTCCAGGTGGCTGGCAAATCTGAAGATGGTACATTGGGAATAGGCATTGGTTCAAGAAAATGTGTTAAAAATGCTGATGAAGAAGCTTGACAGTAACCTGATGAGGAAGGAAAGGAATATCATTGAGATACACAAGAAAAGTAAGGCTATGAGGCGCTGAAGGTTGCGAGATAAGTCCATGTTGATCTGCGAGGAGAGGGTAGAGTCGACGAATACTGACTTGAAGTAATCGCAGCTGAGAACGATGAATGGGCGAATCCGAAAGAGGAGGAGTGATCTGGGAGAGCGATTTCCAGCGAAGGTTGGAATCAACGACTTGAGAGACTCACACCATGCCACTGGTGAACCAGGTGGAGAAGTGCAAATATGAAGAAGCAGAGGAGCGGATAGCAGACGAAAAGAAGAGAGGTTCCGCAAGGAGATCGTTAGTAGGGGCAGGGGGAAGGCGAATAGGATATAAGGAACGCCAGAGGGTAAGAGCGGATCTGTAAAACTCAGGGAAATGGCTCGAAACGAGAGGAAAGAGGTCCATGCGGAGAAAAGTTGAGACAGTGAGGTGGGGACTTCGCGGAAAGAGAAGCGTGTCGACAATGGTTTGAGAAGAAGAAGGTTGGAGAGAGAAATTCCGAAGGAAATTTTGAAGGTGGAAAGCTTTGAACTTCAGAGAGATATCGGAGAGAGAGAGACCACTAAAAGAAATAGGAAGAACGAGAGTGGAGTGCTGCACCCAATGAATGACATTCCAGACGAAATTAGTGGAGGTACGTTGAAGTTCGCGAAGCAAAAACGGCGGAGGAAGGTGCGCAATCCAAGCATGAAAAAAAAAGATGGCTGGAGAAAGGTGTTGAGGAGGTAGGCACGGCTGAGGAACGACAGAAAAGGCTTGAGACGGTGAAAAGGTGCTAGACGGCGATTGACCTGCTGAACCAGGGGAGTCCAGGTAGCAGCGGCGACCGCAGAGGGGCTTCCAATGTAGACTCCGAGAAGTTTGGCAACGCTTGAAGACCAGCGGGCACCCCATGGGCGGTCAGCACGGATCGTCCACGACCCAGCCCATAATCCAGAGCATTTATCCATGTTGAGTGAAGAACCAGAAATCTCAGCATATTCAAGATAGGTATTTCGAAGAGTTCGGAATGCTCCCTCAGAACGGATGAAGACTGTTAAGTCATCTGCGCATGCCGAAAGAACTGTGTGGTGGTGACGGGTGCACGCAACTCCACGCGGAACAGAGGAAAACAAACGAGAACGGAGACAAATCAAAAGCGGTTCAAAAGAGAGAGCAACGAGTTGACCCGACAGGGGGCAGCCCTGCCGGATCCCACTGGCGAAGGGAATAGCAGAGGTGAGAAATGCTGAAGTACAAACACGAAAGAAGGAGTGAAAGTAAAGATTGGAAAGCGCCAAACGGAAGGAGGAAGGAAACCCAAACTGGCGAAGAACAGTGAAGAGATATGAGTGGTTAATTGAATCAAAAGCTTGAAGCTGGTCGATATTGAAAATTGCGAGAGGTTCAGAGAGTCGAGAAGCAAGAGAGTATATGTTACGAATGACAGTGATGTTAGAAGCGATTGAGCGAGAAGGAACAGTGTAGGTCTGATCAGGATGGATGATGTGCGAAAGAACTGGATTAAGGCAAAGAGCAAGAACTTTGGCAAAGATTTTGTAATCGGTATTTAGAATGGAAATAGGCCGCCAGTTTGTCAAGAGTCCAAGGTTGCCAGATTTTGGAATAAGGCAAAGTAGAGCAAAGGAAAAAGCTGATGAAGAAAAGGAAGACGAAGAAAAAACGAAGTTAAAACAGGCAACAAGAAGAGGAAGAAGAGTTGAAAAAAAAAACCTTATAAAAGGAAAGAGGAAGATCGTCTTCACCTGGTGAGGAACGATCATTAAGACTGAAAACAGAAGAACGAATTTCGGCTGGTGAGATTGGAGCACTGAGCGAAGAAAAGAGAAAATGAGGGACTTGAGGAAGGCCGTAAAGAAGTGGAGAGGAATCAGCTGGAGGCATCTGAGAAGGTTGAAAACGATCAGAGAAGTATGAATGAGTATGTTGGCAGATGAGGGAGAGATCTGCCGTGGTAGATCCATCCGGTAAGGAAAAATAAGCGATGGTATTGTATTTAGTTCGATGTTCTTCAAGATGACGAAGACTCTGAAGGGGATCATCATGAAAGTGAAGAAGGGTGAACTTCAAGCGAGTCAGAGCAGATTTAGCCGATGATTGGAGGCGATGATGTAGCCGGGCTTGCAGGATTTCAAAGTTAGGATCGGTGTGCGAGGTAGACTGAAGAGAACGGCGGATTGAATCTATGTCCATTAGATGATTAGTGCGAACAGAAAAACAAAAGCGTTTAGCAAACGCAGCAATGGAATGCTTGGTGGAGAGCCACAGAGCTGCTGGGTCAACTGTGGAGGGAAATTGATTGACTGAATGCGCAATAATGGAGTTGACATGAGAAATAAATGTTGGATCTTGCAGGCAGAAATCATCAACGGTCCAAACCATTAGGTGAGGGATACCAGTGGAGGGAAGATGAAATTGTAGAACGACTGGGCGATGGTCGGAGGAAACAGCTGGGGGCATGTGAAACAGAAACAAGGGAAGAACGCAAAAAACTGGAAACATAAAATCGGTCCAAACGTGCAGCAGCATTGGAGGATCCTGCAGGAGGAAACCAGATGAAATCACGGGTCACAGGATGGAGAAGGATAATCTTGGAGATCAAAATTAAAGACCAGTTGAGTGAGTTGCGAAACCAGAAAAGAGCGGAATTCGTGAGATCTATCACGATCGTAAAGAGGATGCAGCGTACAGTTAAAGTCACCAGCCATGATCACAACTTCAGAAGACGGAATCTCAGCGAGAACTGTAGTAACATGAAGAATGAGGGATGTAGCTTTTGAAGCACTACGAGGAACGTGCAAATTTAACAAATGAAAACGGGTAGAAAGGAAGCGAAAAGAAAGGTACTGAAGAACCCCGAGCTGGCTCTATGACTCAACAACGTCAGATAGAAACGGAAGAAAACGATTATGAATGCCAATCGCGGTGCCGGACCCCAAATGGGCACGGAAATTGTGAAAAAAGGCAAAAGGCCAGCGTCGCCAGCGGGAAATGTCTGTCAAAGGAGAACAGTTTGTTTCCTGTAGGAGAATGATGTTGGCTTTAAGATAACGAATATCTTCGAAGACAAGAGCATTAGTTGCCGACGCAGCAAAGCTTCGGCAGTTGAAACTAACACAAGTCAGTTGGGATATCATGAACAGGCTATAGATGGTTTTCGAGTTAAGCTGAGAGCTTCTTCAACAGGTATGAAAGACGACGCTGAAACTGGGCAGCATCACGAGGAAGAGTTATATTGCTCAAAAATTCATCAAGTAATTGAAGTTGTTGAAGCATTTCTGGTAACCTATTTAACTTGGGTTGAGAAGAAAATTTCTTGAATACACGGGATTGTTAGCAATTTGCGTTTTTTAGGGTGTTGAATTAGTTCAAGAAGTTCGGTGTATGTGAGCGGTTGCACTGAAACAGAACAGTCTTTGAAAAGAGTTGAAAGTTTGGTTATGGTGGGAAAAGAAGAATCATCTTCATCAGCATCCGAAGCAATCGATGCTGATTCACTTAAATTAGCAGCAACATCCATATCATCTTCAGTAGGGAGGCATGCGAATCAGTTTGTTGTGCGAAGTGGAGAAGAAAAATTCTCCACGCCAGGTGAGGTTGCAGAGGAAGTGGCAGAAGATTTGGTCCGAGAACGCCTTCAGCGACGCGAACGCTTTAGAGAAGACTCCGCAGAATTTGGGCGTTTCCCGGAAGTTTTGGGTCCAGAGGAGCCCACAGAAGAAGGAAGAGGTGGAAATGAGATGTCATCATTGAGAGCAGATTTGAACAGTTCAGAAGCAGATGTTTGAATTTGAGAAACAGGCTGTGAAACGGGTGCCAATTTGTTGCACGGTGGTGGCGCTTGAGTGCTGGGTAATGAAGACGCAGAAGTTTCGAAAGAAAGCGACTGCTCGGAATTGAATGGTAATGACGGTTCAGTGCTTGGCAATAACTGCGTAGTTGTTTTGAAAGATAGCGCCTTCTCGGAGTTGTATGGTAATGGCAGTTCTGAAATAGGAGAAGACAACGAAATATCTGCAGTCATGGAAGGAGCAATCAGCAGAGATGGTGACGTGGTTGACATAGGAGCAACAGTTTGTTCAGTAGTAAGGGAGGAAGAAGTGGATGATAGAGGTGCATCGGGAACCTTCATCGAAGGGACAGCACCAGGTGCAGGTGTGTGGTGAGGACACTCAGAAACCAGGTGGCCCTGACCTCGGCACCGGAAGCACTGGACACCAGCAAATAAGTTGAAAACGTATGTTCGTGTGTCCGTAACAAGTTGCAGAGTTGTGGGGCGGTAAGAAATGGCTTGGTCAGTGGGGAAAATAACACTATATTGGCGACGACCCACTTGCACAAAGTTGAAAGGAGAGTCTCTGGCAGCAGCTGGAAGAAATTTTGTCTCTCCCACTACTCGACCAAGAATGCCGAGTGCAACAACAAGTAAGTTGTCAGGAATAGCAGTTGGCACAGGAGATAATGTCACTGTGACCGAGCGCTGTGCAGAAGCAACAGGTTGCAAGTGAAAGGAGCCAATATCATAGCCTGTGGCAAGAACGGTGTCGGTGGCTTTTTGGTGAACAAAATGAACGACAACACCTCCTCCAATGCGAATAATTGAAACAATGCTCTCCTTGGGAACAATTTTAACCAAGGCCTCCAAATAGAGGGGGGGGTCACGAAGAGGCGGAAAATACACACTTAATAACAAAGCTGAGGAAAGTTCTTTACCTTCTTGTGAGTCGTCAGAAATCCTAATCTTGAGAACTTTATCTTCTCTAGAAAATTCTGGTTGCATTGAAAGAGGTGCATGAGAAGATTGGTTTAGACGAGCAGTCGCAGCGTACGAGCGTGGAGGAGTAGCAGCCAGGCCAGCAGAACGTGACTCGGCACTCAGGATATGCAAATAAGGAAGTAGAACATTCGATGCGGAAACATTAGGACGAAGCACATTAGAAGCAGAAACTCGTTTTGAAGTAGACAAATTCAGACTTGAAGAGGTCATAGTTGTCTCAGAAGCGGTCGATGTAGCCAAAGAAAATCCAGCGGAGATAAAATCAGCAGTCGGAACTTGCATTTGTATTTGGGAAGCAGCCATCATGGCCGCTAAGCCCAAAAACACGACACTCTGTGCTGCAACTGCGTCACACAGAAGAAACACAAAATAACGAAACAGAAGGCACGCACACTCACTTCAAGTGAGGCAAAACGATGAAAACACAACACAGTCAACACGAACCACAAAAGAAGACGAAAAATCCACAGGAAAAAACATTTTTTTACAGACGCAAAGGAAAGATGCGAAAGTGGGTTGTCTGTCTTCACGATAACCACAGAGGTACATTCTGGTCTCATGACCTGCTGCCATGGTGACGCAGAGAATTTTTTATGCATATGTTTTGTTGGTAAAGCTGTCTCAGTTTTCTGTTTCTAACACCACCAAAGAAAAAGTTATTGATTTTTATATAATTATGGTTATGTTTTAAAAAACATTAAGTATTCCAAGTTATAATATGAAGTTATTTTAATCGATGTTCAAATTTTCATCCTAGGGAACACAATAATTGTGAAGGAAATGTGTACAAAAGTTTTTCCATTGGAAGTATAGGAAGCAAAAGTACTTGACGTCCACCTTAACGGTTTAGCATAACGGTTTACGGTTTACGGAAATGCTTTCTGGACCGCTTTTGTTTTCCTTAGTGGTAAATTTAGTAAGTGCTATAAGTTCAAACGACAAAAGTCCGACCTTTCAAAAATTAACGACAGTAAACAAAACTCTTGAAATTTCGTAATAACAAGTCTTATTTGCTTAAACATGCAATAAAAATTGAAATTTATATGAATTTTCCAGTTTATATGTCATGTGATATAGAACTTGGAGATCGGGCTGCAGGGCCCGAGCGCTACTCTGGAAACGAGCGTAGCGAGCCTAGAGGCGTAGCCCCTAGTTCTTTAAAAAAAAAGATTATTTTAATAATTTTTTCACGTACAATCAACTTGTTTTTCGTACCGCATACAACCTGTATTCGCAATGAAGTTAAACATCGTATGTGGTTTTACACCAGTGTCACGAACAGCATGCAACATTGTGTGCACACACAATAGATTAAAATCTACCAAAATAATTCAAAGAGAGAAAGATAGTAACTTCAAAATAATATTGTGACTAAGGATGTTCAGCATTTAGAAAGAATGAAATTCAAAGAACCGGAGAAAAAATTCACGAATAGGGGAGAAAATTTTTATTTACATGAAAAATCGATAGTATATTATTTTCAAAGATTTGCTTCATACATGTAAGCAGGGGTGTACTTATCGCCCCTGCGTCCCCCGCACTGCGGGGGAAGGGGGAAGGGGATCATGGTTAAAAGGGCTTCTAGCCTCAGCATAAAGATTTAAAAATTTTTTTTGCGGAAAATTCGTATGAGACTGTTTAAAGAAATAGCCAAGAAATAAGGCAGCTGTAAATGAAGTATTAAAAAGAAAAGCAAGAAAAGCAATTTTTGCTCTTTTTTTCAGTAAATAAGCAAAATCTTTAAAATCAAGTTCTTCATTTTAGTTCATGAAAACTCGATGACGGGAAAGCAGCTATTCAAGAAAACTTGAAGCCCCCTTTTACAGCCCCTGCAATAGATTTTATGCACGTACTGTATGTTAACAAGAGAATATGAAAAAAAATATCAGTTCAATGAACGGGATTTTTATACCAATGAAAAGGTATTATTTTATTACGCTTGTTTGCGCATAACTACGAATCCTTTAGAATAAAATGAACTAAAAGGTGTTCTTAAAAAATCAAAGACCTGTGTCACTTTTTTGTTATAACTGTCAAAAGAACGTTTTATTTTACTATGTGCAAAACATAGTGGCATTATGTTAAGTGTGTTTTTTTATATTCAAGAGTAGATAATTTAAGTAGTTTTGTGTTTTTTGCGCTACAGTTCTTCATCTTTACTTGGTTATTTGATTACTTAAGTTGTGACATTTCCCCTAAATCTGAGAAGTCACTAGACACTGTCAAGTTGCATATTTTGTTTGTGTAATCGTTTGGCATTTCAAAGAAGCTGGCCTTATTTCTTTAAAATAAAGAATTTTGCATGATATGATTAACTTTGACGTTAGTATTTTGTAGTAATTTGTATTGATATAAAAGCAAGGCAATTATTTTAATTACAATGTACACATTTGTGTTTCACTCAATAAAGTGAAATAATTTTGATTTTACGAAAAGTATTCGTAGGTTTCACAGAATTTGATTTATTCAAACACCCGTAAAGCCTAATTTTAATTTTGAAGCCTCGAAATATTTTTTCGGGGGTAGGGGGAGGTGGGGGGTTGTACCTCCCGAATAATATGGAAATTAAAATTTTCAGTATTGAAAGTTAATGGATTTTCTCAAAAGGGCCTCAAAAATATTTTTTGCGGGGGCCTCGAGTTTTTCCGGTACGCCATTGCATGTGTGGCCTTCGAGTGTTTTACATTTTTATATACACTAAAAGGACAATTTATTATACACACTTAAAGCGTGTTGGAACATTCTTCGCTCTCAAAGTAATAACATGTCTTGGTATATGGATTTTACCAGGTGTTGAATACGTTGCTGTGTTTTCAAGCCACTTGCTGCCGGTTCCTTCCGGTAAACAAGTATCTTCCATAGACGTTGGTTATGAGTCTCTCAGCTTAAGTACCATTAGCCCTTTATTAGGGTCACACGACGTAGCACGATGAACATGCGTTATATGAGTCTTAACATTCTTCTCCGCACCGAGGGTTTGACCTTGTTCGTTGCTAGAGAGTGAGAAGCATAAACACTTACTCAGTACTGTTAGAGCATAAACACTTACTCAGTACTGTCAGAGCATAAACACTTACTCAGTACTGTTAGAGCATAAACACTTACTCAGTACTGTTAGAGCATAAACACTTACTCAGTACTGTTAGAGCATAAACACTTACTCAGTACTGTTAGAGCATAGACACTTACTCAGTACTGTTAGAGCATAAACACTTACTCAGTACTGTTAGAGCATAAACACTTACTCAGTACTGTTAGAGCATAAACACTTACTCAGTACTGTCAGAGCATAAACACTTACTCAGTACTGTTAGAGCATAAACACTTACTCAGTACTGTTAGAGCATAAACACTTACTCAGTACTGTTAGAGCATAAACACTTACTCAGTACTGTTAGAGCATAAACACTTACTCAGTACTGTCAGAGCATAAACACTTACTCAGTACTGTTAGAGCATAAACACTTACTCAGTACTGTTAGAGCATAAACACTTACTCAGTACTGTTAGAGCATAAACACTTACTCAGTACTGTCAGAGCATAAACACTTACTCAGTACTGTTAGAGCATAAACACTTACTCAGTACTGTTAGAGCATAAACACTTACTCAGTACTGTTAGAGCATAAACACTTACTCAGTACTGTCAGAGCATAAACACTTACTCAGTACTGTTAGAGCATAAACACTTACTCAGTACTGTTAGAGCATAGACACTTACTCAGTACTGTTAGAGCATAAACACTTACTCAGTACTGTTAGAGCATAAACACTTACTCAGTACTGTTAGAGCATAAACACTTACTCAGTACTGTTAGAGCATAAACACTTACTCAGTACTGTTAGAGCATAAACACTTACTCAGTACTGTTAGAGCATAAACACTTACTCAGTACTGTTAGAGCATAAACACTTACTCAGTACTGTTAGAGCATAAACACTTACTCAGTACTGTTAAAGCATAAACACTTACTCAGTACTGTTAGAGCATAAACACTTACTCAGTACTGTTAGAGCATAAACACTTACTCAGTACTGTGAGAGCATAAACACTTACTCAGTACTGTTAGAGCATAAACACTTACTCAGTACTGTGAGAGCATAAACACTTACTCAGTACTGTGAGAGCATAAACACTTACTCAGTACTGTGAGAGCATAAACACTTACTCAGTACTGTGAGAGCATAAACACTTACTCAGTACTGTTAGAGCATAAACACTTACTCAGTACTGTTAGAGCATAAACACTTACTCAGTACTGTTAGAGCATAAACACTTACTCAGTACTGTTAGAGCATAAACACTTACTCAGTACTGTGAGAGCATAAACACTTACTCAGTACTGTGAGAGCATAAACACTTACTCAGTACTGTGAGAGCATAAACACTTACTCAGTACTGTGAGAGCATAAACACTTACTCAGTACTGTTAGAGCATAAACACTTACTCAGTACTGTTAGAGCATAAACACTTACTCAGTACTGTTAGAGCATAAACACTTACTCAGTACTGTTAGAGCACAAACACTTACTCAGTACTGTTAGAGCATAAACACATACTCAGTACTGTTAGAGCATAAACACTTACTCAGTACTGTTAGAGCATAAACACTTACTCAGTACTGTTAGAGCATAAACACTTACTCAGTACTGTTAGAGGATAAACACTTACTCAGTACTGTGAGAGCATAAACACTTACTCTGTACTGTTAGAGCATAAACACTTACTCAGTACTGTGAGAGCATAAACACTTACTCTGTACTGGTAGAGCATAAACACTTACTCAGTACTGTTAGAGCATAAACACTTACTCAGTACTGTTAGAGCATAAACACTTACTCAGTACTGTTAGAGCATAAACACTTACTCAGTACTGTCAGAGCATAAACACTTACTCAGTACTGTTAGAGCATAAACACTTACTCAGTACTGTCAGAGCATAAACACTTACTCAGTACTGTCAGAGCATAAACACTTACTCAGTACTGTTAGAGCATAAACACTTACTCAGTACTGTTAGAGCATAAACACTTACTCAGTACTGTTAGAGCATTAACACTTACTCAGTACTGTTAGAGCATAAACACTTACTCAGTACTGTTAGAGCATAAACACTTACTCAGTACTGTTAGAGCATAAACACTTACTCAGTACTGTTAGAGCATAAACACTTACTCAGTACTGTTAGAGCATAAACACTTACTCAGTACTGTTAGAGCATAAACACTTACTCAGTACTGTTAGAGCATAAACACTTACTCAGTACTGTTAGAGCATAAACACTTACTCAGTACTGTTAGAGCATAAACACTTACTCAGTACTGTTAGAGCATAAACACTTACTCAGTACTGTTAGAGCATAAACACTTACTCAGTAGTGTTAGAGCATAAACACTTACTCAGTACTGTTAAAGCATAAACACTTACTCAGTACTGTTAGAGCATAAACACTTACTCAGTACTGTTAGAGCATAAACACTTACTCAGTACTGTTAGAGCATAAACACTTACTCAGTACTGTTAGAGCATAAACACTTACTCAGTACTGTTAGAGCATAAACACTTACTCAGTACTGTTAGAGCATAAACACTTACTCAGTACTGTCAGAGCATAAACACTTACTCAGTACTGTTACAGCATAAACACTTACTCAGTACTGCTAGAGCATAAACACTTACTCAGTACTGTTAGAGCATAAACACTTACTCAGTACTGTTAGAGCATAAACACTTACTCAGTACTGTTAGAGCATAAACACTTACTCAGTACTGTTAGAGCATAAACACTTACTCAGTACTGTTAGAGCATAAACACTTACTCAGTACTGTTAGAGCATAAACACTTACTCAGTACTGTTAGAGCATAAACACTTACTCAGTACTGTTAGAGCATAAACACTTACTCAGTACTGTCAGAGCATAAACACTTACTCAGTACTGTCAGAGCATAAACACTTACTCAGTACTGTTAGAGCATAAACACTTACTCAGTACTGTTAGAGCATAAACACTTACTCAGTACTGTTAGAGCATAAACACTTACTCAGTACTGTTAGAGCATAAACACTTACTCAGTACTGTTAGAGCATTAACACTTACTCAGTACTGTTAGAGCATAAACACTTACTCAGTACTGTTAGAGCAAAAACACTTACTCAGTACTGTTAGAGCATAAACACTTACTCAGTACTGTTAGAGCATAAACACTTACTCAGTACTGTTAGAGCATAAACACTTACTCAGTACTGTTAGAGCATAAACACTTACTCAGTACTGTTAGAGCATAAACACTTACTCAGTACTGTCAGAGCATAAACACTTACTCAGTACTGTCAGAGCATAAACACTTACTCAGTACTGTTAGAGCATAAACACTTACTCAGTACTGTTAGAGCATAAACACTTACTCAGTACTGTCAGAGCATAAACACTTACTCAGTACTGTCAGAGCATAAACACTTACTCAGTACTGTTAGAGCATAAACACTTACTCAGTACTGTTAGAGCATAAACACTTACTCAGTACTGTGAGAGCATAAACACTTACTCAGTACTGTCAGAGCATAAACACTTACTCAGTACTGTCAGAGCATAAACACTTACTCAGTACTGTCAGAGCATAAACACTTACTCAGTACTGTCAGAGCATAAACACTTACTCAGTACTGTTAGAGCATAAACACATACTCAGTACTGTTAGAGCATAAACACTTACTCAGTACTGTTAGAGCATAAACACTTACTCAGTACTGTTAGAGCATAAACACTTACTCAGTACTGTTAGAGCATAAACACTTACTCAGTACTGTGAGAGCATAAACACTTACTCTGTACTGTTAGAGCATAAACACTTACTCAGTACTGTGAGAGCATAAACACTTACTCTGTACTGGTAGAGCATAAACACTTACTCAGTACTGTTAGAGCATAAACACTTACTCAGTACTGTTAGAGCATAAACACTTACTCAGTACTGTTAGAGCATAAACACTTACTCAGTACTGTCAGAGCATAAACACTTACTCAGTACTGTTAGAGCATAAACACTTACTCAGTACTGTCAGAGCATAAACACTTACTCAGTACTGTCAGAGCATAAACACTTACTCAGTACTGTTAGAGCATAAACACTTACTCAGTACTGTTAGAGCATAAACACTTACTCAGTACTGTTAGAGCATTAACACTTACTCAGTACTGTTAGAGCATAAACACTTACTCAGTACTGTTAGAGCATAAACACTTACTCAGTACTGTTAGAGCATAAACACTTACTCAGTACTGTTAGAGCATAAACACTTACTCAGTACTGTTAGAGCATAAACACTTACTCAGTACTGTTAGAGCATAAACACTTACTCAGTACTGTTAGAGCATAAACACTTACTCAGTACTGTTAGAGCATAAACACTTACTCAGTACTGTTAGAGCATAAACACTTACTCAGTACTGTTAGAGCATAAACACTTACTCAGTACTGTTAGAGCATAAACACTTACTCAGTACTGTTAGAGCATAAACACTTACTCAGTACTGTTAGAGCATAAACACTTACTCAGTACTGTTAAAGCATAAACACTTACTCAGTACTGTTAGAGCATAAACACTTACTCAGTACTGTTAGAGCATAAACACTTACTCAGTACTGTCAGAGCATAAACACTTACTCAGTACTGTTAGAGCATAAACACTTACTCAGTACTGTTAGAGCATAAACACTTACTCAGTACTGTTAGAGCATAAACACTTACTCAGTACTGTCAGAGCATAAACACTTACTCAGTACTGTTACAGCATAAACACTTACTCAGTACTGCTAGAGCATAAACACTTACTCAGTACTGTTAGAGCATAAACACTTACTCAGTACTGTTAGAGCATAAACACTTACTCAGTACTGTTAGAGCATAAACACTTACTCAGTACTGTTAGAGCATAAACACTTACTCAGTACTGTTAGAGCATAAACACTTACTCAGTACTGTTAGAGCATTAACACTTACTCAGTACTGTTAGAGCATAAACACTTACTCAGTACTGTTAGAGCATAAACACTTACTCAGTACTGTTAGAGCATAAACACTCAGTAGTGTTAGAGCATAAACACTTACTCAGTACTGTTAAAGCATAAACACTTACTCAGTACTGTTAGAGCATAAACACTTACTCAGTACTGTTAGAGCATAAACACTTACTCAGTACTGTCAGAGCATAAACACTTACTCAGTACTGTTAGAGCATAAACACTTACTCAGTACTGTTAGAGCATAAACACTTACTCAGTACTGTTAGAGCATAAACACTTACTCAGTACTGTCAGAGCATAAACACTTACTCAGTACTGTTACAGCATAAACACTTACTCAGTACTGCTAGAGCATAAACACTTACTCAGTACTGTTAGAGCATAAACACTTACTCAGTACTGTTAGAGCATAAACACTTACTCAGTACTGTTAGAGCATAAACACTTACTCAGTACTGTTAGAGCATAAACACTTACTCAGTACTGTTAGAGCATAAACACTTACTCAGTACTGTTAGAGCATAAACACTTACTCAGTACTGTCAGAGCATAAACACTTACTCAGTACTGTTAGAGCATAAACACTTACTCAGTACTGTTAGAGCATAAACACTTACTCAGTACTGTTAGAGCATAAACACTTACTCAGTACTGTTAGAGCATAAACACTTACTCAGTACTGTTAGAGCATTAACACTTACTCAGTACTGTTAGAGCATAAACACTTACTCAGTACTGTTAGAGCAAAAACACTTACTCAGTACTGTTAGAGCATAAACACTTACTCAGTACTGTTAGAGCATAAACACTTACTCAGTACTGTTAGAGCAAAAACACTTACTCAGTACTGTTAGAGCATAAACACTTACTCAGTACTGTTAGAGCATAAACACTTACTCAGTACTGTTAGAGCATAAACACTCAGTAGTGTTAGAGCATAAACACTTACTCAGTACTGTTAAAGCATAAACACTTACTCAGTACTGTTAGAGCATAAACACTTACTCAGTACTGTTAGAGCATAAACACTTACTCAGTACTGTCAGAGCATAAACACTTACTCAGTACTGTTAGAGCATAAACACTTACTCAGTACTGTTAGAGCATAAACACTTACTCAGTACTGTTAGAGCATAAACACTTACTCAGTACTGTCAGAGCATAAACACTTACTCAGTACTGTTACAGCATAAACACTTACTCAGTACTGCTAGAGCATAAACACTTACTCAGTACTGTTAGAGCATAAACACTTACTCAGTACTGTTAGAGCATAAACACTTACTCAGTACTGTTAGAGCATAAACACTTACTCAGTAATGTTAGAGCATAAACACTTACTCAGTACTGTTAGAGCATAAACACTTACTCAGTACTGTTAGAGCATAAACACTTACTCAGTACTGTTAGAGCATAAACACTTACTCAGTACTGTTAGAGCATAAACACTTACTCAGTACTGTCAGAGCATAAACACTTACTCAGTACTGTCAGAGCATAAACACTTACTCAGTACTGTTAGAGCATAAACACTTACTCAGTACTGTTAGAGCATAAACACTTACTCAGTACTGTTAGAGCATAAACACTTACTCAGTACTGTTAGAGCATAAACACTTACTCAGTACTGTTAGAGCATTAACACTTACTCAGTACTGTTAGAGCATAAACACTTACTCAGTACTGTTAGAGCAAAAACACTTACTCAGTACTGTTAGAGCATAAACACTTACTCAGTACTGTTAGAGCATAAACACTTACTCAGTACTGTTAGAGCATAAACACTTACTCAGTACTGTTAGAGCAAAAACACTTACTCAGTACTGTTAGAGCATAAACACTTACTCAGTACTGTTAGAGCATAAACACTTACTCAGTACTGTCAGAGCATAAACACTTACTCAGTACTGTCAGAGCATAAACACTTACTCAGTACTGTTAGAGCATAAACACTTACTCAGTACTGTTAGAGCATAAACACTTACTCAGTACTGTCAGAGCATAAACACTTACTCAGTACTGTCAGAGCATAAACACTTACTCAGTACTGTTAGAGCATAAACACTTACTCAGTACTGTTAGAGCATAAACACTTACTCAGTACTGTGAGAGCATAAACACTTACTCAGTACTGTCAGAGCATAAACACTTACTCAGTACTGTCAGAGCATAAACACTTACTCAGTACTGTCAGAGCATAAACACTTACTCAGTACTGTTAGAGCATAAACACTTACTCAGTACTGTTAGAGCATAAACACTTACTCAGTACTGTTAGAGCATAAACACTTACTCAGTACTGTTAGAGCATAAACACTTACTCAGTACTGTTAGAGCATAAACACTTACTCAGTACTGTTAGAGCATAAACACTTACTCAGTACTGTTAGAGCATAAACACTTACTCAGTACTGTTAGAGCATAAACACTTGCTCCAGTACTGTTAGAGCATAAACAATTACTCAGTACTGTTAGAGCATAAACACTTACTCAGTACTGTTAGAGCATAAACACTTAATACCACTTAGCAGAAATTACATGTACCAGAAAAATCTGATATACGACTTCTAAACGCAGAGAGAGTGTGAGAGTGCTACTATACACTTGTACTACCTAGCCGGAAAATTGTGAAAAGCTAAGTAAAAAATTCTGTATGATCTTCTTCATAATTACAGTTATCCCATGCAAAATTAATATTTTACAAGTTTTAGAAGCAGAAGCATATAGTCTTTTGCCTAAATACATGGTTAGGCAACATAGCGGAGAAGCTATGCATTAGAAAAAGCATAAAAAGTGAGGGAAATCATTGTGATTGTGGCTGTAGTTTTGCTATATATATATAGCAATAGAGTCAGCCACAAGTATTTCACATTCCCAATACATCGAAATAACACCTTAAAAATCCCGAAAAGAGAATTAAATACATGGTTAGGCAACATCGCGGAGAAGCTTTGCCTTAATTCTCTTTTCGGGTTTTTTAAGGTGCTAGTTATTTCGATAGTATTTATTGAATTGGGAATGTGAATTACTTGTGGTTGACTCTATTGTTATACTGATTACGTTTGAAACCAGCAGCTAGGCGCGGTTTTGCAGTGATCACGTTACATTTGTATGTTTCCTACTGATTTTTTTAAGTATTGTGATATATATAAATAATTTAAACCAAACTTAAGCCAATAACAGAAAAAATAATAAAAATTAAAAACAAATTTTACACAAACTAACAATCTGAAAACCAAACGCGCAAAAGCAGCAGTGAAGAATTTCAAAAACGACAACTTACAAAGCAGAAAACAACAACAACAACAACAAAAACAACAAAAAAACAACAACCTCCAAAGCCAACAAACAGGGAGAAAGAAACAAAAAACAGGGATGCAGAAAGTGTCGAAAATGCTGAGCCTTGGCTTTATCAAGGACCAGCAAAACTCTGCATTTACTCACTTCCACAAAGAACTGGTTGAAAATGGGTTTCTGCTATGTCATAGTTGCAAAAAGTATAAGCCCCCAAAATTACCAAATTAACAGAACCGCCCACAAAGGCACGAAAACTTTAAAAATAAGTTGGCTTTGGAGTTTTTGTTGTTGTTGCAGTTTTCTGCTTGGTAAGTTATATATATATATATATTATCATCATCATCATTGTCAACCATTATCAATCCAATGCTGGACGAAGGTATCCCCAAGTTTCTTCCACAACGGTCTGTCTTGTGCAAATCTCTATCATGTTACTCCCGCAGACTTTCGAATTTCATCCACCAATATACACTGCTGGCCACCCAAAATGCAACACCAAGAAGGAAGCATCCGATTGGCCTCAAATTCGCAGCATGCGTCGCCCGCAAGAGGACATGCAAACGATTAGCATTGCAGGACATATGCAAATCATGTGCGCCTGGCATGCCACCGAGA
Source organism: Macrothele yani (assembly GCA_039090855.1). Lineage (NCBI taxonomy): Eukaryota > Metazoa > Arthropoda > Arachnida > Araneae > Macrothelidae > Macrothele > Macrothele yani. The sequence continues at coordinate 120,726,298 of CM077003.1, forward strand.
AGCACTATAAGAAGGGTGCACAGAAGGCGGAGTGTAAGTAGTGAAAGTGTCTCCGACGAATCCCGCTTCTTCCTGCAACACCACGATGGTCGGATCCGCGCGGGGCGGCACCGTGGCGAGAGACTGTATGACACCTGCATTATGCATCGCCATACCGGTCCGTCGCCTGGCGTTATGGTTTGAGGCGCAATTGGATATGACACCCGCTCCCCTCTGGTACGTATCGCCGGTACACTCAACAGCCACCGCACCATCTCCAACGTTTTGGAGCCTGTAGTCCTCCCATACGTGCAGGACCTACCAGCGGCCACGTTTCAACAGGACAATGCGCGCCCGCACATGGCACGCATCGTGCAACAATTCTTCACGGCCCACCAGGTGTCCCTGCTGCCGTGGCCCGCCTGTTCTTCCGATATGTTGCCCATCGAACACGTTTGGTCGCTGATCGGCAACCGAGTGGCCCGGCAAGCACCACCCGCGGCTACGCCTGATGAACTGTGGCAACGTGTGGAAGCAGCCTGGACCGACATACCCCAAGCCCACATCCAAAGCCTCTTTCATTCGATGCCGCGGCGTGGGGGCCACACGAACTATTCATGTCTGCGTGTTCCGTAAGTCGCACGGGCCTATAAGCTCAATCGTTTCATCTTTGTATCTGTTGTTATGTGTCCAGTAAATCTGACTTTGCTATCTCGTGCTCTTCTTTTGTCACATTTTGGGTGGCCAGCAGTATATATATATATATATATATATATATATATATATATATATATATGTAAGGTCAAGTGATGATGTAAGGTCAAGTGATGCGTAACATCACAGCCTCTCCTTGACAAATGTCAACCCCGCCTTCTCGTGGTGCATCCTGTTCCCACTAAAGGGGCTCTGACGACCGCCCATAGCGGTATAACTATACCATCGGGATTAGAGGAAATTCTATCCCACACTCACCAACCCGCTTGGCCAGCGTGGTGAGTTATGGCCAAACCCCTCCAAAATGATTCCACAACTTAAATCTTGGCCCTCAGTCTCCGGCAGCTGGAATGTACCTGGCCAAGGCAGCGGCCAGTTCGACATGAAGGCAGAGGGTGCTAAGAATCCCCGGAGAACCGGACTAGGCTGCCATCTGATGCTGACCTTGGCTACTTACAATGGACGCTCCCTATCTTCTGATTCAAGGCTTCTTGAATTGGAAGAGGAACTACAAAGGACCAAGTGGGACATCATCTGGCTAAGTGAGGTAAGGAGAAAAGGAGAAGATCTCATTGAACTGAAAAGTGGACATCTCTTCTACTATCGTGGGACAGATACTGGCAGAACTAGTGGTGTTGGATTTATAATAAACAAGAAACTGAAGGATAAAGTTGTAGAAGTTGAAAGTTCCTCTGACATAGCTGCACGACTTGTTATCCAACTCTCGAAAAGATACCAGGCTCAGATTATTCAAACTTATGCACCCACCAGAAGTCATCCTGAAGAAGAAATTGAAGAATTTTATGAGGAAATTTGTCATCTAAATAATAAAGGTAAGCAGCACTTGAAAATAATTATGGGAGATTTCAATGCAAAAATAGGGCAACGGCAACAGAATGAAACTTCAGTAGGTAAATTCGGTCACGGCAACAGAAACCAGCGTGGAAATACTCTCGTTGAGTTTGCAGAGGCAGAAGGGTTTTTCATCTTGAACTCCTTCTTCAAGAAAAAGCCACACAGGAAATGGACATGGAGACATCCAAATGGGACGACAAGTGAAATTGATTTTATTATGTGTAACAAAAAATTCGTCATAGAAGACTGCAGTGTGCTAAACAAGTTCAACACAGGTAGTGACCATAGATTGGTGAGATGTAAGATGCACCTCAACACTAAACTTGAACGTGGCAAGCTCATAAGACAAACAAAATCTATTGACATAACCAACCTTAAAAAACACCATAATACCTTCAAGTTAGAACTAAAGAACAGGTTCTCTGCTTTAGAAGGCCTAACATCGGAAGAAGTGGACATATCTGAAGTTAACAGAAAAGTAACCAAAGCTCTTATGGAAACAGCAACAAAATTAGCTGGGTCTAAGAACAAGTTGCATGTGAACAAATTATCAAGAAAAACCAAAATGTTGATGCAAAAAAGAAGAGAGATGAGGACAACTAAAGAAGATGTGACTTCCAAAGTGGAATATATAGAGCTATGCAAGACAGTAAGAAAAATTATCACTGAAGACATAAGGAAATTCAACTGTGAACTAGTGAGGAAAGCAATTGAAAACAACCAAAGCCTAAAGATAGCAAAGGGACATCTCAGTAAGGGAAGAAAACAGATTATGGCACTGAGAAAAGAAGATGGTTCTGTAACAAGAAATAGAGGCGAAATTTTGACAAGAGTGAAAGATTTCTACTCCAAATTATATGAAAGCGATGATATATGCACTCCAGACATCATGAAAGATACCAGTACCAGAGTTCCTCCAGTCCTTCCAGCAGAAGTTGCACATGCAATCAAGAACATGAAGCGAGGAAAAGCTCCAGGAGAAGATGGAATTACTGTAGACATCATACAAGAAGCAAGTGGAGAAATCGAAACAGTACTCGCCCAAATTTTCACTCGATGCCTTAATGAAGGAAAGATTCCTGAGGATTGGAACACTGCTACAATGATCCTGCTACATAAGAAAGGTGACATTGAGGATCTCGGAAACTACAGACCTATCAGCCTCCTATCAGTAGTTTATAAAATCTTCACTAAAGTTCTTTCACACCGCTTGAAGGTAACACTGGACATGGCTCAAACGAGAGAACAAGCTGGATTCAGGAGTGGCTACAGCACAATAGATCATATCCACGTGCTGAGAGAACTAATTGAAAGAGCGAGGGAATATGAACTTCCATTGTGCATGGCTGTTATCGATTATGAAAAAGCCTTTGATTCGGTGAAACCATCAGCAGTTACAATGGCTCTGAAAACCTGCGGTATTGAAGATGCATACATTAATATTATTAATAACATCTATGAAAATGCAAGTGCAAAGATTAGGCTGTTTGAAAATACAACGCACGTAAAAATTGGAAAGGGAGTGAGACAAGGTGACACCATATCTCCGAAGCTCTTTAATGCCACATTGGAGGGTGTTTTTCAGTCGCTGAGCTGGGAAAACAAGGGGATAAAGATTAATGGAGATTATCTAACCCACCTTCGTTTTGCTGATGGCGTAGTCATTTTTGCAACTACCCCATCAGAGCTGCAGAGTATGATCCAGGAACTTGCTGACAAGAGTAAAGAAGTGGGATTAAAAATGAACTTTCAGAAGACAAAAGTGATGTTCAATGCTTTTACAAGAAATGAAGATTTATCGATTGATGGAGAAAAGCTGGAGATAACAGACACGTACGTTTATCTTGGACAGCAGATATCAAGTGAAGGTCACATTGATGAAGAAATTAATCGGCGTATAAAACTTGCTTGGAGAGCTTTTGGAAGAAACAGCATAATTTTCAAGAGCAATATGCCATTATGTCTTAAAAGAAAAGTGTTTGATCAATGCATCCTTCCAGTGCTTACGTATGGTGCAGAGACGTGGACCTTAACTAAAAGAGACATACAAAGGCTTCAGACAACTCAAAGAAGCATGGAGAGGTGCATGCTTGGTGTAACCAGGAGAGATAAGAAGAGGAACTCGTGGATCCGAAAAATGACAAGAGTGGATGACATCATGATCAGAGTTAAATCCCTGAAATGGCAATGGGCTGGACATACTGCCAGAAGGACAGATCATCGATGGACAGCCGAAATTTTAGATTGGATTCCAAGGGACAGGAAAAGACCCAGAAGAAGACCACATGGGAGATGGGTGGATGAAATTCGAAAATATGCAGGAGTGACATGGAGGAGACTGGCACAAGACAGACCGTTGTGGAGGAAACTTGGGGAGACCTTCGTCCAGCAGTGGATTGATAATGGTTGACAATGATGATGATGAGATATATATATATATATATATATATATATATATATATATATATATATATATATATATATATATATATATATATATATGGGATGCAAGGTCAGGTGATGCGTAACATCACAGCCTCTCCTTGACAAATGTCAACCCCGCCTTCTCGTGGTGCATCCTGTTCCCACTAAAGGGGCTCTGACGACCGCCCATAGCGGTATAACTATACCATCGGGATTAGAGGAAATTCTATCCCACACTCACCAACCCGCTTGGCCAGCGTGGTGAGTTATGGCCAAACCCCTCCAAAATGATTCCACAACTTAAATCTTGGCCCTCAGTCTCCGGCAGCTGGAATGTACCTGGCCAAGGCAGCGGCCAGTGCGACATGAAGGCAGAGGGTGCTAAGAATCCCCGGAGGACCGGACTAGGCTGCCATCTGATGCTGACCTTGGCTACTTACAATGGACGCTCCCTATCTTCTGATTCAAGGCTTCTTGAATTGGAAGAGGAACTACAAAGGATCAAGTGGGACATCGTGGGGCTAAGTGAGGTAAGGAGAAAAGGAGAAGATCTCATCGAACTGAAAAGTGGACATCTCTTCTACTATCGTGGGACAGATACTGGCAGAACTAGTGGTGTTGGATTTATAATAAACAAGAAACTGAAGGATAAAGTTGTAGAAGTTGAAAGTTCCTCTGACAGAGCTGCACGACTTGTTATCCAACTCTCGAAAAGATACCAGGCTCAGATTATTCAAACTTATGCACCCACCACAAGTCATCCTGAAGAAGAAATTGAAGAATTTTATGAGGAAATTTGTCATCTAAATAATAAAGGTAAGCAGCACTTGAAAATAATTATGGGAGATTTAAATGCAAAAATAGGGCAACGGCAACAGAATGAAACTTCAGTAGGTAAATTCGGTCATGGCAGCAGAAACCAGCGTGGAAATACTCTCGTTGAGTTTGCAGAGGCAGAAGGGTTTTTCATCTTGAACTCCTTCTTCAAGAAAAAGCCACACAGGAAATGGACATGGAGACATCCAAATGGGACGACAAGTGAAATTGATTTTATTATGTGTAACAAAAAATTCGTCATAGAAGACTGCAGTGTGCTAAACAAGTTCAACACAGGTAGTGACCATAGATTGGTGAGATGTAAGATGCACCTCAACACTAAACTTGAACGTGGCAAGCTCATAAGACAAACAAAATCTATTGACATAACCAACCTTAAAAAACACCATAATACCTTCAAGTTAGAACTGAAGAACAGGTTCTCTGCTTTAGAAGGCCTAACATCGGAAGAAGTGGACATCTCTGAAGTTAACAGAAAAGTAACCAAAGCTCTTATGGAAACAGCAACAAAATTAGCTGGGTCTAAGAACAAGTTGCATGTGAACAAATTATCAGGAAAAACCAAAATGTTGATGCAAAAAAGAAGAGAGATGAGGACAACTAAAGAAGATGTGACTTCCAAAGTGGAATATATAGAGCTATGCAAGACAGTAAGAAAAAGTATCACTGAAGACGTAAGGAAATTCAACTGTGAACTAATGAGGAAAGCAATTGAAAACAACCAAAGCCTAAAGATAGCAAAGGGACATCTCAGTAAGGGAAGAAAACAGATTATGGCACTGAGAAAAGAAGATGGTTCTGTAACAAGAAATAGAGGCGAAATTTTGACAAGAGTGAAAGATTTCTACTCCAAATTATATGAAAGGGATGATATATGCACTCCAGACATCATGAAAGATACCAGTACCAGAGTTCCTCCAGTCCTTCCAGCAGAAGTTGCACATGCAATCAAGAACATGAAGCGAGGAAAAGCTCCAGGAGAAGATGGAATTACTGTAGACATCATACAAGAAGCAAGTGGAGAAATCGAAACAGTACTCGCCCAAATTTTCACTCGATGCCTTAATGAAGGAAAGATTCCTGAGGATTGGAACACCGCTACAATGATCCTGCTACATAAGAAAGGTGACATTGAGGATCTCGGAAACTACAGACCTATCAGCCTCCTATCAGTAGTTTATAAAATCTTCACTAAAGTTCTTTCACACCGCTTGAAGGTAGCACTAGACATGGCTCAACCGAGAGAACAAGCTGGATTCAGGAGTGGCTACAGCACAATAGATCATATCCACGTGCTGAAAGAACTAATTGAAAGAGCGAGGGAATATGAACTTCCATTGTGCATGGCTTTTATCGATTATGAAAAAGCCTTTGATTCGGTGAAACCATCAGCAGTTACAATGGCTCTGAAAACCTGCGGTATTGAAGATGCATACATTAATATTATTAATAACATCTATGAAAATGCAAGTGCAAAGATTAGGCTGTTTGAAAATACAACACACGTAAAAATTGGAAAGGGAGTGAGACAAGGTGACACCATATCTCCGAAGCTCTTTAATGCCACATTGGAGGGTGTTTTTCAGTCGCTGAGCTGGGAAAACAAGGGGATAAAGATTAATGGAGATTATCTAACCCACCTTCGTTTTGCTGATGACGTAGTCATTTTTGCAACTACCCCATCAGAGCTGCAGAGTATGATCCAGGAACTTGCTGACAAGAGTAAAGAAGTGGGATTAAAAATGAACTTTCAGAAGACAAAAGTGATGTTCAATGCTTTTACAAGAAATGAAGATTTATCGATTGATGGAGAAAAGCTGGAGATAACAGACACGTACGTTTATCTTGGACAGCAGATATCAAGTGAGGGTCACATTGATGAAGAAATTAATCGGCGTACAAAACTTGCCTGGAGAGCTTTTGGAAGAAACAGCATAATTTTCAAGAGCAATATGCCATTATGTCTTAAAAGAAAAGTGTTTGATCAATGCATCCTTCCAGTGCTTACGTATGGTGCAGAGACGTGGACCTTAACTAAAAGAGACATACAAAGGCTGCAGACAACTCAAAGCAGCATGGAGAGGTGCATGCTTGGTGTAACCAGGAGAGATAAGAAGAGGAACACGTGGATCCGAAAAATGACAAGAGTGCAAGACATCATGATCAGAGTTAAATCCCTGAAATGGCAATGGGCTGGACATACTGCCAGAAGGACAGATCATCGATGGACAGCCGAAATTTTAGATTGGATTCCAAGGGACAGGAAAAGACCCAGAAGAAGACCACATAGGAGATGGGTGGATGAAATTCGAAAGTATGCAGGGGTGACATGGAGGAGACTGGCACAAGACAGACCGTTGTGGAGGAAACTTGGGGAGACCTTCGTCCAGCAGTGGATTGATAATGGTTGACAATGATGATGATGATGATATATATATATATATATATATATATATATATATATATATATATATATATATATACACACACTATCTACCAACAAGTAATTGGACACCCTGCAATAGACGATATCTGCGGTCCTGATACACGTCACAGCCACTGCCGTTAAATATCGTGTGGGAAAAAACAACGGAACCAGTCGCATGCAAGATGCCACGCAGTTCGGAGCTCTCTGATTTCGAGAAAGGTGTGATAGTTGGGTATCACAGAAATGGCCGATCCATACGTGACATATCCAGCGAGTTGAAGTACCCAAAATCGACAGTGACCTACGTGATTGGCAAGTGGAAGATGAGAGGTGACTTTCGGAATGTGCCCCGACCCGGCTGACCCACAAAACTGGGAGTTAGAGACCGACGGGTGCTGGCCAGAGAAATTCGGAAGAACCGCACCAAATCGATGGGCCACATCCGTGAGGAGTTTCAACAGGCATCCGGGAGTGTTCTTCCCATGAATATCATCCGTAAGGAAGCCCATCTGCTCGGTTATCATGGACGTGCTGCCGCCCACAAGCGTTTGATCACCAAGTCCAATAGCGCTGCTCGGCTAACGTGGTGCAAAGAACGTCGACAGTGGACCGTTGAACAGTGGAAACGGATTCTCTGGAGCGACGAATCAAGGTTCTCCCTCTACCGTTCGGATGACAGGGTCTGGGTTTGGCGTCTTCCTGGAGAATGCCACCTGCCGGAATGTATTGTGCCAACTGTGAAGTTCGGCGGCGGTGGAATTATGCTGTGGGGGTGTTTCTCCTGGTATGGCACGGGACCCTTGGTAGCAATTCCTGGTAGACTCAACGCCGAGACCTGTTGCACCATTTTGGATGACCATGCGCTTCCTACGTTGTGGCAGTTTTACGGGGTGGACCCATGTTACTTTCAGGATGACAATGCCACCTGTCATGTTGCGAGGTCCGCCATGGCTTGGTATGGTGACAGTGGGGTTAATCGAATGGACTGGCCTGCGCAGAGCCCGGACTTAACCCTATCGAGCACCTCTGGGACGAATTGGAGCGTCAAATTAAGGGGTGGCCCCACCGTCCGAAATCGGTGAAGGAACTGACCTGTCTTCTCCAAGCCGAGTGGAAGAAAATACCGCTAGCCGTCGTACAACGCCTGGTTGAGGGTATGCCCCGGAGGGTCGCAGCTGTAATCGCCGCTCGTGGAGGCTCCACCAACTATTGAAGATGAATAAACTTCGTTTTCCTTTGCTATCACAGGTGTCCAATTACTTGTTGGTAGATAGTGTATATATATTAGGTTTTTATAGTTTTCTAAAAGCAGCACTACCTGGTCTTCTTTGAAAACTTTCCCTATGGTATGAAATACAGTTATATACATGTACGCATTCTGGATCAAGTACAAGGGGTCTATAAAGTGTTCGGCTAAATTTTTGGAATTTGTTTAGGCGCAGATTCTGACGGAAAAAAAAGTTATATAAACATAGCGTCGGAAACGCTTTCCTACAGAAATATACAAGGTGTTATAGTAAGTGATTTAAAGATTTATGTAGAGTATTTTAGGAAGGGTGTGTCTGACCACAGGTTTTAAACAACACTAAGAAATAGGAAGCTAGGAGATTTGGGCTACAGTGCCAGACAGAAAAGTCACACGGCGAGGTAGAAAGGGAGAGTAAGACTCCCTTATTTATAACCGCTGGGCCAGTACCCGGAATTCGACGGCTTAACGTACCCATTCAACGCACGCCGGATATTTAGTGGTTCGAGCGTTCGTACCTGCCTGGGTTCGATGGGTAAGTCGCACACCAGCCGTACCAGAGGTGAACGAAGACTCATACTGATGTGGAACCAACGAGATTGATGTAAGTGCCAGAGGAGTAACCCTATCATCTTGACGTTTGCGCCCCTAGTGGTAAATTCGCTAACTTAGTTCTCAAACTCCAAAACTATGATAGATAGAGCAAAAATATCAACTGCTATGTTGGAGAGCATTTGCTAGGATTCGTTTCATAAAAGCAGGGGTCAACGGGCGAATTTACGGTTTACACTGGGGAGGCAAAAGTACCCAAGTTCATTCCTAAGCTGTGCAATATAATTGGATTTCGGTTTAGAGATAACGAGACCTGTAAATAGAGGAGAATATGCATTGTGACATTTTAGTCCTCCCTCCCTCCCCATTCGTACGAACAGCCGGGTTGCTTTTGTCAGTTGCAGTTTCATCCGCTCGCATGGCGTAGTCACAATTTCATACAAACAGGGAGGGGGGGATTTAAGTGTCACGATGCATTCTCTCCACCCTTTAGGGGTCCTGTCATCTTCAGACAACAATTCAATGATATTGCACCGTTTTAGAATTCCCTTGGATCTTTTGCCCACTCGGTGTACAGAAATTCGCCCGGTTGACCCCCGCATTTCCTGACCGATTTGTTGCAAACGAATAATGATGCTCTCCAACTTTTCAACTGACATTTTTGTTGTATCTGTCATATTTTCGGTGTTCGGTGCGGTGAGTTACCGAATTTTCCGGTAAGGGCGCTGAAGGTATAAGCCCTCTGGTACTTAAGCCAATCCCGTTGGTTCTTCATCATTATGCGCTTTCGTTCGCCTGTGAAGCGGCTGGTGTGCGGTTTTACTAACACCCTGTATATCTTCGTAGGAAAGCATTTCCGGTCCTATGTTTATATGAATATTTTCCATCAGAATCTGTGATAGAACAAGTTCCCAAAGTTTGGCTTGACATTTTAGAAACACACTGTATATATTTTCTTCGCGTAATAGGAAACTTTCCGATAAAAGAAGGTAACTCGTGAGAAAATCCTAGTCATGGAAGAAATTTTTCAATACTAGATGAAGAAATATTGTGCCAGATACAAAGATATGTAAGACTTGCGCCACTGAACGTGAAAGCTGTGCGCAAAAGGAATAAAAATTCGAAATGCATCGATCCTTCAAATCGTTTTGCTTTTTTCTTGGTTATTGTTCTACTACCGTGTTCATAAGCGTACCAATGACAGACACACAGCATTCTGATAAACTGATTTTGGACGACGAAAAAGAAAAAGAGACGTGGAGCTGTTACACGTTCGCTCCAAATTTTTGGTTAATTTTTTTTTTTTTTTTTTTTTGGTTAACGACAGGTTAAGCGATACGCATTAAAAATGAGCTTCATGTACTTTTTCAAGCAGTATTCACCCGAGAATGACAAATCATCTGTAAACTGCACTTGCTAATCAAAATTTTAGGAGGTGAAACTAATTAAAAAGCTAGTAGACGCTGATCATATTCCAGAGATTGTAAACATTCTTTTATGAAAAACAGGAATGAGATTTATGAGGAGTTGAAGATTTTTTTTCTTTACTTTCCTTATAAATTCCTTCCAGGACACCTGCATTTCCTTAGTTCTGAAAATTATTTATAAAAATGGAAAGAAAAGAAAATTTAAGACTGCCAGGGCAACTGTGATGTTATGAGCGGTTCATGCTCGTTTTATCCTATGACTTGACTTTCTTGTTAATGCCTCCCTTGTGTGTTATTGCTAAAAATAAGGAGTCTTTTAATGGAGTAATTATTTTTGTTTGATCTCATAGTTTATGTGAATTAATGTGTTTTGGGGATGAAATGTTTCCGATACATTGAAAAAAAAATCATTAACTTAATCTCTTTCGACATGGTTATATTAAAATGACGAACAGTATGCGGCTCGACTTACAAAATTTGCACAGAAGGTTTCCTTCTTAAAAATAAATTATATTGCAAATTTGGCGACCCCTCCCCATTCACCATCTGCAGTGGACAAAGAGACATTTCGCGCAGAATTTGCTCTCGAGATCTCAACAACATTCAAAAAATAGTGAAAACTATCGAAATATTTTTTTAAGAAACTTTCAAAAACTTGTATTGATAGTGAAGGGTGATTCATATAAAACTAACACACTTCATTATCAATTTATGTGAACAAGAATAAAGCTAACAGCAAGTTATGCCATCTGAAATGTAGCATATCTATGGGAGTTTACATTACATAACATCTACCTTTACATCAAATGCTGAAAATGTTCGCAACCCTCCTGAAGGTACGTACATGTCGTTCCATGTTCCTGGCTGTTTGTTGGAGCATCGTCTTGTCAATACCGTTGATTTCGCTTGTAATGTTCTCCTTCAATTCGTCTAATGTCCGAGGGCGTGTAGAGTACGCTGTTTCCTTAAGAAACCCCCACAGAAAGAAATCTGATGTTGTCAGATCCGGTGATCTCGGTGGCCACAAATTTCGGGAAATTATTCGGTTCTCAAAGAAACTGTCGGTACCATGGACTCATTTGATGTATGGCACGTGGCGCCATCCTGTTGAAAATAGTCTTGACGCAGCTCTATATCATCCAATTGCTCACCCAAGTCCATGAAAATTCGTTGGCGTACTGCAGTGATGACAGTCCCGTTGAAAAGAATGGGAGCCGCTATTCTTTCAGCGGATTCTGCGCACCAAACTCCGACTTTTTGTGGGTGCATAGGCGCTTCCTGAAGGGCGTGCGCATGTTCTACGGCTCAAATGCGTGTGTTCTGTGAATTGACATAGCTACATAAGTGGAACTACGCCTCGTCCGTGAACCACGTGATGGATCGTATGTCAGGATTTTCAGCCATGAATTCCTGAAACCAGCGACAATAAGGCACTCGTTTTCCCTTATCTGGCTCCAGGGTGACAGCCGACTTCTGTACGTGCGACTTTCATACAAGCTCATTTTTCAACGAAGTGCGAGATCGGAACAAAGGAGTAGAGGGAATTCGTCCTTCATATATAAACGGTTGATTAATGAAATAGTTTTAATAACAAATAATTGACTAAATTGAAAAATAACTACAATTTTGAGATATTGCTCTAATTTTTTATGAAATCTTTGCGAAATTTATTGCTTATTTTAACACAAAATGACAAAAACTCGAAGATGTAATTATATGAAAACAATCGTGTGTACATGTGATGATGGTTTCTTGCATCATATTTGCATGTTTTTCCCTTCACACTTTATCCAGGCTTGAGACTGACAGCATAACGCTGGCGTGTTTAAAAAATAGCCGGGATTACCCCTTTGTCTTTTATTAACGCAATTTTTTTCTTGCATTTTTTGTTTTAAGGTTGTTTTTTTTTTTTTTACATTTTTTTTATTTTTAACTGTTTTTACATTTGTTTTTCAATTTTTTACAACTACTCAAATTTTCCAACGAAGGCCAGAGCTTTTAAAAAAATTTTCAGGGTCTCAGAATCACGAGATGGTGCTGCACAATAATCATCTAAGATTCTGTTTATTCGTTTGTCGAGATTGATATATTTCTTAAGGCTCTACGAGACCCGCCATCTTGTATTGCTGCTTTCTCTTGTTAACCAACGGGCAAGCGTATTTCACAAATTGCTCGGGAAATTTTGCATATTTTGGAACACTGTTTGTGACTAACGCAAGATATATGATAAATAAAGAGTTCCCTGGTTTCAGAATTTTTATTGACGTTTCCCTTCATTTTTTATCTGCAGCGAAAGTCGTACCAAGGCGTCTTCCATAGTTTTATTAATTAATAAAAAATATTTAAAAGAGTCCAAAATGAAAATCTGAAACCAGGGAACTCTTTATTTATCATATATCTTGCGTTAGCCACAAACGGTGTTCCAAAATATGCAAAATTGCCCGAGCAATTTGTGAAATACGCTTGCACGTTGGTTAACAAGAGAAGACAGCAATACAAAATGGCGGGTCTCGTAGAGCCTTAAGCCGTGTTTTCTTCTCAAGCTTTAGGTCGTGTCTATTTTTCAAAAAAACCATTACATTCCGCCTCTTTTTTCAAACTTTTTACCGAACTCTTAATTTTTGGGTGCGGTTTGTTCATTAATCGGTTTAGTTTAAACCTGTACGGAACTCGCACTAGGTCATACGCCTTTTAAGTTTTATGTATGGAAATCGCGGGGCCGCGGGTGGTCTAGTGGGCAACGTTCGTGACTACCACGGAAAGGACCTCAGGTTCGATCCCAGGCAGGTATGAAAGCTCGATCCACTAAATATCAGCCGTGCGTCGGATGGGCACGTTAAGCCGTCGGCCCCCGGTAATAAATAAGGGCGACTTCCTCCCCCTTTCTACTTCGCTTCTGTGTCACTTTCCTGTCGGGCACTCTAGCCCAAATCTCCTAGCTTCCTATTTCTAAGGGTTTTTTAAGACCTGGGGTCAGACACTCCCTTCCTAAAATCCTCTACATATGATCACCTGTGATCACCTATGTATGGAAATCGCACGAAATGGCACACAATCTGAGGTGTACAGAAGTCGGCCAAAACCGGTTCCAGCAACTCATGAACAGCATTCGTCAACCTATAAGGCTTTTGCCTCGCTTCCTTAGCAGCTCTTTGACTCATGGAGAAGGAGTACCCGGTCTCCTGCGACAGACGCCATAATGACTTCCGGTGTGACCGCTGCAGTCGTGCCTCAAAGTCCGCATCAACCGCCGGCAGTGCAGATTAACGATGCTTACCGGTTTTACTCGCAAGAGATCCTGTTGCTTCCAACTTGCATACAAGCGCCAGTGTAGAGTTCGTTTGAGGAGGTTGGCTAACACCAAATTCTCTCGCGTATGCCCTTTGCGTAGCTGTAATCGAGTTTGTAATCCTGTACGTTTTCACGAGGAATACCCGTTGCTGTAGCGTGTACTGCATCGTCACAGTGACTGAGGCAATTGGCGGCGACAGCTACCACATCCTGCACAGCAGCGCCCTCTTGTGAGAATTGAGGAATCTCATACATGCCCCGCGTCGTTTGACAGTAACACGGGTCATTACGATTTATTCCTGCTGAAATAAAACGAACATGAAATGTGTTAGTTTTCTGTGAATCACCCTGTGCAACTTTAGAAGTAAAACAGGTAAATATCAAAAAAGAGAGAGAGAGAGAGAGAGAGAGAGAGCAAAAGAACGGAATCGAAAAAGTGGAAGCAAGCAAAAAAGGGAAATATATTAAACGAGGAAGATGACACCGAATTTTCGGTTGTAATGAGCACGTCTTTTGAATTCTTTCCGACGCGAATGAAATCTATCAAAGTTATTCATAGTCAATGGAACCGGCTAGACAAAAAAATCAACCCGATTCTACAACCGATAAAACATAAAGAAAGAGAAACAGCTACTTCCTGCCACCAGCGGCGAAAATGTGTTACAAAAATTAACAAATGATGCACAAAATGTTTTTCATAGCAGAAGGAAGTATCAGAGACAAGGAGATTCTGAAATCGAAGTTAAAAGAACAAATGTAGAAGGAAACATGTTATAACGTCATGCCTCCTAACTGAAGAATTTTGCATAATGGGAAAGTTGAAAATGTGTGGAAAGTATTCTTCACAGCAATTTTTTTTTTCAAATGCGTCTCCCGGAAGCAGAAGTAGCGAGAAAAAGGTTTGACCTTCACGCCCTGCAGCGGAAAAGGTTTGATTTTCACGACCTGCAACCGTGCAGTTTTAAAAGAGGATAATGTTCCCCATCTTCATTGTAGCGAATGGTATGCAGTAAGAAATGAAATTTCTGGGTAGGATTTTTAGAAACCGAGATACATTTGCTAACAGAAGTACATAAACACCACCTAGTAACAGAACTGTGAACCATAAAATAACTCCTCAAGTACTACGAACCTAAAGTTTTCCGCAAAGTAAATGGTATCCGGTATTAAAAGAATTTTTTAAATCGTATATTTTGAAGCAGAGATATCGATAAAAACAGATTAAACATTTGCGGCCCGTAGCGGAGAAACTGTGCATCATTTTAGGAAGGAAATACACACCAAATGTTTCCACAGTTAGTAGTATCTGACTTAAGAAGAATTTTTCAATTGGGTTTTTAGTCCCGCCGATATTGCTGACGGAAACGTGAACTTACTAACTCTAGAGATACACATGGGCGTTAAGAAAAATCTGAAATTATGTGAGAAACATTTCGCAACCGGAACTACTCACCTATAAAGAAATAATTTTTGAAATTGAACTCTTAAAAGCAGAGATATCGCCAAAAATATCATATACATCTACGCCTCCTGGCGGAAAAACTATGCATTATTTTAAGCAGAAAGTATTCTGAAAACGTTTTTCCAG
The DNA here is from genome assembly GCA_039090855.1 of Macrothele yani. Lineage (NCBI taxonomy): Eukaryota > Metazoa > Arthropoda > Arachnida > Araneae > Macrothelidae > Macrothele > Macrothele yani. Next base: position 120,741,639 of record CM077003.1, read on the forward strand.
GTGAGCGGTATCGGTCCCCAAAGAGGTTTTTAAATCGAGTTTTCAGAAGAGAAAATTTTGCTGCAAATGAATCAGAAACAGAAATAAGCACTTACCCCACTGTTGCCCAAATCATTCTTTTCCAAAAATTAGAAATATATGTAGAATAATTCTCACCAGGAGTTATATGCGATTCGGAAAGAATTTTTCAAATGGAAATTTTAGGAACAGAACTATCGGGGAAATTGCAATTTACCTTTACGCCCTCTAACGGAAAATCTACGCATTACTTAAAAAAAAACTATACCCAATATAGCTTTCCTTGTAAATGACATTGAAGGGAAGAAAGAATTTTTTAAATCGGATATTTAGAAGCAAATACAATATATGGAACCAAATGCATTTTGCGGAGAAGTCGTGCATCGAAAAAAAACCCAACAAACCGAAATCAAAAATCTTTATTCTCACATTTCAAGCTTTCCAACGCAAAAAGAATTCTTCAACCAGGACTAGTAGTCGCAGAGATATGGTGTCTACAGACGGATGGACAGACAAAGTGATACTGTAAGCACGCACGTTTTTTACAAAAGACGTGCTGAAAAGAAAAGTGCGCGAGTGTGAAAATTCGGAGCGAAATAGAGAATGAAAGCAAAAGGGTAGAGCAAAATTACCAGGTTGAGTCAAAAGTTCATCCCATTTGCAGCTAAAAAATTTTATTACGCAAGAACTCCATACACGCTCACCTCACCTTGCCTCATCCTGCAAAGTACAGGAGGTTGTTTTCTATGGTCCTTTGCCTACGTTCCACCAGAGCTACGGAGGAACCACTCGGCAGGTTTCGAGAACAGGAACACTCTGATTCCAGATTCCACCTTCACCACTGAAGCGAAATGACGTTCCCGTAGGAAATGGGCCATCGAGCGAAGCATGTAGTAATCGGATAGGGCAATTTCCGGGCTGTATGGATGTTAGGGTAGGATGTCAACCCCTTCCAATTCCGGTATTTTTTGTCGGGCCACGCTGAAGGTGTGACTTGGAGCATTACTCACTTGCAACAACACTCGCTTTCTGTTCACGAGCCCTGGATAGCGTTAGCGCGGGGCATCACGGATCAGCTGTAGTTGCCCTGTGTAGAGGTTCCAGATGAACAGGATCTTCACAATTCCACCAAATGCACAGCAGGACTTTACTCTCGAACCATCCTCTTTGTACCACTGGCTATGCTTCCTTGCGTGGTCTCAGTTAGTGGTTCCCAGCAGTCGGATAACGTAGGAATATCCACTTTTCATCACTGTGACGATACGACGCCAAAACCAATCGTCCTGTGGATTTGATACCAATCTGCGATTGAGAGAGCGTCACGTTTTACCTCCTGCTGGGGTGTCAGTGTACGGGGAATCATTTGATGGCGCCTGTAGTACAAACCAAGCTGGTTCAGGGGAGGGAAGACTCCACCTCAGTTGCCAGTTGTCGTGTACTGGTACCGGAATTCACAGTCACAGCTTCTACCAGATCGTCAGTGTTGGTGGTCGTTAGACCTTCTGACCTCGGCTTGCCTCAGAGACTGGTGTTCCCTGCATTGAAACGCCGGAACCATTTTCGTGTAGCGCTGCTGTCCATTGTTTCCTCGCCTTTAACACACCAATTTCTCTTGCTGCTACTGCCACGTTTAACTTTCTTCCAATAATGGCGTAGAGGCACCCAAACAGCACGTTTATCGATCTCCATTCTCTGCTCACCTAACAAGGCAATGTGGCTCCGTGCCAAGTGTACGTCATCAGCCTCGTATGTTCCACGTTATCGCAGTACCCAGTCGACGCCGGCGCGCGTTTCGAACAGGAATGGAGGCCATTCACTCTGTGGAGCATTTTGCATGCTTTGTAGTTCACAGTTCTGGCGCTAGGTGATATTAGTGCATATTTCTGTTTGCAACTGTATCACTGCTTCTAAACATTCTATTGAAGAATTTCGTTTTTTACTGTATGACATTCGCTATAGTAAAGTTTGAGAACATTGTCTTCTTTAAATAAAGCACCATTTTCCCGCTAGAGAGCGTAAACGTCAAAGCTTTTTCCTCACTATCTCTGCTTCTACGAATCGTATATGAAACATTCCTTTTCTTTAACATAGCATTTGCTATGAGGAATAATTTTCTGCGATTAAAAACTTCTCTGCCATCGGGCCGTCAGTGAATATTTCTATTTGAATGAGTTTACTAGTTTCTAAAAATTCCGTAGAAATTTTTTCTTTTGGTGAGATACTTTTCACTATGGAGAGTATTTTGTACCTATTTTTTTCTTTAAATAAGGCACAGTCTTTCAGCTAGGTGCGTAATGTTATATCATTTTCTCCTTTATATTTCTTCTTCTAATTGTTCGATTTGAAAATCCTTTTTGGCTCTGATATATTTCACTATGAGAAACTTTTTGCGCACAACTTGCTAATTTTTGTATCACATTTCCCAAACGCTAGTGGGCGTATGCAGTTATTCTATTTGTGGATATTTTATCGATTGTAAAAATCGGGTGATTTTTTTCTTGTAACAGGCTCCACTCACTATGAACAACCCAGTTCACACTGCTTATTTTAAATTATGAACAGTATTTTCCTATAGTAATGTAAATGTACTCTCTCTTTTTTGCTGAATTTTTAGATTTTCTAAAAATCTGCTTTGAAATACTTGTTTCGTATCGGAAAAGACTGTAAAAGCGTGCTCAACCGAAAATTCCGTGTCATCTTTTTTATTCTATCTGTAACGATGCTACATGCCACTCTACTGAAAAAGTATCGTGTTACAGTAGCAGCGCTACTTCCGATCGCTGGTCATGAGTAAAAATAACTAATGTGTTTTTCTTCTTTGTTGTTTCAGATGGATCCGTACATTGATGAATGGCAGAGTAAAGATGGAACGTCTCATGTTCCTGGAAGAAAGTAGATGTGGTACTTACTCATGTCAGTAGAGAAAGTCCGCAAGAAGCATGAGAAGAATTTCACAGGCTGCACCTAGACAAGCCAAAGCCAAATCACATGATCCTTAACTAATATTCAGAAGAGACTGAAAGCGATTGGTTCAGTAATAGATAAATCTACAGCAGATCGATCGTCCGATGAGTACAGATGAAGACCTATAACTGTGGCTGTTCTTTCTAAAGTCGAAGTTAGTCCTCGCCAGTGTGTAAGAAAAATTGCACAGGTGGGAATTGGAAAATTATCTGGGATGGATTCCCGAATCGGAAAGTGTTCAAGTAGTTCTCGATTTCGAGTGTATCGTTCCGCTTTGCTTATACATACAATAGAACCTGATCACACCCAACGTGAAAGAAAGTAGTTCACCATATGATACGGAGTTTTTATTATTATTTTCATGGAAATAAACCTTATCGTAATGGGAATAATTATAAGCATTTATTTTATTATGGAAAATAATACATGTATTTCATATCACAAATTTATACATCATAATTCCATAAAGAATCCATACTGCAACGTACCCCACTTAATAGCTGTCTCCGGATCTTTGTTTGCCACCCGCAGAAATCGCGACCTATTCCACGCCGGCATAATTCACAAAATCCGAGCAAATACTAAAAAAAAAATTAGGCGTCAATCTTAGCCACTTTGACTTTTCGAACAAAAGCTGGAAATAACTTTGCGTGAAAAAACAGGCTAGCTCGGGAAAAAAACGAATACAAAACAAAAAAGTACTATTATTGGATATATTTCCTTTACAAAAATATTTTAACAAATAAAAATAGTCATTAAGGTGTCTATTATTGCGAAATTAAAAATAAATAAATAAAGATCCACATAAAATTTATCGTGAACTACTTTCTTTTACGTTGGATGTGATCAGGTTCTTTGTAAACAGAGCAGAACGATACACTAAAAATCTGGACCTACTTGAAAGCGCTCTGATTCGGAAGTCCAGCCATTATCTGAATGCAGCGGCGGATTTGGGTACTATGCCGCCTTTGGCACCTCTAAACTTGCTTCCCCTCTACTTCTAGTCATGGTACAACAATTTATTTCGTTGAAACGGTATAAAGTGTAGTTGTTACCCATATCTCCCGAGCGGTTTTGAATCCAACACGGACATTTCGGAGCAGGAGGGAGGAATTTTTCGGGGTATCAAATTTAGTTTTATAGAGTGGAGGAGTAAAGAACTTATCTGAAATCCCGTAATCTGAAAAGCTCGAGGGATTTCTATTTTTCGGCGGGGGATTTCTCTCCTGTTCATCGCTATGTATTCCATACCGTTCCCAACTATTCATGGCTTTTAATTAACTTATTTGATGTCAATAACGCTCAATATCAGTGACACTTAACAGATTCTCCTTTTGGTTGCATTAACAATTCTGCTTGAAAAACCATGTAAATCAGAATTAAAAATCATAAATAATTTTATAATTTTAATTATAAAATCCATAAGCTATATTAAAGCTACTGGACATGCAGGATTTATTAAAAAGTCTAATGAGCTAAAAAAAACTGGCGTATGTTTGAGGCCGCCATAAAATTTCGTTAAATTTTCTGTACTGGGTAAAGTGCGAAGCACAAATACATTGTAAAAACAACAATGAAAATATTGGAATGCTGTGTGAATTAGTTTTTTAGATAAAAAGTAAAATGAATTTAACGAAGAGAAAAAATGTTTGAATAATGAAAACAATATTGAATATAAGCAGAAGAAGTTTTTAATTCTACGAAGTAAATTCATGTAATGTACAAGCAAATTTACTCACATTTATTTTGCCAGAGAGGATCAAAACCGAAGCTTAATATTCCGTATCTTTTTTATTAAGGAAACACTTTTTTAAGAAGCACTATGTGGTAAATACATCTTGAAATTCATTGTTAACTGCAGGAAACACTTTTTTAAGAAGCACTATGCCACCCCGGTGGCGCAGTGGTCTAAGGCGTTGGCCTCTGATCATTCGTCCGTAAGGGGTCTGGGTTCGAATCCCGGTCAGACATGGATGTTGTGTTTGTCTTACGGCACTGGCTCTCTCCCTTCCCTAGAACCAGTGACCCTAAATTAGGGACGGGCGACTGCTTATAGCCCATTGAGTTGCTCACGGTGGTCGTTAAACCTCCAAACAAACAAACAAACAAATCAGAAGCACTATGTGGTAAATACATCTTGAAATTCATTGTTAACTGCAGGAAACACGATCCTTAAATAAGTTTGCGCCGCGACTGCTGGGCGGCGAAAACTTATTAATAGGTCTTCGTAGTCCAAGCTTTCAAGATTTCAAATTCAATATGAAGGATAGCCAAGGAGTTGAGACAACGTCCAGACATCACAGAAAGCAGGTATGTTTCAGGTCATTGCAATGCAGAGAACGCAGAGCTGTTTGGAAGCTGGAGTACCCAGGAAAATCCTAAGGGCCATGTCTACTTAAGAGTCGACTTCTTGTTGTAAGCGAGAGTCAATGCGATTAAGTGTTCCCGTCTTCCTCAATAGTGCAATAGGGAAAAACAAGCATAGTCTCGATTCGATGAAAAAGAAAAATGCACTTTCTTTAGCGGAATGATTCAGCAAATACAATGTACAAATGAGAACTCGCCTGATGAAAGGTTAATCTATTTTATATGCGCAAGACGACACTAATTAATGGTAGAAGGATAAGTGATGGTAGTTACGATATACAGGACTGATGAGCCAATATAATATAAGTATGATTCTATTTAACACAGTATGGTGTGAGAAACTAAGCTCCAATTTTTCCGGGCTTGTTAAGGCGATATTTTTTGTTCTGTTCACTTCAAATACGCAGGACTTTCCCTCACACAGAGAAATACAGAAGAGAAGTGCTTACAATCTGTTACAAAAGTAGGTCACAGATGTTTTTCTCAGGGTGGTGATGCGCGCGCACGCGATAGTTCTGCAAGGAGTGAAAAAATCGTGGGAAAATGTTTTGTTTATGTTTCTCGAGTTACTTGTTACTTTGATGTATCGGCACATACGCACGGCATGTTCCAACACTTGTAACCTCTCATTTCTTATTGCATCGCTCATCTCAAGGCTGGCCCATACTGTTTTGTTCAATTACCGTAAAACTCCGCTGAAATGTAGGCACACGTTTGCAAGTGACTCTGTTAAATCATCTTCGCAAAATACAAAATTTCTGCCTGTTCCTCTTATTATATTTTTTCCCGTTTTTTCAAAACCTTTATTTGTTTTACTTTTGCCGCCCTGGGCCGTAGCCCACCTAAGCCTGTCGGCAGATATGGTCCTTTCTGTATCCATAATCCTGAAAAGAAACAGGTTTCGCCCGTACAAAATGCAAATGGCACAAATGTTGCATGGGGACGACATAAACCGAGGAGAGTTGTTCTGTGGTTGGACACTAGAAAAACTCCAGGAACAACCGTCTGTCTTAGTTTACATAATCTTCAGTGATGGATCGAAATTTCACTTGAACGGGACAATCAACCTCCACAATTCTCGTTACTGGGTTACAGCACAACCACAGTCATTTGAAGACCAACGGGCGCAGAACTATCCCAGGGCACTGCTTAGTTATAACATCATAAAACCTTGTTTTTATACTGAAACAGCCAACTGCCACTCTTATTTGCAAATATTAAATTATATTTTGGTACCCTACTTAGAGGACTCGCCCTTAATTCGTTATCGCAGTGCTTCCTTTCAGCAGGATGAGGCATCGCCCCACTATGTCAAAACTGTCCGCATTTGGTTGGATGAAACACCATGCCACAGAGACAGATCGTCGTGAACGGGATAAGCAGACGACCATAGCCCGCACCTTCTGAATACCGGACATTACAGGGATTAAAGTTCTCAATCATTTTTTTTTTTTTTTTTTTTTTTTTTGGTTGGAGGTTTAACGACCACCGTGAGCAACTCAATGGGCTATAAGCAGTCGCCCGTCCCTAATTTAGGGTCACTGGTTCCAGGGAAGGGAGAGAACCAGTGCCGTAAGACAAACACAACATCCATGCCTCACCGGGATTCGAACCCAGACCCCTTTCGGACGAATGATCAGAGGCCATCGCTTAGACCACTGCGCCACAGGGGGCGGCTCTCAATCATTGAATGTCGCAAAAGCGGCGTTCCGATAGCATCCCCCCTCGCCCCGGAAAGAGAATAGCCCCAGCAACTGGTGGATGCGCTCCAAGGGCAGATTTTTGAGACTGAGAGAATCATTCACACGCCAACACTTTCTTTTGGGACCTCAACATGGTGCTTTATTAAAAACAAAATTACAGGTGCGAATCAAAAATACAATTTCATTAGTAAATAAATACATTGGATGAAGATAATTTAACAGGTACAAATCTAGACATTCTCCTTGTATATCAACAAAATCCAACTAAACAAACACGAAAAACAGAAACATTTGATACAACTCTCGAAAATGACAATTACGAATTACACGATCGTATCAGAATAATATGACCACCTACCTAATAATGGGAATAATCACCCTTGGCCCGGATGAGAGCAACGCGACGGCGTGGCATGGACGCAATGGAGTCCTAGAAAGTTGCCCGAGGCACACGTGCTCATTCGGACTGCAGCAGAGCACGAAGGTCCCGGAGGTGACGTTGTTGTGGGTTGGCACGTCGAACCTGTCGATCCAAATAGTCCCACAAGTGCTCTATGGGACAGATCAGAGGTCGGGCAATTTCGCCGGCCAAGGGACATTGCTGTCGTGTTCATGGAACCAGTCACGCATCGCCTTAGCGATATGGCAGGGCGCATTGTCCCGTGGTAGACACCATCACCCCCAGGGTAAACGTCCAACATGAAGGGATGCATGTGGTCAGCGAGGATGGATAGGTACCATTGGCGTTCAGAGACCCATCCAGTGGTTCTAGCGGTCCCAGGTCATACCAGGAAAACACCGTACATACGTAACCGCCGGCTTGTACCTGACCGACCATGACTTTTCCGAACATATCTTTGGGATGAAGAGCCAATTAATCATTTGTGCTCTGTAGCAGAAAGTTCTCTCAGCGTTTAACCTTGAATGAATTTTTTCTAAGCCCTACCCCTGGGCTTCATCCTATTGTTACGTTCTCTATCAGATACCCATTCGTTCTGCGTTGGTTTGTTTTTCGTTCTGTATTTGTATGGAGTGTTGTACTGTCGGAGTTCACATAACTTTTACGCTTTATTTGGTATTTAAAACCTGTGGTTCTTGGGTATTTACCTATTGTTTACATTTTTAATAAAATTATTTCAAAAACCTGAAGTGCGATTTCTGAACGATCATAATAATACTTTTGTACAACGGCGGTGTGTGAAAAAGTAAAATTGAGCGGGCCGTAATTTTGAACTCAAAGGGGCGTAACTTTGAACTCGAATGGGCGTAATTTCAAGTCTCGCCCTCGCAGTTAAGAAAAGCTTGCTACGGTCCTGGAAGAAACGGAAGCTTTTAAAAACGGAAATTTCGTTAAAAGACTGACACCTACCTGCAACTTTGCTGCTCGTCGTCTTCAGAAATGTTTCGTGAATTCACGTCACGCATGTTTTTACAGTGTTCTCTGAACCAACAAACGGCATCCCAGAAGGCGCAGTTGTCAAAGCCCTTGCTGGCTTATTACTATTCATCTGAGATGAGTCCAGGTTTAAATCCTCGGTGAGGCATAGATGTTGTGTTAGTCATACGGTACTGTCTCTCTCTCGTTCTTGCAACCAATGACCCTAAATTAGGGACAGGGGAGTGCTTATAGCCCCTTGAGTTACTCCCCGTGGTCTTTAAAACAACTAATGGAAACTCCCAGTATGGTTCTCTGAATTTCCGCTATCATTTCTCGGTGAGGATTCCATTTACGTATACTTGTAATTTTCGAAAAACATTACCTGCGATGAATTCATCTTTCGGTCATTCTGCATTCAATGATTTCACCTAGAGCCCTAATTTTCAAAAAACATATACTACGATGAATTCATCTTTTGGTGATTTTGCATTCGATGATTTCACCTAGAGCCCTAATTTTTGAAATACATGTCCTACGATGAATTCATCTTTTGGTGTTTTTGCATTCGATGATTTCACCTAGAGCCCTAATTTTTAGAAAAACACACACAACGACGAATTCTTCTTTTGGTGATTCTGCATTCGATGGTTTCAACTAGAGCCCTGATTTTGGAAAAAACATGTACTACGAAGAATTCATCTTTCGGTGATTTTGCATTCTATGAATTCACTTAGAGTCCTAATTTTCGAAAAACTTGTCCTGTGGTGTATTCTCCGTTTGGTGATTTCATCTTCGATGAGTTCACTTTCCATGATTTCGCATTGGATCATTTCGTTTTTGGCGAATTCAACTGGAGCCGATGAGAACCGGAGCCTTACTAGGAGGATAAGCTAGAAGCCACAGCCTCTGACCATTCGTCCACTTCCGAGAATTCTGCAGCATCTTTATTAACTAAAAGTAAAAAAAAACAAACAAAAAATAATTGCAGTTAAAAAGCAGAAAAAAAAGGCTTTCCCGGATGATAAAATGTTTTTAGTATAATTTCCCGATTCGCATCATTGTATATGCATGCAATTCCCGTGTGAAAGGCCAGCCACTACGTCTGTTAATTCAAAATTTGGGCAGCTTTCGGAAGCAACTGTTGCTGCTTATGTTCTTGTTTTTGAATTTTACCATCCATCTTCGTAAATGAGTTTATTGGACTAGGATTTCTCTGGCATCTGACTCCTACTACTTGGCTCATCTCCAGATGACTACAAATCTTGTACCTGAGTTTTGAGTGCAGAAAGAATAAGTTGCACACTTCTTGAAACTTGTCGCATGATATGTACTATGATAAGGAACAATGCCTGAATTTATTTTAAAATAATGCTTTATCGAAAAGGATTTAGGACTTTTTTGAGGGTTCGTTTAAACTAGAAAACACGCTATTCATTTTTACAGCCGTGGTACCAAATCAGCAGTTTTTGAGCCCGCGGTTAAAACGTGCTTTCGATATGTTCTCCATACGTCACTTTTAGCTGGATTTTCCATCACACTTGTCTTTACCATTTCATGAGCCTTTTTAAGGTTTCTCAAACTTACAGATGAAATATAATTGTGAAGATGGAGAGCCTTCATAGAATTTTATTAAACAATTTTTTAGTTCCAAGATACAAAAGTAAAATAACATTGAAAACGAATGACCAGAGTGGTTTCCCTTGGTGAGTTTTCTGCCGATTCCGAACTTAACATAACGATGGAAATTTATTATTTGAATCGTATTGTTTAAGCGTTACCGACAGCTGAGTTTTTTATGCGAACATTTCTTTTTTGTTAAGAACAGTCGTACTATAACTTAAGAATGATCTTGGGACACTCAGGTAAGAATAAATAGGATTTGAGTACTTTTAGGGACGAGTTTACTGGGGCATACCCTACTTATTCACGTAACCATCGGCAGAAAACCCCGCAAAAATCATGATCAGAATGCATCCTACCGCGGAATTCAACTCATTCGAAAAGTTTCTGCTTCTAGAGAGCCACTCTAGTACTTTCTTTCGATTTCCATACATCTTTTGTTATTAAATTACTGCGTATCTGAAATGGCACTGTGCAATCACTTAACAGCTTAAAAATCCATTCATTGTGACTTAAATACCCTGCTGCTCAAAATTCAAGGATAATTTATAACCTCGTGAATAACTCGAAGTATTTTTGAGCAAATTCAACGAAATTTGGTTAATAGGTTTATCAATACATTACATATGTAACTCAAGCAGAAGAAAAACATATTCTTATAAATTGCATGTGTTAATATCATAATCTTGTAAATTACATGAAACAGCAGCCCATGGAAAAATAGTTAAAGTCTTCTGCTTAAGACTTATGGTATTTTAATATGGAGTATGATCATCCCACCTCTGACAGCCATGCAGCTCAAGCAACGACTCCTCATACTCTTTATGAGCGTATTGACAGGGCTTGAAGGATTAATAACCACTCCTTAACAAGAGCTGTTCTTGGTGTTTTGGCTGGGAGCTGGCGAGTTCAAATGCGTTTCCCTAAAGCATTCCATACATTCTCAGTGGGATTGAGGTCAGTGGATCTGGGTGGTCACTCTATTAGGCGAATATCTTCCTCTTTGAGAAATCGTCTACCAAAGGAGCTGGATGTGGTTGGGAATTATCGTTCCTGAGAATAAAAACCGGACCGAAAATTCCCCTGAATGGCCTGACGTTCAGACAGTAAGAGAGGGACTCTGAAAGATGTGCAGGTCTGTGCACCCCTTTGTCATGATTTCTACCCAGACCATTACGCCACCGTCACCAGAGTGGTGCCTGTCTCTGATGATAGAAGCACTGTTACGGGTGTCCTCTTCAGATGAGAATGCGTCGCGAATCAGTACTTAAGCTGAATCACGATTCATCTGTTGTGAAAACAGGAATTCGTCTGTGACGAAGATCGGAGTCAGTTGCTCTAACCAACTAAGCTACACCGACGGAATGCATGCCTGCAGATTTGTCGCCGTGACACGTGCTTCACTACTATATACACTGGTGTGCAAAAATTAAGGACAAAGAGGAGAAATTAGTATGACAGCGGAACGAGCCGGCAGAACGGACCGAAAGACCACTCAGGAGATATACTAGGGTCCGGTACGGTAGGGCATGCGCATATATGCAGCATGACGTAGGGGCGGAGAGGTGTCAGAAGGGTATAAAGCACACGGGTGGTGTACGCTCAGCAATTCGGTGAAAGCTATTGCACGGTGTACATCGGTTTGAAAGACGTCGAGTTGCTGCCACCGTGTGATATGGCCAGCAGACAATCCAGTAGACGACATCTGGATGACTTTACTAGAGGTCGCGGCATTGGGAAGTTGGAAGAAGGTCGAAGTGTGACTAGTGTGGCCGAGGAGTTCGGGATCGCTCACAGCATCGTTTCACGAGCTTGGAGAGCATTTCAAACGGCAGGAAACGCTGTCCGATAGTTTAGCAGTGGTCGTCCATGAGCAACCACGGCGGCGGACGACCGGTATATTGTTCTACAGGAGAGAAGAGACAGACGGCAGGGAGCGGGAGAAATCGCAGGTCACATGCAACAGGCAACTGGACGTCCGTTATCGCGTTTTACCGTGGCCAGGAGAGTAGTATATGTCCCATACTATGGGACACATCATATACTACAAAAACCTCAAAATCAGGCGTTTTTTGATTTTTCAGACCTCAATAATCACGAACATTTTAAGGCTTTTTATGAACAAAAACACCATATTTTCATTAAAAATCATTGATTTTTGAGCATAAAATAGTCAAAAACATCAGATTTTTGAAAATTGAAGTTTTTACTCTGTTTTTCATCAAACTAGAGCATCATAAAAACACACATTTTAAGTCATTTTTGTGAACATTTTTGAACAATTGCAATCATTTTGAACTTTGAATAGCTTTGAAAGTGATGAAATGATGGTTTCAGTGATGAATAGAAAAGTTGTAAAACAAACTACTTTGAATTGGTACTTTGCAAAGTCCTTTTTAAAAATGCATTAAAAAAGGGGTACCCAAAATGGATACCCCTTATAGGAAGATAAAAAGTGTAGGAAGATTAAAAAATATTTAAATTTTATGACATATCTTTGCAAGTAGATACACAACAAGTTTTTTATAGTTTACATTTATAAAATCATCAGAGAATTTTCTATTGATAACAATATCACACCAGTTAATTTTATCTTTATATTTCATAATAAAATCTTCTGTTAATTCTTGATTTCTTGTAACTTCTTTCCAATCAATAAAATCACTAAGAAAATCTATAGTTTCTTCACTTAATTTTTGTTTTATTGGAATTACTGACATGTCTAAGAATCGAAAGTTTTCTTTTATAAAATCATTACTTAATTTCTGATACATAGAAATTCTTCTCATATCTAATTTATCAATATTCATTAATATAAAACCCTCAGAAAGTGTTTGATATTGAGAAATCAAAGACCAGTTTAATTCATTGTTATTCATAAAATATTCAGAAAGAATCTGATATTGAGAAATTTTATCCCAGTTCACTTTATCACGAAATTCTGAAATAAAATCTTCAGATAATTTTTGATATTCTGATATTAAATCCCAATTTACTGCATCTTTTACACTTCTAATTATATCTTCTGAAAGTTCATTATCTTTAGAAAATGAATCCCAATTAATACTGCTCCTAATTAGTCTATCCATTTACATAGAATGTATTTTTTATAAATGGAATGTTATTTTTTCAATTTCTAAGTAAGGTTTAAAAATGTTTAATTCTAAATAAGACATGACTTGTATACTTAATTCATCATTCTGTTTTCCTGATGCAAAGAGTATTAAAGGTTTATCAGTGTAGGCATCACCATTAAATAATATATTCTCCCCAAGTGTAATTAAAACTTCTGATTTCCCATTAGTATAATTAGGACGTAAATAAAATGTAATTTTCATATCCATATTTTCACTCAGTTTCATATTTCTGTCAAGGAGATTGCTACTAAATTTCATAAAAACGACTGGTTCCCAATAACGCATAGCACCACGAGTATTATATGCTTTTTGATCTTCTTGAATTGTTGCATAAAATTTTTGATTATCCACATAATTTTTATTAACTACGTCATACATATCCTGAGGAGATGGAATATTCACTAGTCTTTTATTTTGAACATCAAACTTTTCATCTTTTAAAATTAAAACATTGTTTTCTAAATACCTCTTATTCACTGCATTCTTATCTGCTGTAGGATCAGCAACATTTCCTATTCTTTTACCTTTTGCATTAATTACATTCCCATCTTGAATATGTAAATATTTTTGATCCAAATTACTTAATTCACCTTTAAGTACAGCATCTAAATCTCTTATTCTTACAGCAGTTTCTTGAACAAAATCTGAAAAACTACCATTAATATTTTTTTCTATTTCATTTTTAACTTCCAGATTATTCTCTCTCATTTGTTTTAAAACATATTCTCTTGTAGTAACATCATGTTCATCTATAGGTTCTTTACAATTTTTTAAATTTTTTCTTCCATATCATAATTACCATCATCTGTTAATTTAAATCCATTTCCAGGAGGTCCAGATGGTCCAATTCCAAATTCTTCATAAGACGAACCAAAAGGGTACCAATTCATTTATTTAATCTAAAGTTTTTAAAGTTTTAAATTCCTTATTAGCCATATTAAGTGATCCTCTTTTTCTTTCATTCACGATGAAATAAAATCTATATGGTTTACCTGGATTCGATCCTAATCTCCAGTTAAATTCTAGTCTTAAATTCGAAATATTAGTATACTCTGGATGATTAGATAAATTAAAATAAAAGATTGGATACAATCTCGCATAATTTACATAACTTATAAGACATCCACTTTCAGTATTATGAGTATTTAATCCAGCTGCTAATAATTCAGAATAACATCTATTATAATCTAACTGCCCATCTTTAAAATTCGTTTTATAAATTTCTTCTGGAACTTTTTATTATTACATAATATCCAGTATTCAAGGAGATCTAAATTATCAAAAACCATATTGTTCTGATTTTGATTGCTTTCTTTTTCTACATACTGTGGAATGACAAGAACACTTAACACCTCATCAGATGTAGTTCTTATATGACATGCACCACTTGATGTTGTTTGCTGATTACTTTTCTCAATTGAAGCAGAACACCAAGTAATTTCAATAGGTGTAGAATTCAAAGCTATACTTTTAAATTCAGCCTCAATGGATGGGTACAACTCTACATAAGGTAACCATAATTGAAAATCAGATATAATAACTTTATAATTGGGATTTGCAACATCTGTGTATAACATATCATTATGACTATTTCTTTGAAATTCAAATGTAACTTTTATATCAGAAATTAATCTTCTAAAATCGTTGAGGAACCCAAAAAGTTGTCTTAAAGGAATCCAAAATTTTATTACATTACTGTTTTTTGTTAAAAGCCATCTCTGTCTAAATCCTTTATTATAAGAGGCATTTTCTTTTAATTTGATATCTGATCCTTTCTTTACATCTTTATTAGGATCATCTATTACTATTTTATCTTTATCAGCTGATTCTGATGTATCAACATAATACATCATATTTGTAGCCTCTGAAGTGGAATAATCTTTGTGAAATTTATAAGTCCATTAATTTGATGAATTAATGAAGCACATTCAATAATTAGAATCAGTTTGTTCTTTTCCTATAGTTAATGAAGCGGATCTAAACAGATTCCCACCATTTACAAATGTAACATTATCAGCTCCTATAGTATCATTATTATTTTTTACTATTTTACTTTCTAAGCATATATAACCGTTACTATATAATATAGGTGAATTTGTATCTTTAATAGTAAACTTATATTGATCAGATTCTTTTACATTAGTACTATCTTCATTATGTTTTATATATTCATACTTAGCAATTTTATTACTATAATAATCTGGAATAGATTTTAAGTCCCAAAGTTTTTCCATTTATTAGGATAAAAAACTCATTTATACCGTTTCAAACCAGATCCATATCGATCCTGAATTTTCTTCTTAGCTAATATATCATTAACAGTTACAGAGGGTTTAGATAATATATCATTAACAGTTACAGAGGGTTTAGATAATATATTTTCAAGTTTATTTTGAATAACTTTTTTAGTTTTATCTTCAATTGATTTACCTAAAACTTCTAATATTTTTTTCCCAACAGTTTTGATTCCTTCAGTGAAGATATTACCACCATATCGTTTTGCATATAATCTATGTTTGTTATAATTCATTTATTAAGCTAAAATTAATCTATATAAAACTCTCATATTATTCAAGTCTATCAGTTCATTATCTTGATTCGTGATATACATTCGAATTCTATGAATATAATTTCGTCTATTAATGGGTAAAAATAAA
Organism: Macrothele yani; assembly: GCA_039090855.1. Classification (NCBI taxonomy): domain Eukaryota; kingdom Metazoa; phylum Arthropoda; class Arachnida; order Araneae; family Macrothelidae; genus Macrothele; species Macrothele yani. Next base: position 120,757,483 of record CM077003.1, read on the forward strand.
GGATTTATTTCATCAATTTTTATTAAACTACCAGGAGGATTAGATGGCGTAAAAGAATATAAAATATCTGAATTAATATTATTATATAGAGCTCCTGTAATTACATCACAATGAATGTGTATGTCATCAACTCCTCTAGAAATGTTTGCCATATATTTTCCTTCCTGATGATTATCTTCATATATTTCTGATTCAAATCCTAAAATTTCATGTAATTTACTCTCTCTAAGATCAATTTTATATTCATCTTTTAATTCAATTATAAAGCGCTGTGTAGCGAAATTAGCTCTAAATTTAATTGGTGGTTCATCTCCAAATCGTTTTATTAAAAAGTTATTTAACTCCCTTAATGTGTAATTTCCATTATCTAAAGTTATTTCATGCCATAAACTACCATCAAAATACTTAAATGTATTATTTTCTTCATCAATATTGTTCCATGAAACCCACATAGACATAGATTTTAAAGCTATTTTTTGAATTTTCATTAACAGGAATAGGAGGGACATATTCAATTGTAAAATCTTCTGATTTCTCAAAATTTTTGAATCTAAAATTAACATTTATTAAGCACAAAATCTTCATTATAACCACTTGGTTCTTGGGTAAAAGAATATAAAACTTCAACAGGTGATTTACCTTTATTCCTTTGAGTTATGTATTTCATACAATAAAAAACCACATTTAACAGATGTTGGTTCTTGTAAAAAACTCGAATTATATCTAATTCCTTTATTAGACGTTTCAAGATATTTTACAATATTTTTAGGTATGAAAATGTTATTCAATTTAATGTCTTTATATTTATATTCTCCAAATGGATCAAAATATTCCACAAAATTATATTTAGGATCATTATAATAACAGACCCAATGAGTCCCAGGTCCTGTAGATATATCTAAATTAATAATTCCACTTTCAAATTTCTTAATCTTTTTAGGGTAATAAATCTGATGTAAATACACCTCTGAATCCTTTTACATCTTTCATATTTTTGTTCTATCGTTTTATTGGATATACCTCGTAATTCTGAAGAACTCCCTTTCCAGAATGTTTTTTTTAAGGTGTGAACCTTTCGGTTTACAACCTGATCCAGTTACTTTACTTAAAGCTTTATTCACACCAAAACTAGCAGCACCAGATAAAGCACCAGTACCAAGAGCAGCTAAGATAGGGATCAAAAAGGGTAAAATACCTCCGTTTTTCTTTAATTGTGTCTTACTTATAGTTATTCGTTTACCATTTTTAATTTGAGTAATTTGAGTTTTTGTTAGATACATATCATGATTAGCACTTTTAGTTTTATCAATTTGCAATGTAATTTCTTCACCTTTCTTAACTGCTGATTTTAATTTATTTTTCTGACCTTCACTCAAATGAACTCTAGTTTTAATATAATTACTCATTTATTAAGATAGAAATTTTGAATAATATTGTTTTACTTGCTCATTAGTCATTTTACCCTCTTTCAATAATATATCTAGTATTTGAGCTACTTGGTTATATACTTTCTTATTTTTAGTTCCCTTACATATTTTATCTGTTAATTTATCTAAAATATTAAGACCCTCACCCATATAGTAATTCCCCATTTTGAGAGCTTCTAATGCTCTAATATATTTTCGCACCTCAACCATTTTATAATCGAAACGATCAATTTTTTTTCTGTAATTTTTTCTTTTTTTCTTCATCTTTAGCATTATTAAGTGCTTTTACTTGAGGACCTTTTAGACGTCCGATTTCACTGATTTTTTCATTTGCTTGTTTTATTTTTTCATCAATCTCTTCATCAGATTTATTAACTAATTCTGAAGGTAAATCAAATCCTAACTTTTTTTAATAACTGATACATTCAAGTTTTTGTTTAAGTTAATTTTATGAATTCCTGCTTCTCTCTCATACATTTCTTTAGCATCTGAAATAGGTTCTTCAACATCTTCTAAGGCAGGAATTCTTGAAGATTCTGCAATTGGTTGAAATGAAAGTTCTTCAATTGCATCTTGAATAGCTTTTTAAATTTTCTTTTCTAGATACATCTTGATATTCTAATTTTTCAACTATAGGTTTATGAAATTTTGTGATTGCCTCTTCATATCCTAAATCTTCTAATTGCTTTTCCTTATTTCGTTTTCTTAGTTCAGCATTTACTTTTGCTAATTTTAATAAATCTTGTATCACTTTACTCATTTATTTAACTGAAAATTTGCTTCCAAGCAAATTATTTTACTTCCAAGCAAATTATTTTACTTCCAAGCAAATTATTTTACTTCCAAGCAAATTATTTTACTTATATAAATGGAAGATTTTGAACAAATTGAAGAATATTTATCTTTTGCTGAAATGGCATTATATCTAGCTGAATGTTATTTATCTCAAGGAATACCAGCTGAAGACTTATTATTTGAAGCTGAAATGTTTATTGAAGATGCTGAATTTCTATTAAATAAATATGATTAAGCCTTGCAGCATTAAACTAAAAGATTATTCAGAACCAGAAGAATTTATAGATCCAAATCAAAATCCAATATTACCTATTCATCCTTTTAAACTTTTAATAACAGGATCTTCAGGATGTGGAAAAACAAATTTACTATTAAATTTAATATATGATCATTTAAATTTTGATGCATTATTCATATGTGCAAAAGATATTAACGAACCTAAATACTCTAAATTAAAAGAAAATTACTCAATGTTTGATGATATAGAAGAGGAAGACATTTTAAAAATAAAGGGAAAGAATAAAAATAAGTTATTAAAATTATTTAAAAAGTTTAAGAAAGAAACATTATTTAGTTCAGACATAAATGAATTTATTACTGTAGATGACTTAGATCCTTCATTAAAAAATCTAGTTATTTTTGATGACTGTGTAAAAAAGAAAAGATCAAAACGAAATTGAAAAATTTTTTATAAGAGGAAGGAAGAAAAATGCATCCATTATTTATTTATCACAGACCTATTATTCAACACCTATTGATATAAGAAACAACTGTGATTACTTTATATTTTAAACTTCAGCACAGAGAAATTAAACAAATTATTAGAGAAATTGATGGTGATTTTAATATAGATCCTTATCAAAAAAGTATTAAAAAACCTTATGATTTCTTCATGTTAGATTTGAAAAATCCTCATATGAGATACAGACATAACTTTGATCCTATATAAATGGAAGAATATTTAGAAAAGAAAATGTATGTATACAGAAAAAGTTTTAATTACTATAATAAAATTAGTATATCATTATCAGTAGGCAAATTTATATTTAGTGCTTCAGGTTTATCAGCTTTTGCATTTATTCCTTTAGCAGCACTTTCTTTAGGAGCAGGAGTCATTGAAGTTGTCGATAAAACTCTAAATATTTCAGAAAGAAAAGAAGAATATAAACAAGCTTACAAATTTTATAAACAGATATTAAATTTAATAAACGCTAATTCAATTTCAGAACAGGATGCTTACGTTAGAGAAGAGGATTTTATAAAAAATATGAAGTATTTTCCTTTAGAGAAATATGTAAAACAAACGCAACTAAATGGTTATAGATATGTAAAATAGATTTACACTTAAATAAATGGAATTACAAGGAGGTGATATAGTAGGATGGTTACAAGATAAATTAAATCCACCTGAAATGCATATACCTGGTTACCAGTATTGTGGTCCATTTACAAAATTAGAAAAGAGATTAAAAAGAGGTGATCCAGGAATTAACAGAGTTGATAAAAAGCTTGTAAAAAACATGATGTAGCTTATAGTAAAACTAAAGATACTAAACAGAGACATATTGCTGATCAAGAACTCTTAAACGATTTAGATTCAATTGAAAATACTACAAGTGGATTCTATCCATTAGGAGAGAAACAAGCTAGAGCTGTTATAAAACCAATTATAAAAGCAAAGAAAACATTTGGTTTAGGAATTTCATCCTATATGTATTGCTTAAAATGCAAACAGAAAACTGAAACTAAAGATATTCAAGAAACAGTAGCTAAAAATGGTAGACCCATGGCAAAAGGAAAGTGTAAAGTTTGTGGAACTAAAAAGAGTGTTTTTTTAAAAGACGTAGACCTTAAAAATATTTATTATACACCAGAAACTGGTTATTGTGGTATTAATGAATTACAAAGAAAAACTAAATTACCCAGGAAAGATATAGAAGAGTTTTTACATCAACAAGATGTATATACAAAACATAAACCACTTATTCATAGATTTAAAAGAAGAAGAATTTATGTTTCTCATGTCAATGACCAATTTCAAGCTGACCTTATAGATATGCAAGAATTTAAATCCTTTAATAATGACACAAATTATATTTTATCAGTGATTGATATATTCAGTAAATATGCTTGGACAATTCCGATTAAAAGAAAAACAGGTGAAGAGGTAACTAGAGCATTTAAAAAATATTTAAAGAAAGAAAACCAGAAAAACTTCAAACAGATAAGGGTACAGAGTTTATAAATAAACAAACTCAAAAGTTATTCAAGGATGAAAATATTCACTGGTTTACAACTGAGAATATTGAGATTAAATGTGCTGTTATTGAAAGATTCAATAGAACTTTAAAGACTAAAATGTGGAAGTATTTCACAGCAAATAATACTAGAAAGTGGTTAAATGTACTAGATAAATTAATTAAGAATTATAATAATTCTTATCATAGATCCATTAAAATGACACCTATAGAAGCAAGTAAGGAAGAAAATGAATTAAAAGTTTATAATAATTTGTATAAAGAAAAAGAGAAAAAATAAACCAAAATATCAAAAAGGAGATAAAATAAGAATTTCAAAATATAAAAGAAAATTTAAGAAAGGTTATCTTCCAACATTTACAGAAGAAATATTTATAATTTCCGATATATTGAACACAGATCCTCCGACATATAAAATAAAAGATTTAAATAATGAAGAAATTACAGGAACATTTTATGAAAAGGAACTGGTTAAATATGATAAGAAAGATGAGGTTTATAAGATTGAAAAAATTATTAGAAAGAAAGGGAAATAAATACTTAGTTAAATGGTTGGGATATCCTGATGAATTTAACAGTTGGGTTGTACTTTGAAAAATTTTTGCAAAACGCCCTTTCGGTGGAGGGTCTAAGCTTCATTTTTTTATTTATTTGTACCTGGCCAGCCAGGTGGGCGTTAACTCTTTCGACCCTCCACCGCACACACTCTCTACCATCAGATGTTATTCACGCACACGCTCTACCGTGAACCCAAACTCTGATTTCAAAGATTGAGACAGGGAGCCATTCTACCGACCGAGATTAGAACCTGGTACCTTTTGCATGCGAAGCGCTTACGCTAACGATCGGCCACGTCTGGCCAGGAAGTTTCTGTTTGAAACATATATTTATGTCGAAGCTTGGCTATGATCCAAAGTTGTTACGTAACGAAGAACTGCTTTTTTCCGAGGACACGTTACGTAATCGCGCGCCGCGGAATATTGGCAGCGATTCAACTTATGTAAACATTTTCGCTCGCAGCTTATCAGTGTTATGTAATGACTGTTTTTTGCAACTAAGAAAGAAAGAGAGATAATGCCTTGTGCTGACATCTATATGTGAAAGAAAAAACTGTTATATGAAAATAATGAATACTGACGATATTAAAAGAATAAAATGATATCTAATAAATGGCTTCATTAAAAGATGTATGTTATGAAAATATTAAAGATAATTATTATTATGGTCTCTTTGGAGATTTTAAATTAATAATAGATAAAAATACTGGATATTTTAAACTTTGTAAAGATGGAGGTAAGAGATTTAAAAAATGGCTTCAGAAGATTTAATTAAAGATATTTCCACGGCTGGAATTCCAGCCATGGGAAAAAAATGATGTAATATATGAAATTAAAGGTGGTTTAACTGAAAAGTATAATGTAAATGGTTCTTATGTGTCTGATGATAAAAATTGTGGTGGCCCGAATTCGGGCCGCCATAAAAATGATCAATTTGGTTAAGAATTTAGACGGCCCGAATTCGGGCCGTGAAAATATACATGAAATAAGAGGTAAAACAGCAATAAAATATAACTTTAATGGTACATATGTCAGTGAAGATTTAATTACAAATATAGCTTGTTGGGTTTCAAATGATTTTTATGATAAAGTTAACAAGATTGTTAAAGATTATTATGTTAAAAAATTAAAAAGTTTTTAATAAAATGATATCTAATAAATGAATTATTTTAATGAAGAAACTAATTACTTTTCTTCTTCAGAAGAAGAACAAATTGAAATTCCTGAAAATTTTAAAAAAGTAATGAAACAAATAAAGAAAATGAAATATGATGAAGAGGAAGACTGTTATTATATAGATTATAATAAATATTTAAAAAGTAGATATGTTAGTAGAATAAGATATTTTAATCAGTTTAAAAGAAAAAGTAACCTTAAATTTAATAAGGAAGCAGAAGATTTATTTTTAAAATTATTGGATTTTATGTACTATGAGAAAAATTTAAAATATGTATATTTTATTAAAAAAATTTGTGACTATTATAATATATCAAATGATATTAAAATTAATATAAATCCAAAAAATGAAAAGATCTGGGAAGACTTTAAAGCAGCAAGCTTAAAGCAAAGTATTTTATAAATTTGTTTCCTAATAAATGGAGAACAAAATATGCAAAAGTTGTAAACAAACAAAACCTATAGATAAATTTTACATTCAACGTCTTAAAGGTTACGTTTATAGACAGCACTATTGCAAGACTTGTGATTCCAAAAGAAAGTACCAAAAGAGAATTTGTGACTGTGGAAGAGAATACACTGTAACTCATAAACAAAGACATTTAAGAAGTAATTATCATAATAAACGTGTGCAACCTGTTTTTTAAAATCCCTTTATAAATTTACATCCTAATAAATGGAGTTAAAAAATCTGAAGCCTGTTATTGTGCATCTTAAAAGTGCTCTGAATGCTATTAGTGTTCAGAAACTTAGAAATGCTTTAAAAAGATTAAATATCAGAAAACGAAATGTAAAAAAAGATGATTTAATTAAATCGTTGATAAAATATATTAGAAAGACAGGTGATTATAAGTCTGTTTTAGTAGATATCCTTGGATTAGATACATCAGAATATTTAGATAGAAAAAGAAAAATATTTATTAATCATCCAGAGAGAAGAAATAGAATTAAAAAATTATTTGATTCTTTTAACTTAAAATTCAAAGATAACAAACTGAAACCAAGAAAAGAAAAGAAAATTAAAACAGATGTAAATCTTGAAAAATTATTTAAACCTGATTATGAAATTATTGAAACAAAAGGAAAATATATTAAAAAATATATGGTACATAGAAAGAATTATAGAGTAGCTGGAGTAAACATTAAACCTGAACAATATTTCAATATTTTACAACATATATTTAGAAAAGCAATTGGTAAAATTCAAGGTAAAGTAGATATAATTGTATATAATCCTAAACTGAATAAACCATTTCATGATAAAATGATGTATACTAAGGATGCCTATGAGCTATATATTTATAAATTATCTGATCAAATTGAATATAAAGAATTAGATATTACAGACTGTATATTTGATTTTAATGTGGTTGAATTACCTGAAGGAGGAAAACATTTAATAATAGTTAAAGAAGACGATATTGTAAATAAAAGAAGTATATGCCAAATAAAAAATAATGATAATATTTGTTTAGCTAGATCAATTGTAACAGCATTAGCAATTCAAAATCCTGAGGTGTTATGTAATAAATTAAACCATGAAAAAATATCAAAGAATGATATAACATATATTAGAAAAGGTAGAGTTTTACAAAAATCATTAGCTGTAAAATTACATGAACTATGCAATATTCCATTAGAAATATGTTGTTTAGAAGAGGTTAAAATATTTGAAGAATTCTTAGATATTCAAATTAATATATTTTGTAGAGAGAATTTTAACGAAAGAATATATAGTGGTACTTATAAACCTACATGTATCTATATATTTAAAAAAATAGAAATCATTTTGATGTTATTACTTCTATTAAAGGATTTTTAGGTAGAAGAAATTATTGTGATTACTGTCAAATAAGTTATGATAAAAAAGATAAACATAAATGTCCTCTTAAATGTGATAGATGTTTTACAACAGATAGCAAATATTGTAATAGTGATGAAATATTTTGTAAAAAATGTAATAGATTATTTAAAGGTAAAGAGTGTTTTATATACCATGAAATGAAAGATAAAAAAGGTATAAGTGTTTGTAATAGTTTATGGAAATGTTTAAACTGTAAACGAATTATTAATCAATATGAGAGGAAATCAAAAGAACATAGATGTGGTGAAAAACGATGTAAAAACTGCTGGCAATGGGTTCTAAATGATCATAAATGTTTTATGAAACGTAAAGATACAAAAGGTGGTAAATGTATAAAAGACTGTGTTGAAAATATTCCATTTAAAGATAAATGGTGTGAAAAATGTAAATATGAATATACTGAAAAATATTTCTTTTTTGATGTTGAAACGAAACAAGAAACAGGAATTCATGAAGTAAATCTAGTTATAAATCATGGTTTTAAAGGAGATGAAAATATATTTAAAAATGAAGATGAATATTGTGAATGGTTATTTGATAAAAAACATTACGGCTATACAGTATTAGCACATTATGGAAAAGGATTTGATTTTCAATTCTTAGCTAAGTATTGTTTTAAAAATAAAATTGAAGTATTCACTATATATAATGGAAATAAACTTAATTATATGCAAATTCCTTGTTTAAATATGAGATTTATTGATTCTATTAATTTTACATTAGTTCCATTAAGAAATTTTCCTAAAACATTTGGATTAGATGAACTAGCAAAAGGGTATTTTCCTCATTTATTCAATACATCAAATAATCAAAATTATGTAGGTCTATATCCTAAAAATATTACTATGGTTATGATAGTATGACATCAGAACAGAGAGAAATGTTTGATAAATGGTATAATACTGTAAGACATGAAACATTTGATTTTCAAAAAGAATTCATTAAATACTGTAGATCAGATGTAGATATTTTAAGGAGAGGATGCTTAGAATTTAGAAAATTATTTTTAGAAATTGCAAACATAGATCCCTTTAAATATGTTACATTAGCAGGTGTATGTATGGCTATTTACAGAGATAAATTCCTAAAAGAAAATACAATTGCTGTTGATGACGATATAATTCATAAAGATAAATATAGTAAAAATCTATTGTTTGGTTAGATTATTTATCTCAGAAACATAATATTAATATTCAACATGCTTTAAATGGTGGAGAAAAGAAATTAAAATTAGGTAATAAATATTATAAAGTAGATGGATTTTATAATAATATAGTGTATCAGTTTCAAGGATGTCACTGGCATGGATGTCCTAAATGTTATAGAGAATCAACTATAAATATTCAAAATCAGATATGTATGAAAGACTTATATAATAGAACAAAAAAGATAAATAAGAAGATAAAAAATAATGGATATGAATTAATTGAAATATGGGAATGTGATTTTGATAATAATAAGGAAATTAAAAAATATATGAAAACTGAATGGAATAGAGATTTTGTAGATCCTTTAAATCCTAGAGATGCTTTTTATGGTGGTAGATGTGAACCAACAAAATTGAAATATGAATTCAAAGGAAATGAAAAAGGTAGATATATAGATGTGTGTTCATTATATCCAACAGTTAATTATTTTGATAATTATCCAATTGGTCACCCTACAAAAATATTTAATCCTAAGAAGTATGATAAGAAATGGTTTGGATTAATAAAATGTAAAGTCTTACCACCTAGGAAATTATATCATCCTGTGTTACCATATAAAGGCGAAAAATTAATATTCACTCTATGTAAATCATGTTCTCAAACTATAAAATGTAATCATTTTAAATCGAATCAAATTGTAGAAAAGAAAAGATGTAAAGACTGTTATGAAGTCAGAAATAAAGAATGTAATCATACTGAAAGATGTTTTATTGGTACTTGGACTACTGATGAAATGAGATTAGCACTTAAAAAAGGTTATAAAATTTTAAATATATATGAAGTATGGAATTTTGAAAATAAAACAGATGAACTGTTTAGAGATTATGTTAAAATGTTCTTAAAAATTAAATTAGAAACTGATGATAAATGGTCTGAAAATTTTAAAACTGAAAAGGAATATAAGAGATGTGTTAAAGAAAAATTAGATATAAAATTAGAAAAAATAGAAAAAATCCTGGTTTAAGATTTATAAGTAAGATATGTTTAAACTCTTTATGGGGTAAGTTTGGACAACGAAAAAATATGAAACAAACTGAATATGTAATGGAATTAGAAGATTTTTATAGAATTATATTGAATGATAATATTAAGGAATTAAACATGATATTCATGAATGACGATTGTGTAGAAATGACTTATAAAAAGAAAGACCAATATGCCGAAAATAATTTTAATACAAATGTTTATATAGCAGCATTTACAACTAGTTCTGCAAGAATAAGATTATATAAAATGCTTGATAAATTAGGAGATAAAGTGATATATTATGATACCGATAGTATTGTATATATTGAAGATGGTACAAATAAAATAAAAACAGGATGTATGTTGGGTGAATGGACTGATGAATTAGGAGATGATAAACATATGAAATCATGGATATCTGGAGCCCCTAAAGATTATGGATATATATTAAATGATGGAATTGTAAAAGGAAAAGTTAAAGGATTTAAAATGAGTTATGAGAGTGAAACTGTTTTAAATTTCGATGAGAGAATGAAAGTAATTACAGGAGAAACAGAGTATTTAGATGTGAAAAGTAATCAATTTCAAATTCAAAAAGATAGAAATATTATGGTTAAGAAAACAAATAAAAGATACATGTTTGGATTTGATAAAAGAAGAATTTTAGATGATTATAATACTGTGCCTTTTGGATATTAAATCTTTGAATGTTTTAAACTTCTGAATTTTTAATCTTTCTATTTATAAAAAATTATTCTATATAAATGGATGACATTACACTGATTTTCAATTTTCAAGGATTTATTCTTCCTAATAAAAGTATAATCAGAGAGATAAGTTGGTGTCATTTACATCAACCTGTAGGGGAAACAATTCAAGTATTTGAACCTCATTATATATTAAATGATAGAGAGCGAAGAATTATATATAAATGTACAAGAGATATTCATGGATTAAAATTTAAAAGATTTCCAGATCAAAAATCTCTATGGATAAGTACTGATGAGATTAAAAATTATATAAAAAACTTGTATGAATATTATGGTGGTAAGTTTGTATATAAAGGAGGAATAATGGAAAAACAAATATTTGATGAGTTAGAAATTCCTTCTATAGATCTTGAATTAACTAAATGTGCAAAAATTTTAGGTACTGGATGCTCTATGTATAGATGTATGTTTTACAAGAATTGTATTTCAAAAAAATGAAACCTTATAAATGGATTTATTAGGAGATATGAGAGCTCTCTTTACTGATCGTAAAGGAATCAAATATAGTGATGATATAAGATGTTTATCTCATTTATGTGAAGATTTAATATATGTGAGTAAAGATTATAATAATGAATATCCTGATCTTATTAAATTGATTGCTAAATATCTTAAAAAGATGCATAAACTAATTTTGAAAATAAGAACAAATGAAGAGGTTAAAAATAAAGGATTAGAAATATTTGATGAGATTACAAAAGAAATTACATTTGTGACAAATATATTTTAAAAATATTTATAAAAATGTTTCCTAATAAATGGATGAATTCAACAACATCAGATCATATCCTGAAACTTTCAAATTAAAAGATTTGAATACAGGAAAATATAAACTCATATCATTGAAAAAATCCAAACAAAATTTGGAGATACAACAATTGCAAAATTAGAAGTTAATGATGAAGAAAGAGATTATTTTCTTAAAAAATGTCATGGAAAACTGTCAGATAAAACAATTAAAAAACTCAATAAAGGTAATTATGTTTTTAACTTTAAAGGCAAAATTGATGATAAATATTATGATTATGAATTAGAACTTTAATCTTCCTACACTTTTTATCTTCCTATAAGGGGTATCCATTTTGGGTACCCCTTTTTTTAATGCATTTTTAAAAAGGACTTTGCAAAGTACCAATTCAAAGTAGTTTGTTTTACAACTTTTCTATTCATCACTGAAACCATCATTTCATCACTTTCAAAGCTATTCAAAGTTCAAAATGATTGCAATTGTTCAAAAATGTTCACAAAAATGACTTAAAATGTGTGTTTTTATGATGCTCTAGTTTGATGAAAAACAGAGTAAAAACTTCAATTTTCAAAAATCTGATGTTTTTGACTATTTTATGCTAAAAAATCAATGATTTTTAATGAAAATATGGTGTTTTTGTTCATAAAAAGCCTTAAAATGTTCGTGATTATTGAGGTCTGAAAAATCAAAAAACGCCTGATTTTGAGGTTTTTTGTAGTATATGATGTGTCCCATAGTATGGGACATATACTACTCAGGAGGCTGCACAAAGATGGTCTATTTGCACAACGACCAGTACGGTGTGTGCCATTAACGTCTGCTCATCGGAGATGGTGGTTTCTGTGGTGCCAGGAACACAAGAACTGGACACATCAGCAACGGGGTCAAGTTCTCTTTACGGATCAGAGCCGATTTAGTCTGACGAGCGATTCTCGACTTATACACATCTGGAGAGAGCACGGAACACGCAATCACACCTCCAATATCATCAAAAGGGACTGGTTTGGAGGTGGCGGAGTTCTCGTTTGGGGCGGTATCATGCTTGGTAGCCATACTGACCTCCACATCTTCCAAGGAGGTTCAGTCACTGGTGTCCGCTATTGTACCGAGGTTCTCCTGCCTCATGTGCGTCTGTTTAGAGGTGCTGTGGGTCCTGAGTTCTTCTTCATGGACGACAACGCTACACCTCATCGTACAGTGGCTGTCGCAGAGCTGTTGGAGAGTGAAGATATTCAACGCATGGATTGTCCCGCAAGGTCCCCGGACGTAAATCCAATCAAACACGTGTGGGACCTTCTCGGTAGACGCTTGGCAGCACGTCACCAGCCGCCAGAAACGATTCCGCAGCTGTGATTGGCGCTACAAGAGGAATGGACCGTGATGCCTCAACAGCTCCTTGACAACCTCGTCCTCAGCATGAACAGACGTTGTAAATCCTGCAACGCAGTCAGGGGTGATCATATCCCCTACTAAAGACTAGATTTTTCTTCGCAGCCGCCTGTCACATGGACGTTTCTGTCTTCTGTCCAGTTGTGCTCGAAGCTACCTTTTCAATAAAGTGCCTTTGTATCCTTTGGATTCCTTGTTTGGACGGTTTTGCTCACTTGTCCCATATTCTTACATTTTGGGGATCTTATGGTATGATTTGAGTCGATGTGGAGCACTTCTGCACGACGTTACATTCGAAAAACCGTCTCGTCCTTAATTTTTGCACGCCATTGTAGTACGTCACATCATCTGCTTCCTAATTTTTCTTTTTTTAAAGCACAGAAGAAACCTTTAGTTAATTCCAGACGATGTGTGGAACGAACACCACACATTTTTCGAAGAACCCAATGGCCAGTAAATCCATTGTTGCGTTCGGTCGGCCACCAATGTGTAAACAAGGATTTGTCGGCGACTTCGATCGAGCCGCGTCTCCTCGCTCCGGAGTAAGTTGCTGTAACCGACTAAGCTACACCGACGGAATATATCGCTGCAGATTTGTCGTCTTGACACGTGCTTCACCTCTGTAGTACATCACACTGTTAAAAGAACATTCGCCCACTGGTGTGGAATCCAAGTGTGATAGTGACACTACATTAAACACGCTCGCCGGCGGTCCACGGAAGTTAGAGGGACACGAAGAACTGGTCTTATTACATAAAGGCATTGCTGACAAAGTCTACTACAATGAAAATATCTTGAAATTCTCGTTCTTGTAGCTGCCGCAAGCTCCAAAGATAGCCTGACGGACATCTCGCTGCTACGTTTGCCAATCACCCATACGGCGATCATCCACAGCAATTGTGGCTCTGGGACGATTTTGTCCTAATCGAAGACGAACATCTGTCGTTTAAAACTGCCTACAGTATCTGAACAGGGCATTTTGGAGCATTCAATCAAGGCTGTCTAAAAAACACAAGGCCACGACATTAGAGAGATGAGTTCTCTCCGTCAGTGACGTCATTCTGACGTTACACGGACTGATAGGTCGGGCACATAGTTGGTAACCAATCAGAAGCTTTGTTTTCTGCGTGACGTCACTAAAAGAGGGAATTCATCTTTATGTCATGGCTCCGTGTTTTTTTGATGGTATGACGTATATTCTATTTTAATTTTTATTTTTAGTTCCTTTTCCTATGTAAATTTGATTTTGTTCTCTCTTGCACATTCCATACTAAACGTGATATCTTCTCTCTCACATGAATGAGGTTGGCAACGCTTTTGAGGTCAGAGAGAGTGACGTATGAATGTGATAAGAACGTTAAATAAAAAGGACGATACAGCAGTTGCTTAGTGTGTGTGTGTGTGTGTGTGTGTGTGTGTGTGTGTGTGTGTGGAGATGTTCGATCTTTGTTAAGCTAGAATATACATGAAGTGTAATACTAGCAGTGCTATATTGTGGATGTCATCATTTGTTGCTGGACCAATAAAAGGTTACTGTAAGTTTGGCTTCTGTATATGTTTCGCATCGCCGTAAAACCTTAAATAGAGCTATTTCGTGCATCTATTGCATCGTATTCTCATTTAGTTCAACATTTCCTTAGTCATGGTTTTAGACATAGCGTAACACCAATCTCGCACACGAAAGAGGCTTGCGTTATAACGGCTTTGATTCAATGCACTAGAAGCTTCCTTCTGAAACTGATCTGCATCCATCCTACCACTCGCTCTCCGCCGCTGATAATCATTCATACGATATTTTTGTGACGTAATTAGCTCAATGTTCCACTGAAGAATTGCCTAGAACAGCTACAACGAGCAAGTGTATTCACGCGTCTGTTTAACGAATTTGCATATTCTGGGTTACCTGCGGCAAAAGTAAACGCAGGATAGTCTCCCGCTTAGCAAATTTGCATGTTCGCCTGTTTTCAATGCATTACTTTACATGCACTGGCAGCTATATACATTTTTATAGATTATCTTTTAATTTGGAGCACCAGTGTAGATTTTTAAGCAGTTCCAGAAGTCCGAATAAGATAGTGAATTGTGGTATTTTACTTGTATATTTTAATGACAAAATGCTTATCAAGAATATAGGTCGTGATCTACAAAAAGATAAAAATAAAAATCTCTCTATGCGTAGGTTACGGCGATGCCAAACTGCACCCAACCGACTAACCAGTTGTCTTTCCGTAAATCGTTTAACATTTTTAGAAAATGATGATGAACTGGTAACACACTCCTCTCAGTTCTGTCATTTCCTATTTAGTTTTTCTATATTTTCTTTTTCATTTTCACTTCAAACCTTATGTTTTAGTTATTACAATTAAATTCATTTGCAATATGTGTTTCGTTGTGCTGGCTCAAAACTTTACTCATAATTTTGCTTTCTTTGTGATATACTTTCAATCCGCACGTGTGAATGGGAAACGTTCCAACTTAAAAGAGCTATCAGGAGTAAAACCTAAACGAATTTCAGAAATCACGATGTCAGCGGTATTAGTGGAAAAGTTGAGTTTGATTAAGGAGATAAATAAAAGAGTAACTTCGTACAAATGTGTCAAATGAGATAAAAACTTCACCGTCTTGGTACGATATTAATAAAAGACGAAACTATTTACAGATTAAAATACCCCACTTTTTTTCGGCTGTGGTGATGTCGCAGTAAAAGTGGGTTATTTTAATCTGTAAATAGTTTCGTCTTTTATTAAATATCGTACCAAGATGGTGAAGTTTTTATCTCATTTGATTAAGGAGATATTTGGCGTCATGTAGCCCACACTCTGCTTTTAATCACAACGTACACTATATTATCAAAAGTATTCGGACTACCAAATATTTGCTTGCAAAGAACAGTTGCGCAGGAAGGTGCGCTGTGAGAGGCTGTTCCCCAGGACGATATCAATAACTTCTTTCATTCAATGCCACGGCGTGTCGAGGCTATTATTGTTGCTCAAGGTAACTTCACATGATACTGAGTTTTGAGGCGAAAAAAATCTTGTATAGCTCTACAAATGTAATCGGTTATCTCCTGTAATATGAGGAATCTGCGATACAAATGTCATTTGAATAGCTCGATGCTTTCTTGGTGTTGCAGTTTTCCCAAGCGGTAGTGTATAGAGGTCAGAAAATGTAGTGTATAGAGGTCAGAAAATGTAGTGTATAGAGGTCAGAAAACGTGGTCACACTGCAAGAAATCAAGCTAATACATCGAAGAAATACGGCAGCTAATTTAAAATAACTCCGGCTTTCTGATTTCAGTTTCGTTAGTTTGCACACATACATAAAATCGTTCACACGTGCTCACTGAACAGATTCAGTCACAAGTGTTCCCTCTACTCTATAGTGTATGGCTTTTTTTCTAAGACACTTGACTGAAACATTTCAAAATAAGTGCGTATATTAACCTTCAGCAAAATTCTTTCTATTTCCCATGGACTTATCTTCCGAATTTAAACAACCTTTCAAAAAAAAAAAAAAATCAATCTTATTCTCGTGCTGGACCGTTGAAAAACTATATGTGCGAACGTTTATAGAAACAGTACTGATTCTTTTTCGTTGTAAGAAAATTAAAAATTTTGATTTGAAATATTGGGAAAAATTTCGTATCCATTAACATGTTGAGACGTATACAACCTATTTAACTTTCCATTTTTGTTTACTTTCTGTTATGCCAATTGTGATTACCTCTTCTTGTACTTTATGTACTAAACGGCACGTCGGAACTCTCAAGAGTTTATTTTTTAGGTCACATTGAAAGACAGTCAGATCAAGGAGACGTATATATAAACAAAATCGTTTATCTGAAGGAGTGTGTTAAATGTCGGAGATCTGCGAGTTTTCAGTATTATGGATTAAATAAAATATTTATCATTTGGCCTTGAGCTTCAAGGTTGTCTTTAGAGTTAGTTAGATGTTAACCAACATTATTGTCTGTTACGTTTATGAGCTGTAACGAGTTTTGTGAATCGTCGACTACCTCAGTTGGAAACTGTCTGAAAATCCAGCTTCGTGGAGATCCTTTCAAGGAGGAAGGAATAATAGTCTTATATCGCATATCAGACATAAATTATAAACTTTTCTTTGCCATAATCTTGTCATGATTTTAATCATTTCACCAATGAGTAACATTATTATTTTTGAAATTTCACCTCTTCCTGAGGTTTTCTTCGATTCCTTCCGGGACGGGTTCGACGTATCAAGTCTGGGAAGTGGCATTTCTTTCTCTCAGTTGTCCAGGAACTTCCTTGCTGCTCTACAAGTGTTCAGGGTAGCTGCCTTCTGTAGTTCAATGTAGGTGTTAGGTTGAAGGTCTAGTGTCTGTGTAGAGCTGTGAATGGTCTTAGGTACAACTCTTGTAGCTGATATTACTATGGGGACGGTGATGACGTTCTCCATATGCCACATTTCTTTTACTTCGTATCGTAGGTCGTTACACTTTGACAGCTTCTCTCCGTGCGTCTTTTGGATGTTGCACGTGTTGGGTACGGCTACGGCAATGAGGTATGTTGGCTTCTTCTCCTTGTCGACCAGGACGATGTCGGGTCGATTGTGGGCGATGGTCTTATCTGTTCTGATCGATCTGTCCCAGTACATCTTGTGGGTGTTGTTCTCTAGAAGCGTTGTTGGCTCATACTTGTAGTAGGGGACAGGCTCAGTTGTAATGAGGTGGTGCTTTCTTGCCAATTTCTGTTGGACAATCTTAATGACTTGATTGGACCTGTTCGTGTCCTCTGTTTGTTTGAGGACTCTGCATTCTGCTGTGATATGTTGGAAGGTCTCTGCCGCTTTCCACTGACGTATCCTTCAGGATATTCTTCCAGTAGTTTCTGGTGTTTACAACTTGATCTTGTATAGCCACGAGGAACCCTTCGGTCTCGGAGAAGAGTGATCCGTTTGTTAGCCATGCATTGGAGGTAGTCTTATCTACATGGTCCGATTGCAGATCATTGTAGTGCCTTCCGTGTTGGACTTTCTTGCCCCAAACTTCTTTTGGCTTCCTCATTCCAATCTCGATGTTCTGAGTATTATTACTATTAGTATTGTTGTTGTTGTTGTTGTTGTTGTTTAGGGGTTTAGCGCAATCAATGAGCAACTCAATGTGTTATGAGCAGCCACCCGCCCCTAATTTACATTGTAAAAAAAATTCTAAAATTCATGAGCCATTTTCCGTGATTCGTTTCGTGAATTAACGGAGCATATTCCTGATATAACTTATTCAGTGAATATACGCGAAAACCCCCGAATTTTACGGATTTTTCATACCCCAGCAAAATTCTGAATTTTCAGAAAGCTTTCTGCAATGCAATCTCTTTCGCAAATTAACAGCAAATTCCGTTTTTAAGAGATGTTAACACAAAAAAAGTCTACAGCAACAATAAAGTTGGAGAACCTGGGCTCAGTTTACAAGATACAGAGAGGGGTTAGGCAGGGAGATCCGCTCTCTCTAAAATGATTGAACTCTGTGTTAGAAGACATTTTTAGAAATTTTAACTGGGAAGAAAAGGGATTAAACATAAATGGAAGGTACCTAAATCACTTAAGATTTGCTGACCGCATAGTCATCATTGCAACTAGCAATAGTGAAATGCAGAATATGATAAAGGACTTATGGATGGAAAGTCTTAAAAAAGGTCTGGCAATGAACACAGCAAAAACAAAATATATGAACAATACAGAAAACGATACAGAAAAGATTTTGATAGAAGGAAAAGAAATTGAAAAAAGTAGACGAATACATCTATTTTGGTCAAGTATTCAGTTTTAAAGAATGACAAGAAAGAGAAATCAATAGAAGAATTATCCAAGGTAATAGAGCCTTTTGGATACTTAAAGACCATTTAACCGGTGATCTTCCATTGTGTTTAAAAAGAAAAATCTTCAATGCATGTATTATCCCCGTGTTTACTTATGGAAATGAAACATGGACTATCACAGAGCGACAATGCAAAAAAATACGAGTGTCGGTAAGAAAGTTAGAGAGAAGAATGCTGTGAATAACAAGAAGAGATAGAGTTAGAAATGAAATTATAAGAGAAATAACAGGAATAACAGATATTGTAAAAATAATAAAAGAATCAAAGTGGAGATGTGCTGAACATGTTGGAAGGTGAAATATGGACAAGATTAATAACATAATGTCAACCGAGATATGGAAGGAGATGAAGAGGGTGCCAGCGAATCAGATGGAGAGATGACCTTCAGGAATTTAGAGGTGCTAAATGCTGGACTGAGGCTAAGGATCGAGGAAGTTGGAAGGACTGGGAATGGCCTATACCCTGCAGCGCGTACCAACAGGCTAAGAACAAGATGAAGAACGAAAAAATCTGATTTTTTAGAAACCTTTCCTCAATTCCTTTGCTATATTAACGGTAAATTGCCGTTCTCAAGAGGTGTTGACCGCAAACTCTGAATTTTCAGAAATCTTTCCGCAGTTCCTTTCGCATATTAACGGAAAATTGCTGGTAATAGGAACGATTCACGGGAATACTTGAGGTTTGATTAACTATTAAATTTCACTCGTTTGTCGGAGGACCTGATTTTAAAGTTCTGTTAAGAGATCGGATATTGTGAATAGCATATCGTATGATACTTAAGTTAACGTGATATTCCTTCCCCTCTCCCCACATCTGGTGCGCTAGCTATTGCATATTGTGTTACCGTAAGAAGCCGGTTGCTGAAATCGTTGTAAGGGTAATGGTGTGATGTCTGTGTATCAGTATCTGCAACCAAAAGCTATTGTAGCTATCAACAGTAAATTTTGTATTTAAGGGTTTTGTGAATAATTCACTTTTTCTTAAACATCATTGAAAATCATTTTTAGTTTAAACAGATCTCGAGCCTCAAAGAATTCTGTTGCTTCGAAAAATCACGATGAAAAATAATGTAATTTGTGATAAATCCTCCTATAGAAATTAAAAAATTATTACAAACACAAACCTTTCCAGAAAAATAATAAGCTCCAAAATGCTCAATTAGCCCTCATTAATAGTGAAAAACATTTCATCGTCGCGCGATTCAAGTGCGTGGTCAAGTGTCTTTGTAGGCCGGTGGGTACCGCGCTTCACAGCCGTTTAAGACATACTCTGTTCGATACTCACCAAAGGAAAAGGATTCATTCACTTTGCACGCCAGGACAGAATTTCGACTGAAAAAATCAAGACTGAAATTTCTGTTTAAAAATAGAAAAGCCCGAAACCGACTTTCTTGAAGCTGACAATCCGTTTTTTGGTGTAAATATGACAAAGATGGTAAGTCAGATAATATCCGAAAACTTGAAAATTTTGTCGTCCTGCTCCTCCCGGCAATCACGGGATTGGATTCTTAATCTCCAGATTCGCTAAACACGAATGCCGGTAGCTTTGACTAGCGAATCCTGTGATGGTTATATTCACATTAATCGGGAACTTGAGACTTGGTTGTTCTGGGTGGCGTAGTGGTTAGCATATCCGGGCGCTATCTGGGAGACGCGGTTTCGTTTCCCGCTCCAGGATGACGAAATTTTCAAGTATTCGGATATTATCTGGCTTACCATCCTTGTCATATTTACACCAAAAAACGGATTGTCATCTTCAAAATTTGTATATTATGTAATCCCGTATTTCATTCATGACTTTTTTGAAGTAAACGGGATTACTGACAACGGAAAATCATTCAAAATACTGAAGTTAGAAACGAAAACTTTTCAAAAGGAAAATTTCGTTAAAAGACGGAGACCTATTGGAAAATTTGCTATACGTTATTTTCAGGAATTTCCCGTGAATTCACATCACTTGTTCTTTACAGTTTAGGGCCACCGGTTCCAGGAAAGGGACAGCTCCGTAATATAAACACTCACCACGTGTGTCTCACTCGAAATTCGAACCCGGCCCCATTTCGGATGAATGCTTCGAATCCAACGCTTCATACAACTCGACCACAGGGGCTATTGAGTAACAGTATAATGTCATGTATAAAGTTTAAATTCAAGAGATGATGCACAAAACGTTGCAGCTACCTACCAAAGAGCGTTTTGGTCCTTCTATAGTGCGAATAACAACCTGTACACGCCGAGGCATCGACTTCGCCAGGTGCCCGAGGTAATGCCAGCCATACCTTTTGCAGCATTGTCCACAACTCCACCTGAGACGCCTGTCCAGGATCCATGGATCAGACGTTCCGCTCCACGGCCACACAGAGACCTTCAACGGGATTTAAATTCAGGGACCTTGGGGCCACTGGATGATTCCAAACTCAGAGAGACACCCCTATCTCTAATGTTTTGTCTGCTGAGTGTAGTTTGATGCTCTCAGCTTTGCGTTAATGTGGTTTTTCTTCATGCTATCATCTCAACACACTATGAGGAAGTAAATTCCTCCATCATTTTTATGTCAGAGGAAGGATTCGAACCTTCTGCTCTCGGCTCCGGAGCTCCGAGTGTTATCCACTGCCTTTATCTCATGTGCATCCTGCAAGGCAAGCACGTCACATCTCCCCCACCCCCCACCCGAAAGAGATCCGGGACCATGTGACGCTGTAAGCAGTCATCCCTTGAAGAACGTGCATTTCAAAAGAAATCCCACACAATTTCTTGCTGTGTGGAACGTAACATCACACTAATTTATTTTTTTCGAAGCTTTGCAGAAGGGGTTCTCATTTCCTGTCTCGCGGTGTGGAAAGAACATCACACCATTGCGAGAAATCAAACAGCCGGGTCATCCCGGAAGTTCGGGCGCCAGTATGACGAAGTAAATTTCTCCATCATTTTTATGCCAGAGGCAGGATTCGAACCTGCAGCTCTTGGCTCCGGAGGTCCGAGTGTTATCCACTATACAGTGTTACAAGGAAAGTCCTTGATCAGGCCAATAGCTCACGAACTATGGCAGTTAGCGATTTACTTCTTGTGCAGTTGTATAGGAAACCTCCTATGGCGCACAAAATAACGCGACGAGGGATCCCCTCGCCCCTTTTAAAGGGGGATGGGTGTTGAGGGGGATGTCGCGTTCCCCTTTGCAGATAGGGCAAAAAGTCAATTACAAACTTCTTCAGCGAAGGAAAAACAGTACATAAATGTTCTTGTCTTATAACAAAAGATGGAAGGGGGCCCGGGAATGTGGCTCCAAGAAAATCACAGCATCCGGAAGCAACAACAGAGTATTTACACAAGAACTTATTACTTAGACCTTATCTGAACTGGTAAGTTCTAAGTAAATGAAAGCACAAAGGAAACGTTTTCCTACAAACCTTGTCTACAGTTCTTGTTCTGAAATTAAACGCAGTTCTTTGACATATTCAATATCAGACTTTGATGTCCAATACAGTAAAAAATACACTGAGACAAGGAGAAATAGCATAAAGTAGCGAAACACTCATCTCAATAGAAAAACTGTATGCACATCTAATTGATTTGCGTACGTGGCAAAGCTTTCGACTTCCCATCACTGGTTCACGAAATTTTGGCATACCGGCAGCGCATATCATTTTTGTATTCTAACGACGGAACAGAAAGCGCATTTGAAATCCATGAAAATATGCTTTGGGCATACGACGCAGGTAGCTTTCCGCTTTTTTCGCATTTGGAGACTCCCCTTCCGTCTTTTGTTATGGCACAAAAACATTTATGTACTATTTTTGCCTCGGTGAAGAAGATTGTAATTGATTTTTTTGGCCTATCTGCAAAGGGGGCGCTATAGCCCCTCAACCCCCCAAAAGGGGGCGAGGGGATCCTTCGTGGTGTTATTGTGTGCGCCATAGGAGGTTTCCTATACAACTATACAAGAAGAAATCTCTAACTGCCACAGTTTGTGAGATATTGGCCTGATCACGGACTTTCCTTGTAACCCGGTATAACACTGGCATGTGCTGTCACTGCTATCTGCCTTTTATCTCATGTGCGTCCTGCGGGGCAGGCACGTCACGACACTTTATGCTTTGAGTACCTTTACCCATATTCAATTCATAAAATGTATCTATAATTTTACGCACCAGTTGTGAGGACTTGTTCTGATTTAAGATGAAAAGAAAAGTTAGACTGCGAGTGTTGTCTAATATACAGCACTCATTAAGGCATTTGCATCTAATATTAATCAATTACAAATTCTTCAAAATAAATACGTTCGATTAATATATTCTAAATTTAATTTAAATGGTGACAACTTACTAGGGAAAAATACGTTCAGATATTCCAGAGCCAACCCCAACAAATATAATATTCTAACAATTCAGCAACTGTTTCACTTAGGCAAAATTATGTACAAAGGAATTAAAATGAACCTTGGACAGGAGCTCATAGAAATTAATACTACTACGTACCGTTGTACTTGTAATATTCGCAACCAAACTTTGTTGAGACTAACTACACCTAGAACATAAACTACTAAACAAAGCCTAAATTTTTCTGGTCCGGAGTTTTGGACTTCTTTGCCTGCAGAATTAATATCTATTAATAACTTCAATTTGTTAAAAAATAAATTAAAACACTACTTGTGACGTACCTGCCAGTAGGACGCACACGACATAAAGGCAGATAACAATCAGAATAAACGTCTGCGTAGCTCAGTTGGCAGAGCGACTTGTTCCGGAATAAGCGGACTCGGGTTCGATTCCCGGCGTAGACCGAAAATGACGGAGAAATTTACTTCGTTATAATGGCGCCCGAACTATCCGGATGACCTGACCATTCAAAATCTCGCAATGGTGTGATGCTCTTTCCACACCGCGAGATAGGAAAAAATCAGAGAATCCCTTCCCCAGCGCTTCGAAAAATAAAAATGTGTGATGTTGCATTCCACACACCAGATTGACTGGGAGTTCTCAAGTGCACGTTCTACAGTGGATGGCTGCCTGCAACGATTCATGGTCACGGCTGACCCGTGGGCCATGCCCCCGGCCCTCTTTCGGGGGGGGGATGTGACGTACCTGCCAACGTCACATCCCCCCCGAAAGAGGACGCACACGACATAAAGGCAAATAACAATCAGAATAAACGTCTGCGTAGCTCAGTTGGTAGAGCGACTTGTTCCGGAATAAGCGGACTCGGGTTCGATTCCCGGCGTAGACCGAAAATGACGGAGAAATTTACTTCGTTATATACTTACTTAACAACTGACATCCATTTATTAGTACAAGATGGGGGTTGATTGACAAGGTTTATTCAACTGGGGGTGGGGGATGCGAGGGACTTACCAGGTGAAGATTCAATGACCAAGGGACGGGGGATCTATACAATGTGGATTACTTTAATATTGTTTTTCCCTTGATATGATATTAATTCAATGTTATGATTAGAAGTTTAATTTGATATTTGTTTCCTTTTTTGACTCTCTTGCTGTTATATCAATGTTCTTGTCTTGACTTAAACCTAAGGAGATCAAGGCTGGTCAGGTCTCCTTGAGGCCTTTTCCTTGATCTTCCCTGCTGTTATTTTTATGTTTATGCTTAACTATTCAGAATTATTAATTTTAATATGTAACAGCAAGATCTATAAATGAAATGAAATGAAATGAAAATTTTCATGAAGCTCTCCTGAAAGAAAGCATAGAAATTCGCAACGTAAGCTCAGAAAGAGATTCAACTGATCTACCTTAAAATATTAAAAAGAGAGTAGGAAACCATGTCCTAATTATACATATGTGCCTTCTCTGATTGTTTTTGACCACAAAATATAGCTTTGCGAAAAAATTGAATCTAACAGTGTATTATGACTGCTTATTGTTTGGGAAGCTGTGCGTATGTGTGAGCACAGAACAGAGCAATGCACCTGCCCTTGTGGGTGTGTCTCTGTATATGCAAGTCGCAAAACAACATAAAGAAGACATTTCGAAATTGTTCTCCGTTCGCACGCACGTCTAGACAGACAACACAGGGGAGCCATGGTAATATTGGGGTCACATATTTTAGTTAGGAGCTCTGTGGCTTGCTGTTTCGTGCTGCTTAGTATTTGCACTTTCTTTTTCGTTGAAAGTTGGCTATTTAGTCCTGTCAACCTTAAGTCAAAAATGAAACGACGGGAATATAAAACCTTTTTTTTTTTTTCTTAATCTGTGACACGACATTTAGGATTGAAGGCAGGAAGCTATTTGTTTAAAATCACACGCCCGTAACACAAAAGGATTACAACTGAGAAAAAAAATGGCACTCAATATTTTCTCGAAATAATTTACTTCACGGTTTCGGAACACATTTGCAGGAGTGTATATGCGACTGGCGTAAATACAGATGGAGGAGGGTGGGGGTGGGGAATCAGGAAGCCAGAGCCTTAGCATGGCTTTTTTGTGTGTATAAGTATCAAAACAATTATTTTCATTTAAGAAATGGTGTCGCTTTATAGGAAAAGGTAATTAAATATAACATTTTTGATGCAGATTTTTTACTATCCCTGTGTATAAATGTAATGGCGGCTTTTAAATGGTTTTAGAAATAAAAATATAGTTTGATCACAAGAATAAAATTTAAAATTTATAATGTACTATCTGAATTGCCCGACGTTGCTCGGGAGAATTTGGTGATAATTCACTACCTAAATTTTGTATAAATCAAATGAAAATGATTAATGTTTTACGGAGTGAACCGTACCTGATACTGTATTTCATTTCTTCATTGACTTTGAATTTTATTCTCTGCAGAGTTTTTAGGCACACAGTATTTTTAGTTTTTCCGTTTGATTTTTGTTGTTTACTTACCTTCAGTTCCGATGCTGAATTGTGTTGCAGTTCTTCACTGGAAATCACTTGTCACAAAAAAATCAATTCTTGCACTTATTACAACAAAACGTATTAAATTCCACTTCAAAATAAAAAAGTAAGAAACGGAATTTTTTACGAAAATTTTGTATGGGGATTTCATGACCTCGGGCTCCGACCCCTTCGAAAAATCATCTACTGTCTAAGTTAGAGTACCATGAGATAGTATACCAAATCAAAATAAAAAAGTAAAAAATGGAACTTTTTACGAAAATTTTGTATGGGGACCCTTTGACCCCGGGTTCCGACCCCTTCCAAAAATCGTATACTGTCTAAGTTAGAGTACCATGAGATAGTGTACCAAATTTGGTGGTTCTAAATTGAAAACTGTAGATTTTTCATAGCGGGCAAACAAACAAACATTCAACTTTATATATTAGATTTCGCACTGAACATTCTGCCATTGACACAAACGCAGTTCACAGCTTTTATTGCTGAATTAAAATTTCTTTATGTTTTTTCAAATAAAAGTTGTAAAAAATGGGTTTTCGTTTCCAAGTACCCATAGAAAATTATTTTCCAACAAAAATATCGTTTAATTAGCAATTTGTAAATACATTAACCAAAACTCGTGAAAAATGACGGAGCAGAATGAAACTGAATTAACTCAACGAATGCTTAATAATTGCACGTTTGGTAAACATGCGCTGTTCATGTACAATACACGTCATCATCTTTAGCGTCAGCTGGGAGATAAACATTTATGACGTAACTCGTTTTTGTGTTTCCGAGGAGGTGTTCAGTGACTAGAAACTACACTGGCTTCCATAAATTAAGGAAAAAAAACCCCAGAAAATTCGCGATTATTTATGAACGAAGTGTTGGAAATGCACGAAACTTTGGTATATGACCTGAAATCAGGACCGTAGCTACCGGGAGGGCGATTGCTCTCCCAGAATGTTAATTCCGGGGCGTAAATTCGTGTTTGAGGGATGTAAAAAATAGAAATTGTAACTAAAAATAAGAAGTTACACCCTTCAGTATTTTTTTAAGACTTTAGTCTCATACAGTATTCCATGCAGTTAGCCAGAGTACAGAGTAACATACACTATATGAGGTGTGAATATCTCATATCCATGATATGAGGGGAATTTTCCAAAGGAGTGAACGGAGGCATAGAAAACAATATGCTGATATGTGTAACCTCCATGACCTTTCCGAACATATCGTTGGGATGAAGAGCTAATTAATCATTTGTGCTCTGTCGCAAAAAGTTCTCAGAGCGTTTAATCTGGAAATGATTTTTCCAAGCCCTACCCCTAAAACTTTTCCTATTGTTACGTTCACTACTCGACACTAATTCATTTTGCGCTGATTTGTTTTTCGTTGAAGAGCTAATTAATCATTTGTGCTCTGTCGCAAAAAATTCTCAGAGCGTTTAATGTGGAAATGATTTTTTCAAGCCCTACCCTTAAAGCTTTTCCTATTGTTACGTTCACTACCCGACACTAATTCATTTTGCGATGGTTTGTTTTTCGTTGAAGAGGTAATTAATCATTTGTGCTCTGTCGCAAAAAATTCTCAGGGCGTTTAATCTGGAAATGATTTTTCCAAACCCTACCCCTGAATCTTTTCCGATTGTTACGTTCACTACCCGACACTAATTCATTTTGCGATGGTTTGTTTTTCGTTTTGCATTTCTGTGGAGTGTCGTGTTGTCGGGGCTCACATAATGTTTTCGCTTTGCTTGGTATTTACAACCTGTGGTTCTTATGTATTTACCTAGTTTTTTACATTTTTAATAAAATTATGTAAAAATCTGAAGTGCGATTTTTGAACGATCATAATACTTTCCTATAACGGTGGTGTGTGAGAAAGTAAAACCCAAGTATTATTTGAGTGGAACTCGAAGGGGCGTAATTTCAAGTCTCGCCCTCCCAGATAAGGAAAACTTTCTACGATCCTGCGTGAAATATATTGTGGTGTCAGAGTATTATACGCCAATGAGTGGCGATGGCTTCGGTTTATGCAAATGAGCCGCAGCATAAAAGGGGCTGTTGCGGAGGTGGGTGTCACATCGTTTACGGGAGGGTAAAAAAAGGATTCTGAGTTAGCAGATTTGTTGTAATGTCTACGGGACATCATTTAACAGATAAACTGAGCTGGAGAGCGATCGGAAGACTAGAGGCACGCCAAAGTCAGGCGAAATTTGCAAGATGGCTGGATGTGTGTCCTTCTGTGGTCCACAGACTGTGGAACCAATTTGAAATTACGCAATCAGCTTCTCGAAGGTACAGTGAAGGAAGGCCTAGGGATACAACATCCACGAGTGAGCGATATCTCCAATTAACTGTGCAGAGGAACAGAACGGGTACCCCGACACAGCTGTGATTTGCTCTTGCTGCGGCTACAGGAACGGTGGTATCACTTCCACTGTGCGCAAAAGGTTTCACGAAGGAGATCATTATGCTAGGCAACCCACACATTCTACGTGCTCTTTACCCCTCGTCACAGGAGGAAATTTTTGAATTAGGCAAGACCACGAATTCAATTGGACTGAAAACCAATCCAGGCCAATACTCTTCACAGATGACTCTTCACGAAACCAATGTAGGCCAATACTCTTCACAATTATCGTTTCACAGATATGTTAACGAAAAATTCTGAATTTTCAGAAACCTGTCCGCAATTCCTTTCGTATATTAACGGAAAACATTTCGTTCTCACTTTTTCCTTATCCGTATGACGAGAAATTACCGGTGTTAGGATGAGAATACTTGAGTTTGATTAACTTTTAAATTTCATAGTCTGTCGAATTTTGAAGTTCCGTAGTGAGATCGAATATTATGGATAGCATATCGCATGAATTTTGTTCATTGTGGCACAGGATATTTTTTTCTCCTATCCCCTATTTTATGCACCAGCTGTATATTATACACAGTTGAGTCACATTATTGTGACCACCTCCCACTTTTGACGTCAACAGCGCTTAGCCAATGAAAGAAGGCACGTGTGGTGTTTTCATAGTTTCATATGTAGAGGATTTTAGGAAGGGAATGTCTGACCCCAAGTCTTAAACAACCCTTAGAAATAGGAAACTAGGAGATTTGGGCTAGAGCGCCCGATAGGAATGTGACACGGAAGCGAAGTAGAAAGGGGGAGGAAGAGCCCTTATTTATTACTTGGGGTCAGTACCTAAGGTCCGACGGCTTAACGTGCCCATCCGACGCACGGCGGGTATTTAGCGGATCGAGCGTTCGCACCTTCCGGGAATCAAACCTGAGGCCCTTCGCGTGGCAGTCACGAACGCTGCCCACTCGGCCACCCCGCCGCACGTGTGGTGTGCTGGCTTGGAGGGTATATAAGGTGTGTTGTGAGCATTTTGAAAACATATGCCACGGATGGCTTAGTGGTTAGCAGTTCAGACTATCGATGCAAGGTCCTCAGGTTCAAACCTGGGCTGATCTTTCAGAGATGGTGTGATTTCCTAAAAATCGCTGAATATCCGCCGTGCATCGGACGAGCACGTTAAGTGACGGCCCCCAGGCTGGACCCACTGGTTAAATGGGTATCCTTTCCTATGCCCCCCCTGAAATTCTCTCACCCCTCTATGTGCAACATCGTACTTGTACGGTGGCGCCATCTACTATACTCTAATCTCACTATAAACTGTTCTGTCAAAGTCGCTAGACTTGCTCTCATTCCTTCCGTTTCTGTGTCCTGCCCAAAAGGCGATCTCGCTGTAGGTGGGTGGGACCTAAACTCTACTCACTGTGGACGGAAGTCCTGCAAGAAAATGACAAATACTTAGTTTTGAAAACATATCACTCGTTGCTGCCATGGATAAAAGGAGCGATTTATCAGATTTGCAAAAAGGGATGACTATCGGCTTTCGGGCCAAGAATGGCAGTATTTCTGAAACAACACAGTTTGTGTGGTGCTGTAGTTAAAGTGTATCGTGATTGGAGAAATGGCACCATTGCGAAAAAGCGACGTAAAAACTGCGGAGCACTACGTGACATTGATGTGAGAGGTGAATGTCGGCTTTGAAGGTGCATGAGGGCCGATCGACACGCTACAGTGTAGCAACTCACTAGCCAGGTGAACCAGGAGCTATCGGAAGTGTGTCTAAAACGACAGTTCAGTGAACCCTGCTGCGTATGGGGCTCCGATGCAGACCGATGGTCACTGCACCTATGCCAGCGAACCTGCATCGGCAGAAAAGGCTTACATTTGCACGGCAGTATCGGAATTGGACCTCCGCTGTTTGGCAAGGGATTGCCTTCTCCAATGAGTCACGTTTTCTGCTTCGTCGAACGGATGGACGTTGGCGTATAAGGCGAGAAACATCGGAGAACAAACACTCTTCAACCACTGCTGGAAGAACTGAAGCTAGTGGGGCAGCGTTATGGTCTGTCGAATGTTCTTGTGGCATTCCCTGGGTCCACTAATACCTGTGGAAGGCACTATGGACCAAATTCGTTATGAATCCATCCTTGCAGACCACGTACACCCATACATGATGATTGTCTTCCTTGGGGCGGATTGGATATTCCAGAACGAGAATGCGACGTGTCACACAGATAGAAACGTCCGAGAGTGGTTGGAAGAGCACGACGAAGACTTCAAAGTACTTCCCTGGACCCTAATACTCCAGACTTAAACCCAATTGAGCATCTGTGGGACCACCTCGATCGTGTTGTTTGCTCCATGGATCCCCCACCACGCACCCTCCAGCAGATGTCAGATGCACTACAGTTAGCATGGCTCCACATACCTGTGAACACCTTCAAGCACTTTATTGAGTCACCCCTAGCCCGTCTTACTGCTGTCCGCACTGCACACGGCGGTTATTTTGGATATTAGCTGGTGGTCACAATAATGTGACTCGACCGGGTATATTGTGTCACTCTAAGAAACCTGGTACTTAACTTATTCTACCGGTGATTGTATGATGTCTATGCATCGATCTTTGGACAACTTAGGACAGTTATAGCTATGAAGAGTAAATTTTACATTTAGGAGGTATTTTTTTGTGAAATAATACTATAAAAAAGGACATTTCACCTTTTTTTAAAGATAACTGAAAGTCATTGTCAGTTAAAAAACTCAAGTGGGAAAGCATTTTGTTGCTTCGAAAAATCACGATGAAAAATACTTAAATTTGTGAAAAGTCTTCCTACAGAAAAAAATCACATTAGAAACTTATTCAGAAAAATAATTGGCTTCAACAGAAAATAAAATGACTAAATCACTCTCATTAATGACAAAAATAAAAATAATGAAAAATCGTCGCGCAATTTGTTTTACGGTCGTCGATTTTGCGGAATTTCAGTTTAAATACGAAAAAACCTGAAATGGACATTTCTGGTCGTTCCTCGGATTTCTTAGTGTTTGTGGCTCAGTGGTTAAAGGCGTGCGTTACCTGCTGAACCAACCTAAACGCCGGGCTTCGATCTTGACTGTAGCGGCAGGATTATCTGGTGTAAGGGCTGAAAATTGCAGTCGTCGATTTTGCGGAATTTCAGTTTAAATACGGAAAAACCTGAAATAAACTGATTTTCTGATTACGGAAAATCTGTAAAAACCCGGGAATTAAAACAAACGGGCACTTTTGAAAACGGAAATTTCTGAAAAAGACGGAGACCTAGCTGCAACTTTGCTTCATGTTCTTTTTAGAAATTTTCCGTGAATGCACACCACACTTATTTTTTACAGTTTAAAATTTTCAGAAATTTTCCGTGAATTCACACTACTTATTTGTTACAGTGTAGCCTGGAAATCGGATCATGTCCTTCCTGTTCTTGCAAGGTACTGCAGAGATTTTCATGATAACACTGATTCTGAATCCTAATTTTTCTGTAGAACTTCTGGATGCACATTTATACAGGGGAAAAAAATAGAAAAAGCGTTGGAAGTTTACAGTAGAAAAAGTGTTGGAAATTTACAGTAGCAAAAGCTTAAATTTACAGGAGAAAGCAATAACGAAATTTTCCATTGCATGTTGGAGAACAGCGTACATTCGCATATTATGCCATAGCGAAAAATGGAAAAATACACTTCCTGACAGAGAAAATGCCACACCATGAAGGAATGCTCGAAAACTGACCAAACTGTACATACAAATAGCCAAATACATCCTGAACAACTGATTTAATTGTCACATACAGACTAGGCTCCAGCGGCCGAATATACAGGATGATCAATAAGGAGTGTGGCCCCCATTTTGGGTAATACAGCGTTGAATTCGACGTGCATCGAGGCAATGAGAGTCCGGATAGAGTCCTGGAGTATCGTGAACCATGTGGTGTTGATCCAAGTCCACAGTTCAACTTCAGTTTGCTGGGCTATGAGGGTACTCAACCGACGTCTAATCGTGTCCTACAGACGGTCGGGAGGTCGGGGAATCCTGCTGGCCACGGAAGCATCCGCACACCGTGTAAAGCATTCAGGCTGATCCGGGTGGTATGCACCGTGTAAGCATTCAGGCTGATCCGGGGGTTTTCCTGTTGAAAAACGGCGTTTGGGATGCCCTCCAAACACGGTAATGCCACGGGCCGCAGCACCTCGTATCAGCGGTGAGCGGCTGTTGGCGCTGATAGCACCCCACACCATGACACCATGATTCGGCGCTCCACAATGGCGGAGGAATCCACCCGTTGGCCGCGTCGCTTCCAGACACAGCGATCATCCGTGGTGAGACAGAACAGCGATTCGTCGCTGAACACCACACTGTTCCATTCGGCTGCCACACGCAGCTTTGGAGTGACACCACACCAAGCGGTGACGACGATGGCTCACGTTTAAGGGTAGCCTTCCCAACGGACTGCTGGACACAGCAAACCAAACACACCCAATCGGCGCGACATTGTCCGCGTCGATATTGGAGCTTCCGTTTCTCCGTACACTCCGCAAAATGTCTTCCGTTGTGGCCTGTGAGACCGCTACGGCATGACGTCGGATGCGACGATCGGTGCGCTCGGGCGCCCGTCTCCGTGCTCCGGTCCCTCTACGACGTTGCACAGATCCTTCCTGGGACCACTATTTCCAAATGCGACCAACGGTTGGGGCATCACGTTGGTTTCTTACGCAATACGACGCAAGGACTACCCGGCGGTACGAAGGCCTACGATGACATCTCTCGTGAACTCATCCGTTTGACGAAATTGCGTACGACGGCGCTCTTAACGGCATTGGTACTCCTTGTTCGTTCTCCAGACACGGTTACAGCAGAACCACTCACTTCTAGCGGTCGTGACGACGTCTCGACGGATATCCTTACAGTGGTTGTCCGCTTATATCCTGCACCACATTTGTGCGATTGGTCTGCAAATGAAATCATTTGCATAACTTGTACGTGTGCACACATCCTGCAATTTGCATGGCGCTGCGTTCACGTCTTCGTGGTGTGGCACTTTCTCTGCCAGGCAGTGTATATCATCCTCTTAAACAGATAGTCAATGCTAGATAGTTATCTGGAATTTTTCCCAGAAATTTGTGTTGATTATATTTTTTCAACTTGATGACCAATTGAGTAGTCTCTGGGGTTTCGTGGGGACATGTAACACAAGTGGCCAGAAGGATCAAAAGAATGACAAAGAAATTTCTTCATTGTCTTAACATATTGTCTAATTTCATTTATCTATCTTTTTTTTTTTTATGTGCGATTTTTAAGTTTTTCTGGTTTCCAAATTAAATGTTTGTGTTGAGAGTGTGGCAAGATCTCTTAGATAACAAGCAGGTACAGCGAAATTTGCATATGGTGTTTGTATAAAGTTATTCGTTGTTATAATTTCTGTTTGCCCTCTCCTGGAAACTAAGTTATGGATGCCTATGTGAGCACGTCTTTCGAATCCTTTCCGACGCGAAATTTGTTTTTCGCGGTTATTCATAGTCAATGGAACCGTTTGAAAATTAAATCAACCGGTTTCTACAGTTGATTGAATATCCAGAAATAGAAACAGCTACTTCCGTCCGCCAGCGGCTAAAAGCTATGTTACGAAAATTAATAAATTGTGCACAAAAAGTTTCTCATAGCAGAAGGCAGTATCAGAAACGAAGAGATTTTCAAATCGAACAGTTAAAAGAAGAAATATAAAAGGAAACATGATAGAACTCTATGCCTCCTTGCGGGAGAATTTTTGCATAACGAAAGAGTTGAAAATATGGGGAAAATATTCTCCATAGCAAAAGTTATGCTAA
The DNA here is from genome assembly GCA_039090855.1 of Macrothele yani. NCBI lineage: Eukaryota > Metazoa > Arthropoda > Arachnida > Araneae > Macrothelidae > Macrothele > Macrothele yani. Next base: position 120,791,538 of record CM077003.1, read on the forward strand.
AGAAAACGAACTTTTCAAATACGTCTCCCTGAAGCAGAGACAGAGGGTACAGCCTCCTAGCAGGAAAACTGTGTACTATCCTCTTTAAAAAGAGGATAATGTTCTCCATCTTTATTGTAGCGAATGGCATACAGCCAAAAAAGAAATTTCTCTGTACGGTTTTTAGAAGTGGAGGTACAACTGCAAACATAAGTACACACAAACACCACGTAATGACAGAATTGTGAACTACGAAGAACTCCTCAAGTACAAACCTAGCGCAAATGCGTAGCCAAAGGGCAGGTGGGAGGTCCTCGGGCCCAGACCCTCTTGAGGGTGAATTGCGTACGAATTCAAAGCGATGTACACCGAAGTGCGAGAAAAACTGGTACAGACGAGCTTATGCAAAATACATAGTAACGTCACCTATGCGCGCACTCGGTTGCGCCCGCCAGTGCGCATATAAAGCGATAGACATCCTTGCCAGCTGTCAGGGGGCCGCGGGTTGCCTAGTGGGCAACGTTCGTGACTGCTGTGGAAAGGACCACAGGTTCGATCCCAGGCAGGTACGAACGCTCGATCCACTAAATATCCGCCGTGGGTCGGATGGGCACGTTAAGCCGTCGGACCCCTGGTACTGGCCCCCGGTAATAAATAAGGGCTTCTTCATCCTCCTTTCCACTTTGCTTCCGTGTCACTTTCCTATCGGACACTCTAGCCCAAATCTCCTACTTCCTATTTCTAAGGGTTGTTTAAGACCTGGGGTCAGACACTCCCTTCCTAAAATCCTCTACATATGATCATTTTGCCAGCTGTCAGGGCTGTTTTCGGCATGAGAATGATAAGTAATAACGATTTAAGCGCTTTTCAACGCGGTGTCATAGTTGGCGCTCGTGAGATGGGCCATAGTACTTCGGAGGTAGAAAAGAAGTTCGGATTTTCACGGACGACCTTTGCAAGAGTGTACCGTGACAACAAGAATTCCGTCAAAACCTCCAGCCTACGATACCAGTGCGGCCGTAAAAAGACACTGGGTGAACGTGATCATCGTCGGCTGTCAAGAATCGTTTCACGCGATAGGCGTGCAACACTCTCGCAGGTATCATCGGAATTCAATGCTGCAGCCTCAACAAGCATCAGCGTCCAGACTGTGCAACGTACCCTGCACGATATGGGCTTTGGGAGCCGAAGCCCAACTCGGGTCCCCTTGATGGGTACACGACACAGAACTATGCGTCTCGCTTGGGCACGGCAACACAGCCACTGGACACTTGATGACTGGAAACAAGTAGCTTGCTCTGACGAGTCGTGTCTCCAACTGTATCGGGCAGATGGAAGGATTCGTGTGGCGCAAACCCCATGAAGCCATGGATCCCGCCTGTCAACAGGGAACTGTACCGGCTGGTGGGGGTCCGTAATGGTATGGGGTGTGTTTAGCTGGACTTCACTGGGACCCCTGGTACGTCTACAAACGCCTGTGACCGGCCAACGCTATGTGTGCATCCTTTCTGACGAGGTACACCCATTCATGTCCTGCATTCATGCTGATGGGTTGGGCTTGTTCCAACAGGACAATGCAAGTGTCGGGAGGCCACCTTATGTTTAGAGAAGCATTTATCTGAGTTTGGGGTGTTGCCATTCCTACCCAAGTCCTCAGATATGAACGTGATAGAACACATTTGGGATGCCATGCAACGCACTATCGAACACAGGAATCCGAGACCTCGGAATACACCCGAATTGTGGAACGCTCTGAAGGAAGTATGGTGTGCATTGCCTACAGCATATTTCGAGAAGCTAGTGGAGTCCATGCCCCGTCGTATTTCTGGAGTCCATGCCCCGTCGTATTTCTGGAGGCCATGCCCCTTCGTATTTCTGCAGTCCAGCGCTCCCGTTGGGGAGCTACCAAGTATTAGACGGGTGTACCAGTTTTTTCTGGCACTTCAGTGTATATGTATATATAAAGCTTTCACCGATGCAACAAATCAATGGAACCCCCTCCCCTTAAGAAATTTCTGGCTACGTAACAGACCTAGAGTTTACCGCGAGGTAAATGGTATCGATGCTAAAAGAAGTTTTAAAAGCGAAATTTAAAGGCAAAGATTTCGAGAAAAACAGATTAAACATTTGCGTTCCATAGGAGGAAAATTATGCAGTTCTTTAGGAAGGAAATACGCACAAAATGTTTTCGTAGTTAGTAGTATCTGACTGAAAAATAATTTTTCATTGGGGTATTTAATTCCGTACATATTGTTGTCCAGATATGCTGTAAATGGAAATGTAAACTTACGTCCTCCAAAATTTAAATTACATTAGAAACATTTCGCAGTGGAAACGCTCTCTCTCTCTCTCTCTCTCTCTCTCTCTCTCTCTCTCTCTCTCTCTCTCTCTCTCTCTCTCATATATATAAATATATATACACTGCTGGCCACCCAAAATGCAACACCAAGAGGGACACGAGATAGCAAAGCCAGATTTACTGGACACATAACAGCAGATACAAAGATGAAACGATTGAGCTTACATGCCCGTGCGACTTGCGGAACACGCAGACATCAATAGTTCGTGTGGCTCCCATGGCTGGCAATAACAACCGCTACACGCCACGGCATCGACCGAAAGAGGCTTTGGATGTGGGCTTGGGGTATGTCGGTCCAGGTTGCTTCCACACGTTGCCTCAGTTCATCAGGCGCAACGGCGGGTGGTGCTTGCCGGACCACTCGGTTGCCGATCAGCGACCAGACGTGTTCGACGGGCGACATATCGGGAGAACAGGCGGACCACGGCAGCAATGACACCTGGTGGGTCGTGAAGAATTGTTGCACGATGCGTGCCACGTGTGGGGGCGCATTGTCCTGTTGAAACGTGGCCGCTGGCAGGTCCTGCAGGTAAGGGAGGACTGCAGGCTCCAAAACGTAGGAGATGTAGCGGTGGCTATTGAGTGTATCGGCGATGCGTACCAGAGGGGTGCGGGTGTCATATCCAATTGCGCCCTAAACCATAACGCGAGGCGACGGACCGGTATGGCGATGCATAATGCAGGCACCATTTAGTCTCTCGCCGGGGTACCGCCACACGCGGATCCGACCATCGTGGTGTTGCAGGCAGAAGCGGGATTCGTCGGAGAAGACAATGTCGTGCCATTCTGTAGTCCAGGTGCGGCGTTCAACGGCCCACTGCCGCCGCACTCGCCGGTGGTGTAACGTCAATGTAAATCGGAGTAAGGGGCGCCGTGCGACAAGTCCCTGCTCTTCGAGACGGCGTCGAACGGTACGTGCTGACACAGGTCGTTGCGCAACACACCCTAATTCCTGCGCTAGTGTTCGTGATGTGGCAGTGCGAGCCGTCAATGCCCGCCGCACAACATGCCGGTCCTCTTGTTCGGTGGTGTGCCGCGGCTGCGGCAATCGCTCACGTCGGTCCGTCCGTCCCTCCTGCACCAACCGAATCCATACTCGCATCACTGTGGCTGGATGTCGTCCCAAACGGGCGCCGATGTCTCGGTAAGAAAAACCGCTGTCGCGATAAGCCACTATTTGTCCTCTGTCGAACTCCGAAACGTGCTGGAATGACTGCCGTATGCTGCGACGAGGCATCAGGAAGCTTCCCACGCACAGGTCCGGCAGCACAACGCACTTCCACTACTTACACCCCGCCTTCTGCGCACCCTTCTTATAGTGCTTCTCGGTGGTGTGCCGGGCGCATGTGTTTTGCATATACCCTGCAATGCTAATTGTGTGCATGTCCTCTCGCGGGCGACGCATGCTGCGAATTTCAGGCCAATCGAATGCTTCCTTCTTTGTGTTACATTTTGGGTGGCCAGCAACGAATATACACTATCTACCAACAAGTAATTGGACACCCTTGCAATCGACGATATCTGCGGTCCTGATACACGTCACGGCCGCCGCCGTTAAATATCGTGTGTTAAACAACAACGCAACCAGTCGCATGCAAGATGCCACGCATTTCGGAGCTCTCGAATTTCGAGAAAGGTGTAATCGTCGGGTATCACAGAAATGGCCGATTCATACGTGACATATCCAGCTAGTTGAAGTACCCAAAATCGACAGTGGCCTACGTGATTGGCAAGTGGAAGATGAGAGGTGACTGTCGGAATGTGCCCGGACCCGGCAGACCCACAAAACTGGCAGTTAGAGACCGACGGGTGCTGGCTAGAGAAATTCAGAAGAACCGCACCAAATCGGTGGGCCCCATCCGCAAGGAGTTTCCACAGGCATCCGGGAGTGTTCTTTCGATGAATACCATCCGTAAGGAAGCCCATCTGCTCGGTTATCATGGACGTGCTGCCGCCCACAAGCCTTTGATCACCAAGTCCAATAGCGCTGCTCGGCTAACGTGGTGCAAAGAACGTCGGCAGTAGACCGTTGAACAGTGGAAACAGGTTCTCTGGAGCGACAAATCAAGGTTCACCCTCTACCGTTCGGATGGCAGGGTCTGGGTTTGGTGTCTGCCTGGAGAACGCCTCCTGCCGGAATGTATTGTGCCAACTGTGAAGTTCGGCGGCGGTGGAATTATGCTATGGGGGTGTTTCTCCTGGTATGGCACGGTACCCTTGGTCGCAATTCCTAGTAGACTCAACGCCGAGACCTACTGCACCCTTTTGGATGATCATGCGCTTCTTACGTTGTGGCAGTTTTACGGGGTGGACCTATGTTACTTTCAGGATGACAATGCCACCTGTCATGTTGCTAGGTCCACCATGGCTTGGTATGGTGGCAATGGGGTTAATCGAATGGACTGGCCTACGCAGAGCCCGGACCTTAACCCTACCGAGCACCTCTGGGACGAGTTGGAGCGTTGACTTAAGTGGTGCCCCCTACCGTCCGAAATCGGTGAAGGAACTGACATGTCTTCTCCAAGCCGAGTGTAAGAAGATACCGCTTGCCGTCGTACAACGCCTGGTTGAGAGTATGTCCCGGAGGGTCGCAGCTGTAATCGCCGCTCGTGGAGGCTCCACCAACTATTGAAGTTGAATAAACTTCCTTATATATATATATATAAATTAAATCAACTACAAATTCAAAAATCATTGCGCACAAATGATTAAAATCAGAATTGAAGTTTTTGCACTAGTTTCTGGTACAACTTTTTCGCAACATACTTTGTCTTTTATCCATTTACAAAATTTGTTTAAAAATGAAGGCTCTTTTGTACGTTCATTGCAAGTTAGGGATGTCGTTCACATTGATGAAGATTCTCTGTGGGCAATTTCATCATTACTGCCACTACTGCAAGCTGCATTGGATCCGTTTAATGAAGTACCAAAGGTTCGAACTCCGGAGCAGTTGAGAATCTCACCCGTCCACTTCACCTGTATGTTACAGCCATAATTCCCTTCCGCGTCCAGTTCGGTTTCACTACTCAGTTGATGTAAGAGTAAGGGGAAATGCTTGATATCCTTCTGATGAGTGCCGGTTCACACTTTCTAATTTCTCCTGACGCAATTAAATTGGGCAAAGAGCCGTTCCCGTTTGGCATAAGAAATGACATCTACAGTAGCTCCACGATATCCTATTTACTGTATCATACCCAATAAAAATACTTATGCGTTAGTTTGTTAAAGTACGATGGAAATGGCAATGAGCGCAGCGGGAAATTCGCAAATGTGGGCCTTCCTCTGGTCCACCGAAAACTAGCTGTTTCCTGAAATCTGTTGCAAAACCGTTATTGATTATTAGTTATCAATTAAAACTATAAGATAATACGACAACAACAAAATTATAAAATTGATTGTGAAGCGAAATGTGAGATGCAACTCCCAGTGGGCCGTTTTAGTTACTTTTGAAAAATTGTGACTGCATATGCGTGTGGATACTAAGGAATATTTTTCGGGGGGGGGGGGGGGGGCACAATACTTTGTGGTTTGCCACGGGCGCAGAAATGCTTCTTTTTTCTATAAAATCCTAACGAAGTTTAGAACTCTTAACGAACGTCAGCAGACCGGATCATCTGGATGTAAGAGCGATAAAGAGTTGCACACAAAAACGTCACATGTGCGGTGAAGCACTAGTTGAAAAATGCCGCCTTGCCGCCATAGTATGAGAAACTGTCCTGTATCTTTTGTCGGAACTTCAGGGTGTAAAAGAAAAGAAAGAAAAGGAAAGAAAGTCTGATGCGGATCACTTACTTTCAATATCAGCTTACCCATCTTAGTTCTACTGTTTCAACGTGATATTCTCGTAACTTTTCCTATTCTACAATATTTTGGATTTTTGAAAAATATCTTTGTGAATGAGCCGGATAATTAACATCCGGATTATCTTGGTTTGAATAATCAACTCTTTAGTATTTATGAAAAATCTTTAAAAAGATAATACAGATAAAAACTTGGATGTTGATAAAAAGTCAACAGATGACAAAAACCCGCGGCCCCTACAAATGGCGGTCCTAGTTCGCCTATGTTTATGGCAGGCCCTAATTTCACGTATTTCGAGCTTAAGTCTACAAATAAATCAATGCTCTAAAATTGATTTTTGATTTATATTTTATAACAAAATATTCCATTAAAATTCAAAACAGCGAAGCTTTTTCCAGGAACAGTAACAAAGCATCCAGCAGTAGAATTTTTGTCATGACTGGAAAAACGGTATTAAAAAAATTAAAATTTGTTTACTGATTTTTCTTTATTTATCATCAAATTCTTAGTGTAATTGGGAAATGGTTCGCAACTAAAGAAAAGTTGGAAGTTCTGTTCTAAATGGGATTTGATTCGCAAGTGAGTATGTCCTAACGACATTGCTGCGAATCACAGTAGATTATTGTTTTTCACCTGCTGGTGTTCAGTGCTTGTTTTTTCTGACCCATCTTCCGTGTTGTGTCGAACAGAGGACATTTCAATTATTGTAAATCAGAAATACGCACTCCATATTGATTTCCGTCTCTTTATCTTCGCACAGGTTGAGTGTCCCTCATCCAAAGTGCGTGGGGACGGAAGTGTTCCGGTTTCCGGATTTTTTTTGGTTTGAGGTACTTGTGTATGTTGTATCTATATTAGAGGTCTGCACGGGTCTTATTTGGTGAGCCCGTGCGTTTGAGGTCCATCTCGGCTCGGCGCGTGATGTGCCATTTGGTATTATTTTGTATTTCTATTGTATTTAATTAAATTGTGAAAATTATATAATGAAATATTATTGAAAATATTTAGTTGAATGTAAGTCTGAAAATATTAACTAAACTTTCACAATTATCGAAGAATATAACCTTTGAAGAGAGACAAAAAAGACGACTAAAGTGGGTTCAAAATCGCCTTTTCTCTGAACTAGCAAGCGGTAACACTACAAAAGTCAATCCCCATACAGATTAGGGATAGGAGAAACAATCGATGTCTTCCCACGCTCTCATACCAACACGCACACGGGATGGACACCCCACATCATTGCAGACACCCCCACTCCACATAACACACACACTTTCGGGATCGAGTTTTTTGTTGTCAACAAGCCCCAAAGTGGTTTTACCATCTTACTACCTACAAATGGTAAAAACGCTGTAAGTGCCTCTCCTTGCTCTTGTGATTATGCCATGGGCTATGTCATGGAAGTAAATAAAGCCAGCAAAACATTCAAATAGACCAGAAAATTGGGGAACACTACTTTTTTTCTTTCTTTACCATTGCGAAAAAAAGAATGAGTCGACTTGGCCCGGCTCGGTCTTAAGTGTCTGGTAAAAAGCCCGGCCCGGACCATTGCATTGTTCTCTAAATTAAAAAAAGCCCAAAAGCCCGACCTGGCCCGTGCGGACTTCTAATCTATATAATGGCTTGGGATGCGACCAGATCTGAACACTGAGTCCATTTATAATTCAAGAAATTAAAATTCTTCAGAAGAACAAATCAGCGAACTGAATGGTGGGCAAACGATTCTTTGATGAAAGAACAGATTCTACAAAAAAGAAATGATTCCGTCAAATAATCAGTCAGAATTTCATCTCATTAAACATCAAATGTTTACCAGGGTGTCTCGGTGAAGTTTCATGTTCCGGTCAGAAAACGTAACCTTACAGAGAACTGTAAAAAATGCAATAAATTTCATGAACGTTTTGAAACCAACTTATCTAAAAGCAACGAAATTCCTTTCCATAAAATTTAAAAATAAATTTAGACTGAAAATCTTTTACTAAACCGGAAGAGTCAACGAACGACACAAACGCATCCGACTCAGAGACAATTCGCGTGAGTCATCCCCTGCAGAAATCGTTTACTTGAAGTATCAACAAACAAAACGAACGAACTGTTTTAGTCAGTAGAATCGAAAGAATCGGTTTTCCCATCGCTACAGCAGAGAACAGAGAATCAGAACCCCCTAATAGTTCACTAAACCGTAAGTGTGAAAGAATGACACAAATGGATACGACTTATAATCGAGTCACGAGAGCCATTCCCTATGCAAATCGTTCACAGGAAGTGTCAACGGACGAAACGAACGAATTCTTTTAGTGAGTCAAATCGAAAGAATCGGTTTTCCCATTGCTACAACAGAACAGAGCCTGACCCAACGTACTTGAGGTCACATATCATAGCCGTCGGGCTACGCAACGCCTGCGAACTTTCCCAGAGCCTTCTGGAATTTCTCATACACTGTTAACGTCAAGACATTAATCTCGCTCCTATGTCTTATTTCGACTATTTTCAACAGGGTTCGTCCCCAGCTGGTCCCCTACCACATACTAAAATTTCATCGAAATCGAATCATTTTTACGCAAGTTAAGACGCAAAAGGGCAATGGAATGAATCTCGCTCCTATGTTTTGACCTTTGACCCCATTTCAACCATTTTCAATAGGGTTCGTCCCCAGGTGGTCCCCACCACATACTAAAACTTCATCGAAATCGAACCATTTTTACGCAAGTTATGACGCATAAAGGCAATGGAATGGAACCAACTCCTATGTCCTGACCTTTGATCCCATTTCGCCCATTTTCAATAGAGTTCATCCCCAGATGGTTCCCTACCACATACTGAAATTTCATCGAAATCGAACCATTTTTACGCAAGTTATGACGCATAAGGGCAATGGAATGCATCACACTCATATGTCCTGACCTTTGACCCCATTTCGCCCATTTTGAATAGGGTTCATCCCCAGGTGATCTCCTACCACACACTAAAGTTTCATCGAAATCGAATCGTTTTTACGCGAGGTATCGTGCGGACAGGCGGACAAACAGACGGACAAAGCTGGAGCATATACGCTTCTTCAACCTACGGTTGGAAACCGTAAAAAATAAGTGAAGGAAAGCGAAAGTTTTTAGTGCTAGCAGAAAAGTTGGCACTATATCGAAGAAAGAGAAAATTAGAGCGAGTGTTTTCAGCTTATGTCAAATATATACAGTCATGTCCGTGAAAAACAGAACACCTGAAAGGAGCCGAGTTATGGCTTTGATTTTTACAGGATGTGTTCACTAGGCTAGGCAATACAGAACAAATGATTAGCATCTCGGTGTCATACGTACCAGGCGTGCCGATGTAGCTAATAATCGGTGTGGTCACTTCTGGCTTGTATCACCTATTCTACGCTCTGAGGAATCGAATCAAATAATGTGTGAATGGTGTCCCGGGGAATAGCCATCCAGGATGTATTGACCCACGTTCAAAGTTCATCAGGAGCTCCGGTCGGACGGTCATACTACTGCATTTCTCATTTGAGCGTGTCGCAGGGATTTTCTACGGATGATCAATCCGGCGATCTAGCCAGCCACGGGAGAAGTGGAACGTTGTTATCCCTGAATAAGGCACGTATTGTCGCTGCAACATGCGGTGTGGCATTGTCCTGCTGAAATATGGCCCCAAGGACGTCCTGCAGGTACGAAAGGGAAACCTGCCATAGACTGCCATTGACGTAACGGTCACTCGTTATGGTGGTACGGACTCTCACGAGAGGTACTGTGTTTTCGTATTCAATAGCTCTCCAGGCAAGGGGTGCTATCAGATACAAAAGCATATCACTATCTTATTGGTGAGGTATGCCTCGTGCGAACACATTCTTCTCGACGCCTCTCCCTCTGTTGTAGGCTGACACAAATGTGGCCATCATTTTCGTCTAAACAGAAGCAGATTTCATCTGAGTGGATTTCATCAGAAACAGATTTCGTCTAAACAGAAGCAGATTTCGTCTAAACAGAAGCGGATTTCATAAGAAGCGGATTTCATCACACAATAGTGTGCCATTCGTCACGCCACTCTCTTCGTTCGATGCACTGTTACAGCCTGGCAGTCCGTTTCTGTGGTGTCAAATGTAGCCTGAGGAGGGATCGACGTACTTGCTGTCCAAACTATGATAGCTGACGACGTACTGTTACAACTGACATGGGAGAATGCGTCACAGTGCGCCACTGCTGCGTCAACGCTGTTGAAGATGCAGAACGGTCACTCAAAGACATTCTCATGAGATGACTGTTGTTCCCCGGCGTTTTCTGTGTACGACGTCCAGAACCTTCTCTTCGTGTCCTGCGCCCTTCTTCGTACCATTCACTCTTTCCACGACGGACACACTGCACCCCACACGACCGGCAATCTCCAGGAGGAAAGCATTGCAGTCTCTCATGCCGATACCTCTGTCGATCAGATACTACTAATTATAAAAAATTCTTTTTTGATCAGATACTACTAATTATGAGAACTATTTGCGTGCATATTTCCTTTGCCAAATAATGCAGAATTTCGCCGCTAGGGGTGCAAATGTTTAATCTGTTTATCTTGACATCTATGCTTCTAAATATGCGATTGAAAAAATTGTTTCAACACCGGATACCGTTCACTTTGTGGAGCACTTTATATTTGAGGAGTTTTGTAATTCACAGTTCTTTTGTTAGGTAGCATTGGCGCACCCAGCGTCAGAACTGGGGGCTTAAGCTCCCTCCAATGAGATTAAGAGCAACGCATGTCACAAATTAAGCATTCAAAAATACTATTTTACATATTCAAAAAATTTCATAGTGTCTTCTATTGCATGGTGTTTTCTTCCCAAAGCCCCAAAGAGATTAAGAGCGACATATGTCCCAAATTGAACATTCAAAAATATTATTTTACATGTTCAAAAATTACATAGAGTCTTCTATTGCATGGTGTTTTCTTCTCAAAGCCCCAAAGATATTAAGAGCGACTTACGTCACAAATTAAAAATTCAAAAATATTTTTTTACATGTTCAAAAAATTACATAGTGTCTGATATAGTGTCTTCTATTACATGGTGTCTTCTTTACAAAGGCCCAAAGAGATTAAGAGCAACGTACGTCACAACCGTATATAAATTATATGCGATACAGTTATATATATATATATATATATATATATATGTATTTACAGACACACATTGTGTACGTATATACAGTATATTTAGTCCCCGCCAACAGGAATTCCTAGGTGCGCCACTGCTGGGTAGTGTTTCTGTACTTCTGCTTGCTCCTGCATCTCCGCTTCTAAGAACCCTATTGGGAAATTTCTTTCTTTTACGGTGTGCCATTCGTCACAGTAAAGATGGGGAGCATCATCCCTTTTGAATAATGCCCAGCTTTTCCGCTGGGGGACGTAAAGATCAGAACCTTATTCTAGTTATATCTGCTTCCGGGAGACGTATTTGAAAAGTTTTTTTTCCCCTTAGCATAGCCTTTGCCACGAAGAATACTTTTCGCTTATTTTCAACTTTTCCATTATGCTTTTCCATTATTCTTCCTTTAGAAGGCTTAGAGCTATACCGTGTTTCCTTCTATATTTCTTTTTTTAACGGTTCAGTTTGAAAATATCTTTGTCTCTGATACCTTCCTTCTGCTATGAGAAACTTTCTTCGCGCATGCAAGTTGTTAATTTTCGTAACATTATTCTTAGCCGTTGGTGGAAGTAAGCAGCTGTTTCTATTTCTGGATATTTTATCGATTATAGAAATCCGGTTGATGTTTTGACGTAGGACTACGTCTAATTCCGCGGATAGTATGGGGCGATTTACGGCCAACCGCCTGTGAAAAAAATAGGTCCCAACTGAAATCATTAGAGGGTACAAAATACGTACCGCGCACTAATCGTGTTAGCATATTCGTAAACAGCATGGAGTCCAATTCGCGTACTGCGCAATACATCGTGCTCGCGACGCTCCCCTCCCCTCTCCCCCTGTGCGCGGAGATGATGCAATATTTCTGGGTGTGCCGCCGCCTTTGACTCAGTCTATCTCGGTAACCATGAGCGCAACACAGCCGTGCCTGGTATCGTTTTAAAGTTCTCGACGAGATCTACTCAAATATATGAAGAAGATTTAGCAGTGGTTTGAACTGAACATTTAAAAAATTGTTTTCTTGTAAACCGGTGAACACTTTTGACGGCGTCGCGATTTATCTGGACAACCGTGAGTACAAAACGACTGTGCGTGGTATTGTTTTAAAGCAGAGCTCTCAGCGAGATCTATTCAAATATATAAGAAACATATCGCAATGGTTTAAACTAAAGTTAAAAAAAATTGCTTTCGTGTGAACGGGTAAATATTTTCGACAATGCCGCGGAATTAGCAGAATGAACGCAAGTTAAAGTGGAGAAAATCAAAACGAGAGGCAAGAGCAAGTGATGAGGAATGTAAGAAGCCCAAGGAGACTGAAGCTCCACGAACTGGAGAGTATCGAGAACGCCTGAAAGTAGCCGCCGCCAAACAAAAATCCAACACACCGATCGAACCTGTACTCTGCCCATCTCGAACTCTGATTTGTGTTCGCAATGTATCCAGCATTATTTGTAAAAATTATGTAAGCTACGTTTCATATCATAGAACTGTGTTGGCTATAACAAATTAAATAAACGCTTTGAAACCATACTCGACTAGCTCATTTCAACTCTCCGATCTGCAAGTCGTATAGTCCTACGTTCCAAATTGACGGCTCAACCAGGACTGAGCCTACCTGCACTTTTTCAAATCGGTTCTATTGATTTTGTATAATTCGATAAATTTTAGTCGCACAGGAAAGGATTCAAAGGACGTGATCATTGCAACCAAAAATGCAGTGTCACTTTTCTTGTTTTTGTAACATTTTCAACAAGATATTAACATAGACCTAACCTATAAATAACTGTCATTTCTTTGAAGTCTCCCAGCAAGGACTGTTATTCGGAGGATTCACTGTATCACTAAATAGAACCTCACATTGTTCAATAGCTTTGGGGAGGAAGATAGAGAATTCCGTTCAAGTCTCTATGTGTTTAAAAGTTATCGTGCTTACTCCCAAGAAGTATTAACTAATGACGTCTTGGTGCCAATGATGAAAGACTGTTTCACTGATACTTCTTTCAGCACTCATTTTGAGGGGATGACACCAAACATGAGAAGTTGCGAACAAGATTGCTTATGTAAATTTAAACTGGAACTTATTCGTTGTAGGATGATTTTATTTTCGGAAATGCTAGGAACGCAAGAACTGGGGGGAGGAGGAGAGGGAAGGGGGCGTTCTATGTATTTGGTTCAATGGTGAAAGCCTCATACCATCATCATTGTCAACCATTACCAGTCCACTGCTGGATTAAAGTCTCCCCAAGTTTTTTTCACAACGGTCTGTCTCGTGGAGTCTTCTCCTTGTTACTCCTGCATACTCTCGAATTTCATTCACCCATCTCCCAAGTGGTCCTCTTTTGGGTCTTTTCCTCTCCCTTGGAATCCAGTCTAAAATTTTGGTTGTCCGTCGATTGTCCGTCCTTCTGGCAATATGTCCAGCCCATTTCCATTTCAGGGATTTTACTCTGATCACGATGTCATCCACTCTTGTCATTTTCCTGATCCACGTGATCCTCTTCTTATCTCTTCTGGTTACACAAAGCATGCACCTCTCCATGCTTCCTTTCAGCTGTCTGCAATCCTTGAATGTCTTTTTTAGTTAAGATCCACGTCTCTGCACCATACATAAGCACTGGAAATATGCACTGATCAAACACTTTTCTTTTAAGACATAATGGCATATTGCTCTTAAAAATTGTGCTTTTTCTTCCAAAACCTCTCCATCCAAGTTTTATACGCCGATTGATTTCTTCATCAATGTGACCCTCACTTGATATCTGCTGTCCAAGGTAAATGTAGGTATCGGTTATCTCCAGCTTTTCCCCATCAATCGATAAATCTTCATTTCTTGTAAGAACATTGTACATCAGTTTTGTCTTCTGAAAATGCATTTTTAATCCCACTTCTTTACTCTTCTCAGGAAGTTCCTGGATCATGCTCTGCAGCTCTGAAGGGGCAGTTGCAAAAATGAGTACGCCATCAGGAAACCGAAGGTGAGTTAAATAATCTCCATTAATCTCTATTCCTCTGTTTTCCCAGTTCAGTGATTGAAAGACATTTTGCAATGTGGCATTAAAGTGTTTGGGAGATATGGTGTCACCTTGTCTCGCTCCCTTTCCGAATTTTTATATATATCGCTTAAAATTTGTGCTCAATCCGACCTCAAGGGGGGGGGTCTGGACTTGAGAACTCCCTTCTTGGCTGTGCCTCTCGCGCCACTAGGGTGGTGTAAGTGTTGATTTCTATTTGTATACCATACTTGGAACCATATTTTCGTTTCGAACAACCTGATTTGAAAAATTCACTTTGTCTCGGATATCTTTTGTTATGAGAAATATCACAATTTTAAATTTTTCTTTGCACACATTTCAGCCGATGGTGACCGAAAGTAGCTCTTTCTATTTGTGGATGTTTTACCGATTGTGTGCAAATTTCGTTTATATACTTTCCTTTTCTTTTTTCTTTCTTTCTTTTTTTAACCTGTGCCATACGCTATGAGGAACACTGCTTTGCGCATTTTAATTTATGAGCAGATTTTCTCAAGGAGGTGAAAATGAATTCCCTTTTTCAGTGATTTTTTTCTTGAAAAATCTGCTTTAAAATATTTTTTTTTCTGTTGGAAAGGATTTAATACATACTCATAACTAGGCAATCGATTTTTAGATGTTAAGAAATGGAACAATATTTGTTGTTTATGTGCTAATAATTTCGAAAATCGTTGCTAAAACTAAAAATCTGTTTTGCTAAAACTAGATGTTAAGAAACGGAACAATATTTATTGTTTATGTGATAATAATTTCGAAAATCGTTGCTAAAACTAAAAATCCGTTTTCTTCAACGACAATACAACTAGTTATTTTCTGTAAGAAAAAGATGATGTTAGTACTCAACTTATTGATCACAGTTATACATTTGACGGAAAAAGTTATTTGGAGTTGCACTAGGCAACAAATGCCGTCTCTAGATTTTCCATCGCAAATTTATATCTGTTGTCACTAAATAATGACTAGTATCGAGGAAACGATCGCTACACATCACCTAAAGACAACTTTGCATGCTTTAAGAGAGGGATGCCATTAACAGCAGTCAATTTCGCGTACAAGTTGGCCTTCTAAAACTTGAGCAACTCTACACATAGTTTGAAATCCACTATTTTTTCCTTACATGCACGTACGAATTTGTTTCTTAGGGCGTCTATTTTTGAACCCGAAAGTGTGTTAAGCTTACTTTCAACATCCGCCCTTCTATGCAAAGTTTTGTACGAACTTTGAAAATATTCATAATTAGTTATTGCACAATTAGTACGTTATGCAATAATATAAATATCTTAAAAACATTAAAGTATTTTCATGATGACATTTCTGTTATTCACATGTTGTTTCGGTATTAATTGTAATAATTGCCCACGTAACAATCACTGATTATGAATAATACCGAAACAACACGTGAAGGACAGAAATGTCATCATGAAAATACTTTAATACTTTCGAGATATCTATCCTGCCTTTCTTTAACTGCGCCAGACAATAGGTGTGCTAATTTAATTTCTTATCGAATGGCACAAGAAACTTAACTAGCAGATATGTATGCCAAGTCACTTTTTAAACTAGTATCATTCATTAAATGCTGAACAATTTCGATTGAAGAAGCATCGTCTTTGTCTATTTCGTTGACACTGATCTAAAGTCTTCAAATGATCTGAATACCATGGCATTGCACCAGATATGCCAAAGCGTAACTACTGGTGTAGGCTCCAGTGGGAGAACAGGATTCTTTTTTTTAAAGAGATCAATCCTTGTAGGTGGTTTAATAAACATTTTTTCCCATTCCATGCTAACTTGTCCACTTTAGGGTAAATGGTTCGGATATCTTCACGCAACCTGTGCAAAGCATAAAATGACGAACAAGTATCATTTTCGGAAAGTCACAGAAACACCGTCATCGGCTTCGTTCATGTAAGCTCCAGCGTCCGTAAGACACAGCAATACATTGTCATATTACTTCACACCATTCAGCCACAACAAGTGCACAGGTTCATTAAATAATATAGCAACTGTGACACGATTTGCTGTGGAAATGTCTTCGCACGCTAGCGAAATAAAAGAGTTTCGTCTTTTTTTAACACACCGAATATAACATTTCCCACTTTTCTCTAATTGGAAAAGGTAGTTCCATAACTTTTCTCCCACTGTAATCGGTAGTGTCATTACTTTTCTCCCACTGGAATCGGTAGTTTCATGAATTTTCTCCCACTGGAATCGGTAGTTTGTGAAAGCACAAGTTTGTCAGCGACAGCCAACGAAACCGTGTCCCCTCACTCCGGAGTAAGTCGCTCTTTCAACTGAGCTACGCGGACCGCGTGTGTCCCGCTACAGATTTGTCGTCTTGACACATGTTTTCACCTCTGAAGTACGTCACATCATCTCCCTCTTAATTTTTTTCTTTGTTGAAGCGAAGTAGGAATTTTTCATTAATTCCAAACAATATGTGGAACAAGCATCACACATTTTTCGAAGAATCGAACGGCCAGTGGATTTATTTTCCCCAATCGGGCGCCAATGTGAAAACACAAGTTTGTCCGCTACGGGCATCGAACTCGTTTTCCCTCACTCCGGAGTAAGTCGCTCTCCCAACTGAGCTACGCGGACAGAATATCTCGCTGAAGATTTGTCGTCTTGACACATGTTTTCACCTCTGTAGTACGTCCCAAGTTTCATCACTTTCCTCCCGCTGGAATCGGTAGTTTCATGACTTTTTTGCCACTGGAATCGGTAGTTTTTATCAAATTTATATATTAATTACGGAATTTTGAAAACATATATTTACATCCAAATTTTTCGAAAATATACGTTTCTATGTGAAAATATTTATTTACGCAAAAATCTGTTCCTCATTACACCCGAGAATTCGGTGTCATATTTCTTGTTTCATATGCAAACACGCATTCCCTATATGTGATTAAAAGTTGTCTGGTCGTAATCATGGAAAGTGCTCAAAACCAATTAGTGTTAGGGAAGGGAGCCCTAAATAGTTTTTCGTGTGGGTCCCTGCAGTTTAGCGTTAGGCCAATGCGAACCTTTGTTATAATTGTTTATCATCCCTTTAAGTATTTTTGGAAAGGATATATATATATATATATATATATAAATATATATATATATATATATATATCAGTTATACACTGCGATGCTACTGTAAATTATGGGCTTTTTTTTTCTGGTATAGACTTCCACAGCCTTGGAAAACGTAACTCCTGTCTCCTACAAGTGCTTTTAATTTCAGTGGAAAAAATGGTGGAAAAGAAGAAAAGTGGGTAAGTAACATGTGATACCTACTGCGGTAACAAACCGGTGCGTCGCAAGACATTCGCCAGTTGAAAGTTATAGTCTGCAATTAGGACTCTCATTAAATATTTGTTTAACATCTTCCGCAAATGTCTCCACAGGGCGCAAAAAACTTTTTACTCCTGAAATTGCAGAGCTGAGACAGGAGAATTGCACCGGAAAGATAAAGAAACGGGCGTGTTGCACCGCATAGTCCTTTCCTACCGACGGGCGAGTTGCACCGGAAAGATAGAAAAACGGGCGAGTTGCACCGCATAGTCCTTTTCTACCGACGGGCGAGTTGCACCGCATAGTCCTTTTCTACCGACGGGCGAGTTGCACCGCATAGTCCTTTTCTACCGACGGGCGAGTTGCACCGGAAAGATAGAGAAACGGGCGAGTTGCACCGCATAGTCCTTTCCTACCGACGGGCGAGTTGCACCGGAAAGATAGAGAAACGGGCGAGTTGCACCGGAAAGATAGAGAACCGGGCGAGTTGCACCGCATAGTCCTTTTCTACCGACGGGTGAGTTGCACCGGTGCAACTCGCACCGCGGAAGAAGGCGGGAGGAATGAAGCAAGGTTCTGAAGACTCTGAATTTAAGAACCATAATAATGAAGCAAGGTTAATAAGGGGTTTTTTTTTCAGCCGCATAATTTTCCCTTCACACTTTTTCCAGGCTTAGGACTGGCCGGGGATAATAACTTCTGGCGTGTTTAAAAAATTTGCGGAATGAGTTTCCCTTGTCTTCGTCTTAAAGCAAGATTATGTTCTCTTGTCTTGTTTCATGATCTGTCTTTTACCTCTTTGTCTTATTTCTTCTTATCCCTCTTAGAATTATAATAAGAAATAGCTTTTAAAAATTTAAATCTTGTAAGTTCTTTATTCTTGTACTTCTGCTTCCTTTTATCCATATTTCCCATCCTCTTCTTTAGATTTTGGTTTGGTTGCTTTATGACATTTCCACTATTTTTCAATGCATAAACATCAACCTGAATTTGCTTAATTACTTCGACAAAAGCATAAATATTTGGGCTAGGTGCACTGAAATTAGAATTGAATTTTGCATGCCATGATTCACTGGCATCAGTTTTTCTCTCTCCTTCTATTCTATCCGAAGCCCATATTATGGGTGGGAATTTATTTGGCTTCTTCAGCTACATATGTATCTGTCATATAATCAGTGTATTTTTGCATCCTGCGAGATATCCGACATCAAATAGTCTACGAAACAGTCTGCAACTCCCTCGTGTGTGTGTGTGGGGGGGGGGGGTCCGGTGCAACTACCCCATGCGACAGGAGGGAGTCCGGTGGTGCTATTCACCCTTGAATTTGATTGACAGGTTTAGAGAGGCGTGCAACTAACCCTCGTCAATTTTTTTTGTAGGAGAACTTATTACAAATTAAGTATTTCATTCACCGTGGTTTTTTGAAGCAACAGAAGGCTTTGGAAATTGAGATCTTTTTAAAGTGACAATGACTTTTAATTATGGTTAAGAAAAGGTGAAATGTACTGCTTCACAGTATCATTTCACAAACCTCCTAAAAATAAAATTTACTTTGATAGTTATAAGAGCTTTTGTCTTAAGGCTGTCTTTGAATGAGTGTTAGGTTTCATCTTCCGCAATAGATGGTGCAAAAAATCACTCTTTGTGCGTGGCTGCTACGTCTTGAGTGTCTGTCCCAGAAGCTGGAGTCAGCAAATCGCTGCAGACCTCACGATATTCAGAATGGAAACAGTTTCTCGTTGACTCCACAATGAAAAGACAAAATACGCCATGTTACGTTTTAACTAGTGGCGTTATTTGGGGACGGAGCTCACTAAGTAGGCAGAGTTTCTATTGCTTAAATTCAGGATTTCTCTGCTAATGTACACATTTTCTCTTCAAAAAATGAACGTACAGTAGGATTTAAGATGATCTATAAGAGACAAGATTCCAATCTCACTTTTACCCCTATTCATTGACTTCCATTTGGCTCAGATAAATAGAAAAATCAGGCAGAAATAAAGGATTTCTTTGCTTTCAGACAGAAACACTGCTATGCTAACTTATCGCTCCATCTAGCGCCAAATTGGAATGCTTTCGAGTCAGATAAATTGCATTAAAAAAAAATCTAACAACTTTTTCGGAATAATAACTATGGCATATACGTAGTAGCTATGGGCCGTTTTCATTTGTGCTCAAAATTTCATACACTACAAAGTAATAGTCTCAAAAAAAAAGTAAAGTAATTAATAAAACAAAACTTAAAAAAAATGTAAAAAAGTATAGTAATTTTCTTTTTGGAATAAAGCGAAACGTTTCGATTTTGCTGTTGATATGATACACAGGATTGATAATGGGGAAGGCTTCCTGAAACGTCTTTTATTCAGCGTTGAGGCAACGTTTCACGTCTGTGATGTCCAAGGGCGCCCATAGCGGGGGGAGGGGGCTCGACCCCCCCCCATAGCCATTGGAATAACCTAATTTTGATAAATTTAAAACACTAAAATAGACGAAACCTTTCTTTAAAGCATTTTTAAAAATAATAAGATATTAATGAGCGTAGATCCTTGGCATCTACACTCACCTGATCTTACCTTTCTAGACTTTTTCCTGTGGGGCTGTCAATTATTTTTGTTGTATTTTAGTATCTTGTACATTTACTGAAATGTTTGACAGCCTTGAAGGAGATGAGGATTTTTCTTAGCCCCCCCCCCCCCTAAAGGTACTCATATGGGCGCCACTGGTGATGTCATCAACAGGCATAACTGCAGAATTCAGTGTCTAAAAACCCACATGCCGTCCGTCAGTGAGATTGAACGTGACAGCGCTAAGGTTAACGTCTGGTGCGGTTTCCTGCACAACCGCATCCTAGGCCCATTCTTTTTCGCCGAAAACAAACACAATCACATCCAATATTTATTTGGACACGCTGAGTGAGTTTGTTACCCTCCAATTGGAGGGTCTGCAACCGGCTATCATCTTCCAGCAGGACGGTGCACCCCCTTACTGGGCACTTCGTATTCGTGAGTTTCTTAATGAAGCCTTTCCGGAGCGATGGAATAGACAAGATTGCCCAATTCCTTGGCATCTACGCTCACCTGATCTTACCTATCTAGACTTTTTCCTGTGGGGCCATATGTGAAGAATATTGTGTACCGCACGAAGGTTTGTGATGTCGATGAGCTAAAGCACGGGATTACAGCTGCCATCACAACAATTCCTGGGGACATGCTCGGAAGAACATGGCAGAAGGTCGAATACCGTCTCGACGTACTTCGTCCAACTGTGCCCATGTGGAGCTCTACTAGTATCCCAATAAACTTTGGAACGTGCTGTTCAATATGCAATAAACAGATTTTTGTTCTGTTTTTCCTTTTCTGCCTTATTGAGGGTCAAAGTTGTAAAGATAATTTTGGAACACACTGTATGTTTCAGTGAAGTGAGAATTGAATACAGAAAAATAAATGCGGTAATTATGGGCATTTTCTCGCATTTCATTTCTTCCGAGTTTAACATTGCGATTCTTCGGTTGGCGCATTCTCCTATCTCATCTTGACTATTTATTTATTTTGCTTTGATGTATGTGGTGTTTCGTCGCCTTGATCTGAGAGTGTGTTGCTTGGCGTTTATTTAATTACAAATATTAAATTTTATTCCTTTTCTTCGTTTCTTTGTTTTGATTATTGGACCATATATCAGTTAAATATTTTCGTGCGATTAGTTGTACTCATAATTTCAAGAAAATTAGGAAAACGCTGAACCCAGAAGCCATTCATGCATTTTTTTGTTGTTGTTGAACGCTGGTAACGCCGAGACCCTTTGCTAGTTTACTATAAATCGTTTTGTTTTTCCTTTTCTGTTGACACAGTGAATAGTGGCTTCTTGGGATCTGGATTAGTTTGCTCCCACACGACACTGACGTTTTGGATTCAGGCCAGCTGGCATGTATCTGAGGAAGGAAAACCTCGATGGTACGTTTTTCTCATAGTGTGAAACTAAATGGTTCCTCTTTGCTTCCTTTCTTCTTTTTATTATTCAATAATTAATTCCTTTACCTTGACAGAACAAAAGCGAAACATTTTGAGGTGTAAACCATACAAAGAGCAGCTGGAACGGTTCGTGGACGAAGGCTTGTGAATTTGTATGATGAGGAAAAACTTCGGTCATCTCAATAAACGATGCAAACATCGTTTATTGTGATCAGCGCTTAACAATACCACTCAAGTGCATTGTAGTCCTTTATACAGGGTGACCCAAAAGTCCCTGTGCACCTGACGTACTGTGATAAGAAATAAAAATAAGAAATCTATTAAGTGTAGTTATCGCGCACGTACATGCGATATTGTGAATGGGGAATGCTCTTGTGTTTGGGGCTGGGTTACGCGCATCCTGCCGACTGACCTTGAATGACGCAGCTGGTTTTTCCGGCGTCTGACCGTAATTGAATCAGTCAGTAGAATCGTCACAGAGGCCAGTTGAACATGGTGTTGTCGCTGGAAGGTCGACTGTTTCTGATTGAACATGTGTTCCGTGGTAGAGCTGAATGTACGGACGAAGTGAAACGCAAGTACAGAAAACAATTTCCCGATACCACATCGCAATGCAGTGAGGCGGTTCATTGAAAAGTTCCGCAAAACCGGATCAGTGAGAGATGCTCCGAGAAGCGGTAGATCGCGAGTGTTAACAGAGGAAAAGGTGGAGGATATTTCCGTTCGCATCACTAAAAAGTCCAAAGAAATCGGTTCTAAAATTGGCACAACAAGCAGGTGTTTCATACAGCAGCACCAGTAGGGCACTGAAGATGCGACTGCAGCTCTATCTGTACAAAAACAGAACAGGGCATGAACTGAAGCACACAGACTACTATGGGTGTGTGGAATACTGCAGATGGTTCAAAGACTTCGTTAATGACAACAGAGAGGATATTCACGTTTTTCTCCGATGAGGCGCTCTTTCACTTCTCGTGATATGTGAACAGCCAAAACAGTCGCATGTTGTCGTCCAATAATCAGCATCAGATACACGAAATGCCATTTCAGACGCGTTGATGCATGTCTATACACAGGAGGGGGTCATTTCCAGCATTTGTTGTACCAGGCGCGCTTGTAATTGTTGTACGTTATAACAAAGTAAATTTCTCCATCATTTTTATGCCACGGGAGGGATTCGAACCCCAACTCTCGGCTCCAGAGCTCCGAGTGTTATCTACTATACTACACTGGAATGTGCTTTCGCCGCTATCTGCCTTTATCTTATGTGCGTCCAGCGGGGCAGGCACGTCACATCTCCCCTCGCCCCGAAAAGGGCCGGGAGCATGGTCTACGGGTCAGCCGGGACCATCTGTCGCTGTAGGCAGACATCCTATGAAGAACGTGCATTTGAGAAATCCCAGACAATGTGTGGAACGTAACATCACACTGATTTTTTTTTCGAAGCACTGAAGAAGGGATTTTCATCTTTATTGTTTCGCCGTGTGAAAAGAACATCACATCATTGCGAGAAATTTAACACCCGGGTCATCCTGGAAGTTCGGGCGCCAATATAACGTACAACTTTGTCCACTCCGGAGTAAATCGCTCTCTCAACTGTGCTACGCGAGCGGACATGTGCTCTCACTGCTATCTGCCTTTATCTCATGTGCGTCCTGCGGGGCACGCACGTCACAACGTGTATTGTCTTGCCAGGTGCACCGTGACTTTTGGCTCACCCCGTATATATATAATCCCAAGGTTAATCCCCTTCTCCTCTCTTTGAACATTCAGTAGGTGACAAACACTCCAAGCAGTTACAGCCCTTCTTCAGAGCTCGTTCT
Organism: Macrothele yani; assembly: GCA_039090855.1. Classification (NCBI taxonomy): domain Eukaryota; kingdom Metazoa; phylum Arthropoda; class Arachnida; order Araneae; family Macrothelidae; genus Macrothele; species Macrothele yani. The sequence continues at coordinate 120,814,907 of CM077003.1, forward strand.
CAAGAACCAATATCAACACATAAACTGTAAGCTGGATGGACAGCAGATACCTACGAGGTTGGATCCAAAAGTTCCCGGACCGGGCCCATAGATAGTTAGAGTTATAAAGCTGAAGCACATCTTCCTTCAAAATGAGACCCTTTTGCAAAAACACACTTCTGCCAGAAGCTGTAGAGTCCGTCGAAGCACTTCTGGAACCTAATTTTTTTTTTTTTTTTTGGTTGGGGTTTAACGACCATCGTGAGCAACTCGATGGTCTATAAGCAGTCTCCTGTCTCTAATTTAGGGCCACAGGTTCCAGGGAAGGGAGAGAGCCAGTGCTGTAAGACAAACATAATATCCATGCCTCACCACGATTCGAACCCGGACCCTCCTCGGACGAATGGTCATAAGCCACCGCTCAGACCAGGGCGGCAATCCGTTCTTTGCAATGTCCTTCAGTGCAACCAGCGATGCGCCTTTTCACTTATTCTACGCTCGAAAACCGACGACATTGAAGTCGACGTGCCAGCTCAGGGAAGAAGTAGAAGTCGCAGGAGGCGAGGTCAGGTAAATACGTTTGTTGTAAGAGGATAACAGTTCTTCTTTTGGCGAGTAACTAACGAACGAAGAGTTACCTGTGGGCGGTGCATTGTCGTGCAACAGCACCCACGATTGATCGCCTCACAGTTTGAGGCCACTTCTTGCGGATCGACTCGCGTAGACGTCGGATTATGTCCAGATAAAGCTTCTTGTTGACAGTGCGTCCTTCAGGGATATATTCAAGATGAACATACCCCGGATGTCGAAGAAGACCTCTAGCATTATCTTGCCTTTACTGCGATCACGGCGGAATTTTTGCTCGCGTGGTGACGATGGAGATTTCTACGTATATGCTTCCCGCTTAGTCTGAGAGTCGAAGAGGAAGCACCATTTTTTCATCCCTCGTTATGATTCCTTGGTCGGCGGTGGTTACGAGATCGCCCCTTACCCTCCCCCCATTTACATCCGTACGGCCACCTGATCTTAGGTTAACATGCGTGGGACGACGTGTTGACACACCCTGTGCATCTTTAGATCATATTCCAGAACCCATTGACACGTTGTCTCTGGTATTCCAGAAGAGTCTGCTATTTGCTCGATCGTTTGTTGTCTGTTGGCGCGTACGATGGCTGCAACCTTCGAAATGTTTACATCCGCGCGAACTGTCAGTGGCCGTCCTTCCTTCGTCATATTCGACCTCCTGTCTGCCTTCTCTGAAGCGTCGATGCCAATCGAATGTTTGTGACCGCGACAGCGTGTTTTCGCCAAAAACTTGCTTCCACATCCCGAAGTTTCTGTTGGACTTTTTTATTTATTGCAGGTTTAAGGGTTTAATGACCACTGTGAGCAACTCAGTGGGTTATAAACAGTCGCCCGTCCCTAATTTAAAACCACTGGTTTCAGGGAAGGGAGAAAGACAGCGCCGTAAGACAAACACAGCATCCATGCCTCACTGGGATTCGAACCCGGACCCATCTAAGGTGAATGATCAGAAGCCGTTGCTTAGACCACTGCGCCACCGAGGTGGCCTGTTGAACTTTTGCCGAAACAAACGCAAAACTTAATGGTAACGCGCTGCTCAAAAAATGCCATTTTTCAATAAGTGTCTAAAACTGCATAAGTTGCTTACAGTACTCGGATGTACCCCAGCGAGCGCGTGACGTAGTTGGATGAAACCAATTTCCCTGTGAGGGGAAATAATGTCGTAAGGTAATCCAATAACCACCGTAGGTATGCGATGCTCGTATTTTAACGTACAGGCGCAGTCTGGGAACATTTGGATCGTACTCCGTATATACAGTAAATGCTGTACCGTTCCTTATCATGTACGTCGAAAACAACTCTGGTTTGTGCGCATGAACTACCTGCACACCTATTTAGCGAAATAGACCAGCCGAACTGACATCAGAACTTACGTCAGAGCTGAGCCAGTTCTTGAGAGCGAACGAATAGAGAGAGCGTTCGTGGTCACAATCATGATGTCAGAGCCAATCACAGCCTCTGCCGCCATGTTGGTGAGACGATTGAGAATTAAAGTCGTCTGCTCAAAGTGCTTCAGGTTTGTGACGTCATCCTTACTCTATCTATTCCAGCCTCCTTGAGTGTGACGCAGAGTTTTGTTTTGAGTTGTGATTGTTATGTTCCAACGGGAATCTAATTACATTTTGGTGTATATTTTGTGTATATTTATTTTATAAAATATTTGTGCCGTAAATTGGATTTGCTTCATCATTAGTCTTGTTTTACCCGGAAGACATTTTTTTTTTTTTTTTGATTGGAGGTTTAACGACCACCGTGAGCAACTCAATGGGCTATAAGCAGTCGCCCGTCCCTAATTTAGGGTCACTGGTTCCAGGGAAGGGAGAGAGCCAGTGCCGTAAGACAAACACAACATCCATGCCTGACCGGGATTCGAACACGGACCCCTTACGGACGAATGATCAGAGGCCAGCGCCTTAGACCACTGCGCCACAGGGGCGGCCCCAGAAGACATTACAAAACCTTTTAGATAATAGGTTTTTGCCTGGTAATCTAATCACCATAATTTTCTTGTCATGGTATCATTCAGTTAGCCTTCTAAGATGATTTGAAGAACAGAAACAGAGATCGCAAAATATGATGGGTTAATAAAGCTTAATTCATTCCTTGTATTTTAGGAGAAGCGTCTTTATCTTCTTACAAAGTTAAAAGGTTACGTACACACATTCTGATTGGAACTAACGTCTTTTCTGACTAATTCACACAAACGCCCACTCTCTCACACCCACATCCCCATCCATTCATCCACCTACACACTCAGAGACAATCTCTCTCTCTCTCTCTCTCTCTCTCTCTCTCTCTCTCTCTGTGACACAAAAACCTTATTGTAGAGATTTCTAGAACCTCCATAAGATATTATATCATGAGACCATACTAAAGTACATGTAAAAGCCCGTCATGTCTTCCAGTTCAAGGCTTTACCAGCTTCGGAAACAGAACTTATCTTTCACTCTGATAGACCAAGGAGGTTAGAAGAGATGGAGTAAGGGCCAGCCGTTCCCTTCGTGTAATCAAAATGAAGCCACCGAAACGTCATGATCATGATGTCACAGCCAATCACAGCCTTTGTCGTCATGTTGGTGAAATCATTAATAGGCCGCCCCGGTGGCGCAGTGGTCTAGGGCGTTTTCCTCTGATCATTCGTCCGTAAGGGGTCCGGGTTCGAATCCCGGTCGGGCATGGATGTTGTGTTTGTCTTACGGCACTGGCTCTCTCCCTTCCCTGGAACCAGTGACCCTAAATTAGGGACGGGCGACTGCTTATAGCCCATTGAGTTGCTCACGGTGGTCGTTAAACCTCCAACCAAAAAAAAAAAAAAAAAAAAAAAAAAAAGTACCAGCAACGTCTCACTGCCGGCCCTGTGGCGCAGTGGTCTAAGCGGTGACTTTTAATTATTCGTGCGAGACGGGTCCGGATTCAAATTCCAGTGAGACATGGATGCTGTGTTTGTCTAACAGAACTGGCCCTCTCCCTTCCCCGGAATTAGTGGCTCTGAATTAGCGACGGGCCACTGCTTATAGCCCATCAAGTCGCTCGCGGTGGTCGTTAAACCCACAATAAAAAAAAACAACGTCTGACTGGACGTTGCCATCAGCTACGCGTCTTCTGCTCAAAAAGCTACTAGCTTATAACGTCATCCTTTACTCCATCTATTTTAACCTCCTTGGCTGAAGGAAATAAAAGCTGAAATCCATAATGTGGGTGAACCGGTAACAAATAGTGAAAATGAGAGAAGCGGCCGGCCCGGTGGCGCAGTGGTCTAAGGCGTTGGCCCCTGATCATTCGTCCGTAAGGGGTCCGGGTTCAAATCCCGGTGAGGCATGGATGTTGTGTTTGTCTCACGGCACTGGCTCTTCCCTTCCCTGGAACCAGTGACCCCAAATTAGGGACGGGCGACTGCTTATAGCCCATCAAGTTGCTTACGGTGGTCGTTAAACCTCCAACCAAAAAAAAAAAAAAAGAAAGAAAGAAGCAGTTCGAATTTTGTGGCTTGTAGAGCATTACAATTCGGGTGTGTTACATAAAGTGCATGAAAAAATGATATATTTACACTGCAAGTGCCAGAAAAACAAGGTACAGACGAGCTTATGCAAAATACAGACGAGCTTATGAAAACTATTTCTCCTATGCGCGTACTCGGTTGCGTCCGTCAGGGCGTATATAAAGCGATAAACATCCTTGCCAGCTGTCAGAGCTGTTTTCGGTATGAGAATGACAAGTAATAACGATTTAAGCGATTTTCAACGCGGTGTCATAGTTGGCGTTCGTGAGATGGGCCATAGTATTTCGGAGGTAGAAACGAAGTTCTGATTTTCACGTACGACCATTGCAAGGGTGTACCGTGACTACAAGAATTCCCGCAAAACCTCCAACCTACGATACCCGATACCAGTGTGGCCGTAAAAAGACACTGGGTGAACATGACCATCGTTGGCTGTCAGGAATCGTTTCACGCAATAGGCGTGCAACATTCTCGCAGGTAACATCGGAATTCAATGCTGGAGCCTCAACAAGCATCAGCGTCCGGACCGTGCAACGTACCCTGCACGATAAGGTCTTTGGGAGCCGACACCCAACTGGATTCATGGGTGCACCTGGTAGATCGAAGGATTCGTGTGTGGCGCAAACCCCATGAAGCCATGGATCCCGCCTGTCAACAGGGAACTGTACCGGCTGGTGGATGGGGGGGGTCCGTAATGGTATGGAGTGTGTTTAGCTGCACTTCACTGGGACCCCTGGTACGTCTACAAACGTCTGTGCCCGGCCAACGCTATGTGCACATCCTTTCTGACGAGGTACACCCGTTCATGACCTGCATTCATGCTGATGGGTTGGGCCTGTTCCAACTGGACAATGCACCTCCACACAAGTGTCGGGACGCTACATTATATTTAGAGGAGCATTCATCTGAGTTTGGGGTGTTGCCATTCCTACCCAAGTCCCCAGATCTGAACGTGATAGAACACATTTGTGATGCCATGCAACGCGCTATCGAACACAGGAATCCGAGACCTCGGAATACACCCGAATTGTGGGACGCTCTGCACGAAGTATGGTGTGCCTTGCCAGCAGCATATTTCCAGAAGCTAGTGGAGTCCATGTCCCGTCGTATTTCTGCACTCCTGCGCTCCCGTGGGGGACCTACCAAGTATTAGACTAGTGTACCAGTTTTTCTGGCACTTCAGTGTATATATAGACGGTTAACTATGAACTGATTTTTCTAATTTTGTTGTAACTGTTCCTTCTTCCTTTACCAGTTTTTATTTCATCAATAAAGGCAAAAAATCAACTTAAATTTTTTGGGGTATCAAAAACATTGCCATTTCTGAAAGAAAAAGAGCTACGATTAAATGAAAATTAATATGGGAGTACGGGACAGTGATGTGCGCAAATTATCACGGGTTTAGTAACACTTAAAACGCCGTTGATGAAACGTAGTCTTTAGTTAGTTCGGAGGGTTGCCGTTGAAAAACAAAAGTGGACAGTGTAAGTTACAGAAATCACACACGCCGCCCCGGTGGCGCAGTGGTCTAAGGCGTTGGCCTCTGATCATTCGTCCGTAAGGGGGCCGGGTTCGAATCCCGGTCAGGCATGGATGTTGTGTTTGTCTTACGGCACTGGCTCTCTCCCTTCCCTGGAACCAGTGACACTAAATTAGGGACGGGCGACTGCTTATAGCCCATTGAGTTGCTCACGGTGGTCGTTAAACCTCCAATCAAAAAAAAAAAAAAAAAATCACACCTGATCTGTAAATCTGATTACGACGAGCTACCTGAGTAATATGAAAGATGGCTAAATATTGTCTTCAGAGATAACACCGGCATCTATGTGTGTGCGTGTGTGTGTGTGAGATAGAGAAGGGACGATGGCTGTGCGCGCTTGTGACGACATACCTGCGAAAGAGATTCCGCGTCGTGTATAGTTGAGTGCCATATACAGCGCTTCATGCTTATAGTGTAGAGTACCACCGCACGTCAGTCGTTCATCTCTTATAGTCATCGAGGGTAATTTAACTGCCTAGCGGTATGTGGCTATTTAGAACATACCAAATGCAGCATTCCACCAAGAAAATGCCAGACCACATATTTCATACGTTGCTCAACAGGGTCCACAAGCCGTTCTTCTGCGGCCATAGCAATCCTGGTGTCCGAATCTTGCGCCAATTGAGCACAGCTGGTGTTTTGTGAAATGACGTCTGAGAATAGCGAGACAGATCTTCTCGTGCAGGTGCAGCAAATTTGGAGAACTATAGACAAGCGCTCTTACTAGTGACCTGTTTGACTCACTAATTATCGATATTAGCATTTCTATCGTCATGAGAGATGGCCATTGTAACGTACCAGGAGATGTGACGTACCTGCCAGAAGGACGCACACGACATAAAGGCAGATAGGAATCAGAATAAAACGTCCGCGTAGCTCAATTGGTAGAGCAACTTATTCCGGAATGAGGGGACCCGGGTTCGAATCCTGGCGTGGACAGAAATGATGGAGAAATATTATTCGTTATAATGGCCCCCGAACTATCCGGATGATCCGACCGTTCAAAATCTCGCATTGGTGTGATGTTATTTCCACACCGCGAGATAGGAAAAATAAGAGAATCCCTTCTCCAGCACTTCGAAAAAAAAAAAAAAAATAAGGGGGAGATGATGTAACGTATCTGCCTTTATGTCGTGTGCCAGAAGGACGCACACGACATAAAGGCAGATAGGAATCAGAATAAAACGTCCGCGTAGCTCAATTGGTAGAGCAACTTATTCCGGAATGAGGGGATCCGGGTTCGAGCCCCGGCGCGGATAAAAATGACGGAGAAATTTACTTCGTTATACCATGCCTTGTACTAATGTTAACTTAACATCTGTGGATCCACCCCATTAAACAGCTGGAAAAATTATTTGTTATTTGTACTACTGTTGTAACGTATACTCTAGATTCGGTTTCTTTTTGATTTTACTATCTGTTGTTATTTTATTTTCCTATCCAAATTATCTTCTCACTTAACGAGATGTTATTTCTCCCGCTGAATTATATGTGGCAACGAGTGTAAGTCATAACGTGGTGGTATGCTGTATATATAGGCGCGCTCAACTATACCAAGCAGCTTCGTTTTATATGTGATAGGTTCTTCCTAATTATTGTTATGCGATTCTACGATAGTACGAAAGTTCGGTCTAACAGTAGTTGTGTTATTTTGGAGTGTGTATTTGAGTAATACCAGGAGCTCCCCAATAAAAGGTTAAAAGTGAGTACGTTTTCTTAGTTCATTTTATTGTCAGACCTCTGTCTGGCCGTTAAGTCTATTTCATTGAGTGTTTTCGTTAAGTTCAGGGTATATTGTGTTTACCGCTCTAATAAGTAGCCTTCAAGGTACTAATGTACTAAAACCGAAGTTATAGTACTGATATTCAAGATAATGAGGAACGCTGAGTAAAAAGAAGTTCCATATTCTTGGAATTTATTGCACGTGCGTGTCTTACCTAAACAAACTTTAGCACTTTGAAGATTAAGCACACTTTAACTACGTCAAGTAACCTTTCAATAACCCTAACGTGACTTAACGTTTGCTTTCCTGCACTACACGTCCAGGCGGAGAATTCTATTCATTATACTGTCGTTAAACACGTCGCTTTATATCATATGTGCGATATTATTTCCGGATGAGGCCGATCATTTTATACACTGATGAGCATTACACTACGCCCACCCCCAGCCTAGAGAAATGAGCGCGCCCGAATGCCGAACGGGGGACAGGTGAAGTCCACATATACAACCCGAGGACCGGCTCTCGGTTAGTAGAGTGTTCGTAGTCAGAATGGGAAAAGTTGCCTGCTTATCGGGGTTTGATAAAGGACAAATTGTGATGGTACGGCGCCTCGGAACTACGATCTCAGAAACGGCGCTGCTTGTGGGTTGTTCACGTGCTGCTGTATTGAGTATGTATCAAAAGTGGTGCACAGATGGTCAAACGACGAATCGTCATCCAGCACTGTGTCGCCCGCAGCTCATTGATGCCAGAGGGGAGCAGAGACTGTGGTGCATTGTTCACAGCGACCGCAGAGCCACAATGCCACAAATCACCGGCAGCTACAACAGTGATGTTCAGGGCAATGTGTCACAGCACACAGTTCATCGCAGCTTTCTGCGCAAGGGCCTGGGTAGCCGAAAACCCAGCCGGGTTCCCATGCTCACTGCACGTCATCGCCAACAACGCATGAAATGGGCCCAAAATCATCGAGATTGGAAGAAAGTGGCTTGGTCTGACGAATCGAGATTCCTGGTGCATCACGTAGACGGCCCAGCGTGGATACGCCGATTACCAACGGAGGCTATGGCACCTGGATGCACTGTTGGGAGGGAAAAGACCGGCAGCTGCGGTGTTATGCTGTGGGAGATGTTTTCTTGGGACACTTTAGGACCCATTATCCCAATAGTACAATCTCTGACAGCTGTCAGGTATCTGAACATCGTTGCTGACCAAGTACACCCATTCATGACAACTGTGTTCTCTGCTTGTGATGGTCATTACCAACAAATAATGCGCCATGCCACACTGCCAGAATCGTCAAGGATTGGTTCGAGGAACGAGCTGGTGACTTTCTGTTAATACCCTGGCCTCTAAATTCACCTGACATGAACCCAATCGAACATTTGTGGTTCGACTTGGAAAAGCGTGTTCGAGCTAAATCACCACCACCCCGAAATATACGGAAACTGGAGAACCTGCTGTTGACATTATCGTACCAGACACCCCAGGATACCTATCGCCACCTCATCGAATCGATGCCTCGCCGAGTGGACGCTGTTTTGCTGGCTAAAGGGGGTCCTACAGCTTACTAGGCAGGTTGTCATAATGTAATGCTGGCTCATAGGTGCATAATGTATCATGTATCATTTAATGAACTCAACGAGCCGCCTCGGTATCCGAATGGCCTGGAGGCGCGGGCCTTGGGCCAGTCGTCTGAGATGGGACCATGTACGACTCCCGGATGAGGCTTGGGTGGTGCGCGTGAGCTAGATGACGCTACTTCTGTACACTTCCTGGAACCAGCAACCCTAAATCTGAGACTAACGACTGCTTTTTACCCCTTGAGTTTTTCATGGTAAGCGTTAGCCCCCTTCCAACAAAATACGAAAAAAAGAGAAGAATCCAGCTGATAAAGTAAAGCTGATCTGAAGCAGTTTTTTTTTTTAATTGTTTTTCATGATCGATTTTTTTTTGCCAAATCTCTCAACACTACCCCGGTGGCGCAGTGGTTAAAGCACTGGCTTGTTATCATTCGTCCGAGTTGGGTCCGGGTTGGAATCCCGTGAAGCATGGATATTGTGTTTGTCTTACGGCAGTGGTTTTCTCCCTTCTCTGGAACTAGTGGCCGGTCCTAAATTAGGGGCCGCCCCGGTGGCGCAGTGGTCTAAGCGATGGCCTCTGATCATTTGTCCGTAAGGGGTCCGGGTTCGAATCCCGGTGAGGCATGGATGTTGTGTTTGTCTTACGGCACTGGCTCTCTCTCTTCCCTGGAACCAGTGACCCTAAATTAGGGACGGACGACTGCTTATAACCCATTGAGTTGCTCACGGTGGTCGTTAAACCTCCAATCAAAAAAAAAAAAAAATAAAATAAATTAGGGACCGGTGGGTGACTGCTTATAGCCTATTGAGTTATTCACGGTGGTTTTTAATCCCCACCCCCACCCCGCTCAAAAAAAATTCTTTGGTGCCACGGGAAAATTTTTGAGGTAATCCAGCGTGGTATTTTCATTTTTATTTTATGCCCCTTGTGGTTAACGATGACTTACAAAATAGATCTCAGTCAGGAGAAAAGGAAAACGAAACGACCCATAATGAGGCTAAATGACTTTCAGAAGACAAAGGTTTAGAACCTGCTGCTAGTTGCGATTCACGGAAAAAAAAAAAAAAGTGTGCGTGATTGCGGGTTATATCATTGTTATTTCCTCGTCATTATCTCACGCCCTCCTTTCTGTAAAATGCGAGGAATCTCTCGTGTTCCGGATTTCTATTTACAGGTCGGCAGCAGAAAACGAGACATACGTCTTTTATAAGCCTATAGGAGCTCTTTGAAGAGCCTCCTTCTTTGTGAGTAGTAAGCCTCACCCTTTACTGCTTACAGAATCGTCATTCTTTGAGCACATTGCCGTCCCACTTTCTTACATTTACTCAGGCGGAAGTAAAATATAAGCTTGTTTTGTTGCCTTTTAGATTTTTGTCCTAACTGTCTGACAAAAAAGCGAGAAACAAAATCTAAAATTTCTTATATATTCTACTTTTCTTATACTCGAGCCAGAGCACTCATCCGCGAAAGTCTACAAATCAAAATAAATCTATGGTGACTGAGTGGTCAGAGGGGCGAGCTTCTGGCAGATCGTCCAAGTGTGGGCCCGGGTTCGAGTCTTGGAAAAGGAATATGTTTACCTGGTTCTGTCACTTTCTCGAAACAAACTAGTGGCCCTAAATAAGGGAGGAGTGACTCCTTAAAGCCTTAGAGCCTAATGGTAGTTGCTCAGTTTCGAGAAATCTACCCTCCATTTCGTATAGAGGAGTGACAAATTTATAATTCTGCTTGATAGTTCAGGCTGTCCTTGAAAAAGAGGATGAAGGTAAATTTCATTTTCAGAAATAATACGTTAATACATCTCCACAGATCAAATACACTGGTGTCTAAAAGTTAAGGATAATCAACAAAAAATGTTAAATTTTAAAAACGAGATGGCAGAGTGAAATAGGTTTTTACAATACATAGACCCATTAGTGAGGAACTTAAATGTACAGTACAAATCACATAAAAAAAAATAATGAACTGGGGAAACGTACCAACAGTCCAAAATGGTGAAAACAGCAGGAATTTTCCGGAGGAGTTTCTGATTTTGTACAACGGTCTAATAAGGCGTATGTTAACCCCTTGCAGCGACACAAGTGCAGCTCTGATGTTTCATGCTGTTGAAGAGGGAAACAAAAAGACTCGATGGCAGCAAATTTCACTCATGAACCAGAACAGATCGGAGTTCCTCGAGAGTTCTGGCAGGAGGTTGACGACATGTAATGCATCTCCCAAATGCATCCCACATGTGCTCTCTTGGGTTGAGGTCTGAGAATGTGCTGGCCATGGCATACGGTGGATATCTTCACTTTCCATATAATCATGGAAAAACAGCAGCTTTTTGAGGTCTCGCGTTATCGTCGTTGAACAGGAAATGTGGACCAACAGAACCCCGAAACACCACACGTAGGGATCATAGATTTCGTCCTTGTATCTCCCACCTATTCAAGCTCCACTAGAATAGACATGGAGCTATGTGCGCCCGTCGGACATAATGCCACACCAGAAAGTTGACCACCACCTCTGTAATAATGCATTTCTCGGATGTCTGTGGGAGAACAATGGGCTCCAGGTTCTCTCCAGATGAGAACAGTACACTTTCACTTTCGAGACTGAACATGGATTCATCGGAGAGGAGGAGATATAGCATATAGCAGTTTTCCTGACATACTGTTTTTCTTTTCATTGATTTTCGTCCCATTCTCCATGTTGTCTGCACTACAGTACCCTGGCATTTCTTGCTGACGGAGTGAGTGGGATGCAAATTGCAGGTCTTCTTGTGGAAAGTCCTTGCTCGTTGAGCAGTCTGTGTATTGTTTGCCTTGAAGCAGCTGGTTCACCAACCGCAGACAGCTTTAAAGCAAGCGCTCTCGCTCACATCGACCTGTTACATCTCGCTGTTAGTGCCACATTCCCATCATCCTGAGCAGTTGTAATCCGTGGACGACCTGCCACAGGTTGACGATTAACATGCCCAGTGTCTGGTAGCTTCTCCAAAGTCTGGATACGATCGATTGATTCACGACAGTGTCATTGGCAACGTTACACTGCGTCTGGCCGATTCGGACATTCCAAAAATGCGATTACGTGTAAATGTATCCATTTGGCGTTTTCCTGACATACTGTTTTAATAAAAAACAAATTCTACTACTAACAGGGCGCGATAATGACAAGAAATGTATAGATGAAAGAGTAACTTCGTACAAATGTGTCAAATGAAATAAAAACTTCACCATCTTGGTACGATATTTAATAAAAGATTAAACTATTTACAGATTAAAATACCTCACTAGTACTTTTGGAGCAACATTCACCCCATCATCAGGTGGAACAGAGAGGTAATTCAGCACTCGCTTAGCTTTTTATATCAGTGCAGCGATGCACTATGGGAAAGAATCTTGAATGTCATGTGGGTCGTGGCTGTTGCCATTACATCGGAACAAAAGATACAATTCCCAAACAGCAATTTCACATTAAATAGAAATTTTGTTACAAATGAATGTTATTGTCATATTGGTAAATTGTTGATAATACTTAATTTATTATTACTGTAATTTAAAGTGCAAATTGGTAATATAGTCTTTTCAAATTTTTTAAATGTCCGTAGGTGTGTAGTCATTGCAGCAATTGCCCCCAAATCTTCGATATACATGCTTTCAACAAAATACTGCTATCAATTTTCTTATTAGAAGAGCTTTCACGCATTCTTCAAACGATAGCCATTTACAGTTTGAGATTAAGTTCATTTTCAAATTGGCGGATAAACATGGATACCCAAGGATGATGGTTAGCAAATTATACATTGTATAACAGAATACTAAATGAACGAACCATTAATCTGAAGCAAGACCCGAGGCCTAATAAACGGTACGTGGGAGCATTGGATCAACACCCCCATATCAACAATGCACTATCTCGTATTTGCTCACAACATAATATACAGTTTGGCACCCGATCACGAAACCTTCTATCATCTGTTAAAAAAGATCGAGGAATAACTGATATCATGAGCAAATGGGGTGTATACAATATTCCACTACTGGACCCACTACAGGAGAACACGTCAGCAATTATATAGGCTCGACACGTAGAAGCTTGGGTACCCGTGTCTATGAACATAAATACGATATCCGAACCAGTAGTAACAACACGGCATTATTAAAGGAATGTCGTTAATGAAATACTACAACCAGACTAGGCGAACATTAAAGTACTGAACACTCCAGTGTATACACCCTCGCTGCATTTTGTTGAAAGCATGTATATCGAAGCTTTGGGGGCAACTGCTGCAATGACTACACACCTACGGACATTTCAAATATTTGGAAAGACCATATTACCAATTTGAACTTTAAATTACAGTAGTAATAAATTAAATATTATCAACAATTTACCAATATAACAATAACATTCATTTGTAACAAAATTTCAATTTAATGTGAAATTGCTGTTCGGGAATTCTATCTTTTGTTCCGATGTAATGGCAACAGTCACGATCCACATGACACTTAAGATTCTTTCCCATAGTGCATCGCTGCACTCCTATAAAAAGCTAAGCGAGTGCTGAATTACCTCTCTTCGACTATTTCCTCAGTGTTCTCGGCTGAAGCGTGGGCCCTAATATCAGCGCTTGAATTTTCTCCCGGCCCGTGCGGTGGCCTCTTGCTGCTTACGGATAGTCGTTCTGTTCTACAGGCCTTGTTGGTATTAAATCGCAAATCTCAAGACATTATTGTGCTTCTGCATGATTCTCTCCAACGCCTCCGTTCTTTCTACGAGGACATTGTGCTCGTTTGGTGCCCGGCTCATGTTGGTCTTCCAGCGAATGAGGCCGCTGACGCTGCCGCCCGACGGGGCCATGCTGAGGGCCTGGCCTTGTCCCCCCCCCAGTTATAGCCTCTGACGCTGCTCGGCACAGTGGTAACATGCTCATCTCCGCTTCTGATTCAGCCTGGCTTTCGTCCAGGTGGGCAGAGCTATATCCGTTCATCAGCTTCCGTCACAGATGGCCTAGCGAACACTGTTATCGAAGTTCCTCTGCAATCATAATTCAAAAATTACGCACGGACACGGCACTTTTAAACAGCTACTTCTTTCTGATTCGAAAACGTTCTTCCCCGATGTGCTTCTGTGGCTCCGGGACTGAGACTGTTCCTCACTTCCTCCTCTCCTGCCCTGCGTACAGTGCATATCGGAGGGTTTGTTTTGGAGTGACAACCCCTCCTTCCGTCTCTGCTCAAATGTATTCTTTGTTGGACTTTCAGGACGCTTCGGTGGCAAAACGTAAAGTTCGGGCCTTGGAGAAATTTATTACTCTCTCAAGACGTTTCTCCGTGAGGACGCTCCATTTCTAACCTTCCTTCTCATGAGCGTGCCCCTTTGATGAACTTTTGTGCTGCTACTGTGACTTCACGTGCTGGTCGCAATTAGGTTCTCCTCCGGGGCTTGTCGTGCATCTTCAAGAGTCTTAGTGATCAGGAGATATTTTAGCTATTTCCGCATGGCCAACTAGCTGCTGTGAGGCACAAAGCTTAGTCTATAGGCCTCATCGTCTTATATATAAAAAAAAAAAAAGAATTACCTCTCTTTTTTTTTTTTTTGATTGGAATTTTAACGACCACCGTGAGCAACACAAGGGGCTAAGCAGTCGCCCGTCCCTAATTTAGGGTCACTGGTTCCAGGGAAGGGAGAGAGCCAGTGCCGTAAGACAAACACAACATCCATGCCTCACCGGGATTCGAACCCGGACCCCTTACGGACGAATGATCAGAAGCCAACGCCTTAGACCATTGCGCCACCGAGGCGGCAATTACCTCTCTGTTCTACCTGATGATGATGTGAATGTTGCCCCGAAAGTACTAGTGGGGTATTTTAATCTGTAAATAGTTTCATCTTTTATTAAATATCGTACCAAGACGGTGAAGTTTTTATTTCATTTGACAAGAAATGTAATTTTCGCTTTTTTGCAGCTCTTTCTTAACTCCAACAATGTGCTGCTTCGCCTTTCGTGGCAATTATCGTTTGCCAAGTGATATTGTGTCATGATTTCCATATTTGTGTATTCCCACGTTGTTTGTACTTTACTTTATAACCCTCCCCCTTTCGTTTGTTCTAAAACGTCTTTTTTTCATAACTATGCTTAACTTTCCGACAGTGTACTATGAAAGTTTCCATGCGACAGAGCGCTTTATTATTTTGACTTAGCCCTCAAACATTTTCGGAAAACACAATAACGACGTACAAAGCATATCAGCTGTCTTTTCGTTGTGTACGTATTTATTTTATTATAAGGTTTCTTCTTACTAATTCTTTGATGCAGTTCTTAAATCCGAGGGATCCATACGAGTTTTGTATTTAATTTCCAAATGTCTCGCATTTGGAAATAGTTATATATATATATATATATATTGAAATATTTTTTTTAGCAAAAGTTGTCAACTGAATTCTCCTCTCGGTTAGATCAAAACCTGAGAACAGCCTGATTGTGATTCGAACTGTATGAAACAACAAATCTTGATGTAATGTTGCAAATGAGAGAGATACCACATGTGGCTCAGCAGGGACCATAACACGTGATAGCTATTGTACGAATTATTCTGTATAAAATGGCCACTGTTAGTGCTAAGGGTCAGGACAGATGAATCAATAAGACCAGTTGTACCAGTAATTCTGTATCACATGGTCACAAGTTTTTTTGTGCTAAGGGACACTTGATGAATAAATTTGACTTCTGACGATGAATAAGTAGGAATGATTGTACCAGTAATTACCTATCACATGACCATAAGGATGTTTGGTGCTAGGGATCAGGGATCAAGGAACTTTGACTTCTGAAACTAAAGCAGTAGGAAGTAATTCTCTACAGCATCACCACAAGGTGTTTGTTTTGTGTGTGTGTGTGTGTGTGTGTGTGTGTGCTAAGCGTCAGGGGATTAAGGAACTTTGACTTCTCAAAATGAATCGGCAGGAACAATTATACAGTCAACTCTCGTTACAAGATAGTTCAAGGGGATTAAAAATCGGTTTCTTATAACCTTATTTAGATTAAAATGGTTAAAACGTCGAAATCAAAGCAGATACATAACGTACATGTACTTTATGAACAAAAAAGTGTACATCAATACATACCTTTTTTTAAAAAAAATCTGTTATAGAAGTCTGATTTATTGCATTTACCATTACAATCGTATCACAATTTCGGAGTCCAATCAAACATTGCTCTTTCTCTGCTTCTTGAGCACTTGAAATCCTACTCACTTAGTCTTTCACCTTCTGAATCATATCCACGACTTCCACCTGCGTCGGCAGCTGCGGCTCAGAAAAGTTGCCATCCACTTCTTCCAGTTTCTTCAACAGGATTCACTTGGGCCAAAATTTCGGCGTCTGTCAGTTCAGGCGATGTTTGCACCCCGTTATATGTCGCGACAAAATCTTCAAAAGACACACCTTCCACATCCGATTGAGCCCACTCATCAAGGGTAACTTGATCCTCAAAGTCTTATTCCAGTTCAGAACTTGATCCTCAAAGTCTTATTCCCACTCATCAAGGGTAACTTGATCCTCAAAGTCTTATTCCCACTCATCAAGGGTAACTTGATCCTCAAAGTCTTATTCCCACTCATCAAGGGTAACTTGATCCTCAAAGTCTTATTCCCACTCATCAAGGGTAACTTGATCCTCAAAGTCATATTCCAGTTCAGAAATTGATCCTCAAAGTCTTATTCCAGTTCAGAAATTGATCCTCAAAGTCTTATTCTCACTCATAAAGGGGAACTTGATCCTCAAAGTCTTATTCCAGTTCAGAACTTGATCCTCAAAGTCTTATTCCAGTTCAGAACTTGATCCTCAAAGTCTTATTCCAATTCAGAACTTGATCCTCAAAGTCTTATTCCAGTTCAGAACTTGATCCTCAAAGTCTTATTCCAGTTCAGAACTTGATCCTCAAAGTCTTATTCCCACTAATCAAGGGTAACTTGATCCTCAAAGTCTTATTCCCACTCATCAAGGGTAACTTGATCCTCAAAGTCTTAGTCCAGTTCAGAACTTGATCCTCAAAGTCTTATTCCCACTCATCAAGGGTAACTTGATCCTCAAAGTTTTATTCCAGTTCAGAAGTTGATCCTCAAAGTCTTATTCCACTCATCAAGGGTAACTTGATTCTCAAAGTCTTGGTCCGGTTCAGAACTTGATCCTCAAAGTCTTATTCCAGTTCAGAACTTGATATTCAAAGTCTTATTCCAGTTCAGAAGTTGATCCTCAAAGTCTTATTCCCACTCATCAGGGGTAACTTGATCCTCAAAGTCTTATTCCAGTTCAGAATTTTTTCAATTATAAAATCCAGCTTACCAAAAGCAGTTCTTAATTACTGTAGAGTCCACTGAATTCCAAGCGGTGTGTACAAAATCAATGGCAATTTTCGTCTCCTCCCTTGTCTCCATGTTTAAAACCATCAGAATTACTAGTCTCTTCCGATAATGCGCTTTTAGGCATCGGATGATCTCCTGATCAAGGGGCTGCAGTTGAGAAGTGGTATTTGGAGAGTGATACGACATCTGAATTGAATCCAGCTTAATGCAACATCTATGGGCGGAACAGATGTCCAAAACAAGCAGAAGTTTCCTCTTCCGTGTCTTCATTTCATTGTCTGATTCCTTTAACCAGGCTTCGAATATAGAAGTCACCCAAGCTTTCTTATTAGATAGATATTTCAAGAAGTCCCCCAAGCTTTCTTATTAGATAGATATTTCATTGGTAAATACGGAATACCTGCAACACACGCAGGCTTCTTTGATTTACCAATCACAACGATTTTTCTCTTGTCTGAACCATCCGCATTGCACTCAAGAAGAAGTGTCAAGCACTCCTTACTTTTTTTACCACCATGACATTTTTTTGTTTTTGAATGCAAAACTTTTATACGGCATCATTCGGCCAAATAATCCGGCCTCATCTGCATTGTAGACATCTCGTGCATCATATTAAGCAATGATCGGTATTAACTTGGTCATCCATTCCTCTGCAGTGGTTTTGGAAACTGAGGCGGACCCATCACACAGCTGATGGCAAAAAATATCGTATCGATCTTTGAATCTGCTAATCCAACCGCTGCTGGCCTTGAAATCGATATGTCCAAATCCAACGGCAAAGATGGCCTTCTCTTCCAAAACAGCACCGATAATAGGTAGATTGCGGCCTCTTATGTCTTTGAACAACGAGAGTAGTGCACTTTCGACGTCAGGATATGTGGGAGCTCGAAGCATTTTCCGATTTTGCTTTATGGTGACGGACAGGATGTTGGAATTCCGAATTCTGCGGCCATAACCATCTTCTTCCTTCCGTTATCAACAGCTTTGGTGACCTTTATCTTTTGCTCGATTGACAGAGCTTAGCGTTTTGGTGCCATTGTACATGAGCAACTGGAAAAATCTAACAACTCAGAACTGTAACAACTCTAACGCTTCATGTGATGTGTGATTGGGCTGGACAACATGACAGTCCGGAGCACCATTAACTGCACACCGATTACTCCCTGCCCACCGCCCCTGCAACTGCACACCGGTAAATATTCCCAACGAATTGTCTCCGCTTACACTCGCGCTAGCAACGTCATTCAAACATGGCTTCCAAGGTCGTTCAAATCTTTGGGGCGCAATTTTAGGCGCGTTCTTTCATATCGAACAGTCAGATCGCTAGTTCGCTCGCTAAAGCAAACGGGGAAAAATAGAACTCGAAAACAGTGCAAAAGGAAAAGATGAGAACAAAGAACACATACTACTGTATGCAGCAATGTGCAGATCTTCATCTGTGAACGTGCAGGTGATGACCTAGAATTCTTCGTAGGGGTAAGTCAAAACGGGATTTACCCCTTACGAGAAGACGTTTATCATGCGTTGTGGGGAGGGGCTAAGGGGAAAAAAACTATGTGCGTTATCTGGTGGAAGTCGCTCCGAAAATGGCCTTGAAATTCCATGGGAGATAAAAAGAAGAAACATTGCAATACAGGTCGAAAAAGATTTTATTTTGGAAATAAATTTTTGGAACTTTCTTTTGCTTTCTTATAAACATGAAAGGTTCCTATACTTTAACATTGTGCCAACCAAAGTTATAAATTTCTTTCTTATAACCACAAATTTCTCATATCCGAGTTTCATGTAATGGGAGTGTACTGTACCAGTTATTCTCTACGGGATCCCTGTTGGGAGAGAGTTCTGAATACGCTGGTCAGAAGGCAGCGTATCAGACCTCTGGGTTACCCGAGGCGGCGCTACTAACTCTACAGAGAGCGCGTGGAGAAAGCACATTGCCTGTGTTTCATCCGGGTCTCAAAACCAGCTCAGACGATGGCTCAGAAACTCGCGGCTCTCACCACTCGGGCAACAGAATGTTCGTGTTCTCTTCCATAGCGAAAATATCCTGAAGTGACTGTAGATGTGCGTTGTTGAAAACAATTTTTTTGTCTCTCTCTCTCTCCACTTTTGCCAACAGTAGAGATTCCAGGGGAGTCTGAAGGATCTTATGAGTGTCTTTTTAACCTTGTATATAGTTCATTAAATGTAATTTTACGAAGTACATCTGTCATCTTCAGACTTCGTTTTAAACGTGCATAACACAGCGTTTTTACCTTATCATTTAATTTTAGTCTGCACGCATCGTCATGATCATCAGTAGATGCTCAGTATCAATATTTATATGGCAAAGCTCACTTTTCGTCTTGTTTGATGCACACATAAGAAGTTAACATGGGTAATAAGGTGCATCAGTCAGGCGTGTGAAATAGGCAGGTATGAACGCGCGGTTCCAGGAATTTGAGTTATCTCTTTATCATCTATAGAGTAAAAGGCAGACGCAAAACAGCTACTAAAAGCAAAAGCGAAAAAGATTCAAAGAAAGATTACATTTCCTTTCTGAAGGATAATTTTTAAAATGCAAAAAGCGTGCAGCCATATATGGATGAATGAATATGTGTCTGGAAAATATCATATGTGAAACATATTGCGTTACCATTCTTCGAGATGAGAAAAAGATGTAGTTATAATCATTTGTGGTGTAGCAGTGTCACGAAAAGTTTTTTTTTTTCTTTTTCAACATGCTGCGACATTTGCTACTCCACTTGTGCAGCTTAGAGATTCGTTTACAATCCTGTTTTGTTGGATATACATTTTTTGTTCCAATGAGAAGCTAAATTAACTTTGAACTAAATGAATGCAAAATTATAGTAAGGAAAAGAAAAACTGGGGAAATCGAGGGTGACTTAAAATAATGATATTAGCACCTGCAACACCATTCTTTTGTATTTATATCATAGTCAGCCCAAAAGAGAAATCACATGCATGTGTCAAGCTACACTGTAAAAAAAAATCTGAAATCCAAGAGCCGATTTCCGTGATTTATTTCGTAAATTAACGAAGCCTATTTCTGATACAACTTTTTCCGTGAAATGACGGAAAAAACTCTGAATTTCACGGATTTTTCGTACTCCAGAATTTTTTTCATTATTAGAAACCTTTTCGCACTTCCTTTCTTCTATTAACAGAAAAACCCCGTTCTCAAATTTTCCGTATCCATATGACGAAACATTTCCGGTAATAGGAGAGATTCACGGGAATATTTGGGGGTTTGATCAACTAATAAATTTCATAGTCTGTCGAAGTATTTAATTTTGAAGTTCTGTAGCGAGATCGGATATTGTGGATAGTACAGGGTGTCTGTAAATGAAGTACTTCAGTATGCTATTAAAAACAAATACAATAGAAAAAAACTTACTTTAAACGTCAAGAGACGTGGCAAGTGTTAAAAGTTGTTATGTCAGATTATAGATGGCGCCAGGTGTTTCATGTAATGAAAAATCTCGTCAAACACGGAATACAACAGACATGGCTTCCCCAGTGGAGAAAGCAGCGTGTGTGTTTTGGTTTGCGGAGTCAAAATCTCTTACAAAATTTCAGTGTAAGTTCAGAACGGAGTACAAGAGACAGCCGTCGACACGAAGGAGCGTGGAACAAGGGGTAAATAAATTCAAAGCAACAGGAAGAGCCTTTTCAATGTCTGCCAGCGTTGCCAGTCGAGAACTCGAAATACCGCGAGCAACGGTTCACAAGATTCTGCATACACGTCTTCGCCTATATGCGTATAAAGTGCAGTTAGTGCAAAAACTTCGACCAATTATGATCATCCACGTAGAAAATCATTTGCGGTAGACATGCTTAATCGCATTGAAGAAGACCCCACACGCCTTTCACATATCTGTTTCAGCGATGAGTCGGTATTCAATGTCTCTGGCAGAGTGAATAAACATAACTGCCGAATCCACGGCACGGAAAATCCCCATGTGGTCGTAGCACACGAGAGAGACAGCACGAAGGTTAATGTCTGGGCTGGCCTAATGGAGGACAGAGTGATAGGGCCCTTTTTCTTCGCTGAACCAACCGCTACTGGCATAACACACCTGGAAATGTTAGAGCAATTTGCAATTCCACAACTCCAAGATATTCAAGACATCATTTGCCAGCAAGATGGAGCTCCTCCTCACTGGTCTTTGGAAGTTATGCAGATCTTTAGACCACCATTTTCCAGGGCGTTGAATCTGACGTGGGAGTCCAACGGCGTGGCCAGCCCGTTCTCCCGATATCACCCCATGCGATTTTTTTCCTTGGGGCATTATTAAGAATATTGTGTACAAAAAAAAAAAAAAAAAAGGTTACATCTATCACTGAGCTCAAAGAACGCATTACTGCAGCCTTCCTCCTTGTTACACCTGACATTCTGCTGCGTACGTGGGTGGAACTGGACTATCGTTCAGACATCCTACGAGCAACCAACGGAGCACACTACCTACAAACATTAAAAAAAAAACGTTCATAGTTACAATGTGTTTTGTCAGTAATAGTAAGTTGTCATTTATTGTAGTTTTTTTAACAGCATACTGAAGTTGTATGCTTCATTTACGTACACCTTGTATATCGCATCACATTTGGTTAGTGTGGCACAGGATACTTCTTTTCTTCCCAATTTTGTGCATCAGCTATTATACACTAAAGAGCAATTGAATTAGAGATACCTGTCTAGTAACGTGTAGCGCCACCTTTCGCCCTGATGACGGCGGCGATTCGACTCGACATGGACTCGACAAGGCACCGGAAGCGTTGGGAAGCCATACGGATCCACAACCCCTGAACAAGCTCCCACAGTTGACGAAGATTGGAGGATGGGGGGGGCAGAGCCTCGAACATCTCTCTCGATGGCCTCCCAGATGTGCTCGATAGGATTGAGGTCAGGTGACCTAGCTGGCCAAGGAAGCGAGGACACGTCGGTAGAGTGTTCATCCAACCATTCGGATACAATTCGGGAGCTGCATTGTCTTGTTGCAGGATGAGGTCCCCAGTGGGATGTTGAAGACGCACAAACGGGAGCAAATGGTCGTCCAGGATACCCCGGTAACGTTGACCTGTAAGGGACGATGTCACACGTATACCAGGGGTTCCATTTCAGTCCACGCAAACAGTCCCCAGACGAG
The DNA here is from genome assembly GCA_039090855.1 of Macrothele yani. Lineage (NCBI taxonomy): Eukaryota > Metazoa > Arthropoda > Arachnida > Araneae > Macrothelidae > Macrothele > Macrothele yani. The sequence continues at coordinate 120,837,315 of CM077003.1, forward strand.
AATGCCACCCCCACCAGCTTGAAGAGTACCCTGCGGGCAAGAAGGATCCATCGCCTCATGTGGTTTGCGCCGTACTCGTATCCTGCCATCCGCATGTACCAACGTGAATCTCGACTCATCAGTCCAGGCAACATTTCCCCACATGTCTAGGGTCCAGTGGCGATGTTTCCGCGCCCATGCTAATCTTTGCACCCTGTGATGTGTGGTCAGCAGCGGTACTCTCGTGGAGCTAGCCGACGATGACCCTGTTCATCCACACGCTGTTGTCCACGGCAGTTGGCCCTTGCAAGGATGGTTTTACCGGATTCGATGTACTCACAGTGCACCCGTGACACAGTGGCTCATGAAAATCCCAGTGCCTGCACGATTTCCGAGATGGAGTGACCCATTCGTCGGGCCCCGACAATTTGCCCACGATCAAATGCTCTTAGATCCTTCGTCTTACCCATACTGCTTCCGACTCTTACTGATTCCCGTCGCATCACTCCTAATATTGTCGGATCGCTGCATACGTCATGTCGTTTCCGTTTACAGGGCCGCCCACAGCGCCACATTTGCATAACGCCAGCTGTCTCTAACTCAATTGCTCTTCCGTGTATGTTGTATTATCTTAAGAAACCGGGTTCTTAATTTATTGTACAGGTGATTTTACGATGTCTATGTATGCTGCCCCGGTGGCGCAGTGGTCTAAGCGATGGCTTCTGATCACTCTTCCGAGATGGGTGCGGGTTCGAAATCCGGTGAGGCATGGATGTTGTATTTTGTCGAAATCCGGTGAGGCATGGATGTTGTATGTTGTCGAAATCCTGTGAGGCATGGATGTTGTATTTTGACTCTCCCTTCCCTGGAGTCAGTGGCCCTAAATTAGGGACTGGCAACTGCTTACAGCCCATTGAGTTGCTCACGATGGGCGTTTAACCTCCAATCGAAAAAAAAATGTCTATGTATCAGTCTGTGGATTCCTTAAAACAAAATCTATATAGCTATCAAAAGTAAATTTTATATTTAGAAGTTTTGTGCACAAAATATTATAAAACAGTACACTGCATCTTCTATTGAAGATAATTCAAAATCATTGTCAGTTGAAAAAAAGATCTCAAACTCCAAATCATTCTGTTGCTTCGAAAAATCACAATAAAAAATGCGTAATTTGTAATAAGATCTACAGAAAAAATAAAATCATTACAAACATACAAAAAAAAAAAAATTAAAAAGCACCAATAGAAAATAAAATGACTAAATCACTCGCATTAATTAAAAAAATTCACCGCCCAATTAGTTTTACCTTGAACATGAGTCTGATTCCAGTGATTTTCTGGCTCAGTGGTTAAGACGCGTGGCTTCAACCCAAACCGCGCTGGGCTCTATCACCGGGGCAAAAGCATTCTCTCACGTAAGGGCTGAAATATTCAGTATGTTGGATTTTGCGAAATTTCTGTCTAAGTACGGAAAAAAATTTAAAACGAACTTTTCTGAAATAAACGGAATTGCTGAGTACCGAAAATCTGTGAAATATGGAAGTTAAAAAAAAAAAAAAACCCACGGAAATTCCGTTAAAAGACGGACACTTACCAGCAATTTTGCTGCACGTCATTTTAAGAAATTTTCCGTGAATTCACAACACTTAATGTTTACAGTGTATAAGATAAAGAACGCTGTGATTTCTTAACATACGTAATAGTGAAACAGTAGTATTTACATATTCACACAAGAAGCATTTCAGTTGATAAAATAATATAAATATAATCAAAGACGTTGTATATGAATATATATGAAAGTGTTTGATGAATCGATCCTTCCAGTGCTTACGTATTGGGTAGAGACGTGAACCTTAACTAATAAAAGACATACAAAAACTGCAGACCACTGAAAGAAGCACGGGGAGGTGCGTGCTTGGTGTAACCAGGAGAGATAAGAAGAGAAACTCGTGGATCAGGAAAATGACAAGAGTGGAAGGCATCGCGATCAGAGTAAAAACCCTGAAATGGCAATGGGATGGACATATTGCCACAAGAAAGGACCGCCGATGGATAACCGAAATTTTAGATTGGATTCCGAAAGACAGTGACCACATGAGAGACAGATGGATGAAATTCGAAAACATGCCGGAGTAACATAGAGCAGAGTGACCCAAGGCAGGCAGTTGTGAAGGACCATTCGCCCTAGTTGGGTCCGGGTTCGAATCCCGGTGAGGCATGGATGTTTGTTTTTGTCTTTCGGCACGGGCTCTCATTATGTTACTTGTTCAACACTGGTTATCTGTGTACATTGGTCATTTAGCATATTTTAAAATCCATGTTTGATGTACACTTGTTCACAATGTGTTACATGATGAACACTGTGTATATCTGTGTAAATTGATCATGCCGCCCCGGTGGCGCAGTGGTCTAAGCGATGGCCTCTGATCATTCGTCCGAAAGGGGCCCGGGTTCGAATCCCGGTGAGGCATGGATGTTGTGTTTGTCTTACGGCACTGGCTCTCTCCCTTCCCTGGAACCAGTGACCCCAAATTAGGGACGGGCGACCGCTTATAGCCCATTGAGTTGCTCACGGTAGTCGTCGTTAAACCTCCAATCAAAAAAAAAAAAAAAAAAAAATTGATCATTTGTCATGCTGTCAACCATGTATAATTTTTACTTGTTGCTGTGAAATATCTGTATCCTATTTATGTCTGCCTGTTTGTCATGTCTTTGTACCACCAGGTCCAAAAAATAATTAAGAAAAAAAACCTCCAATAAAAAAAAAATAAAAAAAACTTGGGGAGACCTTCATCCAGCAGTGGACCGGTAATGGCAGATGATGATGATGAAATGAATGTAAATGAAAATCAATAGTTTTTTTTTTATTCATTTCAACAGCAATATTTGTACCTCTTTTATACGATTCCAATATTTTAAAGTGAATTCAGGTATCTTAAAATGCTTTTATTGTGCAAACAGTGTTTTTTTTTTTTTTTCTGATGAGAAAGGTGTCTGAACTCTTAAACATAAGTTGTTAAAAAGGGAAGGGGCATGGGTGGGGTGACGTAACAAAAACAAGTTTGTAAAATCATGCAATGCATTGATTATGATACGCTTTCCAACATACCAGAAATCATTACTCAAGTTATGAGGATAATGGTTGTAGAATAAATATCGCTCCTATGTCCTGACCTTTGACCCCACTTCACTAATTTTCAATAGGGCTCATCCCCAGGGGGTCCCCTACGACATACTAAAATTTCATCGAAATCGAACCACATCTAAAGTTCTAAAGAATGTAAATATTCATCCGTAGTGTAATTTTTTCAAATATCGCTGACTAGGAATTAGTTGTTCTTTGTAAATCTTAATTTTTAATTAATTGACAGGTGGTTTTAAACTCTTGCAAATGACTGTAGTTAGAATTCCTTCTTCTACAGGGAGCTGTCCTTTAAGCGATGTTTGTCGGCTGACCCGGAAACCTATGATTCTGTGCCAGTTCTTTCTCAATGGGAGAGGGGAAATATATGCGACGTACTACAAGGCTAATGCATATGTCAAGATGGGCAAGTAGTAGTGACAAGCCCTTGTTGGGGTAGCCTAATTGGGAAAACATTCGGCTTCGGAGCAGAAGGTTACGGGTTCGAGTCTTGCCCCTGGAAAATTTGAGTTTCTCATCACAAATGCAACAATGAGAAAGTGAAGAGAGAGAATGTCCTGTGCTTTCTGAATTAGCAGACATTGTTTTATGTTGCGTGTGCAATTTGTACAGCACCGATACCTTCAGCTTTATCTAAGAGCGTTTTTTCTTGTTGGAAACATGCTACTGAATGTTTTGCTGAGCATGAAAATTCGTGTTCGCATAAAGGAGAGGTTTGCAGTATGAATCACTACGTGGTAAAAAAGGGTTCGTGCTGATTAAAAACTTGCAGACCAATACTAATCTCAATGCACGAAGTGAGAAAAACGGTCTTTGCAGTAACTAAGCATTTAGCACGTGAAAGACTGCATTTTTTTTTTTTTTGACATGTGAAAAAATTGTTTGCCTAAATAGTGGAAACATCCTCGTTTGTTCATAATTGTTTAACAAATTTTATCATTTCTTACCGAACCGTTTTCAGAAATATGAAAATTGTGTAGTGCTGAACACATAAATTACCTCTCATCCACTACTATAAACGACTTTATTGATTTAATAGTAAGCATAAGTTTTCAAAACTTTCGGCAAATATTACAGTGGAAATAAAAATGCAAAATATTATTCCATTATTGTGGACTAAATAAAACCAGTGATTCTTGTCGCTGCCACAAGGGTTATTATTATAAATGTCACATGCATAAGCATTGCATGACCAAAAACTTTGAAACTTTGGATGGGTACGAATAAATGTAAACTACTGTTTTTTTTCTTTAAGGGATGGGGAGGGGGGGACTAATAAGTGTAAACTGCTGTTTTCTTTTTGGAAGGAGACCATTCATGTATTCTTGGAACGGTTTCTCCATAAACGTTGCAAAATTTGGGTCCTTTAATTGCATAAAAAAGTTTCGTTATTCATTACTCTTCAATCGCTGCTGGTAATGAACGGTGATGAACAATTTCAGCTTAGTTTTATTTTAAATACACCAGGTCGTGAACACGCAAGAAACGCTTATAGCGTAGTAAATCCGTTTATTTTCGTGGTGTAAATTTGTGTAAAGATTCGCCAGACTTTCACACTCCACTGGAAGGCTTTCTCAAGACAATGTAGACGTAAAATTCCCTGCATTTTATGTGTACATTGCCTTGAGAAAGCCTTCCAGTGGAGTGTAAAAGCCTGGCGAATCTTTATACAAATTTACACCACGAAAATAAACGGATTTACTACGCTATGAGCGTTCCTTGCGTATTAATTCCAGCGTAGTTTTGACAAGATTCTTTCTGAAAATAAAGTCCTCTCTTTTCTTACAAATTCTTTTAAGCCTGACAAACATTGATGGAAATATTTTTCAAACTATACTTATCGTCAGAAAAATAGTTGCACCCAAAAGGACTTGTCGGATTGCAAATGCTATTCGGGAGGAAAGTAAAGGTTGCCAAGAAAAATAAATGATTAAACATTGAGACTGATATGGACAATATTTATTGAGCTACACGCCAATAAACAATGTCTCAGTATGGCGGGCCTCCGTGTTTGCTCACACAGAATGCCAGACGTCTCGGCATGGAGTTCTACAGGATCCGAATAGTGTCCTGCGATAAGCCATCCCATGAAGCTTGAATCTTCTCACGCAGTTCCGGCAGATTGTGCGGTAGAGAGGACCTCAACAATGTAACGTTGGGCTGTCAAAGTGCCTGTAATGAACACCAAAGGTGATCTGGCATCGTAGGCAATTGCACCCCACACCATGACAACCAGGCCTTCTGAACGTGTGACGCTCGCCAACAAACCGTTCATCTTGACGCTGGCCACGGTGCCTCCACACACGGATTCAGTGGTCGTCTCCTCCTAGACAAAAGCGAGACTAGTTACTGAAGATCACCCGCTGCCATTCTGACTGGCTCCTTGACAGTCTGGCACGACACCATTGCAGTCTTTGGCGACAATGCGATATTGTTAAGGGCAATCGTCATAACTGTCTGAGTGCGTGACGTGCAGCTGTCTGCCAATGCTGCTGGCACTAATTAAGGGCAATCGTCATAACTGTCTGAGTGCGTGACTTGCAGCTGTCTGCCAATGCTGCTGGCACTAATTAAGGGCAATCGTCATAACTGTCTGAGGGCGTGACGTGCAGCTGTCTGCCAATGCTGCTGGCACTAATTAAGGGCAATCGTCATAACTGTCTGAGTGCGTGACGTGCAGCTGTCTGCCAATGCTGCTGGCACTAATTAAGGGCAATCTTCATAACTGTCTGAGTGCGTGACGTGCAGCTGTCTGCCAATGCTGTTGGCACTACTTAAGGGCAATCTTCATAACTGTCTGAGTGCGTGACGTGCAGCTGTCTGCCAAGCTGCTGGCACTAATTAAGGGCAACCTTCATAACTGTCTGAGTGCGTAACGTGCAGCTGTCTGCCAATGCTGCTGGCACTAATTAAGGGCAATCTTCATAACTGTCTGAGTGCGTGACGTGCAGCTGTCTGCCAATGCTGCGGGCACTAATTAAGGGCAATCTTCATAACTGTCTGAGTGCGTGACGTGCAGCTGTCTGCCAATGCTGTTGGCACTAATTAAAGGCAATCTTCATAACTGTCTGAGTGCGTGACGTGCAGCTGTCTGCCAATGCTGCTGGCACTAATTAAGGGCAATCTTCATAACTGTCTGAGTGCGTGACGCGCAGCTGTCTGCCAATGCTGTTGGCACTACTTAAGGGCAATCTTCATAACTGTCTGAGTGCGTGACGTGCAGCTGTCTGCCAATGCTGCTGGCACTAATTAAGGGCAATCTTCATATCTGTCTGAGTGCGTGACGTGCAGCTGTCTGCCAATGCTGCTGGCACTAATTAAGGGCAATCTTCATAACTGTCTGAGTGCGTGACGTGCAGCTGTCTGCCAATGCTGCGGGCACTAATTAAGGGCAATCTTCATAACTGTCTGAGTGCGTGACGTGCAGCTGTCTGCCAATGCTGTTGGCACTAATTAAAGGCAATCTTCATAACTGTCTGAGTGCGTGACGTGCAGCTGTCTGCCAATGCTGCTGGCACTAATTAAGGGCAATCTTCATAACTGTCTGAGTGCGTGACGTGCAGCTGTCTGCCAATGCTGTTGGCACTACTTAAGGGCAATCTTCATAACTGTCTGAGTGCGTGACGTGCAGCTGTCTGCCAATGCTGCTGGCACTAATTAAGGGCAATCTTCATATCTGTCTGAGTGCGTGACGTGCAGCTGTCTGCCAATGCTGCTGGCACTAATTAAGGGCAATCTTCATAACTGTCTGAGTGCGTGACGTGCAGCTGTCTGCCAATGCTGCGGGCACTAATTAAGGGCAATCTTCATAACTGTCTGAGTGCGTGACGTGCAGCTGTCTGCCAATGCTGCTGGCACTAATTAAGGGCAATCTTCATAACTGTCTGAGTGCGTAACGTGCAGCTGTCTGCCAATGCTGCTGGCACTAATTAAGGGCAATCTTCATAACTGTCTGACTGCGTGACGTGCAGCTGTCTGCCAATGCTGCTGGCACTAATTAAGGGCAATCTTCATAACTGTCTGAGTGCGTGAAGTGCAGCTGTCTGCCAATGCTGCTGGCACTAATTAAGGGCAATCTCCATAAATGTCTGAGTGCGTGACGTGCAGCTGTCTACCAATTCTGCTGGCACTAATTAAGGGCAATCTTCATAACTGTCTGAGTGCGTGACGTGCAGCTGTCTACCAATGCTGCTGGCACTAATTGGACGATGCTTGGAGGGCACCACTGCTCGCTGAAATCACTCCGCCCATATCGGACAACCTGTCGGTCTTCTCTCTCTCTCTCGCTCCGTGTTTCGACTAGGTCTCCCAAACCCTTCCTGTCGTTGCTGCGTGTCTTGTTCTATCCACTGCAGCTAACAGCGTGCTTTGGTGATATCCGTACAACCGGTATGGCGCGCAATACGGCGATAAAACTATCCTACTTAATGGAGCCGAAGGATGCGGCCCCTCTTGAACTCCTCCAACTGCTTGAATTGCTTCGGAACTTTTCTCCTACGCATACTTCACTTGCAAAAGATGAAACCAACGCAACAGTACGAGTCAGAATGTCAAGCGCGCGCAACGGGACTACCTTATATAGTCGGTCAGGCACATCGCTATTACCCCTCCTCGTGATACGTACTTCACTCTGTCACAAACACTATCTCTCACATACTTCAAAGTCTACCCCACACGGTGACTTTCCCTGCTCCCAATTATGCCAGAAATACCCCCCCCCCCCCCAAAAAAAAAAAAGAAAAAAAAGAACAGAACAAAACTCACCCATCGCTTTTCATGATCAGTCAAAATCTCTTTTCACTTCCGCTCTTATATTTCTCTGTTTATGGACCTCTAGTTTTTGCTTTGTTTTTTTCTTCCGAAGAAAAATGAACAGAAAAATGAACAGAACATTTTATCAAAAATTTGCAGCAAATTTTATTTGTTATTAAAACATTTATAAAAAAAACCCTGGATTTATTGCTAGGATTTTACAAAAATAAGTGCATTAATTATTTAGTTATTCGACACTTAAAAAAAAACTGCTTTAGGTGGGCGACAGCAGTAATCACCCTCAGCTGGGTCTGCTACTGGCGTCTCCTCAATGGTACGTCACAATCTTTAATTATAGATGCACGTAGCACAAGATGAAAGAGGGCTCCCTGAAAACCCCTTGCTAAGGTCCTAGAAGTCTTGATCTTTAATTATAGATGCACGTAGCACAGGATGGAAGAGCCCCCCCCCACAGAAAGCTCGTTGCCAAAGGCCTCGAGCTCTTAGTCTTTAATCATACATGCACGTAGAGAGGGCCCCCAGAAATCTCTTTGACAAGGACCTCGAACTCTCAATCTTTAATCCCACATGCGCGTAGCACAGGATGGAAGAGGGGGTCCCTGAAATCCCCTTTCCAAGTGTCTCGAACTCCTAATCTTTAATTAAACATGCACGTAGTGCAGGATGCAAGAGAGCCCCCCTCCCCCGAAAGCCCCTTGAGAAGGGCATACATGCACGGAAAAGGGCCCTTGAAAGACCTTTACCAAAGGCTTGGAACTCTTAATATTTAATCCTACATGCACGTAGCACAGGATGGAAAACGGGGCCCCTGAAAGCCCCTTGCCAAGGGCCTAGAACTCTTAACCTTTAATTATAGGTGTACATAGTACAACACCGAAGAGGGCGCCCTGAAAGCCCCTTGCCAAAAACTTCGAACTCTTCAAGTTCGCCCCTGCTGACGCTGTGAGGTTATAGCTATTTTTTGCTTCGATATGCAGGTCAAGCAGTCTGTCCTGTAACGTATCTGTCATGTTTGTAAGTAAACAAGATACTGAACCAACCAAAAACAACGGTCACTTTTTTGCAGTCCCAGCAACGACCGTTATTCCGAGGTTTCACTGTATATATATATATATAAGTGAAAACGAAATTTCGGTGAAGTACTTTTTCCAGTCTGGGCTGCATTTTTAAGCGCCTTTTTATAAGTATCCTTGCCGCATTAAACCGCGTCCGAGAGAAAGGGAAGTGAAAAACAAAAAAGACAGCAAGTCTGTCTGCGGCAGACGGAAATGTTGCGCGACTTCCTTCGCACTAGCAGGTTGTTCTGACTCACCTTTCGTGCTTTGCGCGACAAGGCCGTTCGAGAATCATGCGACGACCCCTTTCAGGCCCAGATCTTTCCTTTCCCAAACGAGGAGCTGGACCGGTCAGTCGACATTCCTCGGGGGTCATGCGCATACTGTCTCCCATAGTCCTTATTTGTCTGGCCGCTACAAAAAGCTCGCTCTCACCCAAACACACACACACACACAACGTTTTCTCTAAAAAGCCGCACCGGAGTTGAAACAACTTTCCCCTCCGCTTTCCCTTTGAGCCCCTTAAAAAAATGCTGCTTACCCTATCAGATTTCGAGTTCATTCCTCCAGACTAAAAATGCCGCAGACGATACCAAGGTCGGAAACACCCCGAGGTTTCGTTACGGCAGCTTTTCTGAGTAGTATTTAATTTTCTGTGGGTTAAAGCTGCAGGAAAGAAATGTGGGCATAGACAGTAACGTGAACTTTACGCAGAAATGCAACACACAAAGAGGGCGAAACGTTTGATGTATCTACCGTGCACTGCATCATGACCTCTTGTGTTCAACAAAAAAAAAAAAAAAAAAGAGGGGGGGGTCGCACTTAGACTTTTAACCAGTGACGCAGCGCATAACGGCGGGAGCCTCCGCGAAAAATCGTTTAGGGTTTCCAACCTCAACAAAAAATTAGTTTTGCACACATTCGGTGATTTCGAATCAATCGCGACAGTTATTAATCCCACGTACGCAATGCGTGGTAATATATTAAAAATGCTATTATTTTATAAAGGCCGCCCGATGGCGCAGTGGTCTAAGCAATTGCTTATGACCATTCGTTCGAGAAGGATCCGGGTTCGAATCCCGGTGAGGCATGGATGTTGTGTTTGTTTTACGGCACTGGTTCTCTCCCTTCCCTGGGACCAGTGACCCAAAATTAAGGACGCGCGACTGCTTACAGCCCATCGAGTTCCTCAAGGTGCTCGTTAAACGTTCAATAAAAAAAAAATATTATAAAGATTATGCACTGCTCAGGGGCACCAACTTCACAAAATTATTGGGGGGGGAGATGCAGCCGTGGGAAGGGTACATCTCGTCCATTGTCAGGAGCAGAGGTGGGGAACCTTTCGATGTTGGAAGGCCGCAGTAAGTTAGGTGTAATTTAACAAGCCCGCATTCAAGAAACTTCAATTAGATATACACTACATTGACAAAAGTCACCGGACACCTAGAAGACAAACACAACATAGCATTTATTGGCATACATTAGTACGGTGTCGGTCTACCTTTGGCCTTAATGCATGCACTGACCCTTCGAGACATGCTTCCGACAAGGTTTTGGAACACATCGATAGGTATGCGTTTCCATTCAGTACAAAATGCGGCCGCTAACTGTTGCTTAGTAGTAGGCCTTGGTTCCAAACTTCTTATGCGGCGCCCTAATTCATTCCATAGGTGCTCTTTTGGATTAAGATCAGGGCTCTGTGCTGGCCAGTCCACACACGATACGTAATTATCATCAAACAACGCCGTAACAGTCCTTGCTTTGTGGCTCGGTGCATTATCTTGCTGGTACCAACAAGGCTCGGTTCCATAGTATTGCCACAGAGTTGGTGGGGCATAATTGTCTAGAATATCGAGGTAGACGTGCTTGTTAACAGGTTTGTCCACGATAACCAACGGTATCGGGACCTTACCACGACCCCCCCCCCACACACACACACACGAGTACGCTGCCAGCTCCAAACATGACCGTAGGAACAGTAAACTGTGGTAAACAGCGTTCCCACGGCTGCCACCATACCCACACACGGCCATCATACTGATGGGTCGTGTATCTGGATTCATCAGCCCATAGGACCCGTTTTCATTGATCTACGGTTCACGATAAATGTTCTTTACACCATGCTAAACGACAAGTAGCATTCCGAGTGCAGATGAAAGACTTACGAGCAGCCGCACAACCACGGTAATCCATGGAAGGAAGTTCTCTGCGAATGGTAGGTCTACACACCGAAGTTCCAGCATTTTTGATTATCGGTACAGTACACTGAGGTCTTGTGCAGTACTCCTTCGATTAGCTGTAACGATTCTTCTGAGGCTTCGAGTCCTCTATCACTGATTTTCTTTGGTCTGCCGGTACGTTTTGCTGCTTCAGGCACGCCATGTGTCTTCCACTTATTCAGCACATACAAAACAGTTGACTTGGGTACGTTTAAACACCTCTCGGTGTCTCTTATGGACAACCCACTAATATAACACACAACAATCTTTCTTTTCTCAAAGTCAGTTATCTCCCACCGCGACAGTTTCGCTCAACCTCACAGTGCGATATGATCGCGGTTAGCTGCGGGCTTGTTTTTATACCGTTTGCAGCTGTACCACGCATCTTAACAACGCAGCGGATTTGTTCATTTGCTTTTGAAGGGGTGTCCGGTGACTTTTGTCAATATAGTGTACTTCAAAATATACATTATTTTATAAAAATCTTACTGTCTACTAACTAACTTCAAAAAATGAAAAAATTGTTATTTCTACAGTTAACAAACCTTTTAATGTATTTGTTGTGACTGCATTTGAATATTTGGTTGCGACATGGAGCTCCGCACTTTTAGCTGATCCTCTAGATGGGTATCTGTCACGTGACCTTAAGGGCGCCTTGATTTGGGTTAGGTAGGAGAATGTAGATTTGCAGCAGTAAGTGGTTAAAAAGCAAGAAAGTATTTTTTGTGCATATTGCCGAAGTCGTTGGTATTACACTGCATTTTCCCATATTTCAACTGGATCTTTCTTAGCGTTAAATAAGGACTTCAAAATGCCATCATCTGAGATCTCAATCAATTCCATCTGTAGTTTTTTAGAAGCCATCGAAATCATGAATGTAGCCCGGGGCGGATTGGGACGAACAAATCAGGCCGGAAATTTTAGTCTTGAGGTCCACTACAAGAATCCACGTATCTACAGCGAAACACTTCATAAATTCCCTCACGGAAAAAGCTGTATTAGATTCCGGATGAAAGAAAACTGTTGAAATATCCATTATAAAACAAATTCATTCGTGAGCAAATTGTAAACATTTAATGGCAAAAGAATCTCGAAAAATGCGCTCATGATTCAATGTAGTATCAAATCACTCTCAAAATGGAGTGTTGTTAGAAATAATTATTTTCCTTTGAAATAAATTTTGGTTTGAAAGAATCACTGGTTCCTTGATGCGCCTATTTCCATCTACACTGAAGTGCCAGAAAAACTGGTACACCAGTCTAATACTTGGTAGGTCCCCTACGGGAGCGCAGGACTGCAGAAATACGACGGGGCATGGACTCCACTAGCTTTTGGAAATATGCTGTAGGCAATGCACACCATACTTCCTGCAGAGCGTTCCACAATTCAGGATATTCCGAGGTCTCGGATTCCTGTGTTCGATAGCGCGTTGCATGGCATCCCAAATGTGTTCTATCACGTTCAGATCTGGGGACTTGGGTGGGAATGGCAACACCCCAAACTCAGATGAATGCTCCTCTAACCATAATGTGGCGTCCCGACACTTGCGTGGAGGTGCATTGTCCAGTTGGAACAGGCCCAACCCATCCGCATGAATGCAGGACATGAACGGGTGTACCTCGTCAGAAAGGATGCGCACATAGCGTTGGCCGGGCACAGACGTTTGTAGACGTACCAGAGGTCCCAGTGAAGTGCAGCTAAACACACTCCATACCATTACAGAACCCCCCTTCAGTCGGTACAGTTCCCTGTTGACAGGCGGGATCCATGGCTTCATGGGGTTTGCGCCACACACGAATCCTTCGATCTGCCAGGTGCACCCATGAATCCAGTTGGGTGTCGGCTCCCAAAGACCTTATCGTGCAGGGTACGTTGCACAGTCCGGACGCTGATGCTTGTTGAGGCTCCAGCATTGAATTCCGATGTTACGTGCGAGAATGTTGCACGCCTATTGCGTGAAACGATTCTTGACAGCCGACGATGGTCACGTTCACCCAATGTCTTTTTACGGCTACACTGGTATCGTAGGTTGGAGGTTTTGCAGGAATTCTTGTACTCACGGTACACCCTTGCAATGGTCGTCCGTAAAAATCCGAACTTCGTTTCTACCTCAGAAATACTATGGCCCATCTATGAATTCCATTCTGAAAGTTAAAATGTGCACATAGCAATTTTCCTAATTAATTTTTTATATTTATTTGGTCACTGATCACTTACTCGCTCTGCGTATTGGTAACTACTCCTTGTGAACATGCTTTTCTAAGTCTACCCATTATTTTGGCCTATGAACGGTACTGGTAAATCGTTGTTTTTTTTTCATGATATACAGGGTGTCCAAAAAGTCTTTCCCTTATTACAAACGTCATTCATATCCGCTGTATGTACGTTACAGATGTGAAACTGGTGCCAAAATATTGGAAAACTAACCAAGTTTTTTTTGTTGCAGGTTTCCACAACGTGGCTGCAGTGTAGCAGTGTCAGTGTCCAGGAAACCTGAAATATGTTCACAAATCAGGAAAAAAGCTCAGTGTGTCCTCTGGTATCCCGACACCCGGTCACCAATAACATAGCAGAGGAACTTTCAAACAACGTATGGAAAGAAGCCGCCCGATGTCAAGAGCATTAAGTCGTGGTACGACAAGTTGAAGACCACAGGATCTGTTGCTGACTTACCGAGCACTGGCCGACCATCAACCTCAGCTGAAAGGGTGGAAGCAGTGAGACAGTCTTTTGTGCGAAGTCCCAGGGAATCAGTGCGTAGGGCCTCACGTGAATTACAGATGCCAAAAAGTTTTGTTCATGATTTGTGAACATTTCCGGTTTCCTGGACACTGACATTGCTACACTACAGCCATGTTGCGGAAACCTGCAACGAAAAAACTTGGTTAGTTTTCCAACATTTTGGCACCAGTTTCACATCTGTAACGTACGTACAGCGGATGTGAATGACGTTTGTAATCAGGGAAAGACTTTTCGGACACCCTGTATATCTGAGTGGGAAATGGATTTCAAAATATCTCTGCGGGAGAACTGCTTTGTGCTTTGCGTCAGTCTCTGGAAAAGGTGGTGTGAATGGTACTCCATCTCGGTGTCTCCTTCAAGATTTCAAAAGAAAGGTAGGGCCTATCAATGACCATGGGCTCAAAGTCAAATGACCTACGTCATAGTTAACTTTAGCTTAATTAATTTAGAACAAGTCTGACGGCGCTTTTCTCACATAAGTACGGAAAATACTAGTATTTTGTTTCAGAGACAACGACCAAGATAAATAGAAGTAAACATTTTCTTTTTTTTCTTTAAGGGAATAACTTTATAGACAGAAATAAAGTTCAAATGACATTAAGGATTATTATTCATATGAACCAAAACATTATTCGTTCGTTCCAAAAGATCCAAATAAAAAGTATGAGAAAGGTGTGACATTTCTCGAATGGTCCACCGGGAAATGTCCCGGTGTCCCGGTAAGCCAATCCGCCTCTGAATGTAGTAGGTGTCAAAATAGCCCTTATGATTTACTAAAGTTTTAATTGTGGCCGTCAGTCGGGGAGTATTATTTGGTCGAATCTTCTTTTACTCTTTGGTGTTTCAAATACGGCCATTTTAAGATAAAAATAAAAATATTAAAACACGAACCAAAAACATATTAATAAAATAAAAGGATTTGTTCTGCAAAATTAGGATTTATTCAAAAGGCCGCACTTCATGTCCTAGGAGGCCGCAGGCTCCCCACCCCTCGTCAGGAAGAAAATACAAAAAAGGAAAAGGGCAAAAAATAACTACTAAATTCGACGTATATTTTAAAACGCAATTTTAATTGCTCATCAGCAAATGTACAAGGAAACAGAAATATTATTTTGCTGGATATTAATATTTAAAAAATAAAATTCATCCTGTGATTGTATAAAAATATCCAGAGAGATTTTAATTTTAAAGTTTATAAAAAATATGAGAAATTAGCGCGATTACAAAAACAGAGAACGAGAAGCATACATACATGCATATCACTAAGCTGTTATCTGAGATTCAGAGGTTAGCTCCGAAAAGAAATACAAGCTACCAGATTATTTTTACTCACTATTGCAGTATCAGACTTCTCCATTTACAACGATCTTGACATACAACTCGGGCTTCACTCACTTCCATTACACGCCGTCCACAAGATCTTCTATACTTCATACTCACAATCTTTTTCTCATGCAGAGACTCCTGAATCTGATCCTCCCATGACTTCCTTGGCCTTCCTCCGCCTTTCCTTCCTGCCACTTGGGCTAAAAAGATTTTCTTTCAACATAGTCAAACCATGTTGAAAGAAAATCTTTTTTCTTTTTTCAACTTCTTTCAACATGGTCAAACCACCGCAGCATATTAGTCTCCATCTTGCTAAAAACATTTTGCTTCGCACTACACAACCGCAACACATTTTCATTCCTCACACAATCAGAACGTGTCTTGCCACAAACCCCCAGTAAGTAACGCATTCCTCCAGCACACACAACGACTTCTATGTTTCTTCTGTAGTACCCAAGTTTCACTGCCATGTATCAGAGTAGGAACAATTACATTTTCATACACAGCCATGCATCAGAGTAGGAACAATTACACTTTCATACACAACCATGCATCAGAGTAGGAACAATTACACTTCCATACACAGCCATACGGGACTTTCTTGAGAAATACACAGCCATACG
Organism: Macrothele yani; assembly: GCA_039090855.1. Lineage (NCBI taxonomy): Eukaryota > Metazoa > Arthropoda > Arachnida > Araneae > Macrothelidae > Macrothele > Macrothele yani. Next base: position 120,853,173 of record CM077003.1, read on the forward strand.
GGACTTTCTTGAGAATTCCTGTGAAAACCTCCCAGAGCAGCCATGACTTTGAATGAGGAATTCACTTGCCTACTAATTTCACCGTCCAATTTGTTCTCTGTGTTAAACATGCTTCCTAAATACACAAACTCACTCACCTGGTCAATCATAGTGCCATTTATACTTACATTACATTCAGTGCTACCAGTTCCTCTCTCAAAAACCATAACTTTGGTTTTTCCCTTATTTATACTCAGTTTGAATTTCATGCAAACTTCGTACATCTGAGACAACATACTCTGCAAATCTCTTTTGCTCGCTGCCAACAAGACAGTGTCATCAGCATACAGCAATCTGCTCACACGGATATCACCAAGACATAAATCAGTATTACCTATTTTGGCATCACGCATGCACGCATCCATAAATATATTAAACAGCCATGGTGACATTACACAACCTTGTCTGGCTCTTGCACCAACAGAAAACCATTTTGATAAAACACCATTCTCTCGTACACAAGCTCAACTGCCAGCATACATGGCTTTTACACTGTTAAGTAGATTCCCGGTAACACCATATTCATTCAATACCTTCCACAAAAGTGTCCTTTTTACTCTATCGTAAGCTTTCTCTAAATCTATGAAACCAGCAAAAACTTTTTTACCAACAGCCAGATGCTTTTCAATCATGATGCGTAATGCAAAAATTTGGTTAGTGCAGCCTTTACCAGGCATAAAACCACTCTGAACATCCCACACTGTCTCTGATGTAAGACCCCGCACTTTTTCAATAACGACCTCACCAAACACTTTCCCTGGCACACTTAGTAGGCTAATACCACGATAGTTCTTGCAGTCAGTCTGATCACTTTTTCCGTTATACAAGGGAACAATGATAGCATCCTTCCAATCTCGAGGGACCATTCCTAACTCCCAGCACAACTGGCAAATTTCAGTTAACCAGTCAATCACAGAGTCACCACCATATTTCAACGTGTCGGCAGTTATGCCATCAACTCTCGGAGCCTTACCATTCTGATGAGATTTCAGAGCTTTACACACTTCTTCTCTTGAGATCCCTCCTGTGCTTCCATCCTTCACTGTGACATCATCTGCATCTGCCTCAGAATCATCTTTGCTTTCCTGACCTAATAACTCAGAGAAGTATTCACCCATTTTTTCACTTAACTCAGAGAACGAAAAGCGCAAAAGATGAATAGATAAATAAAGATACTAGAGACTATGCGTTTCTGTATTTCTATTTATTTATTTTATTCTTGATAATTGTTTCAAACATTTAACATGTATCACGAAAACATGCCAAATATAATACGGGGCTGGTAATCAAGTTTCTTACCAAATGAGCAATGATGAATATGGAAGAAAGATTTTTACTTATTTTGTTACTTATTATTAATATTTATTTTGGAAATAAATAGCTTTGGCCTCATAAGGTAGAGTTTGATCTATCGTATAAAGAATAATACATTTCCATAAAGAACAGAGATGCATTTTTTGCAATTAGCACAGCACACGATAGTGTGAATAGCACAGGAAAACATATTTTCTCTGTAGAAATATTTCAACTCACGCATTTCGAAAATGACATACATGCACAAAAACAAACACTTATTTAATTAAACAAGACGAAAAATATTGTGTGAGCCCTATTCTGAAGTGGGCAGTGCCGCCACCCCCTCTCACATTCGGCGCCCAAGACGCTGCCTCACTCTAAATATCCGGACAACCCTCCTTCGTTAGTGAGTAAGCCGCGGGTGGTCAACGTTCGTGACTGCCACGGAGAAGACCTCGGGTTCGATCCCAGGCAGGTAAGAACCACTATATATCCACCGTGCTTCGGACGGGAACGTTAAGCCGTCGGACACCGCGTACTGGCCCCCCGGTAATAAATAAGGGCGTCTTCCTCTCCCTTTCTACCTCGCTTTCGTATCATTTTCCTATCGGGCACTCTAACCCAAATCTCCTAGTTTTCTATTTCTGAGGGTTGTTTAAGATCTGGGGTCAGACACTCCCTTCCTAAAATCCTCTATATACAGTAGCGAACAAAAATATTTGGCGAAACCCTTTTTCGACCATAATTTTTTTCTGCAGGACCAAATCGGGTCATTTTGGGATATGATATGTGTTGATTCGTGGGTTACAATGCCGCGTAGTTTGTATTTCACTCAGAGCGAATTTGTCGTTCGAAATGGGCCATATTCAAGAGGCACCAATTATTACCCATTTGTTTGCTGCATGTATTAATGTTTTTCTTGTGATTGTTGTGCGTTTTGTGATGTGTAGTGGGATAATAAGTCAATCTTAGGTTTTCAGAAATGGGTAAAAAGGCGGAGATCACTGTTGGAGCTCGCTAGGCGGCCGTGAACATGATGGAATCCGGAATGCGCGTCACCGACATTGCGAGGGCCCTGAAGATCCGACACCAGTCCATTTCAGTTATCCTGCAACATTATAAGAAGACTGGGACCGTCGAGAACAGTCCGCGATGTGGTAGGCCTCGTTCCACTACGTTGCGTCAGGATAGACGCATCCTCCGTCGATCTCGTGCCGATCCCACCTTGACTGCTGTGGACATCGCCACCGAATTCAGCGACAGCGATGACCTGAACCTCAGCCGATGGACCATCTCCCGTCATCTCATTGCTGGTGGATTGAATGGAAGACGCCCCACCAAGAAACCACTCATCGGAGTTAAGAATCGACGAGCCAGGGTCGCGTTCGCGCGCCGTCATCTACACTGGACCGCGGCGGACTGAAGTAAGGTGCTTTTCACCGACGAGAGCAAGTTCAACTTGTTCGGAAGTGATGGCATCCGATACGTTCGACGTCCGTGTGGCCAGAGATTCAACCCCCAGTTCATTCAGCCGACTGTTAAGCACTGGGGGAGGATCGCTCATGTTTTACGGCGCCTTCTCTCGCAATGGAATGAGCCCCATCATCAAGATTGACGGAATAATGACCGGCCAGAGCTACACGAACATGCTCATCAACAATGTCTTCCCACGGGCAAACCAGAACATACCACCCGGATGGATCATGCAGCAAGACAACGACCCGAAGCACACCTCCAGAGTAGCGAAGGCAGCCTTCCAGCAGCAACAGGTCACACTTCTAGACTGGCCAAGCCAATCTACAGACCTCAACCCCATCGAGCACATACAGGAGGAGCTGGAGAGACGATGTGCGAAGAAAACCTGCCGGAATAGGGCCCAGAAATTCGACCAGCTGTCTGCAGAGTGGGCGCGAATTCCGCAGGTCACCGTCGAGAAGCTAGTGGACTCGATGTCTGCCCGTTGTGCAGCTGTTATTAAGTCTCGTGGTTATCCCACTAAGTATTAGTTATTGTTTTGTCGTTTTCTCGTACTTGTTTTCTGTTATCGTAGCATTAAATGAATATGATACACACCTACTTTGTTGGTCAATTTGTATGATCTTTGCGATTAAGCTCGGTACCTGATATGTGTTAAGGTTTCCGATCCATCTGCATATAGGTCATGTTTACAACTGAACAACACATATCATATCCCAAAATGACCCGATTTGGTCCAGCAGAAAAAATGTTATGGTCGAAAAAGTGTTTCGCCAAATACTTTTGTTCGCTACTGTATGATCTGATCTTCGTTAGTGAATTAAGTCTTACGCAAGCACCACGTCACAGCCCGCCCCGCAACTAAACACACCGGACAAAAAATTTCGGAATGTAAACTTTATTCCTTACTATCTGCTTTAATTACAGCTTTAATTTTATTTGGCATGCTATCAACACGACTCAGTATTACATGCGCATAACGATTATTCCACTCTATGCTCAAAAGTTCCCTTAATTCCGCCAAAGTTGCAGGGTGTTGTCTTTTCTTCTTCAGAACCCTTTCCAACATGTCCCAGATTTTTCAATCACATTTAGATCGGGTGAATTTGCAGGTCAATTGAAATGTGAAATTCCTCTCTCATGTTCTTCAAACCAACCCAGCTCCATTCTAGCTCGATAGACACGAGAATTATCGTTTTGAAACCCATGATCCGCTATGGGTCCTTCTTGTTCCAAAAATTGGACAAATGGCAACAATGCATTATTTAAAAGTGGCACATAATGCATTGATTTCATGAGAGTGGATGATGAATGAATGGTCCAGTTCCAGTACTTTAAATACAGCCCCCAAACATGACACGTCCACCTCTTTTTTGGACAGCTCTTTGGGCACATTCTTGGTAAAATGCTTCTTCAGACTTCCACATGACTCTGGAGCAACCGTCATTGGAATACAAGCAGACTCTGGATTAGTCGGACCATGTTATTCGTCGCCACTGTTTAATGGTCCAGTGACGATGCTGTTTCGCCCAAGCAAGGCGATTTTTTACGCTTTCCAACCGTAGGTTGAAGAAGCGTATATGCTCCAGCTTTGTCCGTCTGTCAGGCCGTCCGCACAATAACTCGCGTAAAAATGGTTCGATTTCAATTAAATTTTAGTATGTGGTAGGGAAACACCTAGGGACAAACCCATTGAAAATGAGCGAAATGGGGTCAAAGGTCAGGACATAGTAGCGGGATCCATTCCACTGACTTTATGCGTCATAACTTGAGTAAAAATGCATCGATTTCGATTAAATTTTAGTATGTGGTAGGGGATCAACTGGGAACGAACCGTACTAAAAATGGAGAAATGCGGTCAAAGGTCAGGACTTAGAAGCGGCATCCATTCCATTATTGCCCTTATGCGTCATAACTTTTTTTTTATTGGAGGTTTAACGACCACCGTGAGCAACTCAATGGGCTATAAGTAGTCGCCCGTCCCTAATTTAGGGTCACTGGTTCCAGGGAAGGGAGAGAGCCAGTGCCGTAAGACAAACACAACATCCATGCCTCACCGGGATTCTAACCCGGACCCCTTTCGGACGAAAGATCAGAGACCATCGCTTAGACCACTGAGCCCCATAACTTGCGTAAAAATGTTTTGATTTCGATGACATTTTAGTGTGTGGTAGAGGCCCACTCGAGACGACCCCTGTTGAAAATGGGCGAAAATGGGGTCAAAGGTCAGGATATAGGAGCGGAATCCATTCTATTGCCCTTATGTGTCATAATTATGTAAAAATGCTTCGATTGCGACAAAATTTTATCATGTTGTTCCGGTGGTATACTGAACCGGTTCTGTTGAATATCATCGAAATGGGGCCAAAGGTCAGGACACAGGAGAGTGGTTTATTCCAAAGCCATTATACTCATAACTTGACTAAAAATGCTTCTATTACGAAAAAACTTTAGTATGTTGCTCTGGAGGTATACTGAACCAGTTCTGTTGAATACCATCGAAATGTGGTTAAAGATCAGGACACAGGAGCGAGATTTATTCCCCAGCCATTATCTTCATAACTTGAGTAATGATTTCTGGTTTGCTGGAAAGCGTATCATAATCAATGCATTGCATGATTTTACTAACTTGTTCTTCTGGACAGTTGTTAACTTCGACGCATCCGGGCAACACGAGACAATGCCCAAGCCATACAGTCCTCCCCGTAGCGTTCGTTCTGAGACTGGTTTACTGGGTCCAGCATTGTACTGTTGAAGCAGTTCTTGACGAATCTGGAAGCATGCTGCAGTGGCGTACCGGAATAGTTGGGTGCCCCCCCTCGTAAATAAATCCTTCGAAGCCCTTTTGTAAAAATCCGTTAGCTGTCAATTATTGAAATTATTAAATTCCATTAACTGGGTTTTATGGGCTTTCAAAATTTCAAATTCTTTGGAATCTACTGGTATTTTTCGTAAAACCAAAATGATTGCACTTTATTGCGTGTAACACAAATGTGCACGTTGTAATTAAAATGATTGCCGTAGTTTTATACCATTACAAAGTATTACAAAACCCTTTAGCCAAAGTTTATCATATCATGCAAATTTTATTCTTTTGGAGAACTAAGGCCAACCTTTTGAAATGCCTCACAATCACGCACACAAAATACGTTACAGCTGTGCGATAGTTTCTAATGACCATTTACGATTTATACGAAAATAAAACAAAACTCTAAATTAGGGACGGGTGACTGCTTATAGCCCATTGAGTTGCTCACGGTGGTCGTTAAACCACCAATCAAAAAAAAAAAAAAATTACTTAAATTATTTCCTCTTGAATATATGTATAAAAAACTCACTTAACGTAATTCCACAATATTTTGCACATAGTAAATATTTTTTGTCTTGACTCTGTTATTTAAAAAAATGACAGGTCTGTTTTTTATTCATCCCCACAAGAAAAATTTTTAGTTTGTTATATTCTCAAGGATGCTTAGTTATGTACAAACAGCTGTAATACACATAGCACCTTATCCTTATTAGCATAAAAATTTCATTCATTGAACTGATATTTCTTTCAAGTTCTGTTGCTAATATATATGTACAGGAACTATTGCTATGGCTTTAAAAAGAGGCCTCAAGTTGTCTGGAATAACTGCTTTCCCATCATCCAGTTTTTATAAAATAAAACCGCGAAAATAATTTCCAAATATTTGAATTATTGAAAAAAAAATAGTTCAATCAAAACTGTTAAGAAAAATTCCTGGTTCCATAATAGTTTGTTATTTAAAAAATAACCAACTGCGTACGCAGTTTTCGCAAAAAAACGTAAAATCCTTTTCCTGAGGTGTGACGTACCTGCCCAGCAGGACGCACACGACATAAAGGCAGATAGCAGCGATAACGAACGTCCGCGTAGCTCAATTGGTAGAGCGACTTATTCCGGAATGAGGAGATCCGGGTTCGAGCCCCGGTGTGGACAAAAATGACGGAGAAATTTACTTCGTTATAATGGCGCCCGAACTTCCCGGATGACCCGGCCGTTCAAGATCTCGCAATGGTGGGATGTTCTTTCCACACCGCGAGATAGGAAAAATCAGAGAATCCCTTCTTCAGCGCTTCGAAAAATAAAAATGTGTGATGTTGCATTCCACACACTGGATTGACTGGGAGTTCTCATGTGCACGTTCTACAGCGGATGGCTACCTGCAACGATTCATATTCATGGTCACGGCTGACCCGTGGGCCATGCCCCCGGCCCTCTTTCGGGGGGAGATGTGACGTACCTGCCAGTAGGACGCACACGACATAAAGGCAGATAGCAGTCAGAACGAACGTCCGCGTAGCTCAATTGGTAGAGTGACTTATTCCGGAATGAGGGGCGCGGGTTCGAACCCCGTCGTGGACAAAAATGACGGAGAAATTTACTTCGTTATAGAGGTTAGAAGCCCTCTCAGCCATGAGCCCCCCCCCCCACCCCTCAATGCGGGGGTTCCGGGGGTTATCAGTATGCATCTGTGCAGTTGCTAATCGTCCCAAGCATCTCATCATAGAGCTTCTACCATAGTTGCTCCACCTACAGTTATAGCTTCCATACCTCTTCCACTGGAAATGGACACTACTGACTCTTTACTCTAACAGTCCAACAAACTTCACTATCTCTTGCAAGGCATGACCATGTCCTCGGCCGAAAACAATGGCTCTCTTTTATCCTATCTGTTCAGTACATTTGCTGAACAAATTTACAGTGAAAACGTTTTACTTCAAAGTAAACCTCGGCAATTTCACTTCAAAAGAATTCACCTCATTTTTTCTTTTTATTCCCGGATGTGCGGAAAACAGAATCGGAGCGAATGTGACACGTATTCTGAATGCTGAAATCCTGTTAACGTGACGAATCTACAACACTGTTGCTTGGCCGCCATAGATACTTCTTTACGCATGATAAGGGTTTTTTCGCCTCCCTGACTACTTTGTTTCGGGACTTAAGGACGATTATGAGAAAGTCTAAGGAATATGCGCAACCGCCCTTAACTTGGGTCTACCAAGGAGGTTAGAAGTAGGAGGAGGTGGCAACAGCCCCTCTCCCTGTGCTTCTGGCGGGACGCCACTTTTTGTCAGCTGATTACGCAAATGCGCCCAATCTGAGAATCTCCTGTATATCAGTCTCTATGGGGAAATCGCGATTTTGAACGGGTTTTTCGGACCCTTACTCTACCCATACAGGCATGAAAAAATTGAGGCTAAAATATTCATTCCCATAACAAAAAACTTGCAGAAAAAACAGGAAAATATGTGTTGGTATTTCTTTAAAAAATTGAACAAAATAAAGATTTTTTTGAGCGGAAGTGCATAGTGCGCATGGTTACTTGCATACTGCCCATGTGCAAGATAACCATGTTTAAAATATAACCAAAAGCCTAATTTTAAGAAATAAGAAGTCCGAAATATTCCTTCTTTCCATCTTTGGTTTGCATGCGCTAAGCAAAACTGCTTAAGCCACAGGAAGTGACGTCACGTTCCCGAACTCTCGCAGCGCAGACTCCCACCACTTCAGAGAGAGGACAGAAACAGCTGATCTGTTTTGGCTTCAGTCAAAACGGGTACCTTCACCTCTTCTTCTTCTAACTTCCTTGGGGTTTACTGGTCTCAGGCGGGTGTGTGGGTGTGTGGGGCCGGGGGAAAGGCGGGGTAGGGAGTCCGGTGCCAACGAATAAGCGCACTACCCATGCCTCATGCAGTACCCGAACTTGGCCCAGAGACTAGCTTCTTACTATTTTGCTAAGCGGCAAACTACAACGGTTCTTAGAACTTAAGCAACACTCATACTTTTGGCTGTTTCTGTCACATAAATCGGACGAATATCTTGTAACCTGTATGACAGCTATTTTCCTTTAGTTTCCACAGGTTTTTTCCGTTTGATTGCTTTTTATTTACGCTAATTTTGTTTATATTTTTGTGACAAGCGAGAGACATATTTCCTTAGTAATAACATGGAATCCCAAATTTCTGTTTGTGCAAGAAAAAAAACTGATTGTTATTGTTTTTTTTGTTTTTTTTTATTTTAACAGAAAAGTACTGATAAACCACTCTGTGAGTAAGAGTGTACATTTTGCAGTAGAATTACGTTTACATACGAAAGGGTATCTATAAATTTGTGGGCTGATATAATTGATGTCGTTGTAGTCTCCCTCACGTCAAAGCTTATTCTTCTGTTTCTTAAAGAATCGAATATGAAGTTCGTGCCAGTCCATTTTGAAACCAGGATGACAAAACTGTCCATATGGCGCAGTAGTCTAAGCGCTGGGTTATGACAATTCGTCTGAGATAGGTTTGGGTTCGAATCCAAGTGATGAGGCATGAATGTTGCGTTGTCTTACGGCACTGACTCTCTCCCTTCCCTCGAACGAGTGACCCTAAATTAGGGACGGGTGACTGCTTTATAGTACATCCAATAGCTCACGGTGGTCGTTAAAACCCCAAACACACATACACACACGCACGCGCGCAGACACACACGCACACACACAAGGACTACAAGAAACACCGGTTAAGGTGAGTTCGGTAAGCCAGAGAAGTTAATTATCTTCTTTGCAAAATCAAACTCAGAACTCAAGAGAGAGAGAGAGAGAAAGAGCGCCTTGGCAAGGTCAAACTCAGAACTCAACAGAAAGGGAGAGAGAGAAACAGAAAGAGCGTCTTAGCAAGATCAAACTCAGAATTCAAGAGAGAGGGAGAGACAGAATGAGAGAGAGAGAGAGAGAGAGAGAGAGAGAGAGAGAGAGAGAGAGAGAGAGAGAGAGAGCGAGCACCTTGGCAAGGTCATACTCAGAACTCAAGAGAGAGAGAGAGAGAGAAAGAGAGAGAGAGAGAGAAAGAGAGAGAGAGAGAGAGAGAGAGCGTCTTGGCAAGGTCAAACTCAGAACTCAACAGAAAGAGAGAGAGAGAGAGAGAAAGAGAGAGAGAGCGAGCAGCTTGGCAAGGTCAAACTCAGCACTCAAGAGAGAGAGAGAGAGAAAGCACCTTGGCAAGGTCAAACTCAGAACTCAAGAGAGAGGGAGAAAGAGAGAGAGAGAGAGAGAGAGAGAGAGAGAGAGAGAGAGAGAGAGAGAGAGAGAGAGAGAGAAGGAGATAGAGATAGAGAGAGAGAGAGAAGGAGAGAGAGAGAGAGCACCTTGGCAAGGTCAAACTCAGAACTCATGAGAGACGGAGAGAAAGAGAGAGCGATGTTGGGGATGGCATTTCTTTAACAGACCTCGCTGACAGCCTGGGGTGTGCAGGAGGTTTCGAGACCGTAGCGGATAATTTCTACAAGTTGACAAATTTCAGGAAACAATGGGAAACCCGAGAAATTGGGATAGTTTAACTCCAATGCGCCACCGAGGCGGCTAAAATATGTTTACTTTGGTAGGCGCGTATCATCATCATCATCATTGTCAATCATTATCAATCCACTGCTGGACGAAGGTCTCCCCAAGTTTCCTCCACAACGGTCTGTCTTGTGCCAGTCTCCTCCATGTCACTCCCGCATATTTACGAATTTCATCCACCCATCTCCCATGTGGTCTTCTTCTGGGTCTTTTCCTGTCCCTTGGAATCCAATCTAAAATTTCGGCTGTCCATCTATGGTCTGTCCTTCTGGCAGTATGTCCAGCCCATTGCCATTTCAGGGATTTAACTCTGATCATGATGTCTTCCACTCTCGTCATTTTTCGGATCCACGAGTTCCTCTTCTTATCTCTCCTGGTTATACCAAGCATGCACCTCTCCATGCTTCTTTGAGTTGTCTGCAGCCTTTGTATGTCTCTTTTAGTTAAGGTCCACGTCTCTGCACCATACGTAAGCACTGGAAGGATGCATTGATCAAACACTTTTCTTTTAAGACATAATGGCATATTGCTCTTGAAAATTATGCTGTTTCTTCCAAAAGCTCTCCAGGCAAGTTTTGTACGCCTATTAATTTCTTCATCAATGTGACCCTCACTTGATATCTGCTGTCCAAGATAAACATACGTATCTGTTATCTCCAGTTTTTCTCCATCAATCGATAAATCTTCATTTCTTGTAAAAGCATTGAACATCACTTTTGTCTTCTGAAAGTTCATTTTTAATCCCACTTCTTTACTCTTGTCAGCAAGTTCCTGGATCATACTCTGCAGCTCTGATGGGGTAGTTGCAAAAATGACTACGTCATCAGCAAAACGAAGGTGGGTTAGATAATCTCCATTAATCTTTATCCCTTTGTTTTCCCAGTCCAGTGATTGAAAGACATTTTCCAATGTGGCATTAAAGAGCTTCGGAGATATGGTGTCACCTTGTCTCACTCCCTTTCCAATTTTTATGTGTGTTGTATTTTCAAACAGCCGAATCTTTGCACTTGCATTTTCATAGATGTTATTAATAATATTAATGTATGCATCTTCAATACCGCAGGATTTCAGAGCCATTGCAACTGCTGATGGTTTCACCGAATCAAAGGCTTTTTCATAATCGATAAAAGCCATGCACAATGGAAGTTCATATTCCCTCGCTCTTTCAATTAGTTCTCTCAGTACGTGTATATGATCTATTGTGCTGTAGCCACTCCTGAATCCAGCTTGTTCTCTCGGTTGAGCCATGTCCAGTGTTACCTTCAAGCGGTGTGAAAGAACTTTAGTAAAGATTTTATAAACCACTGATAGGAGGCTGATAGGTCTGTAGTTCCTGAGATCCTCAATGTCACCTTTTTTATGTAGCAGGATCATTGTAGCATTGTTCCAATCCTCAGGAATCTTCCCTCCATTAAGGCATCGAGTGAAAATTTGGGCGAGTACTGTTTCAATTTCTCCACTTGCTTCTTGTATGATGTCTATAGTAATTCCATCTTCTCCTGGAGCTTTCCCCCGCTTCATGTTCTTGATTGCATGAGCAACTTCTGCTGGGAGGACTGGAAGAACTCTGGTACCTTTCATGATGTCTGGAGTACATGCATCATCCCTTTCATATAATTTGGAGTAGAAATCTTTCACTCTTGTCAAAATTTCGCCTCTATTTCTTGTTACAGAACCATCTTCTTTTCTCAGAGCCATAATCTGTTTTCTTCCCTTACTGAGATGTCCCTTTGCTATCTTTAGGCTTTGGTTGTTTTCAATTGCTTTCCTCACTAGCTCACAGTTGAATTTCCTTACGTCTTCAGTGATACTTTTTCGTGCTGTCTTGCATAGCTCTATATATTCCACTTTACAGGAAACTTGTTTGGGGGAGGGTGGGATTCAGAGTCCGAGCAATAAGTAATAATAATTTATATATATATAGCAGATGCTGGTGTCAAGTTGTATTGACCATTTGCTGTACTAACCTGCGGCATGCATAATGTACATTTTACTATGCCACGTCTCTTGGGGGAAGGAGGGGAAACCCTGAGATTACAGAGACTACTTTTCGAACTCATATAATAGAAATAAAATAATAAATTCGGGTTGCTACAAGGAATAAATGAAAAGACCAAATGCGAAATTTATGGAAATGTATTAAACAATTATCGAATACTTTACACCGTTTATAAAATAAACCACTTCCTTCTAATGGCGTAAAACTCATTCACAATTCAAGCCGAGCCTTCGCGCTCCACCGGGAGGCTTCGTTTGGGCTAAGCTTTCAAAGCCTTCTTAGAGATAGCAGCTACAATGTTGTTACAATTCAAAAATTTCATATTATTTTATAATATCAATGTTTTTTTTATAATATCAATGCATTTTTATTATTTTATAATATCAATATATATTTATTTTTATTTCTGAATAAAAATAAATATAAATTCAAAAATTTCATATTTATTCAGAAATTTGATATTATTATATAATATCAATGTTGTTACAATTCAAAAATTTGATATTATTTTTATAATATAAAATTTTTGAATTGTAACAACATTGTACGCTGCTATCTCTAAGAAGGCTTTGAAAGCTTAGCCAAGACGAAGCCTCCCGGTGGAGCGCGAAAGCTCGGCTTGAATTGTGAATGAGTTTTATGCCATTAAAATAAAGTCTTTTACTAATGTATTGAACTGCTAATTTAAATTGCACAGAAACTTGCCTTGAAGATCATTCACAAGCAAACCGTTCTATATTCATTCATTAATTTTAATAGACTACATAAAGAAGCTGAAGAAGTTCTTTACTGCCTTTTTTTTAATGTGTAGGTAGCCGTAGGCCCTGGCATGGGTTCAGCGTAGGGGCGTGTGCGGAGGGCGCAGGTGTCACTTCCCAGTTACCGATTTGTTTATAGCTTTTGTGGACAATTATAAAAAAATAAATTTAAAGAAAAAATTCCGCATTTTTTGTTGTTGCTGTTGGGGAACCTTTGAGAGGGGTCCGGACCCACTCCTTGGATACGTGCTTGTACTTGGGGGTGTTTGAATCTTTTGACCCAGGGCTTTGTAATGTATATATCTGCCCCTATTGATGACTGCCAGTCCTACAGCATGGTCAAGAACAGGGTGGCTGAATTTTATAGGGTCTCCACGCCAGTCGCGTTCCGTTGTGGAAGACCAGCGTCGCACGCAACTCGAGAAACATTGATGCTGTGCACAACTTGATAATGGGAAATCGATTATTTACGTCCGTATTAGCGTTGAAGTTTTGAACTTTTCCTATGGATGTGTACACCACAGTATTCATGATAAGTCGAAGATGAAGATTGCTGTTTGCAAAATGGGTAAGAAAAGGTTGGACACCACAACAGAGACGGAAGAGGGTTGATTGTGCGAAAGTTGCTTTTGACCATTTTGCACAGGATTCTTCCGATTTTGTGAGCAGATTTGTGACTATAGATAAAACCCGGATTCATCATTATGGGCCAAAGACCAATCAACAATCCATGCATGAGTGCCCATATGTGGGGCAAGAGGGGGCAATTGACCTCCCTGGAAATCTGACTATGCTATTTGTGTTTTTCGAAGGTGCTCCAAAGATTTTTGCTACAACGCTAATTCTTATTAGAATAAATCAGCAACATTTTTTCACAATTAAATATTTAGTTTTAAGATCTATAATTATGCAGAGCGTTTAGCTTGGCTTCATCAGGAGGAATGGAGCGTAAACATTAAGATCTGTGACGTACCTGCCAGCAGGACGCACACGACATAAAGGCAGATAGGAATCAGAATAAACGTCTGCGTAGCTCAGTTGGTAGAGCGACTTGTTCCGGAATAAGCGGCCTCGGGTTCGAATCCCGGCGTAGACCAAAAATGACGGAGAAATTTACTTCGTTATAGATCATTGAGACATCATCAGCGTTCTGACAGTCACTGAGTTTGGTGATAAATTTCTTTTTTTGATTGGGGGTTTAACAACCACCATGAGCAAGTCAACAGTCGTCCGTCCCTAATTTAGGAACAATGGTTTCACGGGAGGGAGAGGTACATGCCGTAAAACAAACACAGCCTTCGCGCCTCATCGGGATATGAACCCGGATCTATCTCGGACGACTAGTCAGAAGCTAGCACTTAGACCATCTGCTCTACTGAGGCAGCAGATAAGTTGTTTCCACGCGCTTGAAAGAAATGGAGTCGATGTCATGTTGTTGACAAGAGGTGAAGAGTTGCGATGTATTTGGAAAGCTGCTACTATATTAAGCTTGATAGTCGAATAAGGTTTATCAGTAAGTTACTGATAAACCTGATTCGACTATCAAGCTTAATATATTAGAAACTTTCCACATACGTCTCAACCCTTCACGGCTTGTCAACGACACAACATCGACTCCATTCCTTTCAACCGCATGGAAACAACTTACCCAAATCCGTGACCGTCAGAACACTGATGGTGTCACAATGATTTGAATGTTACTCAGGAAGAAAATACGTCGTGCAGATCACAACCCAATCATTATATGTTGCTGCATATACACGATTAAAAAACTTGAGGAAAGAAAATCACCAAGTTAAAAGATTTAATACAACTATAAAATTAAACTAGATAAAAATTACACTAGGTCTTTCAGACTGGCCACCTGTCCATGCTCAGGTATACTACAACATAAGGACACAGGAAACCAGAGTTTTATCACAACTCAGATAAATGCTCGTGACGTATCTGCTACACACAGCGCAAACTCAGATGATTGTCTTGTAATAAACTAAAGAGTCTAGCTCCTTGAGCCTGGTGGTAATACAATGGAATAGTCCACTATATCCTGCGGCTAACCATTAAACAGATCCCTCCATGGTTGCGGGATCGAGTACGGTAAATCATCATTACAACAGGTATTACCATAGTTGTAGATAAACAAACTTTCCATAAGCAAGGCGGAACCTTTTGATACTGGCTTGCTAAAATGTATGCGTCATTCCAGATAGGAGTGACGCGTACATTTTCTTTCACTCGGTGACCTTCCCGTGCCAAGAAGAGACGCTGTGATCCTGGCGAATGCCGAGGTCAATCAATTAATATCTGAAATTCTTCTAATGCGTGGACTCATTGAATATCTTCATTATAAGTCATATGTAGCTTACTTGCATCTGTCTTACGACTCCCACGCAATTCTTTTGGACAAGCTATTAATTTCGTATATATCCATGTTCTGCACCGAGGTGGAACATGTGCAGAGTCGCCACATTCACAAGCTTAAGAACCTGGTTTCTCGAGATCTGCAGCGGAGACATATACACCAGAGGTCAAACCCTCCCCTATCCCACCTCTTTGGCATCCGGGAGTGTTCTTTCGATGAATACCATCCGTAAGGAAGCCCATCTGCTCGGTTATTATGGACGTGCTGCCGCCCACAAGCCTTTGATCACCAAGTCTAATAGCGTTCCTCGGCCAACGTGGTGCAAAGAACGTCGCCAGTGGACCGTTGAACAGTGGAAACAGGTTCTATGGAGCGACGAATCAAGGTTCACCCTCTACCGTTCGGATGGCAGGGTCTGGGTTTGGCGTCTACCCGGAGAACGCCTCCTGCCGGAATGTATTGTGCCAACTGTGAAGTTCGGCGGCGGTGGAATTATGCTATGGGGGTGTTTCTCCTGGTATGGCACGGGACCCTTGGTCGCAATTCCTGGTAGACTCAACGCCAAGTCCCACTGCTCCATTTTGGATGACCATGAGCTTCCTACGTTGTGGCAGTTTTACGGGGTGGACCCATGTTACTTTCAGGATGACAATGCCACCTGTCATGTTTCGATGCGAGGTCCACCATGGTTTGGTATGGTGACAATGGGGTTAATCGAATGGACTGGCCTGCGCAGAGTCCGGACCTTAACCCTATCGAGCACTTCTGGGACGAGTTTGAGCGTCGACTTAAGGGGTGCCCCCACCGTCCGAAATTGGTGAAGGAACTGACCTGTCTTCTCCAAGCCGAGTGGAAGAAAATACCGCTAACCGTCATACAACGCCTTGTTGAGAGTATGCCCCGGAGGGTCGCAGCTGTAATCGCCGCTCGTGGAGGCTCCACCAACTATTGAAGGTGAATAAACTTCTTTTCCTTTGCTATCACAGGTGTCCAATTACTTGTTGGTAGATAGTGTATTTTGAATGCTCTTCGCCTTGTGTCTAAGTGTACATATTTTAAATTTAATTGTGTTACATATCAACAAACAGACGGGACCCCCATGGGTTCCCTGTTTTCTGCCATTTTGGTTGAGATGGTTTTTCAGGCTTTTGAAAATAAGGTGCTGACTGAATGCAGCTTAAGGCCAGCCTTTTATATTCGGTACATTGATGATATTTCGGCTTTCTGGCCCCACTCTCGTGACAGTCTGTTATAGTTTGCCGAAATTATGTCGTCACAGTTCCCCACACTTTAAATTTACTGTGGAGGTCGAGCAGTCGTGTTCCCTTCCTTTTCTTGACTTTTTATTGCAACGTAACCCTTTCAGTCAGCGCCTTTCTTTCTCAGTGTACCGCAAGCCCTCTTATGTTCCCATCATCATTCCTATGTGTTCAGCGCATCCGTTTAAAAAAATATAAAATGGCATCCTTATATTTCATGATTCGACGTGCTTTTACGCACTCATCCAGTGTTAGATTTCGTCAATTGGAACTTCAAAAAATACAGGCAATTGCTCAAACCCACGGATACCACGAGGATTGTGTATATAAATTAACTAAAAGAATTTGTCGTCTGGCACTCCCAACTTTGAAACCTGAAGACACTACTACTAAATTTGCGGGATCTTTGAATTACATCCCTTCTGTGACATTTGTGCTAAGGAACGCATATGCAAAACACAATATTGATTTTGGCGAAAGGATATACAGTAACATTTTTCTATGTGACCCAGTGGCCGTGATCAACAAACACAGTGTGTACTGTATACCAACAAAGGCTAACGCACCCACGGCAGTTGATCAAGTTTATATTGGCTCTACACTTCGTACGTTGGGGGACCAGAATGGCTGAGCACAGATATGATGTTAGAACTAAATCATCATCAACCTCTCTTCCTCGTCTTTCAAGTAGTGGGACCCATACTCCTATTTGGAGTGAAACGTGCATTTTAGCAAGCCCAGTATCTAAAGGGTCCGCCTTTGCTTACGGAAAGTTTGTTTATCTACAACTATATGGTAAATACCTGTTGTAATGATGATTTACCGTACTCGATCCCGCAAACATGGATGGATCTGGTTAAGGAGTCGTCGCAGGATATAGTAGACTATCTCATTATACTACATCCAGGCTGAAGCAGCTCGACTCTTTCGATTATTACACGTCAGTCATCTGAGTTTGCGCCGTGTGTAGCAGATACGTCACGAGCATCCATCTGAGTTGGGATAACACCCTGGTTTCCTGTGTCCTTATGTTGTAATATACCTACGGATGGGCCGGTGGCCGGTCTGAAAGATCTAGTGTAATTTTTATCTAGTTTAGTTTTATAGTTGTATTAAATCTTTTAACTTGGTGATTTTCTTTTCTCAAGTTTTTTAATCGTGTATAGACAGTAACGTATAATGATTGGATTTGAATGTTTAAGTTCCATTTGTCCTGATGAAGACGAGCCAAACGGTCAACAAGTCTATAGTAGATCTTAAAATAAAATATTGGATTATAAATAAACGTTGCTGATTTACTTTATCTCAACGTCACAAGTCTTGTAGTAATAAAATATACTAATTATCGTTGCTAATTTTTCTATTGAATTTATGGATGTGTGTGCATATAATAAAAACCCTAAAAAAATTTGAGAATTTACAGTAGAAAATTACATTAAAGTTTTTCATTTCTGAATGCTGGACCACAGCATATATGTACAGTATGAATAGCATAAAAGGCGAAGGAATGAAATATATATCCTTTTCTGCATCAGCCATTTACTGAAGGAGAAAGGTCCCCCAAAGGTTTCCAGAACTTTTGACTTGAGGGTATTTGTAAGAACGGACACATTAATTATGATAAGATATAATGAACTGAACATTATGCTACTTTAGCACAAAGAAAAAGGAAGACAGAGTACAAAGCCCAAGAAGGCAATAGAAGGTTCGAGAACATTTTTCCGATGTCGATGGCCTCAGACAAAGAACCTCCGTTTTCTCACGCTTTAGAAAGGGATAGGCCTTTCCAACGAACTGATAAACATCTTCAATTATACAGCGACTTTCGCCGTACATTGTCAGCCTTGCACAGACGCCTAAAAGTCTGGAAAACCATCCATTCACCTTTGTGTAGATATAACAATGTATATTGTGTTAATGTAAAGATGTACTTCGGCGGTAGGATTACTTTCTCAAAGGGTGCACTTCCTAATGGATAGATCTGACGGACCGCCGGGATGCCGAAGGGTGGGATTAAACCCATCGGTTAAGTACGCTTCGCCGACGCCAAGGATCAGCGGACGCGTGACGTCAAAGGAGGGACGCTTGGTAGGGGAAGAACGCCACGTCAGCAGGTTGGCGAGAGAGAGGGGAGTGTTGGCACCGGAGGCTTCGCGCATGCGTAGTCCGGAGGAGGTGAGGAGAGCGGGTCTCTTAGGAGGAACAAGTTAGTCTGCTTTCGTCTAGCGGAGAGAGTAGTTTTCCGGTAACGGGACGCGAAGCGTTTCCTTTTTTTTTTTTAGGAGCAAGCGGACGCTCCAGTTATACGGAGGTCCGAGGCTCTGGATGAGGTTAGCCAGCGCACTATCTTTGGAGAGATAGGGTGTTTGGTTGCAGCGGTACAGGTCCCGGTCAGGGAATCCCGCTTGCGTAATAGATATTCCTCTACAGCAAGGCAATTTATAGTACTGATTAAGACTGAATTCGTAACGACGGGGAAGCACGAGTTAGGCCAATAATAACATTCTCAGAGATACAGATCTACCTAATATTAGGTAGATTCTCTCTGGAACGTCAACGTCGAAAGCTAGAAATTAGATATTTTTCTTCAGGAATGATTCTCCTAGACTTCCTATCTCAGTACCCGTCGGATCTAAGACTTAGTGAAACCTGATGCTAGAGGAAGATTAATCCACCGCCGTCAGAACCTAATTGTTACTTAATAAATGTTTGTGTTGTGTTGATAAATCCTCTCAAGATCCTTCTAGTGTAGTAGTAAGTATTATTCTGTTCGTTTAGCTGTTTCGATCCGCCTCGCTGGATCACAGATATTATAACAAAGTTAGGGAGGCTTCGTTTGTTCGCCCGAATAGGGTTTAGGGAGTGTTTCAGAGAAACAGAAACGCTTCCTTGTGACTGTGAGAAGCACATATAGCGTTGACGCCTCAGAGTCATAGGTAGGAGGCGGGGCCAAGGCACGTGATCAGTACTTTCGCTCTCACAGTATTTTTTCTATCTTAATGGCTGATTGAAGTTATAGCTAAGATTTCGTGTCGCATGGAACACAAAGGGCCAAAAGGCGTACGGCTCAAAAGAAAAATAAATCAATTTCCTTATTGTCCCAACAAGATGCCTAATTCCATTTATCCATCTCTTTTATTTACGCTTTCCAAACGTAGGTTGAAGAAGCGTATATGCTCCAGCTTTGTCCATCTGTCAGTCCGTCTGCCCGTCTGTCAGTCAGTCTGCCTGTCTGTCAGTCCGCACGATAACTCGCTTAAAAATGGTCCAATTTCGATGAAATTTTAGTATGTGGTAGGGGACCAATGGGGAAGAACCCTATTGAAAATGAACGAAATGGGGTCAAAGGTCACGACATAGGAGCGGAATACATTCCATTGCCCTTATGCGTCATAGCTTGCGTAAAAATAGTTCGATTTCCATGAAATTTTAGTATATAGTAGGAGACCACTTGGGGACAAATTCTGTTTAAAATGGGCGAAATGGAGTCAAAGGCCAGGACATAGGAGCGGGATCCATTCCATTGTCCTTATACTTCAGAACTTAAGTAAAAATGGTTCGATTTCGATGAAATTTCAGTATGTGGTAGGGAACCACCTTAGAATGAATTCTATTAAAAATAGACGAAATGGGGTTCAAAAGTCA
The DNA here is from genome assembly GCA_039090855.1 of Macrothele yani. Taxonomy (NCBI): domain Eukaryota; kingdom Metazoa; phylum Arthropoda; class Arachnida; order Araneae; family Macrothelidae; genus Macrothele; species Macrothele yani. The sequence continues at coordinate 120,873,356 of CM077003.1, forward strand.
GGAGATAGGAGTGGAATCCATTCCATTGTCCTTATGCGTCATAATTTACGTAAAAATGTTTCGATTTCGTTGAACTTTTAGTATGTGGTAAGAGACCACCTGGGTACAAATTCTGTTGAAAATGGGCGAAATGGGGTCAAAGGTCAGGACATAGGAATGGGATCCATTCCATTACCCTTAGGCCTTATGCGTCATAACTTACGTAAAAATGCTTCGATTGCGACAAAACTTTATCATGTTTTTCCAGAGGTACACTGAACCGGTTTTGTTGAATATCATCGAAATGGGGTCAGAGGTCAAGACACAGGAGCGAGATTTATTCCACAGTCATTATCCTCATAACTTGAGTAACGATTTCTGGTATGTTGGAAAGCGTATCATAGTCAATGCATTGCATGATTTTACTAACTTGTGTCGCTTTTGGTTTGTCTAGTTTTCAACTGAATTTACGCGTTGAGTGTAGCAAACATTTTTAGGTAACAAGAAGGCACAGTGAAAATTTGCATATTGTGTTTGTAAATGTTATTTGTATTAGTTGCAATTTCTACTTGCCCTCTCCTGAAGTCTAAGCTGTGAGCGCTCATGAATCATTTGGATGGTGGCATTCTGGATTTTTCCGCTCCAAAAAAATTTCGGCTGCAGCTATCTGCTATAGCGAGGTGTTAGCATCAGTCTTTTGGGATAATGAAAGCGTGTGATCTTCGTTGATTTGATTGAAACCGGAAAAACCAGCAACAGCGATTATTTTTGTGTCATACTGCGCCAGTTGCACCGCAAACTTATGGAAGAACGGAGCGGAAAACTTCTGAGGAGTAATCTTTTTGCAGGAAAAAGTTTCATAACACAAAACCCAGAAAACAATGGAGCTCCTTCGAGATGTGCGCTTTAAATGGCTGCCTCATGCGCCCTATTTCCCGTATCTAGCACCCTCCGATTATTATCTATTTCCATAACTTAAAGTAAAATATCTGAAAGGACATAATTTTGAGAAAAATGAAGACGTTAAGTGAGATGTGAACGCATTGTTTGAAGTCCGAGACAGAGCGGTTTGAAGCAGCTAGAGGAGCTCTGTAAGTGTGTGCTGTTAAAGGGAGATTATGTTGAATAAAAATAGAGTGCGTTTTTACACAGCGCCAGTCTTTCTATATTAGGCCCTGAAACTTATTGGCACCTCTAGTACATACCTTCATACGACACGATAAAGATGCTTTTTAATTCAACGCTTACTATGAGAATAGAGAGAGAGAAGAGAAGTCCCCGATTCCTAATTTAGGGTCGCTTGCTTAAAATGAGACAGGCAGTCTAAATGAAATGTGTAATGACAAAAGAGAAAGAGCGCGCGCGCACGTATGTTCGTGTTAGACTTCTGAAAATTTGATAGTTTTTTTTTTTTTTTTTTTTTTTGTTTGTTTTAGTTGCAGTACCGGAAGTTCCAGAATGACGGCTTGCTAGCAGTAAAAATATTCACTGTGTTATTTCTGCGAGAAGAACAAAATTATGAGCAAGACAGCTGAAAACATGTCTTACAGTATAGTCTGGTCATAATTTACTCGTTTCTATTTAATCCCCAGATTGAGGAGAAGGATGTCATTGCCACACTTGCTTTTCATCAAAGTTTTGATAGCTTTTTCAGCTACTGATTATTTAGGCCTGGCGAAATCAGATGCCACCTCAATTTCCATTGTCTCTCAGTTCTGTAGCAGTAAGGATCCTCCGTCCGTTTCCGAAACCGAGAGGTCAGCTAAGCTGCTAAGTATTACTACTTATTGTTATTACAATTGTTAGCCACAACTGAGCTTTTGGATTGAGTAAGGCCTAACAGTCCTTTCAGAGTTAGAAAGGAAAGAAAAATAAAATCTTAGCGTTGAACATTTTTTTTTTCCCTAAAAGAATTTAATACTTTTGTAAAGGAAGATATGTAGATAGAAATGTACCTTCATAGATAGAAATGTACCTTCAAGTTCAGGCTATTGTTTGGCTAGGGTGATGAACAAGAAAATATGAATACCAAGACTGGCAGTTTTTACTTCCTCAATATCTGAACTTTGGTTATTTACACCTGTAAACAGATGCAGTTCGTATTTACGCACGACAGAGATACTGCTATAAGTCAAAACGATAAATATGGACACTGGTGTTTTGAAAACACAGTTCAAAACTAGGTTACGCTGATAGCAGAGAGAGCACAGTTTTCAAAAAAGACTTGCCTGTTTCAGGAGGATCATTACAATTGTCTTAGTTAAAAACACTGAACAACATAACGCCTGCTAGTGCGTGAAGGCGATGAGAAACACTTAAAAAATTAATTGAAGTAAGAGAGCAACATGATTTATGAGTTGATGTATTTTTCAATTTTATGTGGCAGCAGACGGCTTTCTTAATTAAAAATTTCATCGCAACACTCATATCCCAGCAGGATGACAAGCGTGAAAAGGCGAACCAAGAATTTCTCTAGGCGCACCTCCTACAGAAATTTTAACAGCTTTCGTCTAACTGAGTGAAAAACTTGTGAACTATAAACCAGTGGCGTAGAATGACCTAAAATTTATTAGGGGCTAAATATTTTTAAAATTGCCCTCAACCTTCTTCCGTAGTGAGAAATTTAATTTCAGTGGACTATGAGGTTTCTAAACGGCACCTCAAACTTAATCACATAGAATGAGGTAGAAATTGTATTTATACTGTACATGCAGTGCACGCTGTATGATATAATAAAAGTTTAGGTTTTTTTAGGTTTTTGCTTTGTTTCACTTATAAAGTAACTGACCTCTGTTTTTTTTTTTTTTTTTGCTCGGCGAACTTCTGGATGACTTTTGTTTTAACGCTGTCAATTTCTGAAATAAACTTTTTCTCAACAGATAAAACAGTTATGTTATTTAACCGTTCTTGCCCCATTGTATGTATTACGTAAGCAAGTTTTTACATGCTTCAAAGTTGAGTTCTAGACTGATTCTTATGTTTCTGCACCAAGCAAATGTTTGGTCGATGTGGGCCCAAGTCTTTAACGCTTTGACGTAGGAATACGTCTAACTCCGCAGATAGTATGGGGCGACTTACGGCCAACTGCCTGTGACAAAAATAGGTCCCGATTGAAATCATTGTAGCGTTAAAAACACGTACCGCACACTAATCGTGTTAGCATATTCGTAAACAACATGGGCTCCGATTCGCGTGCTGCGCAATACATCGTGTGCGCGACGCTCCCCTCGCTCCCTGTGCGCCGGGGAGATGATGCAATATTTCTGGGTGTGCCGCCACGTTTGACTCAGTATATCTCGGCAACTGTGAGCGCAACACGGCTGTGCGCTCACACACAGTCGTGTTGCGCTCGCAGTTGCCGAGATAGAATTTGAATAGATCTAGATCTCGACGAGATCTATTCACATACACGAAGAACTTTTCGCAGTGGTTTGAACTAAACATTTAAAAAATTGTTTCCTTCTGAACTGGTGAACACTTTTGACAATATCTCGGTTTATCTGGACAACCGTGAGTGCAAAACGAAAGTGCGTGGTATCGTTTTAAAGATTTCGACGAGATTTATTCAATCAAATACCCAAAGGACATTTCGCAGTGGTTTGAACTGAACATTTTAAAAATTGTTTTCTTGTGAACTGCTGAACACTTTTGATAATATCGCGGTTTATCTGGACAACCGTGAGTGCAAAACGACTGCGCACGGTATCGTTTTAAAGTTCTCGACGAGATCTATGCAAATATATAAAGAACATATCGTGTGGTTTAAACTAATTTTTTTTAAATTGTTTTCGTATGAACGGGTTAACATCTTCGACAATGCCGCGAAATTCGCAGAATGAACGCAAGCAAAAATGGAGAAAATCAAAACGAGACGCAAGAGCAAGTGATGAGGAATGTAAGAAGCCCAAGAAGACAGAGCACCACGTTGGGTAATTCGTGTATTGATCTGCTTTGTGTTCGTAATGTATCCGGCATTATTTGTAAAATTATGTAAGCTACTTTTCATATCATAGACCTGTGTTGGTTATAACAAATTAAATAAACGCTTTGAAATCTTACTCGACTGGCTCATTTCAACTCTTCGATCTGCAAGTCGCAGTCCTACGTTTCAAACTGACGGCTCAATCAGAACTGATCCTACCTGCTTTTTTTTCTTTCATCTCTTAATAAACTAAAAGGCTGTTCCAATAAAAAAATCCACTTTGTTCATTTTACTTGCACGAACAAACCTAACAGATTAACTCCACAAACAAAAATCAGCCGCTCACAGGCTCGTAGCCAGACAAGCAAGTTGGGAGGGGTGGCTGATGACTGAGATCGGGCAGAAGGATACAAAGTGGTCGGGCAAAAGATGTAAAAGAGGTCGGGCAAAAGGTGTAAAAGAATTCGGGCAAAAGATGTAAAAGAGGTCGGGCAAAGATGTAAAAGAGGTCGGGCAAAGATGTAAAAGAGGTCGGGCAAAAGATGTAAAAGAGGTCGGGCAAAAGATGTAAAAGAGGTCGGGCAAAAGATGTAAAAGAGGTCGGGCAAAAGATGTAAAAGAGGTCGGGCACTATACTGTTGTGTGAGTCGCTAGGACGGGCAGAAGAAAACACAGGTCGGCCTCAGCCCGGCCTGTCCCTCCCCTGGCTACGGCCCTGGCCGCTCACCGTGGGACGACGCGAAACCAAAATTGCTGCTGTAAAACAGAAAGGCGGCCAGCACCGAAAGACAGTTTTACGTATGCGCAGTTCAGCGCGCATCTGAACATTCGTTACTGTTCTCTGAAGCTTTGACAAGGCGACGAGTTGACAAGAGTCGCCTTGCCTTGCGCTATAATAAACTGATATGGAAAGCTGTATATATTACCCAGTTACTGAACTATTGTATTGGCTTACATTTTCTTTCAGGAAATCTGGGGACTGGCTCCTAATACGGGTTTTCTTTCGAAATTTTTCGATTAAAAGAAGAAACAATTTTCTTCTCATTTTTCATTCGGGGCTTAGCCCGGATGCCCATAATAACGCGCCGCCACTGCTATAGACATAAATTTATAAAAGCCAAACTTTTCTGTTCTTATTTATTTACATTTCTTTTTCTAAATCCCTCTGATTAGGAAACAGTTTATTGGAAACTGGTTTGAAATGTAGAAATTCGAAATTTACGAACAGATAATAAATAATTATATAGTACAGCGTCCTTTTTTTTTTTTTTGTCCTTTTTCATTTTATGTGTAAGTTCTTAAGTGCAAAGTAAGATACCAAATAGAGTAGGTGTTCTGAGCATTATGAACTTCTCGTTTGGGGTTGGGAATTTTTTTTTTTTTAAAGAAAAGATCAAAATAAAACATATAGCAGCTTCTTTCAGAATTTGAAATTTGAAAGAGATATGTGATTTGCTATGATTTAACCTGCGATTTCAAATTTCAGCCCATATTTTTTTAAAGGTGCGCTCTTGCACAAGGTGCACACACGTAACATTATAATTTTTCGGGTGAAAGTATATGTGCTGCCATCTAAAGTAAGCAAGCAGTACAAAGAAAATGCATGTTTTTAGCGTTGAGAGTCCAATCACAATAAAAATGAAAAGTAAACGAAAGAAACGTTTGATTTTTGGAAAGTTATTTGAAAAGCTTTTTCAAATATGAATTGAAAATATAAAATTTCCTGAAATCAAGATTTTTTATGACGTATTTTCACATTTTCAAATCTTTGCCTATACAATTGTTCCGATGATAGCCATAAACAATTCACCTTCAGATTTGTGGTGGCTTAGAAAGTAAACAATCCTGTACGGTGAAGGGTATTCTAGTTGGCTTGTAAAAAAATTTCGTGTGATTAGTTATACTAATGTTAAACAAAAAAAAATCAAAAAAAAAAAAAAAAAAATAGGGAGAGAGAGAGAGAGTGTGTGAGAAAGTTGGCGAGATCTTTCATCAGTTTTACTAATTTCTATTTTATGAACATATTAAATACAGAGTTTTGTGAATTTTAGCTTATTACTACATTTGTTTTAATATGTTTACCTTACAACTTCAAATTGAACTGGAAATCTTTAGAATTAACCTAATTGATGAGCTCAATCTACTGCGTACATGTTTGTACATTTGTGCTGCCATCTACTCTCAGACAAAAGAAACAAATGCGTTTACAAACTGAACGCATTTAGGATAAGAATATCCTTTCTTCAAAAACTACTTTACAACACGAAGAAAAAAAAGAAAAAAAAAGAGAAAAACTCAACACAAACACATAAAAACTATTTAGGTAACCACCCAATTTCATTTAAAATTCTAAAAAAGTAACTAATTATTATTGCACTGAAATCATATCTTGAAGAAGGCAAAAGCCCACGAAATTAATGTACTGCTCAATCGAGAAATTCTGACGAAAGCGTTTCCAAAAATCATGATTGCATTATTCAAATTACATTAACCATTTAGCGTGCTTCTAATTCTAAATGAAAATTTTCGAATGGTTGATATAAAAAAAATTACTAATAGCGCTTGATAAAGACAATGCATATAATTTGCCTGTTTAATATATTCTCTTTTGTTGATGTTTTTTATTGTTTTTTTATTTGGAGCTTTAAAGAACATAGTGAGCAACTAGATGAGCTGAATGAGCAGCCTCCCGACCTTAATTTTTTAGGTTCACTGGTTCCAGGGAAGGGAGAGAGCCAGTGCCGTAAGACAAACACAGCATTCATGCCAGTGGCGCACCAAGTATTCCTTTAAGAAGGCTGCCTAAAAATATTGAAGTTCTAAATAAAAATACTTCGGAGAAAACATCTCCGAAAATACAGAGCAGCGGCAAAAATATTTCCGCCATATTAAAGAGGGCTTCCAATTTCGCCCAGAATATGTATTTTAAAACATATACAAATATATTTAAAAATAGGCAGCCAATAAAAAGGAACACGTGCTACTTCATGGGTAGGACCCGGGTCCCTTTGCATCTCCCACTAAGTACGCCCCTGATCCATGTCTCACGGGATCCGAACCCGCACCCATCTGGTACGAATGGTCAGAAGCCAGAGGTCAGACCACTGCGTGTCCGGAGCGGTCTAAGCTCCAGAGGCGCAGTGACACTGTCTTAGAAAGTGTTGACTTTGGAACTCGTGTTGCAAATGAGTAACGTACCACCCGTAAAATTTAGATATGTTGTAAATAAATAGTTTTGTGTCGAAAGAAATTTCACTTCGAAAATGATTATGCAAAATAATTTCGTATACAGAGTTTTCTTCTTTCACTTCCTCTCGAAAAACGAAAAAGAAAATACTTGGAGAAAAATGAGCGTCAATTTTTTTTTTTAACACTACCAAAGCAAGAGAAGAATATTGCTTCACACACAAAAAAATCATTTAAGCAAATAAGTTTACAGAATAATATTGATTTAATGAGCATGTCACCAACAGCGAAAATGTGCGAAAAAAAATAAAAATAAAAATAAAATAAAGAAATAACGATAAATAAAGTGAGATGCACGGAAATTAAAAACGACGAACTGAAAAATACAAGGACACGAAACCATATATTATTCTCTTGATGTTCAAATGCGAAAGTAATTTGAAAACTAATTAGACTAATCACACCACTTAATATCTGAGGATTCCTGTGGTTTGGCCACCACTTGTTTTTGGAAATAACGCCTTCATTTGTTATAAATATTTAAAAGACACTCCCTACCTCGAAAACAGGTGCAGTGCGGAGAATTTTAGATTCCGTGTACAGTAGCAGTAGAAGAGGGGAGACACCGAGACAGTAACGGATCCAACTGCGGGCAATTGAAGCTCCCCCTTCCCCCGAAACACACTTTTCCTTTTAAAATGGCCGAGATCATAAAAAAATAATGTATTTATTTTTGTAAAATTATAGTAATAAATGCACAGATTTTCGTAAAGGTTTTTATAGAGAATAAAATTTGCTGTGGATTTCGGGATTAAATGTTTTGTTCTAGCTTCAGAGAGAGAGAGAGAGAGAGAGAGAGAGAGAGAGAGACAGCGAGAGAAAGAGACAGACAGAGAGAGAGAGAGAGAGAGAGAGAGAGAGAGAAAGAGACAGCGAGAGAAAGAGACAGAGAGAGAGAGAGAGAGAGAGAGAGAGAGAGAGAGAGAGAGAGAGAGAAAGACAGCGCCCGAGAGAGAAAGACAGCGAGAGAGAAAGACAGCGAGAGAGACAGAGAGAGGAAGAGAAAGAGAGGGAGAGAGAAAGTGAGAGAAAGAGAGATAAAGAGAGAGAGAGAGAGAGAGAGAGAGAGAGAGAGAGAGAGAGAGAGAGAGAGAGAGAGAGAGAAAGACAGAGAGAGAGAAGGGCAGAGAGAGAGAAGGGCAGAGAGAGAGAAGGGCAGAGAGAGAAAGACAAACACAGACAGACAGAGAGAGAGAAAGACAGAGACAGACAGACACAGAGAGAGAAAGACACAGACAGACAGACACAGAGAGAGAAAGACACAGACAGACAGACAGACAGAGAAAGACAGGGACAGACAGAGAGAGACAGACAGAGAGAAAGACAGGGACAGACAGACAGATAGAGAGAGAAGGACAGAGAGAGAAAGACAGAGACAGAGAGAGAGAAAGACAGAGACAGAAAGACAGAGAGAGAGAGAGAGAGAGAGAGAGAGAGAGAGAGAGAGAGGGAGAGAGAGAGAGCACAGAGAAAAAAAGAACTAGTTTCAGTAACAGAGGAAGCCGAGAGTGGACGGCAAAAGAGATTTTGACTGATCATGAAAAGCAATGGGTGTGCTTTATTTGATATATCATTTCCCCAACTTAGCATAAAAAATCTCCAGTAAGACAATGATTAACACAGGAATGACTTAGTGAAGTGAAATAAATGGAAGTTCTTTTTTAAAGAAGTGGGAATCATGCATCGCGAAAGAATAAACGAATATTTTAAAGAAAAATTGTCGGTCAGTCATCTTACTTGGAAATAATTCGATGATTCAAGCTGAAATTTTTTCGCATTAAATTAAGATGCCCGAATATTTGGAATATAAATCTTCCAAATTTATTTTGGAAGTTTCTATCCACACTTGATAATTAAATAGCACGGAGCTCGTTTCCTTGCAACTCAGGAAACTGAACGCTAAGGAAATGTTACTGATTTTTTTAGTTGTTTTCCCACTTTATGATTTAATGATTTAGCACGTAATTTTTTTCATGGAAAAAGTTCCTAAATAGCAGTGCAATGCCAGGGAGAGACAGCTCTGCCAGCTTTCTGTGTGACCCTTCCACAAAGTCTTTTCATCAATCGTTTTGTTTTAGACTATAGAACAACTCACCCCCCCCCCCTCCCGACCTCCCGTAAGCTTTTTGATCCACCTCTGAAAGGAGATACACTGTTTTGTAATATCTCTTGAACACTTGTTCCTACTTGGACACAAAATTCTGTTTTATGTTACTATTTTACTCTGTAATTGCAACAAAAAAAAAAAAAAAAAAAAAAAAAAAAAAAATATCATAAAAAAAAAAAAAAAAAAATCTTGCAATCGCTCGCATGGCACACAGGCTATGGAAAACAGCGTTCTTTGCGCTAGTGGCTAAACAAACTTGAAGATAACACAGCTTATGGTGACCTTGCCCAAGTCTCCTGTTGTCGGGCATTGATAAGCTTTTAGGATAAAAAAAAAAAAAAAATTACGCTATTCCAAAGAAATTCACACTAGACTAGTGGCAGTTTATGGCTCTGGAACTTTGGACATAACCACTGTTCGGCAGTGCCGGATTAAGGCCTTAGTGGGCCCCCAGGCTAAGATATCTGAGGAACTTATGACGGAGAATCGTTATTACAGTCCGTTAAAAGACGAAATTGTAGGAATATGCTTGTGATAATTAATACGTAGTGCATTATTAAAACTAATAAATTACCTGCAGAGTTTTTATAATGAGTCACTGTATTTCCCATTGTTCACAAGAACAAGATTCCTAGATTTTCTCTTGGAATTTTAATAATTCACCATTGTATACTTTTTTTGGTGCGTCTTTTTTGTTATGCAATGTGAAGTCACAGTGGGCCACCCCTGTGGCGCAGTGGCCTAAGCGATGGCTTCTGATCATTCGTCCAAGATGGGTCCGGGTTCGAATTCCGGTGGGGCACGGATGTTGTAATTGTCTTACGGTGCTGGCTCTCTTCCTCCCCTGAAGTCAGTTGCTCTAAATTAGGGACGGGCAACTGCTTATAGCCCACTGAGTTGCTCATGGTGGTCGTTAAACCTCCAATCAAAGAAAAGAAAGGGAAAAAAAAAAAAAGAAGTCACAGTGGACGTCGCCCATTAACGATTCCAAGTACAAACAGGGAGGTATGGGTGGATGGTAGTGAATAAACTGAATCTGTCTTGTGGACTCCGCTGTACACAGTGACATGTAGTGAGTCACTGCGGTTTGTCTTCTAGCTACTGCTTGTGATCGAATGGAAATCATACCAGGCAACACTAAAACTACTTTACCTCTCTCCACATATATGAATATATCAGCTGTGTATTATTTGCGGTGTAGCAGCATGCCTCGTGGGCCCCTAGGCTATAGCCCTCTTAATCCGCCCGTGCTGTTCATTGTTGAGTAAGAAAATCAAAGGACAGTGGAGGAATTTTGGCCATAAAGGATTAGCCGTGGAGTGGGAGACCCGTAATAGCAACTTGCGGTTTGAACAAGAAAAAAACAAAAACAATGAGCTCATCAGGAAAAATTGAAGAATAACTCAGAGAAACATAGCAGAGCAGGTAAGCTGGATATTAGTTCAGGTAGTGACAATGACATTGTTAACATTTTAGGATACAATAAAGTGTGTGCTAGTTGGGTACTGTGCCGCCTAATGATTGAAATGAAGAAATTAGGTCTTGAAATATGCCAAAGGTTCCTTGTTCGCTATGAAAAATATGGAAATGATTTTCTCCAAAGCATTGTAACTGGTGATAAGAGTTCGGTTCACCATTATGACCTAGAAATAAAGAATCAATAGCTGAAATACCGACACCAGTGCTGAGACGGGCAGATCCCGAGCTCGAAGTCGAGTCCGGGCCCGAACCGGGCTCGGGCTGCATAATAATTACTGGAGATCGGGTTCGGGCGGGCTAGAGCTCTGACAGAGGGAAATAAATTTTTTCGTTTTTTTAAATGTGATTTTGTATGATTTAGCACACGAGACTTTTTCCACACTTTTAGCTGTTAAATAGAATTCTTCGGCAACTGGGTCTAATGGGGAGTGGGAACTCGTTCCGGGCTTGGGTAACAAATAGCATAAGCTATGAATCACTGAATTTCTGGGAAGGAAAAGTTCCTTTAAGAACTATAGATAGTAGAGAGCAAGCTGACGAAGTTATGCTCCCTACCTCAACTGAGCAGCTCTCTGCTAATTCTACTGAAGAACGTACGACGTAGATTGTTGTGCCACTTGATTTCTTCAGATGCCCAGTCCCCCGAAACATTTCAAGAAGAAATGAAGGGTCAATAGATATTCATGCTTTCCCCACTCCGCTGTTGAGAAAGACATTGGTTAATTGCACGGGGAGTAAAGAGTGAAAGTCTGGAAGAGTATACAGGGTAGGAAGAAACGACCGCATACACACCTCAGGGGATGATTCCTTGGGTCAATTCAAGCATAAAATGTCCCATGACATTTTTGGAATTAGGGCTTAGTTTTCCAGATATAAGCCCCAAAGGTGCGTGACGTCACGTCCTGAGTCGCCTGTTTTTGAGGCTTCAAGCACAATTCGAGTGTCATGCAGGAAAGCTCGTGGCGGATGCCTGTTACTGCAAGCTCAGTACCTCGGCAGTCATCACGACTGATTTACATATCGCAGTGCTCTAAAAGGCCGTATGTCATGCAACAGTTTCTTTCAGTTGAAATGGAATATTACCGTTCCCCGCACATTAGCGTGCATTTGTCGCGAATGCAACTACCTGTATCGAGCCTGATGTCATTCAAACAAATGCGTGTTTGTTAACTGACATAACATGCAAATAAGGCAAAGCGGGGATCAGTGATGTAGTTTTAAATAAAAAAGTGCCTTAGCGGCGAACGGACTAAGAAAAAATATCCTCAAAATTAAAAAAAAATCTGATTCGATGTTTTTACTATTTATTATTATTCTTAATTTTCATTACTAATTAGCAATATCAATTTATATTAAAACGGCTTGAAACTTTGTAATCTGAGCAATTTTAAATAACAAGAAGAATGTTACGTGAGAGGCATGTGTTAAGATTATAAATTGTTCATTTAAAAACGGTTCTGTGTCGTTCCATACGATTTTAAATATGCATTGGGAATATCTACGAACTAACAGAGTAACAAATTCAATATGACTAATGCGCAGTTTTTACTAAGGTTATATGGTACATGTGGAAGATTTTTGTGTTGCCCTTAAGATATCAGAGAGAGCTCAGGGGATTACTTTTATTGGAGCCGATACCAGTGGCGAGTTGTTTAATACAAATGTCCATCATTACCGTTTTCTCTATGAGCACTGCAATCTTAACCCCACGGAGTAGCCGCCTCCTACAAATTTATTTTGACTGTCTAGAGAAAGGAGTTCACATTCTCTTTGTGATAGAATCTTATGATTTGTGAAACACCCTATTGCGTTTTTATTTGTTACTGGGTTTAGCAACTCCCATGGGCATCTCGTTTGGCTATAAGAAGTCACCGGTCCCTAATTTCGGGTCACTTGTTTCAGGGAAGAGACAGATACAGCATCTTTGGTCATGCACACCATCCATGACTCATCCGGGGTTGGGACTCAGTCTTAGCTCGGAAGAATGGTCTGAAGCCTGCGCCTCAGACCACTGTAGCACCGGGGCGGCCATTTCTGTAGTATGAACATTCGGTTAAGGTACGAGTACGTTTGGGAAAAGAACACAGTTTTCCCTCTTTTTGCATACATGATATTTAAAAAAGTTCCCTTGGCCAGATTCTCTTACCATGCACCCACGAAAAGTGCCTTAGCTGCGCTAAGCCTAGAAAAATACTGCCTTAGCGCCGCTAAGGCGCCCTAAGCCCCTTCTACATTACTGGTGGCGACTGCGGGGCACTGAAGCTCGCCGTACTAACAAAGTTAGACGAACGACGTTGGTAAGAGGCGTGCATTGTTGCTGAGTGCGTCGTGTGGAAGCTGTAAACGTGAGTACAATTCAGGCTATTTGCACGTTGCGTCGCAAGCAATAGTTACTCCGTGGAACATTTGCAACATTAACCAAACTGAATGGCATACACGCTAGGTGAGTACTGTGATATGCAAATGATTCTGGGAGAATGTAGAGGTAATGCGCTTACCGCTGCGCACCCATACTCCCGAACGGTACTCTGCAAGACGCCATCCGGACACTAATTTGATTCGTCGGCTGGACCAGCGAATGAGGAAAACGGGCAACGTAGCATCTACAGCATCAAGTGACAGTGGACGCGTACGGTCAAGAGAAATGGTTGCTTACGGAAGATGCAGTCATGGCCGTGGTTCATGCGGACTCCAGCACGCGAGGGATTGCACGAGGAGCAGGAGTCACACACCACCGTGCTCGATATTCTCCATGACGAGGGCCACCACCAGCACCATTACGCACGGGTCCAAAGTCTGCAACCTGCGGATTACCCTCGCCGTGTACAATATCGTACATGGCTGCTGCAGTACTACGAAACGGATCCGGGATTCTTGAAACATGTCCTCTGGAGCGATGAAACTCGTTTCTCTCGTGAGGGGATATTCAACCACCACAATAGCCATGTATGATCACCGGTAAATCCTCACAGCACCAGACGACGAGGTCATCAGTATCGATGGGGCATTACCTGGCCTGGCTGGTAACATCCTGGTCGGTCCGTACCTGCTGCCAGATGTGCTCAATGCATCTCGGTATGAGGTTTTCCTGCGATCACTGTTACCGCATCTCCTAGAGGATATCTCCTTACACGTGCGTCGAGAGATCTTGTTTCAGCAGGATGGAGCACCTGCACATTTCGGAACGGAGGTCCGAAAGCGCCCGGACAATATGTTTCCTGGACGATGGATTGGACGTGGTGTGCCTATAACGTGGCCTTCACGTTCACCAGATCTCAATCCCATTGACTTTTTTCTATGGGGCCACATCAGGGAACTGGTGTATCGGACGCCAAACAACAGTTTGGAAGTTTTGGTGGCACACGTGCATGCGGCGATTGCCTCTGTCGACGGGGAGATGGCCAGACGTGCACAGGAGAGTGTGACTCAACGCGCCCGCGCTTGCTGCCGAATGCAAGGCGGACATTTCGAACACCTACCGTAGCAGAGCCACGGCAATCTTCTCCGCGAATGAATGTGCCCTGAGTGTGTAATTATTTCGTGACATTCTATTTTTTTTGTCTGCCGTTGACGTACCATCTACACACATTTATGTTGTATGAACGGAACCTACTGTACTATGGCATTTCACCGTGCTTAGTGGCGGCCGTTATGTATGTCTTGCTATTAATTCTAGTGTAATGTGTGGTACAATACATTTCATGTACTGATGTGTTCGTCGGATTTGCCTCGTTATCGTCTCTTCTGTCTCCTATACTAGCCTTTTTAGTATATTGCATGTAACACGTTCCATAGTTGTATGTGCACATACCCATAGGCGCCAACTTTCCAGAAATCCAATGGGTGCTCAAGCCAATAACAATGACATGGAGTACGAGCAGAGAAAAGACAGTATGGAAATATAATGCAGACTAATTTGTTTTTCAAAAAGTTTGTATTTAACCTAGATTTCGACCCTGTTAGATAGATAACTGTCCAAAATGCGTCAATCTGTTGTGAAGACCAGATGACCATAACATTTTCAGCAGTTATTTTGTTTCTTTTTTTTTCCCCTGAATTTTGGAAAACCAGGGTTTTTTCAAAACACTTGAACATGAAGATCAAGATTTTTGATTTTGATTTTCCTGAATTATTATTTGCGTTTTCCAATCTCAAGGCAGTTAAAATTTGTAAAAATAATGTGAATAAAAAATTCTTGCAAAAGACGCAAAACTTTTCAATGAACAAAACTTTCAATGGGTGCGAGGCACCCATTGAAAACATTTAATGGGTGCGCAAGCCCCGGAGCACCCACACGGTCGGCGCCCCTGCACATACCTATTAGACAATAATACTGTGAGGTGCATAGTAACACGCAATTCGAAGCAAAGGCCTGCAGCCCATAACGATGGCGCAGCTATACCTACTTTGCGTTTGACCGGTACCAATCTCCCCGGGTACGGATGTGCCTGTACCCGGTTGACAGGTACGAATTTGTCGGATAGCAATTACCCGTGTCCATCGGGTTCGGGGGGACCTCCAAACGTGTCTGTCCGTCGTAATCTCGACATCGATTTTATCGCTATTCCAATACTTTCTTATACTCATTCATGTATGTGCAAATACCCATAATAGTAAACCGAACATTTCATCCAAGCGCTTTCTTTATTGGCTTTGACGAATGAGTCGTTGCATGCACCTCTGTTGTTGTTCGATGCATTTGTCAGACGAAAAAAGTGCTCGTCGCAGAACTTGTCATTCGACCAAGTTGTCTTTCGCGGAACGTACCGTTCGATGAATTATTAGCTGTCGAAGACTGTATTTGCGGGAAAGTCTTATGATGCCTTTTGACAGACTTGTTTGTGTTAGGACGTGTCACTGCGAGCGAGCATATCCGTCCATTTGTAACTGGCGTCGGGCGACCAGTCCCGTTCTTCTCGACAACTGCGCACGTAACGCAACTCCGGAAACAGGCTTTGATGACTGTTGTTGCACTGCGATAGCAGCATCAGGCCTTCGCTATAGCGTCTAAAAAGGGGAAGTGTGCCGTGCGAACTCAAAATCTGCGTTCGAAATATGTCCCACGCCGCATCGCGGCACTACGAACGGCGTCTGTGTCAAAGATTGTGTGTACTGTTGTGCAATGTGAACCAAACAACAGGGGTTGGATTAGGATATGTACGATTTTCTTAAGTGTGTGATTATGGAAACACATTTTATGGTTCAGTGAAATGTCTACGTCTGGCGCAGAGTGCAGCGTCGGCAAATGTAATTGAAAGTATAATTATGCGTGATTTAAATTGATATGCTACCTCCTCGAAGAATGCCTACCAAAAGGCTAACAAATGGCTTGTATGTGCCAAGTAAAGAAGTGCTGTTTGGAAAATTTAAATGTATGTCACTTAGTAGCGGCTAGTGGTAAGCTGAGTCGAATCTGACGAAAAAGACAGGCTACGGTGCGAAATAGTCACGTGCACAACTTAGTGCTGTCGCCAAGTCAATCGGTTGAACAGCCATTGCGTTTCATTGTTGGTTCACATTTGTTTGTATTGAGTGAGTGTTCCGTTTATTGCCATTTGGATACACGTATAGTTTTGTAAGGTAGGTATTATTATATTTCTAAGGTAAGGTTAATTCTTAGTAAACGTTTTATTTAGTTTTAGTAATAATTATAGGTTTAATGAGTAGATCTTAGTTTCACACGTGTTGAAATCTGTTCATGTCTCGTGAATAGTGAAGTATAAAGAAGTGAGTTATTCTGTAGTGTTGAATTCTTATTTCAAATAGAATAATTAATATATTTTGCCAATGCCGATTCACATAGAGCTTGAATATTACCAGAAATCAGGGCAACTTTTCAGGAAATTAGCCTTCGTAATTTGTATAACATTTGCATCTCCAACAATCGTTAGCCCTTTCTTTACGAAATTAATGCTTGAACTGTTGTTGCATTGTAATGTGTCTCTGAATTAAAGAGTACATTTTTTAATTTCGTAACTTAATGCAACTGTGATATAGCATTTGTCTGATTGAATTTACTAAAGCTGTCTGAACAGTGTGGACAGATTATGTTGAAAAACTTGCATGATCAACTTTATTCTAACTGTACAAAACATAGGGAACTACTTTCGATTAAAAATTTCATATCTAGTTCTTCACTTGTATTAAAAGGTGTAATTCTTTTTACAGGAATTGCCAAAATTTGCCATGCCACAGTGTTGCAGTGTTAGTGGCTGCTAGTTAAATTATAGAAGTCAAAAGGAGACTTACAACTTTTGCCATACCAATTGTCTTATACAAAATCTGCTGCATACATTTAAACAGACAAAGTTCTGATTTTAGATTTCCTTGTTCATTTTCCGTGGAATGTTTGTGTATGAGTAGCTTGAAAACTAAATAGGAAAACATAACTCTCCTCAGCTGGAAAATACTCTTGAACAACTTAGTGAAAGCCAAACATGACAACTGAAATTATTTGAAATCACGTGAAAGGAAAATTAAGAAGTTGAAAGTCTGAACGCTTAGTTTTGTGTGCCTCTCCTTAGTGCATAGTGTGCACAGAGTAAGTCCTGAGATAGGAAAAAGAGTTCAAACTTATCAAATATTTTATATGCAAAAGTGTATAGCCAGGTTGGTTAAAGTATTGAAATGTATTTTTCTTCTGTAATAAATGAAGATAACATTTCTGAAAAGTTATCTTTGAAACTGGAAAGTAAAGATCCGTCATATTTGGTTTAATTTTATTTGAAACTTGTATACCAGGAAGCAGTACTTCAGTTAGCTTCTCGTAACATATTTCCAATCTTTTTTCTGCTTCATCACATATTCACACAGTGATGCGGAGTGGTTGGTGGCATTCTGTACTGAAGATTTGTATTTAATATTTGGTGGTGTCTTTTTTTTTTTTCAAATTGGAACTAATACTGTTTGTGCAGTGGTTGCCCGTCTTCAAAATGGACCAGAGGTCCTCATTTACTAGCAGGTTTGATTTCATCTGTCAAAATTCATTTGAAAATCTATGGACTATTTTCTTTCCGTGGAAGATGATGCTGTACTCCTTCGCGTCATGGGGTCCGGCTAGTCCCTCAACGACACCATACCCGTACGAGTTCCATGTCACTTATTTTCAGATTAATAAATGTTAGCAGTAATATTGTAGCATTTTTGTTTATGTTTCAATACTGTACCAAAAAATTCCAGGAAATTTCTCTTATTTTTCATACTTACCACTATGACTTCATTGCCATAAAATTTTTGATAAAAACACCTGTGAGAAATTAACTGAAGTGTTACTGTGTGTGTGTGTGTCAGAGCTGAGTTCGGGCTGAATTTCAAGATCCTGAGCCTGAAGTATGTCAGCTCGAACAGGCGAAAACTATGATTAACCTGTTAAGCATTGAAAAAAGTCTTCCAGACTTCCACTCTTTCCTACCCATGCAATTAACTGATGTCTTTCTCAACTGCGGAGTGGAGAAGGGATGTCTATCTATTTCTATAGTTACCTTTAACCATTCATTTATTCCCGAAATGTTTTTTTGGGGGAGGGGGGGGGACATCTGGAGGCACAACAAACTATGTCGTATGTTGCTCAATAGAATTAGCAGGGAGCTGCCCCTTTGAGGTAGGGAGCAAAATTCCGTCAGCTTGCTATCTACTATCTATGCTTCTTAAAACTTATCCTTGGCAGAAATCCTGTAATTCATGGCCTATGGTATTTTGTTATCCAAGCCCGGAATGGATAGCCCTGCAGAATTCCTACTCCCCATTTGACCCAGTTGCTGAAGAATTCTCTTTCACAACTAGAAAGTGTAAAAAAGTCTCGTGTGCTAAATTATATAAAATCACATTAAAAGAAAAAGGAAGAAAATTCTTCCCCTCTCTCCAAGCCCGAACTCCAGTAAGTATTACACAGCCAGCGCCCGGTTCGGGCTCGGCCCGTCTCAGCACTGGTGTGTGTGTGTACTAGTGCTTAGCTTGACATTTATAGTAGGTATATTGAAAGTAAAAATTTAATTTTTACTATAATGAGCAAATTTGGCTTCTAGTAAAGAATGTTAGTAAAATGTATAAATTCCCTAGTGTTATGAAAAACTACTAACCAATTCTGCTTAATTCCTTTAGAAATGTGTGGGAAATATTTATTTATACTGTTAAAATGTTGTCTAATCTAAAAAGTGATATCAAATATGTTTTATAAAAAAGTAGATCACAGGTATGAACATTACAAGAGTAGATTTTAGGTAAAGAAAATAATTGACATAACTCATACATAAAATATTCAGATGGTAACACACACTGGAGGATCTAAAGCTGAGATAATTTTGATGTAACTTGTGATGATTCAAACTATTTGAAACAGATGTCTTAATTTCTGCCATTGGTTAGCAAGAATTCTTTTTTTATTTTGTTGTGTGTATCTATAACTTTGTTGCAGATGCTATCACATAAAGGAAGTTTGGGTAACAATCTGAAGCTGAATACTGTTTAGCTTGTGATGACTTCCTTCTTTCAAACTATTTGAAACAGACATTTGAGGTACATTTATGTAAAAGAATGGACCCATTTGTTTATTTTTAATAGTATTTTTTACTTTGTTCCGCTTGAAGATACAAGACAAATTCATAGTCAATAGGTAAGTTGATACTTTATCCAAATGTAGTATTTATGCTAATTTTTAAAACAAACTAAAAAATTAATTTCTGAATTGTAGCAAAGTGCTTTAATAATATGAGGGTGGATCAAAAGTTAGTTACACTGTTGAATAAAAAAATCAAGGATATACTCAGGGGATGTATGTTGGTTTACAACATTAATTCATTTTTCGACATAGTCGCCTAAGGACTGTAAACATTTATCGGAACGTGCGATTAACTTTCCCATACCTGTACAAGAAAAGTCCAGTTTGGTGCAACTAGTTAAGGACCGCACTTTTCACAGCCTCATCCGTTGGGAATCATTGTCCACTAAGCTCCTGTTTCATTTTACCGAACAAATGGTAGCCGCATGGGGATAAGTTGGGGCTGTAAGGTGGATGCTGCCACAATTCCGACTTGAATTAATGCAGCAATTCCCTTAGTTTTCCGTGCTGTGTAATGTTCTTGGACATCAGTGTGACACCTTCGCTCAACTTACCCCGGCATCTGTCCTTAATTGAATTTCGCAAATTTAATGGTGTTTGGCAATATGAGTCACTTGATGGTTGTCTCTTTTGACAGAAATTCTGTGTAAACAACAGATTCACAGTCATCATGACCACTCCCGCAGACAGAGACAGTTGGACTTTTCACGTCTTCCTTGTTGGGGAGGTGACATGTTTCCATTCCATGGACGATCGTTTGATTTCAGTTACGTAACAGTAAATATGTGAT
Organism: Macrothele yani; assembly: GCA_039090855.1. Classification (NCBI taxonomy): domain Eukaryota; kingdom Metazoa; phylum Arthropoda; class Arachnida; order Araneae; family Macrothelidae; genus Macrothele; species Macrothele yani. Next base: position 120,893,436 of record CM077003.1, read on the forward strand.
TTCAGATTGCTTATAGAGATATATTTCCCACGTATAATAAGAAGAAATATTTCTTCCCCAGTGTTTACCTGTATAACTGGGAATTTGCTAAGCATCGACCTGACTCTAAATAGCTGAGCTACGATGAAGCAAGGCTCGCTTTGACTGGCGAAAATCTGATATGAAATGTAAACTAGAACAATCTGTAGGATGCATAATGCTGTATTTAGTTCCAGAACAGTCTGCTGATATACCAAATGTCTTCCACATATTCCTGGTCCAAGCCCCATCACACGTAATGAAATTAACAAACAGACCTGCATTTTCAGTGAGAATAACAGCTTTAATAATTAATTTTGCTAGCAAAGTTCCACTTATATTGTTACTTGTGGCAAAAACACCAATTATTTGGGTCCAATCTCCATTTAATGGCTGAAACACCATTACCAGTCCGTGATTACATGGGGTATACTTAACAGTTTTTGAAGTGTATGGCCCAATATGAACAAACCCTAATATTTCACCAGATGATTTTGCATGCAGTTTTTCTGTAAGCTTCACTTCATCTATTAATATACCACCATGTCTTGCAAAAGGCTCCATTTCACTTGTTTTCTTTGAAATAGTTTCAAACGTCAGTGCATTGAATCCAAAACTGCTGTTGTAATTTGAAATATACTTTCTAATAGTTGTTCTATTAGGTAGGATCATGATTTTGTGTTTCCGTATGTGCTCGTACAATTTTGGACTTTTTATGTGCATTAGTAAGCATTCAAGTAACCATTCTTTGGTATATGACATACCTCTTGCAGATTTCTTTTTTGCTGCCTTATAACAATGAATAACCATTTGCTGCTGCTTAATGCGTAATTCTGCTATTTTTTCATTAATGGAAAGTTCTGTAAAATTCCTTTTTTTTTTATTTAAGTTTAATTAGAGAGCGAAATAACTAGTTTCTTCAGCCTGTTGATTTTCCGAACTGTATTTTGATACTTATTTTTAAATGTAGCCTTTCTTCTATGATAAGCTATTTTGTGCAAAAGTAAGCCCTGCAGATACTTACATCTGAGGCAAGTCTTTGTTGTTCCTTTCGTTACACAATTTTTGCTGTACAAATTATTCTAAAAAATAACTCCACTTTCAAGGTACTTCATGTTATTTTCAAATTCTGAAATGGAGCCTGTGCCATGACATACTGTTAGCCTATCAGTGTCTCGAATAATGGATTTTGATTCATCTTTAGAAGTAATATTAGAAACTGAGTTAATTTTTATTCCACGTAAATACACTTTACAGGTAACCTCTGGTTAACTTTTGGTAACAACAACCAGTTTTTCTGTTGTCAATGAATTTGACAATTCACATTTGAATGAATGAACATGGAAAATTATGCACTTTGAATTATTTGCAGGAATTTGCTTACCCCAAAATACTGAAGGCTGTGATATTCAGAAGGCAGTTCCGTGTAACTCTTTGGGAAGTGAATTCCAAGCTATTTAAATTACCATCAGGCTTATCATCGGTTTCCCTAACTTTCCTGTATTTTGCCAGAGTTTTTGACAAATAATGGGGAAGGTTTGGAAATATTGTTGGAATTGCATCTGGTGTCAAGATGGGCCGATCTCTGGGTATTAACACAGTCTCCTCATTTATTTTATGCACAAAATTTCGAACCACAAATCTCTCAAAGTGCAGTTCACATACAGCACTAAATTTGTCGTAAGTTTTTATCTGCACATCTGCACCGGGAATCAATCTTTGCCACTGCTGTAAAAGTTTATCATTTTTGGGTATTCCAAAGAGTGACGGCTTACTGTTTTTGTACTGAGTATTGCAACCTGGCACAAAACTATGGTTATTTCTCTTCCGCATAATGAGCTAAGTATAACTTATATACAATATTTAGGTAATCCACATTCCTTCTAAAACCTAAAACATAACACGTTTTCGTCTAAATTACCGTTCTTTTCACAGTAAGCAACACGAATTTAGTTTCCCGCTCCCATCACAGTAAGAAGAGGGAAGGGAAGGCGATCGAAGCGCCATCTACGAAGGGGACAAATTTCGGTATCCACGCCAATCATTACGTACGCTAGGCGCTCGGCACACTTTCCCTTCTAGACGCTATACCTTCGCCACGCGCTTCACTGCATGGCACTCAGGTTGTGCTTCAAGCCTCAAAAACAGGCGATTCCGGACGTGACGTCACGCACCTTTCGGGGCTAATATCTGGAAAACTAAGCCCTAAATCCAAAAATGTCATAGGACATTTTATGCTTGCATTGACCCAAGGAATCAATCACCTCCTGGGGTGTTTATGCGGTCGTTTCTTTCCAGCCTGTATTTATTTTAAATGCGTAAACAGGTTAATCATAGTTTTCGAGCTCGTTCGGTCCCGGGCTTTACCTTGCAATATAAAATTCGGGTCAGCTCTAGCCGACAGACACCCATCTTCTCCTCGAGTGAAAAAATTCCGAGCTCGAATTTCTTCTGGTAACTGCATGCACACTGTGTTCTGGGCCCACAGAGGCATTATTCATCAGGATTACATTGTCAAAGGTACGGCTGTAAACTCTAAGAGCTACGTGTATACTTTAAAAATGTTAAAACAAAAAATAAACCACTTGCATGGGGCAAAAAAAGGCGAATTTATTACATAGTCCCTTCTCACGCTCGATACAGATACGCCAAAGTTTGACAAGTTTTTTAAACCCGTCTCTGTAAAAATATTCAGATTGTTCTCGGAATCATTTTCTCGAAGCGGCTTGAGCACATTCACCACCGGTGAACTGAATTCCTTTCAGATGTCTCAACACAGCAGAAAACAGCCAGAAATCGGATGCCGCCAGATCTGGGCTGTAGGTAGGATGTTCAAGGATTTCAAACACGATTTTCTGTATGACTTCTGAAGCGAAAGCACTGGCGTAACGTTTGTCGTTGTCGTGTTGCAGAATCAAAATATATGAATTAGAGTAGAAATTGTTAGCTTTGTTCTTGTTTTGTTTCAATTTGATACCTTGCCACTGGGCTTGTGTATAAATATGGAGGCATTACTTTTAAACATCCTCTGCACTTTCATTGCCACTAGCAGCTGCGGTGTCAAATTTTGAAAATAATAATAATAATAATAATAATAATAATAATAAATTAATAATGATAGACTGATCCAAAGTTGATGTATTGTGTTGTCCTTGTCGCAGAGCTTCCAATTAATGAAGTGTCTGCCATTCGAAGCAACCAGGCCAATATTTCCCTGCGCCTCCTTTAGCCCCCCTCCCCCGAAATATTTAACCAATTGATGGTACAAATTGCAAACTGTCTAAGATTTTGAGAAACTTGGATAAACGTACGTGAATTTTCCGAATTCACAGAAAAGTTTTTATATAAAATGAATTCTTTGTTAAATTTAGTGTTTGTACTCAGAGCCCGACTTAAGACTAGTGGGGCCCTGGGCACAAACAACTTGGGGGCCCCCATCCCCGATCATTGATCGTACTCTTAATAAATTAACAATGGTACTTGCGTGTTAAGGCAGAACCCCTGGTGTTTCGCGCAATTATTCTATAATTGCTCGTATAATTGTGTAAAGCACAAGTGATGCCTTAATACCCAAGTACTATCTACTTTAATAAATGCAAGAAACAATAAATGATAAAAAAAAAAAAAAATTGCCGTCCAAATTTTCCGAATTCCGAATTGCCATCTTTCAAATGGATATTAATAATCGATTTTTTGAAGCAACATATCGATGCATATTTGCGCTCGGTGAAAATTAACTGGTGCATGCTGCCGTTGCCGTTTTTGCTGCCCATAATAATAAAAAGTAAATGTTAGTACTTAATTTGGGGGCCGCCGCCCCGGTGGAGCAGTGGTCTAAGCGATGGCCTGTGCGGGTTCGAATCCCGGTGAGGCATGGGTGTTGTGTTTGTCTTACGGCACTGACTCTCTCACTTCCCTGGAACCAGTGACCCTAAATTAGGAACGGGCGACTGCTTATAGCCCATTGAATTGCTAACGGTGGTCGTTAAACCTCCAACCAAAATAAATAAATAAATAAATAAATTGGGGCCCTGCGCACGGGCCCTGTGTGCCCTTGCGTAAATCAGGCTCTGTTTGTACTTCTGGGAAATGATGGAGGGAGTCCTCTGAGAGAATTTCTAAGAGAGTAGTTGAAACGAACCATTTTTGTAAATATACGTACGCAGTTTTAAACAATGAGAAAGACAGAGAGGAATTTCTTGTCAGGCTACAAACTAAAATTCATAAACAGCCTTATGACAGAAAAAAACAACAACAACAAAAACAAAAACAAAACAAAAACGACGTAAGTAAAATAAAATTGCGAAGAAATAGTAACTTGCCATAGAGATTTGTATTCACGGTTCCCATACTACATACGTTGGAAAAACTCTACGTACAGTATGCACATGAAAACTTTTTTCGACGAAGGAAAACATTATCAGCATCGGGTGAAATTGAACGGAATTTTTTCCAAAATTTCTGCGTACCACTTAAAAATTTGGGCCCCCTATCGTGCTTAGCCACTAATAGCCCATCCAGTTCTGAGCGGCTGGCGTCGTCACTGGAAATAACCCTTCACTAAATAAATAAATAAATAAAATAATAGTAATAATAATGTGTTAGTACAGACATGGAAGGTATACACAAGCCCACGTTTCTGATAATGTTTTGTAGGAACGGTTTTCCTCGACAATAGAGTAGAAATGCTTAGTCCATTCCTTTGGAGTTGTCAGCGTTGTGACAGGCGATATTCACCGTCGTTGTTGATTTTAAACACCATGCCGTGTTTTTCAGTTGCCGTTTTATATTGCTAATGAGCCAAATGTAAAATTTAATAAATAAATAAAAAAATCATCCCATCTCTTGTGTTTCTTAACATTTCAACGAATTCTTTTCTTTTGCAGCGAGTTCTGATGTTGGTAGGTGCTGCCATCTGTTGTTATTTCAGTGACTATGAGCTATCTTTCCTGTTGTGAACTGCAATTTTTTATCACGTATGTCTTTACTGCAGGGGCGGGTCTAGAAAATTTACAAGGGAAAAGCCATGAAAATGTAATTTAGAAAATAAAAAATTGCATTATACCGGCATAGGCGTAATGGTCTGAAGCTGCTCCTCAATGCTTTTTGTTTTAAAAATAATGAAATTTAGATCACTTCCAAATAAAACATTAAAAAAAAAAGAAAAAAGAAAAGAAAATCTAAATTAAGTATTAACTCTATTAAGTGAAAACTGTGACGAAGTTTTGCTGTTATAGCGTCAAAAGTTAGGGGTGTATGATTTTCTTTATCATTAACTTCGAACAGTGAAACACACGTTATTTCCTTTCAGAATGGAATAATCAGGACTCAGGAGTTAACCAGGATAGGGTTTCTAGAATATTTGGGGGGAGTGTGTGTGTGTGTGGGGGGAGGCTCATGGATTTGTTCATCGGCGGAAGCCTCCAGGGAAAAAGAATTGTCCAAGAGGGATGACGCGAAAGAAAAATAATACTAGAGAGGCGTAGCCAGAAGGGGTGCTGACCCGAGAATCCCCTGGCAACACTTCTGTAGGGTTTTGAGGGTTATTCAGAGCTCAGAGTTTCTTTTTTCTTTTATTTATTTTTTTTTCTGGATTCACCTTAGCAGTGTTATTTTGCTATCTCTAAGGTCTACGTCTCAGTTCGATTCAATTTTCCTCTCCACTGAGCACTCATAAGATGAAAATGTAAACGTTTCGCCTTCCAACATTAGCATGATTCTTATCTGTAACCTGACCCTAGAGGACAGACGACACAATTACTCGACTTTTTCCACTGTCCATTCATCCCATCGAGACAAAAAGTGGGATGAATTTGTCCTTGTGAAGCCATCTAATCACAGAGTCAGGCTCCCTATCTGTAACTCAGTAACTGTAAGCTGACCCTAGAGCACAAACGACACGATTACTCGACTTTTTCCACTGTCCATTCATCACATCGTGACAAAAAAAGGGATAAATTTGTCCTTGTGAAGCCATCTAATCACATAGTCAGGCTCCCTATCTGTAACTCAGTAATTGTAAGCTGACCCTAGAGCACAGACGACACGATTACTCGACTTTTTCCACTGTCCATTCATCACATCGAGACAAAGAGTGGGATAAATTTGTCTTTGTGAAGCCATCTAACCACATAGTCAGGCTCCCTATCTGTAACTCAGTAACTGTAAGCTGACCTCAGAGCACAGACGACACGATTACTCGACTTTTTCCACTGTCCATTCATCCCATCGAGACAAAAAGTGGGATAAATTTGTCCTTGTGAAGCCATTTAATCACATAGTCAGGCTCCCTATCTGTAACTCAGTAACTGTAAGCTGACCCTAGAGCACAGGCGACACGATTACTCGACTTTTTCCACTGTCCATTCATCACATCGAGACAAAAAGTGGGATAAATTTGTCCTTGTGAAGCCATCTAATCACATAGTCAGGCTCCCTATCTGTAACTCAGTAACTGTAAGCTGACCCTAGAGCACAGACGACACGATTACTCGACTTTTTCCACTGTCCATTCATCACATTGAGACAAAAAGTGGGATAAATTTGTCCTTGTGAAGTCATCTAATCACATAGTCAGGCTCCCTATCTGTAACTCAGTAACTGTAAGCTGACCCTAGAGCACAGACGACACAATTACTCGACTTTTTCCACTGTCCATTCATCACATCGAGACAAAGAGTGGGATAAATTTGTCTTTGTGAAGCCATCTAATCACATAGTCAGGCTCCCTATCTGTAACTCAGTAACTGTAAGCTGACCTTAGAGCACAGACGACACGATTACTCGACTTTTTCCACTGTCCATTCATCCCATCGAGACAAAAAGTGGGATAAATTTGTCCTTATGAAGCCATCTAATCACATAGTCAGGCTCCCTATCTGTAACTCAGTAACTGTAAGCTGACCCTAGAGCACAGATGACACGGTTACTCGACTTTTTCCACTGTCCATACATCCCATGGAGACAAAAAGTGGGATAAATTTGTCCTTGTGAAGCCATCTAATCACATAGTCAGGCTCCCTATCTGTAACTCAGTAACTGTAAGCTGACAATAGAGCACAGACGACACGATTACTCGACTTTTTCCACTGTCCATTCATCACATCGAGACAAAAAGTGGGATAAATTTGTCCTTGTGAAGCCATCTAATCACATAGTCAGGCTCCCTATCTGTAACTCAGTAATTGTAAGCTGACCCTAGAGCACAGACGACACGATTACTCGACTTTTTCTACTGTCCATTCATCACATCGAGACAAAAAGTGGGATAAATTTGTTCTTGTGAAGCCATCTAATTACATAGTCAGGCTCCCTATCTGTAACTCAGTAACTGTAAGCTGACCCTAGAGCACAGACGACGCGATTACTCGACTTTTTCTACTGTGCATTCATCCCATCGAGACAAAAAGTGGTATAAATTTGTCCTTATGAAGCCATCTAATCACATAGTCAGGCTCCCTATCTGTAACTCAGTAACTGTAAGCTGACCCTAGAGCACAGATGACACGGTTACTCGACTTTTTCCACTGTCCATACATCCCATTGAGACAAAAAGCGGGATAAACTAGCTTTTGTTAAGCCATCTGATCACATTGTTAGGCTTCCTATCTGTAACCTGACCCTACAGCACAGACTTCACAATTATAGACTTTTTGCACTGGTCATATGTTCCACTGGGACAAAAAGTGGGATACACTTGTCCTTGTGAAGCTGTCTAACCTGAGTGGAAGCTGGAATAACTCTCTAAGGTATGAACCTCTACACCTAGCTGTTCTGATCCACTAGGATCTAACCCCTATGGTATGAACCCTTAATCCCCAGTTGTTCTGACCCACTAGGGTTCTAACACCCTAGTAAGAGAAATCTGTGAAATCCCTTCATGGGTCTAAGCCATGTATGGATTTTAGGATTTTCTGTTACCTGCAGCACGGAATTAGAATTCGTCCGGCAAAGTGGATGTCTGTGGTCAAACTTCCAAGTCCATGACCAGCATTTCGGGTTTTCAGGATCCCAGATTTTGCTACAAATACATCAGAAGCAGATATTAACACTTATGCCTCCTGGTGGCCAAACCATTCTTTACCAAACATTAGAAATTATGTAAAAAATATTTTCCATCAGGTCTTGTGTGCGATACAGGAAAAAGTTTTCAAATCGGAGTTTTAGGAGCAGAAATAACGCAGGAAACGCAATTTACCTTTGTGCCCCTAGCGGAAAGTCTATGATTTACTTGGAAATTTTGAATTTATAGGAAAAACTTTTCGCATCGGAAACACTATCCAACAAAGAAGGAAATTTTTAAATCGGACACTTAGAAGTAGATATATTAAAATATACATCTACGCCCCCTGGCGTAGAAACCATGCATTATTTCAAGAAGAAAATGTTCCAAAAAGGTTTGTCGACATGACTAGTATCGGTCAACAAACGACTTTTTTTTTTTCAGTCGAGATTTTGAAAGCTCATATTTTGCTGCAAATACATCAGAAGCGGAAATTAAGACTTACGCCACCTGGTGGCCAAACCATTTTTTACAAAAATTAGAAATTATGTGCAAAGGATTTCCCATCAGCAGCTGTATCCGGTACAGAAAACATTTTTCAAATCGGAGATTTAGAAACAGAGATATAGGGGGAAAACAATTTACCTTTACAGCCCTAGCGGAAAGTCTATGAATTACTTGAAAATTTTGAAATTATATGAAAAACATGTCACACTGAAAACACTATCCAACAAAGAAGGAAGTTTTCAAATCGGACTCCTAGAAGTAAAGATATTGAGAAAAATAAGATATACATCTACGCTCCCTGGCGTAGAAACCATGCCTTATTTTAAGAAGAAAATGTTTCTAAAAGGTTTGTTGACATGAGAAGTACCGGTCTACAAACGACGTTTTCTTCAATCGAGAATTTAGAAGCTCATATTTTGCTGCAAATACATCAAAAGCGGAAATTAAGATTTACGACACCTGGTGGCCAAACCATTTCTTTACAAAAATCAGAAATTATGTGCAAATGATTTCCCATTAGGAGCTGTATTTTCTGCAGAAAGAATTTTTCAAATCGGAGATTTAGAAGCAGAGATATAGGGGGAAACGCAATTTACCTTTACGCCCCCTAGCGGAAAGTCTATGAATTACTTGAAAATTTTGAAATTATATTTTAGAAGCTCAGATTTTATGGCAAATACATCAGAAGCAAAAATTAACACCTACGCCCCCTGGTGCCTAAAGTATTCTTTACCAAAAATTAGAAATTATATGCAAACGATTTTCCATCAAGAGGTGTATCCGCTGAAGAAAACATTCTTCAAATCGGAGCTTTAGAAGAAGAGTTATCGGGAAAAATGTAATTTACTTTTACGCCCGCTAGCGGAAAATATATGCGTAATTTGAAAAAGTAATTGTATCTAAATGACTCTTCTACATAAATGGAATCGAAAGATAGAATAATTTTTTCAATCGGATGTTTAGAAACAAATATGTGGAATAAAACGTATTTTTGAATTCGACATCATCTGCATTTACGCCCTGTTGCGGCGAAATTGTACATCGTAAAAAAACAAAAAACGAAATAAAGTATCAGCATTCTCATATTTCTGGCTTCCCAATGCAAAAATAGTTTTTCAAATCGGACTAATAGTTGCAGATATATCGTGGGTACAGACCGACGGACAAACCGATAGCATAAGCACGATCTTTTTTTACAAAAGACTTGCAAAAAAGCAGTCGCCATTGTTCCTTCAGACAGCAGATGCCACAGACAGAATGGATACATTTCTTCAGTGCGTTACCTTTATATGTATTATAGCCATGCCTATGATAAAGTGCTTGCGTTATTTTTATCTGATTAGTCTTAATGGAATTTATCATTTCCTCTTTTACATTACAAATTACTTTCTTAATTTCTGTACTTCAGTTAGCTCAATAATGATAGGGCGCGTCCACGTGACGCAATGGCCTAAGTGCTGGCCTACCGTTCGAGATGGGTCCGGATTCGAATCCGTTGAGCCATGGAATTGCGCTTGTCATACGGCACTGTCACTCTCTCTTCCCTGGAACAAAATACCCTAAATTAAGGACGGGCACAACTGCTTATAGCCAGTCAAGTTGCTCATAGTGGTGGAAACAAGGCAAGAAAATAATTATATGCTTATTTTGTTGATACTAATAATAAGTATACAGTGATGCTAATTGGTGCAAAAGTTTCTTTTTCCCGAATATATCAATAATATATAGATATTGTATGAAAATTATTGCGTACTGTTCATTGCGTTAATCGCTCCCACCGGAACAGATTTCTAGTTGTGCTCCTGAATACAATAAAAGCGCAAAATTTGTAATTCTGTTATTTGTCTCCCTAAAACTTATTTATATAGTTTGCTTCTCAATGTTTATCAGAACACAGGTCGTAGAATTGTTTTTTTATCAATTTTATTTTTAAATAATTTTAGTCACAGTGGCGTAACCATGTTTCAAAATCTGAGGTGTGTGTGTGTGTGGGGGGTCCGATCACACATACACAGTGATCGCCCCTCCCCCGATTATATGTATACATATATATATACATAATAATATATACTGTAATACTCTATAAGATAGTTTGCCGCCCCCCTACACACACACACACACTGAGGCGAGTTCTAACGGGCTCGACATAGACGCTTCTGTTAGCGAATTGTGTAACTTAGCGAACACAACTATAAAACTGTGATAGATAGGGCAGAAATATAAATTACAAAGTTGTACAGCTGACTTTGCTTATTAGGAATCGATATCGCTGTTTTATTCAGTACACATTATACACGTGTTTGCGTTCTACGAAAAATCACAATCTTATATTATTAAATTTAGTTGGTTCACATCATAAAAAAGTGTGCATTATATCATTATATTCCCGAAAAACTTTTGGGGTCCTCCTTTACATTGGGGATCCCTGACTCTGAAAAATCTGGAGGGGTCCTAACCATCCCACCCCCAGTGGTTACGCCTATGATTTTAGCTTTACATGCGCTTTTGCATAGTACTTGAAATGGAAACAGTCATCGTTTCGTGTCGCCACGAAAGCTGACTGTCGTTTGCGCCAGGTGCGACAGTATTTGCTGCCGCCCCTCAAAAGCTCATTTGTGTGTGTGTACGTGCTGGATTGTATTATACACTGCTGGCCACCCAAAATGCAACACCAAGAAAGAAGCATCCGATTGGCCTGAAATTCGCAGCATGCGTCGCCCGCGAGACGACATGCAAACGATTAGCATTGCAGGGTATATGCAAATCATGTGCACAGAAGGCGGGGTGTAAGTAGTGAAAGTGTGTTGTGCTGCCGGACCTGTGCATGGGAAGCTTCTTGATGCCTCGTCGCAGAATACGGCAGTCATTCCAGCACGTTTCAGAGTTCGACAGAGGACGAATATAGTGGCTTATCGCGACAGCGGTTTATCGTACCGAGACATCGGCGCCCGTGACATCCAGCCACAGCGAGGCGAGTATGGATTCGGAGGGTGCAGGAGGGACGGACGGACCAACGCGAGCGATAGCCGCAGCCGCGGCACACCGCCAAACGAGACGACCGGCATGTTGTGCGGCGGGCATTGACGGCTCGTACCGCAACATTACGAACGTTAGCGCAGGAATTAGGGTGTGTTGCGCAACAACTTGTGTCAGCACGTACCGTTCGACGTCGTCTGCAGGAGCGGGGACTTCTCGCACGGCGCCCATTGCTCCGATTACCATTGACGTTACACCACCGCCGAGTGCGGCGGCAGTGGGCCGTTGAACGCCGCACCTGGACTACGGAATGGCACGACATTGTGTTCTCCGACGAATCCGTTTCTGCCTGCAACACCACGATGGTCGGATCCGAGTGTGGCGGCACCACGGCGAGAGACTGTATGACGCCTGCATTATGCATCGCCATACCGGTCTGTCGCCTGGCATTATGGTTTGAGGCGCAATTGGATATGACACACGCACCCCTCTGGTACGCATCGTCGGTACATTCAACAGCCACCACTACATCTCCGACGTTTTGGAGCCTGTAGTCCTCCCTTGCCTGCAGGACCTGCCAGCGGCCACGTTTCAACAGGACAATGCGCGCCCGCACGTAGCACGCATCGTGCAACAATTCTTAACGGCCTACCAGGCGTCACTGCTGCCGTGGCCCGCCTGTTCTCCCGATATGTCGCCCATCGGACATGTCTGGCCGCTGATCGGCAGCCGAGTGGCCCGGCAAGCCCCACCCGCGGCTACGCTTGATAAACTGTGGCAACGTGTGGAAGCAGCCTGGACCGACATACCCCAAGCCCACATCCAAAGCCTCTTTCGTTCGATGCCGCGGTGTGTAGCAGCCGTTATTGCCAGCCATGGGGGCCACACGAAGTATTGATGTCTGCGTGTTCCGCAAGTGGCACGGGTCTGTAAGCTCAATCATTTCATCTTTGTATCTGTTGTTATGTGTCCAGTAAATCTGGCTTTGCTATCTCGTGTCCTTCTTGGTGTTGCATTTTGGGTGGCCAGCAGTTTATATCAGCCAAAGATATTCAATATAAATTAATAGTCGCAGGCGTTGATCCCAAGGTGTCAGTTTCCTCAACAACACTTTTATTTTTGTCCCTAATTATAACAATATTTTATTGTAACGAATTGGGTTGTTCCAGTGATAGAAGTACTTTTCATTTTCTTTCTTTCTTTTTTTTTTTTTTTTGATTGGAGGTTTAACTACCACCGTGAGCAACTCGATGGGCTATAGGCAGTCGCCCGTCCCTAATTTAGGACCACTGGTTCCAGGGAAGGAGAGATCCAGCGCCGTAAGACAAACACAACATCCATTCATCGTCTTCAATCATTTTTGCTCATCGACTCGATTACAATGCTCTCAGTGTAATTTTTCTTTTTCTTTTTTTTTTTGAACTCTATGATTTCACATGCACACACACACAGTGATGTAGTTCTAATTTCAAAAAGTGCCTTAGTGGTGAACTCACTAGGTAAAAACGTCTTGGAAAGAAGACTGAAAGTTTTTAAAAGCATTGTGAATTCTGATTTGCTATTTTTATTGTTCAGGATATTTTATAAAGTTTTATTACTGATTATTTTTATTTAAATCGCAATTTTTAATAAAGGAAAAAAAGTTTGTTAAGTCACATCCTAAAAATGTGGATTTTTTTAAAGTAACGCTGTCATTTCACATGATTGCAAATGGTATTTTTCTTATTGAAGGTTCAACGACCACCGTGAGCAACTCAATGGGCTATGAGCAGTCGCCCGTACCTATTTTAGGGACACTGGCTCCAGGGAAAGACGAGAGAGCCAGTGCCGTAAGACAAACACAACATCCATGCCTCACCGGGATTTGAACTCGGTCCCTTCGCGGACGAATGGTCATATGCCAATACATAGACAACTGCGCCATCGGAGGCGGCTTCCAAATGTTCAGCGTGATTATTACTTGATTCACACTAAATAGATGTAAGTAATATAGTCACATTGAATAAATATAAATAATACAGTCATATTTATTCTACATTGTGACAAATACGATTTTTTTTCTGAGATTCTAGGAGTTATCTGTTGTGTTATTCTCAAGGAATAAGAGAAACAGTTGCTTAGTAAAAGAATTCTTCGCACGCATAAAACGCCTGTCTCTTAGACTAAATGGCTGCATAATTTCTCTCTGAACATTTTCCTCCGAGCAATGAAATAATTTTGAGGACTACCGTCTAGACAATGGACTTTTCATATTCTCTTTACGCTGTTCCAGTATGCGGGTGGTCAGAGGTGTAGGATTGTGGTTAGTGGTCTGAGCTCCTGATGAAGCATGGGTTGTGCGCCATCCCAGCCTTAAACCAGAGACGGCCAAAGGCTTTATAGTTCGAGTAGTGAAAGTTGAACCCAGAAACAAACGAACATTCTCTTTACCGTTATGATCCATGAGATGCTCTATTGTGTGATCGGAAGGTTTAATCTCATCCTCGCGATGCGAATATTTCGGTTAGGATTTCACATGTTCAGTGTGATTATTGAAACACAGTATTCGCTATTTTCGAATATATGAACATCTAAAAAAAATTCTCTACCCATCTTTTGCAACCGCCTACCTACGAAAAGTGCCTTGGCCGGGCCCGGTGGCGCAGTGGTACAAGCGATGGTCTCTGATCATTCGCCCGAAAGGGGTCCGGGTTCGAATCCCGGTGAGGTATGGATGTTATGTCTGCCTTACCGCACTGGCTCTCTCGCTTCCCTAGAACCAGTGACCCTAAATTAGGACGTGCGACTGCTTATAGCCTATTGGGTTGCTCACGGTGGTCGTTAAACCTCCAACCAAAAAAAAAAAAAAAAAGAAGAAAAAAAGTACCTTAGCACCGCTAAGCCCAGAAAAATATTGCCTGAGCGCCGCTAAGATGCGTGTATATAGTTTAGTTGGTTAGGCCTGCGGACACACAAAAGTGACTCCCTGAACTTGACTTCCAGTGCGGCGGAACCGCTCGTCCCTCCCCAAAGCTGGTCCTGAAGACAATTACTGGCAATCTTCCTTGTTTTCTTTTGGTGCTATTTCCAAACAGAACTGGTGAACAAACAGAATGAACTTAACAGCTGATTCCTGAGTTCAGTGTACTCATGAAATATTCAAGTGTAAAATTTTGTATTTCCGCTATGTCTAGTTTGAAAGCTTGCCTTGATGAAATTTTATATTTTCGCGAAATTACGTGGTGATTTTTCCGGAGTTTTTTGGTTTAGGAACGATATTTCTGTTACTTTTAGGAATGTGAAATCTCTCTAATGCTCTCGGAACGTTTATTACGCATTTTATTGCTCTCAGACCAGGCTGAGAAAAGTAACCAAATTACATCTTCTGGCCGCACAGATCCGAGGTAACCTCATACAAGTAGAGACCCAAGACGAGAATTCACAACACACTAATATAAACTGCAGAGATGTGTGAAAAATATTTTGGATGTATAACATAATCATGAACGCCCTTTTCAGGGGAAGGGGGCAACAGGGTGCATTTGTCCTCTCCCTGAAAATCTGACTATACCATTTCAGTTCTCGGAAGGAATTACATAGAATTTTTTGTTTTTTGTCTGGGGGTTTATTGTATATGCAACCAAGCATGTTACATGGTAGATATAGAAGACATAGCGTGAAAATAAGAAAAAGACTTAACAAAACCATGCAACTCCTGATATAGAGGAAACTAGTTTAAAGCTTGGTATACAGATATATAGCTAAAACAAAAAAAAAGTTTGTAACATTATTATGAGAGGTACAATGTATACAATCAAGGTAATGCAATTGCATGCAGAAGACTTGTGACGTACTACAGAGCTGAAGCACCTGTCAAAACGACAAATCTGCAGCGATACATTCCGTCGGTGTAGTTTAGTTGGTTAGACCAACTGGCTCCAGAGCGAGGAGGCGCGGAGTGAACAAATTTGTGTTTTCACGAAATCTACAAAACACTTCAATCTAAAATAACACACAATGAGGTTGTATCACAGTAAAAGAAAAGACATCATTAGAAACCTGCAATAAAAACACTAATGCACAACAACAAAATGGATCACATTGTTAAGAACATAAGTGCAACACTTGTATCCTTTACATAAAACTAGGCAACACTGGCAATGTTCCCCCTAAGCCGCGCAGCGACATAACATGCTGCGCGCAGTAAGCATTTTAGATTAAAATTCCTAAATCCTTAATTAATTTTCACAAATCCAAAATCTACCTGCAATAATTATACACTGCCGGACAATTGCTAATGACGGATGACAATAGCAACGATAGCAACCATAAAATGGAAGGCAGGAAAATGTGGAAATTAGCATAAGTGCGGGATACAGTAAAACGTGTTGTGCGTATGCAAATTTTGGATTGCCGAACTTGTTCGTGACGTCATAGCGCCGATAAGAGATATAAAGGATTTGATGCGTATTGACCGTTGATGTTCAAACGCAAAGTTGAATAGGAAAGAATCAATTGACGAACTTGCAATTTTCAGTATGTCTTTCCGACATCACCTAGATGATTTTACGTGTAGCCGTATTATTGGCAAGATTGAAGAAGGGCGAAAAATAACAGATGTTGCCAGGGAGTTCGACGTCAGCCACAGTGTTGTTTCAAGGCTTTGGAAATCATTTCAAACAAATGGAGAGTGTAGCAAACGTCACGGGGAGGTCGTGTTCGCAGTACGACGCCTGCAGAAGATCGGTACATAGTGCTATGAACAAAAAGACACCATGCAGCACAGCTAGTGAGGTAGCAAATCAGTTTATGGCTGCTACTGGCAAGCGGATCTCCCGAAAAACTGTCGCCAGACGTTTGCATGAAGGAGGACTATACGCCCGCGGTCCTGCTCTGTGCATCACATTGTCCAGACGTCACCGTACCGCCCGTTTGCAATGGTGCCATCAACATCGCAATTGGACTGATAACAACTGGTATGCTGTCCTCTTCTCAGATGAGAGTAGATACAGTCTATCGTCTGATTGTCGACGACAACTGATCTGGCGTGATAGTGGTACTGCATATTGTCCAGCAAACATACAGGAAAGGGACCGATATCCGACATGTAGTGTCATGGTATGGGCTGGCATCATGATCAATGGCCGTACGTCCCTCTATGTGCTTCCAACTGGAACTATGACTGGCCAACGATACATTAATGATGTTCTGCTACCTCATGTTCGTATGTTCCGTGGTGCTGTCGGTGATAGATTCATTTTCATGGACGACAACGCAACATGTCATCGAACAGTCGCTGTCCAGGAGTGTCTTGAGAGCGAGGATATTCAACGCCTCGAATGGCCAGCACGTTCTCCAGATCTGAATCCCATTGAAAATGTGTGGGATGCTTTGGGGAGGAGTCTTGCTGGTCGCCAATGCCCTCCAATAAACAAGGACACCCTCATCCGTGCACTGACAGAGGAATGGGATAAATTACCCCAACAGCTGCTTGATAATGTTGTGCAAAGCATGACACGACGTGTGGAATCTTGCATCGCCCTCCATGCTGGCCATATCCCGTATTGACATCTTACGCAGGAACGCCTGAGGACGGTAATTGCATTTTTTTTCACGTTTACGTATTCTGCACAAAATGGCCTGTTTGTCCCTTGAACACGTTCCAAAGCCTTATGGATTTCAGAGCACAATAAATTGTCTTTCTTGTAATGTCCTGGCATTCTGACATTATTTTATTTCACTTGGCATCCAGCCACACTTACTTTTTTATGCGCTGTATAGTCGTTTATGATCCGTCCTTAGCAATTGTCCAGCAGTGTAATAATAAATACATAAAATTCGTGCTTTCAAAACTCAAAACAAGACTTTTCTTAACTTGTTCTATTTGAACTAAATATTTTGCATTTAGTTGTTAGTTTATTTCTTATTCTCCTTAGTGTTTTGATATGGAAAGAAACTGTGCATTATGCATAAACATGCTTTTCCTAATTTCCAGTATTTTTATTTCAGAAATAAGTTTGAACTTCTCATTTTTTATAAAATAAAAATTTTAAATAATGAAACTTTTCTAATATTTTTTTAAATTTAAAATCAGTTGCGGAACGAATGGTGATAAAAAATAGGGGTTTAGAAAAAAATAAGGGTTCCAATCCGAGTTTCAACTTCTACTGCAGTAGTAAGAGAAGCTGAGAACATAAGATGTTTTGCCCAAGTGGTTTCGAAGCCTGCCCAACTGATTGGGTCACGCCCGCGTTGCCCATGGCCACTTAGAGGAAATATTGATCAAGAATATGCTTCGTTAATTTACTGCATTAGTGAGAGAAGTTGAGAAAATATTTTTTTTTCCCAAGTGGTTTTGATGCCTGCCTAGCTCATTGGGTTAGGCGGGCATTGCCCATGGCCACTTAGAGGGAATATTGATCAAGAATATGCTTCGTTAATTTACTGCATTAGTGAGAGAAGCTGAGAAAATGGAATGTTTTGCCCAAATGGTTTTGATGCCTGCCCAGCTCATTGGGTTAGGCGGGCATTGCCCATGGCCACTTAGAGGGAATATTGATCAAGAATATGCTTCGTTAATTTACTGCATTAGTAAGAGAAGCTGAGAAAATGGAATGTTTTGCCCAAATGGTTTTGATGCCTGCCCAGCTCATTGGGTTAGGCGGGCATTGCCCATGGCCACTTAGAGGGAATATTGATCAAGAATATGCTTCGTTAATTTACTGCATTAGTGAGAGAAGCTGAGAAAATGGAATGTTTTGCCCAAATGGTTTTGATGCCTGCCCAGCTCATTGGGTTAGGCGGGCATTGCCCATGGCCACTTAGAGGGAATATTGATCAAGAATATGCTTCGTTAATTTACTGCATTAGTGAGAGAAGCTGAGAAAATAAAATGTTTTGCCCAAGTGGTTTTGATGCCTGCCCAGCTCATTGCTTTAGGCGGGCATTGCCCATGGCCACTTAGAGGGAATATTGATCAAGAATATGCTTCGTTAATTTACTGCATTAGTAAGAGAAGCTGAGAAAATGGAATGTTTTGCCCAAATGGTTTTGATGCCTGCCCAGCTCATTGGGTTAGGCGGGCATTGCCCATGGCCACTTAGAGGGAATATTGATCAAGAATATGCTTCGTTAATTTACTGCATTAGTGAGAGAAGCTGAGAACATAAGATTTTTTGCCCAAGTGGTTTCGAAGCCTGCCCAACTGATTGGGTCACGCCCGCGTTGCCCATGGCCACTTAGAGGAAATATTGATCAAGAATATGCTTCGTTAATTTACTGCATTAGTGAGAGAAGCTGAGAAAATATTTTTTTTTCCCAAGTGGTTTTGATGCCTGCCTAGCTCATTGGGTTAGGCGGGCATTGCCCATGGCCACTTAGAGGGAATTTTGATCAAGAATATGCTTTGTTAATTTACTGGATTAGTGAGAGAAGCTGAGAAAATAAAATTTCTTGCCCAAGTGGTTTTAAGGGAATGTTGATCAAGAATATGCTTCGTTAATTTACTGCACTAGTGAGAGAAGCTGAGAAAATGGAATGTTTTGCCCAAGTGGTTTTGATGCCTGCCCAGCTCATTGGGTTAGGCGGGCATTGCCCATGGCCACTTAGAGGGAATATTGATCAAGAATATGCTTCGTTAATTTACTGCATTAGTGAGAGAAGCTGAGAAAATAGAATGTTTTGCCCAAGTGGTTTTGATGCCTGCCCAGCTCATTGGGTTAGGCGGGCATTGCCCATGGCCACTTAGAGGGAATATTGATCAAGAATATGCTTCGTTAATTTACTGCATTAGTGAGAGAAGCTGAGAAAATGGAATGTTTTGCCCAAGTGGTTTTGATGCCTGCCCAGCTCATTGGGTTAGGCGGGCATTGCCCATGGCCACTTAGAGGGAATATTGATCAAGAATATGCTTCGTTAATTTACTGCATTAGTGAGAGAAGCTGAGAAAATAAAATCTTTTGCCCAAGTGGTTTTGATGCCTGCCCAGCTCATTGGTTTAGGCGGGCATTGCCCATGGCCACTTAGAGGGAATATTGATCAAGAATATGCTTCGTTAATTTACTGCATTAGTGAGAGAAGCTGAGAAAATAAAATGTTTTGCCCAAGTGGTTTTGATGCCTGTCCAGATCTTGGGTTAGGCGGGCATTGCCCATGGCCACTTAGAGGGAATATTGATCAAGAATATGCTTCGTTAATTTACTGCACTAGTGAGAGAAGTTGAGAAAATAAAATCTTTTGCCCAAGTGGTTTTGATGCCTGCCCAGCTCATTGGTTTAGGCGGGCATTGCCCATGGCCACTTAGAGGGAATATTGATCAAGAATATGCTTCGTTAATTTACTGCATTAGTGAGAGAAGCTGAGAAAATAAAATCTTTTGCCCAAGTGGTTTTGATGCCTGCCCAGCTCATTGGTTTAGGCGGGCATTGCCCATGGCCACTTAGAGGGAATATTGATCAAGAATATGCTTCGTTAATTTACTGCATTAGTGAGAGAAGCTGAGAAAATAAAATCTTTTGCCCAAGTGGTTTTGATGCCTGCCCAGCTCATTGGTTTAGGCGGGCATTGCCCATGGCCACTTAGAGGGAATATTGATCAAGAATATGCTTCGTTAATTTACTGCATTAGTGAGAGAAGCTGAGAAAATAAAATCTTTTGCCCAAGTGGTTTTGATGCCTGCCCAGCTCATTGGTTTAGGCGGGCATTGCCCATGGCCACTTAGAGGGAATATTGATCAAGAATATGCTTCGTTAATTTACTGCATTAGTAAGAGAAGCTGAGAAAATGGAATGTTTTGCCCAAATGGTTTTGATGCCTGCCCAGCTCATTGGGTTAGGCGGGCATTGCCCATGGCCACTTAGAGGGAATATTGATCAAGAATATGCTTCGTTAATTTACTGCATTAGTAAGAGAAGCTGAGAAAATGGAATGTTTTGCCCAAATGGTTTTGATGCCTGCCCAGCTCATTGGGTTAGGCGGGCATTGCCCATGGCCACTTAGAGGGAATATTGATCAAGAATATGCTTCGTTAATTTACTGCATTAGTGAGAGAAGCTGAGAAAATAAAATGTTTTGCCCAAGTGGTTTTGATGCCTGTCCAGCTCATTGGGTTAGGCGGGCATTGCCCATGGCCACTTAGAGGGAATATTGATCAAGAATATGCTTCGTTAATTTACTGCATTAGTAAGAGAAGCTGAGAAAATGGAATGTTTTGCCCAAATGGTTTTGATGCCTGCCCAGCTCATTGGGTTAGGCGGGCATTGCCCATGGCCACTTAGAGGGAATATTGATCAAGAATATGCTTCGTTAATTTACTGCATTAGTAAGAGAAGCTGAGAAAATGGAATGTTTTGCCCAAATGGTTTTGATGCCTGCCCAGCTCATTGGGTTAGGCGGGCATTGCCCATGGCCACTTAGAGGGAATATTGATCAAGAATATGCTTCGTTAATTTACTGCATTAGTGAGAGAAGCTGAGAAAATAAAATGTTTTGCCCAAGTGGTTTTGATGCCTGCCCAGCTCATTGCTTTAGGCGGGCATTGCCCATGGCCACTTAGAGGGAATATTGATCAAGAATATGCTTCGTTAATTTACTGCATTAGTAAGAGAAGCTGAGAAAATGGAATGTTTTGCCCAAATGGTTTTGATGCCTGCCCAGCTCATTGGGTTAGGCGGGCATTGCCCATGGCCACTTAGAGGGAATATTGATCAAGAATATGCTTCGTTAATTTACTGCATTAGTGAGAGAAGCTGAGAAAATAAAATCTTTTGCCCAAGTGGTTTTGATGCCTGCCCAGCTCATTGGTTTAGGCGGGCATTGCCCATGGCCACTTAGAGGGAATATTGATCAAGAATATGCTTCGTTAATTTACTGCATTAGTGAGAGAAGCTGAGAAAATAAAATGTTTTGCCCAAGTTGTTTTGATGCCTGCCCAGGTAATTGGGTTAGGCGGGCATTGCCCATGGCCACTTAGAGGGAATATTGATCAAGAATATGCTTCGTTAATTTACTGCATTAGTGAGAGAAGCTGAGAAAATAAAATGTTTTGCCCAAGTTGTTATGATGCCTGCCCAGCTCATTGGGTTAGGCGCTGATTGCCCATGGCCACTTAGAGGGAATTTTGATCAAGAATATGCTTTGTTAATTTACTGCATTAGTGAGAGAAGCTGAGAAAATAAAATTTCTTGCCCAAGTGGTTTTAAGGGAATGTTGATCAAGAATATGCTTCGTTAATTTACTGCACTAGTGAGAGAAGCTGAGAAAATGGAATGTTTTGCCCAAGTGGTTTTGATGCCTGCCCAGCTCATTGGGTTAGGCGGGCATTGCCCATGGCCACTTAGAGGGAATATTGATCAAGAATATGCTTCGTTAATTTACTGCATTAGTGAGAGAAGCTGAGAAAATAAAATGTTTTGCCCAAGTGGTTTTGATGCCTGCCCAGCTCATTGCTTTAGGCGGGCATTGCCCATGGCCACTTAGAGGGAATATTGATCAAGAATATGCTTCGTTAATTTACTGCATTAGTAAGAGAAGCTGAGAAAATGGAATGTTTTGCCCAAATGGTTTTGATGCCTGCCCAGCTCATTGGGTTAGGCGGGCATTGCCCATGGCCACTTAGAGGGAATATTGATCAAGAATATGCTTCGTTAATTTACTGCATTAGTGAGAGAAGCTGAGAAAATAAAATCTTTTGCCCAAGTGGTTTTGATGCCTGCCCAGCTCATTGGTTTAGGCGGGCATTGCCCATGGCCACTTAGAGGGAATATTGATCAAGAATATGCTTCGTTAATTTACTGCATTAGTGAGAGAAGCTGAGAAAATAAAATGTTTTGCCCAAGTGGTTTTGATGCCTGTCCAGCTCTTGGGTTAGGCGGGCATTGCCCATGGCCACTTATAGGGAATATTGATCAAGAATATGCTTCGTTAATTTACTGCACTAGTGAGAGAAGTTGAGAAAATGGAATGTTTTGCCCAAGTGGTTTTGATGCTTGTCCAGCTCATTGGGTTAGGCGGGCATTGCCCATGGCCACTTAGAGGGAATATTGATCAAGAATATGCTTCGTTAATTTACTGCATTAGTAAGAGAAGCTGAGAAAATGGAATGTTTTGCCCAAATGGTTTTGATGCCTGCCCAGCTCATTGGGTTAGGCGGGCATTGCCCATGGCCACTTAGAGGGAATATTGATCAAGAATATGCTTCGTTAATTTACTGCATTAGTAAGAGAAGCTGAGAAAATGGAATGTTTTGCCCAAATGGTTTTGATGCCTGCCCAGCTCATTGGGTTAGGCGGGCATTGCCCATGGCCACTTAGAGGGAATATTGATCAAGAATATGCTTCGTTAATTTACTGCATTAGTGAGAGAAGCTGAGAAAATAAAATGTTTTGCCCAAGTGGTTTTGATGCCTGCCCAGCTCATTGCTTTAGGCGGGCATTGCCCATGGCCACTTAGAGGGAATATTGATCAAGAATATGCTTCGTTAATTTACTGCATTAGTAAGAGAAGCTGAGAAAATGGAATGTTTTGCCCAAATGGTTTTGATGCCTGCCCAGCTCATTGGGTTAGGCGGGCATTGCCCATGGCCACTTAGAGGGAATATTGATCAAGAATATGCTTCGTTAATTTACTGCATTAGTGAGAGAAGCTGAGAAAATAAAATCTTTTGCCCAAGTGGTTTTGATGCCTGCCCAGCTCATTGGTTTAGGCGGGCATTGCCCATGGCCACTTAGAGGGAATATTGATCAAGAATATGCTTCGTTAATTTACTGCATTAGTGAGAGAAGCTGAGAAAATAAAATGTTTTGCCCAAGTGGTTTTGATGCCTGTCCAGCTCTTGGGTTAGGCGGGCATTGCCCATGGCCACTTAGAGGGAATATTGATCAAGAATATGCTTCGTTAATTTACTGCACTAGTGAGAGAAGCTGAGAAAATGGAATGTTTTGCCCAAGTGGTTTTGATGCTTGTCCAGCTCATTGGGTTAGGCGGGCATATTGCCCATGGCCACTTAGAGGGAATGTTGATCAAGAATATGCTTCGTTAATTTACTGCATTAGTAAGAGAAGCTGAGAAAATAAAATTGTTTGCCCAACTGGTTTTGATGCCTGTCCAGCTCATTGGGTTAGGCGCATATTGCCCTTGGCCACTTAGAGGGAATATTGATCAAGAATATGCTTCGTTAATTTACTGCATTAGTGAGAGAAGCTGAGAAAATAAAATGTTTTGCCCAAGTGGTTTTGATGCCTGCCCAGCTCATTGGTTTAGGCGGGCATTGCCCATGGCCACTTAGAGGGAATATTGATCAAGAATATGCTTCGTTAATTTACTGCATTAGTGAGAGAAGCTGAGAAAATAAAATGTTTTGCCCAAGTGGTTTTGATGCCTGTCCAGCTCTTGGGTTAGGCGGGCATTGCCCATGGCCACTTAGAGGGAATATTGATCAAGAATATGCTTCGTTAATTTACTGCATTAGTGAGAGAAGCTGAGAAAATAAAATGTTTTGCCCAAGTGGTTTTGATGCCTGTCCAGCTCTTGGGTTAGGCGGGCATTGCCCATGGCCACTTAGAGGGAATATTGATCAAGAATATGCTTCGTTAATTTACTGCACTAGTGAGAGAAGCTGAGAAAATGGAATGTTTTGCCCAAGTGGTTTTGATGCTTGTCCAGCTCATTGGGTTAGGCGCATATTGCCCATGGCCACTTAGAGGGAATGTTGATCAAGAATATGCTTCGTTAATTTACTGCATTAGTAAGAGAAGCTGAGAAAATAAAATTGTTTGCCCAACTGGTTTTGATGCCTGTCCAGCTCATTGGGTTAGGCGTATATTGCCCATGGCCACTTAGAGGGAAATATTGACCAAGAATATGCTTTGTTAATTTACTGCATTAGTGAGAGAAGCTGAGAAAATAAAATGTTTTGCCCAAGTGGTTTTGATGCCTGCCCAGCTCATTGGGTTAGAGGCGCATATTGCCCATGGCCACTTAGAGAGAATATTGATCAAGAATATACTTCGTTAATTTACTGCATTAGTGAGAGAAGCTGAGAAAATGGAATGTTTTGCCCAACTGGTTTTGATGCCTGCCCAGCTCATTGGGTTAGGCGCATATTGCCCTTGGCCACTTAGAGGGAATATTGATCAAGAATATACTTCGTTAATTTACTGCATTAGTAAGAGAAGCTGAGAAAATAAAATTGTTTGCCCAACTGGTTTTGATGCCTGCCCAGCTCATTGGGTTAGGTGCATTTTGCCCATGGCCACTTAGGGGAATATTGTTTATTTTGCCCAAGTGGTTTTGATGCCTGCCCAACTCATTGGGTTAGGTATGCATTGCCCATGGTCACTTGGAGGGAATATTGATCAAGAATATGCTTCGTTAATTTATTGCATTTGTGGGAGAAGCTGAGAAAATAGAATGTTTTGCCCAAGTGGTTTTGATGCCTGCCCAGCTCATTGGGTTAGGCGCATATTGCCCTTGGCCACTTAGAGGGAATATTGATCAAGAATATACTTCGTTAATTTACTGCATTAGTAAGAGAAGCTGAGAAAATAAAATTGTTTGCCCAACTGGTTTTGATGCCTGCCCAGCTCATTGGGTTAGGTGCATTTTGCCCATGGCCACTTAGGGGAATATTGTTTATTTTGCCCAAGTGGTTTTGATGCCTGCCCAACTCATTGGGTTAGGTATGCATTGCCCATGGTCACTTGGAGGGAATATTGATCAAGAATATGCTTCGTTAATTTATTGCATTTGTGGGAGAAGCTGAGAAAATAGAATGTTTTGCCCAAGTGGTTTTGATGCCTGCCCAGCTCATTGGGTTAGGCGCATATTGCCCTTGGCCACTTAGAGGGAATATTGATCAAGAATATACTTCGTTAATTTACTGCATTAGTAAGAGAAGCTGAGAAAATAAAATTGTTTGCCCAACTGGTTTTGATGCCTGCCCAGCTCATTGGGTTAGGTGCATTTTGCCCATGGCCACTTAGGGGAATATTGTTTATTTTGCCCAAGTGGTTTTGATGCCTGCCCAACTCATTGGGTTAGGTATGCATTGCCCATGGTCACTTGGAGGGAATATTGATCAAGAATATGCTTCGTTAATTTATTGCATTTGTGGGAGAAGCTGAGAAAATAGAATGTTTTGCCCAAGTGGTTTTGATGCCTGCCCAGCTCATTGGGTTAGGCGCATATTGCCCTTGGCCACTTAGAGGGAATATTGATCAAGAATATACTTCGTTAATTTACTGCATTAGTAAGAGAAGCTGAGAAAATAAAATTGTTTGCCCAACTGGTTTTGATGCCTGCCCAGCTCATTGGGTTAGGTGCATTTTGCCCATGGCCACTTAGGGGAATATTGTTTATTTTGCCCAAGTGGTTTTGATGCCTGCCCAACTCATTGGGTTAGGTATGCATTGCCCATGGTCACTTGGAGGGAATATTGATCAAGAATATGCTTCGTTAATTTATTGCATTTGTGGGAGAAGCTGAGAAAATAGAATGTTTTGCCCAAGTGGTTTTGATGCCTGCCCAGCTCATTGGGTTAGGCGCATATTGCCCTTGGCCACTTAGAGGGAATATTGATCAAGAATATACTTCGTTAATTTACTGCATTAGTAAGAGAAGCTGAGAAAATAAAATTGTTTGCCCAACTGGTTTTGATGCCTGCCCAGCTCATTGGGTTAGGTGCATTTTGCCCATGGCCACTTAGGGGAATATTGTTTATTTTGCCCAAGTGGTTTTGATGCCTGCCCAACTCATTGGGTTAGGTATGCATTGCCCATGGTCACTTGGAGGGAATATTGATCAAGAATATGCTTCGTTAATTTATTGCATTTGTGGGAGAAGCTGAGAAAATAGAATGTTTTGCCCAAGTGGTTTTGATGCCTGCCCAGCTCATTGGGTTAGGCGCATATTGCCCTTGGCCACTTAGAGGGAATATTGATCAAGAATATACTTCGTTAATTTACTGCATTAGTAAGAGAAGCTGAGAAAATAAAATTGTTTGCCCAACTGGTTTTGATGCCTGCCCAGCTCATTGGGTTAGGTGCATTTTGCCCATGGCCACTTAGGGGAATATTGTTTATTTTGCCCAAGTGGTTTTGATGCCTGCCCAACTCATTGGGTTAGGTATGCATTGCCCATGGTCACTTGGAGGGAATATTGATCAAGAATATGCTTCGTTAATTTATTGCATTTGTGGGAGAAGCTGAGAAAATAGAATGTTTTGCCCAAGTGGTTTTGATGCCTGCCCAGCTCATTGGGTTAGGCGCATATTGCCCTTGGCCACTTAGAGGGAATATTGATCAAGAATATACTTCGTTAATTTACTGCATTAGTAAGAGAAGCTGAGAAAATAAAATTGTTTGCCCAACTGGTTTTGATGCCTGCCCAGCTCATTGGGTTAGGTGCATTTTGCCCATGGCCACTTAGGGGAATATTGTTTATTTTGCCCAAGTGGTTTTGATGCCTGCCCAACTCATTGGGTTAGGTATGCATTGCCCATGGTCACTTGGAGGGAATATTGATCAAGAATATGCTTCGTTAATTTATTGCATTTGTGGGAGAAGCTGAGAAAATAGAATGTTTTGCCCAAGTGGTTTTGATGCCTGCCCAGCTCATTGGGTTAGGCGCATATTGCCCTTGGCCACTTAGAGGGAATATTGATCAAGAATATACTTCGTTAATTTACTGCATTAGTAAGAGAAGCTGAGAAAATAAAATTGTTTGCCCAACTGGTTTTGATGCCTGCCCAGCTCATTGGGTTAGGTGCATTTTGCCCATGGCCACTTAGGGGAATATTGTTTATTTTGCCCAAGTGGTTTTGATGCCTGCCCAACTCATTGGGTTAGGTATGCATTGCCCATGGTCACTTGGAGGGAATATTGATCAAGAATATGCTTCGTTAATTTATTGCATTTGTGGGAGAAGCTGAGAAAATAGAATGTTTTGCCCAAGTGGTTTTGATGCCTGCCCAGCTCATTGGGTTAGGCGCATATTGCCCTTGGCCACTTAGAGGGAATATTGATCAAGAATATACTTCGTTAATTTACTGCATTAGTAAGAGAAGCTGAGAAAATAAAATTGTTTGCCCAACTGGTTTTGATGCCTGCCCAGCTCATTGGGTTAGGTGCATTTTGCCCATGGCCACTTAGGGGAATATTGTTTATTTTGCCCAAGTGGTTTTGATGCCTGCCCAACTCATTGGGTTAGGTATGCATTGCCCATGGTCACTTGGAGGGAATATTGATCAAGAATATGCTTCGTTAATTTATTGCATTTGTGGGAGAAGCTGAGAAAATAGAATGTTTTGCCCAAGTGGTTTTGATGCCTGCCCAGCTCATTGGGTTAGGCGCATATTGCCCTTGGCCACTTAGAGGGAATATTGATCAAGAATATACTTCGTTAATTTACTGCATTAGTAAGAGAAGCTGAGAAAATAAAATTGTTTGCCCAACTGGTTTTGATGCCTGCCCAGCTCATTGGGTTAGGTGCATTTTGCCCATGGCCACTTAGGGGAATATTGTTTATTTTGCCCAAGTGGTTTTGATGCCTGCCCAACTCATTGGGTTAGGTATGCATTGCCCATGGTCACTTGGAGGGAATATTGATCAAGAATATGCTTCGTTAATTTATTGCATTTGTGGGAGAAGCTGAGAAAATAGAATGTTTTGCCCAAGTGGTTTTGATGCCTGCCCAGCTCATTGGGTTAGGCGCATATTGCCCTTGGCCACTTAGAGGGAATATTGATCAAGAATATACTTCGTTAATTTACTGCATTAGTAAGAGAAGCTGAGAAAATAAAATTGTTTGCCCAACTGGTTTTGATGCCTGCCCAGCTCATTGGGTTAGGTGCATTTTGCCCATGGCCACTTAGGGGAATATTGTTTATTTTGCCCAAGTGGTTTTGATGCCTGCCCAACTCATTGGGTTAGGTATGCATTGCCCATGGTCACTTGGAGGGAATATTGATCAAGAATATGCTTCGTTAATTTATTGCATTTGTGGGAGAAGCTGAGAAAATAGAATGTTTTGCCCAAGTGGTTTTGATGCCTGCCCAGCTCATTGGGTTAGGCGCATATTGCCCTTGGCCACTTAGAGGGAATATTGATCAAGAATATACTTCGTTAATTTACTGCATTAGTAAGAGAAGCTGAGAAAATAAAATTGTTTGCCCAACTGGTTTTGATGCCTGCCCAGCTCATTGGGTTAGGTGCATTTTGCCCATGGCCACTTAGGGGAATATTGTTTATTTTGCCCAAGTGGTTTTGATGCCTGCCCAACTCATTGGGTTAGGTATGCATTGCCCATGGTCACTTGGAGGGAATATTGATCAAGAATATGCTTCGTTAATTTATTGCATTTGTGGGAGAAGCTGAGAAAATAGAATGTTTTGCCCAAGTGGTTTTGATGCCTGCCCAGCTCATTGGGTTAGGCGCATATTGCCCTTGGCCACTTAGAGGGAATATTGATCAAGAATATACTTCGTTAATTTACTGCATTAGTAAGAGAAGCTGAGAAAATAAAATTGTTTGCCCAACTGGTTTTGATGCCTGCCCAGCTCATTGGGTTAGGTGCATTTTGCCCATGGCCACTTAGGGGAATATTGTTTATTTTGCCCAAGTGGTTTTGATGCCTGCCCAACTCATTGGGTTAGGTATGCATTGCCCATGGTCACTTGGAGGGAATATTGATCAAGAATATGCTTCGTTAATTTATTGCATTTGTGGGAGAAGCTGAGAAAATAGAATGTTTTGCCCAAGTGGTTTTGATGCCTGCCCAGCTCATTGGGTTAGGTATGCATATTGCCCATGGTCACTTGGAGGGAATATTGATCAAGAATATGCTTCGTTAATTTATTGCATTTAGTGGGAGAAGCTGAGAAAATAGAATTGTTTTGCCCAACTGGTTTTGATGCCTGCCCAGCTCATTGGGTTAGGCGCATATTGCCCTTGGCCACTTAGAGGGAATATTGATCAAGAATATACTTCGTTAATTTACTGCATTAGTAAGAGAAGCTGAGAAAATAAAATTGTTTGCCCAACTGGTTTTGATGCCTGCCCAGCTCATTGGGTTAGGTGCATTTTGCCCATGGCCACTTAGGGGAATATTGTTTATTTTGCCCAAGTGGTTTTGATGCCTGCCCAACTCATTGGGTTAGGTATGCATTGCCCATGGTCACTTGGAGGGAATATTGATCAAGAATATGCTTCGTTAATTTATTGCATTTGTGGGAGAAGCTGAGAAAATAGAATGTTTTGCCCAAGTGGTTTTGATGCCTGCCCAGCTCATTGGGTTAGGCGCATATTGCCCTTGGCCACTTAGAGGGAATATTGATCAAGAATATACTTCGTTAATTTACTGCATTAGTAAGAGAAGCTGAGAAAATAAAATTGTTTGCCCAACTGGTTTTGATGCCTGCCCAGCTCATTGGGTTAGGTGCATTTTGCCCATGGCCACTTAGGGGAATATTGTTTATTTTGCCCAAGTGGTTTTGATGCCTGCCCAACTCATTGGGTTAGGTATGCATTGCCCATGGTCACTTGGAGGGAATATTGATCAAGAATATGCTTCGTTAATTTATTGCATTTGTGGGAGAAGCTGAGAAAATAGAATGTTTTGCCCAAGTGGTTTTGATGCCTGCCCAGCTCATTGGGTTAGGCGCATATTGCCCTTGGCCACTTAGAGGGAATATTGATCAAGAATATACTTCGTTAATTTACTGCATTAGTAAGAGAAGCTGAGAAAATAAAATTGTTTGCCCAACTGGTTTTGATGCCTGCCCAGCTCATTGGGTTAGGTGCATTTTGCCCATGGCCACTTAGGGGAATATTGTTTATTTTGCCCAAGTGGTTTTGATGCCTGCCCAACTCATTGGGTTAGGTATGCATTGCCCATGGTCACTTGGAGGGAATATTGATCAAGAATATGCTTCGTTAATTTATTGCATTTGTGGGAGAAGCTGAGAAAATAGAATGTTTTGCCCAAGTGGTTTTGATGCCTGCCCAGCTCATTGGGTTAGGCGCATATTGCCCTTGGCCACTTAGAGGGAATATTGATCAAGAATATACTTCGTTAATTTACTGCATTAGTAAGAGAAGCTGAGAAAATAAAATTGTTTGCCCAACTGGTTTTGATGCCTGCCCAGCTCATTGGGTTAGGTGCATTTTGCCCATGGCCACTTAGGGGAATATTGTTTATTTTGCCCAAGTGGTTTTGATGCCTGCCCAACTCATTGGGTTAGGTATGCATTGCCCATGGTCACTTGGAGGGAATATTGATCAAGAATATGCTTCGTTAATTTATTGCATTTGTCGGAGAAGCTGAGAAAATAGAATGTTTTGCCCAAGTGGTTTTGATGCCTGCCCAGCTCATTGGGTTAGGCGCATATTGCCCTTGGCCACTTAGAGGGAATATTGATCAAGAATATACTTCGTTAATTTACTGCATTAGTAAGAGAAGCTGAGAAAATAAAATTGTTTGCCCAACTGGTTTTGATGCCTGCCCAGCTCATTGGGTTAGGTGCATTTTGCCCATGGCCACTTAGGGGAATATTGTTTATTTTGCCCAAGTGGTTTTGATGCCTGCCCAACTCATTGGGTTAGGTATGCATTGCCCATGGTCACTTGGAGGGAATATTGATCAAGAATATGCTTCGTTAATTTATTGCATTTGTGGGAGAAGCTGAGAAAATAGAATGTTTTGCCCAAGTGGTTTTGATGCCTGCCCAGCTCATTGGGTTAGGCGCATATTGCCCTTGGCCACTTAGAGGGAATATTGATCAAGAATATACTTCGTTAATTTACTGCATTAGTAAGAGAAGCTGAGAAAATAAAATTGTTTGCCCAACTGGTTTTGATGCCTGCCCAGCTCATTGGGTTAGGTGCATTTTGCCCATGGCCACTTAGGGGAATATTGTTTATTTTGCCCAAGTGGTTTTGATGCCTGCCCAACTCATTGGGTTAGGTATGCATTGCCCATGGTCACTTGGAGGGAATATTGATCAAGAATATGCTTCGTTAATTTATTGCATTTGTGGGAGAAGCTGAGAAAATAGAATGTTTTGCCCAAGTGGTTTTGATGCCTGCCCAGCTCATTGGGTTAGGCGCATATTGCCCTTGGCCACTTAGAGGGAATATTGATCAAGAATATACTTCGTTAATTTACTGCATTAGTAAGAGAAGCTGAGAAAATAAAATTGTTTGCCCAACTGGTTTTGATGCCTGCCCAGCTCATTGGGTTAGGTGCATTTTGCCCATGGCCACTTAGGGGAATATTGTTTATTTTGCCCAAGTGGTTTTGATGCCTGCCCAACTCATTGGGTTAGGTATGCATTGCCCATGGTCACTTGGAGGGAATATTGATCAAGAATATGCTTCGTTAATTTATTGCATTTGTGGGAGAAGCTGAGAAAATAGAATGTTTTGCCCAAGTGGTTTTGATGCCTGCCCAGCTCATTGGGTTAGGCGCATATTGCCCTTGGCCACTTAGAGGGAATATTGATCAAGAATATACTTCGTTAATTTACTGCATTAGTAAGAGAAGCTGAGAAAATAAAATTGTTTGCCCAACTGGTTTTGATGCCTGCCCAGCTCATTGGGTTAGGTGCATTTTGCCCATGGCCACTTAGGGGAATATTGTTTATTTTGCCCAAGTGGTTTTGATGCCTGCCCAACTCATTGGGTTAGGTATGCATTGCCCATGGTCACTTGGAGGGAATATTGATCAAGAATATGCTTCGTTAATTTATTGCATTTGTCGGAGAAGCTGAGAAAATAGAATGTTTTGCCCAAGTGGTTTTGATGCCTGCCCAGCTCACTGGGTTAGGCGCATATTGCCCTTGGCCACTTAGAGGGAATATTGATCAAGAATATACTTCGTTAATTTACTGCATTAGTAAGAGAAGCTGAGAAAATAAAATTGTTTGCCCAACTGGTTTTGATGCCTGCCCAGCTCATTGGGTTAGGCGCATATTGCCCTTGGCCACTTAGAGGGAATATTGATCAAGAATATACTTCGTTAATTTACTGCATTAGTAAGAGAAGCTGAGAAAATAAAATTGTTTGCCCAACTGGTTTTGATGCCTGCCCAGCTCATTGGGTTAGGTGCATTTTGCCCATGGCCACTTAGGGGAATATTGTTTATTTTGCCCAAGTGGTTTTGATGCCTGCCCAACTCATTGGGTTAGGTATGCATTGCCCATGGTCACTTGGAGGGAATATTGATCAAGAATATGCTTCGTTAATTTATTGCATTTGTGGGAGAAGCTGAGAAAATAGAATGTTTTGCCCAAGTGGTTTTGATGCCTGCCCAGCTCATTGGGTTAGGCGCATATTGCCCTTGGCCACTTAGAGGGAATATTGATCAAGAATATACTTCGTTAATTTACTGCATTAGTAAGAGAAGCTGAGAAAATAAAATTGTTTCCAACTGGTTTTGATGCCTGCCCAGCTCATTGGGTTAGGTGCATTTTGCCCATGGCCACTTAGGGGAATATTGTTTATTTTGCCCAAGTGGTTTTGATGCCTGCGCAACTCATTGGGTTAGGTATGCATTGCCCATGGTCACTTGGAGGGAATATTGATCAAGAATATGCTTCGTTAATTTATTGCATTTGTGGGAGAAGCTGAGAAAATAGAATGTTTTGCCCAAGTGGTTTTGATGCCTGCCCAGCTCATTGGGTTAGGCGCATATTGCCCTTGGCCACTTAGAGGGAATATTGATCAAGAATATACTTCGTTAATTTACTGCATTAGTAAGAGAAGCTGAGAAAATAAAATTGTTTGCCCAACTGGTTTTGATGCCTGCCCAGCTCATTGGGTTAGGTGCATTTTGCCCATGGCCACTTAGGGGAATATTGTTTATTTTGCCCAAGTGGTTTTGATGCCTGCCCAACTCATTGGGTTAGGTATGCATTGCCCATGGTCACTTGGAGGGAATATTGATCAAGAATATGCTTCGTTAATTTATTGCATTTGTGGGAGAAGCTGAGAAAATAGAATGTTTTGCCCAAGTGGTTTTGATGCCTGCCCAGCTCATTGGGTTAGGCGCATATTGCCCTTGGCCACTTAGAGGGAATATTGATCAAGAATATACTTCGTTAATTTACTGCATTAGTAAGAGAAGCTGAGAAAATAAAATTGTTTGCCCAACTGGTTTTGATGCCTGCCCAGCTCATTGGGTTAGGTGCATTTTGCCCATGGCCACTTAGGGGAATATTGTTTATTTTGCCCAAGTGGTTTTGATGCCTGCCCAACTCATTGGGTTAGGTATGCATTGCCCATGGTCACTTGGAGGGAATATTGATCAAGAATATGCTTCGTTAATTTATTGCATTTGTGGGAGAAGCTGAGAAAATAGAATGTTTTGCCCAAGTGGTTTTGATGCCTGCCCAGCTCATTGGGTTAGGCGCATATTGCCCTTGGCCACTTAGAGGGAATATTGATCAAGAATATACTTCGTTAATTTACTGCATTAGTAAGAGAAGCTGAGAAAATAAAATTGTTTGCCCAACTGGTTTTGATGCCTGCCCAGCTCATTGGATTAGGTGCATTTTGCCCATGGCCACTTAGGGGAATATTGTTTATTTTGCCCAAGTGGTTTTGATGCCTGCCCAACTCATTGGGTTAGGTATGCATTGCCCATGGTCACTTGGAGGGAATATTGATCAAGAATATGCTTCGTTAATTTATTGCATTTGTGGGAGAAGCTGAGAAAATAGAATGTTTTGCCCAAGTGGTTTTGATGCCTGCCCAGCTCATTGGGTTAGGCGCATATTGCCCTTGGCCACTTAGAGGGAATATTGATCAAGAATATACTTCGTTAATTTACTGCATTAGTAAGAGAAGCTGAGAAAATAAAATTGTTTGCCCAACTGGTTTTGATGCCTGCCCAGCTCATTGGGTTAGGTGCATTTTGCCCATGGCCACTTAGGGGAATATTGTTTATTTTGCCCAAGTGGTTTTGATGCCTGCCCAACTCATTGGGTTAGGTATGCATTGCCCATGGTCACTTGGAGGGAATATTGATCAAGAATATGCTTCGTTAATTTATTGCATTTGTGGGAGAAGCTGAGAAAATAGAATGTTTTGCCCAAGTGGTTTTGATGCCTGCCCAGCTCATTGGGTTAGGCGCATATTGCCCTTGGCCACTTAGAGGGAATATTGATCAAGAATATACTTCGTTAATTTACTGCATTAGTAAGAGAAGCTGAGAAAATAAAATTGTTTGCCCAACTGGTTTTGATGCCTGCCCAGCTCATTGGGTTAGGTGCATTTTGCCCATGGCCACTTAGGGGAATATTGTTTATTTTGCCCAAGTGGTTTTGATGCCTGCCCAACTCATTGGGTTAGGTATGCATTGCCCATGGTCACTTGGAGGGAATATTGATCAAGAATATGCTTCGTTAATTTATTGCATTTGTGGGAGAAGCTGAGAAAATAGAATGTTTTGCCCAAGTGGTTTTGATGCCTGCCCAGCTCATTGGGTTAGGCGCATATTGCCCTTGGCCACTTAGAGGGAATATTGATCAAGAATATACTTCGTTAATTTACTGCATTAGTAAGAGAAGCTGAGAAAATAAAATTGTTTGCCCAACTGGTTTTGATGCCTGCCCAGCTCATTGGGTTAGGTGCATTTTGCCCATGGCCACTTAGGGGAATATTGTTTATTTTGCCCAAGTGGTTTTGATGCCTGCCCAACTCATTGGGTTAGGTATGCATTGCCCATGGTCACTTGGAGGGAATATTGATCAAGAATATGCTTCGTTAATTTATTGCATTTGTGGGAGAAGCTGAGAAAATAGAATGTTTTGCCCAAGTGGTTTTGATGCCTGCCCAGCTCATTGGGTTAGGCGCATATTGCCCTTGGCCACTTAGAGGGAATATTGATCAAGAATATACTTCGTTAATTTACTGCATTAGTAAGAGAAGCTGAGAAAATAAAATTGTTTGCCCAACTGGTTTTGATGCCTGCCCAGCTCATTGGGTTAGGTGCATTTTGCCCATGGCCACTTAGGGGAATATTGTTTATTTTGCCCAAGTGGTTTTGATGCCTGCCCAACTCATTGGGTTAGGTATGCATTGCCCATGGTCACTTGGAGGGAATATTGATCAAGAATATGCTTCGTTAATTTATTGCATTTGTGGGAGAAGCTGAGAAAATAGAATGTTTTTCCCAAGTGGTTTTGATGCCTGTCCAGCTCATTGGGTTAGGCGGGCATTGCCCATGGCCGCTTAGAGGGGATATTGAATTCCCTGGGTGACCACATCTCAAATAAATGTGTTACATTAACGACCACTGTGAGCTCATTAGTGGGTCGCACGGCCAGTGTGAGCTACTAAGCAGTTGCACGGCCCTAATGTAGGGCCACTGGTCCCACGAAAGGAGGAGAACCAGTGCCATAAGACAAACACAACGTTCACGTCTCACCGGAATTCGAACTCGGGATCACCTCAGCCGAATGGTCAGAAGCCAGCGCCTAGACTGTTGCGCAACCTGGGTGAAGTACAACCCCTAAGAATTTTGCGGTAACACTCATTCTGATTGCAAATGTTTTGTTTAAATGCCCCCCCCCCCCGTGTGTGTTGTGCATGCGCGAGTGTGCTGTAAAACTAGCAAAAATGTTGCTAATTTGCAACAGATTTCCATTGCATCTAAGATCACCGCGCTCGAACGAACATTGCAGAAAACTCTGAAAAGCGAAGAAATGAAATTATACGATGTTCTGCAGCGGTCATTCCATGCTGGACAAAGATCTGTCGAAGTATTTTTTTTCAAAAATACCCCATGTTCCGAGTATTTTTCGTTTTTGATGACCGACTGAGTGATCGATGGGATTTCACAGCTCATGGGATAAATAAAAAAATCATTTATCCACTTCTTTTACGTAGTTTTTGGGCATTCCGCTTTCCAGTTATAAAATTATTCTGTGCGTTAGATAATACAGAATGAAGGCACAGTGCTAATTTGCAGGTGGTGCTTGTGTATAACATAGAGAATGTTCACACATTTTTAAAAAGATTTTGATAAGAAATAACATAAAATAAAAGAAGTTTGAAGAATTGAAACTGGCAACAGTGTATTAGAAGAACACCAAACAAACATCTGCTACAGTAATATCGTCTGCTAAGCAAATCGCTCACGTAAACAAGTTGAGGACAGAAGGTTATATTTTTGCTCTATGCAAAGAGAAATATACGTATTCTGTAATTAAAAAACGTTGTGAAAATAATCGAATAAACATTTATAAATGCAAAATAAGCAATATTATTAATAACAGTTAGAAAAATCGTCAAGCATTGCTTTTAACAGGAAAAACAAGGTTCTACGTCAATTCGTCGCGTGCATCAATTCGTCGCGCGTCAATTCGTCGACTGCGTCAATTCGTCGCGCGTTAATTCGTCGCGCGTCAATTCGTCGACTGCGTCAATTCGTCGCGCGTTAATTCGTCGCGCGTCAATTCGTCGCGGACAAATTCGTCGACTACGTCAATTCGTCGCGTTTACAGATTTTGGTTACATACAAAACGAATGCAGGAAAACGTACGATTTCGAACGTCTTGCTCCCTGACCAAATTTATAAAGTTTGACCACGCAGACAGGATAGGAATATTACGTTTTTTTTTTGGTACTAAAAATATTAGACGGTAAACGGTTTTTGGAACGGGGCAGTTCCCGGTTGGACAGAGCCCCCCATATACAAAATTTTCGTAAAAACTACAGTTTTCAATTCAGAACCACCTAATCTGGTATACTATCTCATGGTACTCTAACTTAGACGCTAGACGGTTTTTGGAAGGGTTGGAGCCCGGGGGTCAGACCTCCCCCCGAATAAACACTTTTTCGTAAAATCTACAGTTTTCAATTTTGAACCACCAAATTTGGTATACTATCTCATGGTACTCTAACTTAGACGCTAGACGGTTTTTGGAAGGGGTTGGAGACCGCGGGGTCGGAGTCCCCCCCTCATAAAAAATTTCGTAAAATCTACAGTTTTCATCTTAGAACCACCAAATTTGGTATACTATCTTATGGTACTCTAACTTAGACGGCAGACCGTTTTTGGAATGGGTCAAGGCACGGGGGGTCAGAGCCCCCCACATACAAACTTTTCTTAAAAACCACAGTTTTCAATTCAGAACCACCTAATCTGGCATACTATCTCATGGTACTCTAACTTAGACGCTAGACGGTTTTTTGGATGGGGTTGGAGCCCGGGGGGTCAGACCCCCCCGAATAAACACTTTTTCGTAAAATCTACAGTTTTCAATTTAGAATCACCAAATTTGGTATACTATCTCATGGTACTCTAACTTAGACGCTAGACGGTTTTTGGAAGGGGTTGGAGCCCGCTGGGTCGGAGCTCCCCTCTCATAAAAAATTTCGTAAAATCTACAGTTTTCATCTTAGAACCGCCAAATTTGGTATACTATCTCATGGTACTCTAACTTAGATGCTAGACGATTTTTTTGAAGGGGTTGCAGCCCGGGGGTAAGGGCCCCCTCATATAAAAATTCGCAAAATCTACAGTTTTCAATTTAGAACCACCAAATTTGGTATACTATCTCATGGTACTCTAACTTAGACGCTAGACGGTTTTGGGAAGGGGTTGGAGCCCGCGGGGTCGGAGCTCTCCCCCTCATAAAAAATTTCGTAAAATCTACAGTTTTCATCTTAGAACCACCAAATTTGGTATACTATCTCATGGTACTCTAACTTAGACGGCAGACCGTTTTTGGAACGGGTCAAGGCCCGGGGGCTCAGAGCCCCCCACATACAAAATTTTCTTAAAAACTACAGTTTTCAATTCAGAATCACCTAATCTGGTATACTATCTCATGGTACTCTAACTTAGACGCTAGACGGTTTTTGAAAGGGGTTGGAGCCCGGGGGGTCAGACACCCCCGAATAATTTTTTTTTGTAAAATCTACAGTTTTCAATTTAGAACCACCAACTTTGGTATACTATCTCATGGTACTCTAACTTAGACAGTAGACCGTTTTTGGAACGGATCAAGGCCCAGGGGGTCAGAGCCCCCACATACAAAATTTTCTTTAAAACTGCAGTTTTCAATTCAGAACCACCAAATCTGGTATACTATCGCATGGTACTCTACAGTTTTCAATTTAGAACCACCAAATTTGGTATACTATCTCATGGTACTCTAACTTAGACGCTAGACGGTTTTTGGAAGGGGTTGGAGCCCGCGGGGTCGGAGCCCCCACTCATAAAAATGCCGCGTAAAATCTACAGTTTTCAATTTAGAACCACCAAATTTGGTATACTATCTCATGGTACTTTAACTTAGACGGTCGACGGTTTTTGGGACGGATCAAGGCCCTGGGGGTCTGAGCCCCCCCCCCCGCCCCGCACACACACACAGACATGCAACATTTTCTTAAAAACTACAGTTTTCATTTCAGAACCACCAAATTTGGTA
This sequence comes from Macrothele yani, assembly GCA_039090855.1. Classification (NCBI taxonomy): domain Eukaryota; kingdom Metazoa; phylum Arthropoda; class Arachnida; order Araneae; family Macrothelidae; genus Macrothele; species Macrothele yani. Next base: position 120,932,348 of record CM077003.1, read on the forward strand.
TCATGAAACTCTAACTTAGACGCTAGACGGTTTTTAGAAGGGGCTGGAACCCCGGGGTGAGAGCCCCTCCCCTCCTCTTAAAAATTTCGTAAAATCTACAGTTTTCAATTTAGGACAACCAGATTTGGTATACTACTTATGGTTATCTAACTTAGACAGTAGACGGTTTTTGGAAGGGGTCGGGGCCCGGGTCAAGGTAGCCCCATGCAAAATTTTCTTAAAAAGTTCCGTTTTTTATTCTTAAGAATACCCTATTTACGTTCTAAGGCGCTCTTTGGCCCTTTGAGGGCCTTGCACCATAAACCATCAACCAACCATTCAACTAACCGACCAACCAACTAACCAACCTACGGTCTAAGTTAGGGACTGTAGATAACAATAAAGTGCAAAAATATGCGTTTAATGGTGTATTAAAAACACAAATCTATATAGTTTAGCTTCCACTACCAACGAACGGCTTATCAGAAAGAAATATAATGTAATGTAAACAGAGAGTTCCAGATATTCAAAATTAAAAACGGTAAGAAAAAGATGATCAATGCCAATGTGAAGTCGTATGCATGCGACATCATGCATACGATACCCAATGTGAAGTCGTATGCATGCGACATTGTACATTGCATTTCTGTGTCGCGGGATTCACAGAAGCACACGCCAGATGTACGGCAGTTCTATAGATGTCTCCTAGAAGGTAAGTATATCCATTCCTTTTTCTTTCTTTTTTGTTTCGCAAAATTAAATTAACTAAGTCAAAAAATTTAAAATAAGTTTACTGGAAAATTGCAGGAATATCTTTTCCATTCATTAACTTTCACCCGCTGAACTTGGTGATTCCACAAATAGTAATATGTACCTGGCAAATAACTGGTATCCCTGCTAGTACAAATTATATTAATGATTTATTTGCGTCCAGTTCAATCTAGTATGTCCATAAGAGCGTTTGGGGCCGCCCCGGTGGCGCAGTGGTCTAAGCGATGGCCTCTGATCATTCGTCCGTAAGGGGTCCGGGTTCGAATCCCGGTGAGGCATGGATGTTGTGTTTGTCTTGCGGCACTGGCTCTCTCTCCCTTCCCTGGAACCAGTGGCCCTAAATTAAGGACGGGCGACTGCTTATAGCCCATTGAGTTGCTCACGGTGGTCTTAAACCTCAAAAAAAAAAAAAAAAAAAAAGAGCGTTTGGGGCCGTATGAAAAATACATTTCAACGTGTGCCGCTACGGCGGCGGAGTGATCTAGGCGCTGGCTTCTGACCACTTGTCGAGAAGGATCCTGGTTCAATTCCCGGTGAATCATGGACGTTGTGCTTGACTTCTGGCACTGGCTGTCCCCCTTCCCAGGAACCAGTGGCCCAAAATTGGGAATATCCGACTGCTTATAGCCCACTGAATTGATCACGGTGGTCGTTAACACCCCCCCCCCCCAAAAAAAAAAGATTGCGACGTGTCCATTGCTATTTGTTGTGGACCGTACAAAAAGTATGTTTTTGATATCAAGGTGTCCGCTTCCATGTAGGCTGGCCATAAAATGTTAGGGGACCGTACAAAATTGCACTTTTGTTTTCACCTTGTCAGCGCTTCGGTATATGGTTGAAGTATACGTATATATAGTTGGGCCATTTCAGCACGTAGTTTGGTTTATATAGAAAATCAAGATAATGTTACATTTTTACTCAGCTACAACACATTAATCCCAAAGGCTATTTGTTGAAATCTTTAATCCGCCGTGCTCATATTCACAACGTTAACATAACATGTCAAGTTATTAATGTTGCAGTTTTACCCTGTCACAAAACTTTAGTTACAAGACCTTAGGCGTAAACTTTTTTTAGGAATTTTTAGTCCGACGTATTCATAAGGTTTCGATAACATGCCAAGGTTATGGTACTGCGTTTTGACTGAGGCACAAAAATTAATAAACAGGCCTTAAGACTTTTTATCAGTTTTCAATCAACCGTGCTCATATACATAAAATTTTCTAAGAAAGTCAAGTTTACTGTGTTGCGCATTTACTCGAGTACAAAACTATAAACAGCCATTAACTTTCACTCGCTGAACTTGGTGATTCCTCAATTCATCCAATAACAAGTCCTTTAAGTGATTGTATGCTATGGTCATATTGATAATGTTTGATGACAAGTCAGGTTAATGATGTTGCACTTATTAAAGACTTAAAAAGGTGTAGAGGCTAGTAATTATTATTTGAAGTCTAAGTAAAAGCTCATTTTTAACTTGACTCGTCATGAAATCCTTGTGAATATGGCATTTATTTTATTTTGTACATTTTACAAAGCGTATGCATTTTTTTTAGCATTTGTTTTATTTTGTGTTGTACTTGTTACATAGCGTTTCGCATTTTTGTAATGCTTGTGACTTGTGATTGCATTTTGAATTTTTATTTGTTTCACATTTTGGATTGCATTTTGAATTTTTATATGTTTCACATTTTGGATTACTTTTTGACATTTTATGTTTTTGACATGCTATTTTGAAAATTTTGACTTTTTTAATTTTGCGTTGTGTTTTACATTCTTGCATCTTCGGCGGAATTACATTCTTGAAAATTTCAAATACAAGTTAGTAAAAGGTATAATTCAATTAGTGAGAAATACCAGCACATTTTAGTAAAGGGTAGAATTATATGAAATTCCTCTTAAAATGTCCAGCATGTTAACATTGTCTCTGTGCACCAAAAAAGTTCGAATTCCTTTTTATCTTGCCAGCGTTTCTCTTCTGAGTGGATTTGTTGGAATCTGTGCTATCACTCTTTCGATTTTAGCCATAGTTGTTCTCTGCTCTTTCGCAATTTCACTGATTATTTCGTACAGTCACAGTTTTTTCTCTCCCAGAATTGTATTCCAGCGTCTGTCTAATCTTTCAAGTTCGTTTTGTGTTCTGGGAAAGCCAAATAAATTGTTTTCACTAACTGACCAAATTGTTGGCGGGAACAGCGGAGGGCTTCTGCTTGGATTGTTTCTTCAGCTTCCACGAAATTTTCCAAGAACATAATTTTCCTCAAACCACTGAACTACAGAATCTGCATATTCTAGTAAAATTGATTTCACTTCTTCAAAAGCAGCTGGAATTTCATCAGATGAAAAAAATGCGAGTGCTTGCAAATGTCTGACTTTGAGAGCAAACTCATTGTTTTCCTTATATTCCAAGGCTATGCCAGAGGATGGATATTCCTCAGCACATTTTTTTCCGAGATGAAACCAACAACATTTGTGTGTGCTACTTCCAAATTCCTTTTTAGCAGCATTATAACGGTAGCTATTTCAAAATCTATTATTATGCGTATATTGTGGTGCAAGCTGAATATCATAGTCTGATGCATAGTCTTGTAAATCCTACAAAAATAATTTATAATAGTATTATATTATTTATACTTGCTGGAAAGTAACCCATAAACTAGTGGTACAAGCCTGTGCATCTCTGGATTCGTTTCAACCATAGCATGAACGGAACATAATTGCCTAAAAAGGGTTGGACAAGTTTCAAATGTCCCATCCATAATCCAGAGGGGTGCTTCTTTAAGCTTTCGTAAATTATTCTCTGTTAAAAATAAAATAATTCTTTGATGTCCAAATGCGCTACCTCTGCCAAGAAATTTTGCACCATCTTCTCCTGTAAATTTATTGGGGCATCGATCCGTTCTGAAGTCGTAGGCTCCGCAGGCATGTCTTGGCCTGTCTTCTCTTTTTTACAACTTGCCTTAGTGCATCCATATTAGGCATGTAAGCTGCATTTACTGTAGCCATTGACGTTGTCACGGTTTGAATAATTTGTGCAGGGGCTTCGTCCGTATTTCTCGCTCGTTCTTTTATTTGCGCTCTTGAAACAGCAAAATCACTTTTCTCCGGTCTTGGAGCATGATTATGTGGTTTCTCATTGTGCATCCTGTGTTCATCTCCAATAAGAATAGTACTAGCAAAGCCAGTACAATTTCCATAATTTCTTTCAATACAGTGACAATACCGTAAATCACCTCGCACTCTGTTATGGCAAAATAAATACCCTTTCCATTTCAGCAAATCATTTTCTTTTTGTGAGTTAACTATTTATGTTGCATTCTTCATCTGCATAGTGCCTTCGGAAAACAATGCACTTTCTCTTTCCAAAATATTTAGAATGAAATATTTCCACTATTATCACTTGACAACGCACAACAAAGGTTTCAACAAGCACGTTCTCTGTTCTCCAGTCAACTACGAACTAATGAGCAACCATTCAATAAAACACTCAGAATACAGACAATCACGTGAAGCTTGTTCCTCCAGTTAGGGTTTAAGCGAAGTTCAAGATTTTCGTACCTGCGGTCACAAGAAGTGGTTAATTTTAAGGATCGGCATCTTATCTTTTGTTTTTCCAAAACGCAGAGGTACATGTATTTTACAGCTGGGACGCTCCAGGCGGGGGATCAACAGATGCGAAGAACCCGGGAGCCAGGTTCCGAAGGCGGCAGCAGGCGCGGACTGGGCAGCTGTACTCTGGGCCGGTAGGCGTCATGCTAATTCTCAAAAATAAATTCAAATTTTTTGTGTTGCACCATGCGTATGAAAGAAAATTGTTATACTGAAAAGACAATTTGTTTACCCTGTAACATATTAAACGAAACCTACGTCCCTACGTGCCAAATGATCTGTAAGCCAAACACAGTTTTTCATGCAACACCTTCCCCCGACTTTCTAAGTTCAGATCTGTCTCGTTCGACTTATTTCCTGTACCGCCACTCTCTTTCGCTAATTGCAGTTAATTGCCGTGAAATTGGTGTTTTACATTGGGGTGTATTGCCGCCTGTCCTGAAGACTATAGTGAAAGCGGTGAACCCCAGGGGAAAAGTATTCCATCAAAAGCAACAGAAATCCAATGCGAGAGCAAAACTTTGTTCGTTGGCATTTCATCCAAGCAATTTAGGCGAAGTAGGAAGTGTGTTTTTCTACTACGACACCAGAAGATTGTCGCGAATGCTCAGGCAATTACGATACAGATGTGTCCTTAAGACTTCTCTTTCAAGACGTCCAAAGGCCGGCACTAGGGGATGGGGAGGGATACAGTGCGGATGCTCTTTTTTGTTGCAGTTAGAAATTCTTAAGCTCATTCTTCCTTAAAACTTTGCCTGGTTACCAGTAAGTACTGTCTCATGCCTCAACCATTGCACAGATTTGTTGTTTTTGTTTTCATTCTTTGAGTTAACAGCGGGAAAATATTTGAACTGCGTTGGTTCAGTTGGAAATATTTTTTTACTTCAGCAACAGGGCTTCACGTATAATTGCAAAATACTTCGATAGAATAAACATACCTTACATAAAGAGTTTGCATGAGAAAATAGATTAATAATAAGGAAAATATTCTAAAACCAAAAAAAGAAATTGCGGAACCGAAAAAGCTAGGTAGAGGAAACAAAAGGCTCTAAGAAAACGTTCATATTTAAAGAAACCTGTAGTCGCTTAATGAGTAAGTGGTATAACTCAATATAAAATCATGTGCTGTATTTGAAAAAAAAATTAGACGCAAGTAGGCATCCAGACTGTCCACAGTTTCCCCTTTTCATCCTGTCGACATTACAACCACCACAGAAAAGAAAAGAACAAAAACATAACAAAAACACCCATACAAAGTAAAATGTCCAAAACATAAAAAGAAGTAACCACACAAAATGAAATGCCCAAAACATTAAAAAAACTGCAACCACACGAAACAAAATACCCAAAACATGGTAAGAAATTCTGTTTAAAGCACAATGAAGGTATACGATAGGAGAAATATTTGTTTTTAAAACTTAATACAAGTGTCAAAACTGAAATAAAAAGAAAGAAAAAAGAAATATTCCAAATTTCATTGTTACTTTAGATATTTTGACCTGTTGACATTTCGTAAATTGTACTTGCACTCGGTCAAAAAATATTACTTACAAGGACTCTTTAGTAACTTTTAATCGCTGTGGTCGTATTTATAAGGTTTGCATAACAAATCAGGTTAATAATGTTGCGCTTTCACTTACCGTCTCCCGCTAAGTTAGAGTTTCATGACACAAAATGTGGTGGTTCTGAATTGAAAAATAAAGATTTTAAGAAAATTTTGTATGGGGGGGGGGGGGGTTACCCCGGGCATTGATCCGTTCCAAAAACCTTCTACCGTCTAAGTTAGAGTACCATGAGATAATATACAAAATTTGGTGGTTCTAAATTGAAAACTATAGATTTTACGAAAGTTTGTGTGTAGGGGGAGGGGGTAACCACCCTTGCCCCGACCCGTTCTGAAAACCGTCTACCGTTTAATTTAGAACACCATTATATAGTATACCAAATTTGGTAGCTCTAAATTGAAAGCTTTAGTTTTTACGAAAAATATTTATGGGCGGAGGGACTCTGACCCCGTGCCCGACCCGTTCCAAAAACCGTCTACCGTCTAAGTTAGAGTACCATGAGAGAGTATGCCAAATTTGGTGATTCTAAATTGAAAACTGTAGATTTTACGCGGCATTTTTATGGGGGGCTTTACCCCCGGGCTCCAACTCCTTCCAAAAACGGTCTACTGTCTAAGTTAGAGTACCATGAGATAGTATACCAAATTTGGTGGTTCTAAATTCAAAACTGTAGATTTTACGAAAAAGTTTTTATTCGGGGGTCTGACCCCCCGGGCTCCAACCCATTCCAAAACCCGTCTGGCGTCTAAGTTAGAGTACCATGAGATAGTATACCAGATTTGGTGGTTCTGAATTGAAAACTGTAGTTTTTAAGAAAATTTTGTATGTGGGGGGCTCTGACCCCCGGGCCTTGACCCGTTCCAAAAACGGTCTGCCGTCTAAGTTAGAGTACCATAAGATAGTATACCAAATTTGGTGTTTCTAATATGAAAACTGTTGATTTTACGAAATTTTTATGAGGGAGGCCGACCCCCCGGGCTGCAACCCCTTCAAAAAACCTTCTAGCGTCTAAGATAGAGTACCATGAGATAGTATACCAAATTTGGTGGTTCTAAATTGAAAACTGTAGTATTGAATGGAAAACTGTAGTGTTTAAGAAAATTTTGTATGTGGGGGCTCTGACCCCCGGGCTTTGACCCGTTCCAAAAACGGTCTGCCGACTAAGTTAGAGTACCATAAGATAGTATACCAAATTTGGTGGTTCTAAGATAAAAACGGTAGATTTTACGAAATTTTTTATGAGGGGGGGGGCGACCCCGCGGGCTCCAACTCCTTCCAAACACCGTCTAGCGTCTAAGTTAGAGTACCATGAGATATTATACCAAATTTGATGGTTCTAAATTGAAAACTGTAGATTTTACGAAAAAGCTTTTATTCGGGGGGTCTGACCCCCCGGGGTCCAACCCTTTCCAAAAACCGTCTAGCGTCTAAGTTAGAGTACCATGAGATAGTATACCAGATTGGGTGGTTCTGAATTGAAAACTGTAGTGTTTAAGAAAATTTTGTATGTGGGGGCTCTGACCCCCCAGGCCTTGACCCGTTCCAAAAACGGTCTGCCGACTAAGTTAGAGTACCATAAGGTAGTATACCAAATTTGGTGGTTCTAAGATAAAAACTGTAGATTTTACGAAATTTTTTATGAGGGGGGCCCGACCCCGCGGGCTCCAACTCCTTCCAAACACCGTCTAGCGTCTAAGTTAGAGTACCACGAGATAGTATACCAGATTTGGTGGTTCTGAATTGAAAACTGTAGATTTTACGAAAATTTTGTATATGGGGGGCTCTGTCCAACCGGGCCCTGCCCCCTTCCAAAAACCGTTTACCGTCTAATATTTTTAGTGCCAAAGAAAAACGTAATATTCCTATCCTGTCTGCGTGGTCAAACTTTATAAATTTGGTCAGGGAGCAAGACGTTCGAAATCGTACGTTTTCCTGCATTCGTTTTGTATGTAACCAAAATCTGTAAACGCGACGAATTGACGTAGTCGACGAATTGACGTAGTCGACGAATTGACGCACGCGACGAATTGACGTGACACCGAAAAAGAACACCAAACGAATATCCAAAGGAGGTACGTACTTTTACAACTATTTCGAAAGTAAGGTCTCTGTCTTAAAAGAAAATCCACAGAGCCGAAGAACAATCGCTAAGTCATTAAAAATCTCTGTATCAACTGTTCACAGGGTAACAAATAAAGATTTGAATCTGAAAAAACAAAACAAAAAACATAATGTTGCCTATAGGCACGTGGCTGAGAGCAGAATAGAGTGTAGACTTCTTTATGAATGAAGCATTACCTACCTAAACGACTGTAATAAGAAAAGGTCGATTTGCTATCGCAAAAGAGCAGAAAAAGACTTACAACCTTGGTTCCAAGAATTCAAAGAAAGTTTCATTAAATAACTCATGATTATTGATGGTTCCTCGTACAATTTTAAATTAAAGTTCAGAAAAGTTGAAAATAATGTTAAAATTAGTTCTACATATTACCAAACTAATGTTTCAACTCCTGTATTTAAAGGGGAAACACCATTCCTTTATCCACAGAGCCTTCGAAGAGTAGAACGCAATCAGGATAAGGCTACCACTCCTACATCCAAATCTATCACTTTATTTCTTGAAAAAAATGAAAAAAGAGACGGGTATCAAGTGCATACCTTTTGCTCATATTCCTTCAAAGTCCCCTAATGTGTCACCAGTGGACTATTGTGCCTTCGGACTGCTAAAAAGAACACTTTTTAAATGCAGACCTAAAACAATGATTGGACTATGGAAAGCAGTGGAAGAGAAGTGGAATAAAATACCACTCCCAACTTTAAGAAATGCCATGTTATCTTGGAAACCCAGATGTAGGTTCATAGTCCAGAGAAAAGACTATCAGACAGAACATTTAAGAAAGAAATCATTTTGTTTTGCGCATAAATTATATTGCTGGAAAATCGTTCAAAGATACGCGAACAATGAACATCTTCTGACGAAACTTTATCTTGCGACCAAATTTTTATTCAGTAAGTAACGGAAAAGGATTCATAACAGGATTTTTGTAAAAGCAGTTGTAATTTTATGTGGTACACATAAAATTAATTTTGTGATATTCTAATTTTTGAACTCAGGAACCCCTTAAACATGGTAATTTGAAATATGAACACAGTGAAGATCTGGATCCAAATGCTTCATTTAATTATTATTTTTTTTTATCTGCATAGCGATGGAACGTTTTGTTTAAATAAATTATTTCGACATAAAAAGAACTGTAATATAAAAATGACCAGTGGTGGTGTGGTGTTGGGGGTCTCGTTATGGCCTGGTAGTTTCTAGGTGCGGACTGGGCAGCCGGGATACCGGGAGAATTCCCGGTGGGCCGCCAGATTCTGGGCTGTGGTTCTTATGCTTACTCAAGTAAAAAAAAAGTAAATATATACACGTACTCGAATATTCTTTTCGAAGTTCGTTTACCACTTTGATGGCTTCAGAACAAAAAAGAAAAAAGAAAACATACATATCAAATTTCTGCTGATCCAAACACTGTTTTAGATGCAACCCCTACCCCTTTCTCGATTTTCAAATTTAAGCCCCGTCCCTTTCGGCTGATATCTTCTATCTGAGTCCGCTTTTTTGTATTTTTTTTTTTTTTTACTTTTATTATTTGAGAGCGCGACCCGAATTCTAGAACTGCAGTTCCTAAAAAGTCTGTTTTAGCTACAGGAAAAAAACCAAAAAAACTTTTCCATTTGAAAGTAATTACATAAAAACTAATTTTCATATTCTTTAATTTCTCTCACTTTATAAATTTGCACTGATATTTTTTCAATTCTGGACATTTTCAATTTTTACGAGATGTTTTCGTAATTATTTTGTTAACGATAGGTAAGTTTTGGAAAAGAAATTAATTTTTGGTACATTTGGATTTCCGTTCTTACTCAAAGCACAGAAACTATTGCAAATTCTGAATTCAGCTATGGCAATAAGATTCATAAAAATGTTATAAAATCTTACACACTCTCTCTCAGAGAACATACTTTGTCTATATTGCTTCTCCACTTCGGACGTAATTTTGTTCTGACATTAAAATTCACTAGAGATCTCCTGTCCAGGAAAATGGGTAAAATGTTGGGAATTATTACCTCGATACAGAAAACTGCATTGATTCGCAGATTTGTGTTGAAAAGACGTTTAAACAGTACACAGTGAGGCTGGTATACAGTTTTTTTGTTGTTGTTTTATTTTGATTTTTTTAGGGGTGAGGTATCTTCACAGTTTTTTTTTTATTTTCGAAAAAGTTGACCGCACAAAATTAGCTTCCAGGCAGCGTTTTTTTTTTTTTTTTTCCTTTCGAAAATGTTGACCGCACAAAATTAGCTTCCAGGCAGCGTTTTTTTTTTTTTTTTTTTCTTTAGAAAAAGTTGACCCGCACAAAATTAGCTTCCAGGCAGCGTTTTTTTTTGTTTTTTTTTTGTTTTCTTTCGAAAAAGTTGACCCGCACAAAATTAGCTTCCAGGTAGCATTTTTTTTTGTTTTTTTTTCTTTCGAAAATGTTGACCGCACAAAATTAGCTTCCAGGCAGCGTTTTTTTTTTGTTTTTTTTGTTTTCTTTCGAAAAAGTTGACCTGCACAAAATTAGCTTAAAGGCAGCGTTGCATTCACACAGTTTTTTCCGGGAGGGCAATTACAAATTTTGAGGGGGCTGAAACTTGTTGACTGATCATATACATATAATCACAATTTTGTTATTTCATCATCATCATCATCATCATTGTCAAACATTATCAATCCACTGCTGGACGAAGGCTTCCCCAAGTTTCTTTCACAACAGTCTGTCTTGTGCAAGTCTCCTCCATGATACTCCGCATACTTTCGGATTTCATCCACCCATCTCCCATGTGGTCTTCTTCTGGATCTTTTCTTGTCCTTTGGAATCCAATCAAAAATTTCTACTGTCCATCGATGGTCTGTCCTTCTGGCAATATGTCCAGCACATTGCAATTTCAGGGATTTTACTCTGATCATGATGTCTTCCACTCTTGTCATTTTTCTGATCCACGAGTTCCTCTTCTTATCACTTCTGGTTACACCAAGCATGCACCCCCTCTCCATACTTGTTTGAGTTGTCTGCAGCCTTTGTATGTCTTTTTTAGTTGAGGTCCACGTCTCTGCTTCATACGTAAGCACTAGAAGGATGCATTGATCCAACACTTTTATTTTAAGACATAATGGCATATTGCTCTTGCAAATCATGCTGTTTCTTCCAAAATCTCTCCAGACAAGTTTTATACGACGATTAATTTCTTCATCAATGTGACCCTCACATGATATCTGCTGTCCAAGATCAATGTAGGTATTGGTTATCTCCAGCTTTTCCCCATCAATTGATAAATCTTCATTTCTTGTAAAAGTATTGAACATTACACTTCTCTACTCTCGTCAGCATGTTCCTGGATCATACTCTGCAGCTCTGATGAGGTACTTGCAAAAATGACTATGTCATCAGCAAGTGAGTTAGATAATCTCCATTAATCTTAATCCCTTTGTTTTCCCAGTTCAGTAATTGAAATGCATTTTCCAATATGACATTAAAGAGTTTGGGAGGTATAGTGTCACATTGTCTCACTCCTTTTCCAATTTTTATAGGTGCTGTATTCTCAAATAGCCGAATCTTTGCACCTGCATTTTTCATAGATGTTATTGATAATATTAATGTATGCATCTTTAATACCGCTGAATTTCAAAGCCATTGTAACTGCTGACGGTTTCACCGAATCAAAGGCCTTTTCATAATCAATAAAAGCCATGCATAACGGAAGTTCATATTCCCTCGCTCTTTCAATTAGTTCTCTCAGTACGTGGATATGTTCTATAGTGCTGTAGCCACTGCTGAATCCAGCTTGTTCTCTCGGTTGAGCCATGTCCAGTGTCAGCTTCAAGGTGAGTGAAAGAACTTTAGTGAAGATTTTATAAATCACTGATAGGAGACTGTTGGGTCTGTAGTTCCTGATATCCTCAATGCCACCTTTTTTACGGAGCAGGATTATTGCAGCATTGTTCCAAACCTCAGGAATCTTCCCTTCATTAAGGCATCGAGTGAAAACTTGGGCGAGTACTGTTTCAATTTCTCCACTTGTTTCTTGTATGATGTCTACGGTAATTCCATCTTCTTCTTCTCCTGGAGCTTTTCCCCGCTTCATGTTCTTGATTGCATGAGCAACTTCTGCTGGAAGGACTGGAAGAATTCTGGTACTGGTGCATTTTATGATGTCTGGAGTACATGTATCATCCCTTTCATATAATTTGGAGTAGAAATCTTTCACTCTTGTCAAAATTTCGCCTTTATAATCTGTTTTCTGCCCTTACTCAGATGTCCCTTTGCTCTATTCAGGGTTTGGTAGTTTTCAATTGCTTTCCACACTAGCCCACAGTTGAATTTCCTTACGTCTTCAGAGATACTTTTTCGTACCGTCTCTATAAATTCCACTTTGGAAGTCACATCTCCTTTAGTTGTCCTCATCTCTCTTCTTTTTTTACATCATAATTTTTTTTTCTTGATCATTTGTTCATATGCAACTTGTTCTTAGTACCCGCTATTTTTGTTGCTGTTTCCATAAGAGCCTTGGTTAGTTTTCTGTTAACTTCAGAGATGTCCACTTCTTCCGACGTTAGACCTTCTAGAGCAGAGAATCTGTTCTTCAGTTCTAACTTGAAGGTATTATGATGTTTTTTAAGGTTGGTCATGTCAATTCACTTTGTTTGTTTCATGAGCTTGCCACGTTCAAGTTTAGTGTTGAGGTGCATCTTACATCTTATTATTCTATTGTCACTGCCTGTGTTGAACTTGTTTAGCACACTGCTTTACGGCTTTTTCTTGAAAAAGTTCATGATAAAAAAACCCCTTCTGCCTCTGCAAACTCTACGAAAATATTTTCACGCTGGTTTCTGTTACCGTGACTGAATTTACCTTCTGAAGTTTCATTCTGTTGCTGTTGCCCTATTTTCGCATTGAAATCTCCCATAATGATCTTCAAGTGCTGATTGTCTTTATTATTTAGACGACGAATTTCCTCATAAAATTCTTCAATCTCTTTTTCAGGATGACTTATGGTGGGTGCATGAGCTTGAATAATCTGAGCCTGGTATCTTCTTGAGAGTTGGATAACGAGTCGTGCAGCTCTGTCAGAGGAACTTTCAACTTCTACAACTTTATCGTTCAGTTTCTTGTTTATTACAAATCCAACACCACTAGTTCTGGCAGTATCGGTCCCACGATAGTAGAAGTGACGTCCGCTTTTCAGTTCAATGAGATCTTCTCCTTTTCTCCTTACCTCACTTAGCTCGTCGATGTCCCCCTTGATCCTTTGTAGTTCTTCTTCCAATTCAAGGAGCCTCGAGTCAGAAGATAGGGAGAATTCATTATACGTAGCCAAGGTCAGCATCAGATGGCAGCCTAGTCCGGTCCTCCGGTGTTTCTTAGCACCCTCTGCCTTCATGTCGCACTGGCCGCTGCCTTGGCCAGTTACATTCCAGCTGCCGGAGACTGAAGGCCAAGATTCAACTTGTGGATTCATTTTGGAATGGTTTGGCCATAACTCACCACGCTGGCCAAGCGGGTTGGTGAGTGTGGGATGGCATTTCCTCTAATCCCGATGGTATAGTTATACCGCTACTGGCGGGCGTCAGAGCCCCTTTAGTGGGAACAGGATGTACCACGAGAAGGTGGTGTTGACATTTGTCAAGAAGAGGCTGTAGTATGCTGCGCATCACCTGACCTTACATCCCTTTGTTATTTATATATGCATTAATGCAGGTAACAAAATTTTGCACAGAGTATAAAAATTTTCTTTTGCTCGTGTGTCGCAAATGCAAATTCCAAGAAATATACACGTACATGTAATTAAAAATGTAAAAATGATAGACCTTTTCTTTAATTCAGTAGTGCACCACTAATTTCACAATAGGGTGGTGTAAAACATTAAGGATGCTAGCAAGGTAACGCTATGCTGTAGATTTCCTCTCCCCAAAACAACAACAACAACAAACAAACAAACATTAGGAGTGGTAAAAATGTCATTGCCTTACTACATGGGTATTTCTGACTATTAAAGAATTATTACAGTGTTATGTGAAAACGTATGGTGTATTCCATCCCCCTGCCACTTGTTTCATCCCCTTTAGGTTATTTAGGTTAGTGTATAGAAGTAAAAAAGAAACAAACCAACTACCGTTTTGGTGCCAGTTTAAGGTGCTTCGATTTTTTTATTTGTTGCAGTGTGTAAATCACCCATCGCTAGATAAAAAAAACCCAACTTTTATGGGAACCATTTCTAATAATTTGCTATTGTTAAAAATTAGGTAGCAAATATTTGTTATATAGAGAGTAGTTTAATGTTTACCTGAAGGATGATAGAAATTTCAGATTGAAGTCCATGTGTTTTATATTATTATTATTATTATTATTATTATACTTCCCTCATTTTCTACATTTTTTAAAATTAATTTCTCCAAACATTCAGCTATAAACGAAAATATTTAGACTAAGTATAAGGAGAGATTACTCAAAAATCTACGGGGGGAGGCCTTCATGGATTTTTTTGGGGGGGGGGGGGGCTAATCACCCCTGAAAAGATGCCCGAATACATCACTACTTCCAGTGCCGTTTATGTATTATCAGTCCGCCGCTGGTAGTTTCCACTCACGTTCGTTATTTCCTGCCATGCTAATTTTCAAAACTTTCCTCACATTACATTTGTCTATTTAATATACGGACAGATGCTATTAAAAGGATAGACGACCAGACATATGAATTTGGAATACGTTTTTTTCTGTGATAATTGCTCGCTTTACTCATCGTCACATTTTACACTCAAAAGTTACTTTTCGACACAGGATGGCGCCACAGAGGCAGGATCGTCTTTTCGCCGGAAATTCATTTCGGAAGCGATTAAACCGATTAAAAGTTTTTCTTTTTAGCATTAAAGCACTATTTTGTTGCTTTAAAGGAAGTGTATTCTGTCAATATAATGTCAATAAATCACCTAAGATGTCTGCAAATCTGGTTAGCTTTTGCCGACCAGAAGGTTCCGCAAAAGTTTAACATTTAAACAGGACCGTATTTACCAAGGGCTAAGGAGGGCTATGTTTAGGGCGGTAAAATTTTGGGATAGGAAAAAAAAAAGGAGGGGGGGGGGAGTGGTAGAACGTCAAAGAACGAAAAATATGCCAAAGAGATGAAGAATGAAAAATAATAAAGTAATTAATGCGATGGTAAAAGTTAGGAGGTGGCGAGAATTGCGTTGAGAGGGAGTAGTAAAAGTTTAAGGTAAATTATTTTGGCGACCTCAAGCTCCCAAACATTCTCAAGCTTTCCTTACTCGTTAGAAGTTTTAATAGATCCTGTACGTCCAGTTGCTTTAAAATCACTTGCGAATTATTTATAACTTTTAATTCTCATTTAAGGATTTTATATGCTGACAAAGTGGTTACTAGCAGAGGCAACTTTAGATTTTTTGGGACACTAGGCGCTAAAAGATTCAGGGACCCCCTACCCCTCCTCATCTTCTCAGAAATGTTCTTCTGTCAGATTAACAAAAAAAAAAAAAAGTTAAAGTCAACTTTTTTTTCCTTTTACGTCTTTCGAGTAAGTATCATTGAAACTGTTATTGCTTTTTCAAAAGTTAGTTTTACATCAATTTAAAGAGTAGAAAAGGTGAGAATGCTTTATTGCCAGAATTAAACAAAAGGGAGGGGGGGGGTAATAAGAAAATGTTGCAGAATAGAAAAATTTCTTTTAACGCTATTAAATAAAAAAAGGATAAATAGATCAGATCAGATCAGATCATATGTAGAGGATTTTAGGAAATTGACCCATAGGTCTTAAACAACCCTTAGAAATAGGAAGCTAGGAGATTTGGGCTAGAGTGCCCGATAGGAGAGTGACACGGAAGCGAAGTAGAAAGGAAGATACTTTTATTTATTTCTGGGGGCCAGTACCCGGGGTCAGACGGCTTAACGTGCCCATCCGACGCACGGCGGATATTTAGTGGTTCAAGCGTTCGTACCTGAGGTTCCTCAGTGGCAGTCACGAAAGTTGACCACTATAGGCCATCAGCGTCCCCCCAAAAAAGGATAAATATGATATTTTCGAATTTCATTCTTTTTTCCTTTTTTTTCAGACTAAATATTAGCTCTTTTGGTTTAAGCTGGTTTAGGGGAATTAGAGCAGAGAAAGAACTTGATTACCTTACTCCAAATGGAAAAGGTAATGGAGAGCGAACACCCACAGTCATCAAGGCAGTTTCTGCAACCACTCCTAATCGCACGGGAGGGTTCCAACTGAGATGTTTTCCTTGTCTGGAAGCAGCATGAAAATAATTTATATATCAATAGGCCAGTTAAGTATTTGCCTTAAACAAGGAATCGTGCGTGAAGCGTGAGTTCTTGCTTTACCTACCACTAAACGGAAGGCTAAATTATTTTAACTGTTCCTTTCAACACAAGGACAACGATAA
The DNA here is from genome assembly GCA_039090855.1 of Macrothele yani. Lineage (NCBI taxonomy): Eukaryota > Metazoa > Arthropoda > Arachnida > Araneae > Macrothelidae > Macrothele > Macrothele yani. Next base: position 120,948,769 of record CM077003.1, read on the forward strand.
GTACTCGGAAATTTGGAGTATCAACAACAGCAAAAGGAAAATATGTTACTAATATGAGAATGTACATCAATTGACAATACAAATAAAGTGGTCCCTTTAAAAATCGATTTGTTTCGGTACATGAAAATCAAAACAACACTGACAATGCAATTATACGTTTTCGGGGCCCCTCAAGCTCTGGGGCCCTAGGTGTGAGCCTAGTTGAAAATACGCCCATGTTTACTAAGCATTTCTACACCCGAGGTAAACCACAAACCCCTATCGTCTATCGTCTTATTATCCTAATACTAATGCAGTGGTGTATATTAGTCTACCTGTCTAAATATACATCGATCTATCTTTCTATCCATCCATATCAGGGGCGGATTCAGGATTTTTGTGAGGGGGGGGGGGGGGGGGGTGGAGAATAATAGGGGAGCTTTCTGATATTTTTCCTCAAAATGAAAAAGTGTTTTTAGTATGTCTATAAATTCTTCCAATGAATTAAGGAAAGTAATATACTTTTAAATAATACTTTCTTTCACGAAAAAATATTCAATTTGTAATTAAAACCGAAGCTTTTCCTTGGATTAAGACTAACCAAGGAAAACCTTAGCATATTTGAACTACGCACAAAAAAAGTCCGCAAGGTGAGGATAATTACTTTCGAATCACGTTGACACATTTATTCGTTAAAAACACTAAAGCGCACAAGTACTTTCGGGAAACTCAACTTGTTCCGATCATGAGGTGTAAAAATATAGTTAAACGCTACAAGTTAAAACCACACGACATGTAAGAGACAGAAGACACGTCCATCTGAAAGATAACATAGCATACACAGACGCCATAACAAACTTACAGTTAAGGATGGAAAAGGCAGGTACGGTTAACAAGCTAGACGTCAAAAGATCTCATGAAGTTACATGCTGTGATTATGACGTCAGAAGATCTCATGAAGTTACATGCTGTGATTATGACGCCCGAAGATCTCATGAAGTTACATGCTGTGATTATGACGTCAGATTACGCTGGCGATGTTCAATAGAGTCTATGAGCTGTAGCCAAGGTCTGCGTAGGTTAACAGGGTAATCATCATTGCAGCAATTATTCGACAATCTGTGAATAACGACAGTTTCCCCGCATCTCAAAAACCATTCGTTTCCATAACCCGAAATAAGTAACATCAGACCAGATGGGTGTTAAATTCTTGTCGAGGCAAGTTCTCGTGAGTGCTGTGGTACGAACTTGATTTCTCAAATAGTGTTGATGATCAGAGAGTCTGTATTTCAGTCTTCTTTTAGTACTACCTACATAGTAGGCTGCATATGATGCGGCCGAACCAGAGTTAAGAGTTATTACTCAAAAGAATGAGTTAAATCCAGCCGAAGTTAAAACATTGTTACGTTTTTTATCACTCCTAATAAAAGCAAAAATATTTTCTGTACGAAGACCTATATTCATTGCATGTTTTGAACATGAATGTTGGTTTAAATTGGTCACAGTTGGTATGTACGGAAGAGAGCTAATATAAGTGCATGGTTTCTTGGTTCGAATCAAAGCTGAGCGAAATGGGTGAGAAAACCTAGAACAGAGGTTGTCAATCAGATAGGGTGAGAAACCGTTTTGAAGAGCAAGATTTTTAACAATGGATAACTCCTGTTCCCTGAATTTTGTAGAAGAGGTGCACATAAAAGCACGTCTGACATAGAAATGGAATACTGCGGTTTTATGATGGGGTGGGTGAATTGAAGAATTAGAATAATAATAGGAAGATGGGTAGGTTTTCTGTAAATTGAAAAGGAGATGGAGTTGAATGATGGATCTCTAAAGTAAGTCAAGGAATGGCAATTTGCCATAGGATTCGAGATCACAAATGAAGGAGATGGTGGGATTCACTGAAAAAATATTCAAACGGAAATCCTCTAGTAGAGACAGATCATGACTAGCCTCCTTCAAGATAAAAGAAAGAAGGGTAGAGCCAACCAATGTCCCTTTGGCTCCAAGCTTAATTATACAGCGTGCTTTGTCCGGCGGAAAATTTTTCAGAGAAGTAGAGAGAATTTTGCCTTGTTATTTTAAAGCAAACGCCAAACATACAGGGTGTCCACAAAGTCTCTTTACAACTTTGCACATTTATTACGGATATCCTGTACTATGTAAGTTCATGGTATCTGTTCTATAATATACTGTAAATACCAAAGTTTTAATTGACATTCTCATTTTTTGTGATAGGTCCCTCCCTGACGTAGCAGGTACTGTTGTATGAAAATGTGGTCCCCACAAGAGAGCGCGGCGTGTCGCTTGGTTCATTGAAACAAAATCTGATACACAAACGCAACGACATTTCCGGACTAAGTATGGGAAAATCCCGTCATCTCGTCATAGTATCCGCCAATGGCACCAGAAATTCATGGAGACTGTGTCCGTGTTGGATCAAGATCGTATTGGCCATCCACGAACATCGAATGAAGACATCGAACGTGTTCGTGATTCATTTTTACGAAGCCCGAAGAAGACCATTCGTTCCGCTGCCAGAGAACTACAAATGCCCCGGTCCACGGTACACAGGGTGCTACATAGACATCTACGCTTATATGCATACAAAGTGCAACTGTTACAAGCACTTGAGGCGAACGATAAACCACGACGAAAAGAATTCGTAGTAACGATGTTGGATAGACTGAGTGAAGATCCTGAGTTTCTCACACATGTCTGCTATACGGATGAGGCAACTTTCCATGTCTCTGGGCAGTTAAACAGACACAATGTCAGGATTTAGGGGTCTGAAAATCCTCATGCGTTTATGGAACATGCGAGAGACAGTCCTAAAGTGAACGTGTGGTGCGAAATTATTCATAACCGAGTCCTTGGACCATTTTTCTTCAGAGAGAAAACAGTGACTGCAGATGTTTACCTGGATGTTTTGCGTGAGTATATTGTGCACAGTTGGAAGACCTTCATAAAAGCGTGATATTACAACAGAACTGTGCGCCACCACATTGGGGACGGCACGCTCGGGACTTTTTAAACAAAACATTTCCTGAGAGATGGATTGGACGGGATGGTCCAATTGCATAACCACCCCATTCCCGCGACGTCCCACCTCCGGACTTTTTTGTATGGGGATATGTGAAGGATATCGTGTATCGGACAAAGGTGCAGGACATCGATGACCTGAAATCGAGGATCAACAATGCCATTTCGATCATTACTGAGGACATGCTACAGCGCACATGGTTGGAACTGGAGTTTCGACCAGTTGCTCTACGTGCAAAAAGTGGTGCGCATACTGAGCTTTTGTAATGACGTAGAAAAAACTTTAGCCTTTGCTCTTATGTGCTCAACCGCATTTGTCTATCTCATACAGTGTATCCGTAATAAATGTGCAAAGTTGTAAAGAGACTTTGGGACACCTTGTATATATAGATAGAAGAAAACGCCATTTTTTTAAAAGACAATAGCGTTTTAGACAGATAATATAAAGCTGAAATGAAGTTACCGATTTTCATTCATAAATACCAAAATGATTATTCTTTCTTTCCGTACAATCCAGACAAAGAAGATACGAGAAAGTGGATCATTCCTTGAGTGATCCAGCGGGAAATATCCCGGTGTCCCGGTGGTTTAATCCAACCCTGCTATTGAGCGTTCTTAGGTAACACAGTGATTGTTAATAAAAAAGCAACTAATAAGCAAGCCAAATATTTCTTCTCCCTCTCAAACTGCAAGATTTATTATCCACGATTATTCTCAAACAACGTTTGCCGTGCTACATTTGAAGATGTAATGATACTTTAATTTATTCATAATGGCCTTCATGTCCTTCTGTTGCGGTGCAGTCTGGAACTGTAGTACCCTTTCTTTTCAGACAGAGGTTCAACACAGGAATTCTCAAAATGAAAACATTCCTCGAACTGAATTCTAGTATCGAAACTTTTCCTGGTTCTATTTTTCCCCCTGTTGCAAAGGAAGCTGGTGTTTTTCTTAGAGCAACGACTCATACGTGCTACGTATCAACAACACCATGGCCTCGCTTACATTTCGGCTGCCCCCTCCAGCATGTTATTATAGCTTGCTTGTGTCACAAAAGACGCCGATGGGTAGAGAGCACAGCGCATGGCCTCTAAAAACACGAGACATCGACAGACGGATGAAAGCTGTTTCTCTATTATTCTTTTTTTTTCTTTATGCATTTCGTCGATGAAATTCAAACAGTTATGGTGATCAGAAGGTATATCGCGCGGAGTCAAACGCTTTTACTTTGTAGGCTGCATAGCAAGTTCCTCATTGCACGGAATTGTTGAGGACTTTTGTTCAGAGTAACTATTTTATTTCTTGCATCAGGAAAGATTTGCCATCAGCGATGGACAAGTACTCGAGCATATCTTAAATTTCAGCCACACCTATGAAATATATATACCAGGGTCGCTCATACAGTATAAGGGGCAAAGAGGGGAGATTTGCTCTCTCCGAAAGTCGAACAATGCTCTTTCTGTTGCTGGAAGGTACTACAGAGATTTTCACGGTAACACTTATTCTGATTTCAAATTTTTCTGTAGAACTTCTGAATGCGTGCTGATGTAGAAAAAAATCGGGAAAACATTGGAAATTTGCAGTAAACAATAATAAAAAACATTCCCATTGCACGTTGGAGAACGGCGTACCAGAGTTGGGTAAAATCGTAATTGAATTAATCGGTAATGCATTACAGCGTAATGGTAATGGGAACAAGAACTTAGCGTTACCATTGCATGGTAATGGTGAACTGGTCATTAGAATTACATGGTAATTGTAATGACATATAGCAGTTACACATTATTATCGTAATGATTTTTGGTTAACTACATGTTGGTAATTAACCAATAACTTATGGGTAACAATACAACGTGAATAAACCAGGAACCTGTACACTCTTACACGTTGTGTAGGTTATTTGACAATTGTTCCACCCCTCGGACTTCAAATGCATGTATGTAGGTATTGGAGATTGTACGTGTATGACATGAGTAGTTGCCCCGTCTTCGCCGCAAGTAAAGTGATTTGAACGAAATAATACATATGAAGTAAGTACGAATAGGATGTTTATTTCGGTTAGAGATACTCATTTCGTCCATCTCCAGTACAGTATTCTCGTCCGTTACATACGTTTCACTGTCCAAAATAATTACCCCACTATAGCCAAAAGCACATATTAGCATTACACTCACAGTTCAGCAACTCAGGGTGCACTACTGAATATTACAGAAATTTGCGAACTCTAGACATTTTTGCCGTACCCTCAAGTGTTGTCCATTACTTGTTCGATACGAACACTGGACTAGCGAGCGACTGATTCCTTTATATAAACTTCACGACAGGACCTGACCTTCTGGAATATTCTTGATTTACATAAAGCTCTCAAACTTCCCACTGCGCGATGATACTGGAACATTCTACAAACGTCTAACCCATTCTCGCCGCTTCTAGAACATTCTACATGACACTTCGGTCTCTGTTTGCTATGTTACATGGCTGACTTTTCTAGACATAGCTTTTGGCACACGTACATTTCTATAAACTGTTAGTATGTCATTATTATTTGCAAATTGTGTAATTTCATTACAAAATAATTCCATTGCGTTTGAATGGCATTATTAATTAATTGAATGACATCCTCTTCATTGTAATGCATTAGCGATTAATTCCATTACCTTGTGCAAACCATACTTGGGATTACCTTGTAATGAATTACCAGTTACTACATTACTTTATAATGCATTACACTTTAATTGTAATCTTTACTTCCATTACTTTGTAATGCATTCCTGCCCAACTCTGCGGCGTTCATACGTAGAATCGGAATTACGAAAGTCGAAGAAATAAAAATTATATAAACCTTTACCGCTGCTGCTTACTACTGTACGAAGATCTCTCAAAAATCTTCCTATAAATTTGTCTTGAGGGCATTTTTTTCGTTCTTGATGACCAATTAAGAAGTCTCTGGGGTTCCGTGGTGCATGTCACATAAGTGGTATATAATATGTAACAAATGTGGTAAGTGGATAAAAAGAACGACAAAGAAATTTTGTTATTGGCATAACATGCTACCTAATTTCACTTATCCATCTTTTTTATGTGTTTTTCTGGCTTTCAATTAAATTTATGTGTTAAGAATGTGGCGAAATGGTTAGATAACAAGAAGGCACAGGGAAAATTTGCATACGGTGTTTGTATATGTTATTTGTAGTCCCAATTTCTATTTGCCCCCTCCTGAAAACTAAGCTATGGACTCCCATGATATATACAAAGCTCCCTTGGAAAGATATCTCATTTTTTTGTACCATTCCTGATGAATTTGTTATCAGCAGATATCATTATCAGCTATTCTGAATCAGTTGCTGGAAGAAGGTCCCTCCAAGTCCCTTTCTCACCCATTACCTTGAGCATTTCTCTTCCTTGTAGCTGTTTTACGCTTTTGAATTTCACGCACTCATCTCCCACATGGTCTTTTTCTGGGTCTTTTCCTTTACTTTTTCACCCGGTCTAGCATTTCAGTTGTTCAAAGGTGGTCAGTTCTTCTAGTAATAGGTTCATCCACTTGAGGATATTTTATTTGATTATGATGTCATCTACTCTTGTCATTTTTTTGATCAATGAATTCCTTTTTCTGTCTTCCTTCGTTACAGTGGCGTCAGAACCGCGAGGGCAGAGGGAGCAGCTTTCCCCTTTTCATTTGTGCGCAGGGGCGAAACATCACATATACCCTTCTCACTTTTCTTCCGTTTTAATTACGCTCGCAATTGGAAATCATTTGAATATTTGGATTTTCTTTTTCGTTTCCTTTCCTTTAAAATCCCTTCTAATAAAACTAAATGGTATCTTTTGTTCTGATTACACCGGTCTACAAGGTTTTTATAACATGAACAAGTGTTTTTAACTAATATTTGGGTGCTGATTACAGATCTGACCTTAAAAAATGGCCACCACGTCACGGGTTTTTTGTTATCGGGAATTAAATATGTGCTATTGTTCCACATTAGCGCTTGCAGGTATGCAAAATGACACTAGATCTTTTTATTGTCATATTTAAAAACCGGACATGTTACGGGTGGCAACACTAATTTTTTCACAGGTAGAGAATATGTAACTGCAACTGAACCGTCATTGCTGTTTTTTACATTGAAGAAGAAACATGTGCTACATGCTTATGAACAAAAGTTGGCGAAATGAAGAAAAGGGATCGCCGCGAATGTATTAATGTTCCGGATAAGTTTTGCTATGTGCGCGGACAGCATATTATAAAATCGAAGAGTCGTCCATCGACAAAGACTGTGAGGAAAGCCTACTATTTGTACTTTGGATGTCATGTTGGAAATCAAAATAAATCGTGGGCTCCACATGTCTGCTGCATTTCCTGCTTGTTTGGCCTGAGTGAATGGTTGAAAGGTAAGCTGAAATCCATACCTTCCGCAGTTCCGATGATTTGGCGGGAGCCAACTGATCACATGGAAGATTATTATTTTTGTTTAACCAAAATGAGTGGTTTTTCAAATAAGAATAAAAGTGAAATACAGTATCCAAATTTGCCATCAGCTTTAAGGCCTATTCCGTATGGGGAAGATCTTTCCATACCAAAAACTCCATTGAACTGTGAAGAGATAGATTCAAATTCACCCAATAAAGATATGGACGCACATGAAGATCCGGATCCTACATATACTCTCCTAAACACTTACACGAGCCCTACTTGATTGAGCAAAATGAACTGAATGATCTCGTTCGAGACCTACATCTTTCCAAACAACAAGCTGAACTTTTAGGTTCCCGCTGCAAGAATGGAACCTGCTGGCGAAGAGTACAAGCGTGTCTGTGTTCAGAAATATAAATTCGGGTCTGTGTTCTTTCTGTGAAATGTAGGATGGTATGTGTTTTTGTTCAGCTATTCTGGGGCTAATGACGGAATTAGGAATATCGCATGATCCTACGGAATGCCGTCTATTTATCGACTCATCCGAGATTAGTTTAAAAGCTGTCCTTTTGTCCAACGGGAAGCAGAAACCTTCCATTCCAGTAACACATGCTGTAGGAATGAATGATATTTATGAAAGAATGGATACAACTCTCACTGCAATACAATATGACCAGTTCAGGTGGTCAATATGCGGTGATCTGAAAAGGATATCACTCTTGCTCGGGTTTCGAAGTGGCTTCACCAAATTTTGTTGTTTTCTCTGTATGTGGGACCCTAGTGCCACAGAAGAACACTACGAACGGACAGACTGGCGTAAACGAGATATTTTCATTCCTGAAGAGAGTATTCGTCACAAGCCCGTAGCTAATCCCTCTGATGTGCTGATTCCACCACTTCATATCAAAATGGGGCTGATAAAAAATTATAAAGGCTATGGACAAATCTGCCCCAAATCTCTTGCGCTTAAAGCAAGGCAAATAAGTTATGCCAAACTCAAAGAAGACATCTTTGTTGGTCCTCAAATACGGAAACTGCTGCGTGATTCTGTTTTTATAGAAAAGCTAAACAGCACGGAGCTCGCCGCATGGCAATCTTTCACATCTGTGGTAAAGAAATTTCTGGGTAACCACAAAGAGGGCAACTACAAACAGCCGATTCACAATCTTCTCAAGAACTATAAAAACCTTGGGTGCCTGATGTCCTTAAAAATATACATTTCCTCCATTCGCATCTGGACTGCTTTCCTGACAACCTAGGAGCAGTGAGCGATGAACAAGGCGAAAGGTTCCACCAAGATATCCGAACGATGGAGGAGAGGTATCAAGGCAGGTGGGATCCCTCAATGATGAATGATTACGGCTGGTTTTTGCAGAAGGAGGACTACACGACACATAAGAGAAAAAAATGAACTACTTGTACGGGTATACGAGTATGTGGGTATACATTTACATTTTTGTCAATATTTTTTACTCTATTGCTTTTTTCTTTTGCTGTCTCATATGCAGTGATACATGAACATGGTATTTATACTTTGTAACACTAATTCTACAGCTAACAAGACACATAAATGCTGTAATACATTGCAATGCGAAGCTCTAATACATTACAATGTGAAGCTGTAATGTGTACATCTTGCATTGTATATCATTATCATCATCATCATAATCATCATCATTGTAATGCATATCATTCATCATTGTAAACCATTATCAATCCACTGCTGGATGAAGGTCTCCCCAAGTTTCTTCCACAACGGTCTGCCTTGTGCCAGTCTCCTCCATGTTACTCCCGCATACTTTCGAATTTCATCCACCCATCTCCCATGTGGTCTTCTTCTGGGTCTTTTCATGTCCCTTGGAATCCAATCTAAAATTTCGGCTGTCCATCGATGATCTGTCCTTCTGGCAGTATGTCCAGCCCATTGCCATTTTAGGGATTTAACTCTGATCATGATGTCTTCCACTCTTGTCATTTTTCGGATCCACGAGTTCCTCTTCTTATCTCTCCTGGTTACACCAAGCATGCACCTCTCCATGGTTCTTTGAGTCGTCTGCAGCATTTGTATGTCTCTTTTAGTTAAGGTCTACGTCTCTGCACCATATATAAGCACTGGAAGGATGCATTGATCAAACACTTTTCTTTTAAGACATAATGGCATATTGCTCTTGAAAATTATGCTGTTTCTTCCAAAAGCTCTCCAGGCAAGTTTTGTACGCCGATAAATTTCTTCATCAATGTGATCCTCACTTGATATCTGCTGTCCAAGATAAACGTACGTGTCTGTTATCTCCAGCTTTTCTCCATCAATCGATAAACCTTCATTTCTTGTAAAAGCATTGTACATCACTTTTGTCTTCTGAAAGTTCATTTTTAATCCCACTTCTTTACTCTTGTCATCAAGTTCCTGGATCATACTCTGCAGGTCTGATGGGGTAGTTGCAAAAATGACTACCTCATCAGCAAAACGAAGGTGAGTTAGATAATCTCCATTAATCTTTATCCATTTGTTTTCCCAGTTCAGTGATTGAAAGACATTTTCCAATGTAGCATTAAAGAGCTTGGGAGATATGGTGTCACCTTGTCTCACTCCCTTTCCAAATTTTTATGTGTGTTGTATTTCCAAAAAGCCGAATGTGTGCACTTGCATTTTCATAGATGTTATTATTATATGTATCTGGAAATATCGCGAATGTTCATACACAAAAAACTGTACGTAATGGAGAGGTTTCTGCATATTTGAATTCAGCACCCAAAAATTTGCTAAAAACACCTTATTTCACCCATGTTATGAAAATAAAGTTTAAGAATGTTGACATGTGTTATTAACCATATGCAGCTGTAAATTTTTTAATGCCATTCTAGAGACGCGAGTTTAATATTCTCCTCGGTATGTCCTATGAAGAAAACTAAGTTTCACGAAGTATCAGAATTTTAGTTATCACTAGCGGAAAAGGTTGGTGCACCAAGTACCAACCCTGTAGTCATCAGAATGAGAAACGCTTTGTGTATCGACAATTATTATTATTATTTTTTTTTTCGGGCAATAATACGACATTAAGGCAATGATTAAGGAATGTCACATGGCCGAGTGGTAAAAGGCAGAGGCTTTTTCTCAGTCCGAGTTGAAGTTAGGCTCCAATCCCGAATGAGGTATAGATGATGTGTGAGTCTTAGAGCTCCATTCCTTTTAGGAATGCACTTCCAAATAAATTTAAGTCAAAATATTCTGAGAGAAAAACTCTGAAAATTAAAAAAAACATATATTGCATTGTATTTTTAATATTTTATTTATTATGAAATTTATTACTGATTATTTTTATCATTTGCTTTTGTTAAAATTTTATCATTTGTTTTTGTTAATTCGAAAAGATTTGTGTTCTAACTTACTTCCAGTGAACATGAATACGCAATAGTCTCTCTGCAGGTAGTATAATACAATTCTTTAGTTTGCACTACCTGTAGTAAAGCGTATACTACCGACCGATTCGTCCTTTTTCAAAATCTCAACTTATTTTTTAACTGAACAGTTGATATTTAGCGAAATGGAGGAAAGAGAACTACAGGCGGTGAAAAAATACCGGTCTTTGAAAGTTGTTTACCAAAGGGGAGTCAAGATAATAAGGTGCAGACACTAGAGAAAAACGATCCTACGTAATCCGCAGTTTTCAAGTGACACAGAAAATTTCGTTGTGGCAGGGAACATTGCAATGATGCAGATCATTCAGATCACATCCACCTCTAAGGAAAACAACCGCGTGAATGACATCGTGATGCAAATCAGATGAAGAATTGTTCGGTGTACACCCGAGTCTGTAAGCAATTCCATCGGCAGTGTCGATTCAGTCCTGAAGAATTCCTTGAAGATGGGAAAGGTCAGTGTGCGATGAGTTCCACGAATATTTACAGATTGACGAAAGGTATGCGGTAAACGAACGTGCCTCACAAACTGGAACGTGTTTCGCAAGGATCCAATAAAAGTTTGTTCCAGGATTGTTACAATAGATAAAACATCACCAAGAGACATAAAACAAACAAACAAACATATAAAAAACGAAGTCTAATGGGAAAGAATTCCTCTTCTTTGCCTCACAAGAAGTTCTGTGTCGCTCTCTCAGACGACAAGGGGATGGTGCCAGTCTATTGGGATGTAAAAGCCCTCATCATAATTGACAACACTGTTCTTCAAAAAAAAGAAAAAATATTTTTTCTAAGAAACAGTTGTATGCTTCTTAAAGAGTTTTCGTGCAGAATTCAGATCTGAGCTTTATTTTTTTCTATCAGAAATAGTTTTTAAATTATTCGATATTTTGTTTATCAGTGATTTCTCGTTTTATTCCTAGATATATTATACAATGAATAATAGGGAAAAAGTGAATATTCTTGGCTTCCTCAGTATTACAATAACTTTATATTGATACAGAATATTATACAATATATAAAAGGAAAAAAAGTGAATATTTTTACATGTCATTGATACAGAATATTATACAATATATAAAAGGAAAAAAGTGAATATAATAGAAAAAAGTGAATATTTTTATATATCATTGATACAGAATATTATACAATATATAATAGGAAAAAAGTGAATATTTTATATATCATTGATATAGAATATTATACAATATATAATAGGAAAAAAGTGAATATAATAGAAAAAAGTGAATATTTTTATATATCATTGATACAGAATATTATACAATATATAATAGGAAAAAAGTCAATATAATAGAAAAAAGTGAATATTTTTATATATCATTGATACAGAATATTATACAATATATAATAGGAAAAAAGTCAATATAATAGAAAAAAGTGAATATTTTTATATATCATTGATACAGAATATTATACAATATATAATAGGAAAAAAATCAATATAATAGAAAAAAGTGAATATTTTTATATATCATTGATACAGAATATTATACAATATATAATAGGAAAAAAGTCAATATAATAGAAAAAAGTGAATATTTTTATATATCATTGATACAGAATATTATACAATATATAATAGGAAAAAAGTCAATATAATAGAAAAAAGTGAATATTTTTATATATCATTGATACAGAATATTATACAATATATAATAGGAAAAAAGTCAATATAATAGAAAAAAGTGAATATTTTTATATATCATTGATACAGAATATTATACAATATATAATAGGAAAAAAGTCAATATAATAGAAAAAAGTGAATATTTTTATATATCATTGATACAGAATATTATACAATATATAATAGGAAAAAAAGTCAATATAATAGAAAAAAGTGAATATTTTTATATATCATTGATACAGAATATTATACAATATATAATAGGAAAAAAAGTCAATATAATAGAAAAAAGTGAATATTTTTATATATCATTGATACAGAATATTATACAATATATAATAGGAAAAAAGTCAATATAACAGAAAAAAGTGAATATTTTTATATATCATTGATACAGAATATTATACAATATATAATAGGAAAAAAGTCAATATAATAGAAAAAAGTGAATATTTTTATATATCATTGATACAGAATATTATACAATATATAATAGGAAAAAAGTCAATATAATAGAAAAAAGTGAATATTTTTATATATCATTGATACAGAATATTATACAATATATAATAGGAAAAAAGTCAATATAATAGAAAAAAGTGAATATTTTTATATATCATTGATACAGAATATTATACAATATATAATAGGAAAACAGTCAATATAATAGAAAAAAGTGAATATTTTTATATATCATTGATACAGAATATTATACAATATATAATAGGAAAAAAGTGAATATTTTTATATATCATTTACACAGAATATTATACAATATATAATTGGAAAAAGTGAATGTATTAATAGGAAAAAGTAAATATTCTTGGCTTCCTCAGTATGACACGTAATTGCTTTATATTGATACAGAATATTATACAGAAAGAAATTGAACACAGAATAACTGAATACAAAAAAAATAAAAAAAAAAAAAGAGCGTAAGAAATGTTATACCTCCGTAAATCATTTTTTTATTTCATGTATATCGGTGTGCTGTTTCTTTCTATATTCTAACAAAAATCTGCTAACATTGTAGGCATCCACTTTACTTCATATCGTTTTCCAATTGCCGAAATATCTTTGTGAACCCCTCACCGTGCCTATCGGAGACATCACTGCAGCTATCCGGAAAGTAGTCCAGATGTGAATGTTGGAAGTGGACTTTCAGAGATATGTTGCATCCTCAAACCCGATATGCATTTAGCATCTGGTTTACTATTTCTTTATAATCTTTAGACCTCTTCTTTGCAAGAATATCGTCTGTGACTTTCTTGAAACCTGTAAAAGCAAGTTTCTCTTTCTCCGTTAGAGATTCGTCGAAATTAACACCTTTATTCAACTGTCTAGCCCTGTATTATCTTTGTTTCTGAAAGACGGGGAAATTTTGTTGTTAGGTAGGCCAATCCTGTACCATTTTTATCTATGGCTTTGACAAATTGCTTTACAAGTCCCAGTTTTATATGAACGGGAGGAAGGATAACGTCCTTTTAAGCTGCAAGACTTGCTTCCCTAAATATTTCTTCCCACTTTTCATTTACATGTTGACCAAGTTTTCTTCAAGTAATGAGATGCTCTGTCACGACTGTCTCATTCACAAAGGCAACAAGGAAATTTTGTTTTCCCTTATTGCATTCTTAATATCATAACAATAATTTTTAAATCCCCACACATATTTCCCAATTGAATTCCGTATATTTAATGGATTTGAGCATTATATCTAGAATCCGAAATGATTCTTTTGCCATACTAGCATACGCAAATGGAACAGAAGGCATTAAATTATTATTATGTAATAAAACCGCCTTTAAGCTAGTTTTAAATTCGTCTAGGTTGGTGCGAATGAAATATCCGAAAGACAACCAGCACACGTGGACGGCGAGAACGGAAAAGTAGGACAATTCATCTAGGCAAAATAATCCCCCTCGACATCGACTCATAGGTGCCATCTGTCCGGCAAGGCCATGATCCCGGAACGAAAAAAGTCTTGTGGTTGAGACCCGAAGAAGTCATCAACTGCACGTTGAACCTCGTTGTCTGTCGTGGACTTTTTCCTGGACAGGAAGTGATCCAGGCGACAAAACAGATGATAGTCTGTCGGAGAGAAGTCCGGGAAATAGGCAGGATGAGACAGTGTTTCATAGCCCTAGGCACTTGTGCCAGCATCGTTCGTTGTGCGAAACGAGGGCGAGCATTGTCCTGGAGCAGAAGAACACAATGTCTGTTGACCAAAGTCGGTTGTTTCTGCAGCAATTTCCGGCGCATCTGGTGTGATTGAGCACAATAACGTTCTGCAGCGATGGTTTGGCCTCTTGCCAAGAAACACCGATGAATTATCCCGGATGTGGGCCACCAGACAAGGAGCATCATCTTCTTGGTGTGTAGGGGTGGCTTAGGATGCCATCTAGCAGGCTGTGCCTTGCCTAGCCATTGTGCAGATCGTTTCTGATTATCATAAAGGACCCACTTCTCGTCGCAGGTGACAAATTCGATGCAGTAGAGGTTCCTGTATATTCCTGGCAAGCAGTGACATGCAGACTTCCAAATGCTTAATCTTGTTGGCAGTTGTCAACTCATAAGGCAGCCACATGTCCAGCTTTTTGACCTTACCCAGCGCAGCCAGACGCCGAACAACTGTTGTGTGGTGGACACCTACCTCTGCCGCTATCTCACGACACATTTTTGGGGGGTCCGCTTCAACCAAACGTAACAGATCATCATCAGAAACAGATCGGTGACCACTTGCTTCATTTTGCAGGTTCGTACCTCTGCTATGAAACTTCATAAACCATCACCAAATAGTTCGTTCGTTGGCTGTATTCTCCCCAAATGCTTTGTTAACCTTTTGAGTGGCAATTCCTGCAGAATGGTCCAGTTTAAATTCATACAGGAAGATGACTCTGAAATCCGGCGTCTGCATGTTTACTTTGCAAGCCACGTTACGTCCAAACAAACCACACCTGAACCTTGTTCTTCAGGTCATCAGATCATATGTAGAGGATATTAGGAAGGGAGTGTCTGACCCCAGGTCTTAAACAAGCCTTAGAAATAGGAAGCTAGGAGATTCGGACTAGAGTGCTCGATAGGAAGCTAGGAGATTCGGGATAGAGTGCCCGATAGGAAGCTAAGAGATTCGTACTAGAGTGCCCGATCGGAAGCTAGGAGATTCGGGCTAGAGTGCTCGATAGGAAGCTAGGAGATTCGGGATAGAATGCCCGATAGGAAGCTAAGAGATTCGTACTAGAGTGCCCGATAGGAAGCTAGGAGATTCGGGCTAGAGTGCCCGACAGGAAGCTAGGAAATTCGGACTAGAGTGCTCGATAGGAAGCTAGGAGATTCGGGCTAGAGTGCCCGATAGGAAGCTAGGAGATTCGGGCTAGAGTGTCCGACAGGAAGCTAGGAGATTCGGACTAGAGTGCCCGATAGGAAGCTAGGAGATTCGGGCTAGAGAGCCAGATAGGAAGCTAGGGATTCGGACTGGAGTGCCCGATAGGAAAGTGACACGGAAGCGAGGTTGAAAGGAGGAGGAAGACGGCCTTTGCCGCACCGGTGGCGCAGTGGTCTAAGTGATGGCCTCCGATCATTCGTCCGAAAGGGGTCCGGGTTTGAATCCCGGTGAAGCATGGATGTTGTGTTTGTCTTACGGCACTGGCTCTCTCCCTTCTCTTGAACCAGTGACCCTAAATTAGGGACGGGTGACTGCTTATAGCACATCCGATAGCTTGTCCTCGTTAAACCTAAAATAAAAGAAAATAAAAAATAAAAGAAGAGCCCTTATTTATTACTGGGAGAGGGGGAGGGGCAGTAGCTGGGGTCCGACTTCTTAACGTGCTCATCCGAAGCACAGCGGATATTTAGTTGTTCGGACGTTCGTACCTGTCTGGGATCTGACCTGAGGTTTCTGCGTGGCAGTCCCGAACGTTGACCACAAGGCCATCAGCGGCCCTACCTTGTTCTTCACACACGCTCTAGCTATTCACAGTAACTCTGTGACGTAATAACCGCAACTCCTGTGGGTGGTTCCGTTCCGCTGTGGTGGGTGCCGGTCTCCCTTGCTTGTTCGTGTCAGACATTTTATTTGCACCAACCCATTATAAAAAGCCACCAATTTTGTGGGCCAGGAATAAAGCCTAAAGCTGCCATCAAAACGGCAACATCATAACAGAAAGTCAATCGGTCATCGCGTGAGAAGAATATAACGAAATTCCGTTTCCCTGTTTCTATGTAAAGTTATGCTTGTACTAGGTGGGAGAAGATTCCATGCCTGTAACCTAGAGCCCAGCAGTTCAGCATTTTGTTTAATCAGCCAGAGATCACGAACCACATCTTTCAGATCTGCCTGTGATTTGGAATATTTATAAAGAATACAAGGACCTGGCCGCTTATACGTTTTTAAAATAAGTTTTACCACCCCAGTGACGCAATGGTCTAAGCGGTGGATTATGACCATTCGACTGAGATGGGTCCAGGTTAGAATCCCGGTGAGGCATGGATGTTGTGTTTGCCTTACAGCGCTGGTTCTCTCCCTTCTCTACAGCCAGTGGTCCTAAATTAGGGACAGACGACTGCTTATAACCCATTGAGTTGCTCACGGTGGGTTAGTCGTGTTTTTCTGTGCTCCTCAAGTTTTCGTCGGTGTGTGTTATTTTTCTTCGTTGTCAGTGTTCTATTTCGTGTGTGTGTTGTGTGTGAAGGTCCCGTGTTTCTTTTTATATGCCTGCCGAGCTGGTAAGTGCTTATTTTGATTAGTTATCCTTATTTTTCTGCCTTGGCCAAGCTGGCTAAGGGCTAAGCTTCTCCTCGCCATTGCAAATGGCGGCTTCCGGGGAGAATGACGTCCTAACCCTTGCTACCGGAAATGATGATCTCCCGATAACAGCTTCTCTAAATACTACTACCAATGACGTGTCTATCTCGATAAACCACTCCTCCTTGCAGCCTTCTGTTGCTGCCTTATAATCGGATATCGCCTCTTCTTCCAAGTCTCCCAGCGGTGATACGATGTCCTCTCTGAAAGCTAATGATGACGCCATGGATGTTTCGCACTCCATGCCGGAGTCATCTCCAAAGCAACGTACATCTACCTTCTCATATGCTGACGTAACCGCATCTAAGTCGGGACCTTCCCAGTCTTCTTTTTCTCCTGGACAATATGTGATGACGCATAATGCCGAAGTCATTGAGGTTGTCCTTAAAGAAGATACCCCTTCTGGGCTGAAATTCCTTCAAACTATGGAGAATGGTGTTGTGTTTCCGAGCCTGAGAAATACAAAACTCACTGCATATACTGCTGCTCTTCGAGAGATTGTTCCTGCATC
The DNA here is from genome assembly GCA_039090855.1 of Macrothele yani. Lineage (NCBI taxonomy): Eukaryota > Metazoa > Arthropoda > Arachnida > Araneae > Macrothelidae > Macrothele > Macrothele yani. The sequence continues at coordinate 120,966,578 of CM077003.1, forward strand.
AGCCATAACTCATGTGGGCAGGAAGCCTTACAAAGTAGTTGTTTACTTCTCTACTCCTGCCCATTCCCTACATGTACTGACCAAGGGCATCTCAATTGGTGATCGTGACATCCATGCCGAACCTGTTTCACAGAGTTCCGTTGTTGTAAGTTTCTCACCAGTTCCACCTGAAGTTTCAGATGATCTCTTGATTGCCGCTCTTCTTCCTTATGGCCGGATCATTGGAGGTGTAATTACCTACTCTTCGTTTCCAGAGGTGCCAGAAGACAGATACCTACTCGGGTTTCGCCGCAATGTTCGTGTGGTCTTCCCTTCAGAGGAGCACATGCTGCGTATTCCACCCACTTTACGTGTACGCTGCTACACGCACATTAGAGAGATATTCATCACAGTAGGCTCCGTCTGTCCGAATTGTAAAGGCACGGGACATCCCCGCGCTCTATGCCCTCATAATGCGAACACTCTTTCCAAGTCAACAGCACGACCTTCTTCCTCTTTGTCACGTCAATCGGCTTCCTCTTCTGGTGCTAAAGACCAGCAACAGCAGACTTCCTCAAAAAGTAGTGATGCAGCAGTTGGTCAACCGACGTCTACAAAAAGTAGTGAGACAACCGTTGGTCGACCAACGTCTACCAGAAGTAGTGAGACAGCCGTTCGTCAACCGACGTCTACCATAAGTAGTGAGATAGCCGTTGGTGGGCCGACGTCTACCAGATGTAGTGAGACAGCCGTTGGTCGGCCAACATCTACCAGAAGTAGTGAGACAGCCGTTGGTCAACCGACGTCTACGGGTAAACCCTCGACCTCGGGTGATGCATTGGCGCCCCCATCATCTCTTCAGTCGAAAGAGGCATCAATTGTTAATCCCAAGTCTCCTATAGAGATGGTTGATGACGATTCTGGTCATACTGCTACACCGACCGTTGAGGTTGTTTCTTCAGCTCCTTTTAAATTGCCGGAAGTTCCAATTCCGGTTACAGCACAAAGTCGTGGACGGGCAAAGCGACGTAGAACTTCACGCCCCCAGAATAAGAAGTTTAGAATGACAACCACCCTTAGGGCAGGACGTGATCCTTCTAGTAGTCAGATGCTCACGTCTGAAGGCTCTATGGAATCTGATACAGATGATGGAACAATTATTCCGATCTCCTGTGAAAACTTTTTACATATTCTAGAGGCATCCTCTCTTCCACAGACACCTGTGTCTGGAGAGAAGGTGTATGCGTTCCTAATAAGTCCCCGTAGAGACAAGCTGTCTCGCAATTTTTTGGAAGGTTACTCCCACTGTCTGTCTGACACCATGAATCAAATGTTGGCGATACATTCTCATTTACGCACCGTTCCGGGCAGAGATCTGGGTGGTCCCTACTGGGCAAAGAAGTTCCGTAGCCGTCTGGCCAAGTTACAGAACGCAGCCGACAACATCCTCCAACCATCATCAGACTATTCTGTTCAAGACAGTCTCACTGAATAGTAGGGGTATGTGTACCCCTTTGGCCAATGCTTTAGCATATGAAGACGTCCACCACCTCAAAGCAGATCTCCTACTTTTGCAAGAGACAAATTGTCTCTCCACTTCACCCTTCCATCGCTGGAGGAGATGGGACTATCAATTTCATCACGCATATAGGCTCTCTCTTCGTGGAGGTTTAGCGATTGGTGTACATAATAGATTTCGTCAAGCACTCTTCTCTGTTAAAGTTCATAACCTGTGCCGAGATTTATTGCAGCGACTCACTTTCGTCCTAGATGGACAACGATATTTAGTTTTCAACATATATATTCCATGTTCATCTACACATCTAACGTTGTTATTTTCGTCGCTCCGCACTGCACTTCAGTCAGCATTACCATCAGATCATGTGCTCATTGGAGGAGACTTTAACTGTACACTTCAACCAGAGCTCGATCGCGCTCCTTCGAGGATTGAACATCGTTCACATCTTGTGGAGCAATTGCGATCATTAGTGTCTGATTTTGATTTACATGACGTGTTCCGACGATTGCATCCGACATCCATTTCACATACCTGGAGAGCTGCATCTGCATCCTCCTCTCTTTCTGCCAGGCTGGATCGATTTTACGCTTCTGCTCCGTTATTGCCCATTACAACGGATTGTATGCACTCTCCTACAGCTTCATCGGATCATTGTGCCATCACTATCTCCTGTAACTCTTCATCTCGTCTGCATGTTAGGTCTCGGTCATGGACACTAGACACTTCTCTCCTAGCTGATGAGAATATATGCACCGAGATCAGAGATCTTCTTGATCATATGCGAGAGGGCCTGTCCACTGCACCTTGTGCCATCAATTACTGGCTCGAGGTAAAATCTTACCTAATTTATCTTCTTAGACGTCATTCCTTCTCCGAAGGCACGAAGCGCTCCATGGAAGAGCAAAATCTCCGAAACATCCTGTTACAGCTTGGTGCGAGTCATCCCATGTGTACAGCTTACCAAGCGGATCTTAGAGCACTTCTTGAGCCTCGTGCGCGTCAGGTAATTCTTCGTCTCCGTCTACAACATCTATCACCAGAGGACTGTTCCTTTGAGTTTCTATCCGCGTTAGAAGAAAAACGCCGCTCGTCGCATCAGCTTCGACTACTTCGGCGGCCTGATGGTGAAATAATCTCTGATCCGGATGCAGTTTGCTCTCAGGTTCGTCGGTATTTTACTATCAAATACAGTGAAACTCCTCAGCCTTCTGTTTCTGCTTCTGCTACTTTACTCTCTGCTCTTCCCCAAGTTCCTTCCAATCTCTCTGATTCCCTTTTACAACCTATTTCGCAGACTGAACTTCGGACCATTCTAGTCTCTCTAAATTCCCGTGCTGTCCCAGGTCCAGATGGCCTTCCGCTCCTTTTCTACCGTACGTTTCTCCCTTCGTTGCTTCCATTTCTTCTCGCCGCTTTCAATGCTGCTCTTTCTTCCTCTTTTCTTCCGATGGGTTTCACAGAGGCTCATATGGTGTTATTTCCCAAGAAAGGCGATTTGCTTGACTTGGGAAACTGGCGTCCTATCTCGCTACTAAACATTGACTATAAACTCTTCACTAAACTCCTTTCCAGTCGACTCAACCAAGTTCTTCCATTTCTTCTTTCTCCCGACCAGACCTACACGGTTCCTGGTCGGTCCATCACTTCTAATCTCAATCTCCTTCGAGATCTCCTACATCTGGCTCGTACTAACTCTGAACCACTTGCCCTCTTTAATCTTGACCAAAGAGCAGCTTTCGACAATATCTCACATTCGTATCTTTCTGCTGTTCTTATTGCTTTCGGCTTTCCTTTTGCTTTTGTTACCTCTATTCTTGCCCTTTATCAGGACGCTGCTTTCCATGTCAAGACGGCCGCCTTCTTGACTGCACCTATTCCTTTTCGGCGAGGCATTCGGCAGGGTTGCCCACTTTCTGGGCAGCTCTTTGCCATTGCTTTTGAGCCGTTTCTTCGGTCTGTCCATCGAGCCTTTATAGATGCACTGCCACCACCTACTGCAAGTACTAGGCACTTTTCTGTGACATACTCTGCATATGCCGATGACGCGACCTTTTGTGTAAGGACAAACGCTCAATTCGACATCTTGCTCCAGATTTACGATCAATATTCTTCATGTTCAGCGGCATCACTTAATACATCCAAGAGTGCAGGCCTATGGAGCGGAGCGTGGGCCTCTAGGACTGACACCCCGTGGGGCGCCTCATGGACTGCTTCATCCCAAAAATTCCTTGGGGTCCATCTCGGAGTCCGTCTTTCTGCTCAAAATGAAACATGGAATGCTCTCAGAACACGCCTTACTCGAACTGCTGCATTCTGGCGAGGTTCCCAGTTTTGTACTTCTTACTTCTCAAGAGCTAGAATAGCTCAGACTTATATTCTTTCACCATGCTTATATGCATGGTCAGCAGAACGTATGCCCATTTATCACCTCAATGAAATCACTCGAATCATCTCAACGATAATATGGAACAGGTACCATTGGATCCAGGTCTCCACTCTCTGTCGTCGAGTCACTGATGGAGGTATTTCACTGCTGGAAGTTCGCACCTACTATAAAGCACATAAGGTGGTTTCTTTCCTGCGGCTACTAAGTGCACCAGAGTCGCCAGTTACGCTCGTTAGAGATGTCATGATATCGCCTAGGAATCCCCGAATCACTTTCATCACGTATCTTCTAATGGATCAATCTCCTTTTTTTCATTCTAAACTTTCCCCTTTCTACAAAGAGGTCCTTTCCTTTCTCCGTTCTCTACCCCTCTTCCGTGCTCCACCGGCTTCCACCACTGAACTATTAGCTGAGCCCCTGTTCTTTTCTTCCATCCTTCATCCCCCTAATGCTCCCTACTTTACTGACCTTTCCTGGCTCCCCGCCGGAATAGTATCTGTTCAGGATCTAATTTCTCCAGATCTTTCTTGGAAACCCTTCTGTGATCTGTCCCCCCACATCTCCCCTACCTCTTCCTCTCTTTCGCTGTATGATTCCTTCCGTTCTTCAATCATTACCCTCTTCCTTAACCTTGCCTCTCAAGCTGGGTTAACTCTTGTTCCCTCTGCCTCTCTTCTTCTTCCCTTTTTCCTTTCCGTTCGGGGCTCATCGCTTCCTCTCTCCAGTTTTTCTGTCTCGTCTCTTTACCGTTGTCTCATTGATCCACTGTATGCTACACCATTGATGATTCCAGATGTTCCGAATGTCGCCCTTTCACAAGTGTGGTCCATGTCTAATTCGTCACTATCTATTCCAGCAGAAAGAAACATCCAATGGTTGCTTCTTCATCGGCGGTTACCAGTTCCTACCAAATTATTCAGGATGACGCTTGTTGATTCGCCTAACTGCATGTTTTGCTCTACGATTGCGGATGTAGATCATGTGTATCAACATTGCACAGTGCTTCTTCCCTTGCTACATCTGACCTTCACTACTGCACAGTGCCTTAGTACTAATGATCTCTCCTTCTCAGCCTATAGCACGCTACTCAGCTCAAGTACTCCGCCTATTCCTATATCAGAGTCATGTGCTTATGTATTCATATTAGCAAAACATGTGATTTTTTGCTACTATCAACAGCTACGTTCTACCCCTATACAGCCTACCATCTTTCAGGCGGGAGCTGCGATGTGCAGTCAGTTCCGGAACAGAATGATTTCACGCTTGAGGCTTGCTTTCACTGTTGCTAAGGCTGCGAATCGAATCCCACACTTTATGTCAGTGTGGTCACCTTTTCGTCAATGGTTTTCTGGTCCATCAGAAGACCTTAGACTTTTGTTCTGACGTCTGTGAAATTGTTTGGACTAATTGAAATATAGTTTTGTGATTATCGTGTTCTTAGGTGCCCTTGTCATAATCGCTTCTTAATGTTACTGCATGTTTGCATGTTTCTCACCAACAAGGTCCTGTAGGTGAGTTTCTTGTTATACCACAGGCACTTAAAATAAGTTTAAAGTTTTTTTTTTTTTTTTTTTTCGGCACTTTCCTTATGTCTGCCGGGCTTTATAATATATGGTTTTTGCTCACGGTGCTAAGCAACTGTTTGATAGTGTTTAAATTGTCTTATTGATTTTGCACAGTGTGGTTTCTGATCATGTTACATGTACATAAAGGGATATGATCAGTCGATTACACCATGTTCTGCAAGGTTTAGCACTTTTGTAGTGCAGGGGTAATTGTTCATCATTCGGTTATTTGTACTGTACCTGAAGTATAGTTGCTATGCCAAAAGCTCAGTTTTGTATATACTAATGCACTTTCCTAATTGCACTGTAAAATTTATGTTTGGCACATTTCGCATGTTGGGTCACGAAAACATGTCTTAAGTTTTATGCTCATGATGCGGAGCAAACGCTTTGATAGTATTTCAATTATATGTTAATGTTACACAGTGTGGTTTTTCTCATGTCACATGTGCCTAATAGGAAATAATCAGTCTATTAGATAATGTTCTGCGCTGTATTGCATATTTGCTGTACAAAGAGTCAGTTTCATATTTTCATTATTTGTATTGTACTCGAAGTATAAATTTTCTGTAAAACGCAAGTTCTGTTTGTACTAATATACTTTACTCTTTGCACTGTGAAATTTACAGTTGTACCATGGAATTGTAATTCCTTATTAGTGTCTTCCCTATGCCGTTGCATCTTGTGTACATATGTTGTTGTTCATTACAAGTTAATCTATAGCACTGTGATTGAGGCACTTGTTTAAGCCTAAGTAATAGTTCTTTTTGTAATTTGACAGCGTTTCACAAGAGAGATATTGCATTCAATTTGTATAGAGTTCACACCATCATTGTGGATAGATCATTTATTCGCTTATCTTTCAGATACTGAAAAGTATAAACCTTCTGCTCTTTTCTTCTCTTTTCTTCTTTTTTTCAAGATTGCTCAAAATATACATGTTCGTTTTTGCACTGTAAAATTTATAGTTATACCTTGTACTGGTGTTCACCTATTAGAGATGGCACTCTGCTGATGCACATTGCGAACATATGTTGTACATAGAGTAAGTCAACCCATCAGTCCAGTATTGTCAGTGTTATGAATTTGCTTACATTGTATATAGTGCATCCACATAATGTAAATATCTCATTGTCATTGTAAATAGGTCATCCACTTGTTTATCTTTTGGTAACTGTTAAGCACAGGCCATCTGTATCTTCCTGTCCATGTTTGCTCCAAATAAAATATTGTTGAAGCTCACGGTGGTCCTTAAACCCTCAATAAAAAAACAAGTCAGTAAAATCATGCAATGCATTGATTATGATACGCTTTCCAACATACCAGAAATCATTACTCAACTTATGACAATAACACTGATCTGCAATTTTTCAACTTTTTTCTGTTGTTCTCAATGAATAGGTGTCTCTGAATGGATTTTTTGCGCAGATTCCGAAAATGACCTTCAAAATTCCGTATCACGTCAGGTTTTTTCATAAATGACGGAAATGTGAAAATATAAAAAACCGTTATTTTTTAATCACATTGCTATATGACAACGTTATATATATTTTTTTTGATTGGAGGTTTAACGACCACCGTGAGCAACTCAATGGGCTATAAGCAGTCGCCCGTCCCTAATTTAGGGTCACTGGTTCCAGGGATGACAACGTTTGCAACGTGTGAAAATGTTCTCTGGAGGGGCGATTGTTTAAGGAATAGATAAACATAAATACATATTCAAAAGCAAACATACCTAACATTCGCCATTGGGCTATCCTTCAAACTTCCTCTTTTCGGATTGTCTTCGGTGTGCGTCCGTACAGTCTCTGTTCAACATCCAATAATAGTCGGCCATCATATGTACAATCCACTTTTCTTGGTATCTCTTTTCCATCACTTTAATATCCTGATGGAAGCGCTCGCCATGTTCTTCCGAAAAATCACCAAAATTGTTGGGAAAGTAATTTAGATGAGCATGAAGAAAGTGAACTTTGACGCTCATGTTGCAACCAAGCAGTTCATAGGATTCCAGCATGTCCTCGACTAAAGTGGTGTAATTTGAAGATTTCCTGTTCCCCAAAAGGTTGTGTACCACATTTCTGAATGCAGTCCATGCTCGCAATTCGCACTCACTCATGGTTTCCTCGAATATGTTGTCTGCCATTAATTTTCGTGTTTGAGGGCCTATGAAAATGCCAGCTTTAATTTTTTCAGACGTGATTGATGGAAACTTACCACCAAGATACTGAAAGCAGTTACTGTTCCTGCTTAAAGCTGTCACGAATTGCTTCATTAAGCCAAGTTTGATGTGTAAAGGTGGCAACAGTGTTTTCGAAGGATCAACCAGTGGGAGTGAAACAATGTTTTTTTCGCCAGGTGTGAATGCATTTCTGACTGGCCACTGCTGCCGAACCCAATGTTCCGTCCTTGCTCTGGAGTCCCATTCACACAAAAAGCAAGGAAATTTGGTGTAGCCTGCTTGTTGGCCGAGCAATATTCCAATCACCTTGAAATCCCCGCACAAAGACCATTCATGAAACTTGTACTGCACACTTTCCAGCAGTAATTTAAGGTTCTCGTATGTCTCTTTCAAAGTCATAGAACGTGTGTAACGTATACTCTATATTCACTTTCCTTTTGATTTTACTATCTCTAGTTATTTTATTTTACTATGTAAATTATCTTCCTACTGAACGGAATATTATTTCACCCGCTGAATGAGATCTGGCAATGAGTGTAAGTCATGACGTGGTGGTAGCTCGTATATAGGCGCGTTCATCGAGAAAGTGGTGTTGTGTTGTTGCGTTGGAGTTGAGGTTGTGTTGGAGTTGTGTTGGTGGTGTGCGTACTATAAGAGGAAAGTTTATTCATTATTATGTACAAGATATATGAGTGCCTTAGTTGACCACGAGTCTGGGAAATAAATAGTTGTTCAGTAAGTTCAGTCTTTCTCAATTCTTAGTTTTGTCAGACCTCTGTCTGGCTGTTAGGTTTATGACTTTGATTACTTAATATAAATAACCAGCGTTGAGACTTTGTTTAAGTTCATAATTAACGAGTAACAACACCCTTTTGGGAATTCATTATTTTGAAGCTTAGAGCATTATTCATTCATAATAATTAGCTTAGCAAAAAGATTACAAAGCTAATACATTATAATTGGCGCCCGAACATTTCTCGAACACGAGATCCTGACTATTATTACCCATGGCTTCCTTACCTGAGACAACTGCAAATTTCCACCGTCCGGCAAGTCTCGAGGGTGATGGTGTTTTTTTGGACAATTTGTACGAAGCCTGTGGCTCTGACTTGGATATGAATGATCTGCACATACCCAAGCATTCTTCACCATCTCGTAATGCACCAGCTTCTTATCACTCTGAGTCGCGGGTCGTACCTGAGGGAATTCAATCCTCTCAGCGAAGCAGAATGCTTGCTCATTTTGTGCCGCATGCAGGAACAATTCATTTCAATGGTTTGGAGGGGTCTTTAAAGTTCCTTGAAGATCTGGAAGATCATTTTGATCTCTATAATATTCCGGAAGACTGCAAGGTCCAAATTGCCGGAACTTGCTTGAGAGATACCGCCAAGACCTGGTATCGGCAGTGGCGAGGGTCGAACCCGGATTCTCATTATGAGAATTTCCGTGCAGAATTCTTGGAGGTCTTTCCTTTCGGCCTCAGTCGAGCTAGCCTTGCTCAGCAGCTGTTTTCTCGTCAGCAGGGTCCCAATGATAGCCCTGTTGCATTTGCGTTGGAAACTACACGCCTATATAATCTATGGGATCCACATGCCAGTCATGTTGACATGTTGGATACCCTCGTACAGCAGCTCGACCCATTCTTGCAAGATTTTCTTGAGGTTCGACACCCTACCACTATTCATGAATGCCTTCGCCTCATACGCACGTATGAAGAGCGACATGGCAAACATGCTGCAACTCACCATGCTCGGGCACCCCGCGAGGCTTATTCCGAAAACCCTCAGCGGCATAATAGACAAAACTTTCAGCGGGAGCATACACACGTGCCCACCCAAGCTTCATACGTTCCACCACACAGAAGAGTGGCGAACCAGCAACGAGTTTCTGAGCAAGCTTCGGGATATCGTCATAATGCACAGTATGCTCGACCCCGTTCCGCTCAGCAGCATTCGGAACGTTCTCATGCCCAGGGCAATAATAATTTTTCTGCCCGTGCTGAGGGCAGACGTAACGAATATGAAAACGTCAACAGACACGCGGAGTTCCCGACGCAGGGTTCACGCAATTTTCCTTATCATGAAAATTTTCCCGATACCCGGCAGGGTCGAGGTTTCCGACCACATGATAACACCACCAGAATTCCTTTAAACTTCCACAGGAAGTAGACGAAGGGTCGGTCCTTCTTCCTGATACCAAACATTCTGACCCTAAAACAGTATTAGTGACTGTTCAAACTCCTCAGTTGCCTGATGTATTTTTGACACTTGAAGACGTTATTGTCGAGACAAAGTTCGACACTGGGTCTGAGATATCAGCCCTAAATACAAAGTTTTGTAATGACGTTTTTTCTGCAATACACGTTCAGCCTGCAATGCAGTATTTGCGAGGTGCCAATAATGAAATTTTCAGTATCGCAGGAACTGTCACATTATCTTTAGGGCTGGGAAAAGCTCGTTTTACACATTCTTTCCTGCTTATAGACGAGCTACCCGTGAAATGTCTCATGGGTATGGACTTTATTAACAAGTTTCAAATAACTTTGAATTTTGTGCAACATGTGATTTCCTTTCCGGAATCTGTCGAAATGATTCCGACGGTTCCTGTAGATATTACGAGTTTATTGTTGAGTGACCAATTGAATGAGGGGCAACGAGACCAGCTTTCTCTCCTTTTACAGGAAAGCCCTGGTTTATTTTCAGATCAACCTGGTTTCACACAGGTGGTTTATCATGTTATTGACACTGATGGTTCGAAACCCATTGCGACGAAACCTTACCCTTGTGCTCCACATAAAAAACAGGAAATGCAACGTCAAATTGCGGAAATGATTAAGCAGGGCATAATCAGGGAATCAACAAGCGCCTGGGCTGCTCCTGCCTTCTTGGTTCCAAAGAAACAACCAAATGAATTTCGTTTCGTGACAGATTTTCGCAAACTCAACCAAGTCACAAAAACTATCAATTATCCACTACCTGTCATGTCACATATTCTAAATGACTTGTCGTCAACCAAATGGATGTCAACTTTGGATTTGGCGAGTGGATATTGGCAGGTGGCAGTACATCCGGACTCTGTCGATAAAACAGGCTTTGTGACTCCTTTTGGGGCCTATGAATATTTACGTATGCCTTTTGGACTGGCTTCTGCACCTGCTACTTTCCAAAAGCTTATGGACACGGTTCTCAGACCTGTCCTGGGTCCCCATGTGCATGTCTATTTGGATGATATTATTATAACATCAGAGACTTTTGACGAGCACCTTTTTCTGCTCAAACAGGTGTTCCAACTTATATACAATGCTGGCTTGACGTTAAAACCTAGTAAATGCCAGATAGCGAGGGACGAGATTGTATATCTGGGGTTGAAAATCACTCCCCACGGTTTATTCACTGATAATGAAAAAATTAGGCCTATTGTTGACTTTCCTCGGCCTAAAACAGCAAAAGAACTATCCCGCTTTCTGGGAATGACCGGTTGGTATCAACAGTTCGTCCCCGCTTATGCTACAATATGTGAGCCCTTGTATGCTTTAAAGCGTAAATACAAGAAGTTTATTTGGACACCTGAAGCTAACGCTGCATTCGAAACACTGAAGTCTGCGTTGACTCAGCCTCCGGTGTTGGCTTTCCCGGATCATACTAAAGAATTTGATATTTATACTGATGCATCCGGAGTTGGTCTTGGTTGCGTTTTGTCACAAGCTGGGCATCCAATAGCTTTTGCGTCTCGTACTTTAGCCAAAGCTGAACGCAATTATTCAGCTACGGAACGTGAATGTCTTGCTGTTGTGTATGCACTGAATAAATTTCAATGTTATCTTAACGAATTGACAGTTAACATAATTACGGATCATTCTGCCCTTCAGTATTTAAATTCTGCTAAGCACCTATCTCAAAGACTTATGAAGTGGGCTCTGAAGTTACAAGAGAGCAATATCAAAATTTCGTATCAGCCAGGTCATAAAAATCAATTACCGGACGCATTATCTCGCGTTCCGATTAGTGGGGTCCCCACCGAAACTACTCCTGGATGTCAGCCTTTACTTCTGATAGCTGATATTACATCCAGAGAGCAGATAATGGCAGAATTAATAAATGATCCAGATTTTGCGGATATTTACAATTTTTTGCTTGCGGGTTCGCCCCCACAAAGTGATCCTTCTCTAGGGCTGGAAGGTCACAACATTTTGAAGTAATAGAGGGTCTTCTTTATTATACAAAGTCTCGGACTACTAGGGCAGAGTTTCGCCCATGTATTCCGCGAACCCTTAGAATGGCTCTTTTAAATGAATTTCATGACAAACCTCTTGCAGGCCATTTAGGTATTCGCAAGACCCGTTGTAAATTGCGGGATGTTGCCTATTGGCCTGGAATGTACCAAAGTGTGCTCGCATACGTTCAATCATGTCACTTGTGTCAGATTAATAATTACCGTAATGTGAGACCGGCCGGTCACTTGAAATCTAGTTCAAGTTCTCATGTATTTGATATTATTTCCATAGATTTATTGGGACCTTATCCATTATCTGTTAAAAATAAAGCTCGTTACGTTTTAGTACTAACTGATAATTTTTCTAAATGGGTTGAAGTTTTTCCCATTAAAGCCGCTACGGCTGAAGTTATTTGTAATGTCTTAGTTACTGAAGTATTTTCTAGATATGGTGCACCTAATAAAGTAGTTTCGGATAATGGTCCTCAATTTATTTCTGACATTTTTGAAAGAATGTGTGCGAGATTACACATTAAACACAAATTCATTTCCCCATATCATCCCCAGAGTAATCCTGCGGAACGTGTTAACCGAACGCTAGTGAAAATGATTGCGACTTTTGTAATGGATCACCATGAAAGATGGGATGACCATTTAGAACTTTTTGCGTTCGCCCTTCGCTCGTCTGTCCACGAGTCTACTAAAATTACTCCTGCAGAACTTTTTCTGGGTCGCAAAATTAAAACCCCTTTTGAAAATTTAACGGGGATTATTGACGAATTAAACCAGCGACCAACTCCGCAATCAGTACGAATCATGGCAGAAAAAGCTCGTGTTGCAATGCTAGGAGCACAAGCGGCTCAAGCACGATATTATAATTCTAGGCGTAGGGAACCAGATCTTGTCGTTGGAGATCTCACTCTCGTGGAAACGCACTTCCAGTCTTCTGTTTCGCATACTTTAGTGAAGAAATTTGCACCCAGCTACGAAGGTCCATATCGGGTGGCAAATGTCTTTGACAATAATATTGTTCTGGAGAAACCGAACAACCATTTTCAATATGTACATGTTGATCAATGTCGCAAATATCACGAACGGAATATCGATTTCATTATCAATCCTACTCAACCTTCTGTTCCACAGACTCAAGAATCTATATCTCATGTTCAACCACCAGAAATTGTGGACGAACCACCGAACATTTTTGACGAATCACCAGTGATTTTTCCTTCACCCTCCCCTCCTCCAGACGAGTTTCTACAACCGCAACCTGATTCTCCCGTGAGACAAAGGCTCGATTCGAGTTCGTCGAATGCTAGTATCGTTCCTTTCCCTCCAACCATTGCCAAGACTATTGCTGCGCCGTTTCCAGCTCACCCTGCATCAACGCGGGATACTTCTTCTTCGAATACCTCATCGGAAAGTATTCCTGTGGGCAAATATAAACATCGCCCTGCACGACCGCTGAATTACAGCAGCGACTCGGAGGCGTCGGACATTTCTGACCTATCAGTTATGAATCCTACTTTTAATATTCCACACCGTCCAGCACCACCAAAAGCTGGGCGCAAACGTGACTTGTCTCCCCAATCTGCTTCGCCGCAACAGCGACGAAAGCAGAAATCTTTGCATCCACCCGGGTTTCGCCCCTGGAACCTCCGTTCAGGGCAAACAGGGCCGATGCCTGCTACTACTATCATGCCCCGTGGGCGTAAACGAAAGCAAGCGATGTGGCCGGAGACACGTCCGTCCAAAAAGATACTGGAAGGACACAACGGGCCCCAGCATCAAGGGACTTCATATCCAAAGCCTGGGGGAGCCCGTTCCTATCAGCCGCAGCAGGGATTTCCGGACCGCCAGACTTCTGACGTTCCTGACCGTTCTTCTCAGCCGCAGGGATTTCCAGACCGCCAGACTTCTGACGTTCCTGATCGTTCTTCTCAGCCGCAGGGATTTCCAGACCGCCAGACTCCTGACCGTTCTTCTCAGCCGCAAGGGATTCCGGACCGCCAGACTTCTGACCGTTCTTCTCAGCCGCAGGGATTTCCAGACCGCCAGATTCCTGACCGACAACAGACCGATGCTCCATTACCGTCCCGGAAGAGATCCAAGCCACCTGATTTCACCAGTCCCATTAGGCCTGGAAAACGTTACCGCACTAGAATTTTTTATGCGTCCTCGAGATAAGTAAGTTCTCGTGGACAGGTTCTTTTCTCAGTTTGTTGTTTTTCCTGCACGACCAGTTGGCGTGTCAGAATTTCTTTTTTTCGTGTGGGCCTATGCATTCTTTTTTGTGTATATATGTGTGTTTTTTTTTATATATTTCTTCTATGTCCATCTACTAATCCACTTTTTTTTGTATATATCTATGTGCTTAGGGGTAAAATAGTAAAATTGTTACTGTTAGGCAGCTCCAGGTAAATTTCGCTGCTGATACAGTTGTTCTGTATTTCAACGAATGAGGCGAACGTAATTTGAAATGAAAATAGTAAAATTGTTACTGTTAGGCAGCTCCAGGTAAATTTCGCTGCTGATACAGTTGTTCTGTATTTCAACGAATGAGGCGAACGTAATTTGAAATGAAAATAGTAAAATTGTTACTGTTAGGCAGCTTCAGGCAATCTTCGCTGCTGATACAGTTGTTCTGTATTTCAACGAATGAGGCGAACGTAATTTGAAATGAAAATAGTAAAATTGTTACTGTTAGGCAGCTTCAGGCAATCTTCGCTGCTGATACAGTTGTTATGTATTTCAACGAATGAGGCGAACGTAATGTGAAATGAAAATAATAAAATTGTTACTGTTAGGCAGCTTCAGGCAATCTTCGCTGCTGATACAGTTGTTATGTATTTCAACGACTGAGGCGCACGTAATTTGAAATTAAAAAGTGATTCCTGCTAGGCAGAATAAAAGGAAAGTATGCCGATGCAGGTTTGGTTTGTTCTACACTACAAATTTCACAGTCGAATACAGATTCGTAAATTGTCATGCCAAGTTGATAATGTAAATACGGCTACCACCAAACAACAAATCAAAAAAGAGATCGAGAAACGTCAATCATCGAAATGTAAGACTTACACTCCAAAATTGATAGGTTTTTCGGACATCAAAAAATAAAAAAAAAAAAAAAAAAAAAATTAAGGGGGAGATGATGTAACGTATACTCTATATTCACTTTCCTTTTGATTTTACTATCTCTAGTTATTTTATTTTACTATGTAAATTATCTTCCTACTGAACGGAATGTTATTTCACCCGCTGAATGAGATCTGACAATGAGTGTAAGTCATGACGTGGTGGTAGCTCGTATATAGGCGCGTTCATCGAGAAAGTGGTGTTGTGTTGTTGCGTTGGAGTTGAGGTTGTGTTGGAGTTGTGTTGGTGGTGTGCGTACTATAAGAGGAAAGTTTATTCATTATTATGTACAAGATATATGAGTGCCTTAGTTGACCACGAGTCTGGGAAATAAATAGTTGTTCAGTAAGTTCAGTCTTTCTCAATTCTTAGTTTTGTCAGACCTCTGTCTGGCTGTTAGGTTTATGACTTTGATTACTTAATATAAATAACCAGCGTTGAGACTTTGTTTAAGTTCATAATTAACGAGTAACAACACCCTTTTGGGAATTCATTATTTTGAAGCTTAGAGCATTATTCATTCATAATAATTAGCTTAGCAAAAAGATTACAAAGCTAATACATTATACGTGCTACTGGAATGGATGGATGGATGTTAGTATTGTGTAATAAAACACCTTTTAAACTGGATTTGCTGGCATCTATGAACAACCTGCACTGTCCTGAATTGTAATTAATGTTGAAGTATTTCATGACTGCCGGAATGTCTCCACAATATACCAAACCGCCTTCCTCAGCAAAAAACGGAACCAATTCTGCTTCTCGGAGCCTGTACCAGGAGAATCTCGTATTAGGACATAGTAAATTTTTTCCTGAAGTCGTGATCCTAAAAGCTCTGCTGCGTCTTTAGGTAAATTCAGATCACGAACCAAATCATTCAGTTCATGCTGGGTAAATGGCACTGGGGTTTCATCCTCCATGCTGTCCGGTTGGTACATCTCATCACTTGTATCACCGTCTGAATCGGTGTCTGTTGGGGGCTTGTTATTGGACGGGGATGGCACAGGGATGGATTCACTATGGGGCACTGGTCTTATGGCAGATGGGATATTGGGATACACAATGTTACGCTTACTGGTTCTGGTATGGCCCACGATATTCACTGTGCAGAAGTAGCAGTCGTCACTGTGATTTTTTGGTTCACGCCACACCATGGGTACACCGAACGGCATTGATGCCCTTTTTCCACTTTTCCAGCTGCTCAACCCCTCCACACATGCACGGCACACATTGTGAGGAGACCAAACTTTGTCCTGATCTGCTAGTTTAATGCCGAAGTATTGAAAATAAGCAATTTTCACGAAAGGCGTAATATTTTGCCTCTATTTTTTTCCTGACGTATAACAGCCACATATGTAGCAAAATATGTCTGGATGATTAACACAACCACGTGAAGCCATTGCACACGCCACAAAGAAACAACCGAACGGGACCAGTCCCTTCTTTGCACTGACTAGTATAACACGATCTGCCCCGAATGGCGCCACATGTGACCAATAGAGAGAAGGGAGTAGTGGCGTGAGGTCTGAGTCATACTGCCGGGCCAAGATAACATTCTCTCATGTTCCGCCTTTATGAGTGGCGCAAATCGAGACGTCATATAGATAAAACAGTCGCATTTCCATTATCAGCTATATATTTATGTTTATCTATTCCTTAAACAATCATTCCACCCCTCGAGAGAACATTTCCACACGTTACAAACGTTGCCATATAACAATGTCATTAAAAAATAACGTTTTTTTAAATTTTCACATTTCCGTCATTTGTAAAAAAACTTGACGTGATACGGAATTTTGAAGGTCATTTTCGGAATCTGTGCAAGAAATCCATTCAGATACACCTGTTCATTTCAAAACAACAAAATCTTCCATATTAGTGTAATGGGTGTCGAATAAATCTCGCTCCTGTGCCCTAACCTTTAACCCCATTTCGATTATATTAAACAGAACCAGTTTAATATACCTCCAGAACAACATAATAACGTTTTGTCGCAACCGAAGCATTTTAAGTCAAGTTATGAGGACAATGGCTGTGGAATAAATCTCGCTCCTGTGTGCTGGCCTTTGACCCTATTTCGACGATATTCAACAGATTTGGTTCAGTATACTTCCGGAACAACATGCTAAAGTTTTGTCGCAATCGAATTATTTCTACGTAAGTTATGGTGCATAAGGGCAATGGAATGGATCCCGCTCCTATGTCCTGACCTTTGACCCCATTTCGCCCATTTTTAATAGGGTTTATACTCAGGTTGTTTCTTGCCACATACTCGATTTCATCGAAATCGAACCATTTTTACGCAAGTTATGACGCCTAAGGGCAGTGGAATGGATCCCGCTCCTATGTCCTAACCTTTCACTCCTTTTCGTTTATTTTCAATAGGGTTCGTTCCGAGAGGTGGTCCCCTACCACATGCTAAAATCTAATCGAAATCGACCCATTTTTACGCGAGTTATCGTGCGGACGGCAGACAGACGGACAAAACTGGAGCATATACGCTTCTTCAACCTACGGTTGGAAAGCGTAAAAAAAAAAAATAAACCTTTGCGCAGGCAGACTAGTTGGTTATCTAAACAACAGCATCTGACTCGAGTTGCTACGAATTTGGAACCAGTTTTTCAAGTAACGCCTTCTCCCTACCAGTATGCCGCGTGCACAACCAACGTGATAACTCGTATCTTTAAATGAATATAACGTCGTATATACACTGCCGGACAATTGCTAAGGACGAATGACAATAGCAACGATAGCAACCATAAAATGGAAGGCAGGAAAATGTGGAAATTAGCATAAGTGCGGGATACAGTAAGACGTGTTGTGCGTATGCAAATTTTGGATTGCCGAACTTGTTCGTGACGACATAGCGCTAATAAGAGATATAAAGGATTTGACGCGTATTGACCGTTGTTGTTCAAACGCAAAGTTGAAAGAGAAAGAATCAATTGACGAACTTGCAATTTTCAGTATGTCTTCCCGACATCACCTAGACGATTTAACGCGTGGCCGTATTATTGGCAAGATTGAAGAAGGGCGAAAAATAACAGATGTTGCCAGGGAGTTTGACGTCAGCCACAGTGTTGTTCCAAGGATTTGGAAATCATTTCAAACAAATGGAGAGTGTAGCAAACGTCACGGGGGAGGTCGTGTTCGCAGTACGACACCTGCAGAAGATCGGTACATAGTGCTATCAACAAAAAGACACCGGCGCAGCACAGCTAGTGAGGTAGCAAATCAGTTTACGGCTGCTACTGGCAAGCGGATCTCCCGAAAAACTGTCGCCAGACGTTTGCGCGAAGGAGGACTATGCGCCCGCCGTCCTGTTGTGTGCATCCCATTGTCCAGACGTCACAGTACAGCCCGTTTGCAATGGTGCCATCAACATCGCAATTGGACTGATAACGACTGGTCTGCTGTCCTCTTCTCAGATGAGAGTAGATACAGTCTATCGTCTGATTGTCGACGACAACTGACCTGGCGTGATAGTGGTACTGCATATTGTCCAGCAAACATACAGGAAAGGGACCGATATCCGACATGTAGTGTCATGGTATGGGCTGGCATCATGATTAATGGCCGTACGTCCCTCTATGTGCTTCCAACTGGGGCTATGACTGGCCAACGATACATTAATGATGTTCTGCTACTTCATGTTCGCATGTTCCGTGGTGCTGTCGGTGATAGATTCATTTTCATGGACGACAACGCAACATGTCATCGAACAGTCGCTGTCCAGGAGTGTCTTGAGAGCGAGGATATTCAACGCCTCGTATGGCCAGCACGTTCTCCAGATCTGAATCCCATTGAAAATGTGTGGGATGCTTTGGGGAGGAGTCTTGCTGGTCGCCAATGCCCTCCAATAAACAAGGACACCCTCATCCGTGCACTGACAGAGAAATGGGATAAATTTCCCCAACAGCTGCTTGATAATGTTGTGCAAAGCATGACACGACGTGTGGAATCTTGCATCGCCCTCCATGGTGGACATATCCCGTATTGCCATCTTACGCCGGAACGCCTGCGGACGGTAATTGCATTTTTTTTACGTTTACGTATTCTGCACAAAATGGCCTGTTTGTCCCTTGAACACGTTCCAAAGCCTTCTGGATTTCAGAGCACAATAAATTTTCTTTCTTGTAATGTCCTGGCATTCTGACATTATTTTATTTCACTTGGCATCCAACCACACTTACTTTTTTATGCACTATATAGCCGTTTATGATCCGTCCTTAGCAATTGTCCAGCAGTGTATTTCTTTTCAAGTTTCCAACCGTAGGTTGAAGAAGCGTATTTGCTCCAGCTTTGTCCGTCCGTCCGCACGATAACTACAGTATTTCCAATACTGTTGCCGACATGTGAGTATAAACTATTGTATACAGGTCAGTGTTGCCCACTTTTTAATGTTTTTTAGTTCCCCAAGCAAAATATATTTAAGTAATTGATATGTTATATGTATCTCCATAATTCTAAAACTAGCCCAGATAGGGAAATTCTAATATCAGACTTGAATTTCCCACACCAAAATACATACTTTAGGAACACATCAGTTAAGCAAAGAAAAGTTTGCGCTGTAGAAGAGTGTTACCTAGAAAAGGTCCCCAAGGTCACGGTAGATAATACGCTGTACTGCCATGCTAACTTCATGCAGTCATCAAGGAAAAGAGGCGTAGAAAGCAGTGAAGAGGTGTCTTATTCCTTCAAGACAATGCACAGCGACACACTCCCACATAGCGAAAAGCCGCCCTGTTGGAGCCTTGGTCTAAGCGCTTGCTTCTGACCATTAATCTCAGATGGGTCTGGGTTCGAATCCCAGTTAAGCATAGAGGTTGTGTTTGTCTTACGGCATTGGGTCCTTTCCTTCCCTGCAACCAATGGTTCTAAATTAGGGACGGACGCTTGCCTATAGCCATCGAGTTACTCACAACGGTTGTTAAATCATCCCCCTCCCCCGAAAATAAAGTTTCCGAGAAACGCCCTTCGGAGTGCAGGATTTGAGTTACCCCGAATCTAGCCTATTCACCATAGAGTTTTTTGTCTTTCTTTTTTGTCCATCTAGCTGACGGGAAAAATCCTTCAAAAGCGGTATGCCTCCCATTCTAAGGTAGTCCCCGCTGCGGGTGAGTGGTTGGAAGATCGAGATAAAAAAAAAAAATACATCGCTCTTAACCACGTTCTAGAAACACACAGCAACCGTAAAATTGTTTTTCAGCCGCCGCTGTGGAATTGAACCAACAGAACTCTCGATTTCTAGCCGAGTGCGTTACATTTACGCAACGGTGGCCAACAATCCACGGTGCTATGTGTATTTTTAAGTCAGCATCTGACATCATAAATCCGCAAGATGGGCTCAGCTACTGAGACGTCTCCATCTGGTGGGCATTAACGGCACTAGCTATATATATATAATATAGCAATTAAATCCAAAGGGCAAGATCCAAGTTGAAAATACTCCAAATACGTGGCGACAGTAAATAAATAAATACATCGCTCTTAACCACGTTCTAGAAACACACAGCAACCGAAAAGTTGTTTTTCAGCCGCCGCTGTGGAATTGAACCAACAGAACTCTCGATACTAGCAGAGTGCGTTACATTTACGCAAGATAATTTTTTTCCTCCACCGTAATAAAACCACTAGAACATCAGTAGGAAAAGTCATCCGCAGTGGCCGGAGAATACGTCGGAAAATTAAAAAAGGAATGTAATGACACAACGTTCCTGTATGCTAACAACACGAACTTTTTGAATGTCAATCGACCGAGCAATTTTAAACAAAAGAAAGATTCTTAAGTTTTACTTTGAATACTGCTCTGTCGATCCTCACAATACCAACTATTTAGTGAAATTAATATTCCGTTTTCCCTAAGATTATAAAGTAGACGTAAGAGTTCTCTTTCGTGTTAAACGTAAGGAATCAGAGAAATTAGAACCATTCACGTCCGTCGTTTGTGTTAAATTGGTTAGCAGAAATGCTTTTCGCAACCTGAAACACTTCTCTCTCAGCCTTTATGATTACTCAGTTTTGATGCTTTGCTTCTTTCCTGACAGAAGTAAAGTAAACCTCAAGTAAAAAAATTCGATGTAACGAAAATGGATAACGGTAGTAGTCAAAAATCTTTATCAAAATCTGTTTTTTGTATGCTGTCCCATGAAGTGAAGCAACAATGGTTAATTTCATTGTTACTCAACCATATATAGAAAAGTTACTCTACCAACATGTGCAATCTGAACGACCTCTATCAGTTAACAAAACCGTTAGGCACACTTTTGCATTACTTTCAGCACAACACTGGTAAAATTTTGTGATAACTTTAAAAAAATTGCCATATAGAATGGAATCCGACGCAAAGAAAATTTTGAAATCTTTTTTTTCAAATGGAGATATGATCCCAAATAAAAATATACGGTTATTCTTTCTAACGAAAAATTAAGTTTTTCTCTCAACACTAGACAAACGCAAGAAAAATAGCCATCATGAAAATGCACGAAATATATTCATCCAAGAAAAAAAGTGTCAGATTCAAAAAGGATTTTTTTTCCAGCCAGACTTTCAGAAGCGAAGGCTTCACATAAAAACTCACCTTTGAATCGTCTAGAAGCAGAAATCCACTATAATATATTTACAATTTTACATGCATGCTAAAAAATCTCGAAAAACATTCCTTTCTTAGCCTTGTATACCAAAGTTACGTTAGCACCTGGCCCATTCTCCACGAGGTGTACCGTCCAAAAATACTAAAAACCACCCGTTCAGATGAAACGTCTGAAGTTGCTGGCTTATACGGACAACCCCGAATATAACAAAGCTTAAGAGAGAACATTCGATATATGCGAACTCCGTTACAACCGGACAGATAAAAAAAGGAGCTATTTTTGGCATATTAGATTACGTCAGGTTAAAACCAGTAGTCAACAATTATTTATCTATTAATCGAAGGTAAATAATACTTGTTAATTGAAAACTACAGCTATATATGAGTGAAAACTGCGATAAGCAAAACTTTTTAAGAATATGAATACTAAAGTTTTCTTTTTCTCTCCTCAACCCAAAAGTTTGTGGGTCGCATTGGTCATCATCCACAAAGGAATTCTTTCCTGAGCCATAAGCCTGATGTTCCATTAGGGTCTTCCTCTTGTTATTTGACTCATACATTGAATTCTTGAGCGTCCTCCTCCTTCTCTCCTCAACCCTAATGTTGGTGGGTAGCATTGGTCATCATGCACAAAGGAATTCTTTCCTGAGCCATGAGCTTGATGTTCCGGTAGGGTTTTCCTCTTGTTATTTGACTCATATATTGAATTCTTGAGCGTCCTCCTCCTTCTCTTCTCAAACCTAATGTTGGTGGGTAGCATTGATCATCATCCACAAAGGAATTCTTTCCTGAGCCATGAGCTTGATGTTCCGGTAGGGTCTTCCTCTTGTTATTTGACTCATACATTGAATTCTTGAGCGTCCTCCTCCTTCTCTCCTCAACCCTAATGTTGGTGGGTAGCATTGGTCATCATCCACAAAGGAATTCTTTCCTGAGCCATAAGATTGATGTACCGGTAGGGTTATCCTCTTGTTATTTGACTCATATATTGAATTCTTGAGCGTTCTTCTCTCCTCAACCCTAATGTTGGTGGGTAGCATTGGCCACCATCCACAAAGGAATTCTTTCCTGAGCCATAAGCCTGATGTTCCAGTAGGGTCTTCCTCTTGTTATTTGACTCATATATTGAATTCTTGAGCGTCCTCCTCCTTCTCTCCTCAACCCTAATTTTGGTGGGTAGCATTGGTCATCATCCACAAAGGAATTCTTTCCTGAGCCATAAGCTTGATGTTCCGGTAGGGTCTTCCTCTTGTTATTTGCCTCATCTATTGAATTCTTGAGTGTCCTCTTCCTTCTCTCCTCAACCCTAATGTTGGTGGGTAGCATTGGCCATCATCCACAAAGGAATTCTTTCCTGAGCCATAAGCTTGATGTTCCGGTAGGGTGTTCCTCTTGTTATGTGACTCAGATATTGAATTCTTGAGCGTCCTCCTCCTTCTCTCCTCAACCCTAATGTTGGTGGGTAGCATTGGTCATCATCCACAAAAGAATTCTTTCCTGAGCCATAAGCCTGATGTTCCGGTAGGGTCTTCCTCTTGTTATTTGACTCATATATTGAATTCTTGAGCGTCCTCCTCCTTCTCTCCTCAATACTAATGTTGGTGGGTAGCATTGGTCATCATCCACAAAGGAATTATTTCCTGAGCCATAAGCTTGATGTACCGGTAGGGTTTTCCTCTTGTTATTTGACTCATATATTGAATTCTTGAGCGTCCTCCTCCTTCTCTCCTCAACCCTAATGTTGGTGGGTAGCATTGGTCATCATCCACAAAAGAATTCTTTCCTGAGCCATAAGCTTTATGTTCCGGTAGGGTCTTCCTCTTGTTATTTGACTCATATATTGAATTCTTGAGCGTCCTCCTCCTTCTCTCCTCAACCCTAATGTTGGTGGGTAGCATTGGTCATCAACCACAAAGGAATTCTTTCCTGAGCCATAAGCTGGATGTTCCGGTAGGGTCTTCCTCTTGTTATTTGACTCATATATTGAATTCTTGAGCGTCCTCCTCCTTCTCTCCTCAACCCTAATGTTGGTGGGTAGCATTGGTCATCATCCACAAAGGAATTCCTTCCTGAGCCATAAGCTTGATGTTCCGGTAGGGTCTTCCTCTTGTTATTTGACTCATATATTGAATTCTTGAGCGTCCTCCTCCTTCTCTCCTCAACCCTAATGTTGGTGGGTAGCATTGGTCATCATCCACAAAGGAATTCTTTCCTGAGCCATAAGCTGGATGTTCCGGTAGGGTCTTCCACTTTTTATTTGACACATATGTTGTATTCTTGGGCATCCTCTTCTAGCTTTTCTTTCCATTCTACTTTCAATCAAGTTGGAACACCACTCTAAGTGTCTTTTGAGGCGGCTTATCATGCTGTTTTTTCTTCTTTCTGTAGTGCATAATATTTCTTGTTTTTCCTGAGCTTTTTTTAATACTTCTAAATTTGACATTCTTTTTGTCCAAGCAATTTTCATTACACGTCGCTAGCGCCACATTTCAAATGATTGCAGCTTTGCCCTGTCTGTTTTTTGCGATGTCTAAGTTTCAGATGCATAAAATGCTACATCCCACAAATAAAAGTGTTTATAAAAAGTTTCTTTGTTTCCGGAGAGATGAACTTGAAAGTCAATAGCCCCTTTTTTCTTATTGAAAGCAATCTTTACCTGTGCTATCCTAGTTTTCAGATCTTTTACATTTCTTCCATCGGATGTAAAAATGCTACCTAGGTAAATGAAGTCTTTAACTTGAGTTAGTCTTTTCCACTTTAATATGATATTAATCTCTTGTTTTCCATCTTTGATATATTTTATTACTTTTGTTTTCACATTTGTATTGATTTTGCATTTATCTTCAAGAATCCTGTTTAATTCTCCTAATGACTCTTGTAAGTCCCTTCCATTATCTGCTGTTATTGCAATGTCATCAGCAAATCGAATTGTGCTGTACATCCTGCCATTGACATTTACTGCCATGGCATTGTTTTCAGCAAATTCTTTCACGACTTCCTCAATCTAAACATACTAAAGTATCAAGTTGGAAACACATGGAATGATTAATATACAGTCCGTGCAAAAATTATGAGACCACACAGATTTCTACGCTGAACCCATGAAAATGCCACACAGCAGCATACGAGCGTCACCTGAATTGGCATACACAGTATATGTTGGAGACATATAAAACTAATAGCAGCAGGACAGCATCTGAAGAAGGTATTTATAAAAGCGAAAAACGGGAATTTTAGGATCATATCCACGTACTGAGAGAACTGATTGAGAGAGCGAGGAAATATGAACTTCCATTGTGCATGGCTTTTGTCGATTATGAAAAGGCCTTTGATTCGGTGAAACCATCAGCAGTTACAATGGCTCTGAAATCCTGCGGTATTGAAGATGCATACATTAATATTATTAATAACATCTATGAAAATGGAAGTGCAAAGATTCGGCTGTTTGAAAATACAACACACATAAAAATTGGAAAGGGAGTGAGACAAGGTGACACCATATCTCCGAAGCTATTTAATGTCACATTGGAAAATGTCTTTCAATCACTGAACTGGGAAAACAAAGGGATAAAGATCAATGGAGATTATCTAACCCACCTTCGTTTTGCTGATGACATAGTCATTTTTGCAACTACCCCATCAGAGCTGCAGAGTATGATCCAGGAACTTGCTGACAAGAGTAAAGAAGTGGGATTAAAAATGAACTTTCAGAAGACAAAAGTGATGTTCAATGCTTTTACAAGAAATGAAGATTTATCGATTGATGGAGAAAAGCTAGAGATAACAGACACGTACGTTTATCTTGGACAGCAGATATCAAGTAAGGGTCACATTGATGAAGAAATTAATCGTCGTACAAAACTTGTCTGGAGAGCTTTTGGAAGAAACAGCATAATTTTCAAGAGCAATATGCCATTATGTCTTTAAAGAAAGGTGTTTGATCAACGCATCCTCCCAGTGCTTACGTATGGTGCAGAGACGTGGACCTTAACTAAAATAGACATACAAAGGCTGCAGACAACTCAAAGGCGCATGGAGAGGTGAATGCTTGGTGTAACCAGGAGAAATAAGAAGAGGAACTCGTGGATCCGAAAAATGACAAGAGTGGAAGACATCATGATCAGAGTTAAATCCCTGAAACGGCAATGGACTGGACATACTGCCAGAAGGACAGACCATCGATGGACAGCCGAATTTTTAGATTGGATTCCAAGGGACAGGAAAACACCCAGAAGAAGACCACATGGGAGATGGATGGATGAAATTCGTAAGTTTGCGGGAGTGACATGGAGGAGACTGGCACAAGACAGACCGTTGTGGAGGAAACTTGGGGAGACCTTCCTCCAGCAGTGGATTGATAATGGTTGACAATGATGATGATGATGATGATGAATAAGTATAAGACCGCTACCGCAAACAAGAAGAGATGCCGAGTTAGTTATTCAAAATAGGTCGGGATGTTAACACACCTACCCGGTTAAGAGGAGTGCAACAGCACTACCGACACGAAGTAAACGCAGAGGAAGTCATAATGCAGCGAAGGACGGAACTGTCAGAAAGTGAAATCCGCAAAATTTATTTACTGTATGCAAAAAAGATGTCACAGAGGAAAACTGCGGCATCGGTGGAAAGGTCAGAAACAGCCGTTGCCAATGTTCTGAAGAAAGGTGAGTCTTATCGTCCTAAACGACGGCCTGGACAACCATTAAAACTGTCTATGAGAGCTCAGAAACGACTGCATCGCTTTGTTTCAAATAATTCTGTGTCAGCACGAGATGTAATGGCTGCAAAGTCAACTCCCGTATATTTCGCAAAACGGTGTACAATTATATTAAACGACATCCTTGTCTTGTCCGACGTAAATTTCAACGTAAACCTCAACTGAAGCCAAAGCACAAAATAGAACGGCTGGAATGGGCGAAAAAAACACAAGGCCCGGGACCGAGAATGGCAATAATCAGTGGTGTGTTCCGACAAAAAGAAGTTCAACCTCGACGGACCAGATGGTTATGCATACTATTGGCACGACTTACGTAAGGAGAAGCGACATTTATTTAGTCGTCGTGCAGGTGGTGGCTCAGTGATGGTATGGGCTGCATTTTGTGTAAGTTAAGACTACTGTTGCTTTCGTAAACCATCGGTTAAACTCTCAGCCTCTCCTTGAAACGTATTTGATACCATTTGTCAACCGTTTGAGGGGACACTATAACGAAGTGAATTTCTCCGTCATTTCTGTCCACGCCAGGATTCGAACCCGGATCCCCTCATTCCGGAATAAGTCACTCTACCAATTGAGCTACGCGGACGTTTTATTCTGATTCCTATCTGCCTTTATGTCGTGTGCGTCCTTCTGGCATGTACGTCACATCTCCTGGTACGTTACAACACGAATGGATCTTTCAACAAGACAATGCGTTTTGTCATGTCTCCCGAGACACCGTAAACTGGTTTAATCACAAGCAAATGAGACGAATGCACTGACAAGCACTCAGTCCGGACTGGAATCCTATTGAGAACCTATGAGGCTTCATTACGAGAGACTTTTATGCGCACAGTCGACAGTTTTCATCCGTGGAGGATTTGAAAACCACTATTCGTTTAGCATGGGCACGAATTTCACCCAAAATTGTGTCTTCTTTGATAGCATCCATGACTGAAAGAGTCTTTCATGTTATAACTGCTAAGGTCAGCTGTACTAAATATTAGTTTGTTCCATTTCGTTTATTTTGTCATGTGGTCTTATAATTTTTACACACCCTGTTTTCCTTTTTTCCTACACTGCTCAGTGCATCAGCGTGTTATCTGTTCAAACTATGTTTATGTGTTATCTGTTCAAACTATGTTTATGTACTATCCCGATGTCTCCATGTCCTCAATATTGCCTGGACAAATGATTTGAGATATTAAATGATCGAGCTGTGGTCTTATAATTCTTACACCCACTGTATATGTACATAAATCAAGCTGTTCTTTCCATGTAACATAACCACAGAAGGCCGCCCCGGTGGCGCAGTGGTCTAAGGCGCTGGCCTCAGATCATTCGTCCGTAAGGGGTCCGGGTTCGAATCCCGGTCAGGCATGGATGTTGTGTTTGTCTTACGGCACTGGCTCTCTCCCTTCCCTGGAACCAGTGACCCTAAATTAGGGACGGGCGACTGCTTATAGCCCATTGAGTTGCTCACGGTGGTCGTTAAACCTCCAATCAAAAAAAAAAAAAAAATAACCACAGAAGTTTGAAAATTTGATCGTCCTGGAACGGGAGTAGAACCAGCATCGCCCGATTTGCGCTCGAGTATGTTATCCACTACACCACCCAGGAAAATGAAATCCAAACAACTGAAGCTTTAATCTGAAACGTCAGCGAGTTCGAATCCCGTTCTAGAACGATCAAATTTTCAAATTTCTGTGGTTATGCTACACGGAAAGAACAGTTTGATTTATGTCCATTGTCCATGCTAAAGTAACTGCCAAAATGTTGAGATTTCACCTATTACATGTCACGTCGGGTATACCAGTCAATTCTTGCTTGCTTCGTGCTTAAATGATTTTCAACTTCCACTGCCGCGATGGTTAAGATAAAAACTGGCTGCATACCACTTATTTTGTTTTATGATAATCCTGCTGAACTTCAATACATGAGGGCCATTAGAAATTGTCTTGCAGTCTTTGTCATCTGCGGATTGCCGTGACCCTCCTTTTCTCTTGGATGTGAGACGATTGCTTCGTAGTTTGCTCGAGGCCGGTTTTCAGGTTCAGTTTTGCCGGATTCCTGGACATGTTGGAATCTCAGGTAACGAGTGTGCTGATGACTCTGCTAGATGTGCTTCCTCTTTGGTCGTCACACCCTTGCCACGGTTTCATCGGGATTTCCGCTTTCCTGTTCACGACCATATCAAGCGAACATGGCAGGGTCTATGGGGCCAACAGGTGGAAAATAAACTGCATCGTATTAAACCTATTCTTGGAATCTGAAAATCCTCATATAGTGCGTCGCATAAATACAGAGACAGAATAAATTATTATCGAATAAAAAAGAAACAACAACGAGCTGAAATGTACATCTCATATTTATAGCAAAAATAGCATAGGACACGCAGCTGCTCAATAGTATGACGGAAACATAACAATTCCAACGCCAAATACAGGAAAAAAAAAGAAATAAGCTGTCTCAAAATTATAAAGACTTACTAGTTATGAGCACCTCCAGTACGAATAGTGGTGCCGTTGTTCCGAATAACACTGAAAACCCGATTGGGTATACTGTCCACCAAGTGATGTAAGTGTTCTAGACGGAGTGCGTACCAGCTTCGTTCAATCTGCTATTTCAATGCCACCACACTTGAGAACTGCCGTCCATTCGCATACACATCACGAACTAGGATACCCCAGAGGTTCTCGACAGGGTTCAGATCTGGACTGAGTGCTGGCCAATCCATTACGGTCACATGATGAGTGTTAAAGCAGCTTTTTGTTGATGCAGACCGATGGATAGAGGCATTGTCTTGCTGGAACAGATAATCAACACCCGCTAGAGTTTCGGCAAACGGTAGAAGGTGGCTGCTGAGTATGTCCTGATACGTTTCGGAGTTTTGTCTGCCTCGCAGAAAAGCGATATCCGTTCTTCAATTGAACGCAAAAGCTCCCTAGACCATCACAGATCCCCCTCCTTTCTGTCTGCTGAAGAAGGTGCGTGGCTCGCGTCGTAAATCATGCCAATAGCAGTTCCAACCGTCAGGGCTGTCCAGGTTGAACTTTTTTTCATCGGAGAAAATAGTTGTGATCCACTCGTCCGTTCAGTGCATGTGGCTGCTTGCCCATAACAATCTAGCTTCCTTGTGGCGCCACGTGAGTTGTGGCAGACGGCGCATTTTACGGAGCACAATGTTGCGACTTTCCTTGATTCGTCGATGAATTGTGTCCTTTGAGACAGTGACACCAACAGTCCGAGAAACTTGACGTAGTGATAACCTTTGGGGTGAAACTAAACGCATGATGGCACGATCATCTCGTTTGGTTGTTATTCGAGGCCTTCCAGACCGTTTTCTGGCAGTCAACGCACCGCGTTTCAATAAAGTCTTATAGATGACTGCTCTACTCCTCCCCATGGCTTTACAAATTTTCGCTGCAGGCAATCCATTTGCTCTCAGTCTCCAAATCTTCTGCATCTCCTCACCAGAAAGTTGACTGTTGCGCGGCATTTCGGTAAATGAATGTCTGACGGCAGGTCCGCTGTCTTTTGTAGGCTGGACCGAATCACGGTCCAGCCTACAAAAGACACGTGCGTACAACATGCTCATTTGTACATCTCATTTGCATGTGGCTACTTTACATAGTTGTCTTTATATTTATGAGACACCTAAAATTACACCATTTCACTGTGAGGTGTTCTTTTCACACAATTCGGTCATCTCGACGGATCGAAACGTTTGTTGTAGGATTATGTCTAATTAGGTACAACTTCTGCTTCCTACCTATATTTGCATTGCGTTCACGGCGCAAAGTCGACTGTCTCTATATTTATGCGACACACCTTATCGTCGGAACCGTAGGGAGGAAGTTGTGCTTGCGCGTCTCCGCACTGGGCATTATCGTTTAACTCACCGCTTTTTGCTGTGTGGCGACACTGCGCCGATGTGTGAGACGTGAAATTGCCTCCTCACTATCACTCATCTTCTGCGTAGTTGTGTTCGTTTTCGTGATGTGCGTTTTCACTTCTTTCATTCTCGTTTGTTGACCGAGGACGCTACGATACTGTCGCTGTCTTTTCATTTTTAAAACAAATTGACTTTTTTAAACTATAACGAAGTAAATTTCTCCGTCATTTTTGTTCCCGCCGGGGCTCGAACCTGGGTCCCCTCATTCCGGAATAAGTCACTCAAACAATTGAGCTACGCGGACTTTCGTTCTGACTGCTGCCTTTATGTCGTGTGCGTCCTGCGGGCAGGTACGTCCCCCCCGAAAGAGGGCCAGGGGCATGGCCCACGGGTCAGCCTTGACCATGACGAATCGTCGTAGGCAGCCATATCCGCTGAAGAACATGCACCTGAAAAATCCTAGTCAATCTGGTGTGTGGAATGCAACGTCACACATTTTTATTTTTCCTCTCTCGCGGTGTTTAAAGAACATCACACCATTGCGAGATTTTGAACGGCCGGGTCATCCGGAAAGTTCGGGCGCCACTATAACGAAGTAAATTTCTCCGTCATTTTGTCCACGCCGGGGCTCGAACCCGGATCCCCTTATTCCGGAATAAGTCACTCTACCAATTGAGCTACGCGGACGTTCGTTCTGACTGCTATCTGCCTTTATGTCGTGTGAGTCCTGCGGGCAGGTACGTCACAAAACGTATCTCAATTTTAGCATTTCCATGGTTATCATTTTTTACTTTTACTGAATCAGCCAGATTTTAAGCATTATACCATGTTTTTAATACTGTTTGATTTTCTTGCGTTTGGCGCTCTTTGGCCACACATGGCCTTTGCGCCATAAAAATGCAACCAACCAACCAACCAACCTCTAGAAATTGTTGTTCGTAATATACGGTTAAAATAATGAGGGAGAATATTATGAAGTTCAGGGAATCTATAAAAACTTCGGTTTGTGCGGAACTTCGTATTATGCAAGCTCGTCATTTGTTGGTTCAAGTATATGATTAAAGCTTACTTGTAAATTGTGAATAGTTCGTCATAATCCGCTCGTATAACCGAATTCAATATCTTATTACTTGAACCAATAAGGAAGTCTAAACAAAATGCGGTATTTTTAATTTAGTTGTTTTCGATATTAGCATACCCGTTCAGACACTGCTAACATCTCAAAACTTGTGCTTAAGAGTTTAAATGAAATGGTTCAACGCTACAGTTACCGAGGTCTAAAATGTTAAGAAAAAAAAAATTCTGCGCAAAAATTTTCCCACTCTTTCAAACAAGTGCAATTATAGTTTTCTCAATTAAGACCCTTTCCAAAGAAAAGCGTAATTAATTGTTTCATCCAAGGTGAATTCCATTACAGGAAGCTTCAGTGATAGGAAGAACGCGGTCGTAGCTTTCTTCCCCTCTCTCTGTTCTTCACACCACTCACTGGACTTGGTGAACTGGAAGCATACCGCTATATCCATATTGAATATTTTATCACCCGTATATTTATTGAGATGCAGCCACATTAGCGGCAGTTTTTTCAATATGTTCGCGCCATGAGAATCATCGCTCTATGAAGCTGTAAAAGTCCCATTACACGTTGAGGACATGGGGGTAAAAAAAAAAGAAAAGAAAAAAGAAGGGAGAAATAACACGCTGAGCTATGATGATGAGAGTACTTGAAAAAAAAAAAGGCGTCAGTGTGTGTGTGTGATGAGAGGAAAAAAATCTGTATTGCCTTTGCGTTGAGGCAGCGGTTGAAGTAACTGCTGTGTGTTCATGAATATTCATTCGCAAATTTTAAAAGCGGCCATTTGCATGTAATCTGCATTGCTTAAGGCTCAGTGATTGCAACGTTTTGTGCACGGAAAGAGGGTGATGGGAGACTTTGTATCGAGAGGAAACCATGGACAAACATGAGCTGCTGGTTCTTATTGCATCTTCGCACGCTTGGCGCTCTAATCTCATAAAAATATCTTAACGGATAAAGAAGAACGAAAAAGTGAAGTATTTAAAACGTTTCCATCAGAGCTTCTTTGACATCCACTCACTAACATTTCTCCCAAAAGTGTCATATTTGTAAATAACCTCGCTGCTGACAGGATTAATTAATTTGTGAAAGTACTACCTCTTATACGTATTGTGACTAACTGTGTTTTCCCTTGGACAGAGCGGACAGAAACAGGGGCTCAGTAAATCATTTCATGAGTAAATCATGAGTAAACTCAAGGCAAAGATATCATCTGTGATTTGTCATTTTATTTAGGCCTTTTTTAAACATGCTTTTAGACATCGCACGCCACCTTGGAGGGAAATCCCTTTACAAAAACTTTGGGGCTTATATCTTAAAAGAGTTTTAGGCTTCGAAGGACACCCTGCATGGAAATCCTTTTACAAAAACTTTGGGGCTTACATCTTAAAACCGTTTTAGGCTCCGAACGCCACCCTGCAGGAAAATCCCCTTACAAAAACTTTGGGGTTTACATCTTAACAGGTTTTGGCTTCGAACGCTACCCTGCAGGGAAATCCCTTTACAAAAACTTTGGAGCTTACATCTTAAAACAGTTTTAGGCTCCGAACGCCACCCTGCAGGAAAATCCCCTCACAAAAACTTTGGGGCTTACATCTTAAAACAGGTTTTGGCTTCGAACGCTACCCTGCAGGGAAATCCCTTTACAAAAACTTTGGGGCTTACATCTTAAAACAGTTTTAGGCTTCGAAAGCCACCCTGCAGGGAAATCCCTTTACAAAAACCTTGGGGCTTACATCTTAAATCATTTTAAGGCTCCGAACGCAACCCTGCAGGGCAAGTGCTTAAAGAAAGCTTTGGGGCATGCATCTAAAGACAATTTTAGGCTATGAGTGCAACCACTCAGAGAAAATCCTTTACGAAAGCTTTGAGGCATACATCTTAGCGCTAGTCCTCTGAGTTGGCCCCCAGACTGGAGTCCCGAATGAGGCAATGAGGTATGGGAGTTGCTTTTGTCTACGGTACTGGCTTTCTCGCGTCCCTTGAACAAGTGATTATAAACTAGGGAGTGGCGACTGCGCATAGCCGGTCAAATTGCTCTTTGCGGTCGTTAACCCCGTCAGCAATATATATATTGTAACGTATACTCTATATTCACTTTCCTTTTGATTTTACTATCTCTTGTTATTTTATTTTACTATGTAAATTATCTTCTTACTGAACGAAATATTATTTCACCTGATGAATGAGATCTGGCAATGAGTGTAAGTCATGACGTGGTGGTAGCTAGTATATAGGCGCGTTCATCGAGACTTAGGGAGAGCTTTTGTTGTTGTTATGAGAGAGCGTGGTTGTCTACGGAGAGCGTTTATAATACGAGGAGAGATTGTGTTGTTATGAGGAGAGATTCTTCATTAGTGTAAAACAAGTTGTGTGTGTGCTTTAGTTGACCAAGAGTCTTATAATAAAGAAGTTACTGTAAGTACGTCTTTCTCAATTAATAGTTTTTGTCAGACCTCTGTCTGGCTGTTAGGTTTATAACTTTTATTAATTACCATAAATAACCAGCGTTAAGACTTTGTTTACGTTCATAATTAACTAACAACAACCTTTTTGAATTCACTATTTTGAAGCTTAGTACAAGTATATCATTAGCTAGCTGGTAGGAAGAGAATCATTCATATGAATTAGCTTAGCGGAAAGAAAAATAAAGCTAATTCATTATATATATATATATATATATATATATACGACCGTCACATAGCGGTATAACCACATCACCGGGATTAGAGGAACTGCGATTCCACACTCACCAACCTGCTTGGCCAGCATAGTGAGTTATGGCCAACTTCCCCTTCCCACAAGATGACTTTAGACTGAAAATTCGGCCCTCAATCTCCTGTAGCTGTAATGCACCTGGCGAAGGCAGCGGCCAGTGTGACAGGAAGGCATGGAGGAGAGGGCTCGGCCGCTATCTTTTGATGACCTTGGCTACGTTCAATAGACGATCTCTATCTTCTGATTCAAGGCTCCTTAAATTGGAGGAGGAACTCCGAAGAATCAAGTGGGACATCGTTGGGCTAAGTGAGGTAAGAAGAAAATAAGAGGATCCACTGAACTGAAAAGTGCACATTTCTTCTACTATCGTGGGACAGATACTGGCAGAACTAGAGGGGGTTGAATTTAGTATAATAGGCAAGAAACTGAAAGATAAAGTTCTGCCTCGTAGAAGTTGAAAGTTCTTCGGACAGAGCTGCACGACTCGTTATCCCAATCTCAAAAAGATACCAGACTCAGATTACACAATCTTACGCGCCCACCACAAGTCGTCCTGAAGAAGAAACTGAAGAATTTTACGTGGAAATTCGGCATCTAAATAACAAGGGCAAGCAGTACTTGGAGATCATTAGGTGATTTCAATGCGAAAAATAGGGCAACAGCATCAGAACGAGACTTCTATAGGTGAATTCCGTCATGGTAACAGAAACCAGCGTGGAAATACTCTTGTAGAGTTTGCAGAGGCAGAAAGGTTTTTCATCATGAACTGCGTTTTCAAGAAAAAGCCACATAGGAAATGGACATAGATACATACCAATGGGACGACAAGTGAAATTGATTTTATTATATGTAACAAGAAATTCGTCATCGAAGACTGCAGCGTGATAAACAGGTTCAACACAGGGTGTGAATATAGAATGGTGAGATGTAAGATGTACATCAACGGTAAACTCGAATGTGGCAAACTCATAAAACAAACAAAATGTATTGACATGAACAATGTTAAAAATCATCATAATACCTTCAAGTTGAAACTAAGGAATATATTCTTTGCTCTAGAAGGTCTAGCATCAGAAGAAGACATCTCTCAAGTTAACAGGAAACTAATCAAGGCTCTTATGGAAACAGCAACAGAAATAGGTGGTACTAAGAACAATTTACATATAGAGAAAATAGCAGTAAAACTAAAATGCTGATGCAAAAGAGAAGGGAGATGAGGACAAATAAAGGAAATGTAACTTCCAAAGTAGAATGCAAAGAGCTATGCAAGACAAAAATAACACTGAAGACATAGGGAAATTCAATAGTGAACTAGCGAGAAAAGCAATTGAAAATAATCAAAGCCTGAAGAAAGTAAAAGGACATCTCAGTAAGGGAAGAAAACAGATTATTGCACTGAGAAAAGAAGATGGTTCTGTAATAAGAAATAAAGGTGGAATTTGGACAAGAGTGAAACATTTGTACACACAACCATATGAAAGAGATGATGCACCTATTCTAGTCATTAAGAAAGATACCAGTACCGAAGTTCCTCCAGTATTCCCGTCAGAAGTTGCAGATGAAATTAAGAATATGAAACGTGGAAGGGTTCCAGAAGAAAATGAAATTACCGTGGACATTGTCCAAGAAGCAAGCGGAGAGCTAATTTCTATTTCTCTGCTTACTTCTTGAACAGACTCGCCCAAGTTTTCACTAGAAGTCTGAATGAAGAAGAGATTCCTGAGGATTGGAGCAATGTTACAAGGATCCTGCTACATAAAAAAAGGTGACATTGAGTATCTCAGGAACTACAGACCTATCAGCCTCCTATCAGTGGTTTATAAAATCTTCACTAAGGTTCTTTCACATCGCTTGAAGTCAACATTGGACATGGCTCAGCCGAGAAAACAAGCTGGATTCAGGAGTGGCTACAACCCCATAGATCATACTCATGTACTGTGAAAACTAACTGAAAGAACGAGGAACGTGAACTCCCATTATGCATGACTTTTATTGATAATGAAAAGGCATTTGATTCGGTGAAACCATCAGCAGTTACAATGGCTTTGAAATTCTGCGGTATTTAAGATGCGTACATTAGCGTTATTAATAACCTATATGAAAATGCAAAAACAAAGGTTCGGCTGTTTGGCGATACAGCACCAATAAACATTGGAAAGACAGTGAGACGAGTTGACGCCATATCTTCCAAGCTTTTCAATGCCACATTGCAAAGTGTCTTTCAATCATTGAATTGAGAAAACAAGATAATAAAGATTAATGCAGAACTCACCTTCGTTTTTCTGATGACATAATCATTTTTACAAATACCCCATTAGTGCTGCAGAGTATGATAGAGGAACTTGCTGACAAGAGTAAAGAAGTGGGATTAAAAATGAACTTTCAGAAAACAAAACTGATATACAATGCTTTTTCAAAAAGTGCAGATTTTGCGGTTGATGGGGAAAGGCTTGAGGTAACCGATACCTACATTTATCTTAGACAAGAGATAGCGAGGGTCGCATTGATGAGGAAATTAATCGGCGTATAAAACTTGGTTGGAGAGCTTTTGGAAGAAACAGTACAATTTTTAAGAGCAGTATGCCATTACGTTTTAAAAGAAAAGTGTTTAATCAATGTATCCTTCCAGGTCTTACATATGGAGCAAAGACATGGACCATAACTAAAAAAGACATACAAAGGCTGCAGACAACTGAAAGAAGTATGGAGCGATGCATGTTTGGTGTAACCAGGAAAGATAAGATGAGGAACTCTTGGATAAGGAAAATGACAAGAATGGAAGACATTATGATTCGAGTAAAATCCCTGAAATGGCAATGGGCTGAACATGTTTCCAGAAGAACGGACCGCTCATATATAACCGAAATTCTAGACTGGATTCCATGAAACGACCCAGAAGAAGACCACATTGTAGATGGGTGGATGAAATTTTCTAGAATGCGAGAGTGACATGGAGGGGACGGATGCAAGATAAACCGTTGTGGAAGAAATTTGGAGAGACCTTCATACAGCAGTAGATTGATAATGGTTGATGATGATGATATGCGTTATGCAAATCAGCGCGCTTGCAGTCAATCAACCTCACGTGCCAATGTCGCGAATATTATTATAATACCCGGGTCGGAGCTCTACAGTCCCTATTTCGTTTCATCTCAATATGGGAAAATCAAAGGATTTATGTGATTTCGACAACGGCCAGATCGTTATGACAAGAAACCTTGATAAGAGCATCTACGAAACAGTGACGCTGGATGGCTTTCCACGCTATGCAATACTTAGTCCCTATCAAAGATGGTCCGAAACAGGTGACACTTTGAGCCGTCGACAAGGTGTGGGCAGTCCTAGCTTCATTGATGCCAGAGGTCAGCGAAGGGTACCTCATCTTGTCCGCAGCAACAGGAGGGCTGCTATGGCTGACATTACCCATAATTTCAATTGTGGTGAAGGACCCAATGTTTCCGAACACGCAGTTCATCTTACGCTGTTGGTTCAGTGTACGATAAAATGAACACTGGTCCAACAGATGAAAGATTCTGGTCTGTGAGATGAAAGGGTCTGCGACGGAAAGCGCAGACCATGCGCTTTCAGTAGCAAACCCTTTCGTGTGCCTATGCTCACAACCCTTCACTACCGCCAATGCCTGCAATGGTCATGTAACCATCGACACTGGACCATAGAAAACTGGAAGAGGGTCTCATGGTCAGAAGAATCACGTTTTCTAGTACACCATGTCGACGGACGAGCTAGTGTGCGACATTTACCCAAGGAACCTGCATCATCTCGATGCACTGTGTGATGGATCGAGGCTGTTGGAGGGAGTGTGATGGCCTGGGTAATTTTTTCTTGGAGAACACTTGGCCCATTATCCCTGTAGATCGAACTCTGACAGCTGTCACGTACCTAAACATCGTGACTGACCAAGTACACTCCTTTATGGAGACAGTATTTCCTGGCGGGGATGGCATCTTTCAGCAATGCTCCATGACACAGTGCAAAGAACACGAGGGTGGATTCTATTTATTGCCATGGGCCTCAAATTCGGCGCACATGAATGTACTTATATATGTATATAGGACTGTTATGGCGTGATCTGACCGCGATCATATCGCGGTTGAGTGAAAATGTCCAAGCAGGAGAGAAAGGAAAGATTGATGGGTGTTATATAAGTATGTTGTCCATAAGAGAAACCGAGAGGCATTTAAACGTACCCAAGTCAACTGTTTTGTATGTACTGAATAAATGGAAGACACATGAGGCGCCTGATGCAGCAAAACGCACCGACAGACCAAAGAAAATCTGTGATAGAGGACGTCGAAGCCTCAAGAGAATCGTTACAGCTAGTCAACGGAGTACTGCACAAGACCTCAGTGTACAGGTGAGTTAACATGCTGGAACCTCGGTATGTACACGTACCATTCGCAGAGAACTTAATTCCATGGGTTACCGTGGTCGTGCGGCTGCTCATAAACCTTTCATCTCCCTTCGGAATGCTACTAGTTGTTTAGCATGCTATAAAGAACATTTATCGTGGACCGTAGATCAATGGATACGGGTCCTGTGGACTGATGAATCCAGATACACGATCCATCAACCTGATGGCCGTGTGTGGATATGGCGGTAGCCGGAGGAACGCTATTTACCACAATGTAGCGTTCCTACGGTCAAGGTTGGAGCTGGAAGTGTACTCGTGTGGTGGTTTTTTTCGTGATATGGTTCCGGCCAATTGGTTACCGTGGACAAACCTGTTAACCAGCACGTCCACCTCGATATTCTGGACAATTATGCCCTACCAACTCTGTGAAATTACTGTGGAACCGAGCCTTGTTGGTACCAGCCGGATAATGCACCGAGCCGTAAAGCAAAGACTGTTACGGCGTGGTTTGAGGATAATTCTTGTATCGTGCAGGGACTGGCCAGCACAGAGCCCTGATGTTAATCCTATGGAGCACCTACGGAATGAATTAGAGCGCCGCAAAAGAAGTTTGGAACCAAAGCCTACTACTAAGTAACAGTTAGCGACAACATTATGTACTGAATGTTAGCGCATACCTATCGCTGTGTTCCAAAACCTTGTCAAAAGCGTGTCTCGAAGTGTAAGTGCATACATTAAGGCCAAAAGTGGACCGACACCATACTAATGTATGTGAATAAATGCTATGTTGTGTTTCTCTTCTCGGTGTCCGGTGACTCTTGTCAGTATAGTGTGTATACTATGAGAGATATCAATTAGTATTCGATAGAAGAGAGGCAGATTTATGTATGTTGTTCTCCACTGCGCCCGAGGAGCAACAAGTTTTGAAACATGACAACAACATTTTCGCAGATGTTCTGTAAGCCTTGTCCTACACGTAAAACTACGCAGATATGGGAGAAGGCATCTTACATAGGATGTGTCTCTCATTTTAAATAGAGGGTCGCGGAAATATTTCCTATGGTTCGGCAATCTTTCTCCGAGATTATTAACATAACTCAATATTATTGGGTTGGAAAGAAAGTAATGTCCGATGGCAAGGTATCCGAAGTCGAATTCCCTGCCCCGACGCACATTGGCCACTGAGATTGCGCAGCACATCTGCATGACATCATCAGGTAGGTGGCTTAAGTCAGTGGCAGTTAGCCGTCAGAAAGCGAAGATTGTAAGCGCCAGCCACCACGGAAGCGGTCATGCAGCATATTCGCCATGGCATGCTATAGGAGTTTAGTTGCGGTAGCACCTCGCAAGTACTATGAGGAACATTACCAGTGTGTACCCCAATGCCATATCACATCGTCAGTGCTTTCGTTGGTTCGAACGGTTTGGAGAGGGAAATTTTGACCTGTCGGACCGTCTCAAAGCGGAAAGACCCGCAACAGTGGATATCAGCATGATAAAAACCTTAGAAGAGACCGACCCACGTGTGACCTCGCGGGAGTTGGATGAACAGCAGGGTACTACCCACACGAGCATTATCACGCACCTGCGTCAATTTGGAAAGGTGCACAAGTGGGAGTTTTGGTACTCCATCAACTCACAGTTGAGCAGAAAGCAAATCGCATGAGTGAATGCGTTTCCCTGCTTGCACGTGACCAAGCTGAACCGTTCTTGGACCGCATTGTGACAGGTGACGAGAAATGGGTCCTGTGTGACAATGTCAGTGCCCAGAAACAGTGGTTGGACACCCAAAACCGGCTTGCACCCACGTAAGCAAAGTCCTGCTGTCTGTTTCGTGGGACATGCGAGGTGTCGTGTTTGTTGAGCTGTTGCCGGACAACACCACTATCACTTTCGTTGTGTAATGCCGTCTGCTAGACGATCTGCACGCATAGCTCACGTCGAAACGACCAGCACTGTTCAACCGCAAGGGCGTCCTCCTCCAGTACGATGGAACGAGACCCCACAAAGAACAGGTGACCTGTCAAAAGATCACGGACCTGGTCTGGGAGGGTATCGTTCACTTGATCGAAGGGCCACTTGACCGAAAATCACTTCGCAGAAAATCATGTGATCGAAAGGTACATTTCACAAAAGGGTCATTTGACCGAAAAGTTCATTTCATGGAAAGGTCACTTCACCTAAAAGTTCATTTCATCGAAAGGACATTTGATCGAAAAGTTCATTTCACCGAAGGATTGCTTTACCTAAAAGTTCATTATATCGAAAGATCATTTCGCCGAAGGGTCAGTTTATCGAAATTTTTGGATTTTGTTATTAGAGATCTGTTGGAGTGTGTTGCGGTTTTTGAAAAACTGGCCACCTAAACATTATCGGATTGTATAAAAGATGCACTTTTAATTTCTATGAAACACCTCCCCATCAGTAGGTTTTTCGAAATATAACATTAATTACACACTGAAGAGCAATTGAATTAGAGACAGCTGGCGTTATGCAAATATGGCACTATGGGCGGCCCTGTAAACGGAAACGACATGACGTATGTAGCGATCCGACAATATAAGGAGTGATGCGACGGGAATCAGTAAGAGTCGGACGCAGTATGGGTAAGACGAAGGATCTAAGAGCATTTGATCGTGGGCAAATTGTCGAGGCCCGACGAATGGGTCACTCCATCTCGGAAGTCGTGCAGGCACTGTGGGATTTTCACGAGCCGCTGTGTCACGGGTGTACCGTGACTACATCGAATCCGGTAAAACCATCCCTGCAAGGGCCAACCGCCGTGGACAACAGCATGTGGATGAGCGGGGCCATTGTCGGCTAGCTCGCATTGTAACAGCGGATAGACAGGCCACAGTGCAAGAAATCACTCGACAATTTAACGCTGGTGCATAAAAACGTGTAAGCAGCCACACCATCCAGAACCATCTTCTCGCTGTGGGGTACAGAAGCCATCGTCCCACGAGGGTACCGCTGCTGACGGCACATCACAGGGTGCAAAGATTAGCATGGGCGCGGGAACATCGCCACTGGACCCTAGACATGTGGGAAAATGTTGCCTGGACTGATGAGTCGAGATTCACGTTGGTACATGCGGATGGCAGGATACGAGTGCGGTGCAAACCACATGAAGCGATGAATCCTTCTTGCCAGCAGGGTACTCTTCAAGCTGGTGGGGGTGGCATTCTCGTCTGGGGACTGTTTACGTGGACTGAAATGGAACCCCTGGTACGTGTGACATCGTCCTTCACAGGTCAACGTTACCGGGATATCCTGGACGACCATTTGCTCCCGTTTGTGCGTCTTCAACGTCCCACTGGAGACCTCATCCTGCAACAAAACAATGCACCGTGCCATCGCTCCCGAATTGTATCCGAATGGTTGGATGAACACTCTACCGACGTGACCTCGCTTCCTTTGCCAGCTAAGTCACCTGAGCCCAATCCCATCGAGCACATCTGGGATGCCATCGAGAGAGATGTTCGAGGCTCTGAACCCCCTCCATCAAATCTTCGTGAAATGTGGGAGCTTGTTCAGGGGTCGTGGATCCGTATGGATTCTCAACGCTTCCGATACCTTGTCGAGTCCATGCCGAGACGAATCGCCGCCGTCATGAGGACAAAAGGTGGTCCTACACGTTACTAGACAAGAATCTCTAATTCAATTGCTCTTGTGTAAAGCCCAGATCTGTGCCTTTTAATCAAATTTTAATCCTCCGAGCTCATATTCATAAGGGTTAAATAGGAAATCAAGTAAATAATGTTCCACTTTTACTCAACAACAAAGCATTAATTTTTTGACCGTAGGCCTAGATACAGGCCATTTTAACAGATTTTAACCCTGCTCATATTCATAAGCATTACATAAAATGTAAAGTAACTTTTTATGTAAACCTTATGAACATGACCACGCACGGCTGAAATGTGCTAAAAAGGTCTAAGCCAAGATCTAGGGACCTAAAATTGATTCTTTTTGCCTGAAATAATGTTCAGCGTTATTAACTTGACCTTTTATGTAAACCTTAGGAACATGAGTTCGCACGATTAAAATTGGGAAATAAGGCCTAAGCCAAGGCTTGTGACATATAATTGATTCATTTTGCCTGAAAAAATGTGCAACATTATTAATTTTATTTTTTATGTAAACCTTATGAATATGAGCACTGAACATGACTTTTATGTAAACCTTTTGGACATGATTAAGATTTGCTAAAAAGGCCTAAACCGATGCCTAGGGACTTAAAATTAATTATTTTTGTCTTAAAATTAGATCTTCGCGTTCTCTGTGACACGGAGAAATCAAAAGTGCAATTTGAGTATGATCCCCTAAAGTTTCGGTGGTCTGTCTGCCGAACTTGCACCATGCTTCAACAGATCCAGTAATGAAATCCAAAGTTTTCGATAAACTGACCCTTCGGTGAAATGACTTTTCGATGAAATGAACTTTTAGGTAAAGATACTTTCGGTGAAATGAACTTGTCGGTCAAGTGGCCCTTCGGTGAAATGTACCTTTCGATCAAGTGACCCTTCGGTGAATTGAACTTTCCGATCAAGTGACCCTTCGGGGAAAATGTACCTTCGATCAAGTGACCCTTCGGTGAACTGAACTTTCCGATCAAGTGGCCCTTCGGTGAAATGTACCTTCCGATCAAGTGACCCTTCGGTGAAATGAACTTTTCGATCAAGTGCGGCCCTTCGGTGAAATGTACCTTCCGATCAAGTGACCCTTCGGTGAAATGAACTTTTCGATCAAGCGGCCATTCGGTAAAATGCACCTTTCGATAAAGTGACCCTTCGGTGAAATGAACTTTTCGATCAAGTGGCCCTTCGGTGAAATGTACCTTTCAATAAAGTGACCCTTCGGTGAAATGAACTTTTCGATCAAGTGGCCCTTCGGTGAAATGTACCTTCCGATAAAGTTACCCTTCGGTGAAATGAACTTTTCGATCAAGTGGCCCTTCGGTGAAATGTACCTTTCGATCAAGTGACCCTTCGGTGAAATGAACTTTTCGATCAATTGGCCCTTCGGTGAAATGTACCTTTCGATCAAGTGTCCCTTCGGTGAAATGAACTTTTCGATCAAGTGGCCCTTCGGTGAAACGTACCATTCGATCAAGTGACCCTTCAGTGAAATGAACTTTTCGATCAATTGGCCCTTCGGTGAAATGTACCTTTCGATCAAGTGACCCTTCGGTGAAATGAACTTTTCGATCAAGTGACCCTTTGGTGAAATGTACCTTTCGATCAAGTGACCCTTCGGTGAACTGAACTTTTTGATCAAGTGGCCCTTCGGTGAAATGTACCTTTCGATCAAGTGACCCTTCGGTGAAATGTACCTTTCGATCAAGTGACCCTTCGGTGAAATGAACTTTTCGAACAAGTGGCCCTTCAGTAAAATGTACCTTTCGATCAAGTGACCCTTCGGTGAAATGAACTTTTCGATCAAGCGGCCCTTCGGTGAAATGTACCTTTTGATCAAGTGTCCCTTCGGTGAAATGAACTTTACGAACAAGTGGCCGTCCGGTAAAATGTACCTTTCGATCAAGTGACCCTTCGGTGAAATGAACGTTCGATAGTTGATTTTTCGGTGAAACAATCTTTTCGGTGTAGTGATTTTCGGTCAAGTGACCCTTCGGTGAAGTAAACCCCGGGCAAA
This sequence comes from Macrothele yani, assembly GCA_039090855.1. NCBI lineage: Eukaryota > Metazoa > Arthropoda > Arachnida > Araneae > Macrothelidae > Macrothele > Macrothele yani. The sequence continues at coordinate 121,010,559 of CM077003.1, forward strand.
TGAACCAAACGCGGTCTGGGAGCGGCTGCATCTCCCAGCCAATTCCTCGGACATTGCTTCAAGAAATAACCACCTTTTCTGGTCGTTGCAGGATTTCCTGGGTGGACAGCCTTTCACCAACCGGTACGATGTCGAACGCGCAATTACTCACTTGTTTGCGTCCAAGGGGCCACAGTTCTACAGGTGAGTTCAACAGCTGCCCGGATGATGGGAGCAGGTCGTGACGAACGATGGCGACTACATTTTGGACTAATTTATACCTGTATTTACGGTAATTAGCCCTTTTCTGTTGCCTTGCATTTGCAGACATTACTTTCTGTTCAACCCAATATAAAGCAACTGAAGCGTGAGAATAAGTGCAGTAGAACCCTTTATAACGGGGAACCCGAAACCTAGGTAAACACTCTCTAAATCCGAAAAAGATATGCATACGTGACAATATGCGTGTGCGCTTGTATTATGTATCCATATACAGTGCATCATAACTAATAGCGGTATAACTATTGTGTACTATCGGGATTAGAGGAAATGCTATCCACCATCAACAACCTGCTTGGTCAGCGTAGTGAGTTATGCCAAACACCCTGTAAAGATGATTTCACAACTTAAATCTTAGCTCTCAGTCTTCCAGCAGCTGAAATGTTCCTGGTCAAGGCAGCGGCCAGTGCGACATGAAAGCATAGGGTGCTAAGAATCACCAAAAGACCGGACTAGGCTGCCATCCAATGCTGACGTTTGCTACGTTTAACGGGAGATTTCTATCTTCTGATTCAAGGCTCCTTGAATTGAAGGAGGAACTCGAAAGGATCAAGTGGGACATGGTCGGTCTATGTGAGGTAAGAAGAAAAGGAGATATCATTGAACTGAAAAGTGGACGTATCTTCTAATACCGTGGGACAGATACTGGCTGGACTACTTGTGTTGGATTTATAATAAACATGAAGCTGAAGGATTTATAATAAACATGAAGCTCTAGAAGTTGAAAATTCCTCGGACAGAGCTCTGCGACACAGTATCCAACTCTCAAAGAGATACCAGACTCAGATTACGCTCCCACCATAAACATCCCGAGGAAGAAATTGAAAAAATTTACGAAGAAATTCGGCATCTAAATAATAAAGGCAAGCAGCACTTAAGGATCGTTATCGATTATTTCAATGCGAAAATAGAGCAAAAGCAACAGAATAAAACTTCGGTAGGTAAATTCGGACATGGGAACAGAAACCAGCGTAGAAATACCATACGTAGCACTTTGTAAGTTATGTAAGATTGGTTATGCTAAAGTTCCAAATATCCGGCTAAATAGATGTTAAACTAAGGTAAATGCGGTGCAACTAATTGTACCGGATAGCTCACTTTGAATTAAGGTCTTTGGGCCAGACGACACATATACAGAAAGTCAATTCACTTACGTAATTTTTTTTATTGGTCCAGCAACTTTAGACGAAATCCAAAACATATCACGGCGAGGTACACACGAAACTTCACATACCTTAATTAGATGTCGTACAATCAAACTCAGTAACGATCTAACATTCCTCAAGAAAACGCTGCATCGCACATTTATCTAACGTTCTTAACAGCACACACGTACGTCACTCTCGTTTCGAGCTCATATTGTTACCAACGTCATTCTCGTTTGAGGGAAAAGACATAACGTTAAGGTTTGAAAATATCTAAGAGAACGAACTCAAATTTACATAGAAAAAGAAACTCAAAAAGAAAGTTAAAATAGAATATACGTTACAATACTCTTGTATAGTTTGCAGAGGCATAATTTTTTTTTTACCATGTACTCCTTTTTCAAGAAAAAAACATGTAAGAAATGGACATGGACACATCCCAATGGAATGGCAAGTGAAATTTATTTTATTATGTGTAACAAGAAAATTTTCGTTGAAGATTGCAGTGTGCTGAATAAGTTCAACACAGGGAGTGATCATAGAACGGTGAATTGCAAGATGCACCTCAATACTAAACTCGAACATGGCAAGCTCATGAAACGAACAAAATGCATTTACATGATCAACCTTAAAAAGTATCATAGTACCTTCAAATTGGAACTGAGTAACAGACTCTCAGCTCTAGAATAACTAACATCAGAAGAAGTAGACATCTCTGAAATTAACATAAAACTAACCAAGGCTTTTATGGAAACAGCAACAAAAATAGGTGGTACTAAGAACAAGTTGCATATATGAAGAAAGTATCAGAAAAAAACAAAATGCTGATGCAAAGAGGAGGGAGATGAGGACAAATAAAGATGCCACGTCTAAATTATAAAGATGCCACGTCTAAATTCAACTGTGAACTAGTGTGAACAACAATTGAAAACAACCAAAGCCGGAAGAGAACAAAGAGGCATCTCAGTAAGGGAAGAAAAAAGATTATGGCGCTGAAAAGAAGATGGCACTGTAACGAGAAATAGACGCGAAATTTTGACAAGAGTGAAAGATTTCTACTCAAAACTATATAAAAGAGATGATACATCTACTCTACACATTACGAAAGGTAACAATACAAAAGTCCCTGCAGTCCTCCGAGGAGAAGTTACGCATGTAAGTTACAACATGAAATGGAGAAAAGATCCAGAAGAAGATGGAATTACCTTGGACTTTGTACAAGAAGCAGGTAGGAAAATTCAAACTAGACTTGCCCAAGTTTTCACTAGATGTCTCAATGAAGGGAAGATTCCTGAGGATTGGAACAATGATACAATGATCCTGCTATATAAAAAAGGTGGCATTGAGGATCTCAGGAACTACAGGCTTATCAGCCTCCTATCAGTGGTTTGTAAAATCTTCACTATGGTTCTCTCACATCGCTTGAAGATAACACTGGACATGGATCAACCGGGAGAACAGCTGGATTCAGGAGTGGCTACAGCACTGTAGACGATATCCATGTGCTGAGAGAACTAATTGGAATTGGAAGAACGAGGGAGTTTGAACTTCCTTTGTGTATGGCTTTCATTAGTTATGAAAAGGTCTTTGATTCCGTGAAAACATTAGAAGTTACAATGGCTTTGAAATCCTGTATTATTGAATATGCATACATTATCATTATTAGTAACATCTGTGGAAATGATGCAAAGCTTCAGTTTTTTGCCCAAATAAAAATTGGAAAGGGAGTGAGATAAGGTGACACCATATTTCCGAAACTGATGCTACATTGCAAAATGTCTTTCAATCATTGAACTAGGAAAACAAAGGGATAAAGATTAAAGGATATTATTTTCACCTTCCTTTTGCTGATGACGCAGTCATTTCTGAAACTGCCCCTCCAGAACTGCAGAGTGTGATCCAGGAACTTGCTGACAAGAGCAAAGAAGTGGAATTATAAATGAACATTCAGAAGACAAAACTGATGTACCATGCTTTTACAAGAAATGAAGATTTATAGATTGATGGGGAACAGTTGGAGATAACCGATACCTTCATTTACCTTGGACAGCAGATATAAAGCAAAGGTCACATTAATGAAGAAATTAATCGACGTACAGAACTTTGTTGGAGAGCTTTAGGAAGAAACGGCACAATTTTTTAGGAGAAATATGGCATTATGTCTTAAAAGAAAAGTGTTTAACCAATGCATCCTTCCACTGCTTACGTACGTAGCAGAGACGTAGACTTTAACTGAACAAGTTAGTAAAATCATGCAATGCATTGATTATGATACGCTTTCCAACATACCAGAAATCATTACTCAAGTTATGAGGATAATGGCTGTGGAATAAATCTCGCTCCTCTTCCCTGACCTTTAACCCCATTTCCATCATATTAAGCAGAATTGGTTCAGTATACCTCTGGAACAACATACTGAAGTTTTGTCGCAATAAAAGCATTTTAGTCAAGTGTTGAGGATAATGGCTCTAGAATAAATCTCCCTCCTGTGCCCTGACTTTTTACCCCATTTCGATTATATTCCCCACAATCGGTTCAGTATATCTCCAGAACGACATACTGCAGTTTTGTCGCAATCGAAGTAGTTTAGTTATGACGATAATGGCTGTGGAATAAACTTCGGTCCTGTGCCCTAACCTTTGACCAATTTTGATTATATTAAACAGAATTGGTTTGGTATACCTCCGGAACAACATACTAAAGTTTTGTCACAATACAAGCATTTTTATTCAATTTATAAGGATAACGGCTGTGGAATAAATCTCGATCCTGTGCCCTGACCTTTGACCCCATTTCGATGGTATTCAACAGAATTGGTTCAGTGTATCTCCGAAACAAGATGGTAAAGTTTTGTCGGAATCGAAGCATTTTTACATAAGTTATGACGCATAAGGGCAGTGGAATGGAACCTGTTCCTATGTCTTGACTTTTGACCCCATTTCGCTCATTTTCAATGGAGTTCGTCCCCAGGTGGTCCCCTACCACAAACTAAAATTTCATCGAAATCGAACCATTTTTACGCGACTTTTCGTGCAGACGGACGGACAGATAGACAGAAGGACAAAACTGGAGCATATATGCTTTTTCAACCTACGGTTGGAAAGCGTAAAAAAGACATACAAAGATTGCTGACAACTGAAAGCAGCATGGCGATATGCATGCTTTGTGTAACCAGGAGAGATAAGAAGAGGAACTCATGGATAAGGAAAAATAGCAAAAGTGGAAGACATGGTAAAATTCCTGAAATGGGAATGTGCTGGACGTGTTACCAGAAGAACCGATGGACAATCGAAATTTTTGACTGGATTCCAAGGGACAGGGAAAGACCCAGAAGAAGACCACATAGGGGATGTGTGGATGATATTCGAAAACATGCGAAAGTGACATGGATGAGACTAGCGCAAGATAGACCGTTGCGGAAGAAACTTGGGGAAACCTTCATCCAGCAGTGGATTGACAATGGATGATGATGACTATAACCTATTGCAACATTTTAAAGTCAGTTTTTAGCTCTCAAGCGAGGGCTACCTTGTATTACGGAAAGCACTTTGTTTTTTATTTAAGGTTTAACGACCACCGTGAGCAACTCAATGGACTATAAGCATTCGCCCGTGCCTAATTTAGGGCCACTGACTCCAGAGAAGGGAGAGAGCCAGTTTCGTACGACAAACACAACATCCATACCTCACCGGGATTCGAACCCGGACACAAGTCGGACGAATGATCAGAGGCCATCGCTTAGACCACTGCACCACCGGAGCAACAAGCACTTTTCTCTTAGACATTGTGTTACCTATGAAAGCTTAGGTTGTCCTCCTGCTTGACGGCTATGTGAGACAGACCGCTGTTTAACAACACACAAGTAGCAAAAGCAGCACCAATCTCCACGATGCAACGCTTACTTGGACGGTGAAAGGAGCAATGGATACAACTCCAGAAACTGTTATCTCCTGTTTCCCCTCGGGCCTCATCCGCATTCCGTTATTCTCCTATTTGTTTCTGCAATTGTCGCCTAGAAACCCACTCAACACATGTGCGTTAACCCAACCGACCCTCTTTTTGCCTAGGAGTGGGGTACTTTCAAGGCTGCATTGGAGTGTATGGCGGGGATTCTCTTGTACAACAACTCGTTTGTTGAGCATTTGATGTGCTCTCTTCTCATTGCTTCTCTATCCACATTCTACCACTTGCACACCAAGACTTTCCTTCGCTGTTGCAACTTCGTCCTGCATTCCAACGTTTCCATTCGTCCATTCCATTACAGAACGCAACAGGCTTTCGTTGCATCGTTAAATGTGTAATTTCGTTAAATTTTGTTGCTTTGTTTATTAAAAGTAATCATCTTAACCTTTCTTTCTCTCGCTAAATCTGTGGATTTGATTAAATTTCGTTTGTTAAAAACGATCAAATTAGCTTGCAATTAACATTTTACCGAACAAGCGTTCCTATTTCGCTCGTTAAAAGCGGCATCTCGCTAAATACGCGGTCCTTATATGCTGTATCTACCGTAATAATACAAAGGCCGTTCCATAAAAACTGAGAGTAATTTTTTTCGAGTTGGCAACAGTGCGAAGGAAAAAAATAACCACGCAGACGACAAACTGAATTAAGGAGATACCTATGGCAACAGTTATTAACCGTGGCAGATGATTCTGGTTTTGCTATTGCGCAATTGTTTAAAGTACGTCTGCATTTCGCCATAGAGCTGTGTTGGTGAGTGATTCAGGGTTAAGAAGTGAAATGGGTTGTGCGATACAATTTTGCTGCGTTTGGATGAAACCGCTCCAGAGACAGTTGATTTAATTAAAAAAATCTTGCAAAGATAAATGTTTTGGTGAGTCAACGATTTTTAGATGGCACCGTGATTTCAAAAAAGGGCGTTTTTCGGCAGAACCCGCTCGTTGGCCTGGACGACCTGAAAGTGTTGTTACGGAGCGTATTGTTAACACTGTTTGGGCAATCCTGCAAAAAGATCGACGAATGACGTGCGAAGACATAGCGGCGTCAACTAGTATTTCAAAGCAATCCGCATTTTACGCGACAAATTACTGCTGCATCGTGTGTGTTCCAGATAAGCCCGCATCACCTGACGATAGAACAATTATTAGCCAGAGTTTAGGTGTGTCATGAGTGGAAACAAATGATTGCGAAGGATCCAGACCTTCTAAATACAGTAATACCTACCGATGAAACATGAGTCCACTATTTCGACCCGCTCACGAAGCGCACAAGGAGTGTCTGGAAACACGCAGGCTCGGCACCAAATCAGCTGGGAAGGTGGTGATGATAATTTTCTTTGATCACAAAGGTGTAGTCTACCAGCATGCCGTTTCTCTACAAATTACTGTCAATGCTGAGTATAACATTTCAGTCTTGAAGGGTCTGCGACGACACATGCCGATTAAGTGACCGGAACTGGTGGGCAAGTGGACCCTACACCATGATAACGCCCACCTACATGTGGCTGCTTGTGTTCAAAAGTTTCTTACGAAATGCAGTATTGAAATCATGCCACAGCCTGCCTACAGTCCTGATCTCGCACAGTGCGATTCCTGGTTGTTTCCAACAATGAAGGAGAAGTTCCGTGGTGCGTTATCGTTATTCAAGCTGTACAGGGGTCGCTAAAGCAGCTTCCACAAAATGCTTTCGCCACATGCTTTGAAAAGTGGACTGAATGATGGGACCGTTGCATATTATTCGAGGAAAGATACTTTGAGAAATAACAATATACTATTATACAACTTGAAATATTTATTCCGTATGGTGTAACAATTTATAAACATACAACGACTAAGTGCCGAGCTTTCACACTCCGAACGGGAGGCTTTCTCAAGGCCAGTGAACACAAGAATATTTTCGAGAACAACGATAATTTAAAGCCTTGGAGCGCGTATCTACTACGTGTCTAGGTGATATTGCGTCTCGCGGAAGGTGGTGTCTTGTGACCTACCTTTCAGACATTCTCTCTCCTTTCCCCCTTAATATCCTACTTCAGTAAAATCTTCCACGCAGCCGAGAGTTCGAGGGAAGGGCTCTCGTTGCAAGGGTTGGGGTGCATGAATATTTCGACGCTTTCTCTAGTCAGTATTCCTCTGTAGTCAGTGTACCGAGCGATCCTCCTCATGTTTTTCCACATCGGTACGGCGTCATATTGGGCTACTTCTCTGCAAAGCGCTGTTTGTGTTTTTCCTGATTTTGTCCCTTATGTGTTCTTTTCCCCTAATTGTAAGGGATCTTTTGGTCATTCCGATGTATGATCGAGACAAGCCCTCTGGATAGTCTAATGGTATCTCATACACCCCAGCTCCAGAATTCACGTCAGGGTCCTTATGTGTACTTGTTGTTGCTGTGGCGAGGGACATTGGTGATTTAATTCCAATGCGTAATCCATGGCGCTTCACAAGGTTCTTAATGACCAAAAGATCCCTTACAATTAGGGAAAAAGAACACATAAGGGACATTAAAGCAGGAAAAACACAAACAGCGCTTTGCAGAGAAGTAGCCCAATATGACGCCGTACCGATGTGGAAAAACATGAGGAGGATCGCTCGGTACACTGACTACAGAGGAATACTGACTAGAGAAAGCGTCGAAATATTCATGCACCCCAACCCTTGCAACGAGAACCCTTCCCTCGAACTCTCGGCTGCGTGGAAGATTTTACTGAAGTAGGACATTAAGGGGAAAAGGAGAGAGAATGTCTGAAAGGTAGGTCACAAGACACCACCTTCCGCGAGACGCAATATCACCTAGACACGTAGTAGATACGCGCTCCAAGGCTTTAAATTATCGTTGTTCTCGAAAATATTCTTGTGTTCACTGGCCTTGAGAAAGCCTCCCGTTCAGAGTGTGAAAGCTCGGCATTTAGTCGTTGTATGTTTATAAATTGTTACACCATACGGAATAAATATTTCAAGTTGTATAATACTAAGGTGTAAGTTCCATTATTGTAACAATATAGTATGTTTCATGACATTATATGTCTTTAAGCAGAATTTTGTTTGTATTACGATTATCTTGGGTCACGAGGTTATAGTAGGTGAAAAGTAGGTAGTTGTAGAAGAAAGGTTGAGAGCTACTGATTTAAGGCGTTTCGGTTATTCAGTATCGCGTTAACACGATGGGAACATTGTTGAAGGTTCCTACTGAAGATCATCACTCAATATTCTCGAAAAATATCATCTGCCCCATGCTCCACAGTGAAAAAAATAATGAAAAAGGATTTGGGTTTAAAGCCATTCAAGCCTAGATATGTTAATGAGTTTCGTGTTAGAGATCTCTAACAAAAATGCATAAGGACTTTAAAACCGCTCTGTACGTTTTTCCGGAGCGCATCGTTATGTTTGAATTATTGATTGAAAAAACTAAAAAGAAAGAAAACGCTATTACATTCGTTTCAACAATGAAGATTTTCCCTGTCTGATTTATGTCGCGCGTCACGACGGAAAGATAAACATAACATTCGTGAATCACTTGTTTCTAATTAAGTTCAGATCTTATTTGAACAGAAATTAAATCGATCTGAATGCAAACAAATGAAATGGAATTTGATGATTTTGATCAAATTTCTTTCCCCCTCTCGCGAAGCATTTCTCCGCCAAACACATACTCATGTACTAATCATAGATACAGAAATCAGTATTAAATTTCCGAATGCGCCAGCATTCATTTACCGGGATTCTGCTGAAGAACGTATTTGTCTTGATCAAAAGCACGCCCAAAATCGAACCGGTAACTGGAAGAGAGCAAGAAGCAAACAAACCGCAACCGCGAGTAATGCATGTTGTTAAAGTTGTCGGAGAATGTTCTGAAATGATCGCTTGGTGTTCCCCATCGTAACACTTCAGCGCCATGTTTGAACAACTTCCAGAGACAAGAAAACGTTCTTATTATGCAGCTGCCAGGTGTAATTTGGGGAAATTAGGATCAACAACGGTGTAGCATTGATGTATACACATCTCACGGGATATTAATTTATGTCTAGCAATGCCTTCGTCGTAATAGGCGAAGAGCCTTGAACATTGCCACAGCGTGGTTGTATTGTGATTAAATCAGATGAACTACTGAAAACATCGTTTCTGAATCGTAACTAAAAGTGATTTTACAGACACTGGAACGGAGACAATGAGATTTATGCTGAATAAAGATTATTATCTGGGGACAACTTGAATTAAAATGCAAGTAAGAATTTCGTATTGCACATAGACACGTTATTCGCGTAATTTTATTTACCAAGCGCGAACGTCAAACTATTACTGATTTTAAATAACACTCTTTTAAAATTTGTGGTTAATAAAATAAATAAAAATATCAAAATTATTTAAGGAATGGTTGGTTCGGATGCTCCGGAGCAAGTGAGTGTCAAGCATATAAATGAAGAGAAAACATTTGGTCTCGTGTCGCAGAGTGTGGTACACTATTTACAGCAAAGCAACGTGATATTACACAGTGTCGCTGCGATGGCGTAGTGGTCTAAGCGATGGCCTCTGATCATTCGTCTGAAAGGGGTCCGAGTTCGAGTCCTAGTGAGGCATGGATGTTCTGTTTGTATTATGGCACTGGCTCTCTCTCCCTTCCCTGGGACCAGCGACCCAAAATTAGGGACGGGCGACTGCTTACAGCCCAATGAATTGCTCACGATGGTCGTTAAATCTCCAGTCAAAAAATATATATATATATATATATTACACAGTCGAGAGCGGTAATTTCTGTGTGAGCACATCACAGAGTTAAATTATTATTTATCCACATATAAAATTTTAGACTCCTAGAACATGATGCGTAATTTAATCGATGAGATCTCTCTCCGCAGAAGAGCTTCATTGAATTTCGTTCTATTGTGCAACAGGAATTATGATTCAAGAATGTTCCTCATAAACTAGTTACGTTCTTCATCACTATCTTATGTAGCTATACAAACATATGCAGAAAACAAACTACTCTATCACTACAAAAAATATTCGATGGATTAAATAGTATTTCTTGACAGAGAGCTGCTTGACGAAAGCACCGATGACGGCCAATTGCTTGGCCATAATTTGTAAAATCGGCTAGCGATGTAAGTTGTTGCTGCCCGTCATGAGGTACATTTTACGTACACTATATGGTACACGGGCACTCTTTCTGAGTAGTGATTTTGTTGTTTATAGTAAGAATCTTCTAATCAGAATTATGGCAAATGCTAATCGACAGCTTCCTTTTGTAAACAAAATGAAACAATTTTATTAGGAACTGCAAAGATACAAACACATATGATCATGAGCATAGTTTAAAAATAATATACTCAAATATGGTCATGCGCATAGTTAAAAAAATATATGAGCCATGACTATTAATGATAAATGATAAAAAATAAACTTATATCCTTTGAACTTCGTTGTTTCATTTGGCAGTCCTATAAGCAGGCATGGAATGCGATGTGAATGTAATTTCTCAGCACTTTGCACCAGAAAACACTTCCTAGGAGAACACCTCACAGAAAGTCACTTCATTGAGCATACAGTCTGATTATTTCACATCCAAAAAACACTGGATTACTCTAAATATGAGCCGACTACAGCAAACACAATCAAAAAGAATACAAACTCTTGGCGCACTAGAAAAAAAAAAAAAAAAAAAAAACACGCTCCCACCGCTTACGCAAAAGCACGAAGGCAACAACAAATGTATTTGTTGTTCTCTTAGCTTTGAAAGGTTGCCAAGGTAACACACAGTTCACAGTTGGCCTTATGCAAGGCCGTCTAGAAATTATAAAGCCATTACATTAGAGTGATAAGTTCCCTCTTTTAGACACGTCACTCGGAGACCAAAGTTTCCGATTGGTTTTCAATGCTTTAGTATATGACGTCAAACACGACGCAGACGTATCAGGCAGGGTAACATGAGAGGGACGTTTCAATGCCAGTCCTGAAGAAATCTGGCTCCCTGGATGCAAGAAAGTCCTGGAATGCAATTTGTCAAAATCCATAAACAAGTCGAAATGTGTAGATGTCAAATCAGGTGAGTAGGCTGGATGTGGGAGGGTTTCGTGCCTCAGCTCGTGTAGTTTGTGTTTCGTCATTTGTGACACGTGTGGTCAAGCGTTATCACGGAGGACGATAGGACCCTTCCTGTTCACAAAAGGTGACTATTTAGAACACAACTTCTGGTGTACTCGGTCGATTCCTTCCCAGTATGTGACTGAGCTAATGCTTTCACCAGCAATCAAGAACTTGCAGTGCATGACACCGTGAACATTCCACCAAACTGTCAACAAAACCTTCTTTGGTGTCAACCTTGGTTTAGGATGTTGTTTCTGTGGTTCACCATGGTTCAGCCACTGTCCAGATAGCTTACGGTGGTTATATAGCACCCACGTTTCATCATAGGCTACAGTGCGAGGTTACAGTCATAGGTTACAATCATACTTTACTCCTTTTCTTTGTGAAGTACAAGATAACAGCACATCTCAAACCGTTCTTGTTTCTGATGCTCCGTCAGTTCGTGTGGGACCCACGTAACAAGCTTCTTGACCTAATTGATTTGGTGGAGATGTTCGGAAATGAATGACACCGACATATTGTACTGTTTAGGGAGTTCTCTGACTGTGACGTATACAGTTCTCTGAGTAAATACAGTTGATATAGTTCTCTGACTGTGACGTATTGCCTCCACATTTGCTTTCAGAACGGCGTTATCAATGACCGAATGTCTTCCTCGGCCCTCCTTATCTTGTCGGTTCTTGTCATCGGAATGAACAGAGCGCTAGGTGGGCAGGTGCAAGCATCTCAGAAACGGCAAACCTTCTCGATTATGCAAGAACACGTGTGTCCATGGTGTACAATAAGTGGTGAACAAGAAGTCAGCGGTGTTCCTGTGGGAGGAAAGGACCACACAAGAACAACTGTACCGAGAATTTACAATGAGTGGCACACAAACAACAAAACAAGCAGGCAGAGGTGTTCCTGTGGGAGAAAAGGACTATGCAAAAACAAATGTATCGAGAATGTACAACGAGTGGTGCACAAACAACAAAACAAGCAGTCAGCGGTCTTCCTGTGGAATGAAAGGACTATGCAAGAACAAATGTATCGAGAATGTACAACGAGTGGTGCACAAACTACAAAACAAACAAGACAAGCAGTGTCAGCGGTCTTCCTGTGGACGGAAATGACTATGCAAGAACAACTGTATCGAGAATGTACAATTAGTAGCCCACAAGCAACAAAATAAGTAGTCAGCTGTCTTCCTGTGGGAGGAAAGGACTATGTAAGAACAACTGTATTGAGAATGTGCAATTAGTACCGCACAAACAACAAAACAAGCAGTCAGCGGTGTTCCTGTGGGAGGAAAGGACTAAGCAAGAACAACTGTATCGAGAATGTACAATTAGTAGTGCACAAACAACAAAACAAGCAGTCAGCGGTGTTCCTGTGGGAGGAAAGGACTATGCAAGAACAACTGTATCGAGAATGTGCAATTCGTAGTGCACAAATAACAAAACAAGCAGACAGCGGTCTTCCTGTGGGAGGAAAGGACTATGCAAGAACAACTGTATCGAGAATGTACAATGAGTGGTGCTCAGACAACAAAACAAGCAGTCAGCGGTCTTCCTGTGGGAGGAAAGGACTACGCAAGAACAACTGTGTCGAGAATGTACAATGAGTGACCCACAAACAACAAAACAAGCAGTCAGCGGTGTTCCTGTGGGAGGAAAGGACTATGCAAGAACAACTGTATCGAGAATGTGCAATTCGTAGTGCACAAATAACAAAACAAGCAGACAGCGGTCTTCCTGTGGGAGGAAAGGACTACACAAGAACAACTGTATCGAGAATGTACAATTAGTAGCCCACAAACAACAAAATAAGTAGTCAGCTGTCTTCCTGTGGGAGGAAAGGACTATGCAAGAACAACTGTATCGAGAATGTGCAATTCGTAGTGCACAAATAAGAAAACAAGCAGACAGCGGTCTTCCTGTGGGAGGAAAGGACTACGCAAGAACAACTGTATCGAGGACGTACAATTAGTAGTGCACAAACAACAAAACAAGCAGTCATCTGACTTCCTGTGAGCAAAAACGACTGGTCGATGTTAAAGGGAAACGGCGGCTGGAGAGGACTGTACGAGGTAACAGAAGAGCTCCCCACTGCGTCAAGTAACCGCGCAATACAACAGCAGTATCTATAGGAGAATTGCAGGATAAAAACCCCAGCACTTGTAGCAAATGAGCTATAACAGCAGACTTCTGTCGACTTCGTCTCTGCTAAAAACGGTGAATTTCGTCTACCATCAGCACGAAAGCATCAAAACTAGACCCTCAAGGACTGGAGAAAGGTAATCTGGACCGGCGAATCAGGTTTCCAGTTAACATATACCGGCGAAAGATTCAGAATACGGTGTCAACATCATGAATCGATGATTCTCAGCTGCCTTGCCTTACTACACAAGCTCGTGGTGTAGTTGCAATGGCATGGAGTCTGTAAGAGAGGGGCTATTTCCTGTAGGATAATTTACCCTGTCACGAGGCTCGAATCGTCACACAGTGGTCCCAGGAACACCGAAGTAACTTGAAAGTGCTAAAAGTTTTAGTTTAGCCCCAAAACTAAACACAATTTTACCTAACTGACCATCTGTGGAATGGCATTGAGAGAGACATTCGGCAATCGACATCCGATCCGCTTGGTTGAACGAACCTGTAGAACGATATTAGTACCTCACTGAGTTTTGAAGGTCAAGGGCAGTCCAACATCTTATTAGGCAGGTGCTCCACATAATTTGCTGCTTCAGTGTATGCAGTTTGTTAGGAGCCGTAGGTAATTTTATGCAAACAGGCTGATACGTCATGGGTTTCATTTTATGTAAATAAGGTGATGCATCATCATTTGTTGTCAAGGTACTGCGGTTGCATGATCAACGGGGACGTCGACAAGGGGATGCGAGTGTGGGCTTGAGCCCACCCTGCTGCCCATCCAGTTTAAAATGTGCAAATTTGCAGTATATTTAACTTTAAAATATAATCTGCAATTTGCCAAGCATTAAGTCTTGTGTTTTATTTCATGCAGTTCTACGTATTTCCCCCTAGGAAGTGCGTTGCTTACGTCTCTGTAAAAAGGTTGTTAAAATAGCATTCGCAGGACCTTGAAAATTCAGTTGTTCTACGTCTTCCGATTCCATAGTTTAAGCCTCTTTTCCATGTTTGTATGGCCAGGGGGCTAATGAGGAGGGTGAATAGAAATTTACTGAGGGTGTCACTACTAAATGCTCTGTTTATTTTTTTTACAAAATAGGGGATCCCAACACGGAAAGTTGACTGCTCCCGGACAGTGAAAGTGCAGAAAGTGGCTGACGAATGTGTTGTAGGAGAGGAGTGCAAGGCAAAGTCGCTGGCTGGAAGGAAGGAAGTTAAGGAGGGTGGAGGTATTGTATCTGCGTGGCACGACGTTACAATTTGATTTAGATAAACAAAAACGACATTTTCTTTTAAATAAATTGTTCAAGTACAGTGCTATTTTCGTAAGCGGAAATGCAAAATTTTGAAAAGCAATATAAGACAATGTGTTCAGAGCAAGTAAAATGTTGAAGGGGACATTCTACCAACACTTTTACCTTACACCAGTGGCATAACTAGTCAAATTCGTGTATGTCCAGGTGGAGGTGGTGGGATTGAACGAATTCCTTTGCAGCCGGTAGTGAAGAACATTAACGCCTCTCCGATGACGCAGTGGTGTCACTGGCTTATAGCCATTTGTCCGAGAAGGGACCGGGTTCGAATCCCTGTGAGGCGTGGGTGTTGTGTTTGTCTTACTGCACGGGCTCTCTCCCTTCCCTGACACCATTGGCCATAAATTAGGGACGGGTGACTGAGAGGCTGACGCTGATCGTTAAACCTTCAGTCAAAATAAATAAATAAATACAAAATAAAATAAAAGCATTCAAAATTCTGTCTTTTATGAAATAGAAGTCATCGCTCTTTCCCCGTTTATAAGTGAGTCACGGAAAAATCACCATCGGCCGCCACCGGGAATCGAACCCAGCGTCTTCCAGTTACGCGCCGGACATACTTTCACTGTACCACAGCAGCCTTGAAATTCTCCAGACTCGCATACGACAAACTGCCAAACCACCTGGCAGGTTGCTTTCTTTGGAGCCCCGCACAATGCTGGGGATTCGCCACAGATGAACAGCAGCAACTGAACAAATAACTCCGTGACTCACTTATAAACGTGGAAAGAGCGATGCCTTCTATTTGATGTTCCTAATTCACGTCAACTGTGTATTTAAAATTCTGTCTTTCAGTGTTTCGTAAAAAAAGTTTCTATCAAACATACCCCACCAAAAATAATGCACGCACACCCGTCGCCCCTCCTGATTTCGAAGTCTAGCAACACCCCTGATGATCAACTGAGCAGGAACACTTCCAGAAGTAGTTCGGAATATATTACTGAAGTTCTGATAAGAAGAAGCAATGTGATCTACCGGATTTTTAAGTGTGAGATAACAGTGGTTGCTCGGAAAACTGGTGCAAGTATCACCATAACTGCTGCACTTATGGAATGTGAATGGGGGACAGCAGTGACAGTAGTACAGACTGTGGTTGAAACAGCAAAATACCTCTATAGGTGAAAAACACTGTAAAAAATAAGTGGTGCGAATTCACGGTAAATTTCTGAAAATAACGTGCAGCAAATTTGTTGGTAAGTATCCGTCTTTTAACGGAATTTCCCATTTCAAAAGTTCCTGTTTGTTTTTTAACTTCCGTATTTTCAAAGATTTTCCGTAGTCAGTAATTCCTTTTGTTTCAGAAAAGCCCGTTTGAAGTTTTTCCGTATTTAGACAGAAATTTCGCACAATCCAACATGCTGAATATTTCAGCCCTTTCGTGAGATTCTTTTGCGCTATCAAGCCCAGGCCCTTTGGGTTGAAGCCGCGCGACTTAACTACTGAGCCAGAAAGCCTTAGACACACGTTAAAGGCAAAACTAATTGGCCGCTGAGGATTTTTTTCTCATTAATGTGAGTGATTTAGTCATTTTATTTTCTATTGGACCTCATTATTATTATCATTTTTTTAATACGTTTGTAATAATTTTTTTCTGTAGGAGGTCTTATTACAAATTACGTATTTTTTTCATCGTGATTTTTCGAAGCAACAGAATGATTTGTAGTTTGAGATCTTTTTTCAACTGACAATTGCCTTTAAGAAAATGTGAAATAGTATTATTTCACAAAAACTCCTAAATATAAAATTACTCTTGATAGCTATATAGTTTTGTTTTAAGGACTCCACATGCTGATACATAGACATCGTACAATCACCTGTACATTAAATTAAGTACCCGGTTTCTTACGGTAAAACAATTTACACTGCCTGACAGAGAAAATGCAGCACCACGAAGGCCTGAACGCAACGCCATGAAAATTGCAGGCTGGGTGCACACGTACAAATTATGCAAATTATTTGCATTTGTTGGGCAATGGCACGAACGGCGCGTGGGACATAAGCGGACAACCAAGCCCGTGAGGCCATCAGTCGAGACGTCGTCACCGCAGCGAGAAACGAGTGGTTCTGCTGTAACTGTG
Source organism: Macrothele yani (assembly GCA_039090855.1). Classification (NCBI taxonomy): domain Eukaryota; kingdom Metazoa; phylum Arthropoda; class Arachnida; order Araneae; family Macrothelidae; genus Macrothele; species Macrothele yani. The sequence goes on from CM077003.1 coordinate 121,027,522, forward strand.
TTTGGAAAACGAACAAGGGGTGCCAATGCCGTTAAGACGCCGTCGTAAGCGATTTCGTCAAACGGATGAGTTTACGAGAGCTGTCATCGTAGGCCTTCGTACCGCCGGATGGTCCTTGCGTCGTATTGCGGAAGAAACGCAACGTGATGCAACAACCGTCGGTTGCATTTGGAGACAGTGATCCCATAAAGGATCTGTGCAACGTCGTAGGGGGACCGGAGCACGGAAACGGACGTCCGAGAGCACTGATCGGAGCATTTTACGTCATACTGCAGCGGACCTACAGGCCACAACGGGCGACATTTTGCGGAGTGTACAGGGAGGTTTGAATGTCCCGGTATCGACACGGACAGTATCGCGCCGATTGGCCGCGTCTGGTTTGCTGTCCAGTAGCCTGTTGCTAAGGATACCCTTAACAGCGAGACATCTTCGCCACCGCTTGGCGTGGTGTCGCTCCAGAGCTGTGTCGGGTGCTGAATGGAGAAATGTGGTGTTTAGCGACAAATCGCGGTTATGTCTGACTATGGATGATCGCCGTGTGAGAGTCTGGAGGCGATGTGGCCAACGGGCTGATCGTCACACTGCCCGGCAACGTGGAATCATGGTGTGGGGTGCTATCGGCGCCAACAGACGCACACCGATGGTATGCATTACGGGCACATTGACGGCACGCTGCTATGTTGACGAGGTACTGAGGTCCGCGGCACTATTGTATCTGCAGGGTATCCCAAACGCCTTTTTCCAATAGGATAAGGCCCGGCTGCAAACCGCTCGAATCAGCCTGAATGCTTTACACGGTGTGCGGATGCTTCCGTGGCCAGCGCGATCCCTCGACGTCTCACCCATCGAGCATCTGTGGGATGCGATGGGACGTCCGTAGAGCACCCTCCCACCCCCGCAAAATGAAGATGAACTGTGGACTCGGATCAACACCACATGGTCCACGTTACCCCAAAATTCTATTGGGACTCTCACTGCCTCGATGCCACGTCGGATTCAATGCCGTATCGTCCAAAATGGGGCCACACTCCTTATTGATCATCCTGTATATTCGGCCACTGAAGCGTAGTCTGTATGTGACGATTAAATCGTTTGTTTAGGACCTACTTGGCTATCTTTGCGTGCAGTTTGGTATGTTTTTGAGCATTCCTTCATGGTGTGACATTTTCTCTGTCAGACGGTGTATATAATAGCTACAGCTGGTGCATAAAATGGGGAAGAGGAGATGAAATATCCTGTGATACAATAACCAAAATTCAAGCGATATACTATCCACAATATCCGATCTCACTACAGACTTTCAAAATAAAATTCTTCGACAGACAATGAAAATTTTACAGTTAATCAAACCCCGAAGTATCCCCGTGAAACTCTTTTTTAGCAGGTCTTTTGTAAAAAAAGATCATGCTTCTGTTATCGGGTTGTCCGTCAGTCCGTCCGTCCGTCTGTACCCACGGAATCTCTGCAACTATTAGTCCGATTTGAAAAATTCTTTTTGCATTCGGAAGCTTGAAATATGCAAATGATGATCCTTTATTTCATTTTTTTTACGATGCAAAATTTTGCCGCTAGGGGGCGTAAATGCAGATGATGTCGAATTCAAAATTACGTTTTAATCCACATATTTGCTTCTAAACATCCGATTGAAAAAATGCTTTTATCTTTCGATTCCATTTATGACGAAGAGTGTTTTAGATATAGTTTCCTTTTTAAATTAAGCATAGATTTTCCGCTAGGGGGCGTAAAAGTAAATTACATTTTTCCCGATAACTCTTCTCCTAAAACTCCGATTTGAAAAATCTTTTTTTCAGCGGATACATCTCCTAATGGAAAATCTTCTGCATATAATTTCGAATTTTTGGTAAAGAATACTTTGGCCACCAGGGGGCGTAAGAGTTAATTTTTGCTTCTGATGTATTTGCCATAAAATCTGAGCTTCTAAAATATCGATTGAAAAAATTCTTTCGTGGACCGATGCGCAACTCACATCGATAAACCTTTTCGGAATACTTTCTTCCTAAAATATCCCACAGTTTCTCCGCCAGGGGGCATAGATGTAAATCCCTTTTTTGTCAATACCTCTACTTCTAGAAGTCCGATTGAAAAATTCTTTCTTTGTTGGATAGTGTTTTCCGTGTGACATGTTTTTCATATAATTTCAAAATTTTCAAGTACTTCATAGACTTTCCGCTAGGGGGCGTAATGGTAAATTGCGTTTCGCCCTATATCTCTGCTTCTAAATCTCCGATTTGAAAAATTCTTTCTGCACCGGATACAACTCCTGGTGGGAAATCGTTTGCACATAATTTCTAAGTTTTGTAAAATAATTGTTTGGCCACCAGGGGGCGTAAATCTTAATTTCCGCTTCTGATGTATTTGCAGCAAAATATGAGCTTCTAAATTCTCGATTAAAGAAAACGTCGTTTGTAGACCGATACTACTCATGCCGACAAACCTTTTAGGAACATTTTCTTCTTAAAATAGTGCAAGGTTTGTACGCCAGGGGCGTAGACGTATATCTTATTTTTGTCAATATCTCTACTTCTAGGGGTTCGATTTGAAAAATTCCTTTTTTGTTGTATAGTGTTTCCAATATGACATGTGCTTCATATAATTTCAAAATTTTCAAGTAATTCCTAGACTTTCCGCTAGGGGGCGTAAAGCTAAATTGCGTTTCTCCCTATATCTCTGCTTCTAAATCTCCAATTTGAAAAATTCTTTCTGCACCGGATACAGCTTCTGATGGAAAATCGTTTGCACATAATTTCTAATTTTTGTAAAAAAAAAAAATGGTTTGGCCACCAGGGGGCGTAAACCTTAATTTCCGCTTCTGATGTATTTGCAGCAAAATATGAACTTCTAAATTCTCGATTGAAAAACACGTCGTTTGTAGACCGAAGTACTCGTGTCTACAAACATTTTAGAAACACTTTCTTCTTAAAATAGTGCATGGTTTCTGCGCCAGGGGGCGTAGACGTATATCTTATTTTTGCCAATATCTCGACTACTAGGAGTCCGATTTAAAAAATTCCTTCTTTGTTGGATAGTGTTTCTAGTGTGACATGTTTTTCCTAAAAATTCAAAATTTTCAAATATTTCATAGACTTTCCGCTAGGGGGCGTAAAGGTAAATTGCGTTTTCTCTGCTTCTAAAACTCCGATTTGAAAAATTCTTCCTGTATTGCATACAAGACCTGATGGAAAATATTTTTCACATAACTTCTAATGTTTTGTAAAGAATGGTTTGGCCACCAGGGGTCATAAGGGTTAATTTCTGCTTCTGATGTATTTGTAGCAAAATCTGCGCTCCTGAAAACTCGACTAAATTTTTTTTTCTTGGACTGATACCGCTCATATGGATAAACCTTTTGAGAATACTTTCTTCCTAAAATAATACATGGTTTTCCCACCAGGGGACGTAAAGTCACATCTTATTTTTGTCCATAACTCTGTTTCTAAGAGTCCGTGAGCTCAAGATTCCGTTACACCAATATCTGAGGGATTAAAGACATGATTGAAAAACTTCTTTCTTCCGTCAGATACTATTGTTTTCCATACCGGTTCCATTGCCTTTGAATAGCTTTGATAAATTTAATTTGCGTCAGAACGGATTCAAAAGACGTGTTTAATACACCCGAAAATTCTGTGTCATCTTTCTTGTTTTTTTCTTTTGATTGGAGGTTTAACGACCACCGTGAGCAACTCAATCGGCTGTAAGCAGTCGCCCGTCCCTAATTTAGGGTCACAGGTTCCAGGGAAGGGAGAGAGCCAGTGACGTAAGACAAACACAACATCCATGCCTCACCGGGATTCGAACCCGGACCCCGTTCGGACGAATGATCAGAGGCCATCGCTTAGACCACTGCGCCACCGGGGCTGCCCGTGACTCTCTCCTGTTACCGGAAATTTTTTCGTCATATGGATACGGGAAAAGTGAGAACGGAGTTGTTTCGTTAATATGAGAAGGAAATTGCGGAAAGGTTTCTGAAAATTGAGGATTTTCAGTTAATACATCTTGAAAACGATAATTTACCATCAATATAAGAAAGGAATTGCGGAAAGGTTTTTGAAAATTCAGAATTTTTCTGGCGTACGAAAAATCAGTGAAATTCGGAGGGTTTTTTTCCGTCATTTCACGAAAAAAGATGTATAAAAAATGTGCTTAATTAATTTACGGAAGGAATGACGGAAAGTGGCTCGTGAATTTCAGCCAGGTTTTTTTCGGGCGAAGAGACGAGTAACAGCGAGATCAATAACAAAGGATTTAAATAAAGGATAATGCCAAACGGACTTGACTCAATTCCGTATGTGTTACAAAAGCAGAAGACTTATCCATACAAAATTGCTGGATGTAGCAAACACGATAGAACACCTCCAATCGGATCAGGAGCACGATACTGAACGACTGCAAATGGGTTAGGCGGCCTGAAGAATAGCATTTTCATGTGCATCATACCGATGTGAGGGTAAATATTTGGAGATGGCATGTATCCATATTCCACGGTCACTACTGTCCACACTGGTAGATGTACCATAATGGCGTTGGCTGAGTTTTAGATAAGAATTTAGACCTCTTGATTTTAGTTGGGGCACTCCAGAATGCCAAAGCATTTTTTAGACATAGTTAGTTATCAAGATCATTCAATTGCGCGCTCTCTGTTTCTCCGTGTTAACGGACAATTGAAGAAGACAGTGTACTGTGCCACAATCTCTACGTTGTCCAAGAGGGGTTTTACAAACATGTTGGATTTTTTCTCGGCTTCGTTAGCCAGTAATGTCCCCAGATCTCATTTCCATTGAACATTTATTGAATGAAATCAAATGAACCCTCAGACGTCTACATTTTCTTTTTGGTTGGATATTTAACGACCACCGCGAGCAACTCAGTGGGCTATTAGCAGTCGCCCGTCCTTAATTAAGGACCTCTGGTTCCAGGGAAGGGAGAGAACAAGTGCCATAAGACAAACCACAACATCCATGCCTTACCGGAATTCGAACCCGAACCTATCTAGGACGAATGATCATAAGTCAGCGCTTAGACCACTGCGCCACCGGGGCGACAACGTCTGCACTCACTGTCACTCAATAGGAGTGAATTATAAGATACTATTAAACATGTGTGGACTGTAATACTCAACCGGAGGGATACCAAAAATTTAATAGAAACAATGCCGGTCGAGTGCCCCGGTGGCGCAGTGGTCTAAGCGATGGCCTCTGATCATTCGTCCGAAGGGGTCCGGGTTCGAATCCCGGTAAGGCATGGATGTTGTGTTTGTCTTTCGGCACTGGCTCTCTCCCTTCCCTGGAACCAGTGACCTTAAATTAGGGACGGGCGACTGCTTATAGCCCATTGAGTTGCTCACGGTGGTCGTTAAACCTCCAATCAAAAAAAAAAAAAAATATGCCGGTCGAATTTTTTTATTGAAGTTTTAACGACCCCCGTGAACAACACAATGGGCTATAAGCAGTCGCCCATCCCTAATTTGGGGTCACTTGTTCCAGGGAAGGGAGAGAGCCAGTGCCGTAAGACAAACACAATATCCATGCCTCACCGGGGTTCGAACCCGGACCCTTCACGGGCGAATGATCATAAGCCAGCGCTTAGACAAGTGCGCCACCGGGGCGGCGCCGGGCGAATTGCTGTTATTCAGTATGACAAAGGGGGTCCAACACATCCTTTGGTACGTGGTACAAATAAAATAACCACTTCATAGAAGCTTTTAATAACCACTTCAAAAGCAGCTCTGACTTTGCAGTTAGAGTTGTATTTTGTCTTTATACAATGGCCGAATGAGTAACATTCATGCATTTTGAGCATGTGGTATTCCAATTCTACCCGAAAGTTTCTCATTTTTATTACTTTTAATATACAATCTGGAAAGTTTTGACGTTTCGGTTTTGCCTTGCAATTTTAGTGTTTGCTTCATATGGAAACTAAAACAGAAGGCAAAAACTGGTCGCTATGTACTCGCATTTACTGTTCGCCGAATGGTAGAAGTAAGCACAGCAGAGTGATTGATTTTTTACAGAAAAAAGCAATTGCGTCGTCACTATACTGGAGGAAATAATTGAGAATGGAAATTTTGGAAGCGGAAGATCTTGAGTTTTTCAAAAGATGGGGCCGCGAGGTTTTCAACTTCCTTTCAGCTTCTCAGACCGAAAAATGGAAATATACAAGGATGGTTCAACGTTGAACTGGGCTTTTGTTGTAACTCTGCATGTTCTGTAAATTTTTACTATAACTCTCTATCTCATGTAACTTTCTGTTTTTTTTTGTTTTTTTTTGATTGAAGGTTTAACGACTACCGTGAGCAACTCATTGCGCTATAAGCACTCGCCCGTCCCTAATTTAGGGTCACTGGTTCCAGGGAAGGGAGAGAGCCAGTGCTGTACGACAAACGCAACATCCATGCCCGACCGTGATTTGAACCCGGACCCTTCTCGGACGAATAGTCATAAGTCAGCGCTTAGACCACTGCGCCACCGGGGCAGAATTTTTATTTTAACTATCCACTTTTTGCATATTTTATTGTATTTCTCCATCCTTCGCAACTTTTCATCGTAACTCGCTGTAATATGTAACTTTTTACATATTACAGCGAGTTCTTTGTTTGATGTTCCTGGTCCACGTTAAATGTCTGTATTAATTATTCATTCGCCTTCTAATTATTTCTTCAGTTGCTGCTTACCATCTTTGGTGAATCCCCAGCATTGTGCGGGGCTCCAAGAAGCAACCTGCCAACTTGGCTTGGCAGTTAGCGTGTGTGAGTGTGGAGGAACTCGAGGCCGCTGTGGTGTAGCGGAAGCATATCCGGTGCGTAACTGAAAGACCTTGGGTTCGACTCCCGGTGACGGCCAACGCGAATTTTTTCGTGACTCACTTATAAACGTGGAAAAAGCGGAGATCTTATTTTGATGTATTTTTTTAGTGTAATTCTTCATGTTCTGTAACTTGCCATTGTAACTCTCCAGGTTCTGTAGCTTTTTTTTTTATTGTAACTCTCCCTGTTGTGCCGCCCCGGTGGCGCAGTGGTCTAAGGCACTGGCCTCTGATCATTCGTCCGTAAGGGGTCTGGGTTCGAATCGGGCCGGTGAGGCATGGATTTTGTGTTTGTCTTACGGCACTGGCTCTCTCCCTTCCCTGGAACCAGTGACCCTAAATTAGGGACGGGCGACTGCTTACAGCCTATTGAGTTGCTCACGGTGGTCGTTAAACCTACAGTCAAAAAAAAAATCTCCCTGTTGTGTAACTTTTTATTGTAACTCTACAAGCTCTTTACCGATTGGGACAGAATCTGTTCCGTAAATATGTGTGAGCATCCCCTTCATGCCAAAAGTGATTTCGTCCACGCGAGACGTATTGTGGGAAGCATGGAGTCTGTAGAGGGGTAAGTGAGAGTCGAACAGCGTCGTACTGTTAAATTACGTGTGAAGGAGAAGATGAAAGCTGCTGAAATTTTGTGGAGATTGCAATCACAGTATAGAGATGAAATTATACCAGAGGCAAACGTCTACGACTGGTGCAACGAGTTTTTGGAGGGTCGAGATGGAGTAGCAAGTGAACCGCATGGACATGTGTCTACTACTGCTGTGACCGAAACGAACATCGATCATGTGCAACAGATCATTTTGCAAAACAGGATGGTAAGTGGCATAGCTGCGATAGCCTACATCAATGTTGGTAGTATGGAAAAAAATTACCTATGAACACCTGCCGTTCATTAAAGAGTGTACATGTTTTGAACAAAGGCGCTGCATTTCATCAGAAGTCGTTTCGTATACACTCAATGACAATGCAATTTGCGCACCAAGAAGGAAGCATCGGATTGCACTGATATTTTATGGACGTAATGGTACAGATGAATGATACACATGATCGCAAAAACAGAGCTGCAAGACAATTACAGAGAGATCTGTGGCACGCAGTTCGGTCATCTTCAATAGAGCGTCACACTGCCTCGTGCGGTGATACATGCTGCAATACGGTCCGGCATGGAGGCAAACAGACGACTGATGTTGTACTACAGCAGGCTGGCCTACATGTGTTGGACGGTGTGCTCCAAATTCCGGATAGTGCGGTACGGCGGCAGCCGGCGTTTCAACTGGTTCCACGCATGCTCGATAGGGGACATGTCCAGGGAGCAGGCAGGCCGTGGAAGTGTCTGGACATGACGTAGGCAGTCTTGGGTAACCCGAGCCGTGTGCGGGCGGGCATTATCCTGCTGGTATAGCGCACCTAGAATCCCAGCCAGGAATGGCAGCACATGGGACAGTAGGATCTCATCCAGATACCGATGGCCCGTCGATGATTCACGTACCACTAGTAGAGCTGATCGGCTATCCTAGGCTATGGCTCCCCAGACCATGCAATGGGGGAGGTGTGGCGCTCGATAGCGAGGTTGGGATTGTGCCGTTGACCCAGGGACCACCTGCACAGGCTGACACGGTGATCATCTGTCCCCAAAACGAAGCGGCACTCTTCGCTAAACACCACACGTCACCAGTCTGTGGTGTTCCACGTCGCTCTGGCCTGGCACCACGGCAAATGGAGCCAGCGATGTTCCGGTGTTAATGCCAGCGCACGTAAGGGGTGCTGGGATCGAAGATTCGCTTCCGCGAGACGTCGGGAAAGGGTTCGTGGGCACACAGGAGCCCCTATATCTGCCTGTATAGTGGACCGGGTCCCCGTGGGATCCGTTCATGCCTGACACACGATCCGTCGATACCCTCTATCGGTGGTCCTCCTGGTCCGTCCGGAGCCGCTTCGCAGTGTGGCAGTGTTATCACGTGTCCACTGCTCCTAACACAGTCTGAGGGTATGGTCAGAACAATCCACGTGGCGGGCTATACGGCACGCCGATCACCCTGGGGTTTTCAGCACGATGATCAGGCCTTTCTGTAAGTTGTGTAAATTGAAGTTTATGGAGTCTACCCGGCATTCTTGTCACTCTGTACTCTTGCCTGCGTCGGCCGGTGCTTTCGCTTTTATGAGGCATCGACTGCACGCCGCTTTATAAGGCTGCCGGACGTGTCTGCAGCGCCACCACAGGGTTTGCGGTCATGCACAATCGCACCAAACATGAATCATTTGCACAGCAGCTCGCACTCTAGCTATTTGCAAAGTTTCGCTCTTGTAGGGTTTTCTCTAGGTGCGAAATTTCATTGTCCGCGAGTGTAATTAGTCATCTGCACAGAGCTTTTGCATCACTTCAAGTTTGTGGAAGTTGCATTTCTGCAGAAGATCTTGACCAGTGACGAGGCTTGGGTTTGTCTTTTTTATCCAGAAACCAGGCGAGTCAGTTGTGAATGGCGACACAGAGATTCCTCACGGCGGAAGAAATTTGGGGCATTGTCGTCTGCATGAGAGCTAATGGCTATTGTATTCCACGATGCAAACAGGGGCCCTTCGTGTGGATTTTCTTACACAGGGGCAAAAATGAATGCACAGTGTTATGCTACACTTCTAAAAGGGAAGCTTCGGCTCGTCATCCGCAAGGAAATGCCGGGGAAGTTGTCAAAACAGGTTATCCTGTTGCATGACAAGGCGAGGGCACTCACGGATTACACATAACAATGACAGTTGTTACTACTAAAAGAGCATTTAGGAGTAAACAAATCGTTGCAGATTAATTAACAACTACAGAAGTGTGTCTTACATTATCTATGGCTGGAACCCCAATCCTTCAACATGGCTGGAGTACAGAGTATTCCACTGAGATGAGACAACTGTGTTCAAATGTTAAGGGAAGGCATCAAGGGTAGGACCCACAGTTTGGTAAATGTATTCTTAATTGAATCTTCTGTACAAAGAAAAAGAAAATCCAGATCAACCTTGATTCACCTGCGTGCATGTACACTGATTGGGCACAAATAATGTGGAATGTTTTCCTAGTAACAGGTAGGCTCACTTTTCATCCAGATAAGTGCAGTCGCACAGCGAGGCACTGAGTCCTCTCAGTCACGAAAGCGTTCCATTGGGGTATCTGCACTCATACTTGCACCGCCGCTTCTACAATTTCGTCACATTCCTGGGTAGAGGATACAAAGCTCCACAGGACCTTCCATAGTTCCTCAAAGATTTTCCACATGGTTTATGTCCCCTTGAAGGGAGGCCATTCCAGTCTGGGGAATGCTCTTTTAATCATGTTCTAGCCATACGGCTCTGTGGGTAGGCGCATTGTCTGCTGGAAGAGTCCATCGCCCTGTGGGTGCATGACCAACATAAAGGGATGCAGTTTGGCTGCAAGGGTGGACTCGTAGCGTTATAGCGTAAAAATACAAATTTGCTGGCGCTGGTATTCGAAACCACATCTTCCTGCTTTGGAACAGGGTTTTCTCCCGACTGAACTAGGCCGACTTTGGCTTATTGCTGCAATTTGCCGCTTTGAATCTTGCATGACTTCAACGGTACGTTACATACACATAACCCCACCCCTTTAAGAATGGCTGGGTCACAAAATCGCAGCTTCCACCGCAGACCGTGCTTAAAGTAGCTTGCTGTAGAAGAAATTCTGATTAAATCCGGACGATATGTAGAAGAAGCGTCACACATTTTTCGAAGCGTTGAAGAAGGAATTCCCGTTAATTCCAGACGATGTGTGGGAAGAACATTACATATTTTTCTCGAGTCTCACGGACAGGAGATTCATTTTTTTTAACGTCCGGGCGCCAATATAGCATAAAACCAAATTTTCCGGTAGTGGAACTTGAATCTACGTCTCTCCGCTCCGGTGCCTGTTATTCTCCAGACTGAACGACACCGATGGACCTTTCCTGTTATCTGCCCGCCACTACTTGACTTCCGAATAAGAACGCTTTCAAGTAGTTCCCGATTTCGAAAGTAGCTCACAGAGCCCTCGGCAGCAGATGTCCAGTGATCACGTGCTTCTCTATGCGTTCACCTATGCCCAGTAGTGATCACGTTCTTTTTTTTTATTTTTTTTTGTTGGAATTTTAACGACCACCGTGAGCAACTCAATGGGCTATAAGCAGTCGCCCGTCCCTAATTTAGGGTCACTGGTTCCAGGGAAGAGAGAGAGCCAGTGCCGTAAGACAAATACAACAACCATGCCTCACCGGGATTCGAACCTGGACCCCTTTCGGACGAATGATCAGAGGCCATCGCTTAGACCACTGAGCCACCAGGGCGGCCACGTTCTTTTGATCGTTTTGTCTGCGCTTTGGAATATTATTATGTTTAGTCATTCAGAAGGCATGTTCTTTTAACCGTTTGCGGTAAATTAAAAAATAAAACTCGTTGAGAATATAAAAAATAAATATAAAAAAATATTTAAAAATAAAGCTCATAGGAGCATGTTGGATTCGTACCTATGTGAATTTATGTGGCGAAAAAACTCAAAACTAATGATTCATTTTTGGAAATTATGAAAGATATCGTAGTGTATTGGCCCGCAGAGTGATATTGGTACCTATTTTGTAGCTATTTGTTTTCTGTATATCTTTTTTCTTTTATATTTCTTTTAAACAGCTCAAATTTTATTAAAAATGAATAAGCAGGTTTTTGCTGTTCATAGTGTCATTTTATACACCAACAAAAAAACAAAATTCCCGTGACATTTATCGTGAACTATTTTCTCTCATGTTGGGTGTAATCAGGTTTCATGTAAACAAAGCGGAACGATACACTCAAAATCTGAAACTGCTTGAAAGCGTTCTTATTCGGAAGTCAAATAATGTAATTTTATGTTACAAAGCAATCAGTGGGAGGCAGATAACAGGAAAGGTCCACACCGACTTTTTCTTATTGCTGCAACTTGCCGTTTTGACTCTTGCGTCACTTCAGTGGAACATCACAGCGTGGACTGTCCAGAGGTTTATCTATAATCGGGATAAAGCTAACCTGACTACACTGCTAATGCTAGGAAACCGATTTACCGACAAGATATCTCTTGTGTTTTATTATTTATCCGCGCACTAATTGGGTGCCATGTGCCGTGGACCCTTGCCCCTAAGAGTGACTTAAGGCAAGACAAAAGAAAACTTCCCGCGTTCCATCACGATGCCCTCCTTCAAACCACACACTTCCTCAACCTTGCCGTCCACCAGACAAACGATATCTAAATGAGTATTTTAAAACAGTAACGACGAAGAAAAGACAAAGCCATCATCTTCCCCCTTACCCTCAGGCTAATGCAATTATCCTCTCCCGCTCTCGCAGTAAATATTCCCCGTGTATATTGTATAGCCCTCTGAAGCAAAACAGAAGAAACAATGACGTCGCCAAAATGCGAATATTTGTATTTTTTAGATACGCGACCGAAACTGGTATCTTCGTTTTTTACGCTTTCCAAACGTAGGTTGAAGAAGCGTATATGCTCCAGCTTTGTCCATCCGTCCGTCTGTCGGCACGATAACTCGCGTAAAAATGGTTCGATTTCGATGGAATTTTATTATGTGGTAGGGGACCACTTGGGGACGAACCCTATTGAAAATGGACGAAATGGGGTTAAAGGTCACGGCATAGGAGTGGGATCCATTCCATTGCCCTTATGCGTCATAACTTGCGTAAATACGGTTCGATGTCGATGAAATTTTATTATATTGTAGGGGACCACCTGAGAATGAACCCATTGAAAATGGATGAAATGGGGTCAAAGGTCACGGCATAGGAGCCGGATGCATTCTATTGCCCTTATGCATCATAACGTACGTAAAAATGGTTCGATTTCGATGAAATTTTAGTATGCGTTAGGGGACTACCTTGGGACGAACGCTATTGAAAGTGAACGAAATGGGGTCAAAGGTCAGAACATAGGAGCGGGATCCATTCCACTGCTCTTATGCATCATAACTAACATAAGAAAGATTCGATTACGATTAAATTTTAGTACCTGGTAGGGGACCACCTCGGGACAAACCCTATTGAAAATAGGCGAACTGGGGTCAAAGGTCCGGATATAGGAGCGGAATCACTTCCATCGCCATTATGCGTCATAACTTACGTAAAAAGTGTTCGATTTGGATGAAATGTTAGTATGTTGTAGGGGCCTGCATGGGGACAAATCCTGTTGAAAATGGGCGAAATGGGATCAAAGGTTAGGACACTAGAGCGAGATCTATTTCATAGCCCTTTTGCATCATAACTTACGTAAAAATACTTCGATTGCGACAAAACTTTATCATGTTATTTCGGAGGTATACTGAACCGGTTCTGTTGAATATCATGGAAATGGAATGGAAGGTCAGGGCACAGAACCGGGATTTATTCCACAGCTATTATCCTCATAACTTGAGTGATAACTTGATTAATGATTTCTGGTATGTTGGAAATCAATGCATTGCATGATTTTACTAATTTGTTTTTTTGTACACGTATGTAAGACATTTAGAACATCTATATATCTATCTGTTTCTTTAGGTCTCAGCTGAAGCTCGAACACGGCTTTTAAACTGGAACTATATTATGCAGTGAAAGTACACATTCCATAGCTTTAACTGCATAGTCAGGTTATCTTTGCCCCGAGTATAGGCATCCCAGAGATCCAAACGTGTGCCACTGGAATACGCCCCAGACCATAACCGAGTCTCCACCAGCCTGAAGAATTCTTTGTTGATATTCCGGGTCCATCATTTCATGCGATTTCCGCCAGATCTACAGCTTCAATTTTGCGCGAAATAGCTAGAAATGGGACTCCTCAGATCAGGAGACCCGTCTCCAATCATCCAAGGTCCAGTGCCGATGTTCTTCCACCCAGCTGAGGAGTACAGTTCGGTGATTTGGCGTTAGCAATGGGACTCTGGTGGGTGGTTCGGCTCTTATAACCTATTACGGCAAGTGATCGCTTGATGGTCTTGGTGGAGTGGTTTCTAGCGCATATCTCTTTGAAGTTAGTGGTGATTTGTTCCACTGTCGCTCACCAGTTGGTTGCAACCATGCGAGATAGATGCCAACGATCACGTTCATAGAACACCTTTCTCCACACACAGCGCTGTCCACGATACGATGCTATTCCAGAAATGGCGTGCTCTTGACACTCTCTTGATACTGTCGAACGGGAACACTGCAGTGCCTGCACCACTTCTACGATGGAGTGAACCATGCTTCGGGGATCACTCTTACAAACTCAGTAAACTCACGACGTTTATTCACATTGACATCGAATTACCGTCTACGTGAATGCAGAGATGTCCTCCTACGTATATACATCTACCAAGCGGAGGGTTCGTCCACTAGCGAGAGGGGTGTCATCGTTGCGTTGCCCAGGAATCACGTATCCATGATTTCTGTTCTCTCTGGGTATATTTGTAATATAAACATTAGTTTTCAGTAAAAATAGTCTATTAAATCCAAGCATTTCTGTCTGAAAGTAAGTTTTTTTAATTTGTTTACAAGCAGTATACAGAGTGTCCCAAAAAGTTGTAACCAATTTCAAATAATGATAACTTTGGATACAAAACTAATATCAGCATTCTGTTTGTTGCAGGTGGTAAGGAATATCCTCAAGTTTTTTAGAAGTGAACCCAATGGATCCTGCGACGAAAGCACAGATTGTGGAGTGGTTTATTAAAACCCCATCCGAAACGCAGGTTCAGCGGCATTTCACAAATTTCCGAACAGTCGGCGATAGAGTTTGTAACTCCCGACCCTCCACCGCTGTGGATTTCCTTGGGCTGAGTTGGTAAATGGCACGAATACGCTCCACTTGTTTATCAGATACACGTAGTCTTTCTAGACTTTTACCTTTACACAAACATCTTGTTGCTTCAAATTTCTTATGCCAATCGTAGACGGATTGCCTATTCGGCGATATTTCTTGAAACGTGTTCTAAAACGCTGTTCAACAACAGCAACAGAATTCGTTTTGCTTAATTAAAGCACAGAGAACGTCTTCTCCACAGCATTTGCGGCTATCTTGCCTGACTGGTCACGTGACGGTAACACGTACAATCATTTAGTGACGACATATATATAATAAAATCGTTGGTATTGGTGATAGAATAGTGCACTGTGAGTGCAATTTAAATAGTTCAGGTTTTATAAAATATCGAAATAACCCTGCATTTTAGAGTCACTTAAGGGCACCGGGAAACTACTCAGATATAGTCTACCTATCACGATTACATCTTATGGCACCAATTGCTGACCAAATCGAAACACTGAAGTGCTAACGGCATCAAAGGTACCGGGAACTACGTCAAAAAACAAAAGTATATACACTATATTGACAAAAGTCACCGGACACCTAGAAGATAAACACAACATAGCATTTATTGAAATACATTAGTACGGTGTCAGTCCAGCTTTGGCCTTAATGTATGCATTGACCCTTCGAGACATGCTTTCGACAAGGTTTTGGAACACAGCGATAGTTATGCGCTTCCATTCAGTACATAATGCTGCCGCTAATTGTTGCTTAGAAGTAGGCCTTGGTTCCAAACTTCTTATGCGGCGCTCTAATTCATCCCATAGGCGCTCGATGAGATTAATATCAGGGCTCTGTGTTGGCCAGTCCAAACACGATACGGAATTATCGTCAAACCACGCCGTTACAGTCCTTGCTTTATGGCTCGGTGCATTATCCTGCTGGTACCAATAAGGCTCGGTACCAAAGTATTATCACAGAGTTGGTAGGGCATAATTGTCCAGAATATCGAGGTAGACGTGCTGGTTAACAAGTTTGTCCATGATAACCAATGAACGGTTACCATACCACGAAAAACACCCCCACGCGAGTACACTGCCAGCTCCAAACTTGACCGTAGGAACAGTGCACTGTAGTAAACAGCGTTCCCCCGGCTGCCGCCATATCCACACACGGCCTTCAGACTGATGTATCGTGTATCTGGATTTATCAGTTCATAGGACCCGTTTCCATTTATCTACGTTCCACGATAAATGTTCTTTACACCATGATAAACGACGAATAGCATTCCAAGTGGAGATGAAAGGCTTATGAGCAGTCGCACGATCACGGTAACCCATGGAATGAAGTTCTCTGCGAATAGTACGTGAACTTACCGAGATTCCAGTATTGTTACTCAGCTGTACACTGAGGTCTTGTGCAGTACTCCGTTGACTAGCTGTAATGACTCTCTTGAGACTTCGACGTTCTCTATCACTCAATTTCTTTGGTCTACCGGTACGTTTTGCTGCTTCAGGCACGTGTCTTCCACTTATTCAGTACATCCAAAACAGTTTAAACGCATCTCGGTTTTTCTTATGGACAGCCCACTAATATAACATCCAATAATCTTTCCTTTCTCAAAGTTAGTTCTCTCCCGCTGCGACATTTTTACCCAACCTCGCAGTGCGATATGATCGCGGTCAGCTGCAGGCTTGTTTTTATACCGTTTGCAGCTGTATCGCGTATCTTAACATCGCAGCGGATCCGTTCATTTGCTTTTGAAGGGGTGTCTAGTGACTTTTTTCAATATAGTATATATATCGCTAGAATGCAAGGCACATCTATGTATTATAGTAACACAACACTCCTATTATGTAAATGTTTTCCTTAAGTAAGACAGGGATTAAAGACAAAGGCACAAAAATGAACATAAAACGCTTTTTCTTTCATTCCTAAACTTTATTTTCCATCAGATACAGAAACAGAGGAAAGCAAAACCTTTAGATCTGCTCACCAACATTTGACCTAACTTACTAAACCAAGTGAAGCACAGAACACTTGCACAGAAATTTTATAACATGCTTTTTAATTTATTTTATTTTCGGCAAAATCTTAAATAATAATAACACTAATCGTAGTTATATTAGAAATTCATCTGGAAATGAGTATTTATTTGAGTTGATATGTTTCTATAGTTTGAACACTACTTTCGAAAAACTTTTTGCTTGTTTTTATTCTTCATATTCCAGAGAATAACAAAGTGGATAATGTTTCATACAAAAATGCAGATTCAAGTGATGGAAATAAAAACTTCGTGCAGATAAAAGTCAATGTTTTTTGTGCGACAAGTTTATAAGTCTCGGTTTCTTTTCTTTTTCTGTTCTTTTTTTCTTTTTTTTTCGTTTTTGCTAAATTCCCAAAAACTTTTGTCTTTAAAGTTCCGGTTTTTATAAATTACTCTGTTTGGCTGATGATTTCTCTGACCGTTGAAAAATCTGTTCATTGATTCCATGAAAGGTATATATACAAAAATTATTTTCTTTTCGGCAAAGTCTTATACAATAATAGCAGTAATCGTAGTTATATATATTCTTCTGGAAATGAGAATATTACATATATATATATATATATATAATAATGAAACTGAAAATGTTAAGATGGAATACGTTGAAAATTTTAAGACCTTCAAATAGCTTCATTGCTTGAAATTGCAATGTATTTTAACTGCCAAAATAATGCGAAATTGCAAAATGTATTTCAACTTCCACAATGATTTGTATAAAAGAAAAATATTCCTGAAGTACCCACAAAAAATTTTCATTCATTCCTGTTTCACCTTCATAATTTAAACACAAAGGAAATTAAATCACATTTATTTCCCTTGAGACGTAGTTATCTTCATGTGCAGCTTTCTTGGAAAGAATAAAACGCTATCAGATTTTTATAGGATGAAATTCTAGGAGCAGAAAAGCAAAGAGAAAAGAGCAAAATGTCCTTTGAAATCGGAGGAATAGCTGAGAGCTGTTTTTCTAGTATGCAAATGGCACTGATCAGCAAATTTCCATTTCTGGAATATCCGATTGAAGTCACTGCAACCTGTAACTTTCCAAAGAGCACTGGAGGGCAGAAAAGCAAAAGTTGGAGGTAAATGTGTTTTAATCCTTAGATATGTTGTTTTTTCTCTTTAGGATCTGTCTTAAAAATGTTGAATATTACCAGCGTCGTCTCAACCAGCGTTGCCTCAATGAAATGTGCCGCTTCGGCGCTCCGTTGTGAACTTTTCGCTGGAGAAAATTTACATAATGTTTTCGAATTTAACATATTCAGAACAACTGACATGAAAAATTTGATTGTTCTGCCCCATTCCAATTTCAAAATTTTTCGATATAAGGCATTTTAGTATCTTTAAAGCACTTAGCAATACAAGAAGTTATGGGGTAAATGCTAATTACATTCATGTTAAAAAATATTGGATAAGAACTGCCCCCTTTGTAAAACTGTAAAGTGTACTAGATTTTTTTACATTCATGTTAAAAAATATTGGATAAGAGCTGCCCCCTTTGTAAAACTGTAAAGTGTACTAGATTTACCGCGACAGATTGGTGCCCCAGATGCGCCTCCTAATCAGAATACAGAGATGAAAATACGCAAGTAATTTTTCAATGTCACCTACAATTTTTTTGAAAAAAAAATTGCTTCGTGAAATTTTTTGAGAGCGAAATTCCGCTTCACCGTTAACTGTCTCTCCAAGAAACTTCTTCCTTCATTTAATGGGAAATATAGCACTGAGGGTAGAGTAAATTCTGGGCCAAAATAATCTATTAATCCTTTAGAGAGACTTGGATACTCTAATCCCACCTGTAAATTCCGGACCAGAATACTGAAGCCTAAATTCGAGACCAGAATACTGCAGCGGGTTAAAAATCGGAAATGCCGGAAATGTACGACGTTTGGAAAAGTTGTGGCAGCATTAGGTTTGTCTCCACAAGTTTGAAAATATTTGTATGTAATTTTTCAGTTTCACCTGAACCGTCATAGTGACTAGTTCTGTGATGGAAGTTTTGCTATGAAATTTCTGCGATCGGTGACCGAGAAGGGATAAGATCGCTGATTATTTATAGTGAACTGATCCCGGTCGTCTAACAACTTCTGACTGATGACCTCCAGCAGCACCAGAGAAAAAAAAAAAAAAAAAAAAAAACAGACAGTCAAGCACAACAAGATATGCTTACTAACGATTCAGTTGGCTGGAAGCAAACCACTATGCCCCCATCCCCTCCGAAAAATCCGCCACTTTCACTTTAAATGGAACAGATGAAACGTGAAAAATTTAAATTAACACTTCCCTCCAACCCCCATTCTAAAAAAAAAAAAAAAACAGAATGGAGAAACCTTAATGAACAGCAAATATCTCAGAAAGTTCCCTCATGAAGACCGTCATCTTGGTGAATATTTTTATCTCACTGCTGATTAATTGCTTCAAAATCGTTTGTTTATTTTATACTTCAAAAAAAAAAAAAATTATATGCGCGCAAAAAAAAAAAAAAAAAAATGTGTGAGGGCTCGTTTTATTATGGACGGATCCCAGTTATCTGACAACTTCATACTGAAAACCTCAAACAGCACCACAGCAAAAAAATCAGACGTTTGCTTTTCTGAGATCTTTGTACCTACCCCGGTTCAACAAAGATCAAACGCCCGTTGGTCCAAATGCCTAGTCCCAAATTTTCAGGGGTAATTAAGTTCAGTCGGTCCCCAATTTACAGGTAGGATTAAGTAAAATTGGTCCAGAATTTACAGGTTGGTATTGTAGCGCACGGTAAGCTTAGTCCCGAATTTACCGATTCTAGGGAAAGGGGAGCTTCACCAAATAAACACTATGTTCCGTCATAAAGGGAAAGAAGTGAATGGGAAAGAAGATCTGTTAACGGATGACACAAAGTAAGATACCCTGTGGCCAAAGAGAAAGTTAGAATAAATCTGTGGTCAAAGAGGTAGACAGAATAAATTGGTCAGTGCTACTTTTGGGTAAAAATCACTCCTTGTTCTCTGCTATAAAACGAAATAAGACTATAGGAGCAACAGAAATATTTTATCCAACATTTAAAATTTTACAAGTGTTGCATTGTCAAAGGTGATCCCTATAGAGGAGGTGCTCTCCTCCCCTAGAGAAGATGCCCCGATGCGTGACTTACCGGCGTGAGCCGACCCTGAAACAGAAAAAACCGAGCTCAAGTCCGAACAGTTGCATAGATAAAATCCATTCTCAATAAAACGTTTTCACCACCGTCAAACGAAAATGGGAGTCAACAAATGCACAAGCTCGGCAGGTTTTTTTTTTTTTAAGTAATTACGATTTTTTAATGAAAAGCTAATGTGTTATCCCTGAGACATCCTGGTTTTCTGGAACAAATAGCTGAGCATTTTTCATTAGGATTTATTCGATTTCTACAATTTTGTGTCCATAATTACGTGTATTATGAGGTTTTCCCACTTCCTTTCAGTCTCATGAATGTGAAAATTTGCTCTAAATTTGATAGCTGATTTACCTCTAATATTTACTAAAAGTTTAATTGCACTCTAGTGCTATTTGAGAGAAGGTCTTGTTAGTGAAAACTAGTACAAGTAGCACAGATTGTTTCTCCGTGACATAACAGTTGCGACTATTTTATCAGAAAATAAGAGTGAAACTCACTACCTTTGACCACGGCCACTTGTATAGACATACTTGAGACTTTAAGTCATCTTAAGGGTGTACTACTATGGAAGATAAACAGCAACCTCCGCTACGAAAAGTAGTCTCTTGTGTTTAGTGCAAAAAACAACATAAATGTTTTTCAAAATCTTCATTATTATTTACTCAGTTGTTTACGAGGGCAAAATTGATATTTAAAACAATTTTTCAAAATGGCAGAGCGTTTTAGAAATAGTTTTGACATGAGAAATTACTCAGTCAAGACCCTCGCACTTTCGTTCGCTTACTGTCCAGCTAGGAAACGCAACTCTGAGGGGTGAAAATGGTTTTACAAAACTTTTGTTCCCATTGTTCGAGCCGACTTTGCGTACATAAGAAACCACTGCATTCTCTGGACGCTATGGCTCTTACGCTGGGAATTCTCAATAAACAAACAAATAAGATCTTATGCCATGAATGCCTTGAAGCAAAATGAACGATTAAGTGTACGAATACAAACTCACAATAACATTTATCTGGAATGGAGTGCACTAATTTTATTGTATACTTTAATAAGCAGAGAGGTGTGCTAAACCTTACATATAGACGAATGAAATTGAATCAGGCCATCTCGGGGAGCGACAGGTCAGGGATACAGGTTTCTGGCTAGTTTTCCGAGGTGGGCCCTAGTTCTAGCCCCAGATGAGGCACAAGTGGTCTGTTTGCCCTAATGCTCAGGCTCTTTCTTTTTCCTAAAACCATTTGCCCTAAGTTATGGCGAACGATAATTTATAGACCTTAGAGCTGCTCATTGTGCTCGTTAAATCCCAAAGCAAAGCAAAAGATGAATCTTAAATGCCACCCCGGTGGCGCTGTGGTCTAAGTGATCGCTTCTGATCATTCTTCCGAGATGGGTCCGTGTTCGAATCCCTTGAGGCAAAGATGTGTTTGTCTTACGGAGCTAGCTCTCTCTCTCTCTTTCCTTCGAGTCAGTGGCCCTAAATTAGGGACCGGCGACTGCTGATAACCCACTGAGTTGCTAACGGTGGGCGTTAAACCCCAATTAAAAAAAAAAAAAACAACTTTTGGTTATTCCTCATTGGTGGCGCAGTGGTCTAAGCGATGGCTTCTGGTCATTCGGCCAACGGAGGGGTGTCTGGGTTCAAATCTCGGGTAAGGCATGGTTGTTTGTGTTTGTCTTTCCGGCGTTAATTCGCTGGGTTTCTTGTTCACCCGGCATAATGTATTCAGTGTTCACTATGTACACTGCTGATGTCGAAACACGAAATGGCCGCCCCTGTGGCGCAGTGGTCTAAGGCGCTGGCCTCTGATCATTCGTCCGTAAGGGGTCCGGGTTCGAATCCCGGTGAGGCATGGATGTTGTGTTTGTCTTACGGCACTGGCTCTCTCCCTTCCCTGGAACCAGTGACCCTAAATTAGGGACGGGCGACTGCTCATAGCCCATTGAGTTGTTCACGGTGGTCATTACACCTCCAAAAAAAAACAAAAAAAAAAAAACACGAAATGTCTATACAGTATATGTCAACGTATCTGTCAACCAAGTCTAATAAAATAATAAAAATAAACCCCAAATAATGATAAAAGAATCAGTAAACAGGAAAGGTGAGCAATAGTGATCACTTTCAATTCCGTAACAAATAAAAGAAGTTAAATCGCATGAAGAGTTCTTTTTTCTAGGCCTAGTGGTCAACTTTCGTGACGGCCACGGGGAAGCCTCAGGTTCAATCCCAGGCCTGTACGAGCGCTCGAACCACTAAATATCCGTCGTGCGTCGGATGGGCACGTTAAGCCGTCGGACTCCAGCTGCTGGCCAGGTAATGAATAAGGGCGTCTTCCTCCCCCTTTCTACCTTGCTTCCGTGTGACTTTCCTATCTTACACTCCAGACAAATTCTCCTAGCTTCCTATTTCCAAGTGTTGTTTAAGACCTGGGGTGGGACACTCCCTTTCTAAAATCCTCTACATATGATCTGATTTGAACTCCCTTCCTAAAATCCCTTCCTAAATTTGAACTCCCTTCCTAAAATCTAAATCTAAATTTGAACTCCCTTCCTAAAATCCAAAATCCCTTTGAACTCCCTTAAATCCCTTTGAACTGACTTAAATCCCTTTGAACTGCCTTAAATCCCTTGAACTCCGTAAAATCCCTTTGAACTCCCTTCCTAAAATCTAAATTTGAACTCCCTTCCTAAAATCCCTAAATTTGAACTCCCTTCCTAAAATCCTCTACATATGATCTGATTTGAACTGCTGTTTTCTACTCTATGGTGGTGTCTCACCAAAGAAAAGAAGCGCAGTGCAAGAATAAAGATTTTTTTTTTTTTTGAGGTTTAACGACCACTATGAGCAACTCAATGGGCTATAAGCAGCCTCCCGTCCCTAATTTAGGTCCACTGGTTCCAGGGAAAGGAAAGAGCCAGCACCTTAAGAGAAGCATAACATCTATGCCTCAGCGGGATTCGAACCCGGAAGCAAACAAGACTTTTGATAATTGAATTCTGTCGTCTATTTGCAACGATTAAAATCAGTCGACCGCTTTGATTTGTGCAATTTAAAATAAAACACTGGAGCAGCTTTTTAAATTTTCTTTATACAAATGCTGAAATATGAATATCAGAAATATATTATAGAACAGGTTGTGGCTGGATTACCAAGAAAGGGGACACAAATAAAGAAGGTTCTGCATGATCTAACATGATCAACTATATGTATGTTTCAGTAAAGCGGCTACAGAAAGGAAATCGTGCGAGTATTATGTAACGTATTTGCTAGGTGCGATGCCGTAAAAAATCCAAGCATTGCGCCGTGTACCCTCGTGAAATAGCAGGCTTCTCATGCACGAAAGATTCTTGTCTGTGACCTCTTTGTTGTCTTACGCTCTCTCTCGATTTCCTTTCCATACAAGAGCTTAAAACCCCACGTTTTATGCGTGAGGGAGATGTCAACAAATCGCCTGTTCCACAGGACGTGAAGTGAGATTTGTTACTGTCTCTCTTGACTTCCCATCGCTTGCTTTTCAGAAAAAAAGGGGGCATGCGAGCGAACACATTTACATGTCTCTTGTTTTGGAATTCTTTTCCATAAAAGCGGCACTCTGGGAGAAATTCCAGCACTCAGACTTCACGTGGCCAAAAAAAAAAAAAAAAAAAAACAACAACAACAAAATAACACACACTGTAGCACTTTTACATGATAGAGCAATAATTTTTAGGTACGTTTGGTTCAATACAGCTTGGATTTCTTATTTAACAACACACACACCCAAAGGTTAACGTTAAAGGCGGATTTCAGGCAGGTTAGTACTGTTAGGAAAAATACACCTGAGAACGCTTTGAACGAAAGGCCCTACCATTTTGGATGTTCTGCTGGTGCACCAGTTAATTTCAGGGCCTCGTCTACAAGGTTCGATCCGAATCTGATTGTTAATCTCGCCCTTCTGTTACTTCTTACATTTCTTTAATTATGCTGCATTTGGCGACGTATTATCATATGCCTATTATTCACGTACTCAGCTGCTGTGAGATGTGTAATGTGAGCAAAATCATCTCGATTGGTAAAATTATTCACCTGTTTGCACCTTTCCTCTTCATTTCCCCCGAAATGCGGTAAACAACATAGACCTTTCGACTCTAAAACATTTTTCATCCAATTTGGAAAGGAGCAACCTTGTAAAAATAACTTAGAAGCCCGTATTGCGAAACAGCTTTTTTTCCACTTTATCAGCATCATTGTCAACTATAATCAATCCATTGCTGGATGAAGGTCATCTCAAGTTTCATCCACAACGGTATGTCTTGAGCCAGTCTCCACCATGTCCCTCACGCATGCTTTCGAATTTCATCTGACCATTTTCCATATGGTCTTCTTCCGGGTCTTTTCCTGTCCCTTGGAATCCAATCTAAAATTTTGGTTGTCCATAAGTGGTCCGTTCTTCTGGCAGCATGTCCAGCTCATTGCCATTTCAGGGATTTTACTTTGATCATGATGTCTTCTACTCTTGTCATCTTCCTTATCCACGAGTTCCTCCTTTTATCTTTCCTGGTTACACCAAGCATGCATCTCTCCCTGCCTCTTTCAGTTGTTTTCACCCTTTGTATGTCTTGTTTAGTACAAGTCCATATCTATGCTCCATATGCAAGAACTGGAAAGATGCATTGATTAAACACTTTTCTTTTAAGACGTAATGACATATTGTTCTAAAAAATTGTACTGCTTCTTCCGAAAACTCTTCAGCCAAGTTTTGCAAGCCGATTAATTTCTTCATCAATGTCATCCTTGCTTGATATCTGCTGTCCAAGGTAAATGTAAATATCGGTTATCTACAGCTTTCTCCTATCAACTGATAAAACTTCATTCCTTGTAAAAGCATTGTACATCAGGTTTGTCTTCTGAAAGTTTTTTTAGTCCCACTTCTTTACTCTCGTCAGCAAGTTCCTGGATCATACTCTGGAGCTCTGAGGTGGTAGTTGCAAAAATGACGACGTCATCAGCAAAACGAAAGTGAGTTAAATAATCACCAATAATCTTTATTCCTTTGTTTTCCCAGTTCAATGATTGAAAGACATTTTTTAATGTGACATTAAAGAGTTTGGGAGATATGGTGTCACCATGTCTCACTCCCTTTCCATTTTTGTTATCTATGCTGTATCCTCAAATAACCGAACCTTTGCTCTTCCATTTTCATAGATGTTATTAATAATGCTAATGTATGCATCTTTAGTACCGCAGGATTTCAAAGCATTGTAACGGCTGACGGTTCACGGAATCAAAGGCCTTTCATAACCTATAAAACCCATACATAATAAGAGTTCATATTCCCTCGTTCTTTCAATCAGTTCTTTCAGTACATGGATACGATCTATAGTGCTGTAGCTACTCCTGAATCCAGCTTGTTCTCTCGGTTGAGGCATGTCCAGTGTTACCTTCATGTGGAATATTGGGGGGGGGGCATAACTCACCACGCTGGCCAAGCGGGTTGGTTAGTGTGGGATAGCATTTCCTCTGATCCCAAAGCCCCTTTAGGGGGCTGTATAGCCACTCCTTGACAAATGATATTACAGTTATGTGAGCCTCTTTAGGGGACTATATAGTTACTCCTTGACAAATGCTATTACAGTTATGTGAGCCACTTTAGGGAGCTATATAGACACTCTTCTCCATATCATAGCCACACCTTGATAAATGTTAACTTCGCTTTCTCGCCGCACCGCGAGAAGGTGGTGTTAACATTTGTCAAGGTGTGGTTATCATATGTTTGCGCATCATCTGTAAACCTCAGGGTCTTAGCAGTGGAGTTACCATACATAGATCTAGGGGAACGGATATTAATTTCTTAGACATCAATCCAAAATGTGTAGTGTGTATTCAGTTCAAGTAAAGGAAGAATGAAGTGAAAGTGTTTAGGTGATACGAAAGGCTAAATCAGATTGAGGAAACAACGAAAAACTTTTTCAGACATTTAGGGGACATGAAATGCTAAATAAGCTTAAGGAAACAAAGAAAAACTGATGATTTAAATGATGTGCTGTGCAAGTGAGGATAACAGGAGTGTCGTCACTTGAGCGCGAGACTAGGAGCACAGTGAACGCCGCGCCCTCAAGCGCCCGAATGGCCAAATGAGCTACAAATAAATCCCATAATCATCTGCACTTCAACTTACGGAAAGGAAATTACATTAAAATATTTTTTTATTACTTATGCTTGCATTTACGAGTTCCAAATTAAGAAACGAGAGCTTTGCATGTATTAAACTAGTACACAAATTAATGGCCGACTACGTGTTTTTTCTGAACCATTTCGAATAGTTTATCATTTTCGAATAGTTTATCATTTCACCGCTGCAAATGGACGGGGCTGAGATTCTGTGACTGTTCTTAGCGTCGAGGGACTGCGCTTATTCTCACGTGCTTCTTTGGTTGGCATATATGAGAGCTTCGAAAGTACATTAGAACGGGTCCGCGGGTGGCCTAGTGGGCAACGTTCGTGACTGCTACGGAAAGGACCTCAGGTTCGATCCACTAAATATCCGCCGTGCGTCGGATGGGCACGTTAAGCCGTCGGACCCCTTTCTACTTCGCTTCCGTTTCACTTTCCTATCGGGCACTCTAGCTCAAATCTCCTAGCTTCCTATTTCTAAGGGTTGTTTAAGACCTATGGTCAGACACCCCCTTCCTAAAATCCTCTACATATGATCTGATCTGAACATTAGAACGGCATTTCTTTTCGATAAATAAAGCTTAATAGTTACCTATTGTGTACCACGTGTTTAGTTTTGCGTGCATTGCTGTATTCCCTGCCTGAATTACAAATTACATGGTTCAATTTCTTGAATTCTGCAAAGGTACATTGCAATTTCCAACACATTATATGCGCTTAGCCGTAACAATATAACTGCACACTTTTTTACATCAAGAGGTATCGAATGTGTTATGCTTACGCTCTGTACCCTGACTTTGTTCTGCGTTTATCGAATCCGTGGCTTAAAACTTCCGAAGTTCCGCCATTCTTAAGAGTCAAACACAGTGTCTGCAAAATCTATAACTGGTTCTCTTACATACTCATTTCACAACATAAATACTTTCATTTGATTATGATGAACTTATAATACTCTTACCATCTTCACGATTCATTTCATAAACAGAATAAATAACAAGAATATTGGAACATTATAACATATTTACATGACAAACGCCCACAAAAAACTTTTTACACTTATTTTAGTAAATAATCATGTGCATATTACATTAGCACTACATTGAACTTAACGGAAAAGTAAATTGCATATTCCGTGCATGTGAGCATAAATATTAAAAACACTCGGTGACTGGAACTGACGAAACCACTGTTGCAAAATTAAATATAAGAAAGTGTATTGCTTTTGAATCAGGAGTTTCTTTCGCAGTTTACTTCTTCAAGGATTCCATCACAAAACTGTTCATTGCTTCCATATATTATTACTGTGACTGAGCGTTTTCTGCCTCAGTTTTTCTTTTTTTTTTTTTTGTATTAACACACTGAGTATATATTTACTTTTTCAAAACAGCATTTCTCACAGTAGTCATCTACTGAAGAGTTGAAATGAACATACTATCAACATCAATAATACTTCAAAGTACAAACAAAAATATGTTGAACTGCGTTGATAAATTGAGCAAAATAAAAATACATTTGTGATTTCTGGGACACATATTTGAACTTCATTTAAACAAAACAAAAATAAATTAGTAAATAAATAAATAAATAAATGAGTAAGTAAATAAATAAAATTTTATTACAAAAATGTTAATACTTGACTAGAATTCATGACGATATATGGTGGTATCAAAACTAAATAATAAATATGTTACACTACCAATAATACAAAATAAATGAAACATCATCACAGCCATTTTAACACAATGCAGCTTCCATTATTTGAAATACGGTTTCAGAATTTTCATAAAAGCAAAAGTCGTCCAAAAAGACATTTACAACTCTGGTACTAAAAATGATCAAAATGAATTAAAATGAGATTCTGAAAATATACTATAAATGAACACTTGAGTAATAGGAATGTAATCATTATAAGTTCATTAAGACTTGTAAAATATTATGTAACATCTTCTTTGGAATGACAAGTTATTTCCAATTATTGCTTTGAAATACATTACTGTTTTTTGCATACAAGTTGCAAAAATACCGGAAAATCATCAAAATCGTGAAAACAGTTAATTTTTTTAATACAAAAGCTTTCAGAACATTTTCAGCCGGAAATAATGCAGTGTATTTATTATAACTCTTATAAAACTCCATTTATTAATTGCATTTTTTAACCGTAGGATAATGAAATGATTTTACAAGACATGAATAAATATGCGCTCTGTTCAAAATTTTTTATGTTTTTCCTAAAAGATTCCGGAATTTCTGTTAGAAAAAATCTGTGATTCCACATTTTCGGACCGACGCTGTGCCAACGTAGTTTTATAAAATTAGGTACTTTTAGACAATCCCAGTGATTTAGCTTGTAATTTTTTACACCGAAAGTTAGTGCTTTAATATGTGGTGTCATTATAAGGATAAAGCTTTTTCTTTTACTTGAAAACTTAATCCGTTGTCCTTATGCAAATGAAGTTTATCACTAACACCTGATCAATATAATGAAATTCTTGTTGCCGCCCCTGTGACGCAGTGGTCTAAGCGTTGGCTTTTGACCACGGGTTTGGGTTCGAATCCCGGTGACGCATGAATATTGTGTTTTTTCTTGAGACACTGGCTCTGTCGCTTCCCTGGAACCAATAGTCCTAAATAAATGAATAGAGATTTATGTAGAGGATTTTAAGAAGGAAGCGTTTGACCCCAGGTCTTAAACAACCGTTAAAAGTAGAAAGCTAGGATATTTCGGTAAGAGTGCCCGATAAAATCGGGGGAGAGAAACGCCCTTATTTATAACCGGGGGAGGGGTCCTACGGCTTAACGTGCCCATCCAACGCACGGCGGATATTTAGTTGTTCGAGCGTTCGTACCTACCTGGGATCGATCCTGAGACATTTCCGTAGCTGTGTGGCGTTAAGTTAGGAACGAGCGACTGTTTATGGCCTATCGAGTTGCTAAAGAAAGAAAAGAAAAAGTTCTTCTTGCGTTATGATTTAGCTCCTCTACAGTGACGGAGCCACCGTATGCGCGACTATAGTCGCACCGTGAACAACAATTAATAAATAAAAAATAAAAAAAAGCTAAGAAGAACAAGAAAAAACAGAACAATTTTCGAAGTGTAGATTTGTATAGATTCATGACCACGAAACAATTTCGGAAAACGTTATAAATGTCAATGTCTTCTTCTCTCCCTTTTTTGTTTCACAATTATTTATGAAGACCTGCTTGCAGCCCCGGTGGCGCAGTGGGAGGGTTCGAATCCCGGTGAGGCATGGGTGTTGTGTTTGTCTTACGGCACTGGCACTCTCCCGTCCCTGGAACCAATGACCCTAAATTAGGGACGGGCGACTGCTTATAGCACATTGAATTGCTCACGGTGGTCGTTAAACCTCTAGTCAAAAAAAAAAAAAAAAAAATATGAAGTATATTTTGGGAGGATAAAGAGAAATTCATCTAGCACACTTTAGAATAGTTGCGAAATTCATCTAGCACACTTCAGAACAGTTGCGAAATTCATCTAGCCACTTTTCAGTGTACTGCAACAGGACTCACCATTGGACTAGACTGAACAACCTCCAAGGTGCCACCGGGGCTGCATTCCATTCTTGTATACCCATAATAATTATCATTCCGGATCATCACGAACAATATAGTTTCCTTTGTATGAACGTTTACTTCACTTTAGTGGCGCAATGGAAAGAGCGCTTACCTCTTAATTGTCGAATCCCTGCCTCAACCAATATATTTTTTTCTTTTTGTTGTAATGTTCATGAACACACTTTCACCTTCGGATATTACAAAGAAAAAGAACACCTGGTTATTAAAAAATTACTACATATCTTATTTTCACCCCGTCATTATTGACGGGCTTTCACTCGATACTCATAATAATTGTATTGGAGGCAAAGAATTAAGGCCGGCCCGTTGGCACAGTGGTCTAAGCGATGGCCTCTCACAATTTTTTTATTGAAGGTCTAACGACCACCGTGAACAACTTGATGGGCTATAAGCAGTCGCTCGTCCTTAATTTAGGGCCACTGGTTCCAGGGAACGGACAGAGCCAGTGTCGTAAGACAAACACAACATTCGTGCCTCACCAGGAGGATTCGAACCCGAATCCATCACGGACGAATGGTCAGAAGTCAGCGCTCAGGCCACTGCGCCCCCGGGGAGGCACTGACCGTTCGTTGCAGTGGGCTTGGGTTCGAACCTCCAATGCAGCGTGGGTGGTGTGCCTAGCTGACACCACTGACTCTCCTGCCGCACCCGGGAACCATTAGTTCCAAGCTAGGGACGGGCGACTGCTTATAGCCCTTAGAGTTGCTCACGGTGGTCGTTAACACCCCCATCCCCCAAAAAAGTTTTGAACCTCTCCTCAGAAAATCTGGAATTTGTTCTGATATTACACGTGTTTACCCTTTCGAATGTATGGGATCTACGGAATGACACGATTTTTTTTATTCATTACTTTGCATTATTTTGCTCACTTTTCAATGGCCCTAAATTAGGGACGGGCGGTACTAGCTTCAAATACCCATGCGAAAAGTTACCTCCTCCGCCTCCTTAAAAAAAAAAATGGAAGAGAGTGAGCCAAATTTTTTATTAAAAATCAAATCGTACCTTGTTTGATATTGAGAACCACACGGTACAGAGAAATGCTGTTTTTTTTTTTAGAGACATCTCAGTTTACAGAGATGTCTCTTTTCCATGGCGATAAAATTTTCTAAAAAGCTTTTTTCCTTTCTTTACCTCCAATAAACTGTATTCTTTAGATGAACGTCAAAAATAAAGCACTTCTGTCGGGTGTCTGACTTTGATGACACACACAAAAGGGCAAGTAAAGATTTTATCAATGAAAATAAAATATTCCAGGACTTATTAGGTCTAACGTCGGAGATTTCACAAAATGCCGTGTTTTTATGACCTTGACTTCAAAAAATCAAGGTTATAGCAAAAAAACAAGACAATAAAGCGATTTCAAGACCCGATCGCTGCAATTTTTGCTGAAACAAGCTGGACACCCATCACATAGTGACGATTCGTTGAGTGAATAATCGGGGCTCGTAAATGGGTCAATCAATTAGTTTCAGAAGAAACAGTTCATCGGCAAGTTTGGAAACAGCCCAAAATTTTATCACGAAAAAGTTGCCTTTATTATGTTCATCTCTCAGTCGACTTTTTTTTTTTTTTAACTTCGCAATTTTTCACTCGCACGCGCTTATTTAATGGAAACAATGGCAGGCAGCAGTGGCAAGTGCACCTTAGCTTCGGAGATCGCGAAGTCGCACGACATGACCATCGGGTGTTGGTCGACTTCGTGGTGTTGACAGCCGTAGCTTAAGAAGCATAATATTATTCCATTTTTCCTCCTGTTCGGGACACATGTCCGCATTCACCGCCTGTTTGTCTCATAGCTGTTGTTCGGAATAATGTAACCAACCGAAACTGAGCGCAAGCGAAAATAGAGAACGCAGCTTTATGCTCTGAATCCACACGTGTGTGTGTGTGAGAGAGAGAGAGAGAGAGTGAGAGAGCTGGGCGCTTGCTTGTGAGCTCACTGCTGCTGTCTGTGCGCCCTCCCCATTGCAGGCCACAGAATGTGCTGCAGGTGGACCTTAATTAACTCAGCTTCATGCTCGAGGCTAATTTCCGAGACTTTGTGCATAATTAACGAGGTACGCTCGAAATGCTTGAATGGATTTTGAATGGGGGGATAGGGCAGCGCAGTACTGAGTGATAAATATGGCGAAAACTGCAATTAACTGGCAAACGGTTTCCCCCTCGTCCTTTTCCCTCTTTTCGTTCGAGTTTTGAACAATTCTTTTCTTTTTGGACTGGCAACAGAAACTACCTCGCACCATCGCGCGCGGGCTCTTTCTCGTAGCTGCTGGTTCGGCCTACGTTCTAAGTTCCTCCTGTGTTCCAGGGTGGGAAACACCAACACCGTTAGGCTCTCATTACGGATCAAATGACTCTACAAAACAAAAGCAGCACAACCGTCACTTTGCCGTGCGCCATGTTTTCGAGACAGCGAACTTCGCTCACAAGCCAACCCCAGACGAATGGCAGCGCTTCGAGTTTTTGGGAAAATTTGTTTCGATTTTGAAAGGAAATGCCTGAACATCAAATAAGCATTAGGTGACAAATATTGCGTCTCTGGAACAATCAGTAATAAATGAGAGAGAAAATGGTAGCCTTTCCGCTGACGTTGCGAAGTATTGAATGGTACTAATCGCTACCGTAATCTTAATCGCGCAGATTTTCAGAAAAATTTTTGCTCACGCCCTTTATTTCGAGCAAAGTTATCGCTTTCAAAATATTTCCTGGTGTACCCCTACCCCCCGTTTCTATAGAACTTTTCTGCTCTGATAACATTCACGATGGATGAATCACGAAGATTAAAAGCTAAAAGATATTTTATGTAATGTTTATTTTACATGGACACGCAGAAAGAGAATGTAAGGATATTAAAAATGACAAGTTGCTATTCTTTTTCATGACAGTATCTCCCCAGCTTTTAATTCAAAATAGGCAATTTCGTAAATGAGCCTAAATGTCTAAGAGCTGGCTCCTGACAGTTCATCCGAGTGGACTCGAGTTCGAATCTCGGATGGGTCATGGGCGGTGTGTCTATCTTACGGTGTTGAATCTCTCCCTTCCCTGCAACTAGAGGCCCTAAATTAAGATTGGATGGATTGGATTGTAGGTTTAACGACCACCGTGAGCAACTCAATGGGCTATAAGCAGTCGCCCGTCCCTAATTTAGGGTCACTGGTTCCAGGGAAGGGAGAGAGCCAGTGCCGTAAGACAAACACAACATCCATGCCTGACCGGGATTCGAACCCGGACCCTTTACGGACGAATGATCAGATGCCAGCGCCTTAGACCACTGCGCCACCGGGGCGGCCCCTAAATTAGGGACGAATGAATGCTTATAGCCCTTAGAGTTGAAAGGTGGTCGTTAAATTCGGAAGAGGAACCAAAGCCGCCCCGACGCAGTGGTCTAAGCGATGGCCTCTGATGATTCGTCCGAAAGAGGTCCGGGTTCGAATCCCGATGAGGCATTGGTGTTGTGTTCGTCCAACGGCACTGGCTCTGTCCCTTTCCTGGAACCAGTGACCCTAAATTAGGGACAGGCGGCTGCTTATAGCCCATTGAGTTGCTCACGGTGGCCGTTAAACCTCCAATCATACACACACACAAAAAAAGAGGAACCAATATCAATGAAAAAGGAGCATGTTAGTACCTCTCTTGCCACTATGGTGGACGAGAGGTCCCAGGCGCTGGTTTCTGGGAAGTAGTACAGCCTGGGGCTGGAGCTCGAGTTCCTGCTGAGGCATGGGTGGTGCGCCTGCCCAGGTACAGTTTCTCCCGCCCCCTCTCCTGGAAACCTTGACTGCAACTTAGAAAGGAAAAAACTGCGTACAGAGTCAAGAGCTGCTCATAGTGATCGTTAAACCCCGAAAAAAAAAAGCAAAAAGTACTGCCGTTGCCTAACATATGACAACATTAAAGATATACGGAAGCATCTTAGCTGTCCCAGTGGTCAGAAAAGCAGGTTTCTGGCCTGCCGTTCGAGCTGGGTTCGGATTCGAGCCCCGGGTGAGGCACGTTTGGTGTGGTGAGTTACAACTCTGGCTGTTTTTCTTGCTGGGAACAGTCGCTGTGCCAGACCCATCTCTGACTATTTAGACGAGCCCGGGTTCGAATCCCGGTGAGGCGTGAATGTTGTGGTTGTCTTACGGCACTGGCTCTCTCCCTTCCCTGAAGTAAATGGCGCTAAATTAAGGACGGAAAACTGTTTATATCCCATCGAGCTGCTCACAGTGGTCGTTTCTCTCCCTCCTTCCCGAAAAACAACAAAAAAAAAATACTCAAAAAACAACTCCCCCAGAAACCAGTGGATCCCGCATAGAGACAGGCGACAGCTGATAGAATTCGAGTTTCTCACAGTGGTCTTTAAATCCGGGAACAGCGAAATAAAACAAAAGCGTATCACTTTTGGATTCAAGTTGTGGATCCAAAAGTGATACACTTTTGGATTCAAGTTGTGGATCACAGATATCGTTCAGCAGAGGCGTAACTAGGCATTCCTGCGCCCGGGGCAAACCACAAAATATTGAGCATCCCCACCTGTCTTTGTTGTCTATATCGAGTAGCCTTTAGAAAATCTTTAACAATGTGTACAACATCCTTATATATATATAATAATGATGATATATGATAATAAATAAATATGGATGACGCCTCTGATAATAAATATGGATGATACATACTGTATATGATTACTAATTTAATAGTATTACTAATATAAGTTATATATATAGAAAGAGAGTTATCATATTATATTAGTAATACTGTAGTCAGGTAGTGTCATACACTTCTCGACATAACACAGAATTAACGTTATACTCCGATGTCCCCTCTCCTTTCAACAATGCCCCTCACTTTACGCGAGAGGTACAATCAAACTATGACTGTTTCAGTAGCTTTTCGCCATTGCATGTGAGTTCGGATCTTCGGTACCACATGAAATGGACCAACTTTGGCTGGTAGTAATGGTTCCCAGCAACGCAAATGATCGAATAGCCCCCAGAGAATCTTCGATCATGTGAGCAACATCCTTATGTTGCAACGGAGTTGATCCAACCAAAGAAACGCCACGTGCCCTATTGTTGCCGATGAAGGCCGTAGTTCTTTTTTAGTTCGACTGATTGTATAACCGCTTCTTCATTCCTGAATGCGAACAATTAGAATCCTCTGAACATTTTGAGGAAGAAACTCGAATTTTAAGTCTACCAAGAACTGGTGTAAAAGTTAAAATTCCAATTTTAATCACACTGCAAACAGTGGTTTTTGCGTCCTCTCCCGCAGTAGTTACGCCTCTGCGTTCAGAAATTCAAAATCATTTCATCTAAATTCAAAATCATTTCATCTAAATTCAAAATCATTTCATCTAAATTCAAAATCATTTCATCTATAATTAAAAATCATTTCATCTAAATTAAAAATCAATCATTTCATTTAAATTCTGTTGACAACTTAAAAGCATTAAATTAAAATAATACAATTTGTGACAATAAAAATAAGAGATTACTTATTTGCAGTTGTTCATAACATAATAAAAAAAACAGCAAGATATTTTCAAAAAAAATTCAGGAATTTATATAAAAGAACATAAACAATTGGTACATTTTTCTTTACGTTTTGAACGAAGGTTTTTGAAAACAGCCGAAAATCTTCAAGAGCTGTCTGAATCAGTGATACATTTCCAACGTTAACCGATTGTCAGCAAAAAATCTATCAGTAGCAGAAATAAATTAGTTCGCGTGAGAGCTACAGCTTCCATAGGTAAGAAACAAGGCATGTTTCCCGTATTAACTCAATTTTGACCGCCAACAGCGACATTAAAATGAGCTCCAAATGTCATTGAAACTAATTGTCGAGTATCTTGCATTTTGTCTTCAGCTACTGTGGCTCTTATTCTGGTAGCAACTTCACACGCTTTTTTTCTTGTGTGTGTGTGTGCCGCAAAATAGTAGTCTTTTCCAATTTAAAGCTGACGTAATTGGGCGGAGATATAGGTTTTAAGGAGGTTCCTGACTTTTGGCTGTGAAATCTTCAGCGGCTATGGCATAACCATTAGCAGCAATACAGATTTTTTTTTTTTTAAATAGATATACGAAGTTTAGCAAGTATGTTGAATCAACCACAAACAATGTGCACCAATATATAAATTATTAAATATTAGATTTTGATTTTTCTTTGGTACTTTATATTTCGGTGCAAACTGTACAAAGCCAGTGCATGTGACGGACCTTTTGTTTTTTTCATAAGACAGTGAAACTGTGCATTTTTCTTATAAACCATTGTCTTGAACGCTGTGAGCCATGAAAACACAGCTCGAACTGTGTAGTTCATGTACAAGAAAATGCTACTAAGAAACAAAGGTTAACACAGAGATGTATACACAACAGTACATATATACGCAACACCAGCCTCCGTATGAACAATTCTACATAAACTATACATGACTTGTTAGTTTTTATATTCATTTCTTCTTAAGAAATTTTATCATATATAATCACATCCCCGGCGCCTTGCCTTTTAATGGGAATGTACCATAGATCTGATAACGTTTGAGCTGGTTATCATTATTACAAAGTTCGCTGATGCTAAGCGTCGCTCAACATGTCCGTTAAGCCTAACCCGAAGACGAGATACATTGCACGTCACACAATTCTCTTGTTTATTTTTTTTTGCCGGACTTTTGCTGAAAACCAAGTGAGGACAGTGACTGCAGTATGGCACGTTAACATCGGAAAGATAATCCAATATAATCCATTATATAATCTATTTATGCATTACAGCATGCATTATGAAAACTTACAGAGAATAAATGCTCAGAAATTATTGAAGACAAAGTAATAGAAAGTATAAGAAAGACATTCTTCATTAGAAATATACTGGTAAGTTGCGAAAAAAGGCTGAAAACTATATATGTGTAATTTTCGATTGTAAGGTAATTACTTTTAAGTTTTTTTACTAATTTGAAAACTACTTTTCGATTGTAAGATAATTCTTTTTAAAAGTTAAAAAAATTGCCACCGGATTAGGAATCTCTTAAGTACAATCGAAATGCGACTAGATGAACATAGAGCTTGGAGTAATATTCCAGAAATGTAAGAACAAGCCAAAGTAACGTTGCACTTAGGTTAGCGTAAGACCTCAGATAAAAGGACGCATTTACGAATTCGTGATGTAAACCAAAAATATATCTTTAGGAAGATATTTTTTTAATCCATTGAGATTTGGATGAGAACATGCAAATTCTAAAGTGCCAAAAAAGGGGGGGGGCAGGGGAGCGGACTTGTTACAGATTTTGAAGCACCCATGAATTAGATGTAATGTGGTGCATTTCTTATAATATAATTTTATACTATGTAGGCAGATACGCTCTATCTTGAGGAGTAGGAGTAGTACTTTTTTCTCTCAGTTATTAAGGAAAGTCGGTACGTTTTCTCGCAAGAGGTATTCGGAGAAACAAAAGTTTCCAGTAACTACCTTTTGGATTGCTTTCTAAACATAGCAAATTTAAGATTTTTAAATTTGTACAAAGATCGTGCAGGGTACAAAGTTAACTTTTTTTTACTAAAGCACATTAAATTTGCTTCTTCTTTTTTCACTGTCTTCTCAGTGACTTTCTAATTCTTTAATGTCTGTTTTAAGAGAAGTTTTAATATCAAATGACTTTCATAACACATCACCATTATGTTCAATAAACAATTTCAAAATGGATATTATAAGAATAATTTTTTTATAATTTCTAATCAAGACAACCACTTGCATAAATGAAATCTTTTCCTATAACATATGTAACTCAATATGCAACAAAAATCAAGTGCCAATTCCTACGAGCAACGAAATTTGAACAATTGAAAGGGGTATTCATTATTAACATAGTTAACTATATTGCTAGAATGATTACAAAAGTTCTTGTTCTTTTAATCCTTGCATCATTTGAAGTAAATAACATAGAAATCATCACATTTGAAGCAATATCTTCTTTGTTTTCTTCAATTTCTTCTTGCAGAATTATGCAGTTTTCAACTTGAATGTTGATTTTCAATTGTCTTTGTGGACTTTTCCGCTGCTTATCGTCAGAGTCTGGGGTTAGGTTTAACACTAATTCTACGAACCACCGTAACTAAGATGAGATATACAGACTCTAGGATCTAACCAAATGGTTCCGTATGTATATATTTATATATGTATGTATATAAGTTTCACGAGTGCATCAAATGTTTCTTTCGCTTCTTCGTGCTCTTGGTCGTAGGACAGCATTTGCTTCGCTGCGGTGTCGTTTTTTTGTACCACTTGTTGTTGATCGAGTCGTAAGGAAGTGAACCTTGACCCCACTGGGCAATAGCCCATGTAGTCTTGACCCTGTAGCCTACATATTTATTTCCTTCAATATTTGTTCCATTCAAAGTGTCCCATCATGAGAGCCAAAACTGTGATCTTTAAGAGCACGTTGTTTTCAGCTCATAACCCATTAATGCATAATTAGTTTAGCATTTCTTTGGCAATAATGCTGATCTTTTCTTATTCTTGTTGCTGCTGATATGCTAATACCAATTTCCCCTCTGTGATTAATAGAATGTTGCACCATTTCCAGCTTTCATGTCTACAGTTTTTTAAAGGAAGTTTCTCTGTGCTCAAGTTCTTTCCCCAACAGTACCTGTGAGATTCAGGAATTAGGCTTGCTTGGTTTAAGGGGAAATATTTTTGTAGCTAAACAAGTCACATTGTGCATGGGTTGGTCAAATTACGACCACCTAGATACATAGAGGCCAGGACGATTATTTGTGACGTCATATTACGCT
The DNA here is from genome assembly GCA_039090855.1 of Macrothele yani. Taxonomy (NCBI): domain Eukaryota; kingdom Metazoa; phylum Arthropoda; class Arachnida; order Araneae; family Macrothelidae; genus Macrothele; species Macrothele yani. The sequence continues at coordinate 121,065,817 of CM077003.1, forward strand.
GCTTCATAGCCCACTGGAAAGAAGAGGCCCTGAAACGATTTAGTCATGTGACCAAAATTGTCTCAGCTTCCCTGCTCTGAAGTCATGAACGCCATTAGTTCGTTAGCGTGTTGCTGTGAAGTTGTTCATATTTTATTATTTATTATTTATTATTGTGATTTTCTTTTCAAAGAAAAACGAATTACCACCCGTAAAAACATATAACGTCCATTTACCACTGCAACAGAAAAAAAAATATTAGAGCGTTTTTGAAAAAACAAAATAAAAAAAAACAAGATTATTTACTTGTTACTGATATACAGGTAAGGTTTATTTTCTGTCTTAAGTAATATAACGTGCAAAGTTTAGTTATTTATATATACATTGAAAAAAGAATTTGTTATGCATATGTTTTGTTGGTAAAACTATCTCAGTTGTTTAACGGTTTAGCATTTCCGTAAGGAGCATACATCTTACGGAAATGTTTTTTGCACCGCTTTTGTTTTCTTTAGTGGTAGACACGGCCAGGTGGAAGATTTACTAAGTGCTGTAAGCTCAAGCGACAAAAGTCTGTCCTTCCAAAAAATAAAGACAGTAAAAAAACCTCATAAAATGTGTTCAAATCAAGCAAAAGAAATGCAAAATAGTACTTAAAAGTCTTCTTTCTTGAGTAATCCATGAATAAAGAACACACTACCACGACACTTCAGTAATGTTAACATTACGGGTATAGGCCAAAACCAAAACTACCGTCGCCAGAACCTTCAAAATAGCGGCGGATCAAAGTCCTTCGATAAAAATAGAAGAAAATTGAAAACGTTCCGCAAAAATCCGACAGGGAGTTCACCAGGAGCGAAAGAAGAATTGTAAACAAGCCGCAATCTTGGAATCGATACAGACATATGCCATCAAAAACATTAAAATATTCGCATTTCGTGCCACAACTTTTTAAGTAATTTGTCAACAAAAGAACAGCACTCATTCATTTTGTGAGGCAAATTTCAAAGTTCTCGTCAGCTGGAATTCTAAGCGAAAACTTCGCAAATACTTTGTCAGTTTCGTTAAAACATTTATGTACATTTTATGTTTTACAACACAATCTTGGAAGTTTCCATTATCTTACGTTTTATGAAATTCTCCCGCTACTATGCCAGCCCATCAGCACATTACTGATAGCTGAGACGACGCGCACACGGTAGCTAGGAGCTGGGACTAAGTTGGTCACATGACCTTAGTGGCAGCCGTTCGTTTCAGGGTCTCTTGTTTCCAATGGGCTATGACGCTGCCTAGTTCCGAACCGGTTTATACCAGTAGCACATGCAGCACGAGCAACAGGTCCCGCGCTGATGTGTACACTGGTTGTTAGAAATTGTTCTTCTGTAGGTATATTATCGAGATTGTGTTGAAGATTTACCTCACTCTGATGGTTACCAACTTCAGTGGTGAAGGGTCTTTTTCAAAACTGAAACGAATCAAGAACGAAGAAAGAGCCAGTATGGGCCAAACGAGACTGAACTACCTCTCTTTGACGAATATTGAGCATGAATTACTGAGAGAAATGAACACGACGAGGATAATTGATGAGTTTTAGGTTACCGAGTCTCGTAAAGGCTTCATCTGAACCATGTAACTAACTGAAGTTTAATAAAAAGTGCACTCAACTAACAATTTATAGGGGTTTTTTTTTTGGGGGTTTTTTTATAAGCTTAGGAAGTGGCTTAATTAATTCTGGGATAATACTAACAAAAGTTTTTAGAAAAGACATCCTGAAAGTTGCTTTACAGTGATAACTGCATACTAGTTAAGTAATGGACCAACCATTCAAATATCTGCTGTTCCTTGAATTACATTCAATAAAAATTTTTGAAATGTTACCATTTTTCCCTTTACATATATCCAAGGTTACCATCATTCAGTCGTTTTTACCCTTTCCCTCAGGAAGTTGTAAAATATACACCCTGATTCATAAAGAAGTATACAGTTTCCAGATACTGTAAAACAGTAACAGTTAAAGACACGGACCACAACTGGGAACCGTTAGGTAATGTACTCATAAAGTTTGTGTCCCACTACTGAGGGAAGTGACGTAGGCGATAGCGCGCGTGTCACGTGACTAGTCAGTCAAAATGGCAGCGTCTGCAGTGGAGAAGGCGTTTTGTGTTCTTGAATTGAGCAAAACGGAATCTGTAACTGTTGTGCAACGGCATTTTCGATCACGATTCGGAAAAGAACCTCCAACCAGTCAATCTATCTACGACTGGCATAAAAAATTTGAGACTACGGGCTGTTTGTGCAAACTTAAAAGTCCTGGACGACCGCGTGTATCGGAAGAAGTCGTCGATAGTGTTTGCACCGCCACTCAACGAAGCCCGGGAAAATCAACGCTGAGGGTGAGTCGTGAAGTGCAGATTTCACAGCCAACTGTCTGGAGAATTTTGAGAAAGAAGCTGAAAATGATTTCATACAAAGAGTATCACAGCCACTATCACTGCACTGGATTCAGATATCTTATCTCGCGTTTGGGGGAATAGATTACCGGCTCTATGTGTGTCGTGTGACTAAGGGTGCACACATAGAACATCTGTGACTGTCTCTAAAAAAACTTGAAACATTCCCCTACAATTTTGTTACAGGTAACATAAAATATCTTACATTGTTCTTGTTTTATAGTGCGTTGAAACTGTATACTTCTTTATGAATCACCCTGTATATCCCTGGAAAAGAGGCCTCGCTTTTAGTAGTGCTACAGGCCCCGCGGATCCTTAAACCGACTCTGCTTGTAACTCTTTGATCAGTGATTGGCTCACATGTCTGCACACAGAGAAATGAGAGCTAATATATGATTTATGAGAACTTGGACTTTTATCATGACGTCATGGAGGAAACACGACTACTTAGTGAACAAAAAACATATCTGTATACATGGAATATGTAATCTGGAAAAAACACATAGCTTTCATGCACGGGTACCGTAATAGGTACCATGACTGAAAATACAACTCGCTTTGACAGTCTATAAAAGGTAGCTCGACTAGAAGCAGAATATGATATGTTACTCTGTCAAAGGTACCCTGACTAGAAAATGGATATGATTCTCCCAAAGACGCTAGAGACTGGCAAACGCAATTTTGGCGGTTGTGAAACGACGGGTAATCAACTGAATATGCAGCGTCATCTGTAAATGCAGGGAGTTGGTGGTGAACAGATACCTATTGGAAAGCAAGAGTGTTTGAGTCAATTCATAATGTACTGCAGAAATTACGTAGAAAGAATGTTCGTGTACCAACTAAGAACTTTCTTAAAATACTGCTAGTAATCCGAATTTCTTGGTGTAGAATATAAATTGAAGTTTCCAAGCTTTCGCACATCAACCAGATGGCTTTTTCAAGGAGGGTAAACAGCTAACTGCAAACTGGATAATAGAACACTTCAAGAATTTGAACGAGGTTACTTGACTAGACAATAAATGAATAGGCGCAAATGTGATCAGTCATTCGAAGAAGCGAGGTCACGTTGGTTGGCACGCGGTACCGAGGTAAAAAACACAGCATTATTTGAAGAATTGATTCCAAATGCGTGGTAACTCGAGAGAAACACTATCATTGCAAGCCTCGTTGCAGGTCAAGATTTCCAAGGTTTCGCGAATGGCAGTATATTTGGGTGTGGAGTATGAAGCTATTTTCTTCATATCATTCCACATTGGATCAGCGGGCTTGAACTTGACCTCTCTTGATAGGGCAGCGGTTATTTTACCGTCTTTTGTATCCCCTTTATGTTCGTTGATTCTAATTCCAAACGAACTTTTTGTCATTCGGATGTAGTATCGCCTGGAGCCGTCCGGATATTGTTGAGGGATGCGGTGTAAACACCTGCCTCATTAAGAAGAGGATGCTTGTAAATATTTCTCCTAAGCATCGTATGTAAAGATGCCGGAAACTTTATGCCGACACTGAAGCTCATCTTCCTGAGCGCCTTTTTGAGTTGATATGAAACTTTTGGTATGTAGGAAATAGAGCCTAGGTAGCGAAGTTGAGGTATGGAAAGATTGACACGGCTGGTTGTGGATTATTCGATAAATTTATGCATCTGGTACGACGTATATCCTACCTGAGTCAAATTTATGCATCTGGTACAACGTATATCCTGCCTGAGTCAAATTTATGCATCTGGTACGACGTATATCCTGCCTGTGTCAAGTTTATGCATCTGGTACGACGTATATTCTGCCTGAGTCAAATTTATGCATCTGGTACGACGTATATCCTGCCTGAGTCAAATTTATGCATCTGGTACGACGTATATCCTGCCTGAGACAAATTCATGCATCTGGTACGACGTATATCCTGCCTGAGTCAAATTTATGCATCTGGTACGACGTATATCCTGCCTAACTCAAATTTATGCGTCTGGTACGACGTACATCCTGCCTGAGTAGCCAATTCGACGACGATTTTTAGTTCTGATTCTCTAGAATGAACATCGTAGGAGACCGCGAAGGCTCTTCTTCGAGAACGGAAGAAAGCTGTCTTGTAATCATCAGGGAAGAATGAACTGTGGGGCATCAGGTTGGGAACGAAAGTGGGTTTATAATAGACTTCCGTATGAAGGCGGTTGTCATGCGGTTTTCTCACTAAGACGTCGAGGTAAGATAAGCTACCACTGCTCAAGCTCCATAGTAAAATTGATCGTATGGTGTATATAATTGGCTTTAACGAGGAAAGATGGCAGAGTCTCCTTTCCGTGAGGCCATATGAAAAATACGTCGTCCGCATATGGAGCTATGGAGCTTGAGCTCAGTGGTAGCTTACCTTACCGAGACGTCTTAGTGAGAAAATCACATGAAAACCGCCTCCATACGGAGTCTATAATAAACCCACCTTCGTTCCCAACCTGATGCTCCACAGTTCATTCTTCCCTGATGATTACAAGGCAGCCTTCTTCGGTTCTCGAATTAGAAGAGCCTTCACGGTCTCCTACGATGTTCATTCTAGAAAATCAGAACTAAAAAACATCGTCGAATTGGCTACTCAAGTACAGGGCGAAGAAAAAATGAGGGCGCGCGCGTGTGTGTGTGTCATAGGCGTAGAGTTTTGCAAATCTCAGGGCCAAACGCAACCAAAAAGAAAAAATAAATCGCATCAATTTTCTTTAAATTAAATAAGAAATTGAACATAACTATTATTATTAATTGCTATCCAGTAGTGAACTTCTGAACGCTTCCGAAATAGTGCCCGTTTTTCATTCAATACGCATGCTTGTGAGTAAATTTATTACATTACGAGCAAAAAATGTGCTTGGTTTCCTTCACATTTTCCTTATCTGTTTCATTTCTCAATATATCTAAAAAATTTGTTATATTGCACAAAATTATAACTGATATAAAATATTACAGAATGTATTTATACTAACACGAGTATTCCTGTCCGTTCTCCGAACGGCGAATCTGTAAAATAATTTTTTGAATATAAAGTAATTTAAGATCCGTTCCTGTTTTACGATTTAGAACAGGGTGGTGAGGTCAATGCATATTATTTGTCGTAAAAGGGTAGCGGGCTATGACACCCCTCAGTTTTAAATCAAAATTTTGTGGAATTTTTACAGCATTTCAACGTTTCTGGCATAACTAACTTTAAACCTATCAGCATTTTGAACAGTAAAGTTTAGCCACCTTTCTGAATATTGTTTTAGGTGCACAAGTGGAAGAAAAATTCAAGTAGACAATATTCCAAAACTGTCATCTGAAAGTTTTTGGTTTTCTGACTTTTCTAAGTATTCGTACCTTAGAAGCTATCAGCATGCCAATTTTCAGATCTCTAGGTCGTTTAGAAGTGGTCGCACAATTCGCGAAAAATTCAAGCAATGTTCCCAGGCTGCCAGTTTGATTTTTTCTTTCTTTCTTTTTTTTTGGTGGTGGGGGGGTCGGACTTTTCTAGGTATCCGGACCTTAAGGCCATACCAATTTTCAGATCTCTAGGTCATTTAGAAGTGGTCGAACAATGCGCGAAAATTTCAAGCAATGTTCGCAGGCTGCCATTTTGATTTTTTCTTTCTTTCTTTTTTTTGGGGGTCGGTCTTTTCTAGGTATCTGGAACTTAAGGTCATGCCAATTTTCAGATCTCTAGGTCATTTAGAAGTGGTCGAACAATGCGCGAAAATTTCAAGCAATGTTCGCAGGCTGCCATTTTGATTTTTTCTTTCTTTTTTTTTTTTTTGGGGGGGGGGGGGGTTCTAGGTATCCGGACCACACCAATTTTCAGACCTCTAGGTCATTTAGAAGTGGTCGAACAATGCGCGAAAATTTCAAGCAATGTTCGCAGGCTGCCATTTTGATTTTTTCTCTTTGGGGGGGGGGGGTTTCTAGGTATCCGGATCTTAAGGCCATGCAAATTTTCAGATCTCTAGGTCATGTAGAAATGGTCGAACAATGCGCCAAAAAATTCAAGCAATGTTCCCAGGCTGCCATTTTGATTTTTTCTTTCTTTTTTTTTTTGGGGGGGGGGGGTCTTTTCTAGGTAACCGCACCTTAAGGCCATGCCAATTTTCATATCTCTAGGTCATTTAGAAGTGTTCGAACAATGCGCGAAAAAATTCAAGCAATGTTCCCAGGCTGCCATTTTGATATTTTCCTTCTTTCTTTTTTTGGGGTGGGGGGTGGGGGCGGACTTTTCTAGGTATCCGGACCTTAAGGCCAGGCTAATTTTCAGACCTCTAGGTCATTTAGAAGTGGTCGAACAATTCACGAAATTTTCAAGCATACAATTTTCCATAGACGCCATTTTTATTTTTGTTTTGTGTTTCGTAATTTTCCAGGTATCCGAACGTTTAGAGCTATTGGTATGCCAATTTTCATATTTCTAGGTCATTTAGAAGTGGTCGAAAAATTCGTGGACGGAAACACTCGCATTTTCCCACTTTGCTTTTTTATACAGTATGTATGTATAGATACATCATTTCAAAAGTGTGTGTTAAATATATTAATCTCGGTTTTTAATAATATTTGACTGGTGTTAACTGATAGAAACTTTTTATCCCAGAAGCTCAAATTACAACACACAAATAGTTATTGAAAGATAATTTAGGTTGTCCTAGCAGAGATCAGCATGCCCTGATGTCTGAGGGGGCATGCTTAAACAACCGAGTATGCACGTAATCGGCGCCTGTGGTGTGTGTGTGTGTGTGTGTTTGGATAGAGAGATGGGTTTTAGAAAATTTTCGGCTTGCAATTTCACAGAAGACTGTAAAAGAGAAAGCGTTTCAGAGAAACTTGCCTTTAGTTTGCAGATAAGCGTCTCGCACTATTAGTTCGACATAGTTTGCCTTTTCAATTCCGCGAGGAACATTAAGTTAAAGAAAGAAAAACTGGAAGGCGCAAACAACTGAAAGTAATTTTTAAGCCACAAATAAGCCAAAATTTTATATAATTGTGTGGAATGAGTGCCTTGTTGTCAAGGTTCACGCCATTACGCTCAGAGTTGCTGCATCTGTGACGGGCATAGTAAATAAGAGAGTTTTTATTTATCTGTGACCACCTTGGCAGCTTCAAGCGCAAATGCTGTCCAAAAAGAGTTGGATCATTAATCTCTATATAAATCTTTTTCCGTCGCTAATTAAACGACATGACGCTCACTGTGACTGCTGTCTTTGTTCGAAGTCAGTCTCAGTTGTATTGATAGTAGAATTCGGGCTGGGACACAGAAGGGGAGGAAAATTCCACTGACGCTATGTGGACGTGATGGCTGACGAAGGTGTCGGATTCATGAGAGGGGACGACATATGTGAGGAATGACTGAGGGAACTGGCAACAACCACGTTCATGGAGGACGTAGACGACGACAGTTTGGACTTGTTGTCCTCGTCCTGCCATTTATCCTGGGACCGCCTGCGCGCGTTCATGAAGAAGTTTCCCACGGTGCTGAGTTCGAGTCCCAGTTGCTGGGAGATGGTGATTTGCATCTCCTTGGAAGGTCGTTTCGTCTCTTTAAAAATTGCCTGCAAGGTGCGACGTTGGAGGTCTGTAAATACCAAGCGGGGCTTCTTGGGGGTGTTGGGGTTCTTTTGCTGTTGCTGTTGCTGTTCTTCTTTCCGCTTGCAGGCTGAAAAAGAAAAGAGAAGAAAATTAAAAACACGCTGTCATCGACAGACATGACGGCAAGATCAACAAAACTACATTGATCATATGAACAGCTAGGATAAAAGAAACAAGTCATAGCCACCGAATACATGAATGCTTTGGGGCTCAGACAACTTCTGAAATTCACCAATGAGTGAGGAAACCCATTAAGCCTATTCTAAAAAAAAATAACTGCCGCCGCCGCTGCCGCTGTTTTAGAAATTTCGCGGCACTCTTGCTTTCCTAGCTCGCAGCGCAAAACATATTGAACACAAAAATATGAAATTTACATCGTTTGTAGAGAATTGTTTGGAGAACACGCTGTGTACAAAAGTTTTTCCATTGGAAGTATAGGAAGCAAAATTACTTGACGTCCACCTTAACGGTTTAGCATAACGGTTTGCGGTTCACGGAAATGCTTTTTGGACCGCTTTTGATTTTCTTAGTGGTAAATTTAGTAAGTGCTTTAAGTTCAAACGACAAAAGTCCGACCTTCCAAAAAATAACGACAGTAAAAAAACTCTGAAACTTCGGAATAACAAGCCTTATTTGCTTAGACATGCAATAAAAATTGAAATGTATATGAATTTTCCAGTTTTTATTTCAGGTGATATACTTGGAGATCAGGCTGCAGGGCCCGAGCGCTACTATGGAAACGAGCGCAGCGAACCTAGAGGTGCAGCCCGTAGTTCTTAAAGAAATATATAAACTGGGCATTTCTGAGTTTTTCTAGAGTTAAAGCTTCTACTTTCTTCTTTTCAGTACTTCTCTTCGGGGTTTATCGACCACCATGAACAACTCAATGGAGCTGGCAACATGGGACACATAAAAAATCCCTGCTACATTCGCGATTCGAGCACACTGCTTTTATGTTGTTTCTGTTGCAAGAATATGCAAACTGTTTAAACTGCCTAAAAGATTTATTTAAGGCCATATTGTTTGTGCACGAGCAGCCCGCCCAGGTGGTCAAGTAGTTTTAGGCTTGGACTTTTGACCAGTCATCTGAGATGGGCCAGGGCACATGTCCCGGATGAGTCATAGGTGTCCCGGATGACTCTTGTCTCACGATGCTCGCTCTGTCTTTCCGATGGATCCAGTTGCCCTAAATCCTAAATTAGTGTCGGACGAATGCTTGTATTCCTGTCAGTTGCTCACGGTGGTAGTTAACACACACGCGCCCACACACACACACACACACACACACACACACAAGCAGAATTAAAAAAAAATTAATTCTGCATCAGTTTAAAAAAACTCAAAGCTGTGGACTAACGCAGATTATATATTTTCGTCACTAAAATTATTTTTGGTAAAGTTCACAAAACGAAATTGCTCATTTATGACAGGGAATTATCCTGAAAGGCGTCGCACTTTTTGTTTTCGTTTCTTTTTCTTGCTTTGGTAAAATGTCAAGGCACCGTTTATAAAACAGAAGACGGTTGTCAAACCTTTAAGTTTCCATATCGAAATGTTTGATAAATATGTTCAGGGGATACAATATTTTATGCTCTGTCCCGGAGGCAGAAATGCCTGTTTACGCTTCGGGATACTGATGTGATTGATAAGATCCTTATTAGAGATCTGAACAGGCGCAAATTTGGGAAGGCTGGCCGAGCTCTTCGAACGTTAAAGGTACTTCACACATTCATCATTTAAGACTTTCAACGTTCAAGACTTCCAATTTATAGATCGGCAAGTTTAAGACTTTCGTTCAAGACTTCCAGTTTGTAGTTAGGCCCGTTCAAGACTTCCAATTCATAGTTCAGTACGTTTAAGATTTTCATTTAAGACTTCCAATTTATAGTTCGGCACGTTTAAGACTTTTGTTTAAGACTTCCGATTTATAGTTCGGCACGTTTAAGACTTTCATTTAATACATCCAATTTATAATTCAGCACGTTTAAGACTTCCAATTTATAGTTCGGCACGTATAAGACTTTCGTTTAAGACTTCCAATTTATAGTTCGGCACGTTTAAGACTTTCGTTTAAGACTTCCAATTTATAGTTTGGCACGTTTAAAACTTCCAGTTCATAGTTCAGCACGTCTAAGACTTTCGTCTAAGACTTTCAATTTATAGTTCGGCACGTTTAAGATTTTCATTTAAGACTTCCAATTTATAGTTCGGCACGTTTAAGACTTTTGTTTAAGACTTCCGATTTATAGTTCGGCACGTTTAAGACTTTCATTTAATACATCCAATTTATAATTCAGCACGTTTAAGACTTCCAATTTATAGTTCGGCACGTATAAGACTTTCGTTTAAGACTTCCAATTTATAGTTCGGCACGTTTAAGACTTACGTTTAAGACTTCCAATTTATAGTTTGGCACGTTTAAAACTTCCAGTTCATAGTTCAGCACGTTTAAGACTTTCGTCTAAGACTTTCAATTTATAGTTCGGCACGTTTAAGACTTTCGTTTAAGACTTTCAAGTTCTAGTCCGGTCTGTAGATTTCATCTGTAATTAATGAATTTGTGACGTATTACTGAGGTGACGAAAGAGTCAAAATGGCAAGTTGCAGCGGTAAACCAAGGTGGGGGAAGTCCAGTCGGGGAAATAACTGGTCTCGGAGCGAGGAGACATGAATTCAAATTCCATCAACGACAGAAACGGGTTTATTTTCCCGAACGCGCTTGGTTCGTGTCTACCATGTCTTCCGTTTAACCCTGTGATCTTCGTCACCTCCACATCTTCTTAAGTGAAGCTTGTATAACCAAGAGAAAAAAAAATAGAGTAAAAATAAAAACTCGTTTCAAAGTTCAATTTTTTAACTAGATGGAATAGGAGTATAGGTGGCGTAATAGGGAAGACAAAAACCATAAGATAGGTAACATTTCTAAAAAAATCTAAATAAAACGCTTTTCTAAAACGCGCTCGCGGAAGCAAATGTGGTTTTATTTCAAATGCTAATTTTAATTAGTAATATTGGCAGGCGGTATGAACAACAACTGATTTTGTCGCAAGTTAGTATCCATTTTGTCAGCCGTACATGTTTTCCCTTTAATCTAGCAGCAAATTATGCCAAGTCTTGTAACTCCGCCAAAAAACGAGCTTGTATTTTTACTTTCGACTGATAAAAAAAAAGAAAAAAAAAAGATGGCCGACCCAGGCAGTGCAAGCCTCTAATCCAAGTGTAAAGCGCAATGCATGAATTTATCAAATATTCATGCAAAACAGGAATGCTTCAGTGAATACATGTAATAAAGGGAATGTTCCAATTAAGAAGAAAACACCATAATCATCAATTTATCGCGAGCATGAGAAAAATAAACCAGAAAAAAGAGCTAACCCATGCTATACTAACAAAGAGATTTCTGCCTCCTACCACCGGCCTTGTAACAGACCGACCTCAGAGATGATGCACATGTCCAGACGGCAAGTTGCACTGATAAGCCATTGTCGGTGTAGCTTAATTGGATAAGCATTTCCTTTAATCTAACAGCAAAGGATCCGGTTTCGAGCTCCGCCACCGGCAAAATGGGCTTATTTCTCTATATTGACGCACGAACGTAAAGAGAATCTCCTGGCCGTTGGGTCCTTCGAAAATTGTATGATATTCATTCCACACATCTTGTGGAATTAATGAGGATTCATTGTTCTGCAGTGACCTCCTTCAAGCGTGGTTTTCCGGTTGATCCGGAAACCTACGCTTCCGACCAAGCTCTTTCTCAGGGACGAGGAGATATGTGTGACGTTCTTACCTCAGAGGTGATGCACATGTCAAAGCCGCCCCGGTGGCGCAGTGGTCTAAGCGATGGCCTCTGATTATTCGTCCGAAAAGGGTCCGGGTTCGAATCCCGGTGAGGCATGGTGAGGCATGGTGTTGGCTCTCTCCCTTCCCTGGAACCAGTGACCCTAAATTAGGGACGGGCGACTGCTGAGTTGCTAACGTCGTTAAACCTCCAATCCCAATCCCTCCACATGTCAAGACAGCAAAGTTGCAGCGACAAACTTCGTCGGTGTAGCATAATTGGGAAAGCATTCGACTCCAGAGCAGAGGGATTCCGATGCGATAGTTGTCACCGACAAGTGGTTTTTACCCTATGACCCCCCCCCCCCCTTCCAACTTCTTAATGGTCCGGCGCCGGAAACTCCGGAGCCACCCCGGTAGAAGAGTTGCACGAAGTTTGGCTTATAATCTTTCGCCGAGATGGGTCCGATTTCGAATCCCGAGTGAGCAATGCACGGTGCGTTTGTCATATGGCACTGGCTGTCCCCCTGCCCTGTAATCAGTGGCCCTAAATTAGGGGCGGGCGACTGTTCACAGCCCATCGAGTTCTTCACCGTTATCGTCAAACTCGGAACAAATAAAATACCTCTTCGGGTTTTGCAAAAAAAAAAAAAAAAAAAAAAACTTAATCACAACATGCCAAATAAGCAAAAAGTACGCGTCTTACAGGCCTGCATTCAGTTTAAACGACAGATCCTTGCACATTCCAAGTTTAGCGTATATCCAATGACCCATCGGCAACGCCAGATTTCTTTCGGGACTGAGTATTTCGCCAATTTATCAATTACCCTTAAATATTGCTCACAATTTCACCTGCCAACCCGGTGGCGCAGTGGTCTAAGCGATGGCTTCTGATCATTCGTCCGAGAACGGGTCCGGATTCGAATCACGGTGAGGCATGGATGTTGTGTTTGTTTTACGACGCTGGCTCTCTCCCTTCCCTGGAACCAGTGGCCTTAAATTAGGGACGGACGACTGCTTATAGCCCATTGAGTTACTCACGGTGGTCGTTAAACCTCCAAATAAAAAAAATCACCTTTGTTTTTTCTTTTGTTCTTATGAAATTACATTCAAAATTTGGGTGTGAAATTACTTAGCCATTAGGACGGTTCTATTGCAGCTAATAAAACAGCATTTTATTTTATCTGACGCTTTGCATGATTTTTTTTATACAAATTAATAGTTAAATAGTGATTGACTTCTTTTAGGTACTTCCAATAATCCTTTAAAAAAGCAGCTATCTGTAACACAATAACGAATCTTCTCTTGTTCAGTTTTTTTTTCTTGTTCTGACAACTCAGAATACATGTAAAAAGTCTTAAGTTGTCCGAAATAATATTTTCTTTTCACTCAGGACTTTTCATTCCGAACCCCGACCACCTTTTGAGATACTCAAAAGCTTTTCCCATTTTTTAAACCCACCTTCAGTGCAATTCATTCCGAGGCCAACATTTCCCATGCATAACCGATTTACGAAATCATTCTTTCATTCAAATTTTGGACACTTATCAAATTTTCTTTCGACGTTTAAATAGCAGAAACTTTGCCCGAACTTAGCAAAACTTGTCCTCCTTTTTATTTTTCAAATCAGTTTAAAAGCAAACTTTTGTACGTATGGAAATTTCTTAAGATGTGTTTCTTCGGGTTCTATTCTCTACTCGGGGGAAAATCTGATCACCTTTCGTCAGAGTAAGGAGCGGTTTCATGAACTCCGCGAGGACGTATGCATGGTTGGGCGAAAGAATTATGAAAAGAAAGAAAGAAAATTGGCAACAAGCAAAGCCTCCTGCCACCCAGTCACACAGCAAGCTCCCTCTGGCGAGGGACGTATTTACGTAGCTGATTGATTCAGAGGCAGACAGCTGGGCTGTCGTCTGCACAACTGATTACTCTCTGTCTGAGAAACGCCGCATAAACGTTGCAGCCAATTAATAGCAGCGCAGCTGTTATTAATTTTTTAGCGATCCTGGTTAAGAATTCATGGGGTTCTACAATGTGGAGCGCACCCTCGCTTACTCTCTCTTTCTCTCTCTCTCTCTCTCTCTCTCTTTCTCTTGCTTCCCTCCCCCTCTCCTTGCTCTCTTTTCTTTGGAGAACCGTTGTCTACCCTCAGGGATTCTCTCAAGCAAAAGTTACTTCACCTCACAGCAGGTGATCAAAGCAGTCTATACTTAAGCCACAGGCCACAAATGACAAAAATTTCAATGTAGCGGAATAAGAAAAATAATTTTGCTTTTCATCGCCTGTAGTAAAGAGCTGCTGTCCGCCGTTTACGGATTGTAAGAATAAAGGTCGCGAATATAATACTCAGAAGTGTTACTGAAGCGTCGAATTTGTTGAATCATCTGCTCCTCGGGAAAGCAAAATCGGGAGTGAGTTAATTTTCTGCGAATTAATATTCTTTCTTCCTTCTTTCGTGATCAGTCTTTGCTTCATTATTTTCTCATATTTCGTTTTTCGGATCAATTTATCACATCCATTCACTTCTTTGCTAAAATTTGATTCAGTTCTAGGGGAGATAAAACGGTATTGTTTGAAAACACGTTTTTCGGTTATGTCACGATATGTTTAATTGATCAAAACGCTGTTTAAATTTTGAGAGACTTAAAATAAGATGAAATGAAGCATAAAATCAATAATTGGCAGTTTATTTGAAGATATCTTATATATATATATATATATTTTTTTTTTTTTTTTTTTTTTTGGCGCCTTTTACTTTTTGCCTAGATTACCATTCAGTTGGTTATTTCTCATGAACTGGCTTATAAGGAGCCAATATATATAGCGAGATCCTGGATTTACCGAGCAAAACAGAATCTTTTGCTTGGTATAATGTTAATTTAAAGCTAATTTGATCGTTTTTAAGGAACACAACTTAATATAGTCCCTGGATTTAACAAGTGAGAGGATGATCACTTTTAACAAGCAAAGTAAATTTAAAGAAATTCGTATTTGTTGAAGCAGAGAAGATCTGCTGAGCACTGTCCTGAAATGGAGAAATAGAAATGGTGGCATATACGACGAAATTGCAAGAGCGCAAGGGAAATGTGGTGTGCTAGTGGAACAATGTTGATAGAAAAGCATTGGGGAAGGGGTATATCAAACGCTCAACAAGCGAGTTGTGCAACTTTCTCCGCTATCCTCTCCATGGGCCATGCCTGGAGTGTATCGCGTCAACAGAGTCGAAAACAAACCATCTACTCCTAGGCAAAAAGAGGATGAATGCGGCTCACGCACAGGGAAGTGGATTTCTGGACAACAATTGCAGAGATGAAAAGGGGAGTAATGGAATGGGGTTGCCGCTGGAGGGGCGAGAGGTGATAGCAATTCCTGAAATTGCGTTCCTTTCCCTTTTCACCCGCCAAGTGAGCGTTGCATTGGGGAGATCAGTGTTGCTTTTGTTTTATGTGTGTTGTGCGATCAAACAGCGGTCAGTTTCACGTGGCTGTGAAGTTCAACGTACTTGAAAGATTTAATTAATTCTGGTGCTAATGTAATTAATAAATCAAATTATTGAAATATATCCAATTGTTATGGAATAAAAACGTATATGTGCATATTATTTCGTACGAATATTATTACATGGTGGAATTTTGACACAAAAACGGATTTAGCGAGCACCCCGATTTAACGGTGCCGTCTGTCTCGAGCTCCTAATTATGAGCGACTTCTTCGGTATTTTTATTTGCACCTTAACATTAACTTTCGCTTTGGCCTGACATTTGAGAATATTGTGTAACCCAAATGTTGCACATGAATTCATGTCTGCTATCTGGTTTTTAGAGAAAATTAAATTGCATTAATTGTTAGTTAAAAAGGCATTGCGCGAGACTGTCTTCTCAAACATTTTGCAGTAGTAATTTAAATTATAAAGAAGCGTTTCCATTCTTTCATGTTGTGTTTGTCTTGCGGCACTGGCTCTCTACCTTCCCTGGAACCAGTGACCCTAAATTAGGGACGGGCGACTGCCTATAGCCCATTGAGTTGATCACGATGGTCGTTAAACGTCCAATAAAAAAAATTCTTTCATACATGAGATGTCAGCTAAATTTAGCTGAAAGAAAACTAAAATGTTAACAGCATGTCTTGCTTTTCACACAAACACACACACACACACACACACACACACACACACTGAATTACGACCACCCCTATGAAAAGTGAGTTACATTCGATGTTAGGAGTGCGTGCCCTGTAGGATAAAGGGGTGTATACAGTATAAATGTTGGTGGTTCAAATGTGAGCGAATTTAAAGGGCCGTGCGTGGCCTAGTAGTCGACGTTCGTGATTGCCATGGAGAAGACCTCGGGTTTGATCCCAGGCAGGTACGAACGCTCGAACCACTAAATATCCGCCGTGTGTCGGATGGGCACGTTAAGCCGTCAGGCCCCGGGTACTGGACCCCCGGTAATAAATAAGGGAGTCTTCTTCCTCCTTCCTACCTCACTTCCGTGTGACTTTCCTATCGGACACTCTAGCCCAAATCTCCTAGCTTCCTATTTCTAAGGGTTGTTTAAGACCAGGGGTCAGACACTCCCTTCCCAAAGTCTTCTACATATCATCTGATGATCTGAGAGCGAAGTTAAAGGCCGTGGATGGCCTAGTGGTGAACGTTCGTGGCCGCCACGGAGAAGACTCAGGATCGATCCCAGGCAGGCACTAATGCTCGAACTGCTATGTATCGGCCGTGCGTCAAATGGGCACGTTAAGCCGCAGGACCCCGGGTACTGCCTCCTCCCCGGTTATAAATAAAGGCATCTTCCTCCCTCTTTCTACTTCGCTTCCCTGTGACTTACCTGTCAGACACTCTAGCCCAAATCTCCAGGCTTCCTACTTCTAAGGGTTCTTTGAAACCAAGGGTTATACACACCCTTCCTGAAATCCTCTATATAAATCTCTGAGTCCCTGAGAGCAAAGTTACGGACGTGATGGGTCAAACCAAGGATTTATCGGAGTTTGCGAAAGGACAAAGAGATGGTGCATGATGCGGTTCGGAAACGCCGACAGGTGTCGGTTGTTCGAGGGCGTCAGTGATTAAAGTGTGCCTGAAGTAGTACCAAAATGGCGAAACAACCAACCGGCGACACAACTATAAAGGACTACGAAATGTGGATTTAAGAATATTTAAAGCACAGCAGTGAAAGATGAATGCGTCGCCTATTACGGAGCAATCGGCACAACACAATTTCGCGGTTGACGCCCCAATACAACAATATAGGTCAACCAGAAACAATATCCCGCGTGACTATGCGTCGTAGGCTGGCATGGATAGTCTATAAGAGCAGACGCTCTATACACCACCTTTTCCTAAAAACATCCCATCGGCGTAAATGATTCATCTGGTGCCACAGCGTGCGAATTGGACGATAGAAGATTGGAAGCAGGTGTGCTGATCCGATTAATCCCGACGTATAGTCCATTCTGCCGATGGTAAACTCCGTATTTGACATCAGAATGAGACTACGGATCTCTCACGCATGTCAATGCCAGTAAAGGCGGTTGAATGGTATGAGGGGGGGGGGATGTTTAACTGGAATGAACTGGAAGCCCTGGTGCGTGTGGACTAACGCATGAACGCCTGCTACTACCAGGGAACTTTTGCGGATCATGTGCACCCCAACACGTTGTACCTCCACCCAGATGGGGATGGGTTCTTTCAGGACGATAATGCCCGAACGGCCCGCCTGGTGCAGGAATAGTTCGCCGAACACACTGCTTATATGAGAAATCTCGAATGGCCCCCACACTGCTCTGATCTCAACCCAGTTGAACATCTGTGGGATGTTGTGGAACTCCAGGTAGAAAACTACACCCCTCTACATGTCGGAACAGTGGACCGCAATACAAAACAGCTTGGTTGCAGTTCCCTCATATTACTGTAAAAACACGACGTGTAGTCCATACCACGCAGAGTGGAAGCCATTTGCATGCAAAAGGATAATTCACGAAGTATTAGGTAGGTGGTTGTAATTCAGTTAGTACTCAGTTTATATACACACTGCTGGCCACCCAAATTGCACCACCAAGAAGGAAGCATCCGATTGGCCTGAAATTCGCAGCATACGTCGCCCGCGAGAGGACATGCAAACGATTAGCATTGCAGGGCATATGCAAATCATGTGCGCCCGGCACGCCACCGAGAAGTACTATAAGAAGGGTGCACAGAAGGAGGGGTGTAAGTAGTGGAAGTGTGTTGTGCTGCCGGACCTGTGCGTGGGAAGCTTCCTGAAGCCTCGTCGCAGAATACGGTAGTCATTCCAGCACGTTTCGGAGTTCGAAAGAGGATGAATAGTGGCTTATCGCGACAGCGGTTTATCGTACCGAGACATCGGCACCCGTGTGGACGACATCCAGCCACAGTGAGGCAAGTATGGATTCGGTGGGTGCAGGAGGGACGGACGGACCGAAGTGAGCGATTGCCGCAGCCGCGGCACACCACCGAACGAGAGGACCGGCATGTGGTGCGGCAGGCATTGACGGCTCGCACCGCCACATCACAAACGTCAGCGCAGGAATTCGGGTGTGTTGCGCAACAACCTGTGTCAGCACTTACCGTTCAACTTCGTCTGCAGGACGGGGACTCGTCGCACGGCACCTATGGCTCCGATTACCATTGACGTTACACCACCGGCGAGTGCGGCGGCCGTGGACCGTTGAACGCCACACCTGGACTACGGAATGGCACGGCATTGTCTTCCCCGACGAATCCCGCTTCTGTCGGCAACACCACGATGGTCGGATCCGCGTGTGGCGGCACCGCGGCGAGAGACTGTATGACGCTTGCATTATGCATCGCCACACCGGTCCGTCGCCTGGCGTTATGGTTTGGGGCGCAATTGGATATGACACCCGCACCCCTCTGGTATGCATCACTGGTACACTCAACAGCCACCGCTACATCTCCGACGTTTTGGAGCCTGTAGTCCTCCCTTACCTGCAGGACCTGCTAGCGGGCACGTTTCAACAGGACAATGCGCGCCCGCACGTGGCACGAATTGTGGACCAATTCTTCACGGCCCACCAGGTGTCACTGCTGCCGTGGCCCGCCTGTTCTCCCGATATGTCGCCCATCGAACACGTCTGATCGCTGACCGGCAACCGAGTGGCCCGGCAAGCACCACCCGCGGCTACGCCTGATGAACTGTGGCAACGTGTGGAAGCAGCCTGGACCGACACACCACAAGCCCACATCCAAAGCCTCTTTCGTTCGATGCCACGGCGTGTAGCGGCCGTTATTGCCAGCTATGGGGGCCACAAGAACTATTGATGTCTGCGTGTTCCGCAAGTCGCACGGGCCTGTAAGCTCAATCGTTTCATCTTTGTATCTGTTGTTATGTGTCCAGTAATTCTGGCTTTGCTATCTCGTGTCCTTCTTGGTGTTGTATTTTGGGTGGCCAGGAGTGTATATAGATACACTCATGAACCAAATTATTTCGTCAACGAGTGGACGCATACCGCAGCAAGATGAGCACATATGTAAACAGCACACGTAGGTAATGTCAGTATGTCAGTTCACCAGTATAAAGCCCGTGCAATGGGGAAGGGAAGAACTAGTAGGAGTTTTACAAGTAAGACGCAGGACATCATCTAAGAAAGCACAAGTATTGTTGAATGTTAGGGAACTGGCCTATTGAAGGTGTGGCCGGAAGGATTCGAAAAGGAACTTCCATCAACCCAACCTACCGGAAACGGAAGGTCACCAGTTGACAATCCAGGAGAGCAGCAGTTGGCACATACCGTTCGGGACAACAAACTGCCTACGACTTCCCAGAGAACGTCAGACTACAAACAGGGCGAATAGAAAAACGTTTCGTGCTTCATAGATTCTCATCGACAGCTTCACCTGCCGTTGGCACAGGAGCATTTTAACTGAACATTTCATTTCCGGTAAAGAGGCATATGATCCGATAAGTCAAGGTTCTACAGTATCTCAAACATGCCAATGAAAGGGTCCATATTCAACGCCACGTGGTTGAACAGGTTAAACCACACTGCCCTGGTGGACGGAAAGAGACTAGCTTAGGCGGCGATGGTATGGACAACGTATGAAATCATGGTGAGGACATTATTGATCTTTCCTTCATACCTATTGAACACACTTTCATCGTCAGATCTTTCTTAAGCATTCTTTTCGGTGCGAGTGTTGTGTTACGTAGCAACTCGAAGTTATTCGTTCCCCAAAACATACCATTGAGTAGTAGGTTTTTCTTTGCAATAGTTTTGGAGTCAGCATTAGGAAACTTCTCGACGACGACAGTCAACGCCAGAATATGAGTTTTATGGATTCAATTCGTATTACATTCACAGTACACGTGTTTCTAACAAGAAATATCAAATACTCTTATCAAAATACACTTCCTCCTAACGAATCGTTCGTACGTTCGTTTGACGAGAACGATTTGTTAGAAGTAGATCACCTCTAACAAGTCGTTCTCATCAAATGTACTTTTGACTAACAAGTCGTCATCCCAAATGGACATCTTCCAAAATGCCATCAACAAATGCACACTCACTTCATTTTGTGTTGATGTTTTATTGACCTTTGACCCACTGTCAGTGCTTTCTACTTTGGAAAGCATTTCGGAGAAAATAATGTGTCGTTAAGTCAGAAAAAGCCTAACGAGAGGAAACTACATTTACGTTAGAAAACAGAAACTCAGAATGGAGGTTAAATTAGAGGTATACGATTCTAGAAAAACATTACTATTTCTCTGAAAATGAAGTCTTTCAATCAATACATTCTTTCAATCGTATTGCGCTGCAGAACTCCAAAAAGCAAAAGTTGTCGTACTGGAAACTGTTGGCAAAAAAATTAAATGCGATGGTTTTCGGGATTTAGATTTTTTGTTTTTAAATTGTAATAAAGCAAAATTTACTTCAGGAGTTCTGGATGACCGACAGAAATTACAGGAAGTATTGAACACTGTCGTGAAAGAAAAGCTTCTGGCTGACGATATCATAATTTTTCCACTCGGTGTATTCAAGCCCAAGAGCACTATCTCTGAGGAAACGAGCTAACAAATTAGATAAATTATACAGAATTTAGGTATTTAACAAATTTTTGTTACTTTGCCTTGTTTTTTTGAGCATTTTTTCAGCTTCTCATAAATGCCAAAAGAAATTTCATAAACCTACAATTCGTCAAATTTAGAGTGAGCGTTTTTTTCCAGTTACAAAATGTTTTATAGAAGATAAATTTAGAAAGTTCCGTATTTTTTTTGACGCTCTGTTTAATTTATTTTTTTTTATTTTTTCTAATGCTATTGCTAGTGGTCACTTGTTAAATGGATTTCAGAAAACTGAGTAAAAACCCGAAACCGGGATGTGCTAGTGCAAAACGAACACAGAAATTCAAGACTATTGTTTCTTTTTTATGCTGTTAATTGCTCTTTTTTTAACGTTCCGACTCACTTTTTCTCCCTCTTCCCATCTAACTTTTTTTCTAGTTTCAAGTTTGTGAACGCGTGCCTTGGAATGTTCTGCTGCAAGTTTCCCGTAAGAGGAACTTCGTATGGAATCCTCAGGGATTCTTGAAAATTATACTACGTTGGGTGGTTTTCCAAAGGGACAGCAGCTTTTATACTTCAGTGGAATCCGTCCGTCGAGCACGCAAAGCAGAAGCAAATTACAAGCATGCAGGAGATCCACGACTTGTAAATGTATACAAAAGCAGTCCGCTGACCGGAACATAGTCCGCTCCATGCTGCTTGTGAAAGCCGGTCTCACAGGAGAACTTTAGCGGAAAATCGAAATATGTGATCAATGGAAATTCGATGGGGACTGACTCTTTGGGGACCCCGCTGGCTTGTTTTCTGCAGACTGGGCATGGCCAGTTATCCTGTTTCACTTCCGTGAACGGTCTGTACTTTAAGCAAAACTTTTCCCTTCTGCTCGCCAAGTCGCAAAATTATGGCGCACTTTACAGAATGGTTTATGAATCTAACCTTCGAAAAACAGGGAATCAATGCAAAATTTATTTAAAAAACGGGTTTATTTTTATTTTTCGAGTTTTAAGGCTTAACATTCCAAAAGAGAGTAAAACCACTCAAGTTTTACCAAATTATTGCCAAACAATTGCAGAGAGTATTATGTAATAACATTTACGCAGTTTAATTTAGAAAATCAGAAAAAAATCCGCCGCCCCGGTGGCGCAGTGGTCTAAGCGATGGTTTCTGATCATTCGTCCGAAAGGGGTCCGGGTTCGAATCTCGTGAGGCATGGATGTTGTGTTTGTCTTACGGCACTGGCTCTCTCCCTTCCCTGGAACCAAGCCCTAAATTAGGGACGAGCGACTGCTTACAGCCCATTGAGTTGCTCACGGTGGTCGTTAAACCTTCAATCAAAAAAAAAAAAAAAAAAAAAGGAATAGCTATGACGTATACTCTGATTTAACTTTCATTTTTAGTTTCTTTCTCTATGCCAATAAGCCTCCGATTGATAATAGAAAAATCATTGAGAATAAACAAATCTGTATGCAATGAATGAAACTTGAGACTTCGTCTTCGTCGTTCTGGGTGGTATAGTGGTCAATATACCCGGGCGCTATCTAGAAGACGCTGGTTCGATTTCCGCTCCAGCACGACGAAATTTTCAAGTTTTCGGATAATATTTGACTTACCATTCATGTCATATTTACACCAATAAACGGGTTCACAACTTCGAAATCTGTATGTATTGCATTTATAAACATTGAAAAAGCCTTTGATAATGTTTACAAGAACATTTTGTTCAAAATTATGAAAAATTATAGAATAGACCACCTCAATTACAGAAGAATAATACATCAGTTGTACAAAAAATCAAACGGCAATGATAGGAAAACAGGAAAACGAAAAAAAAAAAAAAACAAGCAAAAAACAAGCAAAACAGGAGTCAAACAAGGATGTGGATTGTGACCGCTCTTCAATGTTTACATTGAGGAAGCCATGAAAGAATCAACTGGAAACAATGGCAAAGGAGTAAATGTCAATGGCAGGATCTACAGCACAATACGATTTCCTGATGACATTGCAGAAATAGCAGAAGAATTAAACAAGATTCTTGAAGATAAATGTAAAATGAACATAAATGTGAAAAAAAAAGTAATGAAATACAACAGAGATGGAAAGTAAGAGATTAATATCATATTACAGGGAAAAAGAGAAAAGACTTCATTTACCCAAGTAGCACTTTTACATCCGATGGAAGAAATGTAAAAGATGTGAGAACTAGGATAGCACAAGCAAAGATTGTGCTATCGTAGTTCTCAGGACTATTAGCATCCAAGTCCATCTCTCTGTTAATAAAGAAACATTTTTATAAACACTTTTATATGTGGAATGTAGCACTTTATCTATCTGAAACTTGGACATTGCGAAAAACAGACAGGGCAAAGTTACAATAATTTGTAATGTGGTGCTGGAGACGTATGATGAAAATTGCTTGGACAGGAAGAAGACAAACGTGGAAGTGTTACAAATAGCCCAGGAAAAACAAGGAATATTATGGACTTCAGAAGTGGTGTCCGCAAAGCTGGAAGAGGATGTCCAAGAATTCAATACATGAGTCGAATAACAAGAGGAAGACCCTAACAGAACATCAAGCTTATGGTTCAGGAAAGAATTCCTTCGTGGATGATGACCAATGCTACCCACCAACATTAGGGTTGAGGAGAGAAGGAAGACGAGGCCCAAGAATTCAATATATGAGTAAAATAACAAGAGGAAGACCGTACCGGAAAATCAAGCTTATGGCTCAGAAAAGAATTCCTTTGTGGATGATAACCAAAGCTACCCACCAACCTTCGGGTTGAGGAGAAGAAGGGAGGACGCCCAAGAATTCAATATATCAGTCAAATAACAAGAGGAAGACCCTACCGTAAAATCAAGCTTATGGCTCAGAAAAGAAGATGATAACCAAAGCTACCCACCAACCTTCGGGTTGAGGAGAGAAGGGGAGGACGCCCAAGAATTCAATACATGAGTCGAATAACAAGAGGAAGACCCTAACAGAACATCAAGCTTATGGCTCAGAAAAGAATTCCTTTGTGGATGATGACCAAAGCTACCCACCAACCTTCGGGTTGAGGAGAGAAGGAAGACGAGGCCCAAGAATTCAATATATCAGTCAAATAACAAGAGGAAGACCCTACCGGAACATCAAGCTTATGGCTCAGGAAAGAATTCCTTTGTGGATGATGACCAAAGCTACCCACCAACCTTCGGGTTGAGGAGAGAAGGGGGAGGACGCCCAAGAATTCAATATATCAGTCAAATAACAAGAGGAAGACCCTACCGGAAAATCAAGCTTATGGCTCAGAAAAGAATTCCTTTGTGGATGATAACCAAAGCTACCCACCAACCTTCGGGTTGAGGAGAGAAGGGGGAGGACGCCCAAGAATTCAATATATCAGTCAAATAACAAGAGGAAGACCCTACCGGAAAATCAAGCTTATGGCTCAGAAAAGAATTCCTTTGTGGATGATGACCAAAGCTACCCACCAACCTTCGGGTTGAGGAGAGAAGGGGGATTACGCCCAAGAATTCAATATATCAGTCAAATAACAAGAGGAAGACCCTACCGGAACATCAAGCTTATGGCTCAGGAAATAATTCCTTTGTGGATGATGACCAAAGCTACCCACCAACCTTAGGGTTGAGGAGAGAAGGGGAGGACGCCCAAGAATTCAATATATCAGTCAAATAACAAGAGGAAGACCCTACCGGAAAATCAAGCTTATGGCTCAGAAAAGAATTCCTTTGTGGATGATAACCAAAGCTACCCACCAACCTTCGGGTTGAGGAGAGAAGGGGAGGACGCCCAAGAATTCAATATATCAGTCAAATAACAAGAGGAAGACCCTACCGGAAAATCAAGCTTATGGCTCAGAAAAGAATTCCTTTGTGGATGATGACCAAAGCTACCCACCAACCTTCGGGTTGAGGAGAGAAGGGGATTACGCCCAAGAATTCAATATATCAGTCAAATAACAAGAGGAAGACCCTACCGGAACATCAAGCTTATGGCTCAGGAAATAATTCCTTTGTGGATGATGACCAAAGCTACCCACCAACCTTAGGGTTGAGGAGAGAAGGGGAGGACGCCCAAGAATTCAATATATCAGTCAAATAACAAGAGGAAGACCCTACCGGAAAATCAAGCTTATGGCTCAGAAAAGAATTCCTTTGTGGATGATAACCAAAGCTACCCACCAACCTTCGGGTTGAGGAGAGAAGGGGGAGGACGCCCAAGAATTCAATATATCAGTCAAATAACAAGAGGAAGACCCTACCGGAAAATCAAGCTTATGGCTCAGAAAAGAATTCCTTTGTGGATGATGACCAAAGCTACCCACCAACCTTCGGGTTGAGGAGAGAAGGGGATTACGCCCAAGAATTCAATATATCAGTCAAATAACAAGAGGAAGACCCTACCGGAACATCAAGCTTATGGCTCAGGAAATAATTCCTTTGTGGATGATGACCAAAGCTACCCACCAACCTTAGGGTTGAGGAGAGAAGGGGGAGGACGCCCAAGAATTCAATATATCAGTCAAATAACAAGAGGAAGACCCTACCGGAAAATCAAGCTTATGGCTCAGAAAAGAATTCCTTTGTGGATGATAACCAAAGCTACCCACCAACCTTCGGGTTGAGGAGAGAAGGGGAGGACGCCCAAGAATTCAATATATCAGTCAAATAACAAGAGGAAGACCCTACCGGAAAATCAAGCTTATGGCTCAGAAAAGAATTCCTTTGTGGATGATGACCAAAGCTACCCACCAACCTTCGGGTTGAGGAGAGAAGGGGGATTACGCCCAAGAATTCAATATATCAGTCAAATAACAAGAGGAAGACCCTACCGGAACATCAAGCTTATGGCTCAGGAAATAATTCCTTTGTGGATGATGACCAAAGCTACCCACCAACCTTAGGGTTGAGGAGAGAAGGGGGAGGACGCCCAAGAATTCAATATATCAGTCAAATAACAAGAGGAAGACCCTACCGGAAAATCAAGCTTATGGCTCAGAAAAGAATTCCTTTGTGGATGATAACCAAAGCTACCCACCAACCTTCGGGTTGAGGAGAGAAGGGGAGGACGCCCAAGAATTCAATATATCAGTCAAATAACAAGAGGAAGACCCTACCGGAAAATCAAGCTTATGGCTCAGAAAAGAATTCCTTTGTGGATGATAACCAAAGCTACCCACCAACCTTCGGGTTGAGGAGAGAAGGGGGAGGACGCCCAAGAATTCAATATATCAGTCAAATAACAAGAGGAAGACCCTACCGTAAAATCAAGCTTATGGCTCAGAAAAGAATTCCTTTGTGGATGATAACCAAAGCTACCCACCAACCTTCGGGTTGAGGAGAGAAGGGGAGGACGCCCAAGAATTCAATATATCAGTCAAATAACAAGAGGAAGACCCTACCGGAAAATCAAGCTTATGGCTCAGAAAAGAATTCCTTTGTGGATGATAACCAAAGCTACCCACCAACCTTCGGGTTGAGGAGAGAAGGGGGATTACGCCCAAGAATTCAATATATCAGTCAAATAACAAGAGGAAGACCCTACCGGAACATCAAGCTTATGGCTCAGGAAATAATTCCTTTGTGGATGATGACCAAAGCTACCCACCAACCTTAGGGTTGAGGAGAGAAGGGGAGGACGCCCAAGAATTCAATATATCAGTCAAATAACAAGAGGAAGACCCTACCGGAAAATCAAGCTTATGGCTCAGAAAAGAATTCCTTTGTGGATGATAACCAAAGCTACCCACCAACCTTCGGGTTGAGGAGAGAAGGGGAGGACGCCCAAGAATTCAATATATCAGTCAAATAACAAGAGGAAGACCCTACCGGAAAATCAAGCTTATGGCTCAGAAAAGAATTCCTTTGTGGATGATAACCAAAGCTACCCACCAACCTTCGGGTTGAGGAGAGAAGGGGGATTACGCCCAAGAATTCAATATATCAGTCAAATAACAAGAGGAAGACCCTACCGTAAAATCAAGCTTATGGCTCAGAAAATAATTCCTTTGTGGATGATGACCAAAGCTACCCACCAACCTTAGGGTTGAGGAGAGAAGGGGAGGACGCCCAAGAATTCAATATATCAGTCAAATAACAAGAGGAAGACCCTACCGGAACATCACGCTTATGGCTCAGGAAATAATTCCTTTGTGGATGATGACCAAAGCTACCCACCAACCTTAGGGTTGAGGAGAGAAGGGGAGGACGCCCAAAAATTCAATATATCAGTCAAATAACAAGAGGAAGACCCTACCGGAAAATCAAGCTTATGGCTCAGAAAAGAATTCCTTTGTGGATGATAACCAAAGCTACCCACCAACCTTCGGATTGAGTAGAGAAGGGGAGGACGCCCAAGAATTCAATATATCAGTCAAATAACAAGAGGAAGACCCTACCGGAACATCAAGCTTATGGCTCAGGAAATAATTCCTTTGTGGATGATGACCAAAGCTACCCACCAACCTTAGGGTTGAGGAGAGAAGGGGAGGACGCCCAAAAATTCAATATATCAGTCAAATAACAAGAGGAAGACCCTACTGGAAAATCAAGCTTATGGCTCAGAAAAGAATTCCTTTGTGGATGATAACCAAAGCTACCCACCAACCTTCGGGTTGAGTAGAGAAGGGGAGGACGCCCAAGAATTCAATATATCAGTCAAATAACAAGAGGAAGATCCTACCGGAACATCAAGCTTATGGCTCAGTAAAGAATTACTTTGTGGAGGATGACCAATGCTACCCACCAACATTAGGGTTGAGGAGAGTAGGAGGAGGACGCTCAAGAATTCAATATATGAGTCAAATAACAAGAGGAAGACCCTACCGGAACATCAAGCTTTTGGCTCGGGAAAGAATTACTTTGTGGATAATATTGAATACCACCCGCCATCCTTAGGGTTGAGGAGAGAAGAAGAAGCTCTATGTAAATTTGAGTTCATTTTTTTAAAGCCTTTTAAGCCTTAACGTTATATTTTTTCACTCGCTGAATGTATGTTGATAACAATCTTGAGGTAAGAGTGCGTCTTGATAGATGAGAACGAGCTATATAATGTTGGAGCAAGCAGCGAAAAGGTGTGTGTGGTGGTGTGATGTCTTAAACGTGGAAGCTGTATTACGCTGAAGGGTTGTTTACTTGAAGTCTGCACGTTTGAGTTGTGTTGTTATATATCTAGTACTGGAGTTTGTTAATCTAGTTTTCTGCTTACTAACTTACGCTAATTAGTTTCAAAATATTAGTGTTGTTATGAATCAAGTTCTGCATGAGGAAGAACTGTAAGTAACTATTTCTTAAACTTTATTTGAGTGACTCCTGTTTCACTTAAAATGAGTGAATAAGAAGGACTGACTGTATGTAGTGTTCAGTAACTCATATATACACGTTTCAAGTAGTAAAGAACGTCACATAGCATCAAATTATGAAAATCGAAACGAAGCTTCTTCTTAGTCAAGAGATATGAAAGTCTCGTTTTTAAAACCCAAATAATTCAAGAATGTCCAGTAAATAAGTTCTAATAATAATAATAATCTATGCTTGTATTCGTTTTAATATGTTCTATTTAACTAACAATACTACACTTGTATTCTGAAAATATTGTAACTTTACATTCCAAAGACGCAAATAATTTCAACGCATTTCCCATATCATTGCTTCAGCTGTTTTAGATCTTGGCAAAGAAAATCTTTATCAAGTACTTCGAAAACAGTTATACTTCTGCAGCCTCGTGGAACTTTAAAGCCCATGTGAAACGTATTTCAGGATTTTAGAGATGTTAAGAAATTCCAGAATTGAATAAGACAGTATGAAATTCCCACAGATTCCCACAATAAATATATGAATATTTAACGGCGCATTTTGTAAAAAATATTCCTTCCCTGTAGAAGGCTTCAAGTTCGCTATTTTCCTCCTCTACTTCTTTCTGACTGACTTCAAAATCCATACGCAGGCAGAAACGGATCCAGCGGCAGACGACTGGTGCGTTCGCCCCACCCCATGACACAGACTTTTCCTTTTTTTTTAAATGGCTAAGATTGTTAGTTAATGCATTTATTTTTGGAAAATTATAATAATAAATGCACAGATTTTCGTAAAGTTTTTACGACAATTCAATTTGCTGTGAATTCTCTCTTTCTCTCGCACACTCTAGCTTCAGAGAGAGAGAGAGAGAGAGAGAGAGAGCTGAAAGAAAAAGCACTAGAGTTTCAGAAACAGAGGAAGTTGAGAGCGGAAGGGGAAAGAGAATTTGACATATCATGAAAAGCAAGGGGTGTACTTTGTTTGATGTGACATTTCCACAAATTTCTGGGACAAAATCGCCAGTGAAACAATGAATGGTGAATGAATGACTTGATGTAAATGGAAGTTCCTTTCAAAAGTAGTAGGAATCCTGCAATGCGAAAGAAGAAACGAATATTTTAAAGAGGCATTAGCGGTCTTATTACTTAGGAATTATTAAATGATTCAAGTTGGAATTTTTTCTGTAAAATTAAGCCGCCCGAATAGAAAGGCCCAAATTAATTTTGAAAGACTATACTGAACGCCAGGAAAATAGTGATGATTTTTCAGTTGGTTCCTCTACTTTATGATTTAGAAATTTAACTTAATTATTTTGATAGAAAAAGTTCTTAAAAAGCCATGCAATGTCAGTAAGGGGCACACGCACACTGTTTGTGTGTGTGTATGGGTGTGTGTGGGACCCTTCCACAAAGCCTCTCTATCAGTCTTTTTTTTAGACCAGAGAAACCGTCCCGCGTCCAAGGTAAGCTACTGGATTCAGCACTGTACGCAGGACTCCAACAAATGATATACATCAACTCCTTGGTCAAATATTTTAATTCTTACTTTTTTCATGTTTATCTGCCAAAAGATGTAGCAATACTGACAGCAATCAATGCGATCGTTTAAAATTTATTAAACTCACTTGTGTGACGTGCCTGCCACGCAGGACGCACATGAGATAAAGGCAGATAGCAGCGAGAGCATACGTCCGCGTAGCTCAGTTGGGAGAGCGACTTATTCCGGAATGAGGGGACCCCGGGTTCGATTCTCGGCGTGGACAAAAATGACGGAGAAATTTACTTCATTATATTGGCGCCCGAACTTCAAGAATTACATGGCCGTTAAAGTTCTCGCAGTGGTGTGATGTTCTTTCCACACCGCGACACAGGAAAAAATAAGAGCAGTGCTTCGAAAAAAAAATGTGTGTGATGTTACGTTCCTCACACCAAATTGACTGGGATTTCTCCAAGGTACGTTCTTCAGCGGATGACTGCTTACAGAGATACATGGCCCTGGCTGACCCGTGGGCCATACCCCGGCCATCTTTTGGGTTGAGGGGGGATGTGACGTGCTTGCCACGCAGGACACAAATGATATAAAGCCAGATAGCAGCGAGAGCATACGTCCGCATAGCTTAGTTGGGAGAGTGACTTATTGCGGAATCCCATCGAGCACATCTGTGATGCAATCGAGACAGATGACCCCCCTCCATCAAATCTTCGTGAACAAGCTCCCACAGTTCACGAAGATTTGATAGAGGGGTCATCCCTCTCGATGGCATCACAGATGTGCTTGATGGGATTGAGGTCAGGTGACCTAGCTGGCCAAGGAAGCGAGGTCACGTCGGTGGAGTGTTCATCCAACCATTCGGATACAATTCGGGAGCTGCATTGTCTTGTTGCAGGATGAGGTCCCCAGTGGGATGTTGAAGACGCACAAACGGGAGCAAAGGGTCGTCCAGGATATCCCGGTAACGTTGACCTGTGAGGGACGATATCACACGTACCAGGGGTCCCATTTCAGTCCACATAAACAGTCCCCAGACGAGAATGCCACCCCCACTAGCTTGAAGAGTACCCTGCTGGCAAGAAGGATCCATCGCTTCATGTGGTTTGTGCCGTACTCGTATCCTGCCATCCGCGTGTACCAACGTGAATCTCGACTCATCAGTCCAGGCAACATTTTCCCACATGTCTAGGGTCCAGTGGCGATGTTCCCGCGCCCATGCCAATCTTTGCACCTTGTGATGTGCGGTTAGCAGCGGTACCCTCGTGGGACGATGGCTTCTGTACCCCATAGCGAGGAGATGGTTCTGGATGGTGTGGCTGCTTACACGTTTTCGTGCAGCAGTGTTAAATTGCCGAGTGATTTTTCGCACTGTGGCCCGTCTATCCGCTGTTACAATGCGAGCTAGCCGACGACGACCCCGCTCATCCACCCGCTGTTGTCCACGGCAGTTGGCCCTTGCAGGGATGGTTTTACCGGATTCGATGTACTCACGGTGCACCCGTGACACAGTGGCTCGTGAAAATCTCTGTGCCTGCACGACTTCCGAGATGGAGTGACCCATTCGTCGTGCCCCGACAATTTGCCCACGATCAAATGCGCTTAGATCCTTCGTCTTACCCATACTGCGTCCGACTCTTACCGATTCCCGTCGCATCACTCCTTATATTGTCGGATCGCTGCATACGTCATGTCGTTTCCGTTTACACGGCCGCCCACAGCGCCACATTTGCATAACGCCAGCTGTCTCTAATTCAATTGCTCTTCAGTGTATATTTATTATACAAGAAAGTATAGTGATCGGTCGAAATCAGACTTCCGGATTTACACATTTTGGCATTCAAGGAACAAGATTTCACTATTTGAGAATGGATTTAGGGAATAACTCTACCTTCGAACAAACATGGGACGTTAATTTCACTAACTGTGCAGTTTTTCTGTTGCATTTATTTTTATTGGAAAATAATTATATGACTTTCGCATTTTAAAAAGAAAACAAATTATGCTATACACAGTCGTGTCAGAATAATATGACCACCTACCTAATGATGGGAATAACCACTCTTGGCTTGGATAACAGCGGCGGGACTGATGGATGGAATGACGCCCTGTAAGGCTGCTCCAGGCACACGTGCCCATTCGGACTGCAGCAGAGCACGGAGGTCCCGGAGATGACGTGGATGAGGCTCAGCAGATCAAAACAAATGGTCCCACAAGTGCTCTATGGGATTGAGGTCAGGCGATTTTGCCGGTCAAGGAAGAACGGAGACATGGTTGTCGTGTTCCTGGAAACAGTCACTCACCCCCTTAACGACATGGCACGGCGCCATTGTCCTGTTGGTAGACACCATCACCACCAGGGTAAATGTTCAACATGAAGGGATGCACGTGGTCTGGGTGAATGGACAGGTAACCATTGGCGTTCAGGGACCCATCCAGTGGTGCCAGCGGTGCCAGGTTATACCGGGAAAACATCCCCCAGACGTGCACATTGCCACCGCCGGCCTGCACTTGACCGACAAGCGTGTCCGGATGTAGGTTCTCGTGTGTCTGAAGCCGTATCCGCCACGGCCCGTCACTTCTGCGGAGTATAAAACCTCGATTTGTCGGAGAAAGTAATCCTTTTTCCACTCTTCCACTGTCCAACGACGGTAGTCTCATGCTAACTACAGGCGTCCTTGCCGATGGACCTGGATTGACATAGACGACTTGACGCAACGTCGACTCCTGAGACCCATGCGCAACAAGGTTCGCTCTACTGTTATCGGGGACACGTAACTGGGTGCCTCATCGTTCATTTGCGTGGTCAATCGCTGCACTGTTGCGCGTCGATTGCCCTTTACCAGTCGACGGAGGCGACGTTCTCTTCTGGGGTCTTAGGTCTTTGGGGCTCCACACTTGTGACGTAGGGAGGTACTCGGTGTGTTAGCGGTCCATTCTTGGTATACACCCTTACTACAGCACCTCGCGAACAGCCCACGTAGTCTGCTGTTTCTGAGATGCTTCCACCCTTGGCGCGATAGCTGATGATCATTCCTTTTTGAACGTCCGTCAAATCACTACCTCTGCTCATCGTGCTCACGTAACGCACTATGCCTCATCTGTCCTGGCCGGCCGCTTATATCTCCGTATGGTCGACCTTGTCACTTGCACACTATGAAGCGCCTGGGCGGGTACACTGTGATTCCGCGGGGTGGTTATATTATTCTGATACGACCGTGTATAGGTTTACCGGAACGCGTGCCAGCTAGAAAAAAAAGTACCGAAATGCCGTTCCGCAGCATTCCGGCCCCACCACACCACTGGTCGAGTACATTGTCTCCTTTAACATGTATATATTGAAATCTCTTCAGTGAAACGCATTTACTCCGGAAAAAAAATGGGTTGCCGTGACTTATGAAGTAACCCTCAAATTATCTTGAATTTTAAGCTCGAGTATAATTTTCTGACGGAGGAATTCTTACTGGATTTTGACCGATGAGCAAGCGAAAAGATTTCCGAAAATTCTCAGCTGAGTGGACTCAAGCATTGTCAAGCGATGTTAAATAAATAAATTTTTCGAAAGATCTTTTCTTTCTTCCTAAACTTATACGCAGCACCAAAGGATAAACGAAAGACAACATTTATTGTTGAAGTAATTTCACATTCATTCGTCTTCTTAGTGCCGAGGAAAGTGGTCGGCGAAGAAGGTAGAATTAATTGAAAACGCGTTTCCTTTTTCTACTCAAGAAAACAAAAAGCAAGCGGCGAACAAGTATCAAAGCAGTAAACAATGTGCACGTTGCTCTTCCGCTTCAAATCTGTATTAATTACGATTCAGACGGCTGTTTGGAAACGTGGACTTAAATTAATGACCCTCATTAGCTGCGATTATCTTTGGGGAGGAAGCGTATCTTCCCTGTTATTGTACAAACGATAAGCAGTTTTTAATATACCAAGCTCGCCGCCCCGACGAAAATTATTCCTCACAAACATTTTGGACGACAAATATGTCTCAAAGGACCTTGCACAGTCCACCTGGAGCCAGATTTTGAATTGTATCGGGATGAATCGAGTTAAAATACAATTTATTTAAGATATCGAGCAATACTCAACTGCACGAATGTATACCGTAGAATCTGCTTATAACAAGCTCGTATTTAGCGGGAGGCCGGATTTAACGAGAAAAACAAGAACCTTTCCTTTCTTAATTCAAAGACAATTTCATCGTTTTTAACAAATAACATTTAATAAATCTCCTAGATTTAACGATTAAGAGAAAAGCTAAGATGATCGTTTTTAACATATGAATAAAAAAATTTAACGAAATTCCATATTTAACAATGCAGGTGAATATAGAATAAAAATACCAACGTGTCTCACAATAAAATGTTTATTATACATCGATTATAGTTTCGCAGCTCGGCTTCGTAAGGACGAATGCAGCGTAAACATTTAAATCATTGCGACATCGTCAGAGTTCTGACGGTCACGGATTTTGGTTAGTTGTTTACACGCGCTTGAAAGAAATAGATTTCTTTTCTTTCTTCTCCATTTCTTTCAAGCGCGTGTAAACAACTAACCTAAATCCGTGACCGTCAGAACTCTGACGATGTTGCAATGATTTAAATTTTTACGTTCCATTCGTCCTTACGAAACCGAGCCAAACGCTCTGCGAAACTATAATCGATGTATAATAAACATTTTATTGTGAGAAACGTTGGTATTTTTATTCTACACTGCTGACCACCCAAAATGCAACACCAAGAAGGAAGCATCCGATTGGCCTGAAATTCGCTGCATGCGTCGCCCGCGAGAGTACATGCAAACGATTAGCATTGCAGGGCATATGCAAATCATGTGCGCCCGGCACGCCACCGAGAAGCACTATAAGAAGGGTGCACAGACGGCGGGGTGTAAGTAGTGGAAGTGTGTTGTGCTGCCGGACCTGTGCGTGGGAAGCTTCCTCATGCCTCGTTGCCAAATACGGCAGTCATTTCAGCACGTTTCGGAGTTCGACAGAGGACGAATAGTGGCTTATTGCGACAGCGGTTTATTGTACCGAGACATTGGCACCCGTGCGGGACGACATCCAGTCACAGTGAGGCGAGTATGGATTCGGTGGGTGCAGGAGGGACGGACGGACCGACGTGAGCGATTGCCGCAGCCGCGGCACACCACCGAACGAGAGGTCCGGCATGTTGTGCGGCGGGCATTGACGGCTCGCACCGCCACATCACGAACGTTAGCGTCAGAATTAGGGTGTGTTGCGCAACAACCTGTGTCAGCACGTACAGTTCGACGTCGTCTGCATCAGCGGGGACTTGTCGCACGGCCCCCATTGCTTCGATTACCATTGACGGTACATCACCGGCGAGTGCGGCGGCAGTTGGGCGTTGAACGCCGCCCAACTGCACGACATTGTCTTCTCCGACGAATCCCGCTTCTGCCTGCAACACCACGATGGTCGGATCCGCGTGTGGCGGCACCGCGTCGAAAGACTGTATGACGCCTGCATTATGCATTGCCATACCGGTCTGTCGCCTGGCGTTATGGTTTGGGGCGCAATTTGATATGACACCCGCACCCCTCTGGTACGCATCGCCGGTACACTCAACAGCCACTGCTACGTCTCCTACGTTTTGGAGCCTGTAGTCCTCCCTTATCTGCAGGACCTGCCAGCGGCCACGTTTCAACAGGACAATGCGCGCCCGCACGTGGCACGCATCGTGAGACAATTCTTCACACGGCTCACCAGGGGTCACTGCTGCCGTGGCCAGCCTGTTCTCTCGATATGTCGCCCATGGAACACGTCTGGTCGCTGATCGGCAATTGAGTGGCCCGTCAAACGCCACCCGCGGCTACGCCTGATGAACTGTAGCAACGTGTGGAAGCAACCTGGACCGACATACCCCAAGCTCATATACAAAGCTTCTTTCGTTCGATGCCGCGCCGTGTAGCGGCCGTTATTGCCAGCCATGGGGGCCACAGGAACTATTGATGTCTGTGTGTTCCCCAAGTCGCACGGGCCTGTAAGCTCAATCGTTTAATCTTTGTATCTGTTGTTATGTGTCCAGTAAATCCGGCTTTGCTATCTCGTGTCCTTCTTGGTGTTGTATTTTGGGTGGCAAGCAGTGTATATTAAGGTGGTTCCACCTAAAATCTCTGCCTTATGTTTCCAATGGTGAAACTTTTTTACATATTTTCTTCGCAATTAATGTATTCCCAAGGATGAACATTTGCACATTGATAAAACTAACTTTAAGGTATACATGGGATACTTACTACTTGCTAAAACATAACCCTGTTTAAGCAATCCAACATTGGTTTGTCTACTGACGTCATCAATGTACAGGTCTGAACATTTCTCAAAGAAAAATGATTGATTTTTAATATAATTATGGTTATATATTAGCAAGAATTAAATATCTCATGATATAACTTAAAGTTAGTTTTATCGATGTGCAAATTTTCATCTTTGGGAATACATTAATTGCGAAGAAAATATGTAAAGAAGTTTTACCATTGGAAACATAAGGCAGAAATTTTAGGTGGAATCACCTTAACACCGCAAGTTTAGCAGTCATAAGTTATATATAACGCAGGTGAAATCTGTCCTAGCAGCTCCGGTGGCGCAGTGGTCTAAGCCATGGCTACTGATTATTCGTCCAAAAGGAGTCTGAGTTCGAATCCCAGTGAGGCATGGATGTTGTGTTTGTCTTACGGCACTGGCTCTCTCCATTCCTTGGAACCAGTGGCCCTAAATTAGGGACGGGCGACTGCTTATAGCCCATTGAGTTGCTCATGGTGGTCGTTAAACCTCCAATCGAAAAAAAAAATCTGTCCTATAATGAAGGAATAGAAATGATGACGACATACAGGACGAAACTACAACAGCGCAGTGCAATCTTGGTGTTCTAGTGCAAGAATTTTAATAGAAAAGCAATGGGGATTGAGTATATCAAATTCTTAACAAGCGAGTTGTGCAAGAGACTCTCTCCGTCACCAGTGGCTGACTAGCGATCAATAAAAGGCCCTGGAAACGGATTTTTTGCTGTCCACGTTTGGAGAAAAATTACCCAATATATCAGCATTATCGTTTAGACACAAGTCTTTGAATTAGTGCAATGTTTGTATGGAGGCAATAATTAACTAACATTTTAGCCATATCTTTCTTTCTTTCTTTTCGGCCGCAACAAAAAAATATCCCTTGTTAAATTTAATGTAAGAAAAAATTTGCTTCCATCCTGAAGCAATATACAAGGTACGTTCTCTGTGAGAAGTTGGAGATTTTATTCTATTTTTGCGAATTTTAGTGTGACAGTTGAATTCTAAATTGTAATAATTTCTTAGCTTGTAGTCAGAAACGAAATCACAAATGTGTTAGACTTGGCTATCATGAACGAAATAGTTTTTCGTGACTATCTTGAAAAAATTTAAAACTTCTAGAACTGCAAGAATTGGAGCACAAATTTAGAAAGCGAAAGACATTAAAGAATGCGAAAACTAATGTTCATTTAATTACTTTCAAATGGAAGTAGTATTTTTGCTGTACCTGAAGTTGACTTACCAAACGTTTAGTTCAAGAATTATGTAATGCCTATAAAGCTTCACATAAATTTTAAAAGCCTTACAGTTTTCTCCATTAAGTGATATAAAATTGCATTATGTTTTTTTTTTCAGTTGCACGTGTTTATGGCAATAGTGGGTATGTGCGCTCATTTCTCCTTGTAAATACACTTCTACACTTAAAAGTCCGCTTTGAAAACGGAGATTTCTGTAACAGATTCTTAGATGATCTCGTTAAAAGATTCTTAAAAAGATTTTAAAAGATACATATTCTCGTTAAAAAACTCAGACGCAGATCTTGTTAAAAGAAAAGGTTGTTTTGCATACATGCAAGACAACCTTTTCTTTCAACAAGATCTGCATATATGCAAAACAAGCCACACATTTTTCGGTACTATATTTAATCGAAAATTTTTATCTCAATGAATTAGCGTGTCCAATGAATTTCGAGTTCTATCCCAAATTATTGATAGTATATTTGACCATACTGTACTGATTATTCAACTTCAACTGCAATTAGAGCGAAAGCGGGTTCAGATACAAGAAATCTTCAGAAAGGAACGGAGCACACGATCAAAAGTCGAGGGGGGACGTTGTATAAAAAAACAGTGTTTGGTCCGACAGAAAATTTGGTACGTAAGATTTTTTAGCACGTCTTTTGTAAAAAAAGATCGTGCTTATGCTACCGGTTTGTCCGTCCGTCTGTACCCACGATATCTCTGCAACTATTAGTCCGATTTGAAAAATTATTTTTGTATTGAGAAGCTTGAAATATCCAAATGACGATCCTGCATTTCGTTTTCTTTTTACGATGTATAATTTCGCCGCTAGAGGGCGTAAATGCAGATGATGTCGAATTCAAAAATACGTTTTATTCCTCATATTTTCTTCTAAACATCCGATTGAAAAAATTCTTTTATCTTTCGATTCCATTTATGTTGAGTATTTTAGATATAGTTACTTTTTCAAACTACGCATAGATTCTCCGCTAGAGGGCGTAAAAGTAAATTAAGTTTTCCCGATATCTCTTCTTCTAAAACTCAGATTTGAAAAATGTGTTCTCTAGCGGATACAGCTCATGATGGAAAATGTTTGCATATAATTTCTAATTTTTGGTATAGAATACTTTGACCACCAGGGGGCGCAAGCGTTAAATTTTGCTTCTGATGTATTTGCCATAAAATCTGAGCTTCTAAAATCTCGATTGAAAAAATTCTTTCGTGGAACGATGCCACTTACGTCAATAAACCTTTCCGAATATTTTCTTCTTAAAATATTCCATGGTTTCACCGCCAGGGGGCGTGGATGTATATCTTATTTATGTCAATATCTCTACTTCTAGGAGTCCGATTTGAAAAATTCCTTCTTTGTTGGATAGTGTTTTCAGCGTGACATGTTTTTCATATAATTTCAAAATTTTCAAGTAATTCATAGACTTTTTGCTGGGGGCGTAAAGGTAAATTGCGTTTCCACCTATATCTCTGTTTTTAAATCTGCGATTTGAAAAATTCATTCTGCACCGGATACAGCTCTTGATGACAAATCCTTTGCATATAATTTTGAATTTTTGTAAAAAATTGTTTGGCCACCAGGGGGCATAAGTCTTAATTTCCGCTTCTGTTGTATTTGCAGTAAAATATGAGCTTCTAAAATCTCGATTGAAAAAAAAGTCGTTTGTAGGCCGATACTACTCATGTCAACACACCTTTCAGGAACCTTTTCTTCTTAAAAAAAATCATGGTTTCTACGCCAGGGAGCGTAGATGTATATCTTATTTTTGTCAATATCTCTACTTCTACGAGTCCGATTTGAAAAATTCCTTCTTTGTTGGATAGTGTTTCTGATGCGAAATGTTTTTCATATAAATTCAGAATTTTCAAATAAATCATAGACTTTCCGCTAGGGGGCGCAAAGGTAAATTGCGTTTACTGCGTTATTTCTGCTTCTAAAACTCCGATTTGAAAAATTCTTCCTGTATCGCATACAACACCTGATGGAAAATATTTTTCATACAATTTTTTTAATATTTGGTAAAGAATGGTTTGGCCACCAGGGGGCATAAGTGTTAATTTCTGGTGCTGACGCTTTTGCAGGCAAATCTGGGCTACTGAAAACTCGACTAAACATTTATTTTTCTGGGACCGATACCGCTCATATTGAAAAATCTTTTGAGAATAGTTTCTTCCTAAAATAATGCATGATTTTCCCACGGGGGGGGGGGGGGGGGGTAAAGTAACATCTTATTTTTGTCGATATCTCTGTTTCTAAGAGTCCAATTTGAAATATTCTTTCTGCTTTGGAGAGCGTTTCCGGTGCAAAATGTTTCTCACACAAATTCATATTTTCTTAACGCACAAGTCTGCAGCCAGAGGGTGTAAGCTCACGATTCAGTTTACAACAATATCTGCGGGATTAAAAACCCGATTGAAAAACGTCTTTCTTCCGTCAGATACTATTGTTTTCCAAACCAGTTCCATTGACTTTGAATAGCTTTGATAAATTTAATTTGCATCAGAACGGATTCAAAAGACGTGCTTATTACACCCGAAAATTCGGTGTCATCTTTCTTGTTTGTTTTTTCGTTTCTTTGCTTTAGAAGTCCGCAAACTGGTAAACAAATTTCGCCCTTTTAGCATAATTTGGTTTTCTTTCTAAAAGCACGGTAAAGTTCAGATATATAAAAACTTCTCTTGAATTAGCATAAGGTCTATCGGACCAGACTATGGCGGCCTACAGGGAATCATCCCAGTATCCCAGCGGCCCAGTCCGCGCCTGCCCGCCACCCACTCCAAGGGGTTATACCTCACTCCAAGAGGTTATGAGAGTATCTTTTTTACAAAATGTTTCCACATGGTATAATCAGAAACTCTTTAAGGTGGATCCACTTAAAACTCCTGATATATATTTCCAATGGTAAAAACTATTGTAGACATTTTCTTCCCAATAAATATGTTCCCAAGGATGAAAATTTGCACGCCCATAAAAATAACTTTATGTTATAGCCTGGTGTACTTAATATTTTTTAAAACTTAACCATAATTATATTAAAAACCAATTTTTCCTTGGGTAATATTGAGACCGGCAAATAGATGTCACAACCTGTGCGTTGATGACGTGAGCGGACAAACAAATGGTCTCAATATTACTCAAGGAAAAATTGTTTTTTAACAATATTCAGGAATTCAAAATCAGCAAAACCTACACTACTGCTGATGTTTTTTTCAATAATTTTGTTAATTTTCGAAATGGAGTCGATCCATGCCATAGTCAGGAATGTTTAAAATGATTTGAGCCACTTATATTATTAATTCAGCTGTAATTCCAAAATATGTCGCTAAACACCTTCAGCTATATTATTGACAAAAAATTTAATCTAAGTGAATTAAATCATAATAAACATTAATACACACTTTTAACGTGGACCAGGAACATCAAACAAAGATCTTCGCTCTTTCCACGTTTATAAGAGAGTCACGGAAATAATAATTATTCATTCGCCTTCTAATTATTTCTTCAGTTGCTGCTTACCATCTTTGGTGAATCCCCAGCATTGTGCGTAGCTCCAAGAAGCAACCTGCCAAATCGGCTTGGCAGTTAGCGTGTGTGTGTCTGGAGGAATTCGAGGCCGCTGTGGTGTAGCGGAAGCATATCCGGCGCGTAACTGGAAGACCCTGGGTTCGACTCCCGGTGGCGGCCAATGAGAATTTTTCCGTGACTCTCTTATAAACGTGGAAAGAGCGAAGATCTTTGTTTTATAATAAACGTTCCCGACTTTCGCGTGGTTAGACTCCAATGCTGATTCAAGTCCAAAAGTTAATCAAATTATTGCAAAAAACTGCTACATGTTTACTATTAATAAGTTACCTCTACAGCTGGCGCTATCTATTAGAAGTTCTTAACACTACCAAAGGAAAAATTGATTTTTAATATAATTATGTTTGAGTTTTAGACAATATTAAATATACTAGAGGCTATATTATAAAAAATTTTTTTGTCGATGTGCAAATTTTCATCCTTAGAAATGCATTAATGGGAAGCAATGTCTACAGAAGTTTTTACCATTGGGAGCAATGTCTACAGAAGTTTTTACCAAGGCAGAATTTTTAGGTGGGTTCACCTCGATTGTTTGTTAGTGCCTTTGACCCTGGTAGATAAATGGAAATGAGTCAAATTACCGGCACCGAAAAGCTCTAACGGATATCCAGCGCATTCACAGTAATTAAACTCGGAACTACAGCATTAAAAAAAGTTTTTAGGATTGCACCCTTTCTTAAAGATAATTGGAAGCCATTTTCAGTTTAAAAAGATCTCAAGTACCAAAGCAATAATTCTGTTGCTTCGAAAAATCACGATGAAAAAAATACTTAATTAGTAATAAATCCTCCTACAAAACAAATTAAATTCTTATAAATCTATTTAAAAAATAATAAGCTCCTACAGAAAATAAAATGACTAATCCACTCGCATTAATGACCGAAAAAATATTATCATCGCGTAATTAGAGTCATACATTGAACGTGGGTACGGTTTCAACCTTTCTTTCTCAGTGGTTAAGACGCGCAGTTTCTGCTGAGCCAAGCGACCTCGGAACGAGTCCCACCTGTGCGAAAAGTTACTTTGGTGTAAGGGCTGAAAAATTCAGGTCCTACGGTTTCGCGAAATTTCT
The DNA here is from genome assembly GCA_039090855.1 of Macrothele yani. Taxonomy (NCBI): domain Eukaryota; kingdom Metazoa; phylum Arthropoda; class Arachnida; order Araneae; family Macrothelidae; genus Macrothele; species Macrothele yani. The sequence goes on from CM077003.1 coordinate 121,107,644, forward strand.
GCACAAATAAGGAAAAACACAAACGGACTCTTCTAAAATAAACGTAATTATTGACAATACGGAAAATCTATGAAAATACGGAAGTTGAAAAAAAAACGGTAACTTTTAGAAATTAAAATTTCATCAGAAAACGGATACCTACTTTGCTGCACGTTATTTTCAGAAGTTTTCCATGAATTTACCCCACTGATTTTTTACAGTGAAGTTTCCTTTTCTGACTTTACAACACTTACATAAACACGCACTTGGGGTTTTATATCATAAACACGCACTTGGGGTTTTATATCGTAATATCGGGGTTTTATACCATATTATAAAACCGCACTTGAGGTTTTATATCATATTTTATATCGTAGTTCGGGATTTTATATCATATTAAACCACGATATTGCGATATAACGATATTACGGGGTTTTATATCGATGTTTTATATCATAATATTGGGGTTTTATATCATATCGTTAACACGCACTTGGGGTTTTATATCGTAATATCGGGGTTTTATATCATATTATAAAACCGCACTTGAGGTTTTATGTCATATTTTATATCGTAATTCGGGGTTTTATATCATATTAAACCCCGATATTACGATATAACGACATTACGGGGTTTTATATCGATGTTTTATATCGATGTTTTATATCGTAATATCGGGGTTTTATATCATATCGTTAACACGCACTTGGGGTTTTATATCATATTATATACATAAACACGCCCTTGGGGTTTTATATCGTAATATCCATAACTTTATTTCGGGATAGTTTATTTCATTTTCTGAATTCGTTTTAGTCTTAGAGATTTTCTAATCGACATTTTCCACTGTACATCGATTTACTTCATCCTAAAGTTTCTAATTCTTTTCTTTCCGATTCAGAAAACGAATTCATTCAAGAGATTTTAACGCGCTTTTTTTCAACGTGATCCTCAATTTCAACAACAAAAAATTTCCGCGGTTAATCGATTCATCAGAATCAAGGCGCTAAACCACGACCTCGAGCTATCTCGCCTCTATTAAATTTCAATTTGCAGCACCATAGACAATTTTTGGTGAAAATTAACCGTTTAATTATTTATTGAAAGCAACGACATAGAGCTAACTTAGAGAGTGAAGCGTTTGAAACATTATGAACCTTTACGTCAGGAAGAGAAAAAAAATATAGTGTAAAAAAATGCGATTATATCTTGCTTCTTCTTGTTGCAGCGAATAGCACCTCTCTCACTCTCTCTCTCTCACACACACACACACACACTGCATTGAAGAAAAGAGGAAAGTCCGCTTTTGGGGTGACTGGATGGGAAACATCTCTCGTCTCCTCCTTGATTAACCGTGTGATGAGAGGGCCCATGACCCCCCACTGGCCGAACCGTCACGCTACATCTTCCGACACCTGCTCCCTTCTCACCGCTACTTCTTGCAATTTTCTCTTTCGGCTCCGTGTTCTTCCTGCTTTCTCCTTTTCCTTTGCCTGTCTCCTCCTCATCCCTCTTCTTCATCTTTAGCATTACCAAAGAGGCACGACTTAGTACCTGTATCTTTTCCTCCATCCTCTCACCTCTTAAAAGGGAGACTTCCTCACTTTCGCTTTCCCATCGTTTATCATACATTCAAGAAGTTCACAATTTCAGTGCCATAAACTAGAACCATAAGTATTCTCCACTACTAGGAAAGTGGACCATACTGTTCCGAGCAATTATGTGGAAAATATTTGGCAACAAACAGCGTGAAGTGAAAATTAACCAAAGGTATCTGAAAGCCATTCACATGAAGTGTAATTTTTTGTTTCCTTTCTGGAAAAATATGCATGCAATTTCATTAGAAACAAGGTTCGAGTTCTGTACAAGCATGTCCGCTGTGTGTTTACATCCGGGGGCTTAAGGATGGGCGAGTTTTTGAATCCTTAGGTGCTCATAGGAGGAGTTAAATTTCTCTCTCAACATACACGCGCGCGCGCGCACACACACTCTCACACACGCAAAGAACATTTCCAATGAGCACATTTTTTGACAAGAGTCTCAGTAACACTACGGAGGTTTAAAGTTCACGAATTTCAAATTTTTGGATATCCGGATATTTTTTTTGTATCCGAAAACCGGATTTTTAGCATTCGAATAGTTCGAACTCCGGATATCCGGATTTCGAACTTCGAATATCCGGATTCAGAATACCGAATATGCAGACATCTCAACAACATAGATGTATCTGGCTCAGGTTGTTGAAACCTTAACGCAGCAGTTTGTAAACGTTCGTTTTTCTTTTGCTACACGATGTGCTTTTGATCAAACAAAGTGATGTTTCGTTACATTGATATTGTACTAAGTGAAGGGATAATAAGTAAAATTGCAGTGTTTTATCCTGTAACAAACTCATGCGGCAATCCGGATTTCGGATTTACGACATTTCGGATGTTTTGAAATCCGAAATTCAAAATATCCGGTTTTTGACAGAACTAGCCGGATATCAGAACATCCGGATTTTGAAATTCGGATTTCATGTGGCAATCCGGATTTCGGATTTATGATAATTCGGATATTTTGAAATCCGGATTTTGAAATTCGGGTTTCATGTGGCAATCCGGATTTCGGATTTATGATATTTCGGATATTTTGAAATCCGGATTTCAAAATATCCGTTTTTTGACAGCACTAGTTTCAAGATATAGTGTAAAAATTGGTAATTTCACGGCATAGATAAATTCGTGATAGAGCGCAAGCGGCTATTTGTAGAATATCGTAACAATATCTCATTGCAATCTGAATAAATTACGAGAATATGAAATGTGATAAAAGCCATTGCAAAAATGTATTTTTCATACTAATGAAACGGTGTGTCGTTTTCTTCTGTTTTTTTACGCTTTCCAACTGTAGGTTGAAGAAGCGTACATGCTCCAGCTTTGTCCGTCCGTCCGTCCGTCTGCCTGTCTGTATGTCTTCTGTCTGTCTGTCTGTCTGTCCGTCCGTCCACACGATAACTCACGTAAAAATGGTTCGATTTCGATGAAATTTTAGTATGTGGTAGGGACAACCTGGGGACGAACCCCATTGAAAATGGGCTAAATGGGGTAAAGGTCAGGACATAGGAGCGGGATCTATTCCATCGCCCTTATGCGTCATAACTTACGCAAAAATGCTTCGATTGCGCCAAAACTTCATCATGTTGTTCTGAAGATGAACTGAACCGCTTCTGCTTAATAACATCGAAATGGGTCAAAGGTCAAGGCACCGGAGCGAGATTTATTCCACAGCCATTATCCTCATAACTTGACTAAAACTGCTTCTATTGCGACAAAACTTTAGAATGTTGTTCCGTAGGTTATAACGTAACCCTTTTTTGTGTGTGAGATTGGTGTTACGCTATGTCTAAAAACCATGACTAAGGAAATGTTGAACTAAATGAGAATACGATGCAATAGTTGCACGGGATAGCTCAAATTAAGGTTTTACGGCCACACGAAACATATACAGAAGTCAAACTTACGATAACCTTTTATTGGTCCAGCACAGTAGATGAAATCTAAAATATAGTACTGAGAGTTTTTACACTCTCAGTACTATATTTAGATTTCCTATAATACCTTAATTATCTGTCGTATAATCTAGCTTAACAACAATCGAACATCTCCACACACACACACACACACACACACACACACACACACACTAAGCAACTGCTGTATCGTCCTTTTTATCTAACGTCCTTATCACATTCATACGTCACTCTCTCTGACCTCAAAAGTGTTGCCAACATCATTCATGCGAGAGAGAAGATATCACGTTCAGTTTGGGAAGTGCAAAAGAGAACAAACTTAAATTTACATAGGAAAAGGAACTAAAAATTAAAGTTAAAATAGAATATACGTCACAAGGTATACTGAACGAATCAATAGCCAGGGTAGGGAGGAGGGTTTGTCTATGCGCGATTTATGGTATGTTGGAAGGCGTATCATAATCAATGCCTTGCATGATTTTATACTAACTTGTTTAGTTTAGAAAACAAAGTAACAGGTCGGACCTAGCCAAGTCGACGCATTCTCTTTATCGCAATGATAAAGAAAGAAAAAAGTTGTATTTCCTGAATTCCTGGTCTGTTTAACTGTTTTGCTGACTTTACTTACTTTCATGACATACCCCAGGCCGGAATCACAGAGGCGAGGAGAGGCATCTCAAAGTGTTTTTACTATCTGTAGGTATCAAGATTGGGCCTTAACAACAAAAAGATTCGACCCCGAGTGAGTATGCGTATGTCGTGTGAAGTGGGGCGGGGGGTGTCTGCAGAAAAGTCGTGCGTGTGTATTTGTACGAAAGAGTGGGACGACATCGGTTATATTTGTACAGCGATTGACTTCTGTAGTGTTTCCTCTTACTAGTTCAGAGAAAAGGAGATATTGAACTCGCTTGGTCTTATTTTTTCTCTCTCTTTAATGGTTATATTCTTCGACAATTGCCAAAGTTTAGTTAATATTTCTAGGCTTACATTCAACTAAATATTTTCAATAATATCTCATTTCATTATTTAATTTTCACAATTTAATAAAATACAATAGAAAAACAGATTAATACAAAATGGCACATCACGGGCCAGGTCTAAATAAGAGCTGCGATTGGCGGGTCCGGGCCGGTCCGGACTCACCAAATTATGCCCGTGCAGACCTCTTCCCACCGGTTCCAGGAAAGGGACAGAGACAGTGCCGCAAGACAAACAACACACCCATGCCTCAAACCCAGACCCATCTCGGACGAATGGTCATAAGCCAGCGCTTAGACCACTACGCAACCACGACAGCTTACATATTTGTCTTCAGTTACTCCGTAAATGATATTAAAACACCTGTTTACAATCTTACAGTTTCCATCAAGAAAGTTCGTGGAAGCAAAACAGTACGGTCAATACCTTGAATTAATTTATTCAACTTTCAGAGGTGTATACATGACGATTTTTTTAGGTTTCATTCATCCTCGCCAAAAACGTCCCTCTGCTGAAGATAAAAAACAACATTTTGATCTTCCGGACTACTTTTATCTGTTTTAACTTTATTTTCAGTTATTACGTGCTGAATAAATAACACATGGAATGGTATTTAGTTCCTAAAAAATCGATCTATAGGGTGGTATATCGCTATTTATACGATCATTCTCCAGAAATTACAATTTTGTCTAAAATCACAATGAATTATTAACATTATTTAAATCGCGAATGTTCTTGTTTTGTATCGCGGAGAGTAATTTTCTTAGAATAATTCATTCTGACAGAACGGGTTCTTCCCACACACTGATGCATCCGTAAAGTACTTACATCGAAGGATTTGAATTTCACTGACCTGCCTTTGATAGTTGATAAAACTCGGTATTAATCTACCATTGTCCATAAATCCGAGTAATTCGAAATTTTTGCTTGAGTACCATCCACATTTAGAGTGTTTCTCATTTAGAAGAATTTTTATGTCCATCGAAACTGGTGCAAGGAATAATGAATGCGAAATCTCAAAAATACAAACGATTGCCAATTTCCTTGAAGAAACAGAGAAAGAGAGATAGGTGGAAATTTATGCGTTATAGATTACCACTTCTCTTAGCTGAGAGATTTCCTTCCCCGTTTCACGTAATTAATGCTACAACTTCGGTTTTTGCATGGCATCAATTTATTCGTTCTACGACTAACGCTCCCCCTTCGTTATAATCTACAATCCTTATACTTTATATTCTTCCTGTGCATTTTCTCATACTAAATCTCCGACCATAGCTTATGCATGCTTCTCTCTTTCTCTCGCTCCCCCCTCCAATTTCTGAGTCGTCCGTCGCATTTCTGCGGATTTTAAAGAAAAAGGCGCGCTGCGGCGATTTCTTCAGCCCTTGTCGAGGGCTAGAGTTAATTACCGATCTCAGCCAAGACTCCCGCTTTCAATTTACAGCCCTCCCACAGTGAAATATTTTCAGTGCACGAGAAGAAAAAGCAGATGAGTGGGGAGGAAAAAATGGTGATAATAACCAAGAAAAGAAAGGAAGAGAAAAAGCATCTCAGGGTCCTCTCTCTCTCTCTCTCTCTCTCTCTCTCTCTCTTTTTCTCTTTCAGTATTAATATTCGAAGCTTAGATTGGTTGATTGGGAATGCTGATAGTACCGCTTTACTTCATTGGTTTATATAGGGAGATTCAAATGCAGCCTTATGCAGATGTTTATTTTGTGATTTTGCATTCCATTTATTACATAAAAATTTACGGAACCTACTTCATACAAGGAGTGATCAAAAAGCTTGGTGTATGACAAAATACAGCATGTGATCAACAAGTATACAGACTGGATCTGTTAAAAAAAAAGAAGTACAAGACTTACGGATGTGAAAACTAATCGCCTTCAGTGTAGTACCCTACGAAGCGACACTCTTAGCCCGACGCTGTTTCCACACCTCGAAGTATTTTTGGAAGTTATCTGAAGTAGCAGAGAGCTGCTTTGTCGCATTTTGCTGTATCCCCTCAATATCTTGAAATATATTTCCTTTCAAATGGTATTTGAATTCTGGGAAGAGAAAAAAATCGCAGGGAGCGAGATCTGATGAATAAGGTGGTTGTCGGATATGTGCAATGAGGTGCTTGGCAAGAAACGCCTGCGCAAGTTCCGATGCGTGGAAAGGCGCGTTGTCACGGGGGAGTTGCCACTCTCATACAATGCCAGCCTTTTGGGACGAGCTGCGTCCCTCAAATGCCATAAAATTTGAAAGCAGTACTCCTTGTTGATTGTTTAACCTGATGGAGCGTATTCGTGATGCACAATTCCCTCATGATTAAAAACAAGTTAGTAAAATCATGCAGTGTATTGATTATGCTTTCCAGCATACCAGAAATCATTACTCAAGTTATGAGAATAATGGCTGTGAAGTAAATCTTGCTCCTGTGCCATGACCTTTGACCCCATTTCGATGACATTCAACACAACCGGTTCAGTTTACCTCCGGTTCAGTTTACTAAAGTTTTGTCGCAATAGAAGCATTTTTAGTCAAGTTATGAGGATAATGGCTGTGAAATAAATCTCGCTCCTGTGCCCTGACTTTTGACCCCATTTCGATGATATTCAACAGAACCAGTTCAGTTTACCTCCGGTTCAGTTCACTAAAGTTTTGTCGCAATAGAAGCATTTTTAGTCAAGTTATGAGGATAATGGCTGTGGAATAAATCTCGCTCCTGTGCCCTGACCTTTGACCCCATTTCGATGATATCCAACAGAATCAGTTGAGTATTCTTCCGAAACAACATGATAAAGCATGAAAAAAATACGGGATTACGCCATATAATACAAATTTTAAAGATGACAATCCGATTTTTTGGCATAAATGTGACAAGGATGGTAAGTCAGATAATACCCGAAAACTTGAAAATTTTCATCGTCCTGGAGCTGGACTCGAAACCGCGTCTCCCAGAAAACACCCGGGTATGCTAACCACTACACCACCCAGAACGACCTAGTTTCAAGTTTCCGATCAATTTGAATATAACCATCACAGGATTCGCTAGTCGAAGCAACCGGCATTCATGTTTAGCGAATCTGGAGGTTAAGAATCTTATCCCGTGTTTGCCCAGAGAAGCAGATAAATCATGAAAGAAATACGGGATTACGCCATATAATACTAGTCTCTCTAGCTGCGAGATTAAAGCCAAAATTTTCAAGTTTCCGGATATTATCTGGCTTACCATCCTTGTCACATTTACGCCGAAAATCAGATTGTCATCTTCAAAATTTGTAACATGATAAAGTTTTGTCGCAATCAAAGCTATGACGCATAAGGGCGATGGAATGGATCCCCCTCCTATGTCCTGACCTTTGACCCCATTTCGCCCATTTTCAATAGGGTTCGTCCCCAGGTTGTCCACTACTACCATATACTAAAATTTCATCGAAATCAAACCATTTTTACGCGAGTTAACGGGCGGACAGACAGACAAAAGCTGGAGCACATACGTTTTTCTTCATCCACCGGTTGGAAAGCGTAAAAAAATAGTCAGCGTTATGCTGAAATTGCTTCGGCTCTGTCGTGCTTTTTTGGATCTGGGAGAGTTTGTTGGCTCCCACTGTGAAGACTGGGCCTTAGTTTCAGGGTCATACCCATAAATTCACGATTCATCGACGGTTTTTTAAACAATTTTCGTCGTTTTCGACGTACTCAAACAGGTCATTAGCAGCTGAAACACCGGCCTGTTTTTGCTCAGCTGAGAGCAATTTTGGCACAAATTTGTCTGAGAAGCGTCGCATACCCAAATCATTCGTAAGAATCAACTGAACTGAACCAAAACTAATGTTGAAAACTTCAGATAACTCACGAATAGTGATTCGGTGATTTTCCCGCACATCTGTGCGCACAAGTTCGACATTGTTTTCACTTTGGCTGGTTCCGGGACTCACAGACCGTTCATCACTCTCAACGCTTTTATGATCATATTCAAAACGTTTATACTACACATCAACTTCTGCAGGACACATGCAATCCTCCACGTAGACTTTCTGTAATTTGAAGTATGTGTCTTTGCAAGTTTCGCCAAGTTTTTAACAAAATCTGATGAAAAATCGTTGATCATTATTTACCAACATGACAAATAAAGAACGAACGGCTTCAAACACGTAAGAACAGAGCACTACTTAAAAAAAAAAAAAAAAAAAAAACACACTGAAGGAGTAGGCGAGACGAGACTCACGGCACATGCGTAGTCGGTTGCAAGGTCAACCTGCGTCAAACAGCTTTCTGCTGCGAGCGCGCTTCCGAACTTATGCAACCATTCTGGATACTTTTTGATTTCACACCTCACATTTTTACATAGCCCAAACTAAGAGTACCGTAATTTTCAGGAAAAAAGAATTCGGTTTTCCTGCCATGCTGCTCTTGTGACGATACGGCGTTTACCCCGAAAGTTTTTATTTTATTTTTTTTATAAGTACTTGCTTCTATCGGCATTTGTCTTCCATTTGTGAGTCGTAGATTTTTGGGGCTTCTTTCTTTTGCCCACTTTCCCCCTCGAAAGTGGTAGGCTAAATCTGTCTATCTCGCTCTGTGTTTATGGGTACTCTCTCTCTCACTGTCCACTAACAAATGACTTTCGGATGACTTCCTTTCGTCCTTTCTCTAGCTGCGGGATTAAAGCCGAGGACAACGACTACATGATGAAGTTCGGGGGACATTTCTTTCAGGCATGCCACAACCTACAGCACTCCTGGGAATTTAATGTTGTTCCAGAAAATAAGGTTTAAATTGCTATCCAAAATAGCATTCGTGGTTTTCACACAGGCAGGAAAAATACATGAAATTAAAACAAAAAATGATTTGTACATGTGGTACACTAGTGGGGGTAGCTCAAGGTGCCCCGTTAGTCTCCGTGAGGTATCACTTGGTCCTTCGTCCTTTGTTATAGGCTACTTAGTTTTAAATATACTTCTATATATTTTTTAAATATAGAATTTACGAATCATTGGAAACGCGTTTAATATGGCGTAGATATTTTTTATCGCTTCACAATAATTTTAGATCTTTTCTCCACGGTACTTTTGTTTGCATCTTCAATATTTTGGGCTACCCCCATAAATAAATCCTGGGATTGAATTTCTGTTTCTTAACGTTTCTGCTTCATTCATCATTTTACCTGTACTTTTTTTCATTAACATTCTTGTATAAGATATGGCTACTTAATATTTCTTACTTTATTTTCTTTCAGATATTTATTGATCACATAAAATAGCATTTTTTAGCTAAAAATAACACCAGCAATTCATAACTTGAAAACTGTGTTTACGAGTTGGAATTCATATTCAAATAAATAAACAATATAATAGAGGGAAGAACATTAGGAATTTGCTATGCCATCAATAGCAAATTATATTAGCTCACTGAATTATCGAGAATGACATAAAAGATAATGAAATTATTGGACAATGACTTTAAAAATATGCAGGTAGCTCAGACAGTAATATAAATGTGATACGATGCTACTTGTCGAAACTCTTACATCGATAAATAAGAGATCACAAAATTTTGGAGTGCGGTGCCTATGAAGGTTCGGTTCTTACAACGAATTTGTTTCCTAAACAGCGATTTTTGTTTCGTGCGGCCGTTACGCCGATGGTGCGTTTAGCCCAAGGCGCTACTCTTCTTAACACACACACACACAACCTGTCATTGTTGGAAGCACTGCTGGAAATCCTGTTTCCTTAGCGATGTCAGAGCCTTCCTGGCGTTGGACTTGATGTTTCCAATCTTTTTCCCATCATCAATTGTTTCAATTTGGGGAATAATCAGAAGTCAGAATCATAAAACCAGGTTAGATGAATGTGAGAGCAATAGAATAGATATAAATCTTTGCCAAGAAAAAAGAAAAAAACAAAACAAAAACGAAGCAAACCGAGAAAGTATTTCGATCCTGATGAAACTTCGCATGCAGGTACTTCATGGCCGAATATGCTAATGATTAAAAATATGCAAATATTAACGACCAATGACTAAATAGTTTTCCGCCACAGCGTATGGGAACCGCTCATCGAAAAGGGTATATGAAGAGCAAAACTCTCACGCAGGGACAACTGTGACAGTGGTTTGCGGTTGCATTAACATCCACTGACTGTGATGATTTCTGGAGGTGGGATTCGTGCACAATACGAACAGTCGGGCGAGTTTGAGAAAGGACGTATAATTGGACTGAGAGAGGTTGGTTGGTCAAATTGACGTATTGCCAGGCATTTGGGACGGAGCGACGCGGCAGTCGGTCGATGTGGAGCCAGTGGGTCAAGGAGGGCACGACCCTCCTCGACCCACTGCACACAGGCAGTGGACGGCCGAGGGCAACGATAGAACTCGAGGATTGGGCGATTGTGAGAGCCGCAAGAACAGAACCGAATTCGTAGTTCTCAATCATCCGTGGCCATGTTGCGTCGTCCACAGGTACGGAAGTCACCATCCGGACAGTTGCCTGACGACTTGGGGTTCGGGAACTACATTCCAGGAGGCCACTCCGCCGCTGTCCAGCGAGCCCTGCCGACACCGGTTGCAATGGTGTCAGGCAATCAACGTGTGATAGTGTCTAGTGGTGTCGTGTTGTCTTCAGTAATGAGTCACGGTTTGCATTCGGCGCTGATGACCAGAGCATGCGTGACTACAGACGAGTCGGAAGTGCACACATCCTGCCTTTAGTGTGGAATGGCACAAGGCTCTCACGCCGGGAGTGACTGTCTGAGGAGTCATTTCCTACGATAGCCGGGCACCCTTGTTAGTCCTCCGTACCACCCTCACGGCTCGACGGTTCGTCAACGATATTCTACGACCGGTTGTGTTGCTATTCCTGTCACATCACCGATCAATTTTTCAACAGGATAACACCCGACCACACGCGGTACGGCTCTCCCAGGCCTGCCTCAGCAATGTTGACACCCTTGCATGGCCAGTCCGATCGCCGACTTCTCACCAGTCAAACATGTTTGGGACATGATGGGACGCCACCTACGTCCATCACGGAATGCCGATGAACTGGCACGCAATTTGGACACCATGTGGCATGCTATACCTCAGGATGGTATCCGCGAACTGTATGCATCCATGCCATGCAGGGTAATTGCTTGTATCCGAGCTAGATGTGGCGCTACAGCGTACGGACTTGTTCCACTCGTGTAGCTGTTTCATCCGAATAAATGGCCCAACTGCGCTGTAATTACAATCGTCGCGTTTGGCTCGGTTTCATTAGGACAAATGCCATTCACCCTGATGAAGCCGAGCTAAACGCTCTGCTAAACTATAGTCAATGTATAATAAACATTTTGTTGTGAAAAACGTTGACATTTTTATTCTATACTAGCGGAGATACCCGGCGTTGCCCGGGATAGACATGAAGTTTGTTTTCAAGTAACAATGTAAATCGCACTATAAAATAAATCCTACCATGATGAACAACGCTCAACTCGGGCCTCACACTGTTGCAAGGTCTCTACCGCCCTAGATACACTGGCTCTTTCCCACTGATCTACAAGTCTTCGAACACGTTGTTCGGTAATTTTACTTTCTTTGCTTTCGGCTGAACTTGACCGATGGGTTTGCGTTTTTTTTTTTTGGAGGCATAATTTTATTATAAAAATCACAATTTATAATTGCCGTTCTGAGCCCTAAAAACTCGAAATAGCAAACATGCACAATAATGCACTAAAGTGTAGATATACAACCTGATCACACCCAACGTGAAAGAAAATAGAGTTCACCATAATATACGGATTTTTTTACTAATCTCAAAAACTAAACCGATTCGGATAATTCTTTCACCGTTGGGAAGCTTTCCGGAGGACATAGGCTATTTCGCTTATTTATTATTATTTTTTATTATTTTTGGCTGTATTACCGAATTACATCGCTTTCAAATAGTTTCCAATTTGCCATGTATCGTTCCGCTTTGTTTACATACAACTTGATCACACCCAACGTAGTTCACGATAATATACGGAATTTTGTTTATTAATCTCGAAAACAAAACCCGTTCGGATAGTTCTTTCACCGTTGGGATACTTCTTTCCGGTGGACATAGGCTATTTGTTTTATCTATACTAATACCAATACTAATCTTGTATTTAAATTTTATGTATGAAGAAGACCGTCTATTTTAACTCCAACTTAACCTTGATGCTATTTGAGAGGACCACGCCTATTGGTGGGAATCTGTAGCTCCACCCATATTTGAGACTCCTGCGTCAATTGTTGAGAGTCTAATGAAACCTAATCCTTACAAAGAAAATGCCATGGTAACATAAACAAAAAAATACTTACGACAATATGCTCCACCCGTGCGTTGTGTTTTCAAAAATCGGACTCTTCCCCGTATGCCTGAACCGCGGAAGCTTGCGAGGAGTGAGGCGTACGACGGGCCCTCTATAGACTGGGTGCAAGCAGCCGACTTGCACCCAGTCTATAGAGGGCCCGTAAAAACAAATTTGACCCCCTTAGGGATGAAATGCTAAAAATCGTCCCTCCTGCATTTTAATCTGGGTGATGAAGAGTATGTATGCCAATTTTGGTGCAAATCCATCAAACCGTTTAGGAACGTATGCGGAAGAAACATATAAACTTTCACTTTTATATATAGAGAGATTAACACCGCAAGTTTAGTAGTCATAAATTATGTAGAAGTTCGCATATAACGAATGTTTTTGAGTCTTCCTGAGACTTTGTCATATACGGGTTCGACTGTATAGCTTTTTTTACCGGCGGTGGATTTCAAACTCTAAAGCGGAAGTTCTCCCATGCCAGGCGGCTTATCGCTGTTTCATTGTCGACTTAACACATGCGCCACTTCAGCAGTACCCCATTTGCGTCATATCATGTAGTAACCTGCAAGTGCTGAAAAAACAGAAGACTGCATGGAGAAATTTTGTTGGCAATAGCTATACGAAAAAAAGCGCAGAATGCGAAGCAGGAGAAAGTAGATTTCACAAAAAAGTAGATTCGTAGAAAACTGTGGTGAAATTAAAATACATGTGCAATTTTGCCATTAATTACAATAAGACAGGCACAAGACAGGGAACAAACGGATGAGAATTTCACAAACCACGGATTCATGAAAGCTGTAATTCGGATTTACATTTAATAATTTACTTTTTGGCCACGATTGACTCTTACCGATTCTAGAGGAGACAGTTTCTTTCATCGGGAAAGGGGGATTCTTGACAAAAACGCTCGAAGCATTTCATTGATTTAATCAGTGATTAATTCAACTTTCGCGCCTAGTGGATAAAAACTTCATGGATCCAAGTAACAATATTAGCAATCTTCCGGCCAGGAACAGACAATTAATCTCACTAAATACTGGAACTGCAGGGTAACATGCATCCCTCTCAATTGCTTCAAGTCTTTGCCAAAGAAATATTATCTATTATTTTTTTCGTGTTTTTTCCCCCGTCTTTCCACACTAATTACATTTAATATTTTTGATTAGTGCATTGGTTTTTCTTTTCGAAGATGGCGTCCTACAAAAATGAGGATAAATATTACCGAAAGGCGAAGGACATTTAAAGAGGGTTCCACTATTTTTTTTGTTTGAGGAACGCCATTAAAAAGACAAAATGAGGAACTCACATATATCAGAAACGTAAGTGCACTGGATAGGAAAATTAAAAGAGAAAAAAGAAGCGAACACATCTAAACAGAAATTTGGGTTTCCTCGCGCCAGACATGTATAGAATTTTTCCCCAACCGTCCTGGAAATCCGAGGTGAGACATAATGTCAGTTTCTCTCGCGATCCCTGTCCATTAAGTTCCCCACTCCCTTTCGAAAATGTCCCCCGCCAAACGAGGTCCAGGAACAAAAGAGAATTAGAACTGGGAAAGACCGTATAATTAATCATGTTTATAGAAAAGGAACATATTTACTCCAGCGAGTTTTGATGAACCCATTCTGATAGCCCCGAACAATAGCTGTGGAAGATCAACGTTGGAACTAATGCAATAGATAACGCGTCTCTCTAACATTTAATTACATTTTTTTCATTTACTTTGCTGGCTTTTTTCACAGTTTTTTTTATGCACCTATGTCTCATACCGTAGAACCCTACGGTCCGCTTGCCTTTTTGCACGACGCAGAGAGAGAGAGAGAAAACGAGAGGGAATGTGTATGAGAGAGAGAGAGAGAGAGAGAAAGAGAGAGAAAAGATTACTGAAATTTATCCCCACCAAAAAGTCATTATTACATTTTTAGCGATAATCCCAAACTGCAATCAGCTCAATTAAATAGACAGCGATTTAATTCTTTTCGCTGTTTTTTGTGATCCACTTTTTTTCCTGTTTTAGGTATGTTAGTGAATCAGCAGATGAGAAAACAGCGTTGGAGCTTCAAAAAATGCCTTTTATCATTTTTTTCCCAAATGAACGGAAGAAAAAAATGCTTCTCGACGTAGGAAAAATACCACAGACAAAATATATATATATGCAAAAAGAAATATCTCGGCAAAAAATTATGCAAAAAAGATATGAAGTTAAAAATTATTAATCGCCATGAGTTCAATTTACATTTAAATAACATTTATGCATCACGTTGTGGGGGGTATTTTCTTTTCCGCTTTTCTCTTCACATTTTTTCTTGTACATTTATTAAAACGTTTCTTTCTCATATTTCTCTCTAACGTTTATCAAGTCATCAGGAAAGTGCCTTCTTTTTTTTTTTTTTGCTTACATCGTTTGATTGAATCAACTCAATATTCTGAGAAACATCGTCTGCTGTTTAAAGTCAAAGCACATTCTGGTACTTCTGCAAGACGGAGGTAATAAAAGAAAGAAAGTTGTTGGAGCTACGGTGATTATCTTTAAGTTTCAGCTCTTTTAAAAATTATTAGTTCACTGCTGGTTTGCGAATTTGTGTACGTTGGATTGGTCTCCAAACGGACTGATTTCTTTTCCTAAAAATATTAAGAATTTCTGGCCATTTATTATTGTATTCCGTATTGTGTGACGTAAATCATCTATTTTAAATTTCTATGTTTGGTTGTTGTCTCTGATGTAAGTTTTGTTGAACTCTTGATAGCTTTCTGAAATTAACGTTAGCTACCAAAAGTTTCTCTTGATGTGGCAGCACTGGAGGTCGGCCAAAGGTTAAGCTACAGGTAAAAAAGAAAGGATAACCGTGTGCAGGTGTGATAAGTGGTGTTAGTTTCACTTGATATTCAATTGTTGCGAAGATTTTCAAGTTAGTCTGTTCCACTATTTGGCACTAATATTATTGATTGTCTGCGAGTGCAGAATTGTCTTCACGTGTTATTCCTGGTACGCAGTATTAAAGCTTCAAATAAACATTTCCGTGACAGCACGAGCTGTCTTCTTTGTTCTTATCCCTTCCTTTCAGTGAATGTTGAAACTTTATAATTGTTGTTAAATAAAAACAGACTGACTCATTTCCCCTTCTGTTGACTCATTTGCACTGGAGCGTTACTGGTCACTGTTTTCTTAAAAGAGTGCATTAGAGACTTTACAAATACTTAAATAAGATTTTTTTTAAAGAGTGCAATTAAGGACTTTACAAACACTTAGATCAGATTTTAGCTTCTACCAACAAGCAACGAATAAACATATAAGGGTTCAGAGAATAAATTTAAATCCTCATGTAAACCCGTAAATCTTGAAGTTTCACAGCGATTAGTCATTTGCAAAAGTTTAAGACCACCTGTCAATTTATTGAAAAAGAAGATTTTCAAAGAAACAACTAATTACTAGTCAAAGATATTTGAGAAAATGACACCACAGATTAATACTTACATTCTTTAAAACACAAAAAGACCGAAATCAGTACTTTGTGTGGCCACATTTGTTTTTTATAACTGACACAAAACGATGTGGCATACTCTCAATGAGGGATTTGCAGTATAGTCACTTGAAATGTCTTTGCGCCACACGTACTTTATCGCGTCAATCAAAGCTTGGGAATTTGATGGCTGTTTTTCTGCTACCTTGTCTTTTAAAATGGTCCACAAATTTTCGATGGGGTTAAGGTCGGGACTATTACCGAGCCAGTCAAACACAGTTATGTTTTTCCTCTGCAGATAGTCCTTTATTGTCTTTCTAAAACAGTAAAGGACTACCTGCAGAGTAAAGGACTACCTGCATTTTCTCATTTGCATTACAGTCATTATGCTCATTTCTCATTTGCATTACGGTCATTTCTCATTTGCACTACGGTCATCAGCAAAGGACTACCTGCATTTCTCATTTGCATTTACGGTTGCATTACGGTCATTTCTCGGTCATTATCATTTGCATTACGGTCATTATGTTCATTACGGTCATTATCATTTACATTACGGTCATTATCATTTGCATTACGGTCATTATGTTCATTACGGTCATTTCTCGGTCATTATCATTTGCATTACGGTCATTATGTTCATTTCTCATTTGCATTACGGTCATCAGTAAAGGACTGACTACCTGCATTTTCTCATTTGCATTTACGGCCATTATGTTTTTCCTCTGCAGGTAGTCCTTTACTGTCTTTCTAGTAATATATGCACAATCTATATGCATACAGATTGTGCATCTGTGCACTTTTATATGAGTTAACAACTTCTCACGCAACATTTCCACATAAAAAGTACCAGTCATGGTAATGCCTGTCGGCAAAAAAGATAATGAAACAGTACCTGATGCTGACACAGTACCCCATATAATCTGACTAGGCAGATGTCTCACGGTGCTAATTGTGTATTTTTCATCAAACCTTTTGCGTTTTCGTCGTCGAACGTGATTCAAATTGACGCACAGTTGATTCATCGAAAAAAGAACTTGGCTCCATTTTTCAGCAGTCCACGATTGATGACGCTTCGCAAACTGGAGTCTCTTCTTTTTCATGACAGATGCTAGTCTAGGTTTATGTGCAGGATTACAAAACTTTAGTCAAATTTTTTTGTTAAGATGTCGGGTAACAGTGCTGATACTAATATCAAACCCTTTTGAATGTAGAAAGGCCTTGATTTTCTTGCACGAACTCCTCGGAGAATGCATAACTATTCGCCTTATGGTATTGTCATCACGTGAGGTTGTTTTCCTTGGACGTCCACTTCTCTTTCGGTCGCTAAATTCACATGTATCTCTATATTTCGTGATCGTATTATGAATAGTAATCTTGCTCACATTCACCTTTCTGCTTATGTCACGTTCGGAGTATCCTTCATGATATAAAGCCACTATTTGTGCTCTCTGAAGCTTTTTTTGTCCATTTTTCACTACATAGAAAATACGCACAAAACCTCTCAGCATGAAAACCAGAAGCAAACTGACGCTCGCACGCTTCCCCTAACTCTATCAACAGCTGTCGCTGTAGGATGATTCAACACCGACAGGAAGTTGAGTAATACAGATAGTAGCTGACGCAATCGTCAGAAATCTCCTAATACCAACTGGTGGTTTTAAACTCTCGAAATGACTGTTAACCCATATTGTTTTACATTGATAACCCTTATTGTTTTAATTATAATGCACAAGTCACTTATGCCTCACACACCAGAACTTCAACGTAGGTTGTTGGGGAAGAGTGGTTAGCTTTGTACTGTATAGTCAAAATCTCCGTTCCCCAAAAAATTCAGGTGTTGCATCAATTCGTCACGAACAAATTCTTCGCATTCTTCAATTTTATTTATTGAGTTGTCGGAAAAGTCATGACGTATTTTGGCACCCGATGGCGGTTGGGCGGTTTTGGAAGTACTAGAGGCATGCGCAGCTATGTTAGCGCTATGGCATTCGACAGGTGTCAGTTCTAGCTGCAGTCTAAAAGGAATAGTGAGCGATTTGGTTGATTTGCGGAGATCTGACTTCAAGTTGAAGATGTAAGACCAAACTGTGCATTTTCGCCATATTTTACTTTTTTACTTCCGTAAAGGGAAGAACGCGAGTCAAGCTTGTGAAAAGTTGCGTAAAGTGTACGGTGATAATGCTCTACAAGAAAGTCAATGGCAGCGGTGGTTCGCAAAATTCCGTGATGGGGATTTTGACCTCAATGATGCTCCTCGGTCGGAGAGGCCCACCGTGATTGATGGCGACCAAATCAAGGCATTGATCTAGTCAAACCCACGTTACAGGACACGTGAGATTGCAGACACATTGCACATCCATCATTCAAGCGTTCACGACCACCTGAAGAAGCTGGGATACGTAAGCAAGCTCGATGTGTGGGTTCCTCATGAACTCAAAGAAGCTCAATTGACGGCGCATATAAACATCTGCGATATGCTCATTAAACGTGAGGAAAACGATCCTTTTTTGAAGTAACTGATAACTGGTGACGAAAAGTGGATTGTGTACAACAATGTGCTGCGCAAACGGTCTTGGTTCCGACGTGCTGCTTCGCCTCAAACGACATCCAAAGCAGACATTCATCAGCGGAAGGTTCTGGTCTCAGTGTGGTGGGATTTTAAAGGTGTTGTGTTTTTCGAGCTCCTACCATGGAATCAAACAATCAATTTGAATGTGTACTATCGGCAATATGAAAGTTTGAACGAATCCATCGTCTAGAAACGTCCAGAGCTTGTTCATCGTAAAGGTGTTGTGTTCCATCACGACAACGCGAGACCACACACAAGTTTGATCACCCGCCAAAAATTATTGGAGCTTGGGTGGGATGTGTTGCCACACCCAGCATACTCGCCTGACGTTCCTCCGTCAGACTTTCACTTGTTTCGCTCTCTTCAACAGCCCTTGCATGGTATAACGTTCAATTAAGATGAGGATGTAAATCAGCACCTTGTATAGTATTTCGCCACGAAAGGCAGGTCTTTCTATAAACGAGGGATTCTGCAGCTCCCTGAAAGATGGCAAAAGGTTATCGAACAAAACGGGCATTATATCATTGATTGATCTTTGTTCTTTCTATCAATAAATGACCTTTGCAAAACATGGCTAAAATACGTCATGACTTTTCCGACAACCCATTATATAAAAATCTCACGCAGGAAAGTGTAAAATTTTTTGTTGTCTTTTCTTTCCTCTCTTTCTCTCTCCAGCAATAATAGTGCTGAAGCTTCGATCTGCTGATTGTTTCTTTCTCATGGACGGGAAAAACTATATGAAATTTCACATATCACTTCTTCCGTCCTTTGCCTCGTCAGTTTCTCTGTCTGTTCGTCCGCAGAAATCATATTTCTGCTTCTAACGGCCAATGAAAAAATTCGTTTTGTTACTGATACACATATGTATGTGTATAAGAACATCCGTCTGTTCGTCCGTCCGCTGAAACTGCATCTCCCCTTCTTATGATCAGATTGGAGAAATTGTTTTTGTGATTGATTGACAGACACAGGCATGCGATTGACAGAGACAGGGCAATATTTTCAATGCCTGTTCTTCGGCTCATCCGCCTACTTCTAGGTCTTCAGAAACAATATTTTTGCTTCAAAATATTGATTAAAAAATTTCTTCTTTGCCCTAAAGAATAAAACATGAAACATGACCATAATGTTTCAGAAATATTTTCTTCCACCCATCCAGTCGCTCCTCAGTTTTTCTGTCCGCCTGTTTGTTCTAAAAAGCTGGATCTCCGCCGCTTCAAAAATGTAAGATTGATGAAATTCTTTCGTTGCGTGATACGGGAAAACGTGAGGGTAAGATTTCAGTAAACTCTCCGTCCTTCCATTCGTCACTTTAATCCTGTCTGCCATCCATCCGACCTCAAAAATTCTATCTGTGCTTCTGTCGGCCAGATAAAAAAAATCGTTCTGCGACTTATAGGACAGGCACGAGAACGGTGTCATCAATATATCTCCCTCATCTACCCGGTCTGTCCGTTCTTCAGCAGAAACGGTATCTTCGCTTCTAATGAACGGACCGAAGAAATTCTTTATCTGCCGAATAAGGAAAAACGCGAGCTTAAGATTCCAGAAATTTCTCTGTCCGTCCATTCGTCAGTTTGTCTGTCTGTCCCACCGTCGCTCCAGAGAAGTTCTACCTCTGCTTCTGAGTACCAAATCTGATATAGAACGAAGCAGAGATTAAACGACATCTCCGCTTCTGAGAAAGGATTTTTTTTTCATTATTTTTCATCTTTTGTACTTGTTGTTTTACCAGCACTTTGTATTTTCTACTCACCAGAATGGACTCTCGAACGCATTGTGTGTCAGAGACTTATCACCGCTCCCTCTTCCTGCATGTTTTGAACTGTTCCTGCAGTATCATGCCTCATTGTTCTTTTCCCTTAAGCTACTGCTGTTTCTACAGCATTCATTGTAAATTACCATCAACCTTTGTATATACTCCTCAATGTAAATACCATTTCATGTTTATTTTCCGCCTTTTATCACACCGCGTGTGTTGCTGGCGTGACTTTGTTTCTGTGTTTCATGTGTTTTTGTAACCAATAAAGCGAATTTTGAAAAAGAGACTGACAGGCAAACTGACTAACGGACGCACCAAAATATTTCTGAAATCCTATACTTATGAGATTTCTGAAATAATATGCCCAACTGTAGGCTATAGAAAGAATTCCGTCAATCTGACCATTAGAACCAGAGATCTTTTCCACTGACGGACGGACAGACCGAGCAAAGGATGGCCAGATAATGCTCCTCATGGCTGCCCTTCTAGTTCACAAAACCAAGTTCTTTGATATGGCCATTAAAAGCAGAAAGATAATTTTTACGGACGAAGGAACCGACAGACAGACAAACTGACGAACGGACGTACGGAGATATTTCTGAAATCGTACGATCAAGTTATCCCTTATCACGCACAGAATGAATTTCTTGGATCTGATCATAAGAGTGGGAGACACGGTTACTACAGACAGATAGACTTCAGGATACACATCGATAATCGTGTACGCATGCAGGTACTTATTAGTAACAAAACGAATTTCTTCACCGACCGTTAGAAGTAGAAATGTGATTTTTGCCGACGGACAGACAGAGTAATCGACAACGGTAAGGACGGAAGCAGTGATATGTGAAATTTTACACCGTTATTTCCGTTCATGAAGAAGAAACAATCAGCACATCAACTTAGAAACTCAGGTGCCGCTCTTGCTGGAGAGAGAGAGAGAGAGAGAGAGAGAGAGAGAGAGAGAGAGAGAGACAGAGACAGACAGGCAGACAGAGAGAGAGAGAGAGAGATTGAAGGAAGACCACCCAAATCGTCCGCTTTCCTGCCTGAGATTCGTATGTAAGTAAAATTGAAAATTGGGACGAATTTGTCAGCAGCGAAATGACGTATGTGTTGAATTGACATTTGCGATTAATTGATGCATAACTCAAATTTTGCGTGCCGCCCCGGTGGCGCAGTGGTCTAAGCGATGGCTTATGACCATTTGTCCGAGATGAGTCCGGGTTCGAATCCCGGTGAGGCACTGGCTCTTTCCCTTCCCTGGAACCAGTGGCCCTAAATTAGGAACGGGCGACTGCTTACAGCCCACTGAGTTGCTCACGGTAGTCGTTAAATCTTCAATAAAAAAAAATTCGCGCGAAAATTTATTTCAAAATTTATGTGCGTTTCTCTGGAGACAACACGAAACTTTGTTTGTCGACCTCTACTGCACTGTTGAGATGCGGAATGCAGAGTCTGAATTCCGGTACGACATGTTACCTTCTATTTATTCTTTGGTTGCAGTTTATTATTATTATGATTATTATTTGCCAGCGTAGAAGGAGCAGTTGAACCGGATTTTCATGCCAGCAGCATGAAAATCCGGTTCAACTGCTCCTTCTAGTGAATTAATGAAACGAAATCTTCTTGTTATTCGTCTTAATGGCATTACATACCAAGATCCCTTGCCGATGAATACAGATATAGCCTCCATCAGGATTTTCAGTCCGGGAAACACCAGACTACACTGTTATATATTTTGTGGTAGGTTGCACCAAAAAGTGGTGCTACACCAGCTGCACCACTTTCTGAGAAAAGATACACCATTGTGCGGTGCAAACAAAACCCAACAACACGGTTCAACTTTTCACCACGCTGTGCTACAAGGTTGCACCATGTTTTGGGTTTTACTTTGCACCACAGAATGGTACATCTTTTCTAAAAGTGCTGCAGCTGGTGTAGCACCACTTTTTGGTGCAACCTACCACAAAATATTTACCAGTGTAGGTGACCAGTCCAATGCTGTGGGACTTTTACTAGAGCATTACATATTGCCAACATCCCTTGTCGCCGAATATAGCCGTGGTATCCATTTAGACACGGAAAAACTACATTAGAAACACGTGCATAGTTTCAATTAGCAGGACTAATGAAGCTCAGGTGAAAAGCATTCCAATAAATGTATCAGATTGTGTGGCAAGCATAATGCTGAATAAATGGTACAAATCTCAGGGGGAAACCACCTGAAATGGCTCAAACGACCATGGACGATTTTCGGGGATCCATCCAGACATTCGCATAAGAAAACTCTGGAAAAAGCTCGAATTGAATGGGCGACATAGGAAGAAACCGAGCCAGAGACGTAAGTAGGCATTTCTGCGCCCGGGGCAAACCGCAAAATAATATTGAGCCCCCAACTTTATCTCTTTCTGTTTTACATATACACTATATTGACAAAAGTCACCCGGCACCTAGAATAGAAACATAACACAGCATTTATTGACATGCATTAGTACCGTGTCGGTCCACCTTTGGCCTTAAAGCATGCACTGACCCTTCGAGACATGCTTTCGACAAGGTTTTTCAACCCTATTCGCTTCCATTCATTACAAAATGCAACAGCTAACAGTTGCTTAGTAGTAGGCCTTGGTTCCAAACTTCTTATGCGGCGCTCTAATATATCCCATAGGTGCTCTATGCGATTAAGATCAGGGCTCTGTGCTGGCCAGTCCACACACGATACGGAAGTATCGTCAAACCACGCCGTAACAGTCCTTGCTTTATGGCTCGGTGCATTATCCTGCTGGTACCAACAAAGCTCGGTTCCATCGTATTGCCACAGAGTTGGTAGCGCATGATTGTCCAGAATATCGAGGTAGACGTTCTGGTTAACAGGTTTGTCCACGATAACCAATGGGTTGCGACCATACCACGAAAAACACCCCCGCACGAGTACACCGCCAACTCCAAACTTGACCGTAGGAACAGTACACTGTGGTAAATAGCATTCCCCTGGCTACCGTCATACCCACACACAGCCATCAGACTGATGGATCTTGTATCTGGGTTCATCAGTTCATAGGATCCGTTTCCATTGATCTACGGTCCACGATAAATGCTCTTTACACCATGCAAAACGACGAGTAGCATTCCGAGTGAAGATTAAAACCTTATGCGCAGCGGCACGACCACGGTAACCCATGGAATGAAGTTATATGCGAATGGTACGTGTACATACCGAGGTTCCAGCACTTTTACTCACCTGTACACTAAGGTCTTGTGCAGTACTCCGTCGATTAGCTGTGACGACTCTCCTGAGACTTCGACGTCCTCTCTCACTGATTTTCTTTGGTCTGCCGGTACGCTTTGCTACTTCAGGCACCCCATGTGTCTTCCACTTATTCAGTACATCCAAAACAGTTGACGTGGGTATGTTTAAACGCCTCTCGGTTTCTCTTATGGACAACAGATTAACATAACACACAACAATCTTTCCTTTGTAAAAGTCAGTTCTCTCCCGCCGCGACATTTTCATTCAACCTCTCAGTGCGATATGGTCACGGTCAGACGCAGGCTTGTTTTTTATACCGTTTGCAGCTGTACCGCGCATCTGAACAACGCAGCGGATTCGTTTATTTTCTTTTGAAGGGGTGTCCGGTGACTTTTGTCAATATAGTGTATATTGTGCCCTCGTCATTCAAGTACGCCGCTCGACAAATTAAAATTTTGTTTCTATGCGGGAGGAACAACCAAATTGTGACTATTTGCGCGGCTTTTCCCAACTGCTTCGGTATCACATCAAACGGATCGAACGCAGCTGGCAGTCGTGCCTTACAGCCGCAGTAATAATAGAATAGTACCCAGAGAATCTTCAACAATGTGAACATCATTATCTTGCAACGTACCATCCGACTATAAAGAAAACCCACAATCGTCATCGTTGTCGAAAAAGATTACGGTTGTTCTTTAGTTGGACAGATCAACACCACTACGTTGTTTGAATTCTGAATGTGTGCAATTAACATCCCCTGAACATTCTGAAGGAGAAATGCAAATTTTAAGCTGCCAAGGCTACGGAAACGGGCGAACTATGTCATAAACAAATTCTGTAAATGGATAAATGACAGTATAATGTGAAAAAACTGGCGCAAAAGTTTCAATTCCAATTTCCATTAGTGATTTTGCGCCCTCTCTCGAGCTGCCACCGGGGCAGCCCCTCCCTTGTTACGCCTCTGATTACGGAACCTCAACAGTCGCCTACCACCCAAACACGAGGCTGACAATCAGTCAGTTGCGCTACGAGTGGTTAAAAAATGTTACTAGTATATTAACAGTTGATGTTTAGTCAAATCAGCTCATTTCTCTCGTTACTCTTTTTTGAATTACGTAGTTCGAAGATTTTTAGATGACCTCAAATAAAACAGTGCAGCGTAAAAAAAAAGTAGACAAGAAGATTTTAAGTGTAGTTGATTCAAGTGACAGACTTTCAATTGTCGTGAACCCTAAACCTTTTCTCTGGTTGGGTGTGACCCGCGGCAGCGTTTTGTCACAGAGGAACGGAATGCCGCGGCAAAGAAGCAGTAAAAAACAGAGAGCTTCGGCACCTGCGTCGACTATTAAGGATTTTACGGCAGTCGGCGTCCCCAGCGTTTTTGCGGGCAGAAATGGCGGGAAAAAGAAAGCCCCAGGATGTGCTGTGCAACAGCTGAACAACTCATGTACGGATTCCTTTCCGTGTAACTTTTTTCCCTCCCCCGGATTTTCTTTTGCTGTCATTTCCTGGATCTTTGTCGCCATATAAAATAGCAGAAAAACGGAATGGTGACTCACGGTTGGGGGTAATCCAGTGGAATGATTGTTTCAGAAGAGCAGTTGAAAGATTGTTGCGAGAAAAATGAAAAGAAGTAAAAAAAAAAAAAAAGAATGATTTCTTCCTTTCGAGGCTTAGAATCCTAAGTGTTGGTGCAAAATTTTGTACGTTTCTTGGCTTGTGAGCTTTTCGCAAATTACGGAACTAAATTCTTGGAATACCTCAAGGATATGATACAGTGTATCAAATTTTAATGTTTCTGCGTTTTTACGTACAATTATGGTTCAAGATGATTCTTTTGTCTGAACTCAACCAGGTGTAAAACAGTTTTCGACCCTAAATGTTTATGGAATTGATATCCTATTGATAGTCTCAGGAAACAGAAAGAATCAGCGCTGTAATGCCGGATCTGTCCACTCAGTCACCGGGGGAGGACACTCAATTGCGTAAGCCCCCCTGTAAAGTTTCTCCTTTCGTTGCTGTTTTCACAATTTTAGAAATGAAAAAGTAATAATTGTGGCCTTCACAAAGCATTTTCAGCTTAATTTATTGAAGGAAAGCTGACCATAGATTTTAATTTAAAATTTTATTATGGGTATTCCGTATGAAATCACTAAAAGTTCTAAAGCAACATCCGATATGATAATTGAGCTGTTGTATATTAGTCAGTCCTATAAAAGAAAAAAACCAAAAAAAACAGGCTAACATCAAAGGGCTTTTTTTCATTTAAGACTACAGATATCATTTTTGTAAAAAAATTCTGCTGGTATGTAACATATTGTCATTTACAAAAACTGCTGTTATATTAAATGGAATTTTGTGATATTAGCAGGAGTACTGCATTGGTAGGAGAAAAAATATGTTCATTATGTTTCTGACCATATGTGTATCACTTGAGTTACAGTGATTTAGAATAAAATTTATGGTGAGAAGAGTTTATGTCGGTCAAATTGAAAAATAAATAAATAAATATTCATCATAGCGACTGGAGAAACATGAAACCATTTTAATTTCTCTATTTGTGAGCTCCGCTTTTGGATCATCTTGAAATCATGGGAGGACCAGACTCAAGAATGCCTACAAGAGAAAAAGGTAATGAGTGTGAAGTTCAAAAGCTCTTGTGTGAGACGCGTGATGAATGTAAGTGAAGCTCGAGTTGTGTGCCAAGATCGGTGTAAATGGAGATGTTTGGTACATCAACAGTAAGTAAAATACTGTATAACTCCATCAGTAACTATGATTTATTTGAAGGCTTGATGATATAATGGGCACAGGTGGCTACCAAGAAATGGAGGAAGCAAGGGACAGAGGAAACTGGAGAAAGAGAACTTGCTGAGATACCGTTGAACCTGTCAAGCGACAGAACACTAATGATGATAATTTTCTTGCAGAGCTAACCTGTGAATATCAAAGAACAGCTAATATGCAAATGGTGCAATGGAAAACGCAGTTTTTATTCATCTTGCCGAAGCGTGAGTAATCCAAAACACGGTCTAGCACATTACAGATAATATTTCTGGCAACTGAAATTTGAAAATTTCAATTTTGAATTTATCTTTTCGGGTTGGGAGTGTGTTTGAAACAGTCCCGTGACATGTGATACTTCTGGGTGGGGAATGAAGATTTTTGTAGGATATTATGAAGTTGTTTTCGAAATCTACGTTTCTCGAACACACCTCCTGACTGTCTTATTCAAATTATTTGTGACAAGACTGATGCCGAGACTATACAGGAAATACATTACGCATTCGTTTTTATTAAACATCATTTGACAACATTTCTGGGAAACGAGCAGAGAGGAAGAGTGAGGGAGAAAACATCGCGGCGGCCGTAATAAGGTTTGAATAGCAGGGTGATGAATAGCCATCGGCCTTGCCATTATTCATTCAAGAACAACTCATGCTAGGTGCGTTGAGTTGGTTCGGATTGTTTTCCTCCCGTCTTCTCTCAACACTCTGCAGCGAACACGCGTCATAAATTCCGAGTGGCGGTGCTTCCCGCTTGCTTACTTGCTCGCTCGCTCGTCATTTTCGGCGGCCATTAAATAATTAGCTGGGGCTACTTGGCCTCTCGGGCACTAGATGGCGGACGGAAAGAGGGCGGTTTGCCCCGGCAGACCAGGTGGTTCGCCTCCCATGTCACGAATCTAGCTTGCTAAGGAGGAACGAAGGGAACGAAACAAGAGAGTGAGAGAGATAGAGCTTCTACTGATGCCTACTTACACTTATTATGACGTTTCCATGGTAAAAATTTATTTAAACTTAGTATTTCTACAGAAATCTTTGCGTGGATGTACGAAACAGACTCAAGTTCTTGGCCACCATTTCAAAATATCCCATGTATAAAATTTTCAAAGCTACATAATTTAATTCACAAAATTCATCGCGTTACTTTAAATTCCGAATTTTTCAAACTTCAAGCAGTTAATTTCACACAAGAGGGATTCTGCCAATGTAAGATTCTTTGCTGATTCAGTGGTGCATGACGTAGGGAAAGTCGCAATCCTCTACAAATTTGTTACATAATGAAGTGGTACACAGCAGCATTATTTACGTAGAACTGATCAACTTCTATCTTGGACAACAGATATCAAGCTAGGGCTACTTCAAAATTTAATAGGCCAACAAAACTTGGGTGGAGTGCGTTTGGAACAAATAGTAAAATTTTCAAGAGCAGTTTACCATTATGTCTTAAAAGAAAAGTGTTTAATCAATGCATCCTTTCAGCTCTTACTCATAGACCTTAACTAAAATAAAAGACATGCACAAGCTCCAGACAGCTTAAAGAAGAGTGAAAAAACCTAGAAGATTACGTGGGAGATGGATAGATTAAATTCGAAAGCAGGCCAATGTGACATGGCACATAATTGCTGTAGACAAAGATTTACGGAAGAGGTATGGGGAGACTTTCATCCAGCAGTGGATTGAAATGGCTAATGAGGATAATGATGATGAAACAGGATGATTGTTAAAATACACAGAGCAGCAAAACAGCAATGATATTCATTTCAAATAAAGCAAAATAATAATAATAAGCAAAATATTTCCTTACTCGCCTCGCTTAACATTAAACGCACTTGGTACAGCTGTCATGCAAGTTTTGGAAACACTTGGTAAACTCACTTTGCTATCACACTTCAACCAGTGTCATAAAACACACTATCGCTTACTATCAATCTCAAAAACACGATCGGCATCCTTTCAATTTCAGATTGAATTTCGGAAACAGAAAAATAGTGCGCTGATGCCAAGTCAGGGGAGCAAGAGGTGTGGCTGAGACAAAACATCTGCATGTTGATTGCTAGGTGAGCAGGTGCATAGTTATGCAACAGCTGGAAATAAAAATGTGAACCGCCCTGGTAACCCAGTGGGAAGAAGCACGGGTTACCAAGCCGGTTCACATTTACATCCTAATTGAACATGAGTTCGAATTGCGACGAGGTCAGTGTTTGTCCCACGACTTTGGTCGTGCTGCTCCCTGGAATCGGTGGCCCTAAATTAGGGACGGCAGACTCCTTATAATAAGAGATGTTTACGGGAGTGACTAAAGTCCGAAAACAAATAATATATTTTATCGATGCCTTTCCCACATTAACTCACTTAATAGCATTTTCAGTGTTCATCGGCTGTCACTTAGTAGCATTCTTAGTGTTAATCAGGAGTTGGTAACGTTTTCAGTGAGTCATAGGTCGCTTGCTAGCAGTCATAGTGTTAAAGGTCAGCATTTGTTAGTATTGACAGTATTGTTCGTCGAACAGTTGCTAATATTCTCAGGGCTAATCATGGCTAACCATTAGTAGCATTCTCTGTGTTAATTAGAGGTTGGTAGCGTTCTCAGTGTTAATTAGAGGTTGGTAGCATTCTCTGTGTTAATTAGAGGTCACTTGCTAGCAGTCATAGTGTTAATCGCCAGCCGCCAGCACTTGTTAGTATTGACCGGCGGACACTTGCAAGTATTCTCAAGGTTAATCAGGTTTGACCATTAATAGCATTCTCTGTGTTAATTAGAGGTTGGTAGCATTCTCAGTGGTAATCATAGGTCACTTGCTATCAGTCATAATGTTAATCGTCAGTATTTGTTAATATTGACGGTATTGATCGTCGGATACTTGCTAGTATTCTCAGAGTTAATCAGGGTTAACCATTAGCAGCATTCTCTGTGTCAATCAGAGGATGGTAGCATTCTCAGTGTTAATCAGAGGTCACTTGTTAGCAGTCACAGTGTTAATCGCCAGCATTTGTTACTATTGGCAGTGTTGATCGTCGGACACTTGCTAGTATTCTCAGTGTTAATCAACGATGAATTTCTAGCATTCTCAGTGTCAATCGACGGCCACTTGCTAGAATTCTCAGCTGTTAGTCAGGGGTTACTTGCGACGTTATAAGAGTTAACTATAGATATCATTTGCTAACATTCTATGTTTTTATCAGAGATCATTTGCCAGCGTTCTCGGTGTTAATCAGCTGTCAGCTGTTAGCATTCCCACTGTTAATCTGAGATCATTTGCTACCGTAATGCGCACTCTGTCCAACGATTCATGCTACAGGTTATAACGAAGTAAATTTCTCCGTCATTTTTGGTTCACGCCGGGAATCGAACCCGAGTCCACTTATTCTGGAACAAGTCGCTCTATCAACTGAGCTACGCAGACGTTCATTCTTGCTGCTATCTGCCTTTATGTCATGTGCATCCTGCGGGCCAGGCACGTCGCAAGGTCGTTTTTGGCAGTCTACTCCGATGATCATCTACTACAAACTCTCTTCTTTTTTTATAGCGCCCAAACCACCGAAATGTTTGTGCTTAGGACAGTGCCTCGTTCCTTAAGCTGTTCGTAACATTTCGTGTACTGCAGTCAGACTTTTCCGAAGCTTTATGAAAAACTTTGTGTTAATCGTTTGACCCGTTTTTTGGTTTCTCACGGTGAAACGCCAGAAACCAAAAACGCGCAAGCACGCACATCACTAGCTTAAGCACAAGTGTCTTTTTTTTTTTTTTTTCAAGACTGATGCCTTTCTAGCATCTTTCCTCGGAACAATGGGCTGGTTAATTTTTTATAGGCTGGTTTTATATACTTTTTAAATTAAGAATCCTTACTTGCTTGCCGCTCTGTGTTTCCGACCATCCATAATTTTGCTACGTTTAACGCAGGAAACTGTCAGTTTTAATGGAACATTTGGTAATCAGTACTCTGAAAGTAACAACTGCCCTGTCCAGAGAAGTCAAATTCATGTCCGCTGATCCTATGTGGGATGATATAAAGAAATTAGTTTCCTACTCCACACCTAAATCTACTGCCATTCGCGAAACCTTAGAGATCATAACCAACAGTGAGGCTTGCAACGTTAGCGTCTCTTTAGAATTGCCACGAGTTTTGAATCAGTTCGCCAAATAATGCTGCGTTTTCACCCACGATACCGCGTGCCCAACTAACATGACGCTTCGTTTGTGTGAATGAATAATTACATTAGCATCTGTTCATTTATTATCTATACTCCGAGTCAACCTAAGAGTGTACCACTATGTTGGGTGCGAAACAGCTACTTCCGCTACGAAAAGTAGTCCCTGGAGTTTTGAGCGAAAACCAGTAGAATTTTTGCTAAGAATCCATTTCTGTTTGCTCTGCATTTTATCAGACAAAAGTGCCATCTAAAAAAAGTTCCAGAATTTAGTGCGCTTTCGGAAATAAATTTTTTATGAGAAGTTGGGGAATCAAGAGCTTCGCACTTTCGGCTGTTTCTGCCTTCTTGGGATACAACTCGGACAGGGGGAAGGGGTGGAAGTCCTCTCCCAACATTGACAACACAGAGACAATGAATTGACAATCGGGGAAATGTGATCATGTGATCATATGTAGAGGATTTTAGGAAGGGAGTATTTGACCCCAGGTTTTAAACAACCCTTAGAAATAGGAAGCTAGGAGATTTGGGCTAGAGTGCCCGATAGGAAAGTGACACGGAAGCGAAGTAGAAAGGGGGAGGAAGACGCCCTTATTTATTACCGGGGGCCAGTACCCGGGATCCAACAGCTTAACGTGCCCATACGACGCACGGCGGATATTTAGTGGATCGAGCGTTCGTACCTGCCTGGGATAGAACCTGGGGTCCTTTTCGTGGTAGTCACGAACGTTGCCCACTAGGCCACCCGCGGCCCACAATCGGGGAAACTCGAAGGGTACGTTACTTAAAAAGACAGTTAGGGAAAGCAGTTCGGCTTCCACCTGACCCCCACTCACAATCTCCACTGCTTGTGAGATGTTTGGGTGGGTGGGAGGATCAGAAAGGAAACAAAAGAGCACATTAACGCGGATGAATACCGTTCTTGCGTTCCACGACGAGTCATGATAAGGCTCTCCCGCCTTTACCAACAGTACACTTTTACGGTGAATCGGAGTTCAAATTGTTGAAGTGTTCTATTATCCAGTTTGCAGTCTACCTTCCTTGAGAAAAACATCTGGTTTATGTGCGAAGGCTTGGAAACTTTGGTTTACTATTCTACGCCAAGAAATTCGGATTACTAGTATAATTATACTACTTTGAGTATAGTTGGTGTACGGTTCCTGTTTATTAATTACTTGGAATGCAATTTTATGCCAACTTCATTCCATTGCATGGGTCAGATACAAGTTAAGAAAAGTAACCTTTCCCATTTTTTGTTTTCCCACTTTTTATCGTAATTTTCGAATCCATAAGTTCCTACCATTCAGATGAATCACCGATTTCTACCTTACAGTAGTACTGCGCGAAGTACAAGAGCTGAAGCTCTTTAAAACATTTGCCTCACTCAGAAACAGTTGATAGCGCAATCTTTAGAGGATTAAGTAATCTCAGAGATCCTGCCCTCTCCCGGTGACTGAATGGTCCGATGCGTTGGTTTCTTTCTAGTCATCTCAGATGGGCTAGGGAATCAGACCCGAATGATGTATGGGTAGTGTCCCCCCCCAGGAACTAGCAATCATAAATTAGGGACGGGCGACTGCTTGTAGCCCCAACCGGCAGTCGGTTGCAGGATACAAATGTATCAACCGGCGTACACGATGTTCCTTAAACCAAAAAACAAAGAAATAAAAGATCCTGAATAACTCAAAGAGAGAGAGAGAGAGAGAGAGAGAGAAGCAACCAGTCTCCAAATAATTCCGAAAGGTTTTGTACTACGCGAAGCATTTTTTTTTTACCTGAACCAGGAGTCTTGTCCCCCCCCGTTTAAAATGCTTCATTTTTTTGCTAAAATGTGACTTACATTCGAAAAAAATGTTTTAATTTAATAAAATCGATCAACTTACATTAAAAAATGTTTTAATTTAATAAAATCGATCAACTTACATTAAAAAATGTTTTAATTTTTCTTCTATTTTTCATTAGCTTTTATTTTTGACTTGATGGATTTCAAAAACTTCCATTTCCTTTCGCCCCCACTCCCCGCGAAAATTTTTTTATATACGCTCCTGCCTTGAACGCCATTTTTCATGAAACTGCTGCTTAAGTAAATTTATTGCTCATCTTCATAAACGAAGCCGGTGAGAGATCCCTAAATTTTTTCTTGCTGATAGCAACTAAATTTACATTCACCTATTATTAAATTTAAAGAGAGCTTGACAGTCTTCACTGGAGATAGAATATGCCAAAATTTATTACCACGTTTCTTAGTCAGAAAATTTCTTTTTATTTTTATTCACATTTGGTGGACAGCTTTGTTGAAAATTTATTTTCAGACGTATTAAAAATTTTCAAAGATGACAAAGAAAGGATAGTATTCTGTGAAATTTATTACCACACACAAAAAACAAACAATACATTAGAGTAAACCTAAAAAAAAAAAAAAAAAACGTATTCGTATTTCACTTTCGGCTCCTGGAACCTGATATTTCCCTAACCTGCATGTCTGTCTAGCTCACGTGGTTCTTTCTCTCTCTTTAATCCAGAATCATCTCCGGAAAAAAATTTAGGACACACATAAAGAGGACAAAAAGTCGAAACCCGAGTACTTAACCGCAAGAAACAGGAGACAACAAAAACGACGAAATATAAAAAAAAAAATAACGGAAAGAAAAGAACTGTAGTCTCTATGGAAACTTCAAAACATAAACACATTTATTCTTCCGAGAAAAAAAAAAAAAAAAAGAGAGAGTGGGAGAAAGAAGCGGAGGCGAATGCGACAGCAAGTAGAATGTAGTCTGAACTAAAGTGCAATTTGCCACTAACACAGGGGTCCTCTGCTGTGACGAGGAATAATTACAGGACGGAGACAAGTTGGGCTTCTAGCGAAGGTCTTGATGCTGCCGGTGACCGAGGAAGAATGCCCAGGTTTTAATCTTTGATGAGATATGAATGGAACTGTTAGTTTGTCTGTGCGTATTCACCAGGAAATTCAACGTGCACTTATTTTTCTAATAGAATTATGGAAACTTCTCTGGCGAAAATGAAAGTGCAGAATCTTTTCCAGTAAGCTAACACAAATATTTTCTTGTTAGAAAATGTTTTATTTATGGTACTTATGCATACAGAGAGATGTCATTTTATCAGGAGCACCTGCCCTCCTGACATAAATGACTCACTCTAACAAGTAAGATGGCAGGTGAACGCGGCTTGTGGTAAAAAAATTACAGACAGAGCAGCTCCTTAAGTATCAGATATCGTTCGATTGAGAGTCGGAATGGGCAAAACGAGTGATCTGAGAGACTTCAAACGTGATATGATGATTGGCGCCAGACGTGCTGTGCCGGTTCTAGCATTTCCCCAAAGGCCTTTCTCGCGACCTTTCCGCGCGCAACCGTTTACCGTAAAATCTATGTAACGTGAATTCACGGGAAAATTCCTGAAAATAAAGTGCAGCAAAGTTGCCGGAAGGTGTTCGTCTTTTAACGAAATTTCTGTTTTTAAAAGTTTCCGTTTCTTTTAACTTCAGTAATTTAACAGATTTTCCGTAGACAATAATTCCATTTACAGAAATTTAGCAAAACAATCTTCGATTTCAACTTCTCTGCACTTTTACCAGAGTTTCTTCTTTCCTGACAAACGTACGTTACGAATCCTTTGCCCCTGATGGGGTACGAACTGGGCTCGCTTTCAACTGCAGTCGCTCAGGCTACAGAAAGACACGTTATACACAGTCAGAAAGACACGTAACACACAATCAGAAAGACACGTAACACACAGTCAGAAAGACACGCAACACACAGTCACGTATCAAGTAGAACTCTAATCGAGGGATGGTGACATGTTTTTTGAAATTAATGCGGATGAACTAATAATTTTATTTCATGTTGGAGCTTGAAAAAGCAAAAGGCGATCTTGTAAACGAAAATAGCTAGTGCATCAGAGGAATTAAAGGAGATTGCAGTGTGAGAGGAATTAAAGGAGATTGCAGTGTGACAGCGCTCGCTGTGTGAGTCCGTACATATAGACCAGATACCTCATTCCAAACTTATATTATTTTTTTAAGTCTGCAATTCCATAATTTTTGTATTGCGAATCTATTTTCTTTTTGTTTTCCTTTTTTTTTTTTTTTTCGGTATTCGGGTGACTTTTGTCGTAGGTAAAGATTTCTTGGTTAAAGTGGAACCCCCCCTCCCCGTTTTCGTAATTCTCCCCCAATCATCTCACAACACCCCTTGGTAAGCATTATTTCCGGGATTACCACCAACGGAATCCCCGCGATAATAGAAGACATGCTCGTCGGCTGTTCTATCCCATTACGTAACAGGGTCCAATACATGTTGAATTCTGAAGTGATCCTCCGCACATTAGTGTTAAATTCTGCAGTGAATTGCCGGGGATGTGGCCCGTCTGTTTGTTTGCATGTTCCTCGCCAGTATCCTTTACCTCCCTGTGGTTCATCAGTTGTTCATGTCCACAAGATCGCCGATAACTTGAAGCCTTTTTCGAGTCACACCATTCACGGTAAACCCTTGCTACGTTTGTGGGTGAAAAGCTCAGGAGAACGGTTGTTTGAGACATACTTGAACCGGAACGCCTGCTGCTAACTATTATGCATCATTAAAAGTCGCACCGATCACTCGTTTTTCTCATCCCGACTGCGAAGTATACTTCTAATTTAACCTTTCTTTTAAGTTTCTGTGTTTTCATTTAAATTTGTTTCCTCCTCGATAAATATTTTCTTACTTAACGCCACGGAATTAGTACCGAAGAGCTAAAAGTTGACAGCCTGACAGTGCGTCAAAGTGCAATAAAATGTTACAGAGATTTAGAGGTTTTAGAATTAATTCGTTTTCAGGAACCGAATAGGGAATGTTCAGTAATAGGTCTTTCTTTTGTCAGTCAGCACTGGTACCTTTGAAGAGGCTATTGGCTACGGTCATTAGTTGGTGTTGCAAAAACTTTGCACGTTGACTAAGGGATTTTATTATTATATTTTTCATTGACCTACGCGGCGATCAGTGCATTGTATTAGATTAGTGCATCCAGGCGGCATAATGACTTTATTGCTCTTGGAGGCGACAGAGGAACGCAGGAAGGCCTTTCTTATAAGCGAGGGGTCCAAGAGTAGCGGGTTGTATGGAAAACAAAGGAACAGGAGAGAAAGTTTTTGGAGAGAGACAAAATAGACAGGAAGCTGTAGAAGGGGTGAAGGAGATGGCTTCCGAGCTGAGAAGTGTGAGCGACAAGAAAATTAAATATTAGGGGTATGCAAATTTTCCGCCTCTCCCTTCAGCGCGCGCTGTATGGGTCTAACCGGCCGGCAACCCGTGCTGTCAGTTCGTACATGAAGTCAAGCATGGCGGTCGATAAAGTTCATTTGCGGCACTGTTTGTTATTCATGTTTAATTTAAGGTAAAGTGCAAGTGAAGCATACCGTTCAATATCTCAGGCGTATGGTGCAACGGTGATGGGTGAGCAGACGTGTCGAGAATGGTTTACCAGGTTTAAGAAAGGTGATCTAAGCTTGGATGACAAGCCACATGCAGGTAGACCGCAAAAACTTGCAGACGAGTATAGCTGGAACCGCTGTTGCAAGAGGATGCCACACAATCGACCATGCAACTGGCGAAACGTTTGAAAGTGGCTCAGTCGACCGTGGTACGGCGTCTACAGGTCCTGAAGAAGATCCAGAAGATTGGTAAGTGGGTTCCGCGTACTTTAACGGAGCGTAATATTGGTCAACGATTGGGCATCTGCTTGTCGTTGCAGAAGAGGTTTCGAGGGAAGAATTTCTTGTGGAAGGTTGTCACTGGGGATGAAAATGGGTCTACTGCGACAACCCCGTACGCAAGCGATCTTGGGTAGACACAGGCCAGCCATCAAAATCCACAACAAAACAGGATATCTACAGGGGAAAGGTGCTGTTGTGTGTGTGTGGTGGGATATGCATGGAGTGCTGTACTTCGAACGGTTAAAACCGGGCGAAACAATACTGCACAACGATATAGCCATCAGTCGATGGAACTGAACTCCGCAATCAAGCAAAAACGCCCATGGATAGGTAAAAGATGCCGCCCAGTCATGATAATGCCAGACCACATGCCGGTGCCACCACGAAATCAAACCTTGAACAGTTACACTGGGAGGTTTTACAGCACCCGACTTACTCCCCGGACATTGACCCTCAGACTTCAATTTGTTTCGCTCAATGCAACATGCCGTAGCCCAACAGCGGTTCACCACATTTCCAGAGATGGAAAATTTCGTCACTGCGTTCTTCAGCTCAAAACCCGAGTCCTTCTATCAAAGGGGCATTCGTTCGTTGCCTGAAAAATGGCAAAAGGTCATCGATGCTAACTGCCAATATTTCGTTGAATAAATGTGTACAGGTTTCCTGATTGTTCCTGTACCCTATAATTAGAGATACCTGTCTAGTAACGTGTAGCACCACCTTTCGCCCTGATGACGGCGGCGATTCGTCTCGGCAGGGACTCGACAAGACACCGGTAGCGTTGGGAAGCCATACGGATCCACGATCCTTGAACAAGCTCCCACAATTCACGAAGATTTGATGGAGGGGAGTCATCTCTCTCGATGGCATCCCAGATGTGCTCGATGGGATTGAGGTCAGGTGACCTAGCTGGCCAAGGAAGCAAGGTCACGTCGGTGGAGTGTTCATCCAACCATTCGGATGCAATTCGGAGCTGCATTGTCTTGTTGCAGGATGAGGTCCCCAGTGGGATGTTAAAGACGCACAAACGGGAGCAAATGGTCGTCCAGGATATCGTGGTAACGTTGACCTGCGAGGGACGATGTCACATTTACCAGGGGTCCCATTTCAGTCCACGTAAACAGTCCCCAGACGAGAATGCCACCCCCACCAGCTTGAAGAGTACCCTGCTGGCAAGAAGGATCCATCGCTTCACGTGGTTTACGCCGTACTCGCATCCTGCCATCCGCATGTACCAACGTGAATCTCGACTCATCAGTCAAGGCAAAATTTTTCCCACATGTCTAGGGTCCAGTGGCGATGTTCCCGCGCCCATGCTAATCTTTGCACCCTGTGATGTGCGGTCAACAGTGGTATCTTCGTGGGACGATGGCTTCTGTACCACATAGCGAGGAGATGGTTCTGGATGGTGTGGCTGCTTACACGTTTTTCTGCACCAGCGTTAAATTGCCGAGTGATTTCTTGCATTGTGGGCCGTCTATCCGCTGTTACAATGCGAGCTAGCCGACGATGAACCCGCTCATCCACACGCTGTTGTCCACGGCAGTTGGCCCTTGCACGGATGGTTTTCCCGGATTCGATGTACTCACGGTGCACCCGTGACACAGTGGCTCGTGAAAATCCCAGTGCGTGCACGACTTCCGAGATGGAGTGACCTATTCGTCGGGCCCTGACAATATGCCCACAATCTAACGCGCTTTGATCATTGGTCTTACCCATACTGCGTCCGACTCTTACTGATTCCCGTCGCATCACTCCTTATATTGTCAGATCGCTGCATACGTCATGTCGTTTCGGTTTACAGGGCCGCCCACAGCGCTACATTTGCATAACGCCAGCTGTCTCTAATTCAATTGCTCTTCAGTGTATGCTTTGTAAATAGAGATATTTGTCAAACGAGTAGCGTTGTAAAGTCTGTTCTTGTTACGAACGATGTATCTATTGAAGGATAATAAACGTGCTGAAAGGACAATAAAAGTGGACTTGAATTTTGTAAGTACAGTAAAACGCCGATTATCCGGGGCTTGATATTCGCGGGGTCCGATTAAACATAATCTTCTGTAGTACATGTAAATTTCATTTTTTTAAAATTCTCTATGCAAGTGGATTCTTTAAAAAACAAAAGTCATTAATTCATATTTTAAATGGTATTGCATCATAATTAAACAATACTTCATCATTCTTCTAGCAGAACTTATTTGTCATTGCTGCTGCGACTTCACGTTCTTCCGCCGCAGTGCGCAGTCAGGTTGTAACGTATACTCTATATTCACTTTCCTTTTGATTTTACTATCTCTGGTTATTTTATTTTCCTATGTAAATTATCTTCTTACTGAACGAGATGTTATTTCACCCGCTGAATGAGATCTGGCAATGAGTGTAAGTCATGACGTGGTGGTAGCCAGTATAAATAGGCGCGTTCAACGATACCCAAGGAGAGCGTTTGTTGTTGTACGGAGAGTGTTGGTTTATGTGAAAGAGAGCGTTTGTTTATGAGTATAGAGCTCCGTTCATGTGCAAGGAGCTACGTGTTATTTGAGTAGCTGTGTGTGATGATACCAGTAGAAGTTCATAATAAAAGGTTTTACGTAAGTACGTCTTTCTCAGTTCATAGTACCGTCAGACCTCTGTCTGGCTGTTAGGTTTATTTCATTTAGTGTTATTAGTAACAACCAGCATAAGACTTTATTCATCTTAGTTACTGCTATAACATTACTACCAGTTATAAGTTTGTTCATTACTATTACTACACTACTAGCAGGTGACTTTATTCATGATCTTAATTAACTAGTAACAACAACCATTTGAATTCACTATTTGAAGCTTAGTACCAGCATATAAGTCAGTAGCAGAAGCATTATAATTAGCTTAGCTGGTAAAAGAGTTTATTCATTATAAGGTGTATTACGAATTTGATCTAGTCACTTTCGTATGTTAAACATTATGAGTGTTTCTCTCGACGAGAACGATGTTGAAATACAAAAAAACATACAAAGTAAGTTGTAATCAAGCCGTAATAGCTATAGAAACATTACTTAAATCCATGGAAAGTCAAGATGATGTTGATTACAATGAAGTTTTAAAAATAAATTCGTGGCCGTATGAGAAGATTAAGGCAAAACATTTTGCTACAAAGAAAACAAACAGGAAAAACCCCTGACTTTAAATAAGTTTTAAAATGTTCAGTTTTATACTTACATACTACAAGAATGTTTATATGTATTTAATCAAATAAATAATCATTTGGATTAACGGTTTGTTTCAAACATCCGGGCTCGAGAGTCCTACAATTACCACGGATAATTGACGTTTTAATATTCTGTCTCATAACTTATTTATTGATTGGATTTTTAACGACCACCGTGAACAACTAAGTCTACTATAAGCAATCGCCCGTCTCTAATTTAGGGCCTCTGGTTCCAGGAAAGGAGAGAGCCAGTGCCGTAAGACAAACACAATATCCATGCCTCACCGGGATTCGAACCCTGACCCATTTCAGACGAATGATCAGAAGCCACCGCTTAGATCTCTGCGCCACCGGGGCGGCCCATTTATTTTGAAAATTGTCTACTTAGAGATATCGTCATGATCATTGCCAACCATTATCAATCCATTGCTGGATGAAGGTCTCAACAAGTTTCTTCCACAACTGTCTGTCTTCAACAATTCACTTCCATGTCACTCCGGCATGCTTTCAAATTTCATGGGTCTTTCCTGTTCCTTTTCAATCTAGTCTAAAATTTCGATTATCCATGGGTAGTCCGTTCTTCTGGCAACATGTCCAGCCAATTGCCATTTCAAGAATTTTGTTCTTATCATGATGTCTTCCACTCTTGTCATTTTCCTTATCCACCAGTTCCTCTTCGTATCTTTCCTGGTTACACCAATTTTGCATCTCTCCATGCTTCTTTCAGTTGTCTGTAGCCTTTGTATGTCTTTTTTTTTTAGTTAAGGTCCATGTCTCTGCTCCATATGTAAGAACTGGAAGGTCTTACATATGGAGCAGAGACATATGTAAGACCATCCAATTAAAAATTTTATGTAAGACTTTCCAGTTCTAACACTTCTTTTTCTTAGAGATATATTCATACCTAATTAAGTTTTCAGCTGTTACGACAAAGCAAGGATACGAACTAGAATAATCAGGATTAACAAAGTAAAATCAACAAGCTGTAAGTTAAAGTCAGGTTGAGTTTAATCTTAGCCGCAATATAGTATTTCTACAGTAATTTGAACACTATTATTCCATACGACCCTCAAACGAAAGCTAATTC
Organism: Macrothele yani; assembly: GCA_039090855.1. Classification (NCBI taxonomy): domain Eukaryota; kingdom Metazoa; phylum Arthropoda; class Arachnida; order Araneae; family Macrothelidae; genus Macrothele; species Macrothele yani. The sequence continues at coordinate 121,148,391 of CM077003.1, forward strand.
ATGTTCGACCCGCTGGTATGCCTTATTTATACCGCACACCGGGCTCACGTGATGTCTTGCTTATTAGAGTATAAGCCATTTATTTGATGAAGACAGATCCATCGAATAAACTGATATCTTAGTGTACAGAATGAGTGATGAAGGAACATGTCACTTAGAGTGATTGTGTAAATTTCCGCTGAACAAGTTTTTCAACTTTAATTCAATTAATTTATTACCGATGAGTCTGATTAGCAGATGATCTGGAATGGAGGCGGAATCGAAGATGACACAAAGATATTCATTGAGCTTTCAATAATACGCGTTTATCAAATAGTCAAGTAATTGCATGTGCTTCAAGCGTAAATTGGCAGAGCTGGGCAGCTTTGAAGTGCTTATGAATATGATAGAGAGAATAAGCTCCAGTGTAAAGCCCGCTAGGAACCACGAATTGTTATCCTGGAAGATAATCTGGGATCAATTCGATATCAAAATGGCCTCTTAATCAGAGAAAAATGCGTCATAATTAGAAGCTATACTTATGAGCAGAGTTTGGAAGTTGATTTTACGTCTCATACTTTATCGAACGGTTGATAGCAATAAGTATTTTTCTCAAACATTTCTCTCACATTTTATGTTCTGCGACTATTCCAATAAACAGCAGTAATTGAGTTGTAATACTGAAGCCTCTTTTAACTTTAATATTGATAGTGTTCGTCACTGAGTAACGAAATATTCGCTTAGGGACAAAATCATTGGAAACCCCAACCTTTTTACCTTAAGACTAAAATATATTGTTACAGAGCTTGGTGCTTACTTATTTTGCAGCACCCTGTGTGGAGGGTTTGTTTGATGCTTCCTTTGCAGTAAGTTCTGTATCGGAGGTTTAACCCGTAATTATCCCGACTGGAGCAGATAAATAAACAATACAAAGTACATAAGTATATAAATGTGAATTCACTGAATCTAAATTTTGCATCAAGGAAGACTTTTATTCAGATGTTGCGGGGAATATCTTTAAGCCTTGTCCTGATCTCCATTCTTTCGATATATTAACACCTCGTAATCTCCTTCTCTCTCCCAAATCCTCGGCCCGCTCGCTTAACCGTTATCTTCCTCACGCCCTCACGCGAGATCTTTTTCCCCTCTGCTAAAAATCTCCTTCTTCCTCCACTTTCTGCTACCGAGTCCCTGCTCCTCTTTCTTGCTCCGATAACCGACCCCCAACCAAATCTCTTCCCTGCCGAAGAAGTCCGACGGATTCCTAGAAAACCTGGCCACACCTTAGAAATACCTTCTCTCTGAAAACGCAAGATTCTTTAATTGGCTCGCTACCCCCTCTTCTCTCTTTTCTTGGGACAACTGAAAAGCAATAATGTCCAGTTTCATTCTTCTCACATCGACGAAACTATAAATCTAACACCCCCTCTGCTGCGACGCGTGGGAAAAGAAGTACATTGCCGTTTGCTTCCCAACTCAACAAAATGGCGGGAAATGAAGGAAAATGGTTACAATTCACTATCACTAAAAATGGCTACTGAACTTCACTTCTGATAACTATGGAAGCCCCGGTTACAATATAAAAATATGCATATTTCGCTTGAGAAAGAGCGTCGCTTTAGCTATCTGCACCAAGTCTATGGTCTTTACCTGGGCACTTCACCTTTCGAATACATATTTGATTCGCTTGATGTAGCATCCATTTCCAATGATTTTCACAGCTTTCACAAACTCTGGTCAAATGCTTTTTCTATGGACGTCGAAAATTTCCTATTTTGTGGCATCTTAGATCGTGCTTCATCATACATAAATGACTTCGTTCCTTCAAACCCTTTTTTATGTTCTTACGTATGTTACCAGAAACGTGCTGAGTAATTTTTATATGTCTTAGTCGCTGATTTGCGAGCGAAAAGCACTTCAACTTTTCTAGAACATTTTAAGCGACGTGAATAATCTGTTAGATAGGTAAATAAGGCAAAAAAATAGGACGCCGAATACAGGAAATCCGTTTCAAAATGTCAAAGATTACACTTTCCCGTGTCGATTACAGTTTGCTCGTATCTTGTATAAGTTACATCTGAATTTATTTAAGCAGCATTTGAGATATAATGAATGAGAGAGGAAGTTCAGTAAAGCGCGCCATTGAGAGAATATTTTTACGAAAAGGAAAGTTGTAGAAATCGGCGAAACATGCCCAGAGAACTTAGATATGGCATCACCCATTTGTTAAAACTTCGGAGGCTAAAAATATGATATCGGCTGTCCGTACGAAACGCCATTTATCTAAATTTCGCAAAAACAGGAGAAAGGGGAAAAGACATTGCATGAATGGATCTCTTCAACATCAAAGTATGCATGCGTAATAACGTTTTTGAAAGACGTTAATCAAAGTTGAAAGACAAATATCTGCATTTGGAGAAAACAGTATGTTAAGGTATCATGTTTTTGAAAAAAGAAATTCCAGATTTTTTTTCATATTTGGTTCAGAATTTATTGCAGTTTACGAGTGTCCTCACAGAAATGTTACACTCAAGCTTTCAAACAGTAATAGGTTTGTTCTATTGTCTATTGAAACGTTAGCAGCTGAGATTCGCAGAACCAAGCGCGGACTGGACCACCCCGATACTAGGAGAATATCAGGTGGGCCGTCGTATTCTGGACCGGAAGACCTTATGCTAACTAAAGAAAAAAGAAGTATATACAAGCTTGTACTTCAATGTTCTTGTAGAAGAGAACCAAATTCTACGAAAATGGAAAATTTTGTTTATCCATATTACGATTCAGAAACAAGCAAACAAACAAAAAATCTGCGTTGCTGACGTTCTGCTGAGCCAAACAGTTTTTGAAACATCCTTTCCCCTTTCTGGACTTTTAAATTTAAATCCCGTCCGTTTGGTTTGATACAGAGTTGGAAACGGGTTAAAAATCTTGGACCCGGACCCGACTCGCACCTGTCCCGAACAAATCTGCTTTCAACTATAAATTCGAATATATCATCATCATTGTCAATCATTATGATTCCACTGCTGGATGAAGACTTCCCCAAGTTTCTTCCACAACGGTCTGTCTTAGGCCAGTCTCTTCCATCCACCTATCTCCCACGTGGTCTTCTTCTGAGTCTTTTCCTGTACCTTGGAATCCAGTCTAAAATTTCGGTTGTTCATGGGTGTTCTCCTGATGGCAATAAGTCGAGCTCACTGCCATTTCAAGGACTTTACTCTGATCATGATGTCCTCCATTCTTGTCATTTTCCTTATACACAAGTTCCTCTTTTTATCTTTCTTGGTTACAGCAAGCATACATCTCTCTACGCTTCTTAACGTACCTTCCATCTGCGTCTCTACCTCTTCCTTTCTATTTACAAATCAATCAAACAATCATCTGCGTTTCTTGCCTCACTACAAAAGACCTTTATCTCTTCGTGCTGACGTTAGATATTCAACCTGCTGCAAATTTTGGCTTACCCAGTCTTTCATTTCAACGTACTTGGAAAGCCGCATTTAACCCACTTTCATCACCCAAAGACATCGACCGTCAATGGCTTTTTCTTCATAATCGTCTTCTTTCACCTTTACGACTTCATCAACTACAAATTTTAACATCAGATATTTGTTCATACTGCAATGCTACTGGCTCAACCATTCATCTGTACTCTCAATGTTCTCTACTCTCGCCACTCTCCAATTTCATGTTTAGCATCACTTCGTCAGTCTGTACTACAGCACACAATCTTCGTGACTACATGTTTCTACCTGCCCATGACCCTATAACAACATATCGACGCCCATTATGCGCATTTTTCTTTATTCTCACCAAATCAGCAATTTATAATTTCTTTCTTAATCATGCCAAAGGTAATCCACCTCTACCACTTCGTACCTCAAGAAAACTACTTCTTTAATTCCGCATTCAACTCATATCCAGATTACAACTCGAACTTACAATGTCATGTAAAACTGCTCAACTTTCGAATTTTCATTCCACGTGGAAGACTTCTACTGGTTGGATGTCTGTTCATCGCAAACGTATCCGTCTTAGAAACTAGAACTTCGTACCTTCAGTACTTTTCATCATTACGAAATGCTTCATTTAATATGTTTGTTCTGAATCAAATATGACTTCTAAAGCAACCGTTTTGGAAACATTTTCTTTCATTGTTTCATCAAGTATCACACTGTGTTCTTTTGTATCAACTGACTTATTTTTGCGACGTTTACACTCAGCACTTGTGTTTTAATATGTTTTCTTTCATTTAAGTTACCTTATTCACGTATATCATATTCCTATTGTACAATGGAAATAAGTTATTGCTTGTAAAATGACAGAGCTACCTGATTCTCATTACAACACTCGTGCAATGCAATGCAGGTGTATATGGATGACTTTTCAGCACTCGATGGCTTCTTCTTATTGGTTTTAAGTAGCTTGAGTACTTGACCTACTTTCGCGCATTCTTCATAGCTGCGTAAAATGTTTATCTTTATTTTCAGTGGCAGATTAATGTTTTAACGGACTTATTTCCTCAGCTTTTATAAATCAAAGTTTTATCTTTTCATGTCTTCCTGTACTACCATTTATTTAATCTTTTAGCTGCCAATACTTTGTGTTTTTTAGCTCATTAGCATGATAAAGTATTATGACTTCAGTTGTCTGCAGTCTTTGTATGTCTTTTTTAGTTAACGTCCACGTCTCTGCTCCGAACGTAAGCACTGGGAGAATGCAATGATTAAACAGTTTTCTTTTAAAACATAAGGGCACGTTGCTCTTAAAAATTTCACTGTTTCTTCCAAAAGCTCTTCAACCAATTTTTTTACCCCAATTAATTTCTTCATCAATGAGACCCTCCCTTAATATCTACTGCCCAAGATAAATGTAGGTAACGGTTATGTCCAGATTTCCCCATCAATTGATAAATCTTTATTTCTTGTAAAAGCATTGTACTTCAATTTTGTCTTCTAAAAGTTCATTTTTAATCCCATTTCTTTACCCTCTTCAGCAAGTTCCTGGATCATACTCCGTAGCTCTGAAGGATTCTTTGAAATATTTTATTTCTTTTCAAAAATAAAACGGAAATACAGTCGGGTCGAAATCGGGTCAGGGACACCTTATCCCGACCCGTTTGACCAGCAAGAAATTGTCGACCCGGTGAAACGTGGCCCGTTTCCATCTCTGGTTTGATATCTTCTACCCGGTCCGCGCTTTTTCCAACTGCAGTTGCAATTTAATTTAATAATCAATACAATATAATCACATATGCTGTCAAGTCTGATTTAGAAATTCGAAATTCAATGTGTAAGTTAATAGACTCAGGTTCACCTACGGTACAATTTTTGGGTGGCTGCTTTTCATATGTACGTACTTTTTCCCCCGAATGAAATCTGCATCTCATTTACTAATTTTAGGGCCTTGTGGTTACACGAATTTTCGAAATTTTTCGTAATTATTTTACCAATGATAGGCAAGTCTTGAAAAATAAATTAGTTTTTGACAGACCTCAATGGCGCAACTTACACAACGTGCGCGTCCCCTTTCCCGTAATACACTGCTGGCCACCCAAAATGCAACACCAAGAAGGAAGCATCCGATTGGCCTGAAATTCGCAGCATGCGTCGCCCACGAGAGGACATGCAAACGATTAGCATTGCAGGGCATATGTAAATCATGTGCGCCCGGCACGCCACCGAGAAGCACTATAAGAAGGATGCACAGAAGGTGGGGTGTAAGTTTTGGAAGTGTGTTGTGCTGCGGGACCTGTGCGTGGGAAGCTTCCTGATGCCTCGTTGCAGAATACGGCAGTCATTCCAGCACGTTTCGGAGTTCGACAGAGGACGAATAGTGGCTTATCGCGACAGCGGTTTATCGTACCGAGACATCGGCGCCCGTGTGGAACGACATCCAGCCACAGTGAGTCGAGTATGGATTCGGTGGGTGCAGGAGGGACGGTCGGACCGACGTGAGTGATTGTCGCAACCGCGGCACACCACCAACGGAGAGGTCCGGCATGTTGTGCAGCGGGCATTGACGGCTCGCACCGCCCCAACACGAACGTTAGCGCAGGAATTAGGGTGTGTTGCGCAACAACCTGTGTCAGCACGTACCGTTCGACGTCGTCTGCAGGAGCGGGGACTTGTCGCACGGCGCCCATTGCTCCGATTACCATTGACGTTTCACCACCGGCGAGTGCGGCGGCAGTGGGCCGTTGAACGCCGTACCTGGACTACGGAATGGCACGACATTGTCTTCTCCGACGAATCCTCCTTCTGCCTCCAACACCACGACGGTCGGATCCGCGTCTGGCGGCACCGTGGCGAAAGTCTGTGTGACGCCTGCATTATGCATCGCCATACCGGTCCGTTGCCTAGCGTTGTGGTTTGGGACGCAATTGGATATGACACCCGCACCCCTTTGGTACGCATCGCCGGTACACTCAACAGCCACCGCACCATCTCCGACGTTTTGGAGCCTGTAGTCCTCCCTTACCTGCAGGACCTGCCAGCGGCCACGTTTCAACAGGACAGTGCGCTCCCACAGGTGGCACGCATCGTGCAACAATTCTTCACGGCCCACCAGGTGTCACTGCTGCCGTGGCCCGCCTGTTCTCCCTATATGCCGCCCATCGAACACGTCTGATCGCTGATTGGCAACCGAGTGTCCCGGCAAGCACCACCCGCGGCTACACCTCATGAACTGTGGTAAAGTGTGGAAGCAGCCTGAACCGACATACCCCAAGCCCAGATCCAAAGCCTCTTTCGTTCGATGCCGCGGCGTGTAGCGGCCGTTATTGCCAGCCATGGGGGCCACACGAACTATTGATGTCTGCGTGTTCCACAAGTCGCACGGGCCTGTGAGCTCAACGTTTCATCTTTGTATCTGTTGTTATGTGTCCAGTAAATCTTGCTTTGCTATCTCGTGTCCTTCTTGGTGTTGCATTTTGGGTGGCCAGCAGTGTAGTTACTAGAGCACTTCTAAGCACAGTAATTTCCCCAGGATTTCGAACACGAGGGAGGATGTGTTTTTCGCAGTGTGTGTGTGAGGTTGGGTAGGAAGTCAGGGAGAGCGCCTGGAAAAGTAAGAGGGTACCTAGAGTCCCCTAGTTTTAATTTTTTAAGTAACTGTTGGAACAGATGTACATAATGTAAATGTCTGCTTCTAAACTTGAACAGTTGACGAGCTAAACAACTTATCATTTATAATGAATTAGCTTTATTTTCTTTCCGATAAGCTAATTATAATGAATAAGCTCTTTCTACCAGCTAGCTAATGATAATAATGAAGCTTTCCTACTGAGCTTCAAATAGTGAATTCAAATGGTTGTTGTTACTAGTTAATTAAGAACATGAATAAAGTCTCCTGGTAGTAGTGTAGTAATAGTATTGAACAAACTTATAACTGGTAGTAATGTTGCAGCAGTAATTAGAATGAATAAAGTCTTAACGCTGGTTGTTAATGGTAATAAACTAATGATATAAACCTAACAGCCAGACAGAGGTCTGACAAAAACTATGAATTGAGAAAGACGTACTTACTACAAGCTTTTTTATTATGCAACTCTTGGTCGTCCAAAGCACACACACACAACTTGTTTCACAATAATGAAGAATCCAACTAATCACATAGAACAAGCGATCTCCCTATAACAACAAAAGCTCTCCTTATAACAACAAAATCTCTCCGTACAACACCAAACGCTCTCCTTATAACAACAAAATCTCTCTGTACAACACCAAACGCTCTTCTTCGCTATCGATGAACGCGCCTATATATACTGGCTACCACCACGTCATGACTTACACTCATTGCCAGATCTCATTCATCGGGTGAAATAATATTTCGTTCAGTAAGAAGATAATTTACATAGTAAAATAAAATAACCAGAGATAGTAAAATCAAAAGGAAAGTGAATATAGAGTATACGTTACACATTCTTTTCGTCAGAAACGGCACTTCAGCTTAATTGACTCTGTTGCTAACAGAACTGATCGAGTTTTGGACGTTTCTTCGCCCGCTCTACTCCTGTTTTCTTTCTCCAATGCTGTGCTCCACTTGGACGGTTTTGCGACATTTTGCGCATGGTTGTCGTTCGCTTGTATTAATATGCAAACGAACGACAAAAAGTTTCCATACAGTGAATGCGATAGACATGATTACTTTAAGGAAGAATAACTAAAAGCAAGAGCAACGTGCAATTGTTTTGTCCAAAACTAAAATAATTCACTGGAAGAAATCACTCTCTTGTACAGATCTGCGGCTGCTGTGATTAAATTTTATCGCCCGTTGTGTCGTACGTAATCCTAGGTGACTGTTTTCCCACATCGTCCACGAGGAATCCTCATGTGGCCTCGCATTTTTCTTCAACAGCACAGAAAGAGGTAAATTGGAGAGCGATCTTAATATTAGGTGTGCAACTTAATTCTCGGCACCTATCCGCAAGCGATCATGGAAAGTCGGCAAATGCAAATAGCTGTGTGTGATAATGGCTGATTGCAGCGTCATTCAACAGCTTTCCAGGCAACCGTAACCGCTCACAGCTGTAGTGACAGAAGGGACGAAAGTTGACGGTGAAAGCAATATGTCGTTCGAGAAGCTACATTTGAGGCACTGCCTCCTGTTTGCGTTTCAGCTAAAAAAAAGTGCCGCGAAAGGCCAGAAAATTATCTGTGCTGCTTTGAGGGAGGCTGCTGTGTCCTACAGTACGTGTACGAAATGGTTCCAGCGGTTGAAGCAGGGAAATGTCGATCTCCGTGATGCAGAACGTCCGGGACAGCCACAGAAAGTTTATGATGGGGAACTGGAACAACTGTTGGACGCGGATCACTGTCGCACACAGTCATAGCTCTCCCAGGTACTAGGAGTAACACGGTAAGCTATTTTATAGCGCCTGCACAAGCTTGGACGGATTCACAAGGAGGGCCGTTGGGTGCCCCGCCAACTCACAGCTGCGAACAAGTCTAGGCGCTACGATGTTGCTGCGTCCTTGCTCTCCAGATTCAAGAAGAAGGATTTCTTCCACAAGATTTGGACCTGTGATGAGAAGTGGATCCTCTACGATAATCGTAAGCTGCGCAAATCGTGGGTTTATCCAGGTCAGCCTACTACCAATACAGGCAAACAGAATAGCCATGCCAGGAAGTTGTTGCTGTGCATATGGTGGGATCAGCCCAGTGTCGTACACTGTGAGTTGCTCAAACCTGGTGAAACGGTCAATGCTGAGTGTTATTGTCAGCAACTCATTCGTGTGAGTGACGCAATGGAGGCGAACAGGCCATACATCAGCAAGGGCAGAAGGTCGGTCCTGTTGCTTCAGGATAACGCCCGTCCTCACACAGCAAAAACGACTTTAAACACGATCACCTACCTGAGATGTGAGATTTTGTCCCACCCGGCGTATTCTCCCCCTTCGGATTATCACCTCTTTCGCTCCCTGCAACATCACCTGAGTGATACGCACTTCACTTCTGTCGAGGAGGTCCACACAAGTATTGATGACTTTATCAACTGGAAACAGCCCTTTTTTTTAAGCAGTGGCATTCGGCAGCTCCCTGACCGATGGCTCAAATGTATCCAACACGACGGGGATTATTTCCCTGATTAGGTACGTATTCGATTTGCTATAATTTTTTGTCAACGTGTCGTGCTCGTGGCCGAGATTTAATGTGCGCAGCTAATATTTACATCCCATGCAGAGAGACTGTATTATAACTCTCTCAGCCAAAGGGCCGAATTGCTTCAATCTGTTGGACATCAAGAGAAACTTGACATTCATTAAGGCAGAGCTAAATATATCTTAAAGGAAGATATCAATCTTTGGGTTAATTATTTGTTTGTTTGTTTTTGTGCGTGTTCGGAATTTTTCATAAAACTGTAACAGTCAGCTTCAGTACGCTCCTTTGTTACCTGCGCTCCCCCTTAGCTGCAGGGGCTGCGGGGGTGGTAATTATGCCCCTGACACACCTGGCTTTCACTTCTCACTAATAGCGGAGAAACTATAACAATTCTGTATTCAGTTGTCGCGATAAAATTCATAAAAAGAGAATAAAGTCTTCAACAGTCTCTCTCACGGAACCTACTTTGTCTCTTACTTCTCAGCAACGGAAATAATTACATTTTTACATGAAATTTTTGTAGGAATCTGTGGTTCAGGAAAATGGGTAAAATATTGCAAATTATTGCCTCAATACAAACAACTACACTGAATCGTAGACTTGTGTTGAAAAGACGATTAAACCGCAAACGGTGATGCTGACAAATTTTTTTAGGAATGGGATACCTTGATAATTTCCCCCAAAAGTGGGCAGCACAAAATAACGCTCATGGTCGTTCATGAATCGCCAGTCCGCTACTGTACAGAACCAAAGTAGTGACGGGCAGAAACATTGCATACGTGGATTTTAAAGAATCCCTTTACCTGTAGTTAATCAAAGTTTCGCAGCAACTGCGGAATTTTCTAGTTTCCTTAAAGCCTTTCTTTTAAATGAGAACTCTTCAACTCTTCTTTTCTCTAAATACCAGTTCGTTTCGTTTTCTTTGCCAGCGAACGAAAGTGAGCCCTTATTCGTAATGGACAGTGCGACGCAGATAATCAATGGATGATAAATGATTTGATAAGAGAAAGCAGTTCGTTTTACGAAGGAGGCCGAGTCCTCTCTGCCCTAATGCTGAAGGCAGCCCGAAATAAATCAGACTGTGACACCTTGGCGTTAGGACCGAGTTCATTGTTTGACAAGGATCCTGAAAGATGGTGTCGCTTCCAACAAATGACGAAATAATAACAGCAGTATGCAACTCAGGAAGATCAATAATTCTTCTAAGAAGCTTTCCCGAGATTTGCGAAAGTGATTGAGTAAAGCTTGAACGACAGAGGGAGGGAGGGAGAGAGAGAGAGTAAGATAGAAAGAGGTCGGACATTAAACGTCTTTCACGGGGATGAGGAGGAAGCTCTCGATGAAAGGGGCGACAACAGGACTCGGTAATAGTCACAGTCCAGAACAACGTTAATGCTCATTCAAGTTGTTTCTTTACCTTTTCTTAACGCTTTTAGAGTGAGAAACCATACGATAATCTGTTAATGCTCTCGATGTGTATTAAATAAGCCATTCAAATCGTATCATCTTATGTCTTCAGGAAGAAGCCAACCAGTGGCATACGGGAAAGACTTGGGGGTCCCCCAGCAAGAATATCTTCGAAGCCCTTTTGCGAAAATCTTTTGCTTTCAATTGCTGAATTTTTTAAATTCCATGTTGTTAACAAGACTTTATGGGCACTTTAATAACTCAAATTCTTTGGAACCTACAGACATTTATCGTAAAAACAAAATCATTGCGCTTTATTGCAAACACAAACGCGCATGTTGTGATTAAAATGATAGCTCTATTTTTATACAGTACCATTACAAAGTACTACAAAACACTTGCTCCAAAGTTAATTACACTACAAATTTGGAAAATGTGAATCTCCGTCAAACAGAAGTCGTCGCTCTTTCCACGTTTATAAGTGAGTCACGGAAAAATTCTCACCGGCCGCCACCGGGAATCGAACCCAGGGTCATTCAGTTACCTACCGTATATGCTTCCACTGCACCACACCGGCCTAAAAAATTCTCCAGACTCACATACGACAAACTGCTAAACCACCTGGCAGGTTGCTCCTTTGGTCCTTTGGAGCCCCGCACAAGGCTGGGGATGCTTCTAATCCACGTCAACTGTGTATTTATTAATAATCTTTCGCCTTCTAGTTATTTTTTCAGGTGCTGCTGTTCATCTTTGGCAAATCTCCAGCATTGTGCGGGGCTACAAAGAAAGCAAATGGTTTGGCAGTTTGTCGTATGTGATTCTGGAGAATTTCGAGGCCCCTGTGGTGCAGTGGAAGCATGTCCGGCGCGCAACTGGAAGATCCTGGGTTCGAATCCCGGTGGCGGCAGATGAGAATTTTTCCATGACTCACTTGTACACGTGGAAAGAGCGATGACTTCTATTTGATGTTCCTAATCAACGTCAACTGTGTATTTATAGATGTGAATCCGTTTATTGGTGTAAATATGACATGGATGTTAAGTCAGATAATATCCGAAGACTTGGAAATTTCGTCGTCCTAGAGCAGAAACCGAGCCCGCGTCTCCCGGATAGCGGCCGAGCATGCTAACCACCACACCACCCAGAACGACCAAGTCTCAAGTTTCCGATTAATTTGAATATAGCCATCACAGGATTCGCTAGTCGAAACAACCGGCATTCATATTTAGCGAATCTGGAGGTTAAGAATCCTATCCCGTGATTGCCTGGAGGAGCAGATAAATCATGAATGGAATGCGCAATTACGCCATACAACACACATTTTGAAGATGGCAATCCGTTTTTTGTTGTAAATATGACGAGGATGGTAAGTCAGATAATATCCGAAAACTTCGTCATCCTGGAGCGAGAATCGAATCCGCGTCTCCAGGATAGCGACCGGGTATGCTAACCACTACGCCACCCAGAACGACCAAGTCTCGGGCTCTATCCGGGAGACGCGGATTCAATTCCCGCTCCAGGACGACGAAGTTTCCGGATAATATCTGACTCATTATCCATGTCATATTTACACCAAAAAAAAAAAAACAATTCTCATCTTGACAAGATCTACAAATTGTGCATACATTTTCGCAAAATTTACAATGTCGCCCGGGGGCTGCAGTGGACACCACAGTTCCCATTGCCACCATTTCATGGTATAACGAAGTAAATTTCTCCGTCATTTTCGGTCTACGCCGGGATTCGAACCCGAGGCCACTTATTCCGGAACAAGTCGCTCTACCAACTGAGCTACGCAGACATGTATTCTGATTCCTATCTGCCTTTATGTCATGTGCGTCCTGCTGGCAGGTACGTCACATCTCCCCCCGAAAGAGGGCCGGGGGCATGGCCCACGGATCAGCCGTGACCATGAATCGTTGCAGGCAGACAACCACTGTAGAACGTGCACTTGAGAACTCCCAGTCAATCTGGTGTGTGGAATGCAACGTCACACACATTTATTTTTCGAAGCGCTGGAGAAGGGATTCTCTGATTTTTCCTATCTCGCGGTGTGGAAATAACATCACACCAATGCGAGATTTTGAACGGTCGGGTCATCCGGGTAGTTCGGGCGCCATTATAACGAAGTAAATTTCTCCGTCATTTTTGGTCTATGCCGGGATTCGAACCCGAGGCCGCTTATTCCGGAACAAGTCGCTCTAACAACTGAGCTACGCAGACATTTATTCTGATTCCTATCGGCCTTTATGTCATGTGCGTCCTGCTGGCAGGTACGTCACAATGGCCCTTCTAAAAGTAAAAAAAATGTGTATTTCACGTCTTTTTGGATCTTCTTAAGTGCGGAGTTACCGACCACTGAGCTGTGCTTCAGGCCATGGGCATTTTTGGAGGATGAGAAAAGGGTTTTTCGACGGTGTTCGGGTGTAGATCAGGGGTCAGCGCTAGAGGCAATATTGTTTGGAAGTTGGTCCTGGGAGACAATGGCTCAGGGAGGGGTGTTTCAAGAAGGAGAAAGATGACGTTCTTTGCAGAGAGTTGCTACCTGAGAGAGCGAGAGAGAGAGGTTGATGAGATTTGAGGAAGTGGTTTTCGAGAAGAGGGGCGATGGTCTTAGCGCGTACGGAAAGTCATTTAGGAAGCAGGCAGTAAACGGACCATGGGCTTGAAACCGGCTCACTTCGAAAATCACCGATGACCCGCTATCTGTTTAAATATAGGGTGGTTATAAGTTAGCTGGGCAAAAAGAAAACTTTATTGTCCGTAGTTATAAGGATGCATATGATAGTAAGTACGAATAACATATAGTTAAATACACCAAATTTATATTTTTTCACAAATGCTCGATATTGCTTCCCTTGCTTACTCTACAAATGTCCCATCTGTAAATCTGTTGTACCCACATTGCTATCGCATGTCGGCATCGACCAACACGAGTGCAGCGGAGATTCTTGATTTCAGTTCAGGAAGGAACTTGGGAAGCGGCAGAAGGTAAACCTGACCTTTAACAAAACCCCCATAGACCGAAATCTAGCGGCATTAGGTCCGATGATCGGGGAGGGAGCATGCAATTGAGCCGCCGCGAGCAATCCAAACTGGGACTTCAGCATCGAAGTAGGAAGTGACAGAGCTTGAATGAGCTGAAATTTGTAAGGCCTAAATTTCAGACGTTTCCGTGGGATTTTTGTCACTGTTGATTTTGGAACTCCAAGCTCCAGACTTGCTCGTGCCGTCGATTTCCGGGGTTTCGCAGAAATGTTGCTCTCACTGCATCCACCGTCTCCTCGGGAACTCCAGGTCGGCCTTGGCTGCTGCTCCTATGAGCCACACATCCAGACTCTGTATATCGTTTGTACCATGCTACGATCGTGTCCCTTTTAGGTGTAGTTTTCCCGCATTCTCGGCAAACATGTCGTTGCACTTGTGTTCCTGAATGCGTCTCGTGAAACCACAAGCAGCATTTCGCTTTTTCCGCGAGGCCAAACGTCGCCATCTTACCGGAAACAATGAAACAATGGTGATGGGAGCAATCACGCGTTTTCTGCTGACGATACGTGAACTTGCATGACTCAGCGCCATCGGTTCACAAAAGGTAAACGTGATGTGCTTAACTATATTTTATTGGCACTTATAGAGGGTGAGCCGAATGTTTTGCAGTATTTCGATCACTTTATGTCTCCATACGTACCTTTACGACGAAAGCTGACTAGCATTCAAAATATAGGCCATCGCGTTGCACCGTCTGTAGCCATCTGTCTGCCAGTTCTTCGATTCCGCGGCGGTACCAGTTCTTGTACTTCCAGGCGAAGAATTCCTTCACCCAGCTGACACCTCCTCTTGGTTGTCGAAGTGCTGCCAGCGAAGGAAGTGGGCCATAGACCGGAACAAGTAATAATCCAAAGGGGCATCAGTTCGATGCCCTCAAGTTCCTAGAGTTTTGCCCTGGTCGTTCGCGCGGTATGAAGCCGAGCGTTGTCCTGCTGTAGGAGAGCCCACTTTCTGCTCACCAGTGCAGGGTAGTTCTTGTCTAAAACGGCATACATCAGCTCCAGCTGTTCAGGGTAGAAGCTGGTGTTGATGGTTCGACCATGTGGAACAAATTCGTAACGGATTATCTCCTCGAAATTCCACCAGACGCAGTACATCAGCTTGTGCTCGAAGCGCCCACGTTTGGCAACAGGTTCAGGAAACTAGCCCAGGCTCAACCACTGCCGGTGCGTGTTAGGATTACAGAAATAGACCTACTTTTCATCGCACGTAACAATTCTCTTGATGAAACGTGCATCGCGCGGGTTTTCTAGGAGTTTAGCGCACACTTCCACTCGGCGGTTTGCTTCAGCTGGCGTCAGTTCGTGAGGGACTATGCGGCAGCTCCTTTAGACCTTGCCGAGGTCCTGAAGGTGACGAACCACGGTGGTCTGTGATATGGACCGCTCGTCTGATAATCACCGAGTGCTGGTTGTCGGATTTGCCTCTACGGTCTGGCGCACGATCTCCGAATCCACGGTTCGCGGCTCACCTGACTTTGGCTGATCGTCGAGGTTTCTGTCACCTGAGCAAAATTTCTTTCACAATCTGGTTGCGGTGCTGTGGTCCACGGAACCTTTCCCTTTTGCATGACAAATGTTGCGTGTTGCTTGAGCAGCGTTATGGCTGAGTTCAAACTCCTAAAGCGAAAGTTCCCTAATTAGCCGGTTGTGGCTGTTCATCTTCTAGGCTTCCTAACTACAGACAGAACCAAGACACGCAATGCTGTTCACAGCAACGACTACCCTTCCCTTTCGACTGACTGCAGTGCGCAACTTGAACAAGTTTAAACACGTGACATACCCGCCGCAGCACATGCGTTTATGCAAATATCGCAAAACGTTTGACTCACGCTCTATATTATCATATGCATCCTTATTCCAATGCGCTTTTTACCCAACTAATTTATAACCACCCTGTAGATTGCCTGAATAAAGAATGTCATACCAGCCACAAAATCGCTTTTATTCAATTAATGTTCATGTGTGATGTCTACGGTGCTTTTTGCAGTATTCTGATATAATTAAATAACGGCACAAGAAATAGAGTTAAAGAGCAATGTGACAAAAGAGCCGTTTGGAAAGCAAATGAGATCTGAACACCTTTTTCTGAAAGACGAGACGCATTGGGGTTCCAGTAGGTACCCGGACAGGATAAGAGAGGTATATATATGGATAGTTATTCGTGTGTGTAAGTAATGAGACGCGAAAGAACCGATTGACTCTTGACGGCAGGTGTTTCTCTTGTACCACGCGAGCTTGTGCCTTCGAAAGTAAGGGAGGAGGAGGAGGGGGGGCTTACGGGCAAATGCGAAATGTTTACAAATTCAGCTTTGCAGCCGAGCGCCTTTTCCGATCCGCCCCCGTCACTCCGAAGCACTCACGCGTATAATAACTCATTCACCCCTGGATAGTGAGCACAGCGAGGGACTGTTCGCGTGCGACAGAAAGAACATGTTTGTGTCATTGTGACATCACAGGAAACCTCTCCCCTGCTTCCCCCGGTCGACCCACGAGGCCGAAGGGAACCAGGTACGGGATTTCACCCTCCGTTTGACACGATGGACAGATGACCAGTGGGTCTCCACCGTGGGAAAGACGAAGACCGGAGCAGGTGTGCTATCAGACGGGATCTGGACTTTAAATGGCCAGTTTGCATGTGTTTTGCTGCGGGAAGTCAGGAAATCTATAACGGTGACATGTACCGCTGGATCACAACAGGTAGTGCCTCTCTCTCTCTCTCTTCTCTAACAGCGTCTTCTCGTTTTTCAGTAGCACCCCCCACCCTCCGTGTGGTCTGCGAATTTGATTGGATGTTGTGTTCTGCGGCAAAGAGGAGCTGCTGATTCGTCGAATCCCCCAAATTACTTAACCTTTCGTCAGTCAGAAATGTTATTAATTTTTACATAATAATGGTTTTGCTGAATAAAGTAAATCAACCTTATCTGAAAGCCATAAAAATTGCTATGCTCATTTAAATGCTCTGTTTAGGAACTGAACACGATCTAGAAATATGCAGCTTTCAGCCTATTTTTCTTTTAATTCCGCATTCAGCAGAGCAGGCATTAACTATCTTTCCGTAACTGTTGTCGTAGCATGTATCCTTTATTCACAGAACTCCTGTTTCTCCTTGCATCCTTCTGCTACGGAGCCTAATGTTTTCCTAATGAATCTACACCGACAAGGGCTTATCACTGCCATTTGCCTTCTTGACATGTGCATCACCTATGTAGTACGTCACATATACCCCCCCCCCCGCCCTCCACACACATGAGAAAGGCAAGGGCACGAAAATCGCAAGTTTCAGGATCTCTGCATACCATGCTTGAAATAACTCCATGTACAAGAAAAAAGTGTCTCACTAATTGCAGACGATGTGTGAAAGAAGCATTACGCATCTTTCGAAAAACCTAACGGCCAGTAGATTCATTTTTACGTTCGGGTGCCAAAGTGAAAACCCAAATTTGCCGGTGACGGGACTCGAAACAGCGACCTTCTGGTCCGGAGCCAAATGTTTTCCCAATTAAGCTACACCAACAAGGGCTTTTTACTGCTACTTAGCGTCTTGACATGTATGCCAAGTCTGTAGTACGTCACAGCAGTAAAGATAATTTGTTGCCTGGCTGAACTGTAGATTGAAGGGTATGTAAAGAAAAGGGAAAATGAAAGGGGTTTAAAGTCGCCGTTTTAAGAAAAGCATGTTCACATTAATTGCCATAACGTAACCTTTATGCAGGTGTCCTCCGTTGGGCGATAAAATTTTGCTTTCGTTTAGATCAAAAGGGCTCCAGAAGTAGTTGATTAAATAAAAGAAGCTTGGGTGAGTCAATCATTTTGAGATGACACCATAGTTTCAAAAAAAAAAAAAAAAGAAAAAAAGGTGGTGTTTGTCGGCAGAACTCGGTCCTAGGCCTGGTCGACCTGGAAGTGTTGTTACGGAGCGTATTGTTAACACTGTTTGGGCAATCTTGCAAGAAGATCGACGAATGACGTGTGAAGACATAGAGGCGTCAACTAATTCAAAAACGTCAGCATTCTACGTTCTACGGGACAAATTACAGCTGCATCATGTGTGTGTTCCAAATGGGTACCTCATCACCTGACGAGAGAACAATTGTTACCCAGAGTTCAGGTGTGTCATGAATGGAAACAAATGATTATCATCAACATCATGTCACGAAGGTGCATAAACAGTGTGATAAAACAAGATGCATTAATGAAGGATGTAGCACGCCTACAGATTGTCTACGCAGTTGTGACGTACTACACAGGTGGAGATCGTGTTTGGACGACAAATCTGTAGCGATATATGCCGTCGGTGTAGTTTAGTCGAATAGAACAACTGCTTCCGGAACGAGGAGGCGCGAGTTTGATCCCCAACACCGACAAATGTGTGTTTTCACACAGTGCTTACACGTAATATCAACTTACATAACACTGTTCCACGCTAATCTATTAAATTACGAATGGAAAGCTTAAAATTTTGCCATGAATAATGTCGTCGTCGACATAAGGTCACGGTTGACAAATCCGTGGAAGATGATCGATTTTCTATGTCAGCCGATTAAAAGTACACTGCTCTGCCATTAATATCCGAAAACCTGAATGTCTACAGATGATCTTTATTCACAGAAAATTTGATAGTGTGTGCTGAAACCTTTGGCTGTTATTACAGTTTTTAGTCTACGGGGAATATCCACCTGTTCTTTTTTTTTAATGTAAATGTCCGCCGATATACACTGGCGGAAAGCGAAAAAAGAACACCAAGAAGGAGACGTCTGATACCAACGAAATTTATACAGCATAATAACGTGATCAAAACATTATGGCAAAATACAGCTGTATTTGCTGGTAAACTGAAAAATAACATTTCCATGTAACATGGTTAGTACGAGGTTGAACCGTCATGAACTGCGTCACACTGTGCAATTCTCGCATGGAGTCTGTCGTACAGATGTTGGATGTAAGTTTGGGATATTGAGTTCCAGGCATCCTCAACCTGGACGCGTAAATCGGGGATGGTCGTGGCTGGCCGTGGAGACCGGATAAGTCGTTGTCCCATAAAATTCCACACGTGCTCAATGGGGGACAAATCCGGTGAACGTGCAGGCCATGGAAGTTGTCTCACACACTGAAGTGCATGTTGCTTTGCACGTGCCGTGTGTGGGCGTGCGTTATCTTGCTGGAAAACACCACGATGGACCGACATTATAAATGGCACAACAACTGGCTGAATGATGTTGTTGATGTAAGAGGTGCTGTTTAACGTACCCGGTACAAACACTAGTTGTGTACGGGAGTGATAGCTGATCGCTCCCCCACCAGGAGATCAGATGTAGGCCCTGTGTGTCGCTGGCAGATGCAAGAAGGAAGGAGACGCTCCCCTGTGTGTCTGCGAACACGCATACGGCCATCGGAGGCTCCCAAGCAGAATCTGCTTTCATCGCTGAACACGACAGATCGCCATTGCGTTCTCTAGTGTAGACGTTGGCGACACCACTGCAGCCGTTCCTGACGGTGGGCTGGAGTCAGAGGTGCACATGCCAGAGGCACACGTGCACGTAGTCCTGCATCCAGTAGACGGTTGCGGATTACAACGCCGCTCTTCTTATGCGTCGATCGGTCCGCTCATCAGTCCGTCTGTGACTCCCGGTTCCACGTCTTCTCGTGTGGGAATGTTCCTCGGACCATCTACGCCACCATCGTACCACCACCGATACTTCCCGTCTAATTCGCTCCGCAATACGACGATACGACCACCCGGCCTCGCGGAGTCCGACTAGACGACCCCACTCAAAGTCCGATAACTGCTGAAATCGTACACGTCTTCCATGTCCAGGCATTGCAATTTTCTTCAGGGTCTTCGCACGTGTCCGTACGCCGACGACTGATTACATTCACTTCGCCGTACTCCTCAAATACCACCGACGATAATTTACATATTATGCCGTGCTGTGGCGTAAGCGCTCACCGGTTGGTCCCAAAATTAACATCACACCTACGGAAACTCGACCCCATTAACATATGTAAATTTCATGATCGTCCGCCAATTCCTTTTTGCTGTTCTTTTTTCACTTTCCGCCAGTGTATGTTCCGCAATTGGGCTCTCAATCGAGTGACCAATTCAGTTTTGCTTGTATCTTTTCTCACGCACCTGAATACCCAATTCGTCTCTGAGATTCTTCATACAGTTCAGGTGGGACTCTAGGCTAACCAGTCTAGCTTTTTTGGGAGCCCATGTCCTCAAACCAATTTGTCAAAAGGCAAGCAGTATGGCATGGTGCTTTGTACACAGGTACAAGCCTTCCATGAAGTACCGCCACAACCTTGGAAGTGCGTAATTGTCCAAGAGACCTAGATAGAGCTCAGGATTCATGGCTTTACCTAAAATGTCTTATGGGACTAAGCCAAACCACGAAAAACAGATCCATGTCATCACGCTGCCTCCACCAAACTTCATTGTCGGGACAATACTGTTACGAGGGTTTAGGAGATTTTAGAAGATTATTGATACGTTCAAGAGATCATGCGACCCGCAGGCTTGAGTTACTTGTCACGTCTACCAGCAACCACTTAGGAACAGGATAATGCACACGGGTTGCCTCTCTCGGGAGTGCCTCTGTAGCTTTGCAAACCAACCTGGCCTTTCCAGGTACACTGATCTTTCTCCTATTGAGCATGTATGGGACGAGCTGGGATGTCTGCTGCTGCCAATACTGAATATTGTGGACCTTGTGCAACACAATTACAGAACTTTTAGGGAAATCTGTCACAGAACAACATCAGAATTTTGTTGGACTCCAAGCCAAGACGTATATCAGCTAACATCACAGCCAGAGGTGTTACTAATCTGAAGCAAGTCTCTTTTTAAATAAGCAGTTCTACTGCTGTGATATTACAGTGAAACCTCCGAATAACTGTCACTGCTCGGACCGGGAAAAAGTGACCGTTGTTAGGAGGTGGCCGTTGTTCGAAGGTTAGGCCTAGGTTAACATTGCTAGGCCGTTGCGTTTCTGCAAAGGCGGAATAAATATACGAAGTTCATGCACAATAAAGAAAACTTTGCCGTGCTTTTTCCAAATGCTGACGGCTGAATAAAATTGAATATAATAATTAAATAAATAATTCATGGTGTCGAGGATTTTAAGAAAACAGTGTCTGGCGTCTGGTGTTAAACAGCTCTTACAAATAGCAAGCTAGGAGATTAAAGTTAGGGTATGCTATGGGAAAGAAAAGAAAAGTTAGATAGTAAAGTGTAACAGCACAGTTATCTAGCAGCGTGCCGTACAGCAGGGACAGAGCACACAGGGACTAAACCAAGAACCATTGCCCCAACAGGCAAAATTCCACGCCCCATCAACCACTTCCGAAGCCCCCGGGGCGAATGAAACATACATGGAAGCTACAGCTCGCCTCACGTAGAACTAAATTTTTAACTCCTTTCTTTTCACTCAAGCATACCACTGTACTAACCGTTATCCAACCCATTATGCATTTAATAATAAATATTCTTTGTCCCAATCTTATCCCTCTTGCCGAAGTACTTAAGGGACCAAGTAAAAAATCCAAGGAACAGAGTGTCTGTTAGGTCTCCTTCGGGGCTTATTGTGGTGTCCGTTGACCGCTGTTAAAATGATTCGTTGCTCGGAGGTTATCGTTAATTTTAATCCTACAGAAGCTGTTCCATACCAACCGAACTTTACCGTTGTTCGAACGTGTTCGTTAACGGAGGTTTCAGGCTTATGGCTATTCGTCCGTGAAGGGTCCAGGTTCGAATCCAGTGAGGCATGGATATTGTGTTTGTCTACGGCACTGGCTTTCTCCATTTCCTGGAACCAGTGACTCTAAATTAGGGACGAGCGACTGCTTATAGCTCATTGAATTGCTCACAGTGGTCGTTAAACTTTCAATAAAAAACAAAAACAAAAACAAAATGGAGGTTTCACGGTATAATCATTTCTTTATCTCTTCCTCCATAACTCAGGTGCTAAGTTTTATTACGATGGAATGCTTGCTTTGATGTGCGTCATTTTTTTGTTCTTTTTTTTCTACCTAAGAGTGTATATGAAAATTGCTTTGAGTTCTGTTAAAACAACGCAGATTTATTTTCTTCTGCTATAGTTCACAGACCCAAAAGACTAGCAGGGGTTACCCATCTCTAACGTAGAACTCCTCTTATTCAGCTCTAATTTAAAGTTTCCACTGCCAGAACAGAAATAAAGATGCCAGGTATCCAGAAAAAAACCTCATGCTTTATTTAGGACTCACTTGCTAAGTTTTATTACGATGGGATGCTTGCTTTGATGTGCGCCATTTTTTTGTTCTTTTTTTTTTACCTAAGAGTGTATATGAAAACTGCTTTGAGTTCTGTTAAAACAACGCAGATTTATTTTCTTCTGTTATAGTTCACAGACCCAAAAGACTAACAGTTGTTACCCATCTCTAACGTAGAATTCCTCTTATTCAGCTCTAATTTAAAGTTTCCACTGCCAGAACAGAAATAAAGATGACAGGTATCGAGAAAAAACCTCATGCTTTATTTAGGACTCACTCGCTAAGTTTTATTACGATGGGATGCTTGCTTTGATGTGCATCATATTTTTTTAATCTAAGAGTGTATATGAAAATTGTTTTGAGTTCTCTTGTTCTGCTATAGTTTACAGACCCAAAAGACTAACAGGTGTTACCCATCTCTAACATAGAATTCCTCTTATTCAGCTCTAATTTAAAGTTTCCACTGCCAGAACAGGAAGAAAAATGCCAGGTATCGAGAAAAAACCGCATGCTTTATTTAGGACTCACTTGCTAAGTTTTATTACGATGGGATGCTTGCTTTGATGTGCATAATTTTTTTAAATCTAAGAGTGCATATGAAAATTGTTTTGAGTTCTCTTGTTCTGCTATAGTTTACAGTCCCAAAAGACTAACAGGTGTTACCCATCTCTAACATAGAATTCCTCTTATTCAGCTCTAATTTAAAGTTTCCACTGCCAGAACAGGAAGAAAAAGGCCAGGTATCGAGAAAAAACCGCATGCTTTATTTAGGACTCACTTGCTAAGTTTTATTACGATGAGATGCTTGCTTTGATGTGCATAATTTTTTTAAATCTAAGAGTGCATATGAAAATTGTTTTGAGTTCTCTTGTTCTGCTATAGTTTACAGTCCCAAAAGACTAACAGGTGTTACCCATCTCTAACATAGAATTCCTCTTATTCAGCTCTAATTTAAAGTTTCCACTGCCAGAACAGGAAGAAAAATGCCAGGTATCGAGAAAAAACCGCATGCTTTATTTAGGACTCACTTGCTAAGTTTTATTACGATGAGATGCTTGCTTTGATGTGCATAATTTTTTAAATCTAAGAGTGCATATGAAAATTGTTTTGAGTTCTCTTGTTCTGCTATAGTTTACAGTCCCAAAAGACTAACAGGTGTTACCCATCTCTAACGTAGAATTCCTCTTACTGAGCTCTAATTTAAAGTTTCCGCTGCCGGAACAGAAAGAAAGATGCCAGGTATCCAGAAAAAACCGGATGCTTTATTTGGGACTTGAACCTCTTTCTGGACACTGGCGGGGTTAGCATTCTTACGGCTTCACCGCCTGAAGATAAAAAAAAATTCCATTGAGAATGTGATTCTCATAAATTGAAGGCAAGTTTGTGACCAGTTTCTAAGTGTATTTCTCCAAGCGTTTTTCCAGCGCAACTTTCTAAAAATGATATTCGAAAAACTGCAGTTTATCTCATCATAGCCTAAGCCCAAGGTGTTGTTCTCCCTTACATTATCGGCCAACTTTAGTCTACGTTTCTTGACGGAAGTCAGAGATTAACTTTGAAAACCTTCTGTGTACTTAAAACCTCTTTTCCCTCCGGAAAGTTAATGTATGCTATTAAAGGCGCTGCGTGGCTTTAAAACATTCCAATAACATTCTACTTTTAAATAAATTACTCTCCATGTTTGTCAAAAAACTCCGTCACCTAAAGTATTTCACCGTGTTCCATATTTCTGGCTGAAGGGAAAATGGGAAATTAATTTGAATATGCTTTGTGCTGAGACGGAATTTTCACAAACCACTTTTCTTAAGGAGTTTGAAAAAATAGAGTAGAAATCAAAAGGAACACAGAGGCGCAGCAGAAACATAATTCTTGATTTTTCCATTTGGACTCCGCATAGAAGCATTTTTTAAAAGCATTTTTCCTTTGATAAATTTTCGCTCGTTAGCCGCAATGAATTGTGGGACCGATGTGTACAAGACAGAAGAAGGGGGAGAGAGAAAGAGAGACCAAGAAACGCTCATTAACATAATTTCGATCTAACTTTTGCACGTTCGTGGTTGTAGGCGCTCTTAAAACGCCCTTGTAGTTCCGCTAATCTGAATCCCCCGGAAAGTATCTCTCTATTTTAAATCATTTACGAGAAAGCTCATGTGTGGAAACCAGAGGCAGAAGCTTCACCGCTGATTGTTATGCGAGGAAGCTAAACGAGTAACCCGCAGAAGAACACACTACAGGGAAGAACTGGCTGGCTGGTAGGGGGTGCAGAAAACCAACTACGACTCAGCATTGAAGAGACCGAAAAAAGAAAATAAAAAGTGAAAGAAAAAGCGAGAATGCGTCTATATGTGAAAGCTTTCGCGATGACAACGAAAGTGTTTTGGGGTATGCTAATGAAGCGGAAGCCAGCGTAAAGAATAATCCAATTTCTGCGGCTAAAACAAGTCACAGGAATTAGTCGGAATGCTCTGTCTCTGTGTAGATGCATTTGCATGTTTATGCGTGTAGGTAGGATCCGTTAAGTTTTACCGTCATGGATATTCCTTTTGCCGATCTCCGTTCCCCCCGTTCACAAACCGCCTGCATAACCATTTCCATCGCTGTGCACCCACCCCTCCCAGTCGAAAATTCCGTTTTTCAGTGCTGAAGCAAGCCATCGTCATTTCGATATTGGAAGATTCATCTGAAATGTCTCCACAGTCTAGAAAATGCCATTTGGTGTAAAGGCGTAAAAGTTTATACAAATCAGTTGCTTTAATTTCCTCCTTTGAAAAACGGCTCCATTCCGAAAGGAATGAAAAAAAAAAAAAAAAAAAAAGATAAAATGTTGCAGCTAAATATCAGAACGACTTTTAGTATCTGAAATTCTTGGAGTATTTTTTAATCAAGAATCTCCGGGCTGTTGAATATTCGATGAGCTTTTCGTTGAACATTTCTTGGACGTGACTGATTAATTCAGACTATAAATTTTGTATAATACGACGTACTATATGGTTAGATGACAATTTGAAATTCCCTTAAAATGACATAAATTTGGCGACAATGAAATGCATATCTTTGTGAACAGCCTTAGCTTAGTGTTATGGGAGCACAAAAACAAAATGCATTTGATTTGTTCCCACCGTTTTTCAATAAATAATATCGGTCTCTGAAGAAAATTTGCCCCTTACATTTGCTGTGAAGCATTGACCACTTTTTCTCCACAGTTAAGACTTCCATTTGAGTCGAAGGTTAGAATTTATTAGTTTTTCACTTAGGATTTTCAGGAATAGAGAAACTGAAGCAAAAAACAAAGTGCTCAGGAATCGAAAACAACTTTGTTGGGTTTTTAATGCGACTTCGTTCGGTATTAAAACCGCTCACTAGGAACAAATAAGTGCAAGACTTCAAAAGATAATCCGGTTCTCATAGGTGTAAACATGATCATACTACGAACCCCGTGACGTACCTGCCAGCAGGACGCACACGACATAAAGGGAGATAGTAGTCAGAACAAACGTCCGCGTAGCTCAATTGGTAGAGTGACTTATTCCGGAATGAGAGGATCCGGGTTCGAATCCTGGCGTGGACAGAAATGACGGGAAAATTTACTTCGTTATAATGGCGCCCGAACTATCCGGATGTCCCGACCGTTCAAAATCTCGCAATGGTGTGATGTTATTCCACACCGCGAGATAGGAAAAATCAGAGAATCCCTTCTCCAGCGCTTCGAAAAATAAATGTGTGTGACGTTGCATTCCACACACCAGATTGACTGGGAGTTCTCAAGTGCACGTTCTACAGTGGATGGCTGCCTGCAACGATTCATGGTCACGGCTGACCCGTGGGCCATGCCCCCGGCCTTCTTTCGGGGGGGGGAGATGTGACGTACCTGCCAGCAGGACGCACACGACATAAAGGGAGATAGTAGTCAGAACAAACGTCCGCGTAGCTCAATTGGTAGAGTGACTTATTCCGGAATGAGGGGATCCGGGTTCGAATCCTGGCGTGGACAGAAATGACGGGGAAATTTACTTCGTTGTAACCCACATCGATAAATAACATAATGAACCTAAAATTGCCGCCCCGGTAGCACAATGATCTAAGCGATGGCTTCTGATCATTCATTCACCCAACGGAGGGGTCTGGGTTCGAATCCCGGGTAAGGCATGGTTGTTTGTGTTTGTCTTTCGGGGGCTTATTCGCTGAGTTCCTTGTTCACCTATGTATATTGCTGTCGTTGAAACACAGAATGTCTCTACTGTATATATCTGTCAACTAAGTCCAATATACAGTGTGTTCAATATATATGTAACTGTATCTGTCAAACTTCCAATAAATAGTTTTTTTAAACCCACAATAAAGCAAACAAACAAACCTAAGATCTTTTTGTCCTGACAGCTATATGGAGGCTTTCATCAGATAGCGTGGTGCCCGGGCGTTTTCTGTATGCTCAGATGGTGAGATTGTAAAAACTGAGTTTTAAAAACTTTCCTAAACGTTACTATTTCCTTTGGATATGAGCATCACAGAATCCGCAGGATAATCAAAAATGCTAGAAACGTAGGTAACAAAGATGATGAACGCATTGGCAATTCGGTGCCAAGATTCATCGGGTACATCTGTATATAATATGTATAAAGCAAAGTGGGAAAATGGAAAAACACGAGTGTTTGCGTCTGCAAATTTTTCGACTACTTCTAAATGACCTACAGATCTAAAAACTGGTATGCTTAACGTCCGTATACTCAGAAAAGTCCGAAAAACAAAACAAAAAATCAAAATAGCGGCTTTATACAACGACATTTGGAACAATGTCTACTAGAAATTTTCGTTAATTGTTCGATCACTTCTAAATGAGAATTAGCATGCTGATAGGTAATTCTTCGATCACTCCTAAATGAGAATTAGCATGCTGATAAGGTCCGGATACCTAGAAAAGTTCGAAAACCAAAAATATCAAAATGGCGGCTTTGAAATATTGTCGGCTTGAATTTTTCTACCACTTCTACTCATAGAAACGCCTGGAAACCAAAAAATTCAAAAGGGTGTCTTAGCTTTACTGTTCAAAATGCTGATAGGTCTTAAGGTCCAAATAGCTAGAAAAGTCCGAAAAAAAATAATCAAAATGGCTCCTTTGGAATACTGTCTGCTTGAACTTTTCTACAACTTCTATACCTAAAAAAAGTATGAAAACTAAAAAATTCAAAAGGTTGGTTTAGCTTTGCTGTTCAAAATGCTGATAGGTTTAAAGATAATTATGCTGGAAATGTTGAAATGTTGCAAAAATTCTATGAAATTTTGATTTAAATTAAGGGGCGCCAAAACCTGCTACCATTTTACGTCAAACCGTTTGAACTGATGTCACGATCCTGTTCTAAATTGTAAAAGAGTTACGGATCTTAAATTACTTTTCCCTTTCTTTAATTTCATGTTCAAAAAATGATTTTACATATACACCGTTCGGAGAAACACCGTTTGTTTTCGTCCTATATATACTGAGATTCTCATTCTGGTTTAGAAGAGCACTAAAAGCATTTAACTGTGTTGTGAGAATAAAATCCCATACATGCGTATCAGATATAATCATACCCCATGATATCCAACTTATCGCGTATGAACATGTTGAAATGTACTCCATGCCCATATGTAACCTGTTGGATTCAAGAAGGTCTACATACGAATGGCAAAAAGATCCTTCACTAGAAGGCTTGAAGAACATAAAAGGGATGTCAAATATGGCAGGCTCACGACTGCAGTGTCAAGGAAAGCATCAAATAATGAAGCAATCCCACTCTGGTGTGACATCAAGGATTCTGCCTCTTATACCATAACAACAGAAACCTTACTAAGGGAGACCAAAGGGATTATCTCTCATTAAGAGGCGTGCAACGATTTTGTATCTATAGATCTACCACGTGCATAGACCGATCTGTTGGGGCTAAAACACGGCTGCACGAAAACAAAAAGCAACTATACCTGATGCACAATGAGAGATATTAAAATAGTAAAACTATTTTAGTAATCCGAATTTATTGGCGTAAAATAGAATTCAAAGTTCAAGTCCGTTGTTCTCAAGTGGGATGGCATAAAAAAGTTAGCTTCCTACTCCACCCCTAAATGTACTTCCATTCAAAAACCTTGGAGATCATTACCAACAGTGAGTCTTGCAATGGCAGCGTCTCGCTAGAGCTGCCACAAACACAGAGCAGGAGACTCAGAGGTAAATCTTCCGTAGAGACTCATGGCAACAATTTTGCCCCGAAGATCTCAATAGAACAACTCCTCAATGGACGGACATGGAACTAAAACGTCGAACCGTAACCTTCTACCTTCTTTCTTTTCAAGAGTTTACAACTCAGATCAGATCAGATCATATGTACAGGATTTTAGGAAGGAAGTGTCTGACCCCAGGTCTTAAACAACCCTTAGAAATAGGAAGCTAGGAGGCTTGGGCTACAGTGCCGGACAGGAAAGTGACACGGAAGCGAAGTAGAAAGGGGGAAGAAGACGCCCTTATTTATTACCGGTGAGGGTGGCAGTACCCGGGGTCCGACGGCTTAACGTGCCCATCCGACACACGGCGGATATTTAGTGGTTCTAGCGTTCGCACCTGCCTGGGACTGAACCTGAGATTCTTCCGTGACATACACGAATTTTAATTACTAGGACACTCGCGGCTCTCGCCGCGGTGCTACTTATACAGCCAAAGGTACCGTATCACGTGACAGATGCTATCGTAGTTTCATGTCAGACCACTTGGGCGCTGTCATAGACACGAGAGTCGGAGCTCAGTCTCTCCTCCTCTGTGGCCACAAATTTGGAACCAGTTCTTCAAATAAATAATGAATGCGTTTTGGTTTCCTTTCAGGATACTGCGTGGTAAACCATCATGACGCCTCGTGTCTTTGAATAAATAATTGTATTCGAATCTATTCGTTTATTGTGAAGTCAAGTCACCTTTGCAACTGCAGCCTAATCTTTCGGTGTCTAGCAGTCAACAAGGTGCCACGTTGCAGACGCCGAGTGCCAGAAGACTATCTTTATCACGATACGATGGGCAGTCTTCGTGCATAAGTTTGTGAACGCGCCTGTGATGATGCGAACAGCTATCATAAAAAAAGAACGTGTGTTTATATAAACAACTGCACAGCAGAGAAAAATTGAGCGAAGCGGCGAAAACTTTTGCCATTACGTTAAGTGCCGACTGATCACTCACTTAACGCATGTTAGCTGCATGGCGTAGATGTTTCTGCTGACACCTAAGAACGAATGGTGAATTGTAAAACCAAGGAGAAATTTTGGAGACAGGGGTTCGCTCTTTTTTTTAAGGCGATGCCGGCTCACAAATGTAACTTGGCGTCTTGAGCTGTTATTTTCTTCCGTGAGAGGAGAACGCCAGGATTAATGTTTCTATATGTGTTGTACCGTGGTTGTGTTCCTGCTGTTTTATTAAAAACCATTTATTTAATACCCTGCATTCTATTTGGATAATGCTACATGTTAATTTGCGTCGACCTACGGGAATGAGCAACGGCTGATGGTGATAAGGGCTAATCTGTTTGGCCGACATTATCACAAAAAATAGTAGGTGTGAGTGGAATTAAAACCACCACATGTATTAAATTTTCTTGACAAGTGGTGGGATTAACACTAAACCCCATCAAGTCATAACATAGCCTTCGTTAAATTCTGATGTTATCTGTTCCACAGCAGCCGTGCGATTCCTTGTAACGATCCGGAACGGTCTGCGCTCACCTCTGGAGTAAATTGCACGTTTACAGCCACATTTCTCACATTTTTGTAAGTTCCGCCGTATTTCTCGTACACTTGATGTACGCATGCGACGCTCTGACGTGGGGATTCCAACAGTTCATCAACTGCGGTGATTGAATAACCCGCCTTCTTTGCAGCTATGATTTAGACACAGGCAAACTCACTCACGTCGCTGCCCATGTACATGATTACTTTTCCAGGACTGGTTTCAAACGCGTGCAGACCCTGCTCTGTTCACAGGCATTACAAGTTTCTGTCTCTCACGTATTGGACGTAATACTTCAGCGTTACATACTGTTATTGGGGTGGATATCATAATTTGTGCATTTAGTGTATAAAGCTGAGGTACCTAATGCTGGAACTTATGCCGATTGTTCAAATACCAAACAGAATTTAGTTACTGTTCGAGCGAAACTTGACTTGTGTAAACAGGAATGAATTCACAAGTAACAACATGTTCAAACTTGCGAACAGCGCTAGTGATACCTCCATCCACATGATCAGTCAATTGTAATAAAGATATTGGGACAAGAAGTGCCCAGTAGTCTTGCGCAGCGTGAATTATGAAATTTATCATTAAGAAGCACGTCATACCTTCCGAAATCGTCGAGAAAGCATCCGTAAACTCGTGAATTAGTATAACGAGCGAAAACAAAACTGCGCTCAACGAGCTGAAATTCAGTAAAATAAGCACAGGGTGAGTCACGTGACTTCTGTCACCGAAGGAAGAGAAAAGACGTTTTTTCGTCGTCACTCAATTTTTGCAGCGACACGAAAAAGAAGGAATCGAATTTTTAGATATTATTGCGACTTGCCATGATTCTTGAGGCCACATCTTCACTCCAGAGTAAAGAAAATCGGATATACAGGATGTTTTAAAGGGCAAAAGATTTTGAGACAATGATAAGGTCATTGCAGCTGCGCAAAGTTGGACAAACAAGCGACCAAAAACGTTATTTGAAACTGGAATTAAGAAGCTTCCAGAACGTTGAAGCAAGTGTGTTGCTGGCAACGAGGACTACGTCAAAAGTTGGACTGACAAGAAACCGAAAATCTTCTTTGAAACTGTAATTAAGAAGCTTCCAGAAAGTTGAAACAAGTGTATTGCAGTTAACGGGGACTGTGACGTATCTGCCCCGCAGGACGCACATGAGATAAAAGCAAATAGCAGTGAGAGCACACGCCAGTGTAGTATAGTGGACAGCACTCGGAGCCCCGGAGCCGCGAGTTGCAGGTTCGGATCCTGGCATAAAAATGATGGAGAAATTTACTTCGTCATATTGGCTCCCGAACTTCAAGGATGATCTGGCTGATAGGTTTCTCGCAATGGTGTGATGTTTTTCCACACCGCGAGACAGGAAAAATGATAATCCCTTCTTCAGTGCTTCGAAAAAAATAAATCAGTGTGATGTTACGTTCCACACACCAAATTGTCTGGGATTTCTCAAATGCACGTTCTTCAGCGGATGACTGCCTACATCGATTCATGGTCCGGGCTGACCCGTGGGCCATACCCCCGGCCCTCTTTCGGGGAAGGGGGCAGATGTGACGTGCCTGCACCGCAGGACGCACATGAGATAAAGGCAGATACCAGCGAGAGCATACGTCCGCGTAGCTCAGTTGGGAGAGCGACTTATTCCGTAATGAGGGTACCCGGGTTCGAGGACAAAAATGAGGGAGAAATTTACTTCGTTACACTTCTTTGAAACTGGAATCAGGAAGTTTCCAGAACTTTGGAACAAGTTTATTGCTGCAGTTAACGGGAACTTCGTTGAATGTTGCACTGACCAGAAACTTTTAAAACTGGAATTAAAAAACTCCCAGAACGTTAGAACATGCGCATTACAGTTAACGGGGACTACATTGAAGGTTGGACTGACAAGCAACCAAAAACGTTCTTTGAAACTGGAATTCAGATGATCCAGAACGTTGGAAACAGTGCATTGCTATTAACGGGGACTTCATTGAAAAGCCATTTTTTTATTTTGTTCTGAATAACGTTCCAAAATTAAATTCTGGTTTATATTTGAACGTCCCTTGTATTTTGCCCTCCTCATAGAGTACAGTCGCAGTGAAAGGAAACCTAAAGAACTTGAAGAGACCCAAAGCTAAAAACAATACGAAGAGCAGTTTCTATTTATTTGACGTTTGCTAGTATTTTCCTTTATGCACAAAATACATCATAAGACTGGAGAGAGAGAGAGAGAGAGTGATGCAAAAATTTTTGTGAGAAAATGGCGCTGCTTTATTTCATTCTTGAGACAAATGCGCTGGAAAAATGGCATCGCAATGTAAATAATATGCTAATAGTGCTGCATATCTTGTTTTACATATAGTTTCAACGTAACTTAGAAGTTCATCCAAGTGATTATTCTAGAAACTTAGGAGTAGAAACAGAGCTAATCCACGATCTTGAGAGGGATGTTTTTTCTGGGAATAAGAGAGCGAAGTTTTCATTCCATTTATAGAGACGAAAGTGAAAGGAGGCCAAAATTTAACCCACATCTCACACAGCTTGAGATTCTAAACTTCCACGGAGGATGACAGCTCTCCCTGAGACTATTAAAATAATGTTAAGCAAATCGTCGTGGGCGCGGTGAACTTGACAGCGCGGGAGATCAGAGAGCGAGAGAGGGAGAAAGTGCGGGAGAAAGTTTTCTCTTCCACCACTGCACTTTGCAATATGGACTGTGGGAGAAAAAAATGCCCAACCATTCCCAGTCTGCGCTATCAAAAAGTGATTTGAGTGAATTTCGTCGGAAAAGACAACGGTCAACGGTGCAGGAAGGCCATGGTGAGGAGGCTCTCTTCTTTTAAAGAGCAAAAATGTTACACACAATGCGAACTTGAAGAATATAAGTCGCTTGCCACAGTGAGTCTGATTTAATTCGTGGCATGTCGTCTCCGCTTTTAACGCTTCCCACAAATTTGAAAGAACAGATCTGTAATTATTTAGTTTTATAATACATAAAAAAAAAAAAAAAAAAAAAAAAAGTTAAAAGATGAGTAGCTATTATGTTTGCTTTACACGCCATGTATATCGCTGTTCTCTGAGATTTAAAAGTTAGCAGATCAAAGCAAGGTCGTCCGTCAAATGGTGGTAGGCTCATGAATCAAAGGTCTCTATATTTTGCAGCCGTGACATATACTTGTTTTGGGTGTATGCATATGTTCTACCTGTTTTTGTAGGCTACAAAGAAAGGAGCAGAGCACAACGAATAACGTACCTAGGATTTCACATAATTGCCATCTTTCTTGTAGATAAAAGCACAATTCGTACAATATGTCATACAAAAAAAATACCACCGTCTATGTACGATATTTAATTAAAAGATGAAAGCTATTTACAAATTAAAACCTCCACTAGCACTTTCGGGGTAACATTTACCCCATCATCAGGTGGAACAGAGAGGAAATAATGGAGAGGATAACACGCCAGTGGACATACCAAAAGTTTGGAAAAACCACATCGTCGATTTGAACTTTAAATTATAATTATAAAATAAATTTAATAAAACAATAACATGTGAATTTGACAATAATTTTAACAGTGCAACACAATTTGTATTATCATGTGTAACTAAAGTCGGAAATTGTATGTATTACTCGGCTGCGATGGAAATTCCTGAACCTTGTGACGCTTGATAACTATACCATGGTGCATTGCTGCACACCTATAAAAGTCTACGCGAGTACTGCATTTCCTCTCTGTTCCATCTGATGATGGGGTAAGTGTTACCCCGAAAGTGCTAGTGGAGGTTTGAATTTGTAAATAGATTTCATCTTTTATTAAATATCGTACATAGACGGTGGCATTTGTTTTGTATGCCATCATTCTGTTTGACCTCTTGCCATCTGTCTATGATTAGGTAAATGCCACGCCGGAAAAACTCCAGTGTTTTAGAGTCAAAAAAGTCATGTAATGGCGTTTTTACATCGTCCAGATCATCGAAAGTTTGGAGAGCGAAGGCTTTCTGTAACGATCGAAAAAGGTGGTAGTCCGTAGGTTCCAGGTCAGGGGAATTCGCCGGGTGAGGTAACACTTCCCAATCAAAGTCCAGTAATTTTTGCCAAGTGATTAAAGCAGCATGAGGTCTGGCGTTACCATGAAGAAGGATTGCGATTGACGAAAGTTGGCCGCTTTGATGTCAGTTGTTCTCGCAATCTGTCCAACTGTTGGCAGTAGAGGTCAGCATTTATCGTTCGGTTAGGTGCCTACACCTCCCAGTGGATCATTCCCTGGACATCCCACCAAACACTACACAAAACCTTTTTGGGATGCAGTCCTCCCTTTGAGGTCGGTGGAGCAGGCTTCGCACCTTGGCACACAGTCCGTCGACGCTTTACATTACGGTACAGTACCCATATCTCATCACCCGTTACAATTCGTCCCCAAAACGGTTCAGCACTTCTTCTTACAATACTTTGCTTCGCACAACACATCTGCAGCACATCTTTCCTCACATAAATAGGATGAGAGTTGCCGCACAAGTACCGCAAAAAACTACTTGTAAAAAATCCCTAGCTATGTAAGCAGGGACTACGGTACGCCACTGATATCAACAGAAATAGGTGAGAAGGAAAGGAATGAATTGCATATTGCTCAGACGAAGCTTTTGATAATTGACGAACCATGAAACCGCATCTCTCTACCTAGAAGAAGTTTTGGAAGAATTAAAAAAAAAAATACCGTCATTGGTAAGAAATCGCCTTAAAATACACTGCTGGCCACCCGAAATTCAACACCAAGAAGAAGGCATGCGATTGGCTTGAAATTCGCAGCATGCGGCGCCCGCGAGACGACATGCAAACGATTAGCATTGCAGGGCATATGCAAATCATGTGCGCCCGGCACGCCACCGAGAAGCACTATAAAAAGGGTGCACAGAAGGCGGAGTGTAAGTAGTGGAAGTGTGTTGTGCTGCCCGACCTGTGCGTGGGAAGCTTCCTGATGACTCGTCGCAGAAGACGGCAGTCATCTCAGCACGTTTCGGAGTTCGACAGAGGACGAATGGGGGCTTATCGCGACAGCGGTTTATCGTACCGAGACATCGGCGCCCGTGTGGAACGACATCCAGCCAGAGGCGAGTATGGATTCGGTGGGTGCAGGAGAGACGGACGGACCGACGTGAGCGCCGCAGCCGCGGCACACCACCGAACTAGAGGACCGGCATGTTGTGCGGCGGGCATAGATGGCTCGCACCGCCACATCACGAATGTTAGCGCATGAATTAGGGTGTGTTGTGCAACAACCTGTGTCAGCACGTAACGTTAGACGTCGTCTGCAGGAGCGGGAACTTGTCGCACGGCGCCCATTGCTCCGATTACCATTGACGTTACACCACCGGCGAGTGCGGCGGCAGTGGGCCGTTGAACGCCGCACCTGGACTACGGAATGGCACGACATTCTCTTCTCCGACAAATCCCGCTTCTGCCTGCAACACCACGATGGTCGGATCCACGTGTGGCGGCACCGCGGCGAGAGACTATATGACGCCTGCATTATGCATCGCGATACCGGTCCGTCGCCTGACGTTATGGTTTGGGGCGCAATTGGATATGACACCCGCACCCCTCTGATACGCATCGCCAATACACTCAACAGCCACTGCTACATCTTCGACGTTTTGGAGCCTGTAGTCCTCCCTTACCTGCAGGACCTGCCAGCGGCCACGTTTCAACAGGAGAATGCGCGCCCGCACGTAGCACGCATCTTGCAACAATTCTTCACGGCTCACCAGGTGACACTGCTGCCGTGGCCCGCCTGTTCTCCCGATGTGTCACCCATCGAACACGTCTGGTCGCTGGTCGGCAACCGAGTGGTCCGTGAAGCACCTCCCGCGGCTACGCCTGATGAACTGTGGCAACGTGTGGAAGCAGCATGAACCGACATACCCCAAGCCCACATCCAAAGCCTCTTTCGTTCGATGCCGCGGCGTGTAGCGGCCGTTATTGCCAGCCATGGGGGCCACACGAACTATTGATGTCTGCGTGTTCCGCAAGTCGCACGCGCCTGTAAGCTCAACGTTTCATCTTTGTATCTGTTGTTGTGTCCAGTAAATCTGGCTTTGCTATCTCGTGTCCTTCTTGGTGTTGCATTTTGGGTGGCCAGCAGTGTATATTAATTTTTACTTTTGAAGACATCCTGCTGGTTGACTTCACTACGGCAGAACATCGCAAATAAAGCGAAACAAAATGCAAATGTACTAATAATATAAACGCACTGAGGCAATTGTTTCGAATTATAGGTCCATATGCAATGTTTTTAACACCTTTGTATTTCTGAAATGTCACAGAGGAGTAAGCGTGAAAGAGGACATTTTAAAACTGTTGAGGAGAAAGGTGCCTTATCTGGACAATAATAGTGTGTACAACATGTACGAGTATCTTGCTATAGTTGATAACCTCTGCGGAAGAACATTACGCTCATTGTAGAGATTACTGCTTTGTTTTAAAATTTGTGTTGGCAAGGTTGATGTGTAAATGAAATTTTAGCAAACAGGAAATAACTGGCTTCCCCCTTTTCCTTCACAGTCACAAGTGATTTATGATATTTCTCACACACGCATATTAATGGTAAATACTCGTGCATAATACATGGTTTTCTAATTTCAAAAATGTCTTATAGGAAAAGATCCAGCTGAACGGTGGCCAGCACTTCAGCGTGGGAGTACTGATTTTAAAACGATGGACGGTCTGACGGTTGCGGGTTTCAAGGAAATAATTTTCCGTTTTTGCCCTTGTCAGCCTATACCTCTACGAATCCTCTCGAAATGCTTTCTTTTTCATTTTTCGAGAGATTTAGCGACCATCGATAGAAACTCAGTGGGCTATAAGCAGTCACCCGTCCCTAATTTAGGGTTACTTGTTCCAGTGAAGGAAGAGATACAACGCCGTAAGAAAAACACATCATTCATGCTTTACCGGGATTCAAACCCACACCCGTCTCGGACGAATGATCAAAGGACTTAGACGTTTAGAACACTGCCCCACCGTGGAGGCCCACGAAAAGGCTGATACGAAGTCTCCCTATTGGAAGCATGCCACTGGCATTATCACATTTTTGCTACATCCTACAATTTTTTTTTATTTTTGATTAAAGGTTTAACGACAACCTTGAGCAACTCGATGGACGATAAACATTCGCCCGTCCCTAATTCAGGGCCACTGGTTCCAGGGCAGGGAGAGGCCCAGAGCCGTAAGATAAACACGACATCCATGCCTAACCGGACTTCGAACCCGGACCCATCCACTGCACCACCGGGACGGCGTCCTACAATTTGGACGCGGTATATCGTAGACATAAAATGATCTTCAGTGTCTTCCAAGAACTTGAGAGGACAAAATATCCCATTATACAGCATAGTTCTATCTTGGAACAAAATGACGAAGCAGAGGAGAGTGAGAAGATGGCATGGTTTGAAACTGGTAATTCTGGTCAGGGAACGTGAAGAAGACACATATGAACCAAAATAATTTGAGTTCATCCCGGAAAGGAAAGTATTAATGCCCTCTTCCATTGGCATAAATAACGAAAGGCACACATTCTTCTCTCTATTCAGGAGCCAAACATTAGCTGCGGATTATTCGTATGATTTGTGCCAGGATTTGAGCCCCAGATGAAGAGTGGGTGATATCTTTATCTTACGGCGCTGACTGTTTCCCTCCCCTGGAACCAGTGGCCCTAAATTAGGGACAGGCGACTTCTTATAATCCATCGAGCTTCTCACGATGATCTTTAAATCCCAAACTTTTGTGAGTGAAATTATTTGCATTATTATAAAATGAAATTATTTATTATTGCAGATAATTCCACTCATCAACATATCTTCGGAGTAGTGAATTTGTTTTCTGGGTGGAACTGTCGAGGGTTTCACACCACTACAGTTAAAGATTTGGTAGTATACAGAGTGATTCAGCTAAGCGTGCACAAACTTCTGGGAGGGGTAGCTTGCACAAAGACAGATCAGAATCACATAAAAATGCAGGATCGGAAACGCCATCTTCATGCGGTTGATGGCGTTGTTCGGCAGCGAGACTGCTCTCGCGTTCTTTCAGGATACCATCATTTGTAAATCGCCCGCAGTGGTAGTAGAATGACAGAGTTCACGAACGCGGAAATGGCTGATATGCATTTTCGCTGCGATGGACGGTGGCTCGTCCATCGCAGCGAACTGCGATGGACGAGCCACCGTGCGACTGTACCAGGAACGGTACCCGATGAGACGAGTGCCAAACCACCAAGTGTTTGCACGGCTACATCAGAGGTTATGTGACACTGGTACTTTCCAGGGGCCTTCCAGGTGTCGGGAACGATGAGTAAGCACTCGTGCCATCGAAGAGAATGTGTTAAATCATGCAGCAGACACTCCAAGTGCCAGCAGACGAGCAAATGCCCA
Organism: Macrothele yani; assembly: GCA_039090855.1. Taxonomy (NCBI): domain Eukaryota; kingdom Metazoa; phylum Arthropoda; class Arachnida; order Araneae; family Macrothelidae; genus Macrothele; species Macrothele yani. Next base: position 121,186,830 of record CM077003.1, read on the forward strand.
TCGGCTCGGTCTATCTCAATCCACAGAACAAAAGGTTCTGCACGAAGATCAATTGCATCCATATCATGTGCAGCACGTTCAGACACTTAGCCCTGAGGATTACTCTCAGCGCGTTGCATTTGCGCAATGGTACCTGCAGAAGAGTGCGGCAGAACCCCAGTTTCCTGCTTCTGTGTTATTCACAGACGAAGCGTGATTAACACGAGAAAATTGCTTCAATGCACAAAACGCGCATGTATGGGCGGTGGAGAACCCTCATGCTGTGCGACCACGTGCAGCACAAACCGTTTTGCTGTTAATGTTTGGGCCGGCATTGTCGGGGACCACTTAATTGGCCCATACTTCGCGCCTCTTCGTCTGGACGGAATGAGTAACCGGATATTTCTGGAGGACGTCTTGCCAGAGCTATTGAACGAACAGCAGGTCCCTCAGTCGCTGCGCCGTGCAATATGGTTCCAGCACGATGCCCCCCCCGCGCCCATTTCAGCAATGACGTTCGTCATCACTGAAACATGACATTTGGACATCAGTGGATCGGGCGTGGTGGTCCCGTTCATTGACCTGCAAGATCGCCGCACTTAACATGCCTTGATTACTTCTTCTAGGGTTACATCAAAGGATTGGTGTACGACACCCTCGTTGAAAGTGATGAGGACCTTGCAGCACGCATCTCTGTAGCTGCTTCGGAAGTCCGAGACACGCCAAGAATTTTCCAAAATGTACATGATTTCATGCGTCGACGATATCAAGCGTGTGTTACAACTCATGGTCGCAACTTTGAACACCTTCTGTAACCTTAATTTATTTTGCAAATGTCTTGTGAGTAATAAAAAGCATTTTGTTCTCTTACGTGCTGCTCTTTTATTTCTCGTCCTCCCTGTACACTAGCACATGAAGATGGCGTTTCCGATCCTGCATTGCTATGTGTTTCCGATTTGTCTTTGTGCAACATACCCCTCCCAGAAGTTTGTACACGCTTAGCTGAATCACCCTGTATATTAAAGTACATTCATAGACGTAATCAACATTGGAGTTACTGCCCCACATGCATGCATTTATTAGGAATATTGATTATTTCAGAGAAATAATCAATCCTAAAACTTAAATTTCAGATAAAGAAACGACGTGGTTTGCATTATACCTGAGATACAAAAAAGTCCGAAGTAGTTACCTCAAGTGCCTACAAATTTTAAATGTGTTATTTATCCCAACATAGCTCATTGCAGGTTAGGGAATTTAAAGCCCATGGACCCAAGGCACTTACTATAACAAGATAACTGTCCTTAAAAGGTGTATGAAATAATTAGTTAAAAATATTGGGCATACAGGGGAAACAATACAGCAGTATACGATTTATTAATCAAAGTGTAATCGAAATCAATATAAAAGGGCGAACTGCTAGGAAATGAAAAGAAGGAAAAACGCCAACACCTTTTATAATTTTTTTTCTGATTTGTTTTCAATTAAAAACTTTTTTCTTAATGTAGAAAAAGTCTTGCGGGGTCATTAAAAAGAGCTCCGGGGCACAGTTACGACCAGCAGGATGCAGACCTTTTCTCTCATCTTGTTATTTAGGTTCCACCAAAAACTGAAGACATTTCTAACACATGCTTATTGCCCGTTTTTGCAATTTAAAGTTGATATGGCCGCCCCGGTGGCGCAGTGGTCTAAGGCGCTGGCCTCTGATCATTCGTGCGTAAGGGGTCCGGGTTCGAATCCCGGTTAGGCATGGATGTTGTGTTTGTCTTACGGCACTGGTTCTCTCCCTTCCCTGGAGCCAGTGACCCTAAATTAGGGACGGGCGACTGCTTATAGCCCATTGAGTTGATCACGGTGGTCGTTAAAACTCCAATGAAAAAAAAAAAAAGTTGATATGCCTTAACAAGTTCGGATTTAAAACCTGTAAATAGCCACTTAGCAATAAACACTTCAGGAAAAGGAAGAAAGAAATGATACATTAGGTAATCATAAATCCCTATGAGAGGGGGGTCTGCATTGCATGCACCTCCTCATTTTGAGTAAAATTACGGTTAATTCTACATCTAAATCTCAAATATCTTGATTAGATTCATAGGGGTGAGTCGAAAGTTTTGCAATATTTGCATAAACGCATGTGCTGTGGCGGGTATGTCACGTGTTTAAACTAGTTCAAGTCGCGCACTGCAGTGAGTCGAAAGGGATATAAAGTGGTAGTCGTTGCTGTGAACAGCATTCCATGCCGTCTTTCTGTCTCTGGTTGGGACGCGTAAAAGATTAACAGCTAAAACCGGCTAATTATGGAACTTTTGCTTTACGAGTTTGAACTCGCCCATAAAGCTGCTCAAGCAACACGAAACATTTGTCATTCAAAACGGGAAGTTTGCGTGGACCACAGCACCGCAACCGGATGGTTCAAGGAATTTTGTTCAGGGGACAGTAACCTCGACGATCAGACATGGCCAGATAGGCCGTCTGGTGGAATTTTGAGGCCATAATCCATTACGAATTTGTTCCAGACAATCGGACTATCAACACCAATCTCTACTCTGAACAGCTGTAGCGGATGTATGCAGTTTTGGAGGAGAAGTACCCGACCGACACTCGTGAACAGAAAGCGCGCTTCTCTACAGCACGATAACGCTTGGCTTTATGCCTCGCGAACGACCCGGGCAAAACTCTAGGAACTTGAAAGCATCGAACGAATGTCACACCCAGCATATAGTCCGGACCCTGCCCCGTCGGATTATTACTTGTTCCGGTCCATGGCCCACTTCCTTCGCGGGCGGCACTTCAACAGCCAGAAGGAGGTGGCAGCTGGAGTGAAGGAGTTCTTCGCCTGAAAGGACAAGAACAGGTACCTCAGCGTAATTGAAGAACTGGCAGACAGATGGCTAAAGACGGTGCAACACGATGGCCTATACTTTGAATGCTAGTCAGCTTTCATCGTAAAGGCACGTATGAAGACGTAAAGTGATCCAAAAGTTGCAAAACTTTCGACTCACCCCTATATATCTAATACTAACAGACGGTTTATCTGTCCTCTGCTTTCGCAAGATACGTAGTTCTCAAAGAGCCCTTCCATTTTTAAACTGCTGGCGTCGACATTGGTCTGTCGTGTCATAACTGTTCCATTCCTCACGGAAGATCATTTAATTTACCATCATAAATTTCGAATCAATAAGTTTTCTTGCGTGTTGCGGATAGGAATGTTTCTACACGCAAAACTATGCTGACTGCTTGACAAAGTCACTTTTCTACGGAATATTTTTTTACATCGGTACAGGAAACGGAATATAGACTCATAATATTAACTGACTTTTTTTTTGGCTTATTTGTTTATAGTGTGTCACGTAACAACGTAAACAAGAAACTCCAAATTCCGTGGCGTCCTTTAAAAAGTTAATATAAAAAGAACGGATTCTAAAGAAGCTTTGTAATTGCGTTTATCTATGCGTGAACTAATATCTGCTACAAAACGCAGTGGCCACTTCAGATGAATATCGGTTTTTAAAAAACCTGTACGGAATTTACTTTGTCGGTTCACGCCTGAGTTGGGCAGGAACGCATTACAAAGCAATGAAAGTACAGATTACAATTAACGTGTAATGCAGTAACAGGCAATGCATTACAAGGTAATCCGAAGTATGGTTTGCACAAGGTAATGGAATTAATCTGTAATGCATTACAATGAAGATGCTATAATTCAATTATTTAATAATGCCATTCAAACTCAGTGGAATTATTTGGTAATGATATTACACAATTTGCAAATAAAAATTACATACTAATAGTTTATAGAAATGTACGTGTGCCAAAAGTTATGTCTAGAAAAGTCTGCCATGCAACATAACAGACAGAGACCGAAGTGTCGTGTAGAATGTTCTAGAAGCGGCAAGAATGGGTTAGACGTTTGTAGAATGTTCCAGAATGATCGCGCAGTGGGAAGTTGGAGAGCTTTATGTAAATCAAGAATATTCCAGAAGGTTCAGGTCCTGTCGTGATGTATATATAAAGGAGTCAGTCGCTGGCTAGTCCAGTGTGAGCCGCGGATGGCTTAGTGGTTAGTGTTTCAGATTATCGATGCTGGGTCCCCAGGTTCTAGCCTGGGCTGATCTTTCAGAGATGGTGTGATTTACTAACAATCGCTGAATATCCGCCGTGCATCGGACGAGCACGTAAAGTGACGGCCCCCAGCCTGGACCCACTGGTTAAATGGGTATCCTTTCCTATGTCTTCCCTGAAATTCTCTCACCCATCTATGTGCAATATCGTACTTGTACGGTGGCGCCATCTACTGTACTCTAATCTCACTACAAACTGTTCTGTCAAAAGTCGCTAGACTTGCTCTCATTCCTTCCGTTTCTGTGTCCTGCCCAAAAGGCGATCTCGCTGTAGGTGGCTGGGACCTAAACTCTACTCCCTGTGGACGGAAGTCCTACATGAAAACGACAAATGCTCTCATTTCCGAGTGGCTAGTCCAGTGTTCGTATCGGAATGGACAACAACACTTGAGAAGCACGGCAAAAAATGTCAAGAATTCGCAAATTTCTGTAATATTCGGTAGTGCACCCTGGTTTGCTAAACTGTGAGTGTAGTGCTAATATGTGCTTGCGCCAATAATTGGGTAATTAATTTGGACAGGGAAACGTATCATGTAATGGACGAAAATACTGTATTGGAAATGGACGAAATGAGTATCTCTAACCAAAATAAACATCCCATTCGTGCTTACTTTATATATATCTTTTCGTTCAAATCACCTTACTTGCGGCAAAGACGGGGCAACTACTCATGTCTTACACGTGCAATCTCCAATACCTACTATAACGAAGTAAATTTCTCCGTCCTTTTTGTCCACGCCGGAATTTTTTTTTTTTTTGATTGGAGGTTTAACGACCACCGTGAGCAACTCAATGGGCTATAAGCAGTCGCCCGTCCCTAATTTAGGGTCACTGGTTCCAGGGAAGGCAGAGAGCCAGTGCCGTAAGACAAACACAACATCCATGCCTCACCGAGATTCGAACCCGGACCCCTTTTGGACAAATGATCAGAGGCATCGCTTAGACCACTGCGCCACAGGGGCGGCCGCACGCCGGAATAAGTCGCTTTCACAACTGAGCTACTCGGACGTATGCTCTCGCTGCTACCTGCCTTTATCTCATGTGCGTCCTGAGGCGCACGCACGTCACTCCCCCCCCCCCGAAAGAGGGCCGGGGTCATGTGTCGCTGTAGGCAGTCATCCCATGAAGAACGTGCATTTGAGAAATCCCATTCAATTTGGTGTGTGGAACGTAACATCACACAAATTTATTTTTCGAAGCGCTGAAGAAGGGATTCTCTTATTTTTCCTGTCTCGCGGTGTGGAAAGAACATCACACCATTGCGAGAACTTTAACGGCCATTGTCATTTTTGAAGTTCGGGCGGCAATACAAAAAAGTAAATTTCTCGGTCCTTTTTGTCCACGCCGGGCATCGAACCCGGGTCCCCCTCACTGCGGAATAAGTCGCTCTCCCAACTGAGCTATTCGGACGTATACTTTCGCTGCTATCTGCATTTGTCTCACAAGCGTCCTGCGGTGCAGGCACGTCACACTACATACACGCAATTGAGGTCCGAGGGGTGGAACAATTGTCAAAGTCAAATAACCTACCATGTAAGGGTGTACTAGTTGTTGGTTCATTCACGTTTTATTGTTACCCATAAGTTATTGGTTAATTACCAACATATAGTTAACCATTACGATTATAAGTATGCATGTCATTACAATTATCATGTAATTCCAATGGCCAGTTCACTATCAATATGGTAACGCTAAGTTTTTTGCCCGTTACCATTACGCTGTAATGCATTACCGATTAATTCAATTACGATTTTGCCCAACTCTGGTTCACACTTATTGGTACCACAGTATGTATGGGCAGTATGATGTACACTGAATTTCTAACTTTCCGTTTTGATGTAGAACTACGTCTTTCTACGCGCTAGGTGGTGGGTAACGTCGGGAGCACGAATGCAACGAATACACATCACACTTTGAACGCTTATATCTTCTAAACTAATAATCGTAGCGTAATAAATAATACATCATTAGATAGTACATAGAGACCCGTTTATGACAAAACAAATTTCAACCCTCCATCCCACAACCCTTTGATATAATAGCGTTAAAATTTAAACTAAATTTGGCGTGATTTGTTTCGCTGCACGCCGATTTAAGGTAGATAACTAGTGAATAGATAATGATAGAGATGACCTCAGCCCCACATTCCATAGCTGACGGTCAGAGCTAACGGACGTATGTGATAAATCGAAATAAAATGGATTTAAAATTTATTTATTTTTTAGATGCCGCGGATGGCTTAGTTGTTAGTGATTCAGACTATCGATGCAAGGTTCCCAGGTTCAATCCTGAGCTGATCTTTCGGAGATGGTGTGATTTACTAACAATCGCTGAATATCCGCGGCGCATCGGAGGAGCACGTTAAGTGACGTCCCCTAGGCTGGACCCACTGGTTAAATGGTTATCCTTTCCTTTGTCCCCCCTGAAATTCTCTCACCTCTCTATGTGCAAATATCGTACTTGTACGGTGGCGCCATCTACTGTACTCTAATCTCACTACAAACTGTTCTGTCAAAGTCGCTAGACTTGCTCTCATTCCTTCCGTTTCTGTGTCCTGCCGAAAAGGCGATTTCGCTGTAGGTGGCTAAGACCTACACTCTACTCACTGTGGACGGAAGTCCTACAAGAAAATGCTTCCTTGCTTTATTTTTTAGATGAAAAAAAAAATTGATGACGAAAATTTAGAAGTGCCGTGAAAATCCAGGGGAAATCACTATAAGAACCGACGAAAGTTGAAGAAACAGCTAGAGGAGAACGAGAAGAATCCGAAAAGGCCCGCTAAGTGATCAACCTAAAAGTCGCGGGAATTTAGGGAGCGTCAAAAGTCCGGGCGTGCGTTTCACGCGAGTTGGACTCTAGAGCCACAACCTTCCACTTCAACTGCACAAATTGAGCCTGGACAGCAAGAACAGATGGTGATTGATATCATCGATCCAAATTTTTAAGTTTTCACACCGTGCATGGAATACCAATGTGCATCGCCAGTCTTCACTAGATAATGAACGTACACTATATCGACAAAAGTCACCGGACATCCCTTCAAAAGCAAATGAACAGAACCGCTGCGTTGTTAAGAGGCGCGGCACAGCTGCGAACGGTATAAAAACGAGCCTGCAGCTGACAGCGATCATATCGCCCGGTGAGGTTGAGGGAAACTGTCACGACGGGAGAGAACTGACTTTGAGAAAGGAAAGATTGCTGGTTGTCATATTAGTGGGTTGTCCATAAGAGAACCTGAGAGGCGTTTAAACATACCCAAGTCAACTTTTTTGGATGTACTGAATAAGTGGAAGACACATGGGGTGCCTGGAGCAGCAAAACGTATCGGCAGACGAAAGTAAACTAATCAGTGATAGAGAACGTTGATGCCTCAGGCGAGTCGTTACAGCTGTACAGGACCTCAGTGTACAGGTGAGTAAAAATATTGAAACCTCTGAATGTACACATACCATTCGCAGAGAATTTCATTCCATGGGCTACCGTGGTCGTGCGGTTACTCATAAGCCTTTCATCTCTACTCGGAATGCTACTCGTCGTTTGCCATAGTGTAAAGAACATTTATCGTAGGACGTAGATCAATGGAAACGGGTCCTATGGAGTGATGAATCCAGATACGCGATCCATCAGTCTGATGGCCGTGTGTGGGCATGGTGGCAGCCGGGGGAACGCAATTTACAACAGCGTACTGTTCCTACGGTCAAGTTTGGAGCTGGCAGTGTACTCGTGTGTGAGTGTTTTTCGTGATATTGTCCCGGCCCATTGCCTATCGTGGACAAACCTGTTAACCAGCACGTCTAACTCGATATTCTGAACAATTATGTCCTACCCACTCAATGGCAATACTATGGAATCGAGCCTTGTTGGTACCAGCAGGATAATGCACCGAGCCATAAAGCAAGGACTGTTACGGCGTAGTTTGACGATAATTCCGTATCGTGTGTAGACTGGCCAGCACAGAGCCCTGATCTTAATCCCATAGAACACCTATGGGATGAATTAGAGCGCTGCATAAGACGTTTGGAACCAAGGCCTACTACTAAAGAAAAGTTAACGGCAGCATTATTTACTGAATGGAAGCGCATACCTATCGCTGTGTTCCAAAACTTTATCGAAAGCATATCTCGAAGGGTCAGTGCATGCATTAGGCATTAAAGCCAAAGATGGACCGACACCGCACTAATGTATGTCCATAAATGCTATGTTGTGTTTCTCTTCTAGGTGTCCGGTGACTTTTATGAATATAGTGTAGGTAAAAAAAAAACATTTGCACGCATTTGATTGGCTGGTGACAATCTTGTCGACAGCCGGCGGCGCGAGATTAGCGAAGGCTTTTTTCTTATCCACTCTGTCAATCTCTCGATTGTGTACCTCAACTGAATTAAACTCAACTATTGCTTCCATTTATTAAGCTTATCTTAATTTAATTCATGTTTCCGATTGAAATTAAAAGCGCTTTTAGTTTTTGATTTTAATCGGACTTTGTGAGAAAAAAGCAACGAACGCTGCAAACATCACTCTGATTTGGCACGCTTGTGCGTTCTTTTTTTTTTTTTTTTTCCACCTTAAGCGCGGCGGATTCTCCCACTGCTCGGTTCAAGGGAAGGAATACGGTAGCGTCAGTTAGTAAGCAAATCTTGACAAAAATTAAACTTTTTGCTGAAAAGGAAAATGCGAAAAATTTCCTCATTTTCTCTTCCTTTCAATATTTACTGAAACATTAAAAATATATTTAGATAATTTCGGAACGTAAACTGTATTTGTTCTAGCCTCGTCTTATAGTCAGGATTGACTTATCTATGAATAAAGATGAGAAAATAGAGAAATTTAAGAAGATTAAGACTTATATACTCCACATCGAAATTTAAGACTTATACTCCACATCGACTTATAAGCCGAAAAATACAGTATTTTTTGGTAAAAACGTTTTCCCATTGAACAGCACGTTGCTTCAACGAATAGCGTTTGAAATTCGACAAGATTGACAGTATACAGAGAGTTGATAGAGTTGAGAGTTGCTCGCTGGAGAGAGATATGTTGATGAGAAATATGAGATCAACGAACGAATGACATTGTATCCAGAGAGTTGATAGAGTTGAGAGTTGGTAGCTGAAGAGATATAAGTTGATGAAAAATATGCAATCATGAATACGAATGTCCTTGTATTGAGATGGTTGTCTGAATTGAAGACTGCGAGATTATATTCTGACAAGGGATTATCTACATGTCTTGCAGTACAAGTACTTACCTAATAAATGGTGGACTAACGTAAGTGACTTGCTGATACTTTAATACCTGGCCGTTTGGTTAATTGTTTACAAATTGTGATTTATGTGTAACACAGCTATCACAAACATTTATCCGGTTACTTAGCCAATTAGTTAACACTTTTAAACAAGAGCCAAAAGAGTTAAAAACTACATAAAGAGTTGGTAACAGTCTTATTACGAACTGATATCAAAGCTGTTTGAATATTTCTGTTCGACTTGCTGAAGAAATTTCCTCGTATTACTAACGAAAACATTTTTCTCTTTTTGCTTACTGGAGCGTTAACTCGCTTTGTGGTTCTTCCTTTCTGCCGCAAATACGTTGTCAACTTTCTCAAAGACTATCTCATCGCCTCCGGTAAGGTAACTTAGCGTTTACACTTTCCTCGAGAAAGAACAACAACAACAATAACAGGATAGAAAAAAAAAAAAAAAGAAGAGTTTAGCTAGAAGGCTCATGATTTCCCTGCGTATTTGAAACCCAAACTAACGTTGCTAAGTTTCAAGAAAGCAGTTTTAATCCTGTCCCCCATCACTGAAGATCATTTAACGGATGCATGGGCATTGGACACTTCTTAAACTTCCAGAAGTCCCCAAGGAAAACTTTCACCAAGTCACACAGAATCGCTGCAACCTTGAGAGCATCTTTGCAGTCTTTCTCTTTGCACTCCTTTTGCCCTTGTCTTTTAGCTCATCCAGGTTTGTTCCTTATGTTTTCTCCCTCCCTCTTCCTCCCCTAGATGCTCTTTATCAGCCCCCTCTTCCCTTTGTGCATTACTAAGACTGGGTTATTTGTGCCACCATGTGCTCTGGGTATAGAGCGCCACTTTAATCCAATAAACAGCATCACTTTGAAAGATGAAATCATATTCTGATCCCACCAGAGAATGGGCTTCTAATTATTAATTTGATTTCGGGTTTGAAGAGAGCGACATTTGCTGTTTGTCTGCCAAACTGTGTGTGAAACGTTTAACTTTATTAGGAGCCTTTAACGCGAACATTGCGATGAGGAGAGCCGAGAGAAGGGAAGGGTGAGTGAGATTGTGTGTATGTGTGCGTGTGTCTGCATGTGTGTGTGTGTGTGTGTGCGAGCTTTAGGTCGGGGATCTGATGCCGGAGGACGGGGCGGAGGACGACAGCAAATAATTACCGGGAGGGCGGAGGGTACTTTAACCGCAGACAAAGATGCAAGGATCTTCGCGCTATGTCAACACGGAGATCACATCCTAACAGCTGAGGTGCGATCAGTCGGAGGAATATTTCACATTACACAGTACGTTATTTGAATAAATAAATGAACGGGACATATTCTCTCTACCATCCAGATCGTACTCATAATTTTTTTATTTCGTTATACCTCGAGCTTCATGAATTTGGAACGAATATCTTATGCAAAAACTACACTGAAGTAAGTTCGAGAAGAGCTGGTACGAAGATAGTAAACTTTGGAACGTCCCATGGCATTTGATGACCCTTTGACGAAATGCTGCGGACGATGAACGGAGCAAATTTGAAAATTCAGAACACCCACTTATCTCATTTGTTTAGGAAAGCGCATTCACCACAAAGTTAATTTCATCAATTCCAGAATAGCTTAGTCTGTAATTTAACAAATTAATTTTCACATCATGCCTTCACATTTTCCAATTTATTATACGTTTTAAAAATTAACTTTACAAGAAACTTTCGGAATTTTCTTATCACTTGAACAGAAAAATCGCATTGTTTTTCTTAGTATGCAACTTATTATTTCCCAAGAAGCCCTTTTTAACGTGGATACGTCTTTAAAATAATTTGTTTTTTAAATTTAAAATCGGTATCCTCTAGGAAAACTTGACCGACATAATTTCTTACGATTGATCAAATGCTTACAATTCCTAAATTATAACAAATAGCTAAAATATCAAGGTCATGCGCATGCGTGGGAAGAAGGGAAGGCGTCCGCCATTTTGGGGTCGAATATGCTGAGTCAAGCGCCTTGAAATCAGTATAACTCGAGATCGCGTAGAGGTAAGATCGTGATATTGCTCTCAAATGATTCGTCTGGATGAGATGTATTTAAAAACCAATAATTCATAAACATTTAATAAGTACTTTATAAGTTATAAGTGATAAAGGAAAAATATATATGTGAGAAAATCAAAATGCCTAAATATTTGAAGCAAAAGTCCAACTCAAAATACTACAAACGTTTGTCAGAAGAAAGAACTCGAAAGGAATCGGATAAGCCCAAAACGACTACTGCAGAAAGATTGAGGGCTTACAGACAGAAGAAAGCCGAAGAGGCGCAACGCGTGGAGCCACAAACAAGCACTTCTACAGCTAGTACACTCACGGACAATGAAATTTGGACACCTAGAAGAAAACATGCTACAACCGCGAAACTTTGCAAATAGCAAGAGTGCATGCTGGAAGGCAAATGATCCACGTTCGGTGCGATTGCGCATGGCCGCACACCCTGTGGTGGCGCTTTAAGCACGAACCGGCGTCCTTATAAACCGGCGTGTAGTCGATTACCCCATGAAAGCGAAAAGCACCGGCAGACGCAAGTAAGAGTACAGAGTGACAAAAAGGCTGGGTAGACGCCAGAGACGACGATTTGCGCAAGTTACGGTCTTTGAGAGAAGCCTGATTGTCGGGCTGAAAACCGCAGGGTGGTCAACGAGCCGTATAGACCGCCACGTGAATCGTTCTCAGCATACCGTCCGACTGTGTTAGGAGCAGTGGATACGTGACGGCACTGCCCCACGGCTGAGCGGCTCCGGACGGACCAGGAGGACCACCGGTAGAGAGGATCGACGGATCGTGCTCCAGGCATGAACGGATCCCCCGGGGAACCGGTCCACTATACAGGCAGATATAGCGGCTCCTGTGTTCCCACGAACCATTTCCCGACGCCTCGCGGAAGCGAATCTGCGATCCCAGCGCCCCTTAGGCGTGCATCTACTATCCGAGCGCTCCTTAGGCGTGCTGTCATTAACACCGGAACATCGCCGGCTCCGTTTGCCATGGTGCCAGGCCAGAGCGACGTGGAAAGCTACTGACATGCGAAGTGTGGTGTTTATCGATGAGTTCCGCTTCGTTTTGGAGACAGATGATCATCGTGTCCGGGCGTGGAGGTTGCCGGGTCAACGACACAATCTCTACCTCGCTATCGAGGGCCACACCTCCCGCACTGCAGGCATTAAGGTCTGGGTATCCATTGCCTACGATAGCCGATCAGGTCTAGTAGTGGTACGTGGATCATTGACGGGCCAGCGGTATGCGGATGAGATCCTACGGCCCCATGTGCTCCCATTCCGTCCTGAATTGCAGGTGCGCTATTCCAGCAGGTTAATGCACGCCCGCACACGGCTCGGGTTGCCCAGGACTGCCTATGTCATGTCCAGACACTCCCATGGCCTGCCCACTCCCCGGACATGTCCCCTATCGAACATGTGTGGGACCAATTGAAACGCCGGCTGCCGCCGTGCCTCACTATCCGGGATTTGGAGCACACCGTCCAACACGTGTGGGCTAGTCCGCACCTGGAATTTAGGAGGACATCATCAGGCTTCTGTTAGCCTCCATGATGGACCGTATTGCAGCACGAGGCAGTGCGACGCGTTATTGAAAATGATCGGACTGTGTGCCACAGATCCTTCTGTAATTGTACTACAGCTCTGTTTTCGCCATCATGTGCATCATTCATCTGCATCATTAGGTCCATAAAATTTCAGTTCGATCCGATGCTTCCTTCTTGGTGCGAAAATTTCATTTTCCGTGAGGTATCGACTTTACCTTTGTGCGAAACATAGACATGAATTGTATGCCATATGTTTGTTACTTCTCATATCACCGCCCTTTAATAAATAAAATTATAGTCTAACTGCATTCCTTTTTCATTTATCAACCGACTTCTACCTCAAACCTCTTACTGTCAAACACATATCAACGTAAATAAAACCTGCCGGTGTGTCGCGGACACAGCCTACCCCCATTTTGTTTTCGAAACCCCTCGAAAGTAAGTAAGGTAGAGGAAAATTTCACATATTTACAATACAAAAAATATACAAAAAGTAGCGGAGAGCTTCTTTTTATCGTTTTGTGGATTAATTAGTACCACGAGCAATTCTAACGGCTACAAGTAGTCCACCGTCCCTAATTTAGTGCCACTGGTTCCAGGGAGGCCAGTATCCAGAATTCGGGCCTGGCTGATCTATAACGAATGGTCATGCCTTATCCAGAACTCGAGCCGGGCTGATTTATTACGGATGGTCATGCCTTATCCAGGACTCGAGCTGGGCTGATCTATTACGAATGGTCATGCCTTATCCAGAACTCGAGCTGGTCTGATCTATTGCGAATGGTCATGCTTTATCCAGAACTCAGGCCGGGCCGATCTATTACGAATGGCCATGCCTTATCCAGAACTCGAGCTGGTCTGATCTATTACGAATGGTCCTGCCTTATCGAGAACTCGGAGCGGGCTGATCTATTACGAATGGTCATGCCTTATCCAAGACTCGGGCTGGGATGATCTATTACGAATGGTCATGCCTTATCCAGGACTCGAGCTGGGCTGATCTATTACGAATGGTCATGCCTTATCCAGAACTCGGGCCGGAATGATTTATTACGAATGGTCATGCCTTATCCAGGACTCGAGCTGGGCTTATCTATTACGAATGGTCATGCCTTATCCAGTACTCGGGCCGGGCTGATTTATTACGAATGGTCATGCCTTATCGAGAATTCGGGTCGGGCTGATATATTACGAATGGTCATGCCTTATCCAGAACTCGAGCTGGTCTGATCTATTACGAATGGTCAGAAGCCAGGGCCTCAGACCACTCGGCCAACTATGCGCTGCTAAACCCTTTTTCTGTCAAAGACTTGAAAAAGTAGAATAATACACACGAAATTCCTTCTGAAATTCTGGGATCTGCAGGCATACGTAATGACGAAGTTATTGTCGAACAGATTCCGACAGAGGCCACGGTGATTCCGGCGGTGATTCGTGCTGTCCACTTTGCACTCCGTCGCGTCTAGTCGAGCTCTCATCGGCGTGCTATCATCTATTTGGATTCCCTGAAAATTTTTGTAGCCTATCTCCTCCGCGGGTTGTTGTGACTATCCTTCTCTTTCTAAAGTGTGACGTTTACTCCGCTACTTGTCCGAGACCGGTTCTCAGGTTAGATTCAGCTGATTAGCTGTACTCCCAGCTGTGTTGGAACCCAGAGTAACGAGTGGGCTGAAGCTGCTTCCAGGTCCGTTTCTTCGTTGGGAGTCATAGCCTTACAACAATATCACCGGGACAAGTGTACTGGAGTATACGAAACGTACGAGCAGACTCAACTAGCTGCATCAAAATAAGTCAGTCGTTGTAGTCTTGGAGTCTGGAGTTCATCTTTTCGCCGGAACAGTAGAGAGGAAGTTGTACTGGGCACGTCTCTGCACTGGGCACTGCAGTTTCATTCACCGACATTTGCTGTCTGGTTGCATTGCCTCTGTGTATGTGAGACGTGTAATGCACCTCTGATCATTGTGTATGCTTTATGTTTGTACAGCCATTATTTTTGTGAACGTGGTAGTATTTTGTTTTTTCCCGCTATCGGACGACCCAGAAACCCTAGGTCGCCTTATGAAAAATCGTTGTGATATGTATATATATATATTTGTCTACCTAAAGCATAACGGCTGTCCTTGCTAAGATTTAAAAAAATATTCCTTCAGTTATTTAATAATTCAAAGCTTTGAAACTAAACATCGGGGTTTATTTGAATGTGAAACGCTGAAATTAAGTAAATTTGGCTTATCTACTTTAAGCACTCAAATTAAACCTTAGTTCTTTTTCCATGTTAATCACCCACACCAAGCAAAACGTATTCCTTTACTTAAAACAACCATATTAAAAACAGCCACTTTCCCACCGCAAACGGCGAATTCAGAAATGAGTTATTTTTTAAGACAAAGCATTCAAAATAAAGCAACAGTTATTTATCAGATTTCACGTATAATGAAATTTAATATAAGTGAATCCTTGAAATTTCGATGAAAGTAACAAAATTCTTTTTCTCGTATTATTGATAATTTCACAATTGTGGTTACTGGGTCCAGTAAACGCAGAGAAACAGAACTATAGCATAATATTCAAGTTCCCCTTGGTACTTGAAGCCGCTTCGTGACATAAGTACCTACTCGATTATGGTCTTTGTTTTAAGCTCTAGCGGTTATGCAAAATGTTTTTTTTGGTACACATTTCATTTCAAATTATGACCCAAACCTTTACATATTGTAATATCTATATTACATTAGTATTATACACGAGGGTAAATAAAAAAGTAAGGTTATAATGAATAAACTCTTTTACCAGCTAAGCTAATTATAATGAATAAAGCTTTCAACTAAGCTAGTAATGTTTTATAATGCTTCTACTACTGAATTATATGCTTGTACTAAGCTTCCAATAGTGAATTCAAATGGTTGTTGTTACTAGTTAATTAAGATCATGAATAAAGTCTCCTGCTAGTAGTGTAGTAATAGTATTGAACAAACTTATAACTGGTAGTAATGTTGTAGCAGTAATTAGGATGAATAAAGTCTTAACGCTGGTTGTTAATAATAATAAACTAATGACATAAACCTAACAGCCAGACAGAGATCTGACAAGAACTATGAATTGAGAAAGACGTACTTACGAAAAGCTCTTTTATTATATAACTCTGGAATCATCCAACGCACACACACAACTCGTTTCACAATAATGAAGAATCAAACTAATCACATAGAACGAAGCTCTCAATACAACAACAAACTCTCTCCTTCACATAAACCAACGCTCTCCGTACAACAACAAACGCTCTCCTAGATATCGCTGAACGCGCCTATTTATACTGGCTACCAAAACGTCATGACTTACACTCATTGCCAGATCTCATTCAGCGGGTGAAATAACATCTCGTTCAGTAAGAAGATAATTTACATAGTAAAATAAAATAACCAGAGATAGTAAAATCAAAAGGAAAGTGAATCGAGAGTATACGTTACAAGGTCAGTGTTGTCGTTTATTAAAGAAACTAAGAGGCAGACAGGTAACAATTACCTTATTTCTCAACATAGTCCCCCTGTCGTTTAACGCATATTTTATATCTATCTACAAGCTTCTGGATTACTGCAGAGCAGAATTTTTGGGTTGTTCCTGCAGCCGCGAAAACACCCCTTCCTGTACGTGGACATCGCTTTCAAAACCGCAGCCTCGCGAATCGTCTTTCAAGTGCCCGAAGACATGAAAGTTCCACAGCGACAGATCGGGTCTGTAAGCAGGATGTGGAAACACCTCGAACTTCAACTCTGTAATTGTGTTGTTGAATTGCCAATGCCGTATGTGGACGAACGTTGTCGTACAGCAACAGCACTTTTTGGGATAACATTCCCAGTCGTTTTGTGCGAATTCCTGGTTTCAATTTGTCTTTTAGCAAGTCAAAATATGACCGACTGCTAATTGAGTCACCCTGTGCTTGGTAGTGTTCAACGATGGACCCTTTCTTGTCAAAAAAGAGAATCAGCATTAATTTTCGTTCTGAAGGGACACCTTTGAAATTCTTTTTGCATGGGGAGCTCGGATGTTTCCACTCAGTGCTTTGCGTCGTAATGATGGACCCATGTTTCGTCCCCAGCGACAATCCCCTCCAGAATACTGGGAGGGATCTGACTCATACATTTGTAAAAAAATTCTGCCAATTTCCAGGCGCTGCTGCTGCTTGTACACATCAGACAACTGCCGTGGCACCCATCTGGCGCACATTTTATGATATCCGAGATCGTCATGCACTATTGAGAATGAAGAACTATAGCTAATGTTTACCTTTTGGACGATCTCAGACAGAGTAACCCGGTGATCTTCTTTAATGAGAGTATCGATGCGATCCAGATGCTTCTTTGTGCGAGAGGTCGACGGACGGCCCGAGCGAACTTCATCAAACACATTCGCTCTACCGGCTTGAAACTTCTCTATTTCCTGGTACATATGTCTCTCGCTCATACACTTGTTCTCTCCATACTGCACAAGCATCCTACGATGAATTTCAACAGGTTTCACACCCTCAGCCCATAAAAATCTCTCTACACTTTGCTGCTCGACGATGGAGCATTCCGACAAACGAGCGGCCATGTTTACCCCTTACAACTGCTGGGTAACTGGGGTTAGACGATTAGTGATTGAATTCTCCACGTGTCAAGGTCAAGTGCCCTCCTCTCCGCAAATATAGCAACCTGCCGCAGCTCTGCTTGCCTACGTAACGAGAGCATTGACGTTACTTTTTAATTCACCCTCGTATATTATATATATATTCTACACTATAATACACAAAAGTTACCAGACACCCCCTTTAAAAGCAAATGAACGGATCCGCTCCGTTGTTAAGGTGCGCGGTACAGCTGCAAACGGTAAAAAAAATAAGCCTGCAGCTCACCGCGATCATATCACACTGTGAGGTTGAGTGAAAATGTCGCGGCGGGAGAGAACTGACTTTGAGAAAGGAAAGATTGTTGGGTGTTATATTAGTGGGTTGCCTATAAGAGAAACCGGGAGACGTTTAAACATACCCAAGTCAACTGTTTTGGATATACTGAATAAGTGGAAGACACATGGCGTGCCTGAAGCAGCAAAACGTACCGGCAGACCAGAGAAAATAAGTGATAGAGGACGTCGAAGCCTCAAGAGAGTCGTAACAGCTAATCAACGGAGTTCCTTAGTGCACAGGTGAGCAAAAATGCTGGGACCTTGGTATGTACACGTACCATTCGCAGAGAATTTCATTCCATAGGTTACCGTGATCGTGCCTTTCATCTCCACTCGGAATGCTACTCGTCGTTTAGCGTAGTATAAAGAACATTTTTCGTGCATCGTAGATCAATGGAAACGGGTCCTATGGCCTGGTGAATCCAGATACACGATCCATCATGGCCGTGTGTGAGTATGGCGGCAGCCGGGGGAAAGCGATTTACCACAGTGTACTGTTCCTACGGTCAAGTTTGGAGCTGGCAGTGTATTCGTGTGTGGGTGTTTTTTGTGGTATGGTCCCGGCCCATTGGTTATTATCGTGGACAAACCTGTTAAAAAGCACGTCTATCTCGATATTCTGGACAATTATGCCCTACCAACTGTGTGGGAATACTATGGAACCGAGCCTTATTGGTACCAGCAGGATAATGCACCGAGCCATAAAGCAAGGACTGTTACGGCGTGGTTTGACGATATAATTCAGTATCGTGTGTGGACTGGCTAGCACAGACCCCTGATCTTAATCCCATAGAGCACCTATGGGACGAATTAAAGCGCCGCATAAGAAGTTTGGAACCAAGACCTACTACTAAGTAACAGTGAGGGGCAGCATTATGTACTGAATGGAAGCGCATACCTATCGCTGTGTTCCGAAACCGTATCGAAAGCATGTCGCGAAGGGTCAGTGCATTCATTAAGGCTAAAGATGGGCCGACATCGTACTAATTAATATATGTAAATAAATGCTATGTTATGTTTCTTTTTAGGTGTCCGGTGACTTTAGTCAATATAGTGTATATACATATCATCATCATCATCATTGTCAACCATTATCAATCCACTGCTGGACGAAGGTCTCCCCAAGTTTCCTCCACAACGGTCTGTCTTGTGCCAGTCTCCTCCATGTCACCCCTGCATACTTTCGAATTTCATCCACCCATCTCCCATGTGGTCTTCTTCTGGGTCTTTTCCTGTCCCTTGGAATCCAATCTAAAATTTCGGCTGTCCATCGATGATCTGTCCTTCTGGCAGTATGTCCAGCCCATTGCCATTTCAGGGATTTAACTCTGATCATGATGTCTTCCACTCTTGTCATTTTTCGGATAGACGAGTTCCTCTTCTTATCTCTCCTGGTTACACCAAGCATGCACCTCTCCATGATACTTTGAGTTGTCTGCAGCCTTTGTATGTCTCTTTTAGTTAAGGTCCACGTCTCCGCACCATACGTAAGCACTGGAAGGATGCATTGATCAAACACTTTTCTTTTAAGACATAATGGCATATTGCTCTTGAAAATTATGCTGTTTCTTCCAAAAGCTCTCCAGGAAAGTTTTGTACGCAGATTAATTTCTTCATCAATGTGACCCTCACTTGATATCTGCTGTCCAAGATAAACGTACGTGTCTGTTATCTCCAGCTTTTCTCCATCAATCGATAAATCTTCATTTCTTGTAAAAGCATTGAACATCACTTTTGTCTTCTGAAAGTTCATTTTTAATCCCACTTCTTTACTCTTGTCAGCAAGTTCCTGGATCATATTCTGCAGCTCTGATGGGGTAGTTGCAAAAATGACTACGTCATCAGCAAAACGAAGGTGGGTTAGATAATCTCCATTAATCTTTATCCCCTTGTTTTCCCAGCTCAGTGACTGAAAAACACCCTCCAATGTGGCATTAAAGAGCTTCGGAGATATGGTGTCACCTTGTCTCACTCCCTTTCCAATTTTTACGTGTGTTGTACTTTCAAACAGCCTAATCTTTGCACTTGCATTTTCATAGATGTTATTAATAATATTAATGTATGCTTCTTCAATACCGCAGGTTTTCAGAGCCATTGTAACTGCTGATGGTTTCACCGAATCAAAGGCTTTTTCATAATCGATAAAAGCCATGCACAATGGAAGTTCATATTCCCTCGCTCTTTCAATTAGTTCTCTCAGCACGTGGATATGATCTATTGTGCTGTAGCCACTCCTGAATCCAGCTTGTTCTCTCGGTTGAGCCATGTCCAGTGTTACCTTCAAGCGGTGTGAAAGAACTTTAGTGAAGATTTTATAAACTACTGATAGGAGGCTGATAGGTCTGTAGTTTCTGAGATCCTCAATGTCACCTTTCTTATGTAGCAGGATCATTGTAGCGGTGTTCCAATCCTCAGGAATCTTTCCTTCATTAAGGCATCGAGTGAAAATTTGGGCGAGCACTGTTTCGATTTCTCCACTTGCTTCTTGTATGATGTCTACAGTAATTCCACCTTCTCCTGGAGCTTTTCCTCGCTTCATGTTCTTGATTGCATGTGCAACTTCTGCTGGAAGTACTGGAGGAACTCTGGTACTGGTATCTTTCATGATGTCTGGAGTGCATATATCATCCCTTTCATATAATTTGGAGTAGAAATCTTTCACTCTTGTCAAAATTTCGCCTCTATTTCTTGTTACAGAACCATCTTCTTTTCTCAGTGCCATAATCTGTTTTCTTCCCTTACTGAGATGTCCCTTTGCTATCTTTAGGCTTTGGTTGTTTTCAATTGCTTTCCTCACTAGTTCACAGTTGAATTTCCTTACGTCTTCAGTGATACTTTTTCTTACTGTCTTGCATAGCTCTATATATTCCACTTTGGAAGTCCCATCTTCTTTAGTTGTCCTCATCTCTCTTCTTTTTTGCATCAACATTTTAGTTTTTCCTGATAATTTGTTCACATGCAACTTGTTCTTAGACCCAGCTAATTTTGTTGCTGTTTCCATAAGAGCTTTGGTTACTTTTCTGTTAACTTCAGAGATGTCCACTTCTTCCGATGTTAGGCCTTCTAAAGCAGAGAACCTGTTCTTCAGTTCTAACTTGAAGGTATTATGGTGTTTTTAAGGTTGGTTATGTCAATAGATTTTGTTTGTCCTATGAGCTTGCCACGTTCAAGTTTAGTGTTGAGGTGCATCTTACATCTCACCAATCTATGGTCACTACCTGTGTTGAACTTGTTTAGCACACTGCAGTCTTCTATGATGAATTTTTTGTTACACATAATAAAATCAATTTCACTTGTCGTCCCATTTGGATGTCTCCATGTCCATTTCCTGTGTGGCTTTTTCTTGAAGAAGGAGTTCAAGATGAAAAACCCTTCTGCCTCTGCAAACTCAACGAGAGTATTTCCACGCTGGTTTCTGTTGCCATGACCGAATTTACCTACTGAAGTTTCATTCTGTTGCCGTTGCCCTATTTTTGCATTGAAATCTCCCATAATTATCTTCAAATGCTGCTTACCTTTATTATTTAGATGACGAATTTCCTCATAAAATTCTTCAATTTCTTCTTCAGGATGACTTGTGGTGGGTGCATAAGTTTGAATAATCTGAGCCTGGTATCTTTTCGAGAGTTGGATAACAAGTCGTGCAGCTCTGTCAGAGGAACTTTCAACTTCTACAACTTTGTCCTTCAGTTTCTTGTTTATTATAAATCCAACACCACTAGTTCTGCCAGTATCTGTCCCACGATAGTAGAAGAGA
This sequence comes from Macrothele yani, assembly GCA_039090855.1. Classification (NCBI taxonomy): domain Eukaryota; kingdom Metazoa; phylum Arthropoda; class Arachnida; order Araneae; family Macrothelidae; genus Macrothele; species Macrothele yani. Next base: position 121,208,454 of record CM077003.1, read on the forward strand.
TGTCCACTTTTTAGTTCGATGAGATCTTCTCCTTTTCTCCTTACCTCACTTAGCCCCACGATGTCCCACTTGATCCTTTGTAGTTCCTCTTCCAATTCAAGAAGCCTTGAATCAGAAGATAGGGAGCGTCCATTGTAAGTAGCCAAGGTCAGCATCAGATGGCAGCCTAGTCCGGTCCTCCGGGGATTCTTAGCACCCTCTGACATATATATTACATTATATTAGTATGTTTAATAAATAGCATTGCATCGTAGTTTTAAACTTGGACATGAGTTGCCAAACACAATTTGACCTACGGTATTCGGATAAACATTTCCCCCTGAATTTGAACGGATGTCAAGATCAATATTTTTATGAAACTTTAATTTCAAAAATAAAGGTGACCTGAAGAGAAAATCTGTGTTATACTTTCAATGTCAATTCGTTTTATAAACATTTTCTCAAAGATTATGATGTTTTGGTCTTCAAAATTTCGAGCGCAAATAAATTAAGACCTTAACTACAACATTAACCAGCTGTGATTTCGAAACTTTGACAGAATTCTTTTTTTTTTTTTTTGTTTTGTTTTTTACGGAAGTATTCTGCTTTGGAACCGATTGAGAAAAACTGATATTTAAAAAAAAATCAGTTTATCTCGACGTGATTTCGAAACATTTGTCGGAAAGCTTTATAAATTTCAATTTATCTCAATCGGGAAGAAGTCCGATTCGGTAACGATTGAAATAAAGTGAAAGAAAATTCTGACAAATTTTTCGAAATCACAACTGGGGTATATATTTGTTGAGGACTTTATTTGCTTGAGCTCAGATTTTCAAAGACCAGAACGCAATAGTTTTTTAGAAAATGTGCATGAAACGAATAAAAATTACGGGTATAGGAAAGATTTTTAAATACCAGAACTAAACAGTCTTTGAGAAAATGTGTATGAAACGAATTGAAATTTCTGTATAGAATAGATTTTTAAAGACCAGATCGCAAGAGTCTTTGAGAAAACATGCATGAAACGAATAAAAATTACGGGTATAAGATAGATTTTTAAATACCAGAACAAAACAGTCTTTGAGAAAATGTGTATGAAACGAATTGAAATTTCTGTATAGAATAGATTTTTAAAGACCAGATCGCAAGAGTCTTTGAGAAAACATGCATGAAACGAATAAAAATTACGGGTATAGGATAGATTTTTAAATACCAGAACAAAACAGTCTTTGAGAAAATGTGTATGAAACGAATTGAAATTTCGGTATAGAATAGATTTTTAAAGACCAGATCGCAAGAGTCTTTGAGAAAACATGCATGAAACGAATAAAAATTACGGGTATAGGATAGATTTTTAAATACCAGAACAAAACAGTCTTTGAGAAAATGTGTATGAAACGAATTGAAATTACAGGTATATAAGATAGATGCCCAAATAATTGAGCGTGTCATTATGAGAGCAAAAACCAGATTCGCTAACCCAGGCAGGAACGGCAACGACGCTCTGTTGCGCTATGTCGGATCATGCCCACTTGTTCCGGGATTCACATATTTTCTAAAGAACTCTCTTAGGAAGTTCGGACTGGGTAGAAAAGCTTGAGACAACCGATTCCTACATTTATCTTGGGCAGCAGATATCAAGTGAGAGTCACATTGATGAAGAAATTAATCGGCGTATAAAACTTGGATGGAGAACTTTTGGAAGAAACAGTACAATTTTTAAGAGCAGTATGCCATTATGTCTCAAAAGAAAAGTGTTTAATCAATGCATCCTACCAGTGCTTACGTATGGAGCAGAGACATGGACCTTAACTGAAAAAGATATACGAAGACTGCAGACAACTCAAAGAAGCATGGAGAAATGCATGCTTGGTTTAACCAGGAAAGATAAGAAGAGGAACTTGTGGATAAGGAAAATGACAGGAGTAAACGACATCATGACCAGAGGGAAATCACTGAAATGGCAATGGGCTGGACATGTTGCTAGAAGAACGGACCACCGCTGGACAACCGAGATTTTAGACTGGATTCCGAGGGACAGGAAAAGACCCAGAAGGAGACCCCATGGGAGATGGATGGATGAAATTCAAAAGTATGCTGGAGTGACATGGAGGAGACAGGCCCAAGACAGACAATTGTGGAATAAATTTGGGGAGACCTTCATCCAGCAGTGGATTGATAATGGTTGTTGTTGATGATGATGATCGGAGTAAGGGCGACGAGACCGTTATCCTCATGGCTCACATCAAAGAAGAGCACCGTAACGAACCTCGCAGACGCAGGAGTGAACTCTATTCCACTCGAGCAGCCGGACGGGACCACGAAATACTACACTGGAATGACAAAGCGCTCCTTCGGCCTGAGACTGGCTGAGCACAAGAAAGACGTAAAACTAGGGAGGCTAACAACAGCGTTGGTGCGTGAAATCAAGAACAACTCCCCCACTCCTAAATGGAACAGGCTCAAGAAGATTGCCCCGTACACGAACGCCAGAGCTACCGCTTTCAGAGAAACTCTTGAAATTCTAACAAACCAGAATGTATGCAAAGAAGGAGTATCAGTCGACCTTCCTGACACCTGACGCACTCTTCTGCGCGCGCCACATTCCTAATTCATTGCATAACCGTGAGCAGCACGCGATGAGCTTGGTAGCATTTCTTACACTTCTGCGTAATGTCTAATAATTAGTGTTTTTCAATTTGTTTGTTTAGAACTCTTAAGTTTGCTTTAGCCGGTAATAATGCCTGACGAAGTCGCACGCTTTGTGGTTAAAGCTTGCTTGTTTTTTACTAAGGTGCGTCGCATAAATATAGAGACAGTCTACTTTGCGCCGTGAACGCAATGCGAATACAATTAGGAAGCTGAAGTGGTACCTAATTAGACATAACCCTACAACAAACGTTTCGATCCGTCGAGATGACCGGATTGTGTGAAAAGGAAACCACAAAGTGAAAAAGTGTAATTTTAGGTGTCTCATAAATATAAAGACAACTATGTAAAGTAGCCACATGCAAATGAGATGTACAAATTAGCATGTTGTAAGCACGCGCATGGGCCGTAATTCGGTCCAGCCTACAAAAGACAGCGGACCTGCCGTCAGACATTCATTTGCCGAAATGCCACGCAACAGTCAACTTTCTGGTGAGGAGGTGCAGAAGATTTGGACACTGAGAGCAAATGGATTGCCTGTAGCGAAAATTCGTAAAGCCATGGGGAGGAGTAGGGCAGTCATTTATAAGACTTTATTGAAACGCGGTGCGTTAACTGCCAAAAAACGGCCTGGAAGCCCTCGAATAACAACCAAAGGAGATGATCGTGCAATCATGCGTTTTCTTTCATCCCAAAGGTTATCACTACGTCAAGTTTCTCGGACTAATGGTTATCAAGGAAAGTCGCAACATTGTGCTCCGTAAAATGCGCCGTCTGCCACACCTCACGCGGCGCCACAAGGAAGCTAGATTGTTATGAGCAAGCAGCCACATGCACTGGACGGACGAGTAGACAGACGAGTCAACCTGGACGGCCCTGACGGTTGGAACTGCTATTGGCATGATTTACGTCACGATCCACGCACCTTCTTCAGCAGACAGAAAGGAGGGCGATCTGTGATGGTCTGGGGAGCTTTTGCGTTCAATGGAACAACGGATATCGCTTTCCTGCAAGGCAGGCAAAACTCCGAAACGTATCAGGACATACTCAGAAGCCACCTTCTACCGTTTGCCGAAACTCTAGCGGGTGTTGATTATCTGTTCCAGCAAGACAATGCCTATGTCCATCGGTCTGCATCAACGAAAAGCTGGTTTAACACTCATCATGTGACCGTAATGGATTGGCCAGCACTCAGTCCAGATATGAACCATATCGAGAACCTCTGGGGTATCCTAGCTCGTGATGTGTATGTGAATGGACGGCAGTTCTCAAGTGTGGTGGCATTGAAAGAGCAGATTGAACGAAGCTGGTACGCACTCCGTCCAGAACACTTACATCACTTGGTGGACAGCATGCCCAATCGGGTTTTCAGTGTTATTCGGAACAACGGCTCCACTATTCGTACCGGAGGTGCTCATAACTAGTAAGTCTTTATAATTTTTGAGACAGTGTATTTCTGTTTTTTTCTTGTACTTGGCGTTGGAATTCTTATGTTTCCGTCAAACTATTGTGCAGCTGCGTGTCCTATGCTATTTTTGCTATAAATATGAGGTGTACATTTCAGCTCGTTGTTGTTTCTTTTTTATTCGAAAATTTGTTCCGTCTCTATATTTATGCGACGCACTATATATTAGTACACACCGATAAAACGGATTTTTTCATCGCTTTTCTTGTCGTTTCTGGTGTATCTACCCATCGTTTGTTAATATAAGATAGATTTTTGAAGACCAGAAAGCATTTGTCTTTGAGAATGTGTATGAAACGAATTGAAATTATAGGTATAAGATAGACTTTTAAACACAAAAACGCAATAGTTTTTGAGAAAATGTGTATGAAACGAATTAAAATTGCAGGTATAGGATAGATTTTCACTTTAGGTCCCCCTTTAAGTGACAGAAAAAAACAACAACTTGAAAGTATGTCTGAAATTTCTTTTAAAAGGAAACAGTCAATTATGCCCATATGTTTATATGTATGTATGCATGTTTACATGCATTTTTGTTGGTTCATGTTGCGACTAATCTTAAAATAATCTAAAAAGCAAGAAAATCAAGTGCCATTCGAGCTTCGCGGGCTTCAGTGATGAATTCTAGGTGATCCACTCCAGACAGACGCATTTTAAGGGATCCGAAAGACTCACTCTTTCGTGCTGTCCTTCTCCCTTTACTTTCTTTCCATTCTACAGCTCCATGCACAATGATGCTTATCGCATATATTATGGTTTAACGTGGCCTGTTTATTCATCCCATAATCGCAATTTTAACTCCCATCAACCTCCGTATCTCTGAGAACTCTCTCTCTGTCTCACACGCACGCACACACTCTCTCCTCTGCACACAAACACATACCACATCCTGACATCCAGAAGCATCGTGCGCGCGGCCAAATGTTATTGGATAATTAATTTCGGTGTTGATTTTAATTTATCGCCCACATCGATCAGTAGGAAACCGAAAACGCAGGAAAGAGTTGGGGGGAGAAACACGTATCTAAATATTCCTACTTTTGCCGGCGTGTATATCGTGTTCGCGTTTTACCGCCAGTCTCCCTCACTCTCCCTCTCTCTCTCTCTCTCTTCCTGGCAGAAACCTGCCTCACTCTCTCAGTTCAGCCGCAGATAATGCATTCCAAATAACCCAACGCCATTTATTGAAAAGCAACCATGCCACCTCTCATTACGCTGCTAAACACTCCCCATCTTATGTTTGGCTGTGATGTTGTAGAGAGAATTTTCGTGGCTTCGTTCGGGTGAGGTGTAAAGATTTTCTAGGGCCGTGAAAATGTTATTAACCTCTAAGGCAAACTTTCTGTGTTCTCAGACTAAGGCTAAGTGTGTTGTTGGGAAAGTCCGAGACAGATACACATTCCATCATCTGGTGGATGGCGATGGAAAACTGAAAGTTTTAACCAAGTGTAGCTCAAGATGATGTTGAAGTTATTTCAGAAAGATGAGAGTTCAATTCGTAAATCTTACTGGGTATGTATTCAAGAATTTCCAATAAGCTGCAAAATTTTTTAGAAACTCTATAAAGGGCCTTCCTGTAAAGGACACCTTAGATTTCTTGTGGGATAAATAAAATAAATTATTCTAAGCGTAAGTTCCCCACGATCATAAGATTTCTTCTAGATAGATATTATCGATATAACGGAAACATCTAAATTTAAATAGATTTTAAAATTCGTCAAAAGGTCTCAACATAAACAGGCATTTCTATAACAAAAAGCCAAATGAAAAAGACTCATTTCTGTCATGTGAGTCTAATAGAAGATAGCGCGTTTTCGTTGTGAGAGTACAAGGGAAAACGATTCATTTCAGCTTCGAAAGCTGAAGGAAAGAGCGCTCATTTCCATCATGATAGCCTGGAATGATCTTAATCATTTCCATTAAGAAAGTATGTTAATTTTCATTAGATCTTAACGGAAACGACTCATTCATTGTGAAAGAGAATGTGCATTTCAGTCACGAACGTTTCAAAATTAAATGGTTCGTTTGCATCACAAAAATGTGAAAGAAAATGGTTCATTTGCATCACAAAAATGTGAAAGAAAATGGTTCATTTGCATCACAAAAATGTGAAAGAAAATGGTTCATTTGCATCATGAAAGTCCGAAAGAAACTGACTCATTTTCACGATTAAAGTCTAAAAGACAGAGGTTTGTTCGCATCAAGAAAGTCAGAGAAAAGAAGATTTATTACAGTTACGAAAGTCTGAAAGTAAACCGTTTGTCTCCATCAATAAATTCTAAAACGTAAGGGTATATTCCGGTTAAGGAAGGCTGAAAGTAAAGGGTTTATTCCCATCAATAAATTCTGAAAGAAAAAAGCTTTATTCCCATTAAGGAAGGCTGAAAGTGAAGGGTTTATTCCCATCAATGAATTTTGAAAGAAAAAGCTTTATTCCCATTAAGGAAGGCTGAAAGTAAAGGGTTTATTCCCATCAATAAATTTTGAAAGAAAAAGCTTTATTCCCATTAAGTAAGGCTGAAAGTAAAGGGTTTATTCCCATCAATAAATTCTGAAAGAAAAAGCTTTATTCCCATTAAGTAAGGCTGAAAGTAAATGGTTTATTCCCATCAATAAATTCTGAAAGAAAAAGCTTTATTCCCATTAAGTAAGGCTGAAAGTAAAGGGTTTATTCCCATCAATAAATTCTGAAAGAAAAAAGCTTTATTCCCATTAAGGAAGGCTGAAAGTGAAGGGTTTATTCCCATCAATGAATTTTGAAAGAAAAAGCTTTATTCCCATTAAGGAAGGCTGAAAGTAAAGGGTTTATTCCCATCAATAAATTTTGAAAGAAAAAGCTTTATTCCCATTAAGTAAGGCTGAAAGTAAAGGGTTTATTCCCATCAATAAATTCTGAAAGAAAAAGCTTTATTCCCATTAAGGAAGGCTGAAAGTAAAGGGTTTATTCCCATCAATAAATTTTGAAAGAAAAAGCTTTATTCCCATTAAGTAAGGCTGAAAGTAAAGGGTTTATTCCCATCAATAAATTCTGAAAGAAAAAAGCTTTATTCCCATTAAGGAAGGCTGAAAGTGAAGGGTTTATTCCCATCAATGAATTTTGAAAGAAAAAGCTTTATTCCCATTAAGGAAGGCTGAAAGTAAAGGGTTTATTCCCATCAATAAATTTTGAAAGAAAAAGCTTTATTCCCATTAAGTAAGGCTGAAAGTAAAGGGTTTATTCCCATCAATAAATTCTGAAAGAAAAAGCTTTATTCCCATTAAGGAAGGCTGAAAGTAAAGGGTTTATTCCCATCAATAAATTTTGAAAGAAAAAGCTTTATTCCCATTAAGTAAGGCTGAAAGTAAAGGGTTTATTCCCATCAATAAATTCTGAAAGAAAAAGCTTTATTCCTGTTAAGGGAGGCTGAAAGTATATGGTTCGTTACCATCACGAAAGTATGGAAGAAAATGCCTCATTCCAATCGGAAAATCTTGAAAGAAAAGTATTAATTCCCGACAGGCAATTCTGAAATAAATAAATAGATAGATAGATAGATAGATAGATAGATAGATAGATAGATAGATATTAACCATACTCTATAAATGGTGGCTTATATTTGAGCAAAAACTATACTCTATAAATGCTTCCAAATCAGAGTTCGGCAACTATAGCCCTAGATGACCGCAGTTGTCATTATAATAGGAAAGAAACAAAAAGCAATGCAAAACATATTTTCGCCTCATAATTTTAACAGGAGCGGCATATCAGCTAAATGTATTTAGTGTGAGTGACACATATTCACACTGCATGAATATTTTGAACCGTACAGAATGACAGAACAGTATATACAAGGAATTAGCATCTGACTCCCATGTAATCTTTATTTTTTATTTAAAATTGCTCCAATTAAACAATTTTAATAAAAGTTGATAAATATAATTAGTAATAAAACTCTAATAAAAATACTTACTGATGAAAACAAAAAATCAAATTGTAAATTGCTTTTCAAGTTTTTGAAGTCCTTCCCTATAAAAAGTTCTGAAATTCACGAGACACTTTTCGTGATTCCTTTCGTGAATTAACGAAGCATATTTCTGATACAACCTTTTCCGTGAAATGACGGAAATAAATTTGAATTTCACGGATTTTTCATACGCCAGGAAAATTCTGAATTTTCAGAAACCTTTCCGAAACTCCTTTCTTATATTGACGATAAATCGCTGGTTTTAAGATGAGCTAACAGAAAATTCGGAATTTTCAGAAACCTTCCCGAAACTCCTTTCCTATTTTGACGATAAATTGCCGGTTTTAAGATGTGTTAACGGAAAATTCTGAATTTTCAGAAACCTTTCCGAAACTCCTTTCTTTTATTGACGATAAATTACCAGTTTTAAGATGTGTTAACGGAAAATTCTGAATTTTCAGAAACCTTTCCTCAATTTCTTTCGTAAATTAACGGAAAAAATCTATTTTCACCTTTTCCGTGTCCATATGACGAAAAATTTCCGGTAATAGGAGCGATTCGCGGGAATACGTGAGTTTTGATTAGCTGTTAAATTTAAATTGTCTGTCGATGATGATTTTGAAGTTCTGTAACGAGATGGGATATTACGGATAGCATATCGCATGGAATTTTAGTTATTGTTGGCACCGGAGAGAGATATTCCTGCTGTTCTTCCCATTTTGTGCTCCAGCTATTGTATATTGCGATACCGTTAGAAACCGTATACTTAAATTATTGTACAGGTGATTGTACGATGTCTATGTATCAGTCTATGGAGTCCTTGAGAAAAAAAGCTATTATAGCTATTAAGAGTAAATTTTATATTTAGGAGTTTTGTGAAATAATGCTATAAAACAGTACATTTCACACTTTCTTAACATAATTAAAATCATTGTGAGTTTAAAAAGATCACAAGATCCAAAGCATTCTGTTCCTTCGAAAAATCACAATGAAAAAATACTTACAGTATTTTTCCATGTATAAGACGATATTTTTTTCCAAAATGTTTAGACCAAAAATTGGGGGTCGTCTTATACCCGAGGGGTAACCGGCTGAGAGAACCCTGTAGTTTCCGCGGCAAAACTTCCAGTACAGTACCTCTTATCTCCTCTCCCCATTACGACTCAAAGCACCGATGAAAGAAGAATGGAACAAATGAATGCAAAAAGCAGGTAATACCTTGACACCCACAGGAAAAGTTAAAAAAACAACCATTACTGAGGTATGCAAGTGGGTCCTAAACTCATGGAATGGAGTCAAGCAAGAGGTCGTTGCGAAGTCCTTCAAGAAATGTGGAATCAGCAATGCCATGGATGGAACTGAGGATGATGATAATATATATAGACAGTGACTCAGACGACAGCAGTGATGCAGTTGTGGTTGAAAAAAGTGATATGTTTGGAACTAATAGTGCTGAAGAAAGTGATGCATAATTTCATAGTGTGTATCTTAAAAACATTACCTAATTTCTAAATAATATAAATTTCCAAACTTCTTTTATATATATATATTACCACAGACTTTGTCTGTTGTGATATTACCTAATTTCTAAAAAATATCAAATGTGTCCTTTTTTGCAATAAGAATATTGATTTCTTAATTTTCGGTTCGAAAAAGTAGAGGTCGTCTTATACACGGAAAATACGGTAATTTGTGATAAGTACTCCGACAAGAAAAATAAAATTGTAACGAACATTGTAGCGTTTTTTATTATTTGAAACGTTGAGAACACTACTTACGATATTTCTGGGAGTAAAACAAAGTCATTCGAAATAAAGTTGCAGAAAGACTTACTGTTGATTCATCAACATCGTATGAACAATTTTACTTGGCTGTTTTCAAAATACATGAGGAACAAATTGCAATAATAATAATAATACTTCAAAACTAATTAACAAACGTCAGTAGGAAGAAAACTTTAACTCCAGATGTCAGATATACACTGAAGAGCAATTGAATTAGAGATACCTGTCTAGTAACGTGTAGCTCCACCTTTCGCCCTGATGACGGCGGCGATTCGTCTCGGCATGGACTCAACAAGACACCGGAAGCGTTGGGAAGCCATACGGATCCACGACCCCTGAACAAGCTCCCACAGTTCACGAAGATTTGATGGAGGGGGTCAGAGCCTCGAACATCTCTCTCGATGGCATCCCAGATGTGCTCGATGGGATTGAGGTCAGGTGACCTAGCTGGCCAAGGAAGCAAGGAAGCGAGGTCACGTCGGTGGAGTGTTCATCCAACCATTCGGATACAATTAGGGAGCGATGGCACGGTGCATTGTCTTGTTGCAGGATGAGGTCCCCAGTGGGATGTTGAAGACGCACAAACGGGAGCAAATGGTCGTCCAGGATATCCCGGTAACGTTGACCTGTGACGGACGATGTCTCACGTACCAGGGGTCCCGTTTCGGTCCACGTAAACAGTCCCCAGATGAGAATGCCACCCCCAGCAGCTTGAAGAGTACCCAGCTGGCAAGAAGGATCCATCGTTTCATGTGGTTTGCGCCGTACTCGTATCCTGCCATCCGCATGTACCAAGGTGAATCTCGACTCATCAGTCCAGGCAACATTTTCCCCATCTCTAGGGTCCAGTGGCGATGTTCCCGCGCCATGCTCACCTTTGCACCCTGTGATGTGCGATCAGCAGCAATGCCCTTGTGGGACGATGGCTTCTGTACCCCATAGTCAGGAGATGGTTCTGGATGGTGTGGCTGCTTACACGTTTTCGTGCAGCAGCGTTAAATTGCCGAGTGATTTCTCGCACTGTGGCCCGTCTATCCGCTGTTACAATGCGAGCTAGCCGACGACGACTCCGCTCATCCACCCGCTGTTGTCCACGGCAGTTGGCCCTTGCAGGGATGGTTTTACCGGATTCGATGTACTCACGGTGCACCCGTGACACAGTGGCTCGTGAAAATCTCTGTGCCTGCACGACTTCCGAGATGGAGTGACCCATTCGTCGGGCCCCTACAGTTTGCCCACGATCAAATGCGCTTAGATCCTTCGTCTTACCAATACTGCGTCTGACTCTTACTGATTCCCGTCGCATCACTCCTTATATTGCCGAATCGGTGCATACGTCATGTCGTTTCCGTTTACAGGGCCGCCCACAGCTGTCCCTAATTCAATTGTTCTTCAGTGTATAGCACCACTTTAACACGCAACCTTTAAGCAAACAACAATGGGATGTAAGGTCAGGTGATGCGTAACATCACAGCCTCTCCTTGACAAATGTCAACCCCGCCTTCTCGTGGTGCATCCTGTTCCCACTAAAGGGGCTCTGACGACCGCCAATAGCGGTATAACTATACCATCGGGATCAGAGGAAATGCTATCCCACACTCACCAACCCGCTTGGCCAGCGTGGTGAGTTATGGCCAAACACCTCCAAAATGACTCTACAACTTAAATCTTGGCCCTCAGTCTCCGGCAGCTGGAATGTACCTGGCCAAGGCAGCGGCCAGTGCGACATGAAGGCAGAGGGTGCTAAGAATCCCCGGAGGACCGGACTAGGCTGCCATTTGATGCTGACCTTGGCTACCTATAACGGACGCTCCCTATCTTCTGATTCAAGGCTTCTTGAATTGGAAGAGGAACTACAAAGGATCAAGTGGGACATCGTCGGGCTAAGTGAGGTAAGGAGAAAAGGAGAAAAGGAGAAGATCTCATTGAACTGAAAAGTGGACATCTCTTCTATTATCGTGGGACAGATACTGGCAGAACTAGTGGTGTTGGATTTATAATAAACAAGAAACTGAAGGATAAAGTGGTAGAAGTTGAAAGTTCCTCTGACAGAGCTGCACGACTCGTTATCCAACTATCGAGAAGATACCAGGCTCAGATTATTCAAACTTATGCACCCACCACAAGTCATCCTGAAGAAGAAATTGAAGAATTTTATGAGGAAATTCGTCATCTAAATAAAAAAGGTAAGCAGCACTTGAAGATAATTATGGGAGATTTCAATGCAAAAATAGGGCAACGGCAACAGAATGAAACTTCAGTAGGTAAATTCGGTCACGGCAACAGAAACCAGCGTGGAAATACTCTCGTTGAGTTTGCAGAGGCAGAAGGATTTTTCATCTTGAACTCCTTTTTCAAGAAAAAGCCACACAGGAAATGGACATGGAGACATCCAATTGGGACGACAAGTGAAATTGATTTTATTATGTGTAACAAAAAATTCGTCATCGAAGACTGCAGTGTGCTGAACAAGTTCAACACAGGTAGTGACCATAGATTGGTGAGATGTAAGATGCACCTCAACACTAAACTGGAACGTGGCAAGCTCATAAGACAAACAAAATGTATTGACATAACCAACCTTAAAAAACACCATAATACTTTCAAGTTGGAACTGAAGAACAGATTCTCTGCTTTAGAAGGCCTAACATCGGAAGAAGTGGATATTTCGGAAGTTAACAGAAAAGTAACCAAAGCTCTAATGGAAACAGCAACAAAATTAGCTGGGTCTAAGAACAAGTTGCATGTGAACAAATTATCAGGAAAAACCAAAATGTTGATGCAAAAAAGAAGAGAGATGAGGACAACTAAAGAAGATGTGACTTCCAAAGTGGAATATATAGAGCTATGCAAGACAGTAAGAAAAAGTATCACTGAAGACGTAAGGAAATTCAACTGTGAACTAGTGAGGAAAGCAATTGAAAACAACCAAAGCCTTAAGATAGCAAAGGGACATCTCAGTAAGGGAAGAAAACAGATTATGGCTCTGAGAAAAGAAGATGGTTCTATAACAAGAAATAGAGGCGAAATTTTGACAAGAGTGAAAGATTTCTACTCCAAATTATATGAAAGGGATGATACATGTACTCCAGACATCATGAAAGGTACCAGAGTTCTTCCAGTCCTCCCAGCAGAAGTTGCTCATGCAATCAAGAACATGAAGCGGGGGAAAGCTCCAGGAGAAGATGGAATTACTATAGACATCATACAAGAAGCAAGTGGAGAAATTGAAACAGTACTCGCCCAAATTTTCACTCGATGCCTTAATGAAGGGAAGATTCCTGAGGATTGGAACAATGCTACAATGATCCTGCTACATAAAAAAGGTGACATTGAGGATCTCAGGAACTACAGACCTATCAGCCTCCTATCAGCGGTTTATAAAATCTTCACTAAAGTTCTTTCACACCGCTTGAAGGTAACACTGGACATGGCTCAACCGAGAGAACAAGCTGGATTCAGGAGTGGCTACAGCACAATAGATCATATCCACGTACTGAGAGAACTAATAGAAAGAGCGAGGGAATATGAACTTCCATTGTGCATGGCTTTTATCGATTATGAAAAAGCCTTTGATACGGTGAAACCATCAGCAGTTACCACTGCTCTGAAATCTGCGGTATTGAAGATGCATACATTAATATTATTAATAACATCTATGAAAATGCAAGTGCAAAGATTCGGCTGTTTGAAAATACAACACACATAAAAATTGGAAAGGGAGTGAGACAAGGTGACACCATATCTCCGAAGCTCTTTAATGCCACATTGGAAAATGTCTTTCAATCACTGAACTGGGAAAACAAAGGGATAAAGATTAATGGAGATTATCTAACCCACCTTCGTTTTGCTGATGGCGTAGTCATTTTTGCAACTACCCCATCAGAGCTGCAGAGTATGATCCAGGAACTTGCTAACAAGAGTAAAGAAGTGGGATTAAAAATGAACTTTCAGAAGACAAAAGTGATGTTCAATGCTTTTACAAGAAATGAAGATTTATCGATTGATGGAGAAAAACTGGAGATAACAGATACGTATGTTTATCTTGGACAGCAGATATCAAGTGAGGGTCACATTGATGAAGAAATTAATCGGCGTACAAAACTTGCCTGGAGAGCTTTTGGAAGAAACAGCATAATTTTCAAGAGCAATATGCCATTATGTCTTAAAAGAAAAGTGTTTGATCAATGCATCCTTCCAGTGCTTACGTATGGTGCAGAGACGTGGACCTTAACTAAAAGAGACATACAAAGGCTGCAGACAACTCAAAGAAGCATGGAGAGGTGCATGCTTGGTATAACCAGGAGAGATAAGAAGAGGAACTCGTGGATTCGAAAAATGACGAGAGTGGAAGACATCATGATCAGAGTTAAATCCCTGAAATGGCAATGGGCTGGACATACTGCCAGAAGGACAGACCATAGATGGACAGCCGAAATTTTAGATTGGATTCCAAGGGACAGGAAAAGACCCAGAAAAAGACCACATGGGAGATGGGTGGATGAAATTCGTAAATATGCGGGAGTGACATGGAGGAGACTGGCACAAGACAGACCGTTGTGGAGGAAACTTGGGGAGACCTTCGTCCAGCAGTGGATTGATAATGGTTGACAATGATGATGATGATGATGATGATACTGTAAATATCAAAGTTTTAATTGACATTATCGCTTTTTTGTTATAGGTCCCTCACTGACGTAGCAGGCGCTGTTCTATGGAAATGTGCACCCCACAAGAGAGCTCAGTGCGTCGCGTGGTTCATCGAAACAAAATCTGTTACACAAGCACAACGACATTTCCGGACTAAGTATAGGAAAACCCCGCCATCTCGTCCTAGTATCCGCTAATGGCACAAGAAATTCTTGGAGACGTGGGTCCGTGTTGGATCAAGATCGTAATGGCCGCCCACGGACATCGAATGAAGACATCAAACGTGTTCGTGATTCATTTTCACGAAACCCGAAGAAGTTAGGATGTCATGTATCGGACAAAGATGACCTGAAATCGAGGATCAACAATGCCATTTCGACTATTACAGAGGACATTTTACGGCGCACATGATTGGAACTGGAGTTTCGGCAAGATGTTCTACGCACAACAAATGGTGCGCATATTGAGCTTTTGTAATGAGGTAGAAAAAACTTTAGTCTTTGCTCTTACTATGTAATCAACTACATTTGTCTATCTGATATAGTGTAACCGTAATAAGTGTGCAAAGTTGTAAAGAGACTTTGTGGACACCCTGTATATCACTAGTTCTTATCTGATACATGCATACGTCACGGTCTCCGACATCAGAACTGTTACCAACCCCATTCCGCGAGAGAGAAGGTTTTTTTTTTTTTTTGGTTGGAGGTTTAATGACTAGCGTGAGCAACTCAATGGGCTATAAGCAGTCGCCCGTCCCTAATGTAGAGTCACAGGCCCCAGGAAAGGGAGAGAGCCAGTGCCGTAAGACAAACACAACATCCATGCCTCACCGGGATTCGAACCCGGATCACTTTGGGACGAATGTTGAGAAGCCATCGCTTAGACCACTGCGCCTCCGGGGCGGCGAGAGAGGAGATACTGTATAACGTAAAGGTTTAAAAATCTAAAAGAAATTAAACTCAAATTTACATACAGAAAGCAACTAAAAATGAAAGTTAATTTAAAGTATGCGTCACAACCTATCCAAAAAAAAAAAAAAAAAAAAAAACTTCAACAGTAGATAAAATGACTGATTTATTTGCATTACTGAGCAAAAAAAAAAAAAAAAATCCTCATTGCGCAATTAGGTTTCATCTGTGAAAATACGGAAGTTAAAAAAACGGTTACGGAAATTTCGTTAAAAGACGGACACCTGCGGGCAGCTTTGCTGCACGTTAATTTTAGGAATTTTCCTTGAATTCTCACTACTTATTTTTTACAGTGTTCTCTCTGAGTTTGTCTCATCTAACCCGTTCACCTTTAAGGCACTTTTTTTGCTTAGAACTACGTCACTGCTAACGATGGAAAGAAATCGAACGAAAATATTAGAAAAGAAACGTGAAATTTGGTTTGAGAATGAAAGACCCTCTGATGGAGGACCAGGTAAGCAGAGAGATGAAAGCTTCACTTACGTTTTTATTACTCCCAGAGTGGCATCTAGAAGAAGAGTTAGAGCAAAAAGAGGACGTCTCTCTCTCTCTTTCTCTCTGGGAAACATTCTTTCCGCCGCTGATTGTTCAATCAAAAGTGGGCGAAGAGGGAATGAACGAGCGGCTACGGTAAGCGCAGTTCTCAGCGTAATTTGATCCCAATAACGAATCCTCTTACAGTTCAGAGTAGCAAAAATGGCCCAAACGGTAATTTTTATTCAAATGAGTTGAATTACACCTAGATGAGGTGGCATTTAATCACGAGTGTTTCAACCACAGGTACGAGTTTAAAAGAAGTGCTACCACGCAGATTTTTCCCGTGTTGATGCAGAACTCGTTTTCGTTGTTCATTCCACCGTACATTCGCTAATAAACGAGAGCACAAATGATCACAGATCCGTGATGTTTAAATGACGATCTAAGAAGGTGTTCTTTATTTACATAAAAATGTTTTCTAAGTGCCATTATAACTCGCTGCTCTGGTGCGGCTTTTTTTTCCCACGGAAATCGTTCCTCTCTGGTGCTCTCAGTAATTTAGAAATTGCCAAATCGTAGAAAGCACATAATTTGCTTCGTAATTCTGAATGTGTCGAGAAAATCCTTTTTTTTTTTTTTTTGCGATATTCGATGCTCCAGAAATTAAGAACCACCACCCAATTTGTGAAAACTAGATGCTGAAAAAGCTGATTTCTTTAAGTTTCATTTTTCAGGCAGGTGTTCTCGTGATTATAAAATACCATATCTTATGCGAATTTGTCATTGCTTTGACAAGACTGGAACTTATGACGTATAAAGCAGTTATGATTAATAATGCCAGTTTTGTGTACTCTCGGGAATTGTTATCATTGTTTTTTTCTTTAAAGTTGTATTACATTTAGAGGAGAATATCTTTTGGTGACGTCATAGCAACCAATCTGATAGTGCATGTATATAAAATATTAAAATTGTTTTACAATGTGAGTCAAACCACATAGAATGGTAATCACGCTAGTACCTTGCTTGATATTGTACATAAGCAAGTGTAGCGATAAGACGGCAAGTAGTAGTAATACGCCCTTGTCGGTGCAGCTTAATTTTTTTTTTTTTTTGATTGGAGGTTTAACGACCACCGTGAGCAACTCAATGTGCTATAAGCAGTCGCCCGTCCCTAATTTAGGGTCACTGGCTCCAGGAAAGGGAGAGAGCCAGTGCCGTAAGACAAACACAACATCCATGCCTCACCGGGATTCGAACCCAGACCCCGTTCAGACGAATGATCAGAGGCCATCGCTTAGACCACTGCGCCACCGGGGCGGCGTAGCTTAATTTGAAAACCATTCCGCTCCGGAGCAGAAGAATGCAGGTTCAAACCCCGCCACCGGATAATTTGGGTTTTCACATTGGAGCCCGAACGTGAAAATGTGTGATATTCCATCCACACAAAGTTTGGAATCGATGATGGCCTAGTGGTCAACGTTCGTGACTGCCACTGAGAAACCTCAGGTTCGATCCCAGGCAGGTACGAACGCTCGAACCACTAAATATCCGCCGTGCGTCGAATGGGTACGTTAAGCCGTCGGACCCCGGGTACTCCCCCCCCGATAGATAAGAGCGTCTTCCTCCCCCTTTCTAACTCGCTTCCGTGTCACTTTCCTATCAGGCACTCTAGCCCAAATCTCATAGCTTCCTATTTCTAAGGGTTGTTTAACACCTGGCGTCAGACACTTCCTTCCTAAAATCCTATACATATGATCTAATGTGATCTGGAATCCATGATAATTCCTTCTTCGCTTCGAAAAGAGGAATGGTTTTAAGAACAATGAAAAAGAATTCGATTTATTGCCATAACAGCAAAATTTGCTGAACACGAATCCTATCGAGGATTGAGTTGGAGAAACGGGTGCGAGCGACATCGCACCAACCACGTAATTCATAGGAACTGCAGGATCTTCTGTTGCAGTCATGGTGCCAAATATCAAAAGACACTTCCCAATATCTCCTTGATCTACGCTTTATTGACCTACATCATATTAGGTAGGTGGTTTTAGTGTTTTGTATGTCACCACAGACCAGTGATCTACGGAAATTACTTTTGAATCTCCTGATGGGTATTGGATGGTTGTTGTGTTTGTTCATGTGAGCTTGTTTTCCTTCTTTCATTGATGACGGGGACACTAAACTAGGTAGCAAACGGCTCCTCGTGGCTGAGACAGTCGTGAAGTTCCAAATTAAAAAAAAAGAGAGATAACTGCTCGTTTTAGTTTCATTTTTTCTGCATTTGGGTTACATGTAAAACTCTAGAATAAAAAAATTCTCCACGTTTCCGTTGAGTTCATGCATTCTTGTTAAGTGTCGTGCATGAAAGTAGTATGTGACTGATTTAGGCCAATTAAGTTTGCCACGCTCTTTGCAAAGAAATGCTATGCCTACCCAGGCTGTTCTTCACGTGGAATACAGGGTGTCCCATAAAGGTGTAACCAATTTCAAATAATCATAGCAGTTTTAATATAAATGATCTCAATACGCAACTTGTGTTAATTGACAGAACAGGTGATGAAGTTTTATATACATTCGACATGGGCACCATTTGTCACCCGAACAATGTCTAAACGATATTCCGGTTCCAACCATGTTCGTTCGAGAATTTCCGTATTAACTTTCTGCAGTGCGGGTGTAATCCTCCTTTTTAGGCCAGCAATGTATACAACAGGGGTGATGCAAACCTTACCCCTGATGAATCTCCATAAAAAAAAGTCACAGGGTTTTAAGTCCGGCGAACGTCGGGGCCATGCAATGGGACCACCATGCCCAATCCATCGATTGGGAAATTTGGTATCCAGAGACCTCCTCACAAACAAAGCCCAATGAGGTGGCGTCCCATCTTGTTGGAAAACGACCGGAGTTGTAAGTTCAGCCAACTGGGGACACACAAACTGCTTAATCAGGTCCGGGTAATTATGAGCTCTCACGGTCGCTTCCTGAAAGATAAAAGTTCCAACAACTCGGTCGACCATTTTGCCACACTAAACATTCACTTTTGAGCTAGCATGTTCATGTTCCATTGTGCAATGTGGATTTTCAGTTCCCCAAATTCTCACATTCTGTTTATTAACCTTTCGAGAAACATGGAAAGTGCACTCATCGAAGAAACAGATTTGTCTCAGAGAAGATTCAGCACTTGCAATGTTCTCGAACATCTCTTCAGCAAACTGTTTACGTTTCACATGGCCATCTAGGGTTATGTGATGGGTTATCTGCAGTTTATACAGGTGCATTTCCAATTTGTGACGTAACACTCTGTGCACTGATGACTTGGGAATGGCCAGCTGTCGTGCTGCTTGTCTGATTGACTTTCGAGGGCTACGAGTGAATGTTTTGTCTCACGAC
This sequence comes from Macrothele yani, assembly GCA_039090855.1. Lineage (NCBI taxonomy): Eukaryota > Metazoa > Arthropoda > Arachnida > Araneae > Macrothelidae > Macrothele > Macrothele yani. The sequence goes on from CM077003.1 coordinate 121,227,760, forward strand.
CTCCTCCCTTCCTGGAACCAGCGATGGTCGTCCAGAGCTTTTCTTTGTAAGGACGCTACCAGTTTCCTTGAATGACTGGTCCCACTTTCTGATGCTGTTACGTGTGGGCGATTTGCTCCCATGTTTTGTATTTTGTTCCGAAATTCCGCTGAATCTGCATTTCGGACCGGGTTTCAGTAAACCCTTCAAAATCTATGCTTTCGTCGCAAGATCCATTGGGTACACTTCTAGAAAACTTGAGAGTATTCCTTACCAACTGCAATAAACAGTATGCTGATATTAGTTTTGTATCCAAAGTTATCAGCATTTGAAATTGGTTACACCTTTTTGAGACACCCTGTATTTCCAAACAGAGCATCGACTCTTTGTGCCTGTTTTGGCTTCGATTAAGTAAATATTGAGTAGATCACGCTAAAAAGCCTGGAAGACGTGATCTCATGGTTCTATCAACCAGAATTTCTGAACCCTTGGATTAACACGCTACCTATTGTAAAACTTTGATATTTGTTCAGTAGAAAATGCTACCATATTGTAAAACTTTAATATTTGTTCAGTAGAAATTGCTACCATATTGTAAAACTTTGTAAAACTTTGATATTTGTTCAGAAGAAAATGCTACCATATTGTAAAACTTTGATATTTGTTCAGTAGAAAATGCTACCATATCGCAAAACTTTGTAAAACTTTGATATTTGTTCAGTAGAAAATGCTACCATATTGTAAAACTTTAATATTTGTTCAGGAGAAAATGCTACCATATTGTAAAACTTTGATATTTGTTCAGTAGAAAATGCTACCATATTGTAAAACTTTGTAAAACTTTGATATTTGTTCAGTAGAAAATGCTACCATATTCTAAAGCTTTGTAAAACTTTGATATCTGTTCAGTAGAAAATGCTACCATATTGTAAAACTTTGATATCTGTTCAGTAGAAAAAACTACCATATTGTAAAACTTTGATATTTGTTCAGTAGAAAATGCTACCATATTGTAAAACTTTGATATTTGTTCAGTAGAAAATGCTACCAAATTGTAAAACTTTGATATTTGTTCAGTAGAAAATGCTACCATATTGTAAACTTTGTAAAACTTTGATATTTGTTCAGTAGAAAATGCTACCATATTGTAAACTTTGTAAACCTTTGATATTTGTTCAATGGATGTGAAAGCAAAAAAATGACCATACTCGAACGCCTAGGAAAGACACGCATGCAGTCAAACATCCTAATATTTCAAAAAGTTCGGCAGACCAAAAGCGTCAAAGAAGCTTCAAAGAAAACAAAAGCACCAGGCTGAAACAAAAACAACAGAAAACACAATGCCAAAAGCGGGATTAAAATTTAAGCATCGATTCATCAATAAAAGCAAGATTGAAAATTTCTGATAAAAAGAGATAAACTTTCATAGAAATTCCAAGATTTAAAAATTCAGGTTTGCCTAGAAAGCAACCCCTCCGTTTTTCTTAAAACATTTTAGATTCCTCAGGAAAAATTACACAAGCCAATATAAAATAATACATTACACACACACACACGCACACACACACACACACACACACACACACACACACACACACACACACACACACACACACACACACACACACACACACACACACACACACACACACACACACACACACACACACACACACACACACACACACACACACACACTGTGACGTACCTGCCAGCAGGACGCACACGACATAAAGGCACATAGCAATCAGAATAAACGTCTGCGTAGCTCAATTGGTAGAGTGACTTATTCCGGAATGAGGGGATTCGGGTTCGTATCCTGGCGTGGACAGAAATGACGGAGAAATTTGCTTCGTTATAATGGCGCCCGAACTATCCGGATGACCCGACCGTTCAAAATCTCGCAATGGTGTGATGTTATTTCCACACCGCGAGATAGGAAAAATCAGAGAATCCCTTCTTCAGCGCTTCGAAAAAAAAAAAATAAATAAAATTGGCTGGGAGTTCTCAAGTGCACGTTCTACAGTGGATCTCTGTCTGCAACGATTCATGGTCATGGCTGACCCGTGGGCCATGTCCCCGGCCCTCTTTCGGGGGGGGGAGATGTGACGTACCTGCCAGCAGGACGCACACGACATAAAGGAACATAGCAATCAGAATAAACGTCCGCGTAGCTCAATTGGTAGAGTGACTTATTCCGGAATGAGGGGATCCGGGTTCGAATCCTGGCGTGGACAGAAATGACGGAGAAATTTACTTCGTTATAACACACACACACACATGTATATACATTTAGATGCATAATATCCAAATTTTTAGTTTATCCCCAAAACTTATAGCTTAATAATTACAGGCCATTGCTACAAGTTCCTTATAAAGTAAGTATATTTTCAGTAATTTCATAATAAGTATCTCATAGTAAAATTCTAAAAATTTCAATCCCTCCAACGCCTTATATTTATTTTCAAATTCAATAGAATTATTAACAAACACTTTTTTTAAATCCCCCTTTTCTGAAATTTTCAGGAATTTTTTTAAAGTTATCAAGCATTTTGCTAAATACGGATCATTATTAGTGTGTTTGTACATTACGCGTCTTTAAAGATTATTGATATAAAAAAAAAAAAAAAACCAGACAAAATTATCCGGAAATCACACTTTTATTTTATTTCATTTTTGCTATTTAGGAAATAACCGATTTGCAACTTGAAACAATTATTAAAATATCACGAAATATTCAATCCATAAATTGTATCTATGAGTTTGAATTTCTGCGCCTTATTGTTTTCTTCAGTGTTTTCGTTTGGCTTACGCACAGGAAGCGTGATGATACAGGGCCAAGGGTAAAATGAGGTCCTGCATAAATTGTCTTACTACTAAAAGTATCCTAAAAAGAGAGAGAGAGAGAAAAAACCCCCGCCAGGAAATCAAAAATGTTCTGATACGCAGTAATTATGAGAAGGCCCTTTGTTGACGCGCAGAGAGAAGTAGGATCTGCTCTTGAAAACAAAATTTGTCTTTCTAAGAAATGTTATGTACACCTATCCGGTTCCATTCAATACGACTGTTATGCTTTCACTCCTATGAAAGCATAACTTTTGAGGAGGGAATATACACAATTTTACCCAGCAGATGTTTTAAAAACGTATCGCAATTGCGCTTTCCTCTTCAGCTGTATCGAAACATCCCCACTGTATTGGTAATGCAGAGGAAGCGGAAATAATTTCATCAGATTTTGTATTTTCTACCGCAAGATATCTGTGATTCAAACTGAAGATGAGTCATGTTATTTGGCTTTTTAGACGCTTATAGCAAAGTAATGCTTCTTACAAGAAACAATGCCGACAAGGTGGTACAGTGGTCTAAGCGCTGTCTCATGACCATGGGTCCGGGTTCGAATCCCGATGAGGCATGGATGTTGTGTGTTGTTTTACCGCACTGGCTCTCTCCCTTTCCTGAAACCAGTGCCCTAAATTAGGGACGAGCGACAGCTTATAGCCAATCAAATTGCTCGATGTGGTCGTTCAACCCTCTCCCTCCGAAAACAAAATTGGATGTTCGTCTGACTGTCCAGAGGTGTATGATGAAATTTGTACAGCCCCAAGAGAAACTTCCAGAAACTTTGGAGTCTTTCTTTTCATTTTTTTCAAGTGTTCATAACCAGGTTACAATAAAAGTTAAACAAAAGGAGAACGTCACATCTAGCGTTACTTTTATCTCTTACAGCATATAATTTTTCAGCAATTTATTATCATAGTAACTAGCTGTAATATACTCTAGCGTTATTGAAACCCTCTTGACCGAACCGCAAAGTTAAGATTTTTGGAACTGATGTGAGATTTATCAACTGAAGACGTGAACAACTAGTCAGTTTTTGTGTGCACATTGATCTGGCTTCTTACACAGAGCGCAGCAAGTTTGCATATTCTGCTTTGTGAGTTTATTTTCTCGTTTAATCAAGACCGTCTAGAAAATACAAGGTCATGCATGACATTAGAGAAAACAGTTCCCTCCTTTTGTGACGTCACTATCATGGGACACGGCCTGATAAATCGGTGTCGTCTTTGACGTCATATACGACAGCGTTGGAAACCAATTAGAAGCCTTAGTTTACCCGTGACGTCACTAAAAGAGAAACTCATCTCACTAATGGTATGGCTTATACTTTCTAGACGGCCTTGGTTTAATAGGGCGCTGTATGGTGCGGAAAATTGTTCGTTCTGAGCAGTAGGGTCCGTGTTTGGAAGATGACTTTTTCGTAGCTTTTCGGTGACGCAGAAAGCACAACTATAGTATTGGTTTCAGTGGGAGTAGCCAAGGGTCCGGACCCTCCCCGCGAGGCATAACTTGGTCCTTTATTCTTTTGCAAATCTTCAATATGACGGAGGCACTTTTACCGCTTTCCAATATTTTGGGAGATATTTTCTCAATGGTATTTTGTTTTTTGTTTTTTGTGTTCTCAATATTTTGGACCACACTCAAAAACAAATTCTGGGTAGACTGTGTTCTCTTACGTGGTTCGATAACTTCATGAATCTGGTTTAATTTCAGTAATTTTCAAAAATTCAGTTGCTTTTGTTAAAGGTTCAAGATAAGATTTCCTGTGATGACAGTGTTTTGTAATTTTACTTGTGCTTAATTCAACGTTTTATAATTTGCTCTATAAAATGTGCATTCATCTGTTGGGTAACTCATATTCATTGACTATATTTATTGATTACTGGCATTGAACATTTCGATAATTAAATATTCATGATAATTAACACAGCAATCGGACATCGCCGAATTGACTGTAATTATTGTTTCACACGTGAATATTTCTTCAACACTGAATAAATATTTCATGTTTCCCCTTTGAGGTTTTTCTTTTCTTTTCTTTTCTTTCTTTCTTTTTCTCGGTTTGGAGGTTTAATGACCACCGTGAGCAACTCAATGGACTATAAGTAGTTGCCCGTCCCTAATTTAGGTCTTCTGGTTCCAGGAAGGGAGAGAGCCAGTGTCGTAAGACAAAAACAACATCCATGCCTCACTTGGATTCGACCCCGGACTTATAACGGGCGAATGGTCAGCGTTTAGACCTCTGCGCCACCGGAGCGACCCTTGGTGGTTTCTTTTCTATCTATTTAGTTTTAATCGGCGTTTGCCTTTTTTTCGTGACGCTATGTTCTGTAAGGTCAAAAACTGACTTGTTGCCGGCCGCGAGGAACATGTGATTCTTTGGAGGGCTGAAAACTGCCATGAGCAACTTGGAGAGTTATAAGCACTCGCCAGTCTATAATTTAGGTCCACTGGCTCTAGGAAAGGGAGAGAAGCAGCGCCGTAGGACAGGCGCTCCAACTGTGCCTTATAGGGTCTCGAACAGGAGTCTATCTCGGACGAATGTTAGCGCCTCAGCCCACTTGGTCAGCATACAATTGAAACTGCTATTGGAAGTATGAAGTATAAAACTATGGCATCATATCTCTTGATCTGGCGCTCTTTGGCCAAATCTGGCCCTTGCGTCATTAAAATCAACTAACTAATTAACATATAACTTGATTTTCATATGCAATTGAGCTGTTGCTTCTTAAGCGAGGCACATGACAAAAAGTGTTTTTTTTTATTGAAGGTGGTTTACAAATTCAGTGACAGGATAAACAGACATAGTTGTGCAGTATTGTCAGGCAGACATAGGCAGTATATTCATTTTACATCAACGATGTACGTAGCCAACATGGTATACAGTATGTCAAGTGATCAAGTTACAGAGAGAGAGAGAGCCAGTTTTGATCAAGTAACACATTCAGAGCCAGTGCCGAAAGGCAAACATGCCGCCCCGGTGGCGCAGTGGTCTAAGCGATGGCCTCTGATCATTTGTCCGAACGGGGTCCGGGTTCGAATCCCGGTGAGGCATGGATGTTGTGTTTGTCTTACGGCACTTGCTCTCTCCCTTCCCTGGAACCAGTGACCCTAAATTAGGGACGGGCGACTGCTTATAGCCCATTGAGTTGCTCACGGTGGTCGTTAAACCTCCAATTAAAAAAAAAGACAAACATCCATGCCTTACTCGGGATTCGAACCCAGACCCCTCCCAGGGCGAATGGACACAAGCCATCGCTTAGATCACTGCGCCACCGGGGTGGCACAAAAAGTGTTGCATAAAATCTTAGCGCATTATGAATTTAGAATTCCATATGACACATAATAAAAAAGTAGGAAAAGAAGATATTTTATATATCGTTCATGGGAATGTTGGTTTGAGCGAGCTGTGCTGTTGATTCATAAGCAAAGAAGAAATGCACCAGAAAACTACTTTATCTAACTCGCTGGTTATTAGGACCAGCGAGAGTCAGACAAAGCTGGCCCTAATGCTAAAGGACGTCCTTATAACTAAGATAATTTGTGGAAAGGTTCACTTTTATCCTTGAATTTCGGCAAAGTTATTGTAAAGAAGTAAATTTTTTTAAATATTATTTTGCTTTTTAAGCATGAGAGGTATTTGCGTTTTAAGACGCAAGCAAAACCTTGTGAAAGAGAAAATCGGACAAAGAACAGATACATTAGCTTGAGAATATATTTATATATTTTATGAAGTTTTTATAGCGACGCCTTTTGATTGTTACTGTAAAACTAAATTACAGGTGAGTGAATGAGTTTTATAGTACAAAAGCCATTAGTGGCCATAGGATACCATACTGAGAATGGACCTATGAAAAATAAAAAGAAAGGAGAGAGTGAGTAAGTTACTTAGTTATGCAGTTGTGAGATGATTAAACAACTAAAGGCTACCCTCCGTTGATTTCGACGAATTTATTGCGTGCACCTTTCATTCGGACACAACACGGTTTCGTCAAGATTAGAGAAATGCTTTTCGTTTTATGCACGCTAGGCTATTCTTATCAATACTCCTTTATTCACATACATACAGTGCATATGAGTAACTTGAAACTACGAGATTTCTCAACACATTTGACAAAATAGCCTCTTACTACCAGGAAAAATAATGCGACAAACATCTGCGAAAATTAAGTTGCCATGCCAAGTTTATAGCGAAAAAAGGCATGTCGTTTCAAAGATAAAAAAATTATTCTGGTTAGTTTACAAGATTCCAGAGTTGCATGGAACTTTTTAAAAAATCCCAAACCAACGGACACACGATATTCACACCTGACATCATGCTAAGTACGAGGTAGTTTGCCTTAGATGCACAATCTTGATAAGAAGAATCCCATCACAATACAAATTCAAATTCAAGGGCTGAATTTAAAGATTTTATTGTATATACATGTATTAGAACTTTCAGGTTTCCCTAGAACCCATCGTTTATGTATCTGACGATGGGTTCTAGGGAAACCTGAAAGTTCTAATACATGTATATACAATAAAATCTTTAAATTCAGCCCTTGAATTTGAATTTGTATTGTGATGTGATTCTTCTTATCAAGATCGTGCATCTAAGACAAACTACCTCGATTACTTTTGACTATCTCTGCACGAATTTAAATCTTCTAATACGAAATTACAAGTTGTACAACTTCAATGCAAAGGCAGATTTAGAAACCAGAAGGAATTTGAAAATCTTGCGCATTCCTTGTTCGTGGATTACGGCAGTAGCCCGCAGGAACGCTAACTACTACTACTCCTTGGCATTACAGTCCATTTAGAACCTGAGCCTATCTCAAGATAACCCTCCATTCTTCACGATTCTGTGCCTTGTTCCTCAGGTTCTTTATTCTATCTTTCTTTAAATCATCCTCCACATCATCAAGTCATCTTCTTCTTTGTCGTCCTCTGGGCCTATATCCACTCGGTCCATACATGAAGACCTTTTTGCTGTTCTGTCATCTTTCATTCGATGAACATGTTCCAGTCATGCCAGTCTTCTCACCTTTAGTTCAGTAATAATATTCATTTCATTTTATTTCTCCATTATTTCTTTGTTGTTCCTCACTCTCCAAAGCCCGTTCTCATTAACTGGGCTAAATATCTTTCTTAATACCTTTCATTCCCAAATTTGTAATCTGTTTTGATTTTTCTGGATCATTGTCCATGTTTCACAACACAGTTTGATAACTAGGAACAGTACTCGAATTAATTAGTAAATAGTAACATTGTACTAGTGATCCGATTTATTGGCGTAGGAAGTAGACACATTAGCGTTTCCAAGCTTTTGCACATCAACCAGATGGCTTTTTCAAGGAAGTTAGACAGAAACTGAACTGAAAAAGCCATCTGGTTGATGTGCGAAAGCTTGGAAACGCTAGTGTGTCTACTTCCTACGCCAATAAATCGGATCACTAGTACAGTGTTACTATTTACTAATTAATTCGGGTACTGTTCCTCGTTATCAAACTGTAATAGTTTCTATTTGCTGCAGCTATTCTATAAGGAATTTCAAATGACACAATATTACTTTCTGTTATTACTGAACCCAAATATGTGAACTGCTGTACCCGCTCAAAAGTTTCTTCATCGACAGTGAAATATTGGATGTTTTCGAATTTTCGTTTATCTCTGGCATCAATTAGGTATTTAATATTAAACTCGTAGCATTTCTTCATTATAGTTCGTACTGTAAAAACCTGGTCTCTTGTTGGTCTCCCATACCTATAGCAACATTGATAGTCATCCAGCAATTCTTCTATGACAGGCTGCGATCTACCTGCCAACATCCCTGCAAATATTTTATAAATCACTGCCAACAGGCAGGAACGGTAACGTATAACGTTTTTCTGGTGGTGGAATTCAAAGTCACGTATTCCTACTCCGGAAGCGACTGTTTTTCCGACTGAACCACGCCGATAAGGCTTATTACTGCAACTTGGCCGATTTGACTCAAACTTCGGGACAGTAGTACGTCATCTACATCACGTCACATAGTAAGGTAAATCATCCACTCAAACGCTTGCGAGTTCGGTTCTTCGGTGTCACATAAAACAGACCGAATGAAGGTGGTAATCGGGATTTGTAGGCGCAGTAATGATTGAATAGTCCCAGAGAATCTTCAGCAATGAGAACGATATTTCGATCTTGTAAGTATAATCCAACCAGTTGAAGGAAAACCGCAGGCCTCATTGTTGGACGAAGACAATGGGTCTTCTTTAGTTGGACGGATCGTTCGTCCGAGTGTACTGGGATTCGAGTCTCTTCGTGGTTGGTGTGTTTTGTCTTATGGCACTGGCCGAAACATGGCCGGGGCATGGTCCATGGGTCAGCTGGGACCATGTGTCGTTGTAAGCAGTCATCCGCTGAAGAACGTACATTGGAGAAATACCAGTCAATTTGGTGTGTGGAACGTAACATCACACACATTTATTTTTCGAAACGCTGAAAGAACTTTAACAGCAAAGTCAGTCTCGAAGTTCGGGCGCCAATATAACGAAGTAAATTTCTTCGCCATTTTTGTCCACGCCGGGCATCGAACCCGGGTCCCCTCATTTCGGAATAAGTCGCTCTCCCAACTGAGCTACGTGGACGTATTCTCTCGCTGCTATCTGCCTTTATCTCATGTGCGTCCTGCGGTACAGGCACGTCACATAGCCATATGTCGAAAGCATTGAAAAGTCTAAAAACTTCTCAGATATAAAATAATTTCAAATTAAAACACTCGTCTTATCAACGAAACACATTTTACCGTCATAAAATCTTCAGAACCCAATCCGTAAAAAATTCTTATGACTTATAGATTATACCATTCTCTGTGTATTCGGAGGGACAAATTGGTTGCTGGAAAAGAAATGGAGCTTCAACTATGAGAATTTAAATAATGCCCAAGTTTCTACTTCAGTTAAAGTTTACGAATTGAATTGATCAATCTGGGACTAACGAATATTTTCAGCATGCGTAAGTTGCGATAGGACGGAAGAAGCAAAAAAGAATGCGGGCGATGGTGAAAATTGAATTTTGACTGTTTGTGTGTTTGTGTCTGTGGAACTTGCTGACCAATGGAGGTCCACTGAAGTGAGACCAGAATTTGAGTCCCTGAACTGAGGTCGGGTGGAGGGTAGCGCAGGCTGCTATCGTCCCCAAGGGGAGGAAATGTTCACAAATAAAGCCCTCTCTTTCACAACCTCGACAAACTCCACAGCACACAGAATTCCACCATTTATCCCACTAAATTCTGCCGTCCCTGATGCTTGAGCTCAGAGGGGATCAGTCAACAGTTAAGAAGAATTTCTTATCATTGCTATTGATTGCTATTCGGAGGTTTTGGGGGAAAAAAATCTGTTTCTTTCTATTCGCTTCTTTTTTTTTTTTTTTTTATTTATTCGACATTAGAAATAAGAACATTTCTTCAACAAGTTTAGTTGTTGCAACAGAAATTAAATTTTGAAAGAAAAAGATATCTGGCAAGGTTATTATCCCTGAGGTAAAGAGTGCTGAGTGGTTGCCGGAAGTTTCACACTCTTCGAGAGGAGACCTTACACTCCCTTCGAGAAAAAATCCTAGGCTTGTGTACAGGTTAACTCAGCTGAAAACAATAATTTATTGAAAAATGAACTTTTCTTGTTATCACTTCTAAGAGATTTTTCAACGAAATGTCTTTCTTTCTCGGAATGCATTTGCCACTATTGAATGTTGAACAGGCTTTAAATGAGTAGCAGCAGTACTGAACAAAAGTTTTTTTTTTTTTTTTTTTTTTTTTTTTTTTACTATACACAGTGCGGCAATTACGTAATTAGACTGAATAAAAAAAATTGGAAAAACAGAAAAACTTACGTGAATATACACAGTCGAGTCACATTATTGTGACCAACTCCTACTTTTGACGTCAACAGCGAGTCAAAAAAAAAAAAAAAAAAAAAAAGAGGGTACATAAGGTGTGCGTAGGCATTCTAAAAACATATCACTCGTTGCTGTCATGAAAAAAAGGAGCTATTTATCAGATTTGCAAAAAGGAATAATTATCGGCTTTCGGGTCAAATGTGGCAGTATTTCTGAAATAGCACAGTTTGTGAACTGTTCCCGTGCTGCTGTGGTTAAAGTGTATCGTTATTGGAGAAATGGCATGATTGCGAATAAGCGACGTGAAAACTGCGGAGCACCACGTTCCATTGATGTGAGAGGTGCACGTCGGCTTCGAAGGTGCGTGAGGGCCGATCGACACGCTAAAATGGAGCAAATCTCTGGCCTAATGAACCAAGGGGCTACCGGAAGTGTGTCTAAAACTACAGTTCAGCGAACCCTGCTGAGTATAGAGCTCCGATGCAGACGGATGGTCATGCACCTATGCTGACGAAGGCGCATCGGCTGAAAAGGCGTGCATTTGCACAACAGCATCGGAATTGGACCTCCGCTGGTTGGTAAAAGATTGTCTTCTCCGATGAGTCACGTTTTCTGCTTCATCGAACGGATGGACGTTGGCGCATAAGGCGAGAAACATCGGAGAACAAACATTCTTCAAACACTGCTAGCAGAACATAAGCTGATGGGGGAAGCGTTGTGGAGTAGGGAATGTTTTCGCGGCATTCTCTGGGTCCACTCATACCTGTGGAAAGCAGTATGGACCGAACTCGTTATGAATCCATTCTTGCAGACCACGTACACCCATACATACTGATTGTCTTACCTGGGTCCGGATGAGATTTTCCAGAACGACAATGCGACGTGTCACACAGCTGGAAATAGCCGAGAGTGGTTGGAAGAGCACGATGAAGACTTCAAAGTACTTCCCTGGCCCATTAATTTGCCAGACTTAAACCCAATTGAGCATCTGTAGGACCACCTCGATCGTGTTGATTGCTTTATGGATCCTCCACCACGCACCCTCCAACAGGTGTCAGATGCACTGCAGTCAGCATGGCTCCAAAAACTTGTGAACACCTTTCAGCACCTTATTGAGTCAATCCCAGCCCGTCAGCTACTTCCGCGCTGCACACGGCGGTTGCTCTGGATATTAGCTGGTGGTCACAATAATGTGACTCGACCGTGCATTTTATTCGAAGCATGTTCTTCCTGCGTTAATACAAGAAGTAGCACGTTCAGCCAACGAAAGGAAGGACTTGCAGAGGTCATCTTTTGGTATGGAGTGACGAGCTGATCTCATAGTTCTTTGTATATCTTATGTTTTGAAAAGCTTTTCCTTTTTAAGTCAGCTTTAGTTTAGGGAATAGAAAGCAGTCACACGGTGACAAATATGGAGAGTAGGGAGGGATGGTGGAGTACGCACACTTGTTTTCGCGCCAGGAATTGATGTACACTGATTGCTCTGTGCGCGGGTGCCTTACCGTGCGGAAAGAACCATCACTCGTTTTTGTACTCAGGCCTGACACGAACAATCAATCCTTTCCCACGGTCGTTCCAATGCTTTCCAGGTACAACTATCATTGGTAAGCATTGTCAGTGGCAGTTGTACCTTCAGAAATGAACTCGTGATGCAAAATTCGCTTGCTGTCGTAAAAGCGCACAAGAACTGTCTTGATTTTGGACTTATGTAACCTGATCTACTTCCTTAGGTTGACTGAAGCGACTTCCACTAAGGCGTCGTTTCAGGAGCATAACGTAAACACAATGTCTGGTCCCCTGACACAATGCTTTGGAGAAAAATTTGCATTGTTTCAGCAGTCTCCAAAATGTGTTTTGCGTACTCCAATCGTGCATGTTTCTGGTCGTCTGGCAAAGCATGCGGAATAAAACGAGCACAGACTCCTCACCCCAATCTTGCACTAAAATTTCAGGAATCATCTCCTTATTAACACCGAGCTGACATTCCAGCATCATCAAGGTCACATAACGATCACTTTTTATCCCTTCGCGAACTTTCTCAATGAGTTCAGACTGAAATCCGGCGTTCTGGTTTTTCGTCATTTTCCAAATCTTCCCGCCCATCTTTAAAGCTTGAATATCATCGGAATATTTGTGCACGAGACAGACAATTAGCCACAAGCATATCACGCAACAATTCAACTGTCTCAGACGCAGTTTTACGATTTCGAGACATAACTGGATATTTGCTCTCTGCTCCATGACAGAGTTGTGACAATGTTCTTTCCCCGAATGACGTCATGCACAGCGTAAATAATCATATGCACAATTCTCACGCAAATGCTGTTGCCATCGCATTGATGATAAATGATTTATCAGAAAACCATGCCTCCTGGTCCGTGTGTTTTACCGGAATTAAAAAGAAAATCAATCTCATTACTTAACTGTCTCACTGTATACGTTAATTAAACTTTTTCGTTTAACGCCCAATTCAACTACTCAGTAGTCGAAGTCTAGAATCTGTCCCGACTGTCCTTGGGAAAGGGGGTGGGTGGGAGATGGGGATGCGGAGCCCTCTGAAGGAGAAATGAGCACTTTCCGGAAAATTGACATCGCTATGAAAAATTGAACTTTTATTTTTAGTGGATTATTAAAATTTTTTAACATTTCATAGTAATTTTCACAGCACTCTTTTATGCTCGCCGGGCCGGTGGTCGAGTGGTATGAAGCGCTGATTTCCGAGCATGCGTAGGAGAAGTGTCAGGGCTCGAGTCCCTCTAAAATAAGAGTTCAATTATTGCGGTTGCATGGGTGGTGTGATTTCCTCACGGCCATTGCTTTCTATTGTCTCTGGAAGCAGCAGACACGAATTAGGAACGGGATACTACCTATAGCCCATAGGTGGCCACAGACACACACGTTTGATTTTCACGCCAGCAAATAGGGAAGTTTTGTGCATGAGGCGGCATGTAGCGTGTAGTGAAGAGGATTTCAGGTAGGCGTTGACGAACTTCACTCCTGTTTTACTCCACGCTACATGCCGTCTCAGGCACAAAACTCCCCTACTTGCTGACGTGACACTCAAGCGTCTGTGTCTGTGGTCGCCTTGCGAGTTTCTAGTGGTGGTTGGTAGCTCTTTAATCGGCTGCAACGAATTAACTCGGGGTTAACAAAATGGGCTGAAATGTGTTTGAATGAATATATTCGCTGTTTAAGAAGTGAGCCGCACGCGGCTGGAACAAGTGAACTTGCGCATCGGAAATTGTTGCTGGCCAACTTAGCTTTGTTATTCAAAGATGTTATTTAGAGTGATGATTGACGCTAAATCCTTTCTGACTGATTACCGACTATAACAATGGCGACGAACTAAAGAAAGGAAGGAGAAGATGTTTGAGTTACTTGTTTCCACTCAGTGGCATGATGCAAGAAGGCTAGTCCTTCCCCATTGGAACAGAGAATACGGGCTAGAAGGGAGTGCTTATCACCTGTACTCAGGTCTACTGTTTCATTAACACAAACCTGACACAAAACACTGTGAATGTGTGTTGGATTTTTGCCACGTAAAGTTTCTGTCTTGATGTAGAGCCGTTGATCTTTACGCGTCACAGTACCTGACGCGTCTGCACGGGCCATTTCTTTCCCTCGTCAATCCACAACGCCACGAACTACTGGAGTAATGAGGCTACGTGCCGATTCCTCAAGTCCAACACTACAACTGACGCAAACATCGTTGAGATTACATCATCAACTCGGCGGCATTGCCACATTGTGCATTTTGTAGTTTCATATGGTTTCCACAAAGGATTTTGTAAAATCGTTTTGCCTAGGCATGAGACCTACATAGCCGTGAGCATCCATATGCTTATGCCTATGGTGCTGGTGTACCTTTTTCGTGATACCAGTGGTTCCCTAGGGACGGGCGACTTTTTATAGCCTCACGTGCTATTGGCGTAGTTGAACCCTGAAATTAAAAAACAGTCTTTTATGATTTCTTTTTGGGAGAAGGGAGTATATGACCACCACGAGCAACTCTGAGACTTGTAGGTAGTTTTTTGTCTCTACTTTGGGGTCACTGGTTCCAGAAACGAAAAAGAGCCACCGCCGTAGAACAACCACAACGCCTAAACCCTGATTCGGCCGCCCCGGTGGCGCAGTGGTCTAAACGATGGCCTCTGATTATTCGTCCGAAAGGGGTACGGGTTCGAATCCCGGTCAGGCATAGATGTTGTGTTTGTCTTACGGCACTGGCTCTCTCCCTTCCTTGGAGCGAGTGACCCTAAATTAGGGACGGGCGACTGCTTATAGCCCATTGAGTTGCTCACGGTGGTCTTTAAACCTCCAATTAAAAAAAAAACTAAAAAACAATCCCTATTCGGGACTCAGCCAAGGCCGGCTTGAAGGGTGGAGGCCGTGACAATAGAGAGATGAATCCCGCATTGTGTTGTCACTCTCACGTTGCATGGCATTATACGTAGGTGTCGTTTTTAATGTCAAACATGACAGCGTTAGAAACCAATCAGAAGCTTCGGTTTTCGCGTGACGTCACTAAAGATGGGCATTCTAACGATCATGGCCTTCAACTTCCTAGACGGCCGTGGCTGAGCTTGGACGACTTTTCGGTTTTGAAGATTTTCTGGCGAAGGTATTTTATCCGGAAGTTTTTTAGCTAAATATGTTATGAGCATACCGGCATTTCAAAATTTCCATTTCGAGCTCTAATTACAGTATTACAGGCATAATGTGTCGTACTCCCCTTTTACGACACTCGCGATTTGGGTTCATCTTTGATGGTCTAAATCGTTAAACAACTACCAGAAGTGTTTCACACCACAGAAGTATGCAACGCGTTCTTTTGCGAAACCATATAGAATTGTCGGATTTTTTTTTTTTTAAATTGGCTGTTTGTGAACTTAAACGACGATTGCTACCACCAGAGTTCGAATTATTTGTTAGCCAGTTGGCCTGAAATCAATAAAAATTGAGCCTGGCCATCAAAATAAGGGATGACTATGATCCGATGGACTAATAGTTTTTCTCAGATAATGGGTACCATCATTTGGATAAAACGCTAAATAATTTTTGAGACATTTTTCAGGCACTGAAATTACAAACGGAAAGCTGCCATTTGTCATCTGAAGCAGAATCTACACCTTTTTCTGATGAACTGCTGAAATCCATGACGTCAAGGACATTCATTTGTGCTGCAGGACAGGAGAATTATAAGATGTGTTCTGCTGTCTAAAAAAAAAAAAAAAGAAAGAAAGAGATCAAGAGAGTATTCTGGTACTCTTTCTAGATAATTTATGCTATGCGTCTTCCGCATGTCAAGTTCTTTACTGGTATGAAATAAAACGAGTGACTCGAGAGTATACATTTAATTACGCACAACACATCGCATTTATTCGCCTCACTTACGACCACACCGAGGCACAGTTCGGTACATACTAAGTGGAATTAAATCATAACAACAAACAATGAGGTTTACTAATTGCTGACATTCAGAGGTACTTAGGGAGGTGGATTAATGAATGTTATTGACGCAAAAGAAGATATCTCAGTCATAAGAGCAAATATTTACCAAGCTTTGACGGCGGCAATATTTTGACTGTTTAGTTTTTCAAAAAACAATATTTATTTTTATTATTATTATTATATATTATTCAGATTTAGACGAACGTAAGAAACGACGCTGACACAGATGAAATGTG
Organism: Macrothele yani; assembly: GCA_039090855.1. Classification (NCBI taxonomy): domain Eukaryota; kingdom Metazoa; phylum Arthropoda; class Arachnida; order Araneae; family Macrothelidae; genus Macrothele; species Macrothele yani. The sequence continues at coordinate 121,244,130 of CM077003.1, forward strand.
ATGTCGCTACAGGAGCCCATCTGTGCATTCGCAAGCTAAAATGTGACCTCAAGATAGAAAGAAAAGCTGCATCAGATCAGATGTAGAGGATTTTAGGAAGGGAGTGTCTGACCTCAGGTCTTAAACAACCCTTAGAAACAGGAAGCTAGGAGATTTGGGCTAGAGTGCCCGATAGGAAAGTGACACGGAAGCGAAATAGAAAGGGGGAGACGCCCTTATTTATTACCGGGGGCCAGTACCCGGGGCCTGACGGCTTAACGTGCCCATCCGACGCACGGCTGATATTTAGTGGTTCGAGCGTTCGTACCTGCCTGGGATCGAACCCGAGGTCTTCTTCGTGGCAATCACGAACTTTGACCACTAGGCCACCCGCGGCCCGAAAAGCTGCATCGGAAGTGTGTTAGCGATTAGTAACCTCCGGTCTAGTATGTCAACAGGTTACACCTCATCGTGTTATACATCATTTCAAAGCTATCATCAATAGCAAGAACCCCCCCCCCCAGGGGTCCAGAGGGAGCTAAATTTCGCTACGACGCACACTTTACTACTGCCGGGAAAGATGCCTTATTGTAAAGGCTGTAATTACATTTAGCATCAGGTTCTTGTGTAACGTACCAGGAGATGTGACGTACCTGCCAGAAGGACGCACACGACAAAAAGGCAGATAGGAATCAGAATAAAATGTCCGCGTAGCTCAATTGGTAGAGCAACTTATTCCGGAATGAGTGGACCCGGGTTCGAACCCCGGCGCGGATAAAAATGACGGAGAAATTTACTTCGTTATAATGGCGCCCGAACTACCCGGGATGACCCGACCGTTCAAAATCTCGCAATGGTGTGATGTTCTTTCCACACCGCGAGATAGGAAAAATCAGAGAATCCCTTCTCCAGTGCTTCGAAAAATAAATGTGTGTGACGTTGCATTCCACACACCAGATTGACTGGGAGTTCTCAAGTGCACGTTCTACAGTGGTTGTCTGCCTGCAGCGATTCATGGTCACGGCTGATCCGTGGGCCATGCCCCCGGCCCTCTTTCGGGGGGAGATGTGACGTACCTGCCAGCAGGACGCACATGACATAAAGGCAGATAGGAATCAGAATACATGTCTGCGTAGCTCAGTTGGTAGAGCTGCTTGTTCCGGAATAAGCGTACTCGGGTTCGAATCCCGGCGTAGACCAAAAATGACGGAGAAATTTACTTCGTTATAATGGCGCCCGAACTATCCGGATGACCCGACCGTTCACAATCTCGCAATGGTGTGACGTTATTTCCACACCGCGAGATAGGAAAAATAAGAGCAGCACTTCGAAAAGAAAAAAATAAGTAAAAATAAGGGGAGATGATGTAACGTACCAGGAGATGTGACGTACCTGCCAGAAGGACGCACACGACAAAAAGGCAGATAGGAATCAGAATAAAATGTCCGCGTAGCTCAATTGGTAGAGCAACTTGTTCCGGAATGAGTGGACCCGGGTTCGAACCCCGGCGCGGATAAAAATGACGGAGAAATTCACTTCGTTTTACTTGTAATTTACATAGATTGCAATGAGATATTGTGACGTCTATGTATAGCGTGATGAAGTAATGTTCAGCGACAGCTTAGTAAAATACAGGGTGTTTTAGAATAATTGGACACATTACAAAATTATGTACAAAAAAGCCTATGAGCATTGTCTGTTTTTCTATGTCACGTATTACTAACACGGTTTCTATATTTTTGTTTTGCAGAATTGTATCAGGTATTGTGAATCGTCACAACTGTAGTATATGGGGCAGTGAACCGCCTCATGCTGCTATTGAACTGGAACGTGATTCTCCAAAAGTTAATGTGGGGTGCGCCCTATCAAAAAGAGAAGTGATTGGCCCTTTCTTCTTCTGCAAAAAACCCATAAATGGTGACATTTACTTGGATATGCTAGAAAATTTCGCTATACCCCAGATCAAAAGATATGACAACGTCGTTTTCCAATAAGACGGCGCGCCTCCGCATTGGTGAACGTGTGTACGTAAGAACCTAAATGAGTATTTCCCCAAAAGATGAATTGGGCGTGGTGGTCCCATTCCGTGGCCCCCTCTCACTCTCCAGATTTAACTCCATTGGATTATTTCATGTGGGGTTATGTGAAGAATCGTGTCTATCAGACGCCTTGTACTGATTTGCAGGAACTGAAGAAGTTTATCACAGCTGCTATTAATTCCATAACTCCTCAGATGCTTGCCAATACATGGTATGAAATCGAGTATTGCTTGGACGTACTACGAGCAACCAAGGGATCTCACGTCGAAATTTATTAACTTGTGTAGTTGCATTGTAAGTTAGTACAGTCAGTTTCTTCCTATCTGTTTAATGTTTTGTTTTATAAAATTTTGTAATGTGTCCAATAATTCTCGGACACCCTGTATATTGTTGAGTAAAGATTAAATTAAATATTCTTGTGTCATTTCATGGAACAACATGCGCCATGATCAGATTTAAACGATGATTTAGACAATGACGCGCCGTTACCTATTTCCGTTGCATCGAAAATGTTTACTTGGGATTTACGTTACTGCTGTTGGGAAGGATGCATAGCACTAGCGCTGTAGCTACTGGGAGGGCAGAGAGGGCTGTTGCCCTCCCAGAATTGTCATTCCAGGGACATAAATTGATACTCTGGGGATGTAAAAAATCGAAATTGTAACTAACGAAGAGTGTTTTACTCTTCAGAATTTTCTTTTAATGACTTCGGTTAGTCTCATACTGCGCTGGCTTGTTTTTGTTCTACATTTCTATGCAGTTAACCAGAGTACAGAGTAACATACCCTATGACGTGTGAACATCTCATATCCATGAAGGTAATTTTCCAATACAGTGAATGGAGGCATATAAAACAATATGCCGATTTGCCGAACCTCCATGACCTTTCCGAACATGTTGGGATGAAGAGCTAGTTAATCATTTGTGCTCTGTTGCAGAAAGTTCTCTGAGCGTTTAACTATGAATTGAAATTTTTGCAAGCCCTACCCCTAAAGCTTCTTTCCCTTGTAACGTTCACTATCTTATACTCATTCGTTCTGCGCTGGTTTGTTTGTATTCTACATTTCTGTGGAGTGTTCTGTTGTCGGCGTTCATATAACGTTTACGCTTTAATTGGTATTTACAACCTGTGGTTCTTGGGGATTTACCTAAATTTTCCAGTTTTAATAAAATTATGTCAAGAACCTGAAGTGCGATTTTTGAACGAACGTAATACTTTCCTATAACGGCATTATGTGAGAAAGTAAAAACCACGTATTATTTAAGTAGAACTTGAAGGGGTGTAATTTTGAACTCGAAGGGGCGCAATTCGAGCTCGAAGGGGTGTAATTCGAACTCAAAGGGGTGTAATTCGAACTCGAAGGGGCGCAATTCGAACTCGAAGGGGTGTAATTCGAACTCGAAGGGGTGTAATTTCAAGTCTTGCCCTCCCAGATAAGAAAAACTTGCTACGGTCCTGCATGCACCAAACATTTCCCTCACCGTACAGCACCGACATACCCCACTGCCTGATGCGTTTTTGCTGTATGTACAATTATGGTATCTCCCAGTGACCAGCATATCTCAATGTTTAACCTGACGCCGCTCTCAATGACCAGCTTCTGGCATATGCTGGTCCGCAGGTTATTTCCAAAATTCCATGACTGCTACAACTATCTGGAAGAAACATCTCTTTGAGTTTTCTTTCCTGGTCATGATTAGTAGTTTTGTTTATTTTTCAAAGTGTTTTAAAATTCGGAAGAGCACTTTAAATAAATCATGTTATGTCCCCCTGATGGCGTGACAAAGGGGAAGGAGCAGCGGGAAATCACATGTATTTTCCCTCAAGCCGTTTTATAAAGCATTTGTTCAGAAAAAGAAAGTCTTTGTTATTTCGAAAGTAAAAATATATTCGTGAGAACGTTTGACGAGACGAGAGCTCCCAGCAGTGAAAACTGTTTGACGTTCTTCCCGCTTTCGAAAGCTAGACACACTTTCGTGACCATTCTCTTTTACAAACAGAGAATGATATCCAACAAAGAGTGTCTTGTGTGTATGATTTTGTCTTTTGTGTTTTTAGCTGATGGCAGAAACTTTCATGCACCTTGAATTCTAACTTATTCATATGATCCAAAAAAAAAAAAAAAAAAATCAGCATTTTTTTTGCTTCCTAAAATCTTAAACGAATCGTAGTTTGGGAAGAGACATTTTCGAGTTTAATTTTCATGAAAAGTATTTTTTTCTCCCTCAGATAAACAGAACGAACCTTACACAAATAGTTATTTTCATTTTTTTCTGAGTTCGGGGACTTTGCTCATTTTGCTAAGTAATACTACATTTTTTGTCGTAGTGCAATAGATATGTTCATTCCATCAAATAATACTACAATTTTAATTTTGAGATTTATGCCATTTTTTAGATAAAATGCCATATAGTCTGAAAAACGACAATGCTCGGTATATCCAAGTTCACTGTTCTCACATGAGCATAAGAGAGAGGATGTACAGGGGTTTGACAAAATAATGTGAACACCTGGGAAATAGGCGATATGTCTTTATTGATAAGGTGTTGGACCCCCATTTGCATTTAATAAGCTTCCAACCTTCTTGGAATAGATTTATACAGCTTTTGAATCGTCTCCAGTGGAATGTTGTACCATTCGTCGATCAGAACATCAGCCAATTGCTTCAGAGATGTTGGAGGAGGGAATCTTCTTCTCACTCTGCTTTCATGAACTGCCCACAGCGGTTCGATGACATTCAAATCAGGTGATTGAGCTACCCATGGAACATGTTGACGTTCATTTTGGTGCTTTTCAAACCAAGACTGAACTGTTCTGGCTATGTGTATGGGCGAATTATCATCTTGAAAAATGGCATCATATTTGGGAAACAACGTATGGACCATAGGATTCACCAGATCACATAGAATGTCCAAGTACCCGCTTGAAGTAACACTACCACGTAGGGTAATGATAATATTAGCCGAATACCAAAATACGACCTCATGATCTCCCAAATAATCACAGATCAACTACCATGTTTAACACTTGCAACCAGACATTCCGAATTGTCCATTGGGTTCTCGATAGTTGTCCACCTTTTGGGGCCTACTGTTGGGAATAATGTACACGAGGACTCATCAGACCATTTCACACGTTTACGGTCATTAGTTGTCCAGGTTTTATACCCATGACATCACCTTTTTCGCACCGTGACGTTGGTTTCTGTGATTAAAGATTTAGGAATTGCAGCTCTACCGTGGATGTTCCCTTTGTGAAATTTTCTGCGGACTGTTTTTGTGGAAACAGGGTCTTCCAGGTGGATATTGAGTTCTGCTGTCACTTTTGCTGCAGTAGTTCTGTATTGTTTGGACACAATAATACATAACTACTGCAGAACTGTAATCCTTGTGAGACCCTGTTAAGTCTGTATTGTTTGGACACAGTCCTTGTGAGACCCTGTTAAGTCTGTATTGTTTGGACACAATCCTTGTGAGACCCTGTTAAGTCTGTATTGTTTGGACACAATCCTTGTGAGACCCTGTTAAGTCTGTATTGTTTGGACACAATCCTTGTGAGACCCTGTTAAGTCTGTATTGTGTGGACACAATCCTTGTGAGACCCTGTTAAGTCTGTATTGTTTGGACACAATTCTTGTTAGAGTTCGACGATCTCTCTCATTCAATCTCTGTTTTCACACACTACTCTTCTTCACCGCTGAAGTTTTGCCATGTTTTATGTACGAAGTCATAACCGTGGAGACAGTTGCTCTTAAAATATCAAACAACTTGGCGGTTACAGATAGAAACGCTTCAGCTAATCGGGCTCTCATGATTTGTCCTCTTTGGAGGTCTGATAGGTCACCAATTTCACCGACCACTCGTAACCAACTGCTGCTGAGCACAACTTGTACTCCACTGGCATACAACCTAGAGAATGTATACAAAGAAAAGATACACAAAATATAATCACAACATTTTTTTTGTAGCCTACACGAATGACATTAACCCGAATAATTATGGTATTCACATTATTTTGTCCAACTTCTATATATAATCCATTACTAAAAGTACTTAATGATTCATGAAAACAGCAGCGCTTCATCTGATTAATAAGTTAGTAAAATCATGCCATACATTGATTATAATACGCTTTCCAACATACCAGAAATCATTACTCAAGTTATGAGGATAATGGCTGTGGGATAAATCTGGCTCCTGTGTCCTGACCTTTCACCCCATTTCGACGATATTCAATTGAACTGGTTCAGTATACCTCCGGAACAACATACTAAAGTTTTGAAGCAATAGAAGCACTTTTAGTCGAGTTATGAGGATAATGGCTGTAGAATAAATCTTGCTCCTGTGTCCTGACCTTTGACCCCATTTTGATGATATTAAATAGAACCGGTTAAGTGTACATCTGGAACAACATGATAAAGGTCTGGCGCAATCGAAGCATTTTTACGAAAGTCATGACGCATAAGAGCGATGGAATGGATCCTGCTCCTATGTTCTGACCTTTGACCTCATTTCTCCCATTTTCAATAAAATTCGTCCCCAGGTGGTCCCCTACCACAAACTAAAATTTCATCGAAATCGAATTTTTTTACGCAAGTTATGACGCATAAGGGCTTGGAATGGATCCCACTCCTCTATCCTGACCTTTGAGCCCATTTTCCCCATTTTTAATAGAATTCATTATAAGGTGGTCCTCTACCACATACATTTAATTGAAATCGAAACATTTTTACGCACGTTATGAACTATAAGGGCAATGGAATGGATCCCACTTCTATATCCTGACCTTTGACCCAATTTCTCCCATTTCTAATAGAATTCCTTCCAAGGTGGTCTCCTACCACATACTAAAATATCATTGAGATAGAACCATTTTTGCACAAGTTATGACGCATAAGGGCAATGGAATTGATCCCGCTCTTATGTGGTAACCTTTGAGCCCATTTCATCCGTTTTCAATAGGGTTCGTCCCAGGTGGTCCCCTACGACATACTAAAATTTCATCGAAATCGAACCATTTTTACGCGAATTATCGTACGGACAGACAGACGGACAAAGCTGGAGCATATACGCTTCTTCAACATACGGCTGGAAAGCGTAAAAAGGATTATACATTTTCTTCACTTTTCACAGGGGTCAGCCTGAAGGTTCGATGTATATGCACATAGGTGTTGTTCTATAGAATGGTAGCACTTGTAAGAACGTGTTTTGTGTTTCATATTGATTCAGTAAATACAGTATTTTAAGAAAAGCACGAGTTTCTAATTGATATAAATATGACCTCTTATTTGCTTGAAATCCCTGCCTGCGGAGAAGAAATGGAATTTCTGCCATAAATGTTTTCTTCAGACAAAAATATGTATTTTCGGCTAACTGTGTTTGGCATTATTCGAAACTGCGAAAAGGCTCGTCTTCATATTTTCTTGCTTTTTGGTGGTACAGTTTACATAACAAAAGTAGGAACGGTGAACGTAATTGTAATTTATAATTTTCCCTGGAAAATCTATAGAGGATTTTCCAGATTTACGTAATAACTAATGCTGGTTTACTGTTTACCTCCATATTTAATTTGTTAGTTTATACTTCGCTTTCTATTATCACATATTTGGGCATCCTGTATGATCATCTATACAGCACAGAATCTATATACACCGAAGTGTCAAAAGTCATGTGATACGACCTCTTCTAGCCGTGCAGCAAATCGACGTGGCAACAATTCCATAAGTGGCCGGAAGACTTCTGGAGAGATGTTGAGCAATGCAGTCTGAACAGCCTCCCACAGTTCCCTGGTATTTGTAGGTGCAGGATCTTGGGTACTAATGGATCTTTCCACCACGTCCCATAAGTGCTCTGTTGGGTTCATGTCGGGCGAACGTGGTGGCCATACCATCCGTCGGAACTGTCCAAAATGCTCCTCGAACCAGTTTTGTACAACTTGAACCCGATGACATGGTGCATTGTCCTTCTGGAAAATCCCATCATTGTTGGGGTACGTGAAGTTTATAAAGGACTACGAATGGTCACCCAGTAGAGCAACAAAGCGATTATCGGTTAATGACGTGTTTACGAGGACTAAACACGTGCCATGTAGAGACACCCCATACATGTATGGAACCACCACCAGCTTGAACAGTACCTTGTTGACAGTTCGGGTCTATGGCCTCATGGGGTCTGCGCCACACCCGAACCCTACCATCAGCTCGGAAAAACTGGTAGCATGACTCATTGGACCACGCCACATGTTGCCAGACTTCCAAGGTGCAATTACCGTGTTCACGAGACCAGGTGAGGCGCTGTGTCCGATGTCGTGGTGTTAACAAAGGAACTCTGGTGGGTCTTCTGCTCCCATACCCCCATGGACGCTAAATTTCGCTGCCCTGACCTGATGTATATGCGTCTGGTACCTCCTGCATTGAATGAGGATGTTATTTGAGTCAGTGTCGCTTGTCTGTTAGCATGGGCAATCCTGGTCAGACGCCGCTGGTCACCGTGATTAAGCACACCTGGTTGGCCACTGCGCTGTCCACGGTGGGTGGTAATGCCTTCCATGAGGTATTCTCGGTGCACACGTGACACGGTGGATCTAGGAATGTTGAATGTTCGCAAAACCTCGGAAATTGAATGTCCCATCCGTCGGGCTTCCACTACTATGCCTCGTTCAAACTCCGATAATTGACGTCGGCTTGCCATAATCCTACTGGCGGTTGTTCAACCTGACTCACGAGATTACACTTCGCAACTGATGAAAATCGTCGCGTGCGTCGGAGCTTTTATACGGCAGCAGCACCAATTAAAAATATGCATGCTGCTATCCTATGACTTTTGGCACTTCAGTGTGTGTATGTCAGGAAACATTTTACATTGACTACACACTGTCTCTTCACGAATGGACTTTTGCGTACTATCGACATAAATTATGATGCATATGACGCAATCTGCGACATAAATTTTGTAAGCGAAAAAGGGCACCAGAAAGAGAGAGAGAGAGGGGGGAGGGAGACAGAAGGAGAGAAAAAGAGATAGACATAAAAAGAGAGAGAGAAATGGGAAAGAGAGATAAAGGGGAAAGACAGATGGAAAGATGAAAAAGGGTGACAAATGGAAGAGACAGATCAAAAGAAATATCGAAATATATGAAAAGGGAAAGTGGGCAACACATGCAAGAAAGAGATGGGGAGACAGAGAAGAAAAGTGGTATGGAAAACTGAGAGGGACAGAGTAAAAGAAGGCAGAAAGAAAGAGAAAAAGAGATGGACAGTATAGAGAGAGCGCAGAAGAAACAAGAGAGAGAGAAGGGAAAATTGAGAGGTAAGAACAAAAGAAGGAACTCAGATGGGCAACAAAAGAAATACAGTTAGAGAAACACAGTGCATTTATTCGTGTCAAAAGGGCTGTCGAAGTTGTCTGGAAAGTTTGTCAAGTACGCCCGACGTCGTTTAAGACATCAACTTACGTGTATTTTCTTAAAATAACCTTCTCTCTCGAAATACTTTCAAACCAAGTAGCTAATGATTGGATGCCGTACGAGAAGACTTATTGTTCTCACATAAACTGAGATTGTATCACAGCAATTTCCTTTTATAGAACTGCCTTCTAAACGATTTTCTTTTATAACATAAACATGTTCAATTGAGTGCACATTTCAAGGTACTAAACCAAGTATCGGTAATAGCTATTATTCAAAGCGCTATCGCGAAACCCTGCATTCAACACAGTGGATGTGCTTGAATAACTTAGTGAAAACTATATCGGATTTCAGAAAGAGTTGAGCTCTTTCTATTGAAAATATCCCTAGATCTAATCTCGACTTATGTTTGATTCAAACATCTGCTAAGTGAATGGTGTAGGCTTTTTCTTCTCACTTGTATAATTAAAATCATATATAGTCAAAGAAGAAGAAATTAATAGGCGTATAAAACTTGGATGGAGAGCATTTTTAAGAAAAACTACAATTTTCAAGGAAAATCTAACATTATGTCTTGAACGAAAAGTAATTTTCAAGAAAAATCTATCATTATGTCTAAAACGACTAATGCATCTTTCCAGTTCTTACTCCTGGATCAGAGACGTGGACGTTAGCTAAAAAAAAAAAAAAAAAACATACAGAGGCTGCTGACAACTGAAAAAGCTTGGAGAGATGCATGATTGGTGTAACCAAGAAAGGTAGGAAAAGAAACCCATGTATCAGAAAAAGATAGGAGTGGATGAGATCATGATCAAAGTGAACTCCCTGAAATGGTAATGGGCTAGACGCATTGCTAGAAGTGACCACTGCTAGACAGTTGAAATATTAGACTGGATTCTGAGGAACAGAAAATAACCCGAAAGAAGACCACGTGGGACATGGACCGATGAAATTCGAAAGCATGTTGGACGGACGTGAAAAGGAATTACTCATGACTATAATGAATATATATCGTTTCTTCTACTGAATTATAATGAATTCAGCTTCTTCTAAGCTAATGCTTCTTCTAATGCTTGTTGTTTGTTAATTATATCATGAATAAACTTTCCTGCTAGTAGTGTAGTAATAATAATGAACAAGCTTTTAACTGCTAGTAATGTTGTAGTAGTAATTAAGATGAATAAAGTCTTATGCTGGTTGTTAATAAAATCAACTGCTCTCTGACACATAAACAACAGCTCACTTCGTACAACAACAGCTCTCTCCGTACAACAACAGCTCTCTTCCACATAAACAAACGCTCTCTCTACGTATCGTTGAACGCGCCTATTTATACTGGTTACCACCACGTCATGACTTATACTCATTGCCAGATCTCATTCAGCGGGAGAAATAATATCTCGTTCAGTAAGAAGATAATTTACATAGTAAAATAAAATAACCAGAGATAGTAAAAATCAAAAGGAAAGTGAATCTAGAGTATACGTTACATGACATGGAGCTGTGGAAGAGACTTGGAGAGACCTTCATGCTGAAATGAATCGAGGATGTTTAGTAATGATAATGATCAGGGCTCGGATGTTGATGACGTAAAAATTCCTAAATGCCTATTAACAAGATGAAACAATGCCCTTAAAAATCTAAAAAAAATGCCCTTAAAATTTGAAGGAAAAATCTCTAAAACAGATGGCATTATATTTTTCAAAAATTATAAATTAAATAACTTCAATCTTAGACAATCCATTAACATAATTTTGTCGTTACTTAATAAAATGCAATATAAAGAGTCAGAAGAATAGAAAAAAGCAAGTAAATACCTTCCAAGTAGTACATAAAGGGTTTGGAATGTCAGCAACGGTACAACATAAGAAGCTTTGAATTTGAATTCTTTTGTTCACTACCCTCTCCCTCCGTTTCAAAAGTGGACACAACGTAGATTTTCTTTCACCAAAACTGGATAGCACTATAAACAGTGTCTTTAATAGAGTTGCCAGAATGAGCTACTTCTAAGGGTTCTCTGCTTCGGTCATCTGGAGATCCTGGATTTATGCGTTGCAATTTGAAAGCATAATACTTTTGAAAACTGAAATTTTTATTTAAGAAATGATAGAAAATGAAAAGAAATGACCTAAACAAAAATGTTCCAAAAATATATTTTTTAAATGTCCCCAAACCTCAAGTTATACTCTATAAACTCTATAAAATACTATAAAGGGAAATAAAAGACCTCAAAATGCAAAAATGCCAAAAAAAAAAAAAAAAATGAAAATTGCATCAAAGTTCAGACCCTGATGATGATATTCGAATGTTGCAAAATGAGAGCATATAGACGAGAGTGAAATTCAAAATCACCTTACTCTAGACTGCAAAGTGAATATCATATTTTACTTGTCTCTTTGCGCTAACAAATATTTTAGAAACTTTTGACAGTCTTATTTTTGTTGTTGTTGTTCATTATATTTTTTTTTTTGTTGTTCATATTTTTATTTTTTGTTACTCCAGTGGCGTAGCCAGAAATTTCTTAGGGGGGGGGGGGGGTCCATGGGTTTGGTTCATTGGTGAAAGCCTCGTATACACGTATATATCGCTTTAAATTCGGGCTCAGTCTCCCCCTCAAGGGAGGGGTTCAACTCCCCACCTCTGGCTACGCCACTGTGTTACTCTCACCCTCATGTTTCAGATGTTTATTAAAGGAATAAACAGAATAACATTGCTCCGTTTCTGCTACGGTTGTCAAACTTTGCCACAGACTATTCCTCGCAAGTGCAGTGTCACTTATTGGCTTAGCCAGAAATTTCTTAAGGGGAAGATTTAGTGTATCAGTGAAGGCCTCCCGGAAATAAATGCTGCAAGTGGGAATAAACACCAAATCTTCCAAAGTCAAAAAATGAAAAAAAAAATTACTAAAAAAACTTTTTTTTATATGCCTATATATCGCTTTAAATTCGTGCTCAGTACTCCCGAGGCCTCCTCCCCCTTGGTTACGCTAATGGTGACATTGCATTTTACAAAAACCGTAAGTTAGAAACGATGCAAAATTATTTTTTTTATAAAATCAGACGAACTAGGTGAAATGTGTTCCATATGTGAAAATAACCTAAAGAATAATATATTCTGTTCTGCTTGTCCTGTGAATGCCCAGTTGCGCATCCGATGTTAATTCTTTCGTGCGTTCTTGTTCATTTACCTTTATTCTCACGTATAATAAAATTTTCGAAGCCTCCGAAGGATTAGCATTTCCTAAATTTAAGGCTTTCCAATGTTCAAAGAATTAATGTGAAATTTCTTTTATTATTACCATAGCAATTTAACGATTTCCCATCGCATCTCGAATGAAAAAAAAATACTGCGAACTATATTCTGTAGTTGCAGAAATAGTTAGTGAAATACAAGTTGCATCACGCAAGGTCAAAAAAAATAATCTATTCTCTACGGGCATGAAAGCAATTAGTATGCTTGACAAAAAAAAAAAAAAGTATTTTCTATTCTTTTTATTTTCTGCAAAGTAATTGGTTGCATTCGTAAAAGATGTTCAAAAAATTGAAACATTGATTTGAAATATGGATGAATGAACATACTCGTAGAACACAGATTATTTTCATTTACTTCTCGTGATACAATGTGTATTTTACAAACTGTTACTGCGACGATGGAATATAGTCCGCACTATTATTATTATTATTATTTTTACGTGATGCGATTGAAAGTAGTTAAATTGCAATGGTATTTCAGTGTTCAAGGCGCTGGTGTGAAACTAGTTACAAATCAAATATTATTATTGCCATAGCGATTTAGCCATTTTCCATTGTATCCCAATAATAATAATAATAATAATAATAATAATAATAATAATAATAATAATAATAATAATAAAATAACTGGAAAAATGATAATATGATAAAAGAACGGGAAAAATGACTAAATATAGAGACCTGGCCATAGAAGTTACCCGATTATGGACTAAACACACAACAGTAGTCCCCATTGTCATCAGGACACTTGGAACAATGTTTAAAAAAGTTCATGAATCATTTTGAAAAATGGCATCTTTCTGATACACCACCTACAGAACTGCAGAAGACAGCTTTACTTGGGAAATGATATATTTTACGCCGATTCTTGACTGTTAACTAGGTCTCCGGTGGAAACTCGTATCAGCTCAACACTAGTCAATGATAATTTTGTTGTTTATTTTGTTTGTCACAGGCTGTGTTTCGTATAATTCGAATAAAGAAGATAATAATAATAATAATAATAATATATTACGTCGATACTTGACTGGTACCTAGGTCTCTGGTGGGGACTCGTATCAGCTCAACAAAACCAGTCAATTACATTTTTGTTGTTTATTTTTGTTTGTCATAGGCAGTGTTCCGTGTATATTTCGAATAAAAGAAATAATAATAATAATAATAATGCGGATTATATTCTGTAGGCGCAGTAAATACACGTTTTATCACGAAAGGTCAAAGAAAATAATCTGTGTTCTACAGGTATGGAAAGAATAGTATTTTTGAAAAAACAAAACTATTTTCTGTTTTATTTTATTTTCTGTGAAATAACTGGTTTTATTTATAAGAAGGATATCACCATTAAAAATGTTCAAAAGTGGAATATCGGTCTGAAATATGGATGAACAAATAGTATATATATGTTCTTTTCAGTAAAACTGATCTTAAAGAAAACGAACAGAGTAAAATCTTTTCGTACTTATTTTTTGGGGGAATAAAAGCTTCAATGTTTTCTGATAAAATGAAAACAGAGTCATTCAGTTGTTAGCGTTTTAATACCGTGATGACTAGTCACGACATCAGTTAGTCCAAATAATTTTAAAAAATGCATGCGAGTGATAAAGATTCGTTAATTATTGCGAAAAACCTGTTTTTCCGCTTTAATAAAAGCCCGATTGTAGGTAAAATAGCAAAAGAAAGAGAAAAAAAAAAAGTTCAGCTATCAGGAAAAAGAAAGAAAGAAACAGGAAATGAAACAGCCGCTAATGCTCGGAATGTAATCACTGGGAAGGGGTTCGATACCGAGCTCGGCAATCCCACGAAATTACAATATTCGATCTTAGCGGTGCGGCGAAACAGCCGACGGCGGCCTACCAACGACTTCGTCTTTTACCGGCGAAGTTTTAAGCCCCGAATTCGTTGTGTTCGCTCAGCGTCGTTACAACAAAGTCGTCTGCGGCCGCCGCCCGTGTGAAAAGCAGTCGCAAACTCCCGTGACAAATTCTTCTATTTCCCGACTTCGGTAATTAGTGGTTCCTTGAAGCGTCCCCAGGGATAAGTATTGAGAGTACTTTGGACGAAGTAAACCCGTGCCTAGATTGAATTCCAAGCATCTCGGGTTTACGAAGAAGGTCGTCCGTTAGGAAAGTGGTTTAAACACTGCCTCGTTACTTTGCACAAGGTAATAAGAACCCCCGATGAATGGGGACACTTTGTTGAAACCCGAGCTGATTTTTATTGGAATCGCGCCTATGCTTTTCGCGGAAAAATTGCTTCCCAGGGAAGTTCTGTAAAATACTATGCAATTCTTATTTTCCCAATCGTTTAAGATGTTTACAAATGCAAGTTGCATGATTAATAATTCTAAAAATGTGCGGTCCTATAGAAATAATAAAAATTATTGCAAGAAAAATTTTAATTTTTTGAGATTCTAAAGTAGGATTTCTTGTGAAAATTGCATCCGTTGTCTGCTTTCTTCCGAAGCTCAGAGTTTGAGTTTCAAATCTGAGTTGGAAATTCAGTTTAAAAAATATTTTTTAATTTTTTATTTTGCGTATTACAAGCTTTTTCAATAAAGTAATTTAGTAATTTTATTGCAAGATTGCCAAGAACTATTGCTTTGGAAAAATTCATCCCATTTTAGCAAATCTCACACATCGTTCAGTAAGTTGGACGAAGGAGTTTTCTTATTTCTCGTTAGTTCGATGAAGGAGTTTTTCTTATTTCTTGTCTTATTTCTCGTTATTAGAAATTGAAATTTCAAAAGATGGAGGACCTCGTCCTACGCACGATGGAGCCAAACTATCCTTTTGGATTGAGATACACCTATTTTCTTTATTAATTTCGAAGCAATTTGTTCGAATAACGTGACATTTCCTCTCTCTAGAAGCAGAAATCTATTTTACATTTCTTCACGAAAATTTAGGAACTGTAAAGTTCGTGTAAGTATGGCTTACAGAACACTACGTACAACCAGTTCTTCTTCATAATGGCCAAAGAAATCATTACTTACAGTCCATTTCCTTTATTCGGGCAATCTGCATAAAGACTGTTCATGCAGAAAGTTTCTACTCAAACAAGCTTAAATTAATCACACTGGTAGGAACAATCAAACAAACGTTATTGGGCAGAATAACAGCACTCATTACACAGCCTTCAAATAACTTCAACGCCGCTTCCACGATTATAGCATTATAACATCCACCACACCAATGAATTTGGAATACCGTCACGGCGTTTAGGCCGTTCCTTTAAGGGCCACAGATTCCAATGAAAGAGACTCTGTATATGTATGTGGGTTCTACATTTCGTAACCTAAAATGCCAAATATATGAACAAAAATACATTCTAAAACCAAATTCTTCTGCTACAGCATTATCCAAATTATACTCGGAAGATGATCATGAGCCACTATGGAACCTTACTACTATCATTTCGGCTTCAACAACACACTTTGCTACTTTATTCTCTGAAAGCTTATAGATTTACAAGTATGGACCTAAATGTCGCAATGACGACACACCTGTTTAGATACCCCTCCCTCCGAAATTTGTTTTAAAACGGGAACCATAACTTCAAGTTATTCAGAACTTTAATTGGTGTATCTACTTTATGTAAATTTGATTCTTTGTCATGCGTAGTGTATTTGTATCATGACATCTACATTCTGTATTTAAGTCACCCAACATTTCATTTCGATTGCTCAGTGTGTATGACCTGATGAAGGGACCGACGCGGTCACCGAAAGATCTTGTCCCTTTTTAATGTTTTTAATGTGCTTTTAACATCATTTTTTAATTATTAAATAGTTGTTTTACCTGAAAATCGTGCATGAGACGGCTTATTCTGTGACTTCACTTACTTAAGACGAAAACTTGACGACTTTATCCACCACATCTTTTTATGCTGCTGCTTCAGCATTATATCTCTTCCAGTTCTTATCGGTCACATGCATACGTCATACTCTCTGATCTCAAAAGTGTTGCAACCTCATTTCGCGAGAGAGAAGTTACGCAGTCGAGTTACATTATTGTGACCACCTCCTACTTTTGACATCAACAGCGCGTAGCCAATGAAAGAAGGCACGTGTCGTGAGCTGGCTTGAAGGGTATATGAGGTGTGCTGTAGGCAGAACCCGAACATGGCCATGGGGCCGCGGGAGGCCTTGTGGTCAGCGTTCGTGACTGCCATGGAGATAACCTCAGGTTCGATCCTGGGCAGGTACGAACGTTCGAACCACTAAATACCCGCCGTGCGTCGGATGGACACGTTAAGCCGTCGGACCCCGGGTACTGGCCCCCTGGTAATAAATAAGGGCGTCTTCCTCCCCATTTCTACCTCGCTTCCGTGTCACTTTCCTATCGGGCACTCTAGCCCAAATCTCCTAGCTTCCTATTTCTAAGGGTTGTTTTAGACCTGGGGCAAGACACTCCCTTCCTAAAATCCTCTACATTTGATAGATGATGATAGATATAGCCCGATCATGGTAACCTGGGCATAAGTCTACATGCCCTCCTCACACCATGTTTTTACTCGGTCACAGAAAGACACGCATATGTATGAAACTTTAAGGGTTATGTTTCAAAACCATATGCAAACAAAAGGGAGACAGTTTAAATAACAACATATAACGAATTAAATATCTAGATTTACTCCTTAATATTCATAATAGTATTTATTTAAAATAAACGCTACTTTTCTGCACCAATCAACGTGTCGCATTTTACGATAGTGCGCGTGGTAGCAGTAGATAGAAGGCGGAGTTCACAATCTGAAATGTTTAAAATGCCAAACTGAGTTAATTCAGATAAGTGCCTCAGAGATTTTATTAGTCCTCCTGATAGTTCGTCCAATCAAAGTGGAACTTTCAACAAAAAGAAATTTATAACATAACATTATGAAAATTGCAAATTTGGGCCCCCCCCCTGCAAACTGGAGGCCTTGGGCATATGCTCCGGATGCTCTTGTGATAATCAGGGCCGGGCTGTAGGCAGTCTGAAAACATATCACACGTTGCTGTCATGTATAAAAGGAGCGATTTATCAGATTTGCAAATAGAGATGAATATCGGCTATTGGGCCAAGGGTGGCAGTATTTCTGAAACAGCGCAGTTTGTGAACTGTTTGCGTGCTGCTGTGGTTAAAGTGTATCGTGATTGGAGAAATCGCACCACTGCGAATAAGCGACGTGCAAACTGCGGGGCACCACGTGCCATGGATAAGAGAGGTGAACTTCGGCTGCGAAGGTACGTGAGTGCCGATCGACACGCTACAGTGGATAAACTCACTAGTTGCATGAACCAGGAGGCTACCGGAAGTGTGTCTAAAACGACAGGTAAGCGAACCCTGCTGCGTGTGGAGCTCGGATGCAGACAGATTGTCACTGCACCTATGCTAACGAAGGTGCATCGGCAGAAAAGGCTTACATTTACACAGTAGTACAGGAATTGGACCTCCGTTGATAGGCAAAGGATTGCCTTCTCCGATGAGTCACGTTTTCTGCTTCATCGAACGAATGGATGCGTTAGCGTATAAGGCGAGAAACATCGGAGAACAAACACTTTCAACCATTGCTGGAAAAATACAAGCTGGTTGGGGCAGTGTTATGGTCTGGGGAATGTTTTCGTGGAATTCCCTGGGTCCACTCATACCTGTGGAAGACACTATGGACCGATTATGAATCCATCCTTGCAGACCACTTACACTGTAACGTACCAGGAGATGTGACGTACCTGCCAGAAGGACGCACACGACATAAAGGCAGATAGGAATCAGAATAAAATGTCCGCGTAGCTCAATTGGTAGAGCAACTTATTCCGGAATGAGTGGACCCGGGTTCGAACCCCGGCGCGGATAAAAATGACGGAGAAATTTACTTCGTTATAACACCCATACATGCTGATTGTCTTCCCTGGGGCGGATGGGATCTTTCAGCACGACAATGCGACGTGTCCCACAGCTAGAAATGTCCGAGAGTGGTTGGAAGAGCACGATGAAGGTTTCAAAGTACTTCCCTACCCCCTAATTCCCCAGACTTTGCATCTGTGGGACTACCTCGATCGTGTTGTTCGCTCTATGGATCCTCTACCAAGCGCCCTCCAGCAGCTGTCAGATGCACTGCAGTCAGCATGGCTCCACATATCTGCGAACACCTTCCAGCACCTTACTGAGTCACTCCCAGCCCGTCTAGCTGCTGTCCGCGCTGCACACGGCGGTTACTCTGGATATTAGCTGGTGGTCACAATAATGTGACTCGACAGTGTATAAAATGTTTATTGGAGATGGTTACCTTTCAGGTAGCGGAGGATGCTACCTCCACACTGTCCATTCTACTCAAAATTTGACCTTGCTTCACTTTTTGCTGAAGCCATATTCTTTTGCAAATACTACTAATTCGTGTCGGTGAACCCCCACTACCCAAATGCAAAAACAAACCAAAAAATCGAGAGAGCTTCCTGGTACTCTTTGTACGTAATTTATGCTATGCATCTTTCGTACGCCAAGATCTTTGTGGGTGTGAAATAAACGAGTGATTCGAGAGTATACAAGTACAACACATAGTATTTATTCGCGTCACTGACAACACCGTGCCGTAGTCCGGTGTACTAAATAGAACTAAATCGTAACAACAAACAATACGGTTTACGAATTCCTGACATTGAGTGGTGCTTTGGAAGATGGATTAATGAATGTTATTGCAGTAAAGCCAATGAAAGAAGATATGGGAGCCATAAAAGTAAACATTTATTATACTATGGTGGCGTAATAGTAAGTATTTCGACTGTTTAATTTTTCAAAAATAATATTTATTTTTATTATTATTATTGATTTAGACGAACGTAAGTAAGAGGCTGACACCAATGAAACGTGATGTAGCTACGAGAGTCAGTCTTCGCATGCGCAAGCTAACATCTGATCTCAGAAAAAAGCTGAATGGCAAGTGTGTTAGTGTCGTTAATTTTGTTTCATAGAGAAGTGTGTGTACATAGATATAATATATACTGTACATATCTAATATGTACAGTATATATATATATATTAGATAGAAGGACAGATGGGATTCTCACCATTCGTTTTGGTGGGCTTCGGGTTTGAGTCTCGGACGTGGCATGGGCTCTGTACTTGTCTTACGGTACTGGCTCTGTCCCTTCCGTGGAATCAGGGACTCTAAATTAGAGACGAGCGACTTCTTATAGCCCTTACAGTTGCTCACCGTGGTCGCTAAACACAGAAGCGAATAAAGACAATGAGCATAAGATGCATTGCTGATGTCCTACAAGTCGCTAAATCGATTGTGGACTTTGTCATCAATAAGTGGAACATGACGGGACATTGCAGGAATTCCCCTCTACCAGGAAGACGCACACAACTGCAACTCAGGGTCCGAAGGCTATGGCGTGCACTGGCCAGGACCTGGTACTACCACGTCCTGTCGCTAAACACAGAAGCGAAAAAAGATAATGAGCGTAAGAAGCATTGTTGATGTCTTACAAGTCGCTAAATCGATTGTGGACTTTGTCATCAATAAGTGGAACATGACGGGACATTGCAGGAATTCCCCTCGACCAGGAAGACGCACACAACTGCAACTCAGGGTCCGAAGGCTATGGCGTGCACTGGCCAGGACCTGGTACTACCAGGTCCTGTCCAGCTAAACACAGAAGCGAAAAAAGACAATGAGCATAAGAAGCATTGTTGATGTTGTACAAGTCGCTAAATCGACTGTGGTCTTTGTCATCAATAAGTGGAACAGGACGGGACATTGCAGGAATTCCCCTTGCCCCGGAAGACCCACACAACTACAACTCAGGGATCGAAGGCTATGGCGTGCACTGGCCAGGACCTGGTACTACCAGGTCCTGTCGCTAAACACAGAAGCGAAAAAAGACAATGAGCATAAGAAGCATTGTTTGTGATGACCTGGTACTACCAGGTCCTCACCAGTGCACGCCACAGCATACGAATTCTAGATGGTCTCAGATGTTATGATCTCTACCAAGACACTTCGAAGAGAGAGCCGCATAAACTTAGGTATCATGGCCGAGAAGCCGCCCCAAAACCTCTCATCACAAAGACTAATAAAGCCACGTAGTTACGATGATGTCAACAGCACAAAAATTGGACATTGGAGCAATGGCGACAGGTGTTATGGAGCGACGAAATCCACTTCACATTATTCCGATCGGATGGACGTGTCTGGGTTTGACGGTTACCCACAGAGCATATGCTTTCGGAGTGTACAGTGTTGACTGTGAAGCACGAAGGTGGTGGAGTTATGGTATCGGGTTGTTTCAGCTGGTACGGTATGGGTCCACTGGTTGCTATTCATGACAACATGAACTCTGTACTGTATAGAGATATCCTGGATAACTCAATGCTTCCAACGTTGTGGAAGTTCTGCTGACACGACGATTGTTTCTTCCAGGACGACAATGCTACTTGTCATGTTTCGAGGGCTATAATGGAGTGGTGTGAGAAAAATCAGGTCTCGCGGATGGACAGGCCTGCTCGTAGCCCGGATCTGAATCCCATCGAACACCTATGGGATGAACTTGAACGATGAGTGAGGTCTAAATCAACACGACCTTCTTCCCTGACAGATTTGGCCGATGTACTCAAAGCGGAATTGAGGAACATGCCGCTCTGCATAGTCCATGGACTTGTGGACAGTTGACCACAACGGGTGGCTGCTGTAATATCCGCAAATGGAAAACTTACCAGCTACTGATGTCAGTACTGTTTCTCTATTTACATACAGTGTTCAGTCACTTTTGCCCACGCAAGGGTAATCTTTAAAATCTGATTCTTCCTTTTCCTTGGAGACAACAATCTCAAATTGTACTTCTCCTAGCTTATGGAACTCCGAAAACTTCTGAAATCATGTGGTGTGAACAACTTAAAATATTTTCTCACGGACAACCAAAAATCTCTAAGTGCTTCAAGACATCAGCTTTAAGTTTCAAAAACAGAACTTCTAGAATGAAATAGGGCTCTGAAAATGTGCCTCAGAAAATGATAATAACTACTACTGCTGTTAATAATGATCTTTATAAATCGTTGGTCACTGATTGATAATTTTACGGTAGTTTTGCTTTTGCTTTTTTGTTGTTTCATTAAAAATCATTGATCTCATCTTCCCTAGAGCAACCCTGACTTTCCAGTGAAGGTTTTACTAGTTAATCAGATGCTTTGTTATTTAACCATGAGCATATTATTATGCTAATTCCCATTGCAATTTTCTAATTGCTTGGAAAAACGTAATATATGACTCGTGCACTCGAAAAAGAGGCATATATTTTTTATAAGCAAAATTTTATGCCCACGAAGTTTTAAAAAATAGTCCTTAGAGAGAGAGGGAAAGAGACGGGGGGGAGCGAAAGTTCTCACCTTTTCTTTATATATCTGCCATCTTTGCTATAGACAGCCGTCAGGTGGTGAGTCCAGTAATAATCAGCCACATATCTCTATCATGACGAGGACCACCCTTGGAGAAAGGAAGGAGAGAAAGAAGGAGACAGAGAAAGAGAGATGGTAGCAAATGGGGTTGGAAGAACGAAAGAAGGCCTATGCGTAATTTGGCCATTTTTACTTAGCCAATGAGCTCAAGGAGTAAATTTTTTTCTCTTCACCATAAGAAGAGGGAGGGAGGGAGGGAGAACATAGAGTTCGGGGGTGATATTCTTTTCTCCCACAAATCGGTGCAGACATTAATCTCGTTAGATTAATCTTTTTCGATGAACACAGAGAAGGTGCCACCTGTTTCCAACTCAGTTTTGGGGGGCTTGGTCCCCGCCCCCGCTTGACTATTGGTTTTGCCATTAAGTTCTTTTTTCAGAGAAAGCTTCGGATCGCCAGCCAAGGATGTGGTAGTGGTGAGATGGGGACGGAATTAGGAGGAGGGGAACTTCGTGGTCGAAAAAGAAGGATTCGGTGAAAAAATGGAGAGAGTTCCAGGGTGGAAAACAGAAAGAGTGAGCTAGAGAGAGAAAGCAAAGAGAAAGAAAGAGATTTCATCGTGACGCGGACGACATGGTTTCTTTTAGTCTTTATTTTCATAGCCTTTCCATGGGGTTTTCCTCGACAAAAAGAGCAGCAGTCATGTTTATTTGTGTTCTTACTGCTAGCCATACTTGGTCATCACCGTTGTTATCGTAAGACTGGACGCTTGACCTGCATTTCAATGCGAATAAATTTTTTAAAAAAATATCTGACGCGTGGAAAATATATCGTTGTGCATCTCCGTGTAATAATCAGTACTGCTAAAAAAATATCTCATGTGATCTAAACAGTTTTCACCCTATTCCTCATTTTCGACTGAGATTCCTTAAGGCCTAGAACTTACGCATATATAGATGATGTTCACACATTTTAGGACTTTCAAGCAATATAATTAATAATTACAATAAAATTATTTCTTTCTTAAATGTTCTACCTGATAGCTCTTTCTCTGGGTGAACCTACATCTAGATATCCGAGATAACAGGGCACTTCTTAAAATTGGTAGTGGTATTTTATTCCACTCCTTTCCATAGTTCAATCATTGATATAAGTCTGCGTTTAGAAAGAACTCTTTTTAACAGTCTGAAGGCACAATAAGTCCATTAGTGACATATCAGGGGACTTTAAAGGAATATACTGTAGCAAAAGGTATAGACTTGATACCCGTCTCTTTTTTCAATTTTTCAAGAAATAGAGTGGTAGATTTTGATGCATGGCCGGTAGCTTTATTCTGATGGAGTTCGACTCTTTGAAGGCTCTGTGGATTAAGGAATGCTATTTTCTCCTTAAATACGGGAATTAAAAAATTATTTTGATAATATGGAGAATTGATTTTAACATTCTTTTCAATTTTTCTTAACTTTTATTTCCCATTTTATGAGAAACCAGCAATTATCATGAATCCCAGTGGTGCACACAGGAATTCTTGTTGGAGGGGGCTATATATATATAGTATAAGTAAGTACACAATGTGTGTACATATACAGTATATATAGTGCACGCCTATAGTTTATATACGGTTGTGACGTACTTCACTCTTAATCTCTTTGAGGCTTTGGGAAGAAGACACCATGTAATAGAAGACATTATGTCAGACACTATGTAATTTTTTGAACATGTAAAATAATATTTTTGAATGTATAATTTGTGACATACGTCGCTGTTAATCTCTTTGGGACATTGGGAAGAAAGCACCATGTATAGAAGACACTATGTAATTTTTTGAACATGTAAAATAATATTTTTGAATGTTTAATTTCTGACGTACATTGCTCTTAATCTCCTTGGAAGGGGCTTAAGCCCCCAAAGTCTCCCCCCCCCTCCGTGGGTGCGCCAATGATGAATCCTTTACTGAAACTTTCTTTGGTTTCTTGGAACCAAGTTTGCAAGTTTTTTTTTTTTTTGTGGTAGTAAATCGATATTTTTTTTGTTACCACAGTTTAAATAGATCCATGCTTCAATAGTCACAAACAATTTCTCTTTGGGTAAGTGATTTCATAAAGAAGTCTACAGCGTTTAGCACTCAGCCACTTGCCAAGACAAAAGACAGTGAACATTATGTTTTTTTTTGTTTTTTTTTCTCAGATTCAAATTTTTGTTTATTACCTAGTTTACAGTTGATACAGAGATGTTTTACGACTTAGCGGCTACTCTTTGAGTCGGTGGATTTTCTTTTAAGACCAGAGACCTTACTTTTGAAATAGTCGTAAAAGTACTTAACTTCTTTGGATATTTGTTTGGTGTTCTTTTTCCCGTTAAAAGCAATGCTTGACGATTTTTCCCTCTATTGTTAAAATAATGTTGCTTATTTTACGTTTAGAAAAGCTAATTCCATGATTTTCACCGTCTTGTTTTAGTTACAGAATACGAATATTTCTTTTCGTCAAGAGCAAAAACATAACCTATCCACAACTTGTTTACGTGCGCCATTTTCTAAGCGGACGATATTTTACGGCAATAAATGTTTCTTTCATGTTCATCTAACACGCTATTGCCAGTTTCAATTCCTTGAACTTTTATTTTCCGTAATTTCTAATAAAAAACGTTCTAAAATTTTTTTAGCATCCTCTGTAATAAAATTGAAATTCTAGTTGCCGGACAAAGCTCAACTAAAATCTGTATTTCGGCAATTTTTGTATGAAATACTTTCAGTGTCAAACGCCCGTCACCAGATTTATTTGGATCACCGTTAATACATAGAGGATTAATTAATGTGCTTTATTTCTTGATACCCATCCAAAGAAATCGTGGAAAAAAACATAGTTTTTGTTGAAAATTACAGCTAGAGTAAAATGTCGTACTTATATTCAACAGTTTACAACTGTAGAATTTACAGTTACATGGTTGGCAACACGAACTGGTCATCAACAGGAACGGAAGAGTGAACTGCGCATGCTCACTAATTGCTTGAACTGTTGTATATACTAATGTGTAACATGTGTGTTGTACTTCTCGTGAAGCGTAGAGAACAGAAGTGTGGAAATGGTACGAGCGTATGAATATTTCTTTTTCATTTGATGTGGTACGCAGTTAATTGTTGTTCATATTTTTATTTTACTTTATTTTATTTCATTTATTTATTTTCACTTTATTTTATTTTATTTTATTTTGAAGTACGTCACGTACAGTTGTGATATTGGTCCCCGTCCCCAATTCGTGTGGTAAGGCTTACCTGTAGCATTGAAAAGTTCCCCAAAATGTACAGATCGTGCAGCAGAAACAAGAGATGAAAATTACCATTCGCTTAATTTCATGATTATAAAGACCAAGTATTTTAAAGAGTAAAACACCAATGTTATATTATGCAATTATATGCACCCTGTGGCGTACCGGAAAAGCTTAAGCCCTTTTGAGAAAATATATTAGCTTTCATTTACTGAAAGTTTTAAATTTCATATTTTTAACTAGGTTTTATTGGCATTTTTATAATTCAAATTCTTTGTAATCTACGGGTGTGTTTTTTTTTTTTTTTTTGTAAAACCAAAGTTATTGTACATTATTGCTTGTAACACAAATGTATACGTGGCAATTAAGATGACTGCCCTAGTTTTATACCATTACAAAGCACTACAAACCACTTTCGTAAAAATTAATCACATAATGAAAATGTCATTCCTTTACAGAGCTAGGTCCAGTCTCTTTGAAATATCTCACGATCACACACGCAAAACACGTAACTTCCGTGTGACCGAGTCTAATGACCTTTTCCTATTTATGCAAAAATGCAGAACGTAAGTAAGCGAATAAATACGCAACAATGGAGAATTATGTCATACAAAAAGTAAAACTCTTATAAATAATATACTCTCGAATATATAAAAAATGAACTCACTTAACATAATGCCACAATGTTTTGCGCATAGTAAAGAGTTTTTCATTTGACCCTGTCGCAAAAAAAAAAAAAAAAAAAAAAGACAAAAGTCTCTGTTTTTTCATCACCGCGAGGAGCATCTCTGAGTTCATTATATTCTGAAAGATGGGTAGTTATTTGTAAAAAACTGCAATATATATTACTTTATAGCATTATTGGTTCAAAACTTTCGTTTATTTAACTGATGTTTCTGTCACGTTTTCTAGTATTATATTAAAATGGACGTCTAATGATTTTGCTCCGTATACGTACTTCGAATGGAAAAAAATTGGACCCTATTTCTTAAGCGAAGCAATATTTAACATACATCAAAATTGCCCAACTGATAAAAAACATCCTAACTTAGATTGCACAATCGGTATTTTTTGCTAAAAACTTTTCTTAACTATATTAAAAATCAATAACTTTACTTCGAGCCGCGGGTGGCCTAGTGCGCAACGTTCGTGACTGCCACGGAAAGGACCTCAGGTCCGATCAAAGGCAGGTACAAACACTCGATCCACTAAATATCCGATGTGCGTCGGATGGGCACGTTAAGCCGTCGGACCCCGGGTACTGGCCCCCTGGTAATAAATAAGGGCGTCTTCCTCCCCCTTTCTACTTCGCTCCCATGTCACTTTCCTATCGGGCACTCTAGCCCAAATCTCCTAGCTTCCTATTTGTAAGGGTTGTTTAAGACTTGAGGTCAGACACTCCCTTCCTAAAATCCTCTACATATGATCATGATCAACTTTACTTCAATGTAGTTACGATACTTGCTTACAGGTGGCGCCACTCTTCCTTAAGTGAATTAATTAATTTTAATATAGTTCAGGATTTTTTTTGGAAAAAACACGGATTGCACAATCCAAGTTTTGAGGTTTCTTTTATCAGTGGGCCAATTTTGATGTATGGGAAATCTTACTTCGCTGATAAAATAGGGTCAATTTTTTTCCATTGGAAGTATATGGAGCAAAATTCCTCGACGCCCGCCGATATGTATAGAAGTTTGACCATTGGAAACATAAAGCAGAGATTTTAGGTGGTTCCACCTCAAATCTCTGCCTTATGTGTCCAATGGTAAAACTTCTTTACATATTTTCTTCGCAATTAATGTATTCCCAAGGATGAAACTTTGCACATCTATAACACCAAATTTAAGTTATAGCATGGGATACTTAATGCTTGCTAAAACATAACCATAATTAAGCAATCCAACATTTGTTTGTCTACTGACGTCATCAATGTTCAGGTCGCGCCATCTATTAACAGGTCTGAACATTACTCAAAGAAAAATGATGGATTTTTAATATAATTATGGTTATGTTTTAGCAAGTATTAAGTATCCCATGCTATAACTTAAAGTTAGTTTTATCGATGTGCAAGTTTTCATCCTTGGAGTACATTAATTGCGAAGAAAATGTGTAGGGGGCCTAAAGAAGTTTTACCATTGGAAACATAAGGCAGAGATTTTAGGTGGAACCACCTTAATAAACATGAATAGGAGCTACTGCTATGTCCGTGAAAAAGAACCTCAAGTGAATAGCTGCTTTCCCGTAACCCTCTGTTCATAAACTAAAACCGCGAAAATAATTTGTAAACATTTTACCTATTTATTGAAAACAATACGGAAAATTCCTTTTTTTCAATATTTCATTCTAATCTTCTGTCAAAAATTCATGGATTCATATGGGTTTTATATTTTAAAAATAACCAGCTTCATATGCAGTTTTCGTTAAAAAAAATTGTAAAATCATTTTCCTGATCCTCACTGCTGACAGAGGCTCAACATTGCGTGTGAGCCTAACTTAGCCGTGAGTCTCACACGCAATGTTGGGACTGCTCGGACTGCCAGTACATTCCTGGTTACACAGTATGCAACTGTAAGATTTAAGGTGCATAACTATTAGTTTTACAGTTTTGTGATGGCAATCTCATTAACGGTCGAAACCCTAAAAGTTATTGCGAGGGTTTTTACAGTGAGGGAGCCATTTCTGTGTATTTTCAAAGTGTTAATTTCAAGCTGTTGCTACGTATAACTTTCATGAAAATTCAGCGACTTAGAAACACAGTCGACTTCACGGACTAAGACAACATGTCATGCATCATACGAGTTCATAAAATACAGTATAAAGTGATAATCCAGTATTGCGAAATTTTTAGTACACGATTAATCTACCGCATTAGATGCAATTCTTTCTAAACTCTTTTAATACGTATGACATGATTAAGTCGTAATGTTAGAAAGATCATGCTTCACAAGAAGAGGAGGATCTAAATAATTAACTTTCCACTGAAACAAATTGCGACTTTTACTAATAGGTAAGACTAAATAGCGGAATGAAAGACTAATTATAGTTATGAACGCTGACAAGACTGGTCACCTATTTCTGTTTCCGGGAAAATCATAAATGGTCAACTCTTTCCGTTTCCGTTTCCGGGAGAGAATCGGCAACTGTCGTTCCAGTCCGTAAATATTTCATATCTTCCATTTTGGGGGAAGAATCCTCAATGAAATGATCGAGCAATTAAAATCATAAATGCGGTGCAAATCAGTGTCGTTTCATGTCGTCGGAGGTTGCCTTCTTCCGTTTCGGGAAACAAGTCATCAACAGAATGAATAATCATTCAGAATCCTGAATGGGATCTTTCTGGACCATAAATGGCTTTCCTTTTGCATTTCGAGAAAGTGAAATAAAGAACGAGGCATTGTCTTGAACGGGTAAAGGGAAGGGAGATTGAGACGGTGTCGTTCCGGATCGTGAATGGCCGCCCAACTTCGTTTCCGGAAACGGATCGTAAATGTAATGACCGACCAATCAGAACTGTAAAAGGAGGATACGTTAGTGTCGTTTTAGACCAAAAATGGTCACCTTCTTTCATTTCAGGGAACGAATCACCAGGAGAGTGAACGACCAACTAGCATCTTGGCCGGGATGTCATTCATAATCACCAACGGTCTTCCTCTTCTTTTTTCAGGAAACTTATTGTCAATGGGCTGAACGACCAATCAAAATCCTGAACATGGGAGTATCAAGCCGGATCATTAATGGTTTTCTTGTACTGCTTAGGGAAAGAATAGTCAGTTAAATAAACTATTAGTCCCAACAGTGAACAACTGATGAGACAGTGTCGTTCACGATCACGAATATTGGTACCCTCCGTTTCCGTAAACAGATCGTCAATAGAATGAACAACCAATTAGAGGATCGTGAACAATGTATAATAAAACAGAGCCGTTCTAGGTCATGAGTGGATGTCCTGTTTCGTTTCCGGGAACTTATAATGAGCAACCAATTAGGATCTTTAATGAATAATAAACGTGTCGTTCTAGATCATGAATTGTCACCCTCTTCCGTTTCCGGAAACTTGTCTACAGAATGAACAACCAATCACGATCGTGAACGGAGAATAAGTCAGTGCCGTTCTAAATCATGAGTGGTCGTTCTACACACGTATTTCGTTTCGGGAAACTTAGAATGAGCAACCAATCAGGATTTTTAATGAAGAGAATAAGTTAGTGTCGTTTTAGATCATGAATTCCGTTTCCGGGAACTTGTCAACAGAATGAAAAACCAATCAAGATCGTCAACGGAGAATATGTCAGTGCCTCTATAGATTATGAATGGTCGTCCTATTTCGTTTCCGGAAATTTGGAATAAGCAGTCAATCAGGATCGTGAATGGAAAACATGTAAGTGCCGTTCTAGATAATGAATGGTCGCCCCCTTCCGTTTCCGAAAACTTGTTAACAGAATGAACAACCAATCAAGATCGTGAACGGAGAATAAAAGTCAGTGCCACTCTAGTTCATGAGTGGTCATTTCCGGAAACTTGGAATGAGCAACCAATCAGGATCTTTAATGGAGAATAAGTTGGTGTCGTTCCAGATCATGAATGGTCAGTCTCTTCCGTTTCCGGAAACTTTTCAGCAGAATGAACAACCAATCAAGATCATGAATGGAGAATAAGTCAGTGCCGTTTTAAGGTCATGTATGGTAGCCCTACTTCGTTTCCGGAAATTTAGAATAAGTAGTCAATGAGGATTGTGAATGGAGGACAGGTCAGTGACTCTCTGGATCATGAATGGTCGCCGTCTAACGTTTCCAGAAACTTGTAAACAGAATGAGCAACCAATTAGGACCTTTAATGGAGAATAAGTTAGTGTCGTTCTAGATCATGAATGGTCACCCTCTTCCGTTTCCGGAAACTTGTCAACAAAATGAACAACCAATCAAGATCGCCAACGGAGAATAAGTCAGTGCCGCTCTAGATCATGAATGGTCGCCGTCTTACGTTTCCAGAAACTTGTCAACAGAATGAGCAACTAGGATCCTTAATGAGCATTAGGATCTTTAATGGAGAATAAGTTAGTGTCGTTCTAGATCATGAATGGTCACCCTCTTCCGTTTCCGGAAACTTTTCAACAAAATGAACAACCAATCAAGATCGCCAACGGAGAATAAGCCAGTGTCGTTCTAGATCATGAATGGTCGCCGTCTTCTCTCGTTTCTGGAAACTTATCGTCAACGAAATGAACAAGCAATCAGAATCGTAAACAAGGGAAGTCAGTGTTGTTCCAAACCGTGAATGGTCGGGCTCTTTCTTTTCTATTCCACTACCACAGAAGTGCGAGTAGCCCTATTTTTGATATCTAAGGCACGCAGGGAGTTTGTGGGCATTTTCTTGATGATCAGAGAACAGAAAAGTGCATGCATGCATTTAACGTCCAAGAAATAAAAAGAGAAACATGAGCAATAGCAGAATAAAGTAAGAGACTAGAGAATTTCTACAGTGAGATCAGAATGAGGAAAGGAAATCTAAGAGACTCACTGTCGGAAGAGCCCCTCCGCTGATGGGTACGGCCTGGCCCTGCTCTCTGGTGTTCATTGCGCATCTGATATTCTGCAATGAGACAAGAGAGCAAGTCTCAGTGCCATTATAAAAAATTTAGAGAAAAACAAATTACTACAAATAATAGTATTAATAATGGTTATAATTAATAGAGAGAAATATGAAAAGAAAATCAAAGAATACATCAAGAGAAGTGCAGTTTAACAAGATTTTGATTTAAAGCTTTCATACATTTATAATTAAATTTACTGAAGGTTGTGGATAACCGTATCGAATGTGTAGGGATATCAATATTTCAAAAAGTCACTTTGTTCACTGATCAAAATGCCTAATTAGCATTGAAATAAGTTTTTTTTAATATTTTTACGAAATTTAATACCTCCTGCAATTTATTCGGGTCAGAACATATTTAAGACGTTAGCAAAAATGAGAATGCAATCCTATCTGTTGTCGATTGTAGTTAGTGGTTGTGAATAAAATGTTCGACAGAAAAGGATCCTGCATTCCCTGTGCAGTACTTGCTGACTGAATTTATCAGAAGTAAAGTTACAATTGGTAGTAAATTTTATGAAGTATTACTTGTAATGTTTGGCGAAGAACTTGTTCTGAGACCCTTGCATGGCGCCGTTCGTGGCTGAAAAACTGTTGTATGCATCTGACGAGAAAGCCTCATCCGGAATGATAAATAGAAGTATTCTGTTATAACAACAGCATCATCCGTGAGGATTTTCTGCAAGACAGGAGTACAATTAATTGTGCCTGCTGGTCTATTGTGCTCAAAAATTCACTTTAGCCAGAAATAAAAAGTGAAAGATTTGGTTCTTTTCACTGCGCATATTTCTGCTGAGCAGATGAATCTCTTCATAAAGATCTTGGGAAGATTTATTATCAAATGTGATATAGCGAAAACTCAGAGGACAAAGACCAAGAAGCGGATTCGTAAAATATCAAAAACTTCCTGATGATGGTCTGCAGCCCTCGGAAACGTTGCTATTTCGATAACTGAAAAACAAGTACAAAAATCCCGAGTCAAAATTCATTACGGGATCTGTTCTTTCTTTTTTCCACGTTCATTGATCTCAGGTTTAGTGCCCATTAATTCAAGCTTAAAATACCAATCTGAGCTTAAATATTAAATACTGTTTAATTCTTATATGTGCAGTGACTCTGATGTACAAAGACAGTCAAATTTTATTGCTTCCCTCACATGATTAATCATGCGACTCGTGGGTTTAGAATTGAGACCAGGAACAAATTTTCACGAAAATCTCTCCAGCGAAATGAACTTTAATAAATAGCAAGTAGAAAGGAATTAACGCTGAATTCTCTTCTGATTTATTTGACTTTAATTGTTTATATGATGTACACGTTAAATACGTTTAAAATGTACCCAATGAGGACAGTTCTTCATCGTCCCAGTCCTGAAAACTTGACTTCTGTAAGCTCCTCCTTAATTCACAAACATGAAGGAAAATAACGTGTGCTTGCCAAAAAGAAATGAATAAGTTGTATTCCAAGTGATTCTGTCCACCCCTACGAGCCTAACATAGTGCCCTGTAGAAAGACACATATTCCTGGCGCAACTTTTTCCGTGAAATGACCGGAAAAAAACCTGAATTTCATGCACTTTTTGTACGCCAGAAAAATTCTGAATTTTCAGAAGTCTTTCAGCAGTTACTTTCGTATATTAATGGCAAACTGCTATTTTTAAGAAGTGTTAATGGGAAATTCAGAATTTTAAGACTTTCAGCAATTCCTTTCGTACATTAACGGTAAATGGCCGTTTTTAAGAGGTGTTGACGAAAAATTTAGAATTTTCATAAGCCTTTCAGCAATCCCTTTCCTATATACATACGGTAGAAAATTGCCGTTTTTAGGAGGTGTTAACGATAAATTATGAATTTTCAGAAGCCTTTCAGCAATTCTTTTCGTATATTAACGGTAAAAAATTGCCATTTTTAGTAGGTTTTAATGGTGAATTATGAATTTTCAGAAGTCTTTCAGCAATTCTTTTCGCATCTTAACAGTAAATTGCCGTTTTTAAGAGGTATTAACGGAAAATTCGGATTTTTCATAAGCCTTCAGCATCCTTTCGTATATTAACGGTAAAGCATTGCCATTTTTGGGAGATGTTACCGGTAAATTTTGAATTTTCAGAAGTCTTTCAGCAATTGCTTTCGTATATTAACGGTAAAGAATTGCCATTTTTAGGAGGCTTTAACGATAAATTATGAACTTTCAGAAGTCTTTCAACAATTCTTTTCGCATATTGACGGCAAATTGCCGTTTTTAAGAGGCGTTAACAGAAAATTCTGAATTTTCAGAAACCTTTCAGTAATTCCTTTCGTATTAAAGATAAATTGCGGTTTTTTAAGATGTTTTAACGGAAAATTCAAAATTTTCAGAAACCTTTCCGAAATTTCTTTCGCATATAAACGAAAAATTTTTGTTCTCGCTTTTCCGTATCTATATGCCTAGAAATTTCCGGTAATAGGAGCGATTCGCAAGAATACTTGAGGTTTGTTTAACTGTTAAATTTCAATTATCTGTCGAAAATCTGATTTTGAAGTTCTACAGTGAGATCGGGTATTTTGGATGGCATATCGCATTAAATTTTAGTTTTTATGGCATCAGATATTCCTTCCTCCCTCTCCATTTCGTACACCAGTTACTGTATATTGTGTAATTGTAAGAAACTAGGTACTTAAGTTATTGTACAGGTGATTGTGTTATGTCTGTATATCAGTCTGGACCCCTTAAGTCAAAAGCTATCAAGAGTAAATTTTATATTTAAGAGTTTTATGAAATAATATTATAAAGCTGTACATCTCGATTTTTCTTAAAGAAAAGTCATTGTCAGTTTAAAGATCTCAAGATCTTTTAATTAAAAGACATTGTCAGTTTCAAAAGATCTCAAGTTCCAAAGCGTTGCTTCGAAAAATCACGATGAAAAAAAGTACGTAATTTGTAATAAGTCCTTCTATAGAAAAATTAAAATTAATCCAAACCTATTCAGACAAATAATAAGCTCCAACAGAAAATGAAATGACTAATTCATCCGCATTAATAGCAAAAAAAAAAAAAAAAAAAAAAAAAATGTTTCATCTTTGCGCGATTAGAGTTCTACATTGTACATGACAGTGCGTTACGTGTCTTTCTGGTTCAACGGTTACACGTGCAACTGAGGTTGAATGCAAACCAGGTTCGTACGCCACTAGGGGAAAGGATTCGTTAAACTTCGTACGTCAGGAAATAAGGATCTCTGATTAAATGGCTGAAGAAATCGAAATCGAAGATTTCGGGAAATTTCTGTATGTATACGGAAAAAAACCCGAAACGGCATTTTTCTGAAATAAACGGAATTATTGACTACGGAAATTCTGTGAAAATACGAAAGTTCGAAGAAGCGGGAACTTTTAGAAACGAATTTAGCTGAAAGACGGACACCACCTATCGGCAACTTTGCTGTAATATTTTCAGGAATTTTTCGTGGATTCACCGTACTTATTTTTTACAGTGTGTGTAGGATATTAATTGCATTCTAAGAGTAGATAAAAATCCTAATTTAAAAATGGCGAAATTCTTATTCAGAAAGCGTTATTGAGATGACTTCCAACATAAGCTTTACATACGTTATTCTGTGTAACCGAATATATTTCAAATGCGTGGAGATAATATAAACAGACGATGCCATTTGTCCACGTTATTTTATAAACAACGCATAGCAACTGAAAAATTGACATCACTGGGATCGAATCCCAGGTCTCTCGATAACTAGTCGAGTGCGTTCGCTTTACGCTACGGTGCCAACAATTCACAGCGCTATGCTTAGTTTTTCAATCAGATCTGACTACACAAATCCATATTGATGGGCTCATCAACTGATGTGTCGCCATCTAGCGGCGACAGTCAGATGCTGACTACTAGACTACGCATAACGCTGTTAATTGTTGGCACCGAAGCGTAAAGCGAACGCCCTTGGCTTGTTATCGAGAGATCTGGGATTCAATCGCAGTGGTGTCGTATGAACATTTTTTCAGTTGCTATGCGTTGTTTATGAAATAACGTGGACAAAGCGAGAACATCGTCTATTTTCTGTATAACCGTTTGATTGACTTTAATGTTATTTCGTTTTCTTTGTATTATTATTGCTTTTTACTATGTTTTAATAACGTTTTCCTGCTCGTTAGATGCTGAAATTTCCCTGATTTTCTTCTGCCCTTCCATACGGTGGTTTCACTGATATCAATCCTTCCATATCGGAAGCCTTACGGGTATTATTGAAAGAGGGCCTCCAAAATTGGAGAGACAGTCGTGCCTCAGACCACTCGATCACTGCGGTGGCTTTTTCAAAATTACGTCGTAGAGAGAAGTCGTAAAATGAGATCACATATAATGTGAGATACTTGTATATGTCTCTCATTAATTGCACGAAAAACGCGTTTCTTCCTGTTTCTTTTAACTTTAGTGCACGTATGGTTGCATTAGCGAGCTGTTTAGCATAATACATTTGCCAGTTGTGGCTTTCTTTTCTCACTTAAGCCCAGCCACTCAAAAAGGCATAGAAACAAAATGGAATGTATCGCATGGAATCAGTTGGCTCGCTGCGTAATTAGGAGTTGGTGTTCCTACTGCCTGAAATATAAGGTTCCAAAAATTGTCTTATTATTTGCTCTCCCTGGCTAAATGCAGACCTTGGGTTATGAAACACCCAAAATCAATCAACCGTAAACGAAAGAAAAACAGAACAAAACAGATAATAGCAGCGAATGTTTCTAAAGAAATGAGCGAAAGCAACTAAAACAAACTATACTCCAAAGCTTTGAGCACGAATTTCTGTTCAAAGCTGCTCTGAGAATGAGACGTAAGACTCTCTCACTAAATTTGATGGGCATTGCTGATGTTAGATGATTTCTTC
Organism: Macrothele yani; assembly: GCA_039090855.1. Taxonomy (NCBI): domain Eukaryota; kingdom Metazoa; phylum Arthropoda; class Arachnida; order Araneae; family Macrothelidae; genus Macrothele; species Macrothele yani. The sequence continues at coordinate 121,279,901 of CM077003.1, forward strand.
ATGTAAAGATAAAGATGTCCTTGAGAGACAAAACGCTCTTTTGACACTCGTCAACCCTGAATAATTGAATTGATGCCAATAAGCAAATATGTGTCATAGTCGCTGCATAACGAACTTCGGATACAATAGTTGCACGCAATTGTCAACGTACACAAGCAGTTGAAGTGCGTGCAGCACGAATTGTCAGCGCCCAAGTAACTCCTTTAGCGTCCCACGCATATAGGTAGCGCAAAACTGAGTCGACAATGAATCGAACCTCCCGTGTTGCAAAAATAACAAAATAAAGGAAATAGAATTAGAAGAACCTTTACATCAGTATGCATCACGAACTTTCTGAAAGCTAAGAAGTTGTTGTTCCATGACAATCAGCTTCAATGCATCCAGGAAAATATCCCGCAAAAGCAGGGGTTTCTTGGCCACTAGAATGGCATTTTGTTTCTAATAAGGATTCACATGCACACGGGGAAAACCAGACGACTCAGCAGTCCAATTCAGAAAATTTGAGTCATTTTTTATATTTTATGGGACATTCTTGTACAATATTTCTTCAGATACTGTTGGTAAATGCTAAGATGGACGTTCCCCCTTCGTGGAGAAATACACCAGTTCTTGAAGGGCCGCGGATGGCCTAGTGGGTAAATTTCGTGACTGCCAAGGAGGAATCTTAGGTTCGATCCCAGGCAGGTACGAACGCTCGAACCACTAAATATCCGCCGTGCGTCGGATGGGCACATTAAGCCGTCGGACCCCGGGCACTGCCCACCCCCACCCCCGGTGATGAATAAAGGCGTCTTCCTCTCGCTTCCGTGTGACTTTTCAATCGGGCACTCTAGCCCAAATCTCCTAGCTTCCTATCTCTAAGGGTTGTTTAAGACCTGGGGTCAGACACTCCCTTCCTAAAATCCTCTACATTTGGTGATTGAGAAATATACCAGTTCTTGAATTCAAGAATCTCGGTGGCGCAGTGGTCTAAGCGATGGCCTCTGATCATTCGTCCGAAAGGGGTCCGGGTTCGAATCCCTTGAGGCATGGATGTTGTGTTTGCCTTACGGCACTGGCTCTCTCCCTTCCATGGAACTAGTGACCCCAAATTAGGAACAGGCAACTGCTTATAGCCCATTGAGTTGCTCACGGTGGTCGTTAAACCGCCAATAAAAAAAAAAAAAAAAACTTGAATATGTGCACACACCGGCTACTGAATTAGAAACCTTTATGCAGGTGAACGTAAACGCCACTTCGGCTTCCTATGTGCAAAATACGTGATGACGTACGTCACCACATGATCTACGCAACTATTTAAAACTGCTGTTCGTCAGTAATCGCCAGTAGTGTTGTCACAATGGGTGAGATATCCCGGGTCTTTAATCGGGGGAAAATAGCCCACATTGCTTGTCTAAGAGGCTTAACTCTGGCGGTTCAATGTGTATCAATGCATATGCACTGGGAACGAGAACGAAACCCAACTGCATCACACATCATGCAGCCCCATTTCAGGGCCGTATAACGTTCGGAAGTGAATACCTCCAGCTGTCGTTCACCAGAGCGTCTCCGTACAAGTTTGCTTCCATTATGGTGTGTCAGATTAAATCGCGATTCGTCTGCAAAACCTATGCGATTCCATTTCTCACGCCAGTCACTTTATCCTTCACTGTAAAAAATTACAGTGAATAGTCAGTGTTTCACCCGAATTAAGACGGTTTACAGATCGTAAGCACGCCACCTAGCGGTCAACCATACATTTTCGGTAGATAAACTACATGTTCACGGTGTTTAAACTATTTGAAGTGTTACTGTATTTTAACCTTGACAATCAGGCAACTTCTTGTTAAAGTGGTTATATACCTGTTTTTTCATGTATAATCAGCCGATTGCCAACACCACTGTGGGCAACACGTTTTTATTTCCCGGTCAGTAGACATATTATTTATTCTCAGTCATTAGACATATTAATGATCATTACGGCATTAGACGTTTTTATTTCCCATTAGACATGTTAATGAAAACAACATGCATTATTATTTATTTGTCAGTAGACATTTTAATGAACATCATGGTCATTAGACGTTTTTATTTCCCGTTCATTAGACATGTTAATGAACATTACGGTATGGTACTGTAAAATTACGGTTTATTGACCGGCCACTCAGCTGCCGGCGTATCTACCGTAATTTGACCCTGCAATTTTTTACAGTGTTGGTACTATAGCATGTGTCATCAATGGTATAGGGTCAATGGAGGTCGCAACAACAAACGGCCAGCTCCGAGTTCTATCTGCATCAAATAACGTCGAGAGTTGCTTGTGGACATCTGACGTGTGACAGTTCTCCAGTACTGCGCCAATGTTTGGGACGTGGTTCTGCGGTCCGCCAACAATATGCAGTGCATGTGCCGGTCTTTTCGTTCATCTGTTCGACACTGCGCTTCTGACCAACCACATCAGTGCTATCGACATCACGGCTTCCCGCAGTCCTACAATTCCGTCTCGCTCAAAGTCCATACGAATTTGCAGCTCCGATGGTGCAGCAGTCTAAAGCGCTTGCTTCTGATCATTCGTCTGAGATGGGTCCGGGTTCAAATCCCGGTGAGGCATGTATATCGTGTTTGTTTTATGGCATTGGCTATCTCCCTTCCCTCAAGCCATTGGCACTGAATTTGGGACAGTCGATTGCTTACAGTCCATCGAACTGCTCACGATGGTCATTAAAGCCTTAAACCAACCAAACTATATGAACTTTTGCCACGAAGTGGCATAGTCACTCTCTAGAAACGATGTATTGTTCCTACTCGCGCGATGCAACTACGTACACACGTTCTCTGAGGCCTACGTTGGAGCCTACACCAGATACGAAATTTACATAAGTGCTGCGGCTGTAATGGTTTGTATCTCCAACCGTGGCCTTCCTCCTCAAACAGTCTCCGATTGTTCCAAGTCAATTTTCTAGGTGTTGAAATTTCAACTGATAGTAGTGTATGTCAATACACACAAATTGCGCGTCCAATTTATTAGGAGCAGTAGACCATTTTACGCAAACAGGCTGATAAATCAGCAGATGTCAGGTGACTACGGACAAAAAATCAAGTGAACTGGAATACTCGCAGTATTGGTTCAGAATACGTTCCTGAAAGTGTAATGGCAAAGCAACGTGATCTTATGGACTCTGAGTGTTGTGTGATCAGAGGTGTTCGGATAAGTGGCGCGAGTATCAAGGAATCTGCTGCCTTTGTGGAATGTGGAAGAGCAACATAACAATAATGTACAGAGAGTGGCTGAAGTAGTAAAAAGCCGGTAGTGAGAGCATGATTGGAAACGGCTGGTTGGCGCGCAAAATGAGAGAAGGATAGACAGATTTATAAAGGCCCACAACAGTGAGTTAAATAACAGAGTGTGATCAGAAACAACACAAATAGCGTCTCAGAGCAAAGTGAGCTGTACACTGCACTGTTGCGTTGCAACAGCGGAATGACTCTTGTACATGATTTCTGTCTGCAGCGAACAAGACAAACAGTTACTCTAATGGGTTTGGCAGCAGCACTGTGTGAATCCAAAATGATTCGAAAAGGTTGATATGGTCTGAACAATTTTGCTTTTAACTGTATTACGCTGATGGGACAATGAGAACATCATGACAGCGTGGATTCATCGTGTATAGTCACAACTTTTCAGTTCAAATCTCTTGATTCCACTAATCTCACGCTTGAATGCTCGCGCGTATATGAACATTGCTGCTGATTAATTTAATTCAACCACGGTCATTCTCCATACCCGTGGTGATGGATACTTCCAGTTTGTCAATTCATAACTCTCATGTTCTCTTGTAGTGATTTCAGGAGCATGACAGATACTTTGCCCTGCTCCATTGTCCAGCTCAACCTCCAGTACTTCATCCCATGTAACATTTTTGAGATTAAGTCAAACGAGACGTCTGGATCCACTGGCTTCTAATTCATCAACTGATAGATTACCTATTTACAGCAAACCTATTTGATATTTCACAGAAGTCTTGCAGAAACTTTGTCTAATACTGCCGAGGCAAATTATTACTTCCCTAGAGGTCAAAGGTATTCCAACATATTATTCGGTAGGTAACCCTAACAAACTGATCACTGAATATGTACGAGATCCGAAAGTTAACGAAACTCTCTTCTACACTATTCTGCCCAGATCAACGAAAGATTGCTGACACTTGTGCTGCTATCTTTTGGTTTCACTGAAGTCTTACGGATCAAGGAAAGATTGCTGACACTTGTGCTGCCATCAATTGGTTTCACTGAAGTTTTACAGATCAACGAGGAGATTGCTGATACTTGTGCTGCGATCAATTGGTTTCACTGAAGTTTTACAGATCAACGAAAGATTGCTGAAACTTGTGCTGCCATCTTTTGGTTTCCTCGAAGTCTTACAGATCAAGGAAAGATTGCTGACACTTGTGCTGCCATCAATTGGTTTCACTGAAGTTTTACAGATCAACGAGAGATTGCTGACACTTGTGCTGCCATCTTTTGGTTTCACTGAAGTCTTACAGATCGACGAAAGATTTGCTGACACTTGTGCTTTCATCTATTGGTTTCTTTTTTTTTTTTTTTTTTTTTTTTTGATTGGAGGTTTAACGACCACCGTGAGCAACTCAATGGGCTATAAGCAGTCGCCCGTCCCTAATTTAGGGCCACTGGTTCCAGGGAAGGGAAAGAGCCAGTGCCGTAAGACAAACACAACATCCATGCCTCACCGGGATTCGAACCCGGACCCCTAATGGACGAATGATCAGAGGCCATCGCTTAGACCACTGCGCCACCGGGGCGGCCTATTGGTTTCAGTGAAGTCTTACAGAAACTTTGTCTAGTAGCGCCGAAGCAAATTGTTACTTCTCTAGAGGTCAAAGGTGGCCCAACATATTATTCGGTAGGTAATCCTAACAAACTGGTTGCAGAATATGTACAAGGTCCGAAAGTTAAATAACAAAATTCTCTACACTATTCTGCCCAGATCCACCAAGATTGCTGACACTTGTGTTGCCATCTATTGTTTCATTTATGAACTCGTTTCTCTAGTAGAATATTCCCGAAAGACGTAGGTGTGAATCATTTTAGAAGGAGGTATCCCTGTCGTGCTCGTCACCAAAATAGACGACAATTGTTTTAAACAAAGAATCAACGCAAACTCTTTGGGAAAACTTGGAAAGCAAACATAGGTTGTATTTTAAATGTTCAAAAAAGTTTATGGGGGGGGGGAAGCCATGTCAAGGTTATGTGTATTTGAATGGTGCACGGTTTTTGGAAGGGTGAGGAACAGTGCAGTTTGAACAGCTGTCCTGGACTCCAACGACATCGAAGACAGACGAAAATGTGGAAAAGGTGAAAAACTTAGTATATGACGATCGTTGTCTTACTATTGGAATGATTTCAGAAGAATTAAATATAATCAGAAAAACGACTCAATTGATTGTGACGTAAAACTTGCGAATGAGAAAACGGTGCGCGAAGAAGAAAACGTGCGCTTTCCAAGAACGTCACCGATGAACAAAGACGGGGAAATATTTGCGCCGATTTCTTGCAACAAAACCAATGAGAATGTAGGCTGGCTAAACAGAGTCATTACTGAAGATGGAACATGGCTTTTCCAATATGATCCTCAGACTAAAATACAAAGCATACAATAGGAATCTCCACATTCACCGCTTCTCAAGAAGGCACGCATGTCAAAATTAAAGGTGGAGAACATGTTGACATGTGTTTTTGGCTGCAAAAGAATAGTACACCGACAATTTGCTCTACTAAGACAAACCGTTAACTACTTTTATGTACAAGTATCGATACGTTTAAGACAAAGAATTCGTCGAGTTAGAAAAATTTATCCCTAACAAGTGGATTCTACACCACGACAATGCCCCTTCGTACACAGCGTTTTCTGTTAAGGAGTTTCTGCTATAAAATTAATGGTGGTTCCTGAATACCCTCCTTATTCGTCAGAGCGACATCTTTCATTTCACAAGTCCTCAAAGGATCATATTACCACTCAGTGGAAGGAGTTCAGTAGCACACAACGGGGTTTCAAAACAGCTCAGAGGGAAATGATTTCAATTACTGTTTCGACAGCTGGAGACAAAGGTGGAATTCATGTATCACTGAAGAAAGGAAATTATTTCGAAAGTGATCACCTTAGTTTGCAATAAAATTCTTCACAGAGAAAGTGGTAAGCCCATTCTCGTTGTTTAATTACCAAACCTTGTATACACACACGCACACACAATGAGATAGCATTAATATACTCGGAGAAAACAAACTAACCTGACTAACCTGAAAAAGTCTTTTTACATCTAACTTGATTAACCCGAAAAAGCCTTTCCCCCGAAAAGATCTCATGGTTTCTCAGTATTTCCCCGTGATAGTGAGGTTTAGTGACATCAACCTTCAGGGAGTGCCACCATGACGAGAGGCAGAACAAAAGGAAGCTTCATACTCATTCTACTATCAACGAATTAGCCCTTAGGAAGAAAGAAGTAATGAGTAGTGCCCCCACAGACCACTAGACTAATTGCTTACTCTCCCACACGTAGTAAATATCTTTCAGGTATAGCCTGTCTAACACAGATGACCGGCCGACACATGTGACAATATCGTCGGCAAAATACGAATATCTGTAATTTTAGAAATTTGATCGAAACAAAGATATTTTCTTAATGTACCTACGCACAACGTTTAGAACAACTATGAACTCTTTAAGCGCAGTTGAAACTAGAATACAAGCTTTTAGACTGGAACTATATTATGCAGCGGAAGCACACACTCAGTACCTTACACTCCACAGTCAGGTGAGCTTTGCCACGAGTATAGGTACACCTGCTTTCGTGACATAAATGACTCACCCAATAGGCAAGACGGAACGTGTGTTGCGCGGTATACATAATGCATATCAGCTCTTTGAGTATCTGTTGGCGCTCAATTGAGAATCAGAATGAGCAAAATGAGTGATCTGAGCTACTTTGAACGTGTTACGATAGTTTGTCTTAGGCGAGTTACCCGCCTTCTTGAGCATCTCCCAAATGGCCATTCTCCTGGGCTTTTTGCACATAGCCGTAGAGCGAAATTAGCTCGTGGATAAGAGGGGTTAAAGGAGACTTGGGAGAATTGCGCAAGCGAACAGACGAATCACAATCTGGACCGTAAATTCCACATTGGTGTGTCGTGGACCAACTCCGACCGCACCACGTATTCGATCATGTCGCGAATCTGTTACAACAGCCGACGACCATTCTTCAGTCTTCTTGGACTCCTCTGATCCACGGGATCACCGATTGGCGGGAGCTTTTTGCGTGTCGCTCCATTCAGATATACTCTTGCTGCGGCTGAGCGTGGAAACCCAGGTGACGTCCGGTTTGGGACGCGCTCGTAATGGGATGTCTGGCGCCAACGAATCCTCCATTTTTCTCACATAGGAAATTTCTTTCACGGTTGAGTTTGGACCTGATTTTTTTAGTCTGAAGTAACCTTTTTGAGAGGAGTGAGATCGCAGAGGTGGGTTGGAACACTGATAGAAAAATCGCGAGAAAGGTGAGATGCGGCAAGAGAAGAAAAAGACCGTGGCGATCTTATTTGTAACAGATATGCATTTCCTGGATCTACTTGTTTAACGTGCTCTCCGCGGCGTGGTGGGTATTCAGGGCTAATTATGTCATTAGTCGGTGCTCACACACATCTGGTTGACAGTCAGCGTCGGCTGTGCTAACTGTTCTAACCACTAGGCGAAGCATAGCCTCTCCAAATTTTAAAAGTGAACATAGCACCCCCGAAACATACTACTCACGTGTTTAAAGATGCAGAATTGATTCCTCATGCAAAGTTAATTAACACCCAAACTTAGAGAGCAGCTTCCACTCACACGGAAAAGTGGCCAAACGTTATGACAGCTTGTCTGAGGTTGGCGATATACCTCGTTCAAGTAAATGCACCTAAAAGCTAAAAATCCCTTTACACGCAACTTATTTTAAAATCGCCGAACAAACTACTAGAAACAGAACATAAATGAAAATAAAGAACTCAATAGATATTTGGAAAAAACTTACCGACTCATCAGAGGATATTAATGAGCCTTTTCCAAAAATCCATTGAGAAGACTCTTGGAACGCAACGGTTTCGTCACTGCCGTGGTTAACAACGTGCGTAGCGCCTGAATTTATAAAGAAATTTGATATGATAGTACAGTACCGCAAAATAATCTTGAAAGCCCTCAAAAAACAAACAATTCTTTTCCTTATCGATTAAACATTGTGTTTAACACTAAGTGTCTCATTTACACAAATAAAAAAAATAATCGAAATAAAATTAACAGTACAATTGAGAACAGGTGATAAGCAGAACTATTGGCAAATTAGGAGCGTCAAGAATTAATTAGTATGCGAAGAGGATAAAAGTCAGAATTTTTAAGAACAAATTAGGAAACCAAGTGGCTAGTAAGCTCTGCTTAGGAGACTTGAGTGCAGTCACAACTGTTGTTCATACTAAACTTCATTTGAAAAAGAAAACATCAAACTATATATGTTCTACATTCTGCTTATTTCTGTTCTTCTCAATTTTTTCCTAAAACAGCATTGAATGTATAAGCATGAAATTAAGAATAGAAAAATAGTCTATAAGTACGAAATTAGGCTTAATAGGAAGAATGACGTTAAATTTTTTGATGTGGCAGGAACGTCTTTTGATAAAATGTCAGTGATTTTCGAAAACTTGCGGAGGTGGGTTGGAACACATCGGACAGCAAGGAACATGAAGGAGATTGTGAGCATATTTCCTAAAAACTTGAAAACTTTTTAGACAGTATGCTCACAATCTCCTTCATGTTCCTTGCTGTCCGATGCGAATAAAAAAAATGGATTCGACTTGTACTACGGGAGACATCATGCGAAATCGAAATACATATTAAAGGCACCAGAGAGAGAATTTCACACCGGAAAAGTTGAAAACTGTATGAGAAATTTTGGTGACGGTTACTGATATCAGATTAAAAACTGTGCCATGCGCAAAAAAAGAAATTGAGGTCGACTTGTAGTAGCGGAGACTTTGTGCGAAACGGAAATATACCATTTATGGTACCCAGCGAAAGAGCTTTGCGCCGGAAAAGTCGAATATTGTATGAGAGATTTTGGTAACGGTTACAGATATCAGATTAAATAATCCTGTCTCATGCGCAAAAAAGAAATTGGGTTTGACTTGCAGTACCGGAGACATTATGCGGATTTCTTTTTTATTGCAGGATTAACTACCACCGTGAGCAACTCAGTGGCATATAAGCAGTCGCCCAACCCTACTTTAGGTTCCAGGGATGGGAGAGAGCCAGTGCGGTGAGACAAACACAGCATCCATGCCTCACCGGGATTCAAACTCGGACCCATTTCGGACGAAATGCGAAATGGAAATACACATTCTTATGCGAAATAGAAATACACCATTCATGGCACCCAGCGCTTCGCGCCGAAAAGTGCGACGTACTAAAGGGGTAAAGAACGTGGCAAAACGATAATTACGCAGCGATACATTCCGTCCATGAAGCTTAGTTGAGAGAGCAACTTACTCCGGAGTGAGGGGGCGCCAGTTGGATCGCTGTCACGGACAAATTTGTGTTTTCCCATTGGCGCGCGAACGTAAAAATGAATGTATTGGCAGCTGGGTTCTTCGAAAAATGTGTGATGTTTGTTCCCCACATCGCCTGGAAATAATGAAAAATTCCATATTTCGCTTTAAAAAAAATAAATAAAGAAAAGAAAGAAAGAAAGAAAGAAAGAGAGTTAAGAAGAGGGAGATGATGTGACGTATTGCAGAGGCGAATTACGTGTTAAAAAAAACAAATCGACAGCGCTATATTCCACGAACATTACAAAGTTAATAAATATATAAGAAATTTGGGTCACGCTTACAGATATCAGATGAAAGAATTCCTTTCCTAGTCCTAGTGTTACCTGTTAAAAAATTCGGTTCAACGTTGCCTCACATAGTTGTGCAATATTCGGCACTTACACCATAACATGATGAAATTTTGGCACTTGCACTATAAAGTGGTGCTTCAGATCATTCGAATTTCATTAATTTTTTGTGCAAAGTACAAAATGCAGCGTTCTCTTGTGCTATGTTTAGGTGCTACCATCAATTCTTCAAGAGCTGGAGGGTGCAATACATCCCAGTTGGGCTGATATAATCCAAGCCACTGACCGGTATTAAGGACAAAAAGCAGTATTAAGGACGAAAAGGGGCCCAACAATGTCCTAACCAGGTAGTCATAACAATTTGGCCATTCTGTAGAGTTTCAGTCTAAAAGCTCGTATTCAAGCTTCAACTGTGACAGTTGTTCTAAGCGTTGAGCGTACTTACGTTACAAAAAATGAAGAGTTTAGTTTCGGTCGCGTTTTTGAAAATTCACGTTTTGGCGACGTCATTGTAATTTTTGCCTGCTAGCCATGTGCATTAGAGAGGCAATACCCGGAGGATATTTATTGCTGGTGGGAAGTAAGCTGATAGTTAAATATTTTGGGGCGCTAAGCGTTATTCCTTCTTTTGTGAAGGGAAAATCGCTGATTGTAGAATGAGTGGAGAGTTTCCTTTTGTTCTGTCTCCCGTCGTGGTGGCACACTGCACCTCATTAGAACCAAACAATACTGAGAAACCATGAGGTCTTTCCAGTGAAAAGGCTTTTTCAATTTCCACTCCATAGTCAGGTTAAGTTTACCCCGAATATGTTGATCCTAAGTTGGAGGTAGGTGACTTCCCGTGGCTTCAGCAATTTTTAGTAGCACAGAACAAAGAATGGCTCTGTTGTTGTGGCCGTAAACCGTCAGGCAAAGAAACAAGGCAATTACAACTTTTCTAAAATATTAAACATATTCTTACTCCATATCCACACACACACACACACAGTTAAGCTACAGCTAGGGAATTCTCATTAATATGTGCATTTTGTCCTCAAGTTTCTTTGCGCACGATTGTTTTGTGCGTAGCTCATGAAGTATCAGAATATTTGTCGAGGAAATGAAATGGCTGATTTACTAACATTGCGCAGTAGGCGATCAATGATAAAAATAAATATAAAAGTTAAGTGCGTAAGGAAATTGTTATGTGGGATGAGCACATTTCAACTTACAGAATGATCTACATGGTGATTCAGTCGAAGAATATGTAGGAGCCCGTTTTTTCAAGAGCCCGCTTTTTTTTTTTTTTTTTTTTTTTGTCAAAATCAAATTTTTGAAAGGAAATTATTTATCTGGTAACACCTCCGTTTCGTGCTTCGTTTGTTGCTGTATCCAGGTTTAATGCGTATTTTGAAAATTCTTTTGCAGTTAAATTGGTATATGCAAGAATTCAGCTGTTACCTGTGCGATAAAACACCATACTATAAGTTGCAAATTAAAATCAATTTATTTACAATTTAAAAGTAGGTTAAAAAACAGACTAGCGCTTTCGGGGATTACGTTGTCCCCGCATCTACGGGTCCAAAGCACCAGTGACACGATAGAGACAGTCATTATATGCAGATTAAAATCCCCCTCCCCGTACAACACGTCACCAACATTTTAGTGATGCCAACATTTACACAGAAAAAGGCGTACATGTTAATAACAGCTGATATTACAGTAAGTATTAAAAAAAATTACAAATGACACTAAGCAATAAGAGCAGATTAGCCATTGGACAAAGTCGCTGTCGGGGCAACCAATCCACGCCAAGGTCCCGGTACATATGCGGGCAACTCCAAATTACAACATCTGTCACCATAAGCAAGAATATACAGGCTTTCGGAAAGGAAAACAGTACTTTTATTGAAATTTGGTTCCAGAATTTTCACATTTTCCCAATCCGGTGAGTAACCACCCTGTGTGACAGCTAACGTAAAGGCAGTACTGAGTACGTTAGCTGTCACACAGGGTGGTTACTCACCGGATTGGGAAAATGTGAAAATTCTGGAACCAAATCTCAATAAAAGTACTGTTTTCCTTTCCGAAAGCCTGTATATTCTTGCTTATGGTGACAGATGTTGTAATTTGGACTTGCCCGCATATGTACCGGGACTTTGGCGTGGATTGGTTGCCCCGACAGAGACTTTGTCCAATGGCTAATCTGCTCTTCTTGCCTAGTGTCATTTGTAATTTTTTTTTTAATAGTTACTGTAATATCAGCTGTTATTAACATGTACGCCTTTTTCTGTGTAAATGTTGGCATCCCTAAAATGTTGGTGACGTAGTGTACGGGAGGGGGGGGGGTTAATCTGTATATAATGACTGCCTCTATCGTGTCACTGTGGTGCTTTGGACCCGTAGATGGGGACAACGTGATCCCCGAAAGCGCTAGTCTGTTTTTTAACCTACTTTAAAATTGTAAATAAAGTGATTTTAATTTGCAACTTATAGTATGGTGTTTTATCGCACAGGTAGACAGCTGAATTCTTGCATATATCACTTCTCGTGCGAAATTGTTTTTCTGGTTATATAGTTAAATTGTTGTTTAAACTTCTTCATGACTGAATTCGCTTTACAATGCACATTTCAAAAATTTTGTTACATCCTCTTTCATCCAGGATATAACAAATTTTTGCTTGGGAGAAAATATTGGGTTAATTTCTGTAGGTACATCTCTTTTTGTAGTGGATTATAATACAAAATTTCCCTGCTTGATCTGGTCGTCCCAATCTGCCCATGGTCGTAACACGTCACTCCACGAAATATTTTTAGTCTTCTATTGTCTTCGTCCTGAATTTGTTCGTTAGACTCTTTTCCTGACATAGCTGACAAAGCAGTTCCTATATTTTTAGGATTTCTGACGACACATTTGTGAGAATGTGGGTTTGCCAAACGTGACGCAAATGAAAAAAACGGAAGCAGGTTGTAGTGTTTTTAAATTTTGATGAAGTTGTTTAGTTGAATTAACTAAGGATCTTATAACTTCATTGAACATAAATCTCACTTCCGAAGTAACTGAGTGGATGATATTAACGACCAGATTGAAAAATCAGCACTTACACCAACTTATTTTTTATTTTCCACTCACTGAGTGTTCGGTTCATCAATACAATATAATCTTCACATAATAATTTATCGACTGACAGCAAATACTCTTGTATCTACATGTATCGCAAACATATAGCAATAACACTTATTTGTCGAATCATACAGATATTCAACAATCATATAGCAGTTGCCCGTCCCTAATTTAGGGTCACTTGGAAGGGAAAGAGCCAGTGCCGTAAGACAAACAAAACATCCACGCTTCACCGATTCGAACCCAGACCCCTTTAGGGCGAATGATCAGAGGCTATCGCTTAGACCACTGCGCCACCGGGGCGGCATATATAGATATTCATCACTTTCAATATATATTCATCACTTTCGATATATCAACTTTCCACAATCTACTCTTAGTCTCCATAGGACTGTAAGCGGGACTTATGCTTCGTCTTCGGATTCGATATACACTGAGTGGCCACTTTATTATGACCACGATTCTTCGTGGCATGAAATCCACGAGGTGTTGATCGGCGGTTTGTGGAATCTAAGACCATGCTTGATGAATAGCACTTTCCATGAGTGTGAGATTGCAGGGTTGTGGATCCAGCTGTCTGATGGCTCGTTCAACTTCATCCCACAAATTCTCATTGGGGTTGAGATCTGGAGATTGTGGGGGCCACCTAAGCAAAGTAAACTCACCGGCATGTTTCTGAAACCAATCCTGTACAATACGAGCACTATGGCAGAACGCATTATCTTGTTGAAAGTAGTCATCGCCATTGGGATAAATCATCCACATGACAGGATGCACTTGGTCCGCAACGATGTTTAGATATGATGTGCCAGTCAGACGTTGATCAACACGAATTAAAGGACCCAAAGCATGCCAGGTAAACATACCCCAAACCATAACGTTGCCTCCACCAGTTTAAAGTGTTGTAGCAATGCATTAGGGGTCCATGCTTTCGTGCTGTTTCCGCCAAATTCTCAGTCGGCCATCGGCATGGTGCAACTGAAAACGTGATTCATCGGACCACATAATTTGTTTCCAATTATCGACTGTCCAATCCTTGTGCTCCTGTGCGAACTGGGGACGTTTTTTCTGGTTAACTGCAGACAGCAAAGGTGTTCGAACAGGCCTTCGGCTGCCATATCCCATCCGATGCAGTGTACGGCGAACAGTGCGTGCAGAGATCATTTGAGAGGATCCTTGATTAAGATGGTCTGTAATTTGCTGCACTGTTTCCCTTCTGTTGTCTGTTACTAGGCTGGACACTCTCCGTTCCGTCCGAACAGTCACTAGTCGCTGACGACCACACGTTGCGCGTAGAGACCCAGTTTTGTGGCTGACAGTCTAGTCTTTAAACACTTTAACAACAGCTGCTCTGGAACATTTCACGAATGCGGCGGTTTCAGTGATATTCGCTCCATGGATCCGAGCTCCTATAACGAAGTGAATTTCTCCGTCATTTTTATCCGCGCCGGGGTTCGAACCCGGGTCCACTCATTCCGGAATAAGTTGCTCTACCAATTAAGCTACGCGGACATTGATTCTAATTGCTATCTGCCTTTATGTCGTGTGCGTCCTTCTGGCAGGTACGTCACATCTCCTGGTACGTTACATCATCTCCCCCTTCTTTTTCTTTCGAAGTGCTGCTCATATTTTTCCTATCTCGCGGTGTGGAAATAACATCACACCAATGCGAGATTTTGAACAGTCGGGTCATCCGGATAGTTCGGGCGCCATTATAACGAAGTGAATTTCTCCGTCATTTTTATCCGCGCCGGGGTTCGAACCCGGGTCCACTCATTCCGGAATAAGTTGCTCTACCAATTAAGCTACGCGGACATTGATTCTAATTGCTATCTGCCTTTATGTCGTGTGCGTCCTTCTGGCAGGTACGTCACATCTCCTGGTACGTTACACTCCTACAATCATCCCACGTTGAAAGTCTGTCAAATCGCATTTTTTACCAATCTCGTCTTCCAAACATCACTTCTACTACTGTCGCAAGCACTAAGCTTTCCCTTTTTATACTAGCCTCGCCCTCTGGTGGCAACAGCGTGCAGCCATAGCTCATTTGCTTAAAACTGTCAGGTGGTCATAATAAAGTGGCCACTCAGTGTATAAGCCTAATTGCAGCTCGTAGTAGGAAATATATGAGGAGAGAATAGATGAGAAAAAATGCAGTTTCAATTTATTATCACCTACAACATTTTTTTGCTGGTTGTCCCGGAATTGTCTTAGTTATTTATTCTTTAAAGCTTTCAGTCCTCTTGCTGCTTATTATGTTTCTTAATTACTCTTCTTTCGTACTAACTCCAGTTCTACGTAACTTCTTATTCTTTCACACTGGCCTTTTGGAGGCATATATCTTTCTCGGTCCGGTGTCTCCGACCTCTTTGTAAAAACTTCTTGCCTCCTTGTCCGACTCTCCCCTCTCCGTAACCTCCTGCTCCCTTCAACTCCTCTTTTTCCCGCGTTCCTCTGTCGCCGTGAAGAGCAATAAACTCATTACGCAGTCTGATTGACTCCTGCGATCACAATGTAGGAGCAATAAAATGATAAAAGCACTTAGCCAATGTACTAAGTTCGATTGCTTGGGAAATGCTGTCTTATAACTCCGACTAAAGCCGTCCTGATAGAAAACATCTTAAAGACGTTGTCAAGTTTCCTCAAACTGACCGCTGAGATGACGACAAAGAAAGATCTATTGCTGAATATTCCATTATATTCCTGGAAACGAATGAACTTTAAAATTTTCATAACACTATTCATATCCAGCGTCGTCTGTTTATTTTTTTCTGACTCACTGTCAGTGTTGTAAAAATATACAAACTGTTCAAGGAAGAAATCTGCCATTCAGTGGGAAAATCTTTAACCAAAAAGTGTCACGTACTACGCAACGTGACATAGATGACGTACTACTGCGATGACGTATGAGACAAATTGGTAGAGTTACAGTAACAAGTCTTGCCGGCGTAGTTGAGTCGGGAGAACAGCCGCCTCCGGAGTATGTAGAAGGGGGTTCGAATGCCGCTACCGGCTAAAAAAGAAAATACCCTAGTGAGGTTACAATATGTGGGATGATTCTTCCACACATCAAATGGAATTAATAAAAGTACTTTCTTCTACAGTGAGTTGGCGCTTCAAGCATAGTTGTCGGCGGACTCGAAAACTTACGATTATGTGCCTCCGCCTTTCTCAAAAGGGAGATGACGCAACGTTACTACGTAAGATGACGTAGCGGACGTACTACTGCGGTGACGTATAAATCAAATCGACAGAGTTTCAGAAACAAGCCTTGCCGACCTAGTTCAGTAGTAGAAGGAAAGAATATAGCCACATCCGGATTAGGAAGACGTGGACACTACCTGCAAGAAAACGCTATATGCTATAGAAGGTCTCTCATAGAATCACTAAGTTAAATTTTTTACTTTTTAATTGGAGTCTTAAAAATATTTAATTTTTTTTTTAGTTTACAATTTTAAGAATAGCGATTCCTTTTTTTTTTTTTTTTTTTTTGGTACCACTATAACTTAGTTGGGTTTTATGTCGTAGAGTAATCTTAGGTTGTTCCTGAGGACTTTGCCGACCCCCGGGAAGTGCCTCGGAATAAAAGGTTGAGAACCATTGTTGTAATATATCAACAAAAGATTAGAAAATCTGACTGACCGAAAGGACATAGGCTCGAATCTTATACATTGTCCTATACAGCAGACCATATAGAGCAAATTTTACATGCTCGTTTTGGTGGTTCAGGACCAGGCGTGACGCTACGGGTGAAACCCACACAACTTTTCTTTTAGCCCACCCTTTAGCCCTCTTCCCCATATAAATATTTAAGCAGTCGGAACATATTGCTGGTGCAACCATCTAAGATTTTAGGGAACCTGGATAAATAAATATACGTGAATTTCTCGAATTCACTGAAATTTTATATAAAAGACATTTTTTGTTAAATTTAGTGTTTGTACTTCTGGGAAAGGAGGGAGTCCTCTGAGCGAATGAGAGAATTTCTAAGAGAGTAGTAGAAACACACCATTTTTGTAATTATAGTTTAAGAGTATGAGAGAGAGAGAGAGAGAGAGAGAGAGAAACTCTCTCCCTCTTTGTCAGGTTACAAATAAATAAACAGCCCTAAGAAAGCAAAAAAAAAAAAAAAAAAAAACCGACCTAAGTAAGCTAAAATTGCGTAGAAGTAGTAACTTGCCATAGAGATTCGTATACATGGTTCCTATACTACATACGCACGTTGAAGAAATAGAACGAACAGTATTCATTTAAAAACTTTTTCTTACTAGATAACATTATCAGCGTCGGATAAAATGTACATGAACAGATTTTTTTACCAAAATTTCTGTCAAACATTTCAAAATTTGTGCTCCCCCATCATGCTTAGCCCCCTAATAGCCCACCCAGTTCTGAGCAGCTGGCGTTGCCACTGTTCAGGACCCAGGTAATGAGAAAATATGCTTTCCAAATGCGTTTCCTTTCTCCATATTAAACAATTCTGTGAGATTTTTAATGCTCAACATGATCATTTTGTTTTAATCGAAATTTTCTGTCAGACATTTGAACTGAAATGAGTGGAGTTAGATACATGGGGCTTGATATTTATCTCATGGGTCAAAAGATTGTTCTTACAGATGCTTCACGAAAGCTAACTCGCAGCGTTAAGGTCATGAACTGCATGTCCGCGTCGGGGAAAACTGAGTGGACCGATCTGACCATTTATTCCAGGAGTGTCACGGCAGCCTACGACATCACAACCTCTCCTTCCCTCCCTCCCTTTCCCCTACGGCGTCCTCCGTTTCTGGTGACCTGGCTCCGACGAAATATTGACACCGGAGTTTTATCGACGTTCCTGTACAGCTAGGGTGTTGACATGTGGGTCAGCCGTGTCAGGAGAGTGTCATCGTCGCTTGACGGCCAGGCTTCCACGATGCTACCGTCTGCCGTCCACCATGTCCATACCACTTTTACCAGAGGACGACAGACACTTTCATAACGCTAACCGACGATTCTTAAACGTTCGTTTGAGATTGTTTTGACCGTTTCTTCAGTATTCTTCTCATCTTCTGTTTTTCTTTTCATTTTCTTTGTTTTTCCTTCTAACACAGCTTTTGCGCTTCTTGGTTGTCTTTCAGCAACATATTTATTTTTTCCCTTTCTGCTTCCTCCGGGATATTTCAACCGAGCTGTCGAATGACCGCTAAAATGTTTTTATATATTGACATGCTGATTGAAACTTTAGCTGAGAAGCTAATGAAATCTGGGAATACTTTTAATAAGCACAGATGTCTTCGTAAAAATATTAGAATGGTTTACTCTAAAATGTTTCTATATATTGACATGCTGATTGAAACTTTAGCTGAGAAGCTAATGAAATCTGGGAATACTTTTAATAAGCACAGATGTTTTCGTAAAAATATTAGAATCGTTTACTCTAAAATGTTTCTATATATTGACATGCTGATTGAAACTATAGCTGAGAAGCTAATGAAATCTGGGAATATTTTTAATAAGCACAGATGTTTTCGTAAAAATATAAAATGTTTCTATATATTGACATGCTGATTGAAACTCTAAACTCTAAAATGTTTCTATACTTACTCTAAAATGTTTCTATATATTGACATGCTGATTGAAACTTTAGCTGAGAAGCTAAGGAAATCTGGGAATACTTTTAATAAGCACAGATGTCTTCGTAAAAATATTAGAATGGTTTACTCTAAAATGTTTTTATATATTGACATGCTGATTGAAACTTTAGCTGAGAAGCTAATGAAATCTGGGAATACTTTTAATAAGCACAGATGTCTTCGTAAAAATATAAAATGTTTCTATATATTGACATGCTGATTGAAACTCTAAACTCTAAAATGTTTCTATGCTTACTCTAAAATGTTTCTATACTTACTCTAAAATGTTTCTATATATTGACATGCTGATTGAAACTTTAGCTGAGAAGCTAATGAAATCTGGGAATACTTTTAATAAGCACAGATGTCTTCGTAAAAATATTAGAATGGTTTACTCTAAAATGTTTTTATATATTGACATGCTGATTGAAACTATAGCTGAGAAGCTAATGAAATCTGGGAATATTTTTAATAAGCACAGATGTTTTCGTAAAAATATTAAAATGTTTCTATATATTGACATGCTGATTGAAACTCTAAACTCTAAAATGTTTCTATACTTACTCTAAAATGTTTCTATATATTGACATGCTGATTGAAACTTTAGCTGAGAAGCTAATGAAATCTGGGAATACTTTTAATAAGCACAGATGTCTTCGTAAAAATATTAGAATGTTTCTATATATTGACATGCTGATTGAAACTCTAAACTCTAAAATGTTTCTATACTTACTCTAAAATGTTTCTATATATTGACATGCTGATTGAAACTTTAGCTGAGAAGCTAATGAAATCTGGGAATACTTTTAATAAGCACAGATGTCTTCGTAAAAATATTAGAATGGTTTACTCTAAAATGTTTTTATATATTGACATGCTGATTGAAACTATAGCTGAGAAGCTAATGAAATCTGGGAATATTTTTAATAAGCACAGATGTTTTCGTAAAAATATAAAATGTTTCTATATATTGACATGCTGATTGAAACTCTAAACTCTAAAATGTTTCTATACTTACTCTAAAATGTTTCTATATATTGACATGCTGATTGAAACTTTAGCTGAGAAGCTAATGAAATCTGGGAATACTTTTAATAAGCACAGATGTCTTCGTAAAAATATTAGAATGGTTTACTCTAAAATGTTTCTATATATTGACACGCTGATTGAAACTTTAGCTGAGAAGCTAATGAAACCTGGGAATAATTTTAATAAGCACAGATGTCTTCGTGAAAATATTAGAATGGTTTACTCTAAAATGTTTTTATATATTGACACGCTGATTGAAACTTTAGCTGAGAAGCTAATGAAACCTGGGAATAATTTTAATAAGCACAGATGTCTTCGTGAAAATATTAGAATGGTTTACTCTAAAATGTTTTTATATATTGACACGCTGATTGAAACTTTAGCTGAGAAGCTAATGAAACCTGGGAATAATTTTAATAAGCACAGATGTCTTCGTGAAAATATTAGAATGGTTTACTCTAAAATGTTTTTATATATTGACACGCTGATTGAAACTTTCGCTGAGAAGCTAATGAAACCTGGGAATAATTTTAATAAGCACAGATGTCTTCGTGAAAATATTAGAATGGTTTACTCTAAAATGTTTTTATATATTAACACGCTGATTGAAACTTTAGCTGAGAAGCTAATGAAACCTGGGAATAATTTTAATAAGCACAAATGTCTTCGTAAAAACATTAGAATAGTTTCCTGCACAGCCCACTATTGATAGCCCTGATTTCTTCGTAATACTAAATTGATTTAATCTCTACAAAGACTGATCGAGGAGCTGGATGCTCTACCACACAAGAAAATATTTAATTCATGTCGAGTCTAACTACTAAGTATGTCAAAAAAGGCATTTCAGGCGATTTGAGATCTGCTTGTTTTTTAGGACGTCTAAAGTCGAATGACTTTCATTTAAGCTTTAAACTGATCGTTCTTGTGATTCATTGGTCAGTAGATGAATAAAATTTCAGCTTAGGAGCAGGGCCGGATTAAGGCAGCGTCATAGGGGCTGTAGCCTTGGGGCCCATCATGACCAAGGGCCCAGGAGACATGCATGAGCATATAATACATAGATAGATAGGCAGGTAGAGAGAGAGAGAGAGAAAGAGGTTTGTAAAATAGTTTTGCTTTTGTCTCGAATGATTTCCACTTGGTCAGTAACAGGGGCTGATAGACGAACAGATTTCAAGGCAATGACTCATAAAGGGTAAAGGTTTCATGTCGTTATGTACGGCGGGGTCGGCGAAACAGCTTTAGTTTTTTTACTATCATCCACCCACACCTTCCAATTTGCACTTGGAACCACTAATGGTCAAAGTCCTCTGTGGCTTCACATTGCATAACAAAAATTATGTACCAAGAGAAGCATACAGTGGTAAACCGTTAAAAAATTTCAAGACCAAATCTAGGAATCTTAAGGTTTTGACTCATATTCTTAAGAGAACAATAGAAAATTCAGTGACTTATTATGAAAACTCTGCAGATAATTTATTAGTTTGTAGAATGCACTACGTATTGATTACAAGCATATTGCTACAGTTCATAATGATTCCCCATCATAATTCTTTGAGGGCCCACTAAGGTCTTAATCCGGCCCTGCTCAGGAGGAGAATCCCGAAAAAGAAGAAAATTAAACCTCGGTACGCTTTGAAGAATAAATGATTAACATCTGATTACTTCGGTTTGTTGTTCAGGTTTTCTGACATTAACTTATGAGTTTCCTGGAACAAATAGTTCCTTACTACCACAGGAAAATCTGATATTCAAAGCCTAGTATGCAAGTTAAGAGGAAAATGACAACAATTTTTAATAAGGTCATTCACGTGAACATCTGATGCGAGTTTTGTTACTTAAAGCAGTTTCGAAGAAGCAAAAGCGATTCTGCTACGGGATAGATTCCATGATCTACAATTTTCTTGTTTTGTTATGTTATTCAAACATTTTACAAGTACCTATTACTTGTGCATAGCAACCCAACAGTAAAACGTTCTGAGATGAAAGGATGTTATCATTTGTACCGTTAGACATAGGTTCGAATTCCAGGTAAAACGTAAATGGAGGATTTTCTTACCTTAGTAGAAATGTTAGTCATCCAGCCGCACGGAACTTACTTATAAACTTGTGGTCTTTAAATATTTGCCAGATGCTGAACATTTCAGTCTTTAGTTGTATCTCAACAGACCTTTGACCCTATGTGGTGAAAAATTACTTGTGATCTCATTTATCTTTCTTATCAATGTGGTAATGTAAAAGGCAGCATCATAGAGATTACTGAGAAATGAATTCTCCTGAAGAAATCCTTTTGATATCCGGTAAACAGAGGCGGATTGACCCACCGGGACATTTCCCGGTGGACCATTCGAGAAATGACCTACTATATCTCGTATCCTCTTCGTCTGGATCATTCGGAAAGAATGAATAATTATTTTGGTTCTTGGGAATAAGAATCATTAACTTCATTTGAACTTTACTTTATCTGTCTAAAACATTATTGTCTTAAAAAACATTGCTGTTTCATACAACAATTTTGTCAATTCACTGTCTAATTCAAATATTTTTTGAGCAATAATTTAAAAGCATAATCACCGTCTAATTTTTGTAGTACTTTTCATTATTTTTTTCAAAATTTGTACCTAACATCTGTATTACGTGTATCATAAAAAATATCAACATCGTTTTTCCTAGTTTAAACTGTACTTACGATTAGGTTTGCATATCATCAATTGCTTTTTCTCGAAACGTAATAAATTTTGTATCTGAAATTGTATACAATAAATAAATATGTTTTCGAACTCTATAATTAATTTTCAATAAAACATTATTTTTTTTTCCATTATTGCTTTTTTTCTCTAATGAAAAAATTACTTAACGTATTTTTCCATTTTGAGTGACCATTTTCGTAGATGGAACATTAAAACGTGTTCCTAACATTACAAAAATTAATATAAAAAATCTATTTAAGTTAAAATAAAATGGTTAGCAGCATAATATAGCAGCACTCATAAAGTGTTTTTGGTTCTTTTGGTGAGCGCTACTGCGAAGCC
The DNA here is from genome assembly GCA_039090855.1 of Macrothele yani. NCBI lineage: Eukaryota > Metazoa > Arthropoda > Arachnida > Araneae > Macrothelidae > Macrothele > Macrothele yani. The sequence continues at coordinate 121,302,591 of CM077003.1, forward strand.
CAAGAAAATCCATTCATCGTGCTTTGCTGAAAACTGGAATTCCCTGTAGGTGGCCGCACGATTTACAAAATTTTGCACAAACGTTTTCATCTGTATGCTTATAAGGTGAAAACGTTAAGAAGAGTATTTCATCGATAATGGCTTCCATGCGATGTGCGTGTTGTGGTTCCATGAGACCAAATCGGCGACTACTGTCCAGCGTCATTTCAGAAAAGAGTACAGACGATCACCACCGGACCAGAAAAGCATAAAAGCTTGGTATGAAAAGTTTAAAGCGACGGGTAGTGTTGGCGACTTCCCCAAGCGGGCCGATCTCCGGTTACACAAGTGACAGCTGCAGCTGTTAAGGAGACATTTCTGCGATGCCCAAGAAAATCCATTCATCGTGCTTTGCTGAAAACTGGGATTCACCGTGCCACGATTCACAAAATTTTGCACAAACGTTTTCATCTGTATGCTTATAAGGTACAGATCTTTCAAGTTCTTCAGTCTGATGACCGGCCTCGCCGTGCTGCATTTGCGATCGAGATGTTGCAGCGCATAGCTCGGGATAGTGATTATCTGCATCGTATCTGTTTCTCAGATGAAGCCACATTCCACATCTATGGGACAGTAAATAGACACAACGTGCGAATCTGGGGAACAGAAAATGTCCATTATGCTGTCATCGAACAACAGAGGGCTACCGCGAAAGTGAAAGTATGGTGCAACCTGATGCATGACAAAATCATCGGACCCTTCTTTTATACAGAACCCACAGTAACATGTAACGTGTACCTGGACAAACTAGAACTTTTTGTAGCACCTCAGTTGCATGCACTCCAACCTTCGGTTATTTTCCTACAAGACGGTGCCACAAAACATTGGTGAGTAATGGTTCGTAAGTTCCTGAATGCCATATTTCCGGACAGATGGATTGGCCGCGACGGTCCCATGACATGGCCACCTCGATCGCCCGACATAACCCCTTTAGACTTTTTCCTATGGGGTTATGTGAAAGACCAAGTTTACTCTAGCAGTGTTCCGGATGTCGAGACTTTAAAGAGCAGAACAACGGACGTCATTGGCTCTGTCTCTGCTGAAATGTTAAACAAAACATGGCGTGAAATCAAATATCGCTTAGATGCCCTCCGGGCCACAAATGGCGCCCATGTGGAGGTGTACTGACACTGGAAGAAACAATTTTACTTGTGCACCACCAATGACGTGCAATCCCTTTCTTGTACCTGTAATACATTTTTTTATATTATTTTTGGTAATGTGGAAAAGACTTTATGGGCACCCTGTATTATTCATATCTTTGGTGAAAACAAAATTTTGCGCCAATTAGTGTCACTAGATATTTAATTGGTGTCAACAGAACAAGTGTCATAATAGAGTGAATTAAAGTACAGACATTTGCAAAGTAATTTATAATAAAAAAAAACATAAAATAATAAATTCTATTAGGTATAATCTGACAAAAATAATGCAAGCACTTTACCAGAAGCGTAACTGTAATATGTTTCTGATAAAGTGCTTGCATATGCCGCATCTTTCTGGTGTATTTTTGGTCTGAATGAGCAATGGCGACTGCTTTTTATTTTTGTTATTTTGCTGGTACGATTCGTTGAATGCTCAGTTACTTCCAGAAAAGCGGGAATGCTGCTAATGGACTTAGAAACTTGACCACAGACTTCACTTCGCCGGAAGAAATTTTAGTACCGAGCGGAAGGTAACAAAAAAAATCTGTGGAAACACACTTTTTGTCGGAGACAGAGATCAAACTCGCGCCTCCCCGCTCCGGAGCCAGTTGTTCAAACCGATTCAACCACACCGACGGAATGTATCGCTGAAGATTTGTCGTTTTGACACGTGTTTTACCTCTGCAGTACATCACACGATCTCCCTCTTATTATTATTATTTTTTTTTTGAAGCAAAGAAGGAATTTCCATTAATTCTGGACGATGTATGGAACAAACATAACACATTTTTCGAAGAACCCAATGGCCAGTAGATCCGTTTTCCACAATCGGGCGCCAATGTGAAAACATACTTTTTGTCGGTTATGGAAACCGTGCCTCGTCGCTCCGGAGCTCAGATCTCAGATCAGATCTAGAGGATTTTAGGAAGGGAGTGTCTGACCCCAGGTCTTAAACAACCCTTAGAAATAGGAAGGTAGGAGATTTGGGCTAGAGTGCCCGATAGGAGAGTGACACGGAAGCAAAGTAGAAAGGGGGAGGAAGACGCCCTTATTTATTACCGGGGGGGAGTACCCGGGGTCCGACGGCTTAACGTGCCCATTCGACGCACGGCGAGTATTTAGTGGTTCGAACGTTCGTACCTGCCCAGGATCGAACCCGAGGTCTTCTCCTTGGCAGTCACAAACGCTGACCACGAGGCCACATGCGGCCTAAATCGCTCCGGAGCGAGTTATTCTAACTGACGAAACTACACGGACGAAATGCATGGCTGCAGATTTGTCGTCTTGGCACGTGTTTCATCTCTGTAGCACGTTTCAAATCCTAAAATCTCTTCATTCTACCCAATGCAAGAGGTTTCGAACAACTGGAGCTAGTGAGGTCATACCTTGCGGGTTATACCCGTCCTGACTTGTTAGACGTCTTCACAAGGACAAGTTTATCCCACTTTTTGTCTCAATGGGATATATGGTCAGTGGAAAAAGTCGTGGAAATGTGTCGTTTGTGTCGTACGGTCAGGTTACAGATAGAAAGCATAAAATTGTGGTTAGATGGCTTCACAAGGACAAGTTTATCGCACTATTTTAGTCTTAATGGAATATATGGGCAGTGGAAAAAGTCGAGCAATTGTATCGTCTGTGCTCTAGGTTCAGGTTACAGGTAGGAAGACTGACAATGTGGTTAGATGACTTCACAAAGACAAGCTCACCCAACTTTTTGTGTCAATGTTATATATCGACAGTGGAAAAAGTCGAGCAGTTGTGTCGTCTGTGCTCTAGGGTCAGTTTACAGATAGGAAGACTGACAATGTGATTAGATGGCTTCACAAGGGCAAGTTTATCCTACTTTTTTGTCTCAATGGGATATATTAGCAGTGAAAAAAGTCGAATAATAGCGTCATCTGTGCTGTACGTTACAGATAGAAAGCATGAAATTGTGGTTAGATGGCTTCACAAGGACAAATTTATCCCACTTTTTGCCTCAGCGGGATATATGAGCAGTGAAAAAAGACGAATAATTGCGTCGTGTGTGCTGTACGGTCAGGTTACAGATAGAAATCATGAAAATGTGGTTAGATGGCTTCACAAGGACAAGTTTATCCCACTTTGTGTCTCAGTGGGGTATATGAGCAGTGGAAAAAGTCGAGTAATTGCGTTGATAGTGGTATATAGAGCGGGTTAAAGTTAGAAAGCTCGATAACATGGAAACGCAAAGCATTAACAATTTTGTCATGGGAGCGCTGAGTGAGAAGAAATTTGGGGAGGAAACCAGTGGAGGGGGAAAATTTAGGCTTTGGAGTGGGTTCTAACCCTTTAAATCCTCTGGTTATTGCGCCCTTGATTGCAATTAAGCGTCAGTTGCCTATTAAGGAAAGGATAGGTATAAGATATTTGAATATATTAATATGCGAGTTTCAGTGCCACTGTAGGATATGTAGCTATGAGGTATTTAAATATATTAATATGGGAGTTTGAATGTTAATGCGGGAGGTTCATTCAGAAAGTAAAGAACGTTTGGTTATAAAAGCTATACACTTTTAAATTTCTGAAATATTTTATTTACAATTTTTAGCCTATTTTGCTACATAGTCGCCCTGGTTATTGAGGCACTTGCCATATCTTGAGATAAGTTTAAGTATCCCGTCCTTATAGAACTCTGCCGCCTGTCCTTTCAGCCAGTCAATAACGGCCTCCTTTAGAGCATCATCATAATCATAATGTTGCCCACCAAAGAAACTGCTTTTAATTGATGAACAAATGGTAGTCCGATGGTACCAAGTCCGGGCCGTATGGTGGGTGCTCAAAAAACTTCCCAGTGAAACTCATCAAGCAGCTCATTTGTCTTCCTGGCAGTGTGCGGTGGGGCGTTCGTCCGTGATGAGATAGCAGAGGCCCGATCGCTCCTCGACATGAACGCTTTTAAACTTTATGCAGGGGCGGATTGGGACAACAAAACCAGGCAGTCTTGCGGTTCATTACAAAAATATACATACGTACAGGGTAATACTTCATAAATTCCCTTATGTAAAGAAAATCTGTTAGATCCTGGATGAAAAAGAACTGTTGAAAAGTGCATTTTAAAAACGAATTTCAATAATTTAACGGTAAAAGAATTTTCTAAATCTGCGCATGATTGAATGTAGCATCAAACCACGCTCAAAACGGGGTGTTGTACCAAATAACTTTTTTCTATGAAAAATTCGGTTTTGACAAAACCATGAGTCTCTCGAAAAATCCAGTTCCAACTTGATCATCATGAAGGTTATTCTGAGAGCTGAAATGTGTGCACATGCCACATAACAATTTTCTTATGCAGTTAATTTTTAGATTTATTTGGTCACTGATCACCTACTGCGTAATCAGTTATAAAACAAATACGTATTGGTACCTCTACTTATAGTATTGGTACCTCCTCTTTCGGTAGACCCATAGCTTGATCAAACACCCAATCAATATGAACCAGTTCTGTGGTAAATCATTGTTGCTTTTAAGGTAAAAGTGGGAGCGACACGAATATTTGAATATCTCTGCTCAAGAATCACTTTGTCTGTTTGTAAGTAAGGGTGTGGAGATGATAGGCCATCACAACAAGTGCTAGTGTCGCCGTCAAAATAAAAAAAAAAACGATGGTAGGGTCTCTCAATTACTCTGAGCTGCAAGTCCAACGACTTTCTTAATTAATTTGTAACAGTCCGGCTGCACTTTTCTCGTACCAGTGCAGATAATTCTGCTATGTCTTTTTAGGGCAATTACCCAAATTATAGATAGAAAGAAACACTTTTCTTAGGGAAATAACTTTTCAGACAGATATATAAAGCACAAATGAAATTACCGGTAAGCTATAAAATAATTATTCGTTCGTTTAAAAAAAATGGTAGATTAAAAGATCACGAGAAAATGGGACATTTTTCGAGTGGTCCACCGGGAAATGTCGCGGTATCCCGGTGGGCTAATACGCCCCTGAAGTTATGCATCATTTTCTGACTCTGAATTCATTCATAACACTTTCTCCATACAGCTGAACAAGTCTCCGATGAATGACAATAGACCTCTTGTTTTCAGCAACCGGAAAGCGGATAATTGTTCGAACTTTGCATTCGGCGGGATTTTCAATGCGTGTGTTCAAGATTGTAACCCACCACAAAAGGATAATATACGCCCGACAATGGTGCAAAGAGATAGCCAACAGCGCACTGGATCCGCATGACCTTGATTGAGCGCGGGCTAGGAACCTGCGCAGACGCTATGCGCAAACTTTCTTTACTTTCTGCGAATGGGCTACGAAAGTGGCTTGGCGTAATGTAGCAGCCCCAGTGACCGAGAAGTGATCTGAGGCGCTGGTTTCAAGTTAGTGGTTCGATATGGGCCAGGACACTGGATGAGGCGTGGGTAGTGTGCTTGGCTTTCAGCGCCGCCTATCTTCCTTCCTTGGAGCCAGTGGCCCAAATTGGGAACGGGCCATTGCTTATAACCCTAAAAGTTCTCATGGCGTTCATGAAACCCCGAAGCAAAGTGAATATGTTAATGCACAACACTCGAGAGATACATAATAATATCATCATCATCATCATCATCACTGTCGACCATTATCAATCCACTGCTGGACGAAGGTCTCTCTCACACAACGGTCTGCCTTGTGCCAGTCTCCTCCATGTTACTCCCGCATACTTTCGAATTTCATCCACCCATCTCCCATGTGGTCTTCTTCTGGGTCTTTTCCTGTCCCTTGGAATCCAATCTAAAATTTCGACTGTCCATTGATGGTCTGTCCTTCTAGCAGTATGTCCAGCCCATTGCCATTTCAGGGATTTTACTCTCATCATGGTGTCTTCCACTCTTGTCATTTTTCTGATCCGCGAGTTCCTCTTCTTATCTCTCCTGGTTACACCAAGCATGCACCTCTCCCTGCTTGTTTGTGTTGTCTGCAGCCTTTGAATGTCTCTTTTAGTTAAGGTCCACGTTTCTGCACCATACGTAAGCACTGGAAGGATGCATTGATCAAACACTTTTCTTTTAAGATATAATGGCATATTGCTCTTGAAAATTATGCTGTTTTTTCCAAAAGCTCTCCAGGCAAATTTTATACGCCGATTAATTTCTTCATCAATGTGTTCCTCACTTGATATCTGCTGTCCAAGATAAAGGTACGCATCTGTTATCTCCAGCTTTTCTCCATCAATCGATAAATCTTCATTTCTTGTAAAAGCATTGTACATCACGTTTGCCTTCTGAAAGTTCATTTTTAGTCCCACTTCTTGCTGACAAGAGTTTACTTACAAGAGTAAACTCTTGTCAGCAAGTTCCAGGATCATACTCTGCTGCTCTGATGGGGTAGTTGCGAGAATGACTACGTCATCAGCAAAATGAAGATGAGTTAGATAATCTCCATTAACTTTATCCCTTTGTTTTCCCAGTTCAGTGATTGAAAGACATTTTCCAATGTGGCATTAAACAGCTTGGGAGATATGGTGTCACCTTGTCTCACTCATTTTCCAATTTTTATGTGTGCTGTATTCTCAAACAGCCGAATCTTTGCACTTGCATTTTCATAGATGTTATTAATAATATTAATGTATGCATCTTCAACACCGCAGGATTTCAAAGCCATTGTAACTGTTGATGGTTTCACTGAATCAAAGGCCTTTTCATAATAGATAAAAGCCATGCACAATGGAAGTTCATATTCCCTTGCTCCTTCAATTAGTTATCTCAGTACGTGGATATGATCTATAGTGCTGTAGCCACTCTTGAATCCAGCTTGTTCTCTCGGTTGAGCCGCGTCCAGTGTTACCTTCAAGCGGTGTGAAAGAACTTTAGTGAAGATTTTATAAACTACTGATAGGAGGCTGATACGTCTGTAGTTCCTGAGATCCTCAATGTCACCTTTCTTATGTAGCAGGATCATTGTAGCGGTGTTCTAATCCTCAGGAATCTTTCCTTCATTAAGGCATCGAGTGAAAATTTGGGCGAGTACTGTTTCGATTTCTCCACTTGCTTCTTGTATGATGTCTACAGTAATTCCATCTTCTCCTGGAGCTTTTCCCCGCTTCATGTTCTTGATTGTATGGGCAACGTCTGCTGGGAGGACTGGTAGAACTCTGGTACCTTTCATGATGTCTGGAGTACATGTATCATCCCTTTCATATAATTTGGAGTAGAAATCTTTCACTCTTGTCAAAATGTTGCCTCTATTTCTTGTTACAGAACCATCTTCTTTTCTCAGTGCCATAATCTGTTTTCTTCCCTTACTGAGATGTCCCTCTGCTATCTTTAGGCTTTGGTTGTTTTCAATTGCTTTCCTCACTAGTTCACAGTTGAATTTTCTTACGTCTTCAGTGATACTTTTTCGTACTGTCTTGCATAGCTCTATATATTCCACTTTGGAATTCACATCTCCTATAGTTGTCCTCATCTCTCTTCTTTTTTGCATCAACATTTTGGTTTTTCCTGATAATTTGTTCACATGCAACTTGTTCTTAGACCCAGCTAATCTTGTTAATGTTTCCATAAGGGCTTTGGTTACTTTTCTGTTAACTACAGAAATATCCACTTCTTCCGATGTTAGGCCTTCTAAAGCAGAGAATCTGTTCTTCAGTTCCAATTTGAAGGTATTATGATGCGCATCTTACATCTTACCATTCTATGGTCACTACCTGTGTTGAACCTGTTCAGCACACTGCAGTCTTCCATGACAAATTTCTTGTTACACATAATAAAATAAATTTCACTTGTCCATCCATTGGGATGGCTCCATGTCCATTTCCTTTGCGGCCTTTTCTTGAAAAAGGAGTTCATGATGAAAAATCCTTCTGCCTCTGCAAGCTCTATACGAGAGTATTTCCAAGCTGGTTTCTATTGCTGTGACTGAATTTACCTACTGAAGTTGCATTCTGTTGCCGTTGCCCTATTTTTCCATTGAAATCTCCCATAATTATCTTTAGGTGCTGCTTGTCTTTATTATTTAGATGACGAATTTCCTCATAAAAGTCTTCAATTTCTTCTTCAGCATGACTTGTGGTGGGTGCATAAGTTTGGATAATCTGAGCCTGGTATCTTCTCGAGAGTTGGATAACGAGTCGTGCAGCTCTGTCAGAAGAATTTTCAACTTCTACAACTTTATCGTTCAGTTTCTTGTTTATTATAAATCCAACACCACTAGTTCTGCCAGTATCTGTCCCACGATAGTAGAAGAGATGTCCACTTTTCAGTTCAATGAGATCTTCTCCTTTTCTCCTTACCTCACTTAGCCCGACGATGTCCCACTTGATCCTTTGTAGTTCCTCTTCCAATTCAAGAAGCCTTGAATCAGAAGATAGGGAGCGTCCATTATACGTAGCCAAGGTCAGCATCAGATGGCAGCCTAGTCCGGTCCTCGGGGTGATTCTTAGCACCCTCTGCCTTCATATCGCACTGGCTAAAATAACATATTTACATAGGACTTTTGAAATAACACACTGTATTAATATAGAACGTTTGAGCTGTGTATTACTAGCAAAATATTGTTGAAATAACATAATCAGGGCCGGCTCAACCATTAGGCGGACTAGGCAAGCCACGAAAGCGAGCATCTGTCGAAAAACTGCCATAAACCAAGCTTGTCTCCATGCAGCAAGGAAGTCAGGCGACGCCTGAGGGCGGCAGAAGATTTTTTTTTTTCAAGAAAATGGATTATGTACTATCCGGCTTTTAATGGAAATATCTACCATCCATTTCTTCTATTACAAATAGTAGCAATGCTCAACGTCTAAAGTTCTTTGAGAGCGGAAAGGACAGGGCGGATTAACGACCACCGTGAGCAACTCGATGGCTATAAGCGGACGCCCGTCCCTAGTTTAGGGCTACTTGTTCCAGGGAAAAGGGAGAGCCAGTGCCGTAAGACAAACACAACATACACGCCACGTCGGGATTCGAACTCGGACCCATGTCAGACAAATCGTCAAAAGCCAGCGCTTAGACCACTGCGATACCGGAGCAGCTTGCCTAAAAGTTAGTAATTGTCTCATTCAGACTATTTTCTAGTAATAACCGCGGCAAGAGTAAGAGAGGCTCTTCTACTGCTGTATATTCATTCCGCTAGAAGTCTTTTCATTTTTCTTTTTTCCTCTCCCCATCTGGGGATGTAGGAGGAAAGAACCGTGTTCGATTATATGCATTACCGATCGAAAAAAAATTGTCCGTGACATAGATTTGAAGACGCTTGATAATTTTGCGAAAAACAGTGCACCCAAAATGAAATTTTATTAACAATTTCATTTTCATTGGACCAGTAAGTAAATAAATGTAGCTTCCATTTTTTTTTAGTTTACACTGATTTAGTGACCTTGAAATAGTTATTGGATAAATGCAATATGTGTAGCAACACAAAGAATAACAAATTGGAGGCGCAAGGCTCATGGCCTGCCTGGGGTGCCAAACACACTAGCACCGGCCCTGAACATGATGATATGTGTTGTCTGAGTGATATACATCGATACAAAATAGTTGAAGCAATGTACGAGTACATATATGAATTATGTATCAAATGAATTATATCAATGTAGGACGCTTGAGTAATACATAGTAATGTGGGATAGTTGAAATAATATAACAGATATTTGAAGCAGTATCTTAGAATAGGATGCTTGAACTAAGGTGTCGATATAGGATTTTCCAGTGAAATGTACGAATATAGAATGTTTGAAATAATATAGTTCTGTACACTGTAAAGTTTTCTGAAATTCACGAGCCACTTTGTAGATAACAAAGCATATTTCTGCTGCAACTTTTTCCGTGAAATGACAGAAATAAACCGTAATTGTACGGATTTTTCGCCCGACAGAAAGATTTTGTTTGAATTTAAAGAAAACTTTTCGCAATTCCTTAAATTCTTCTCATATTGACGGTAAATTGTCGAAGGGCCGCGGGTGGCCTAGTGGTCAACGTTCGTGACTGCCACAGAGAAAACCTCAGGTTCGATCCCAGACAGGTACGAACGCTTGAATCAATAAATACCCGCCGTGCGTCGGATGAGCACGTCAGGCCGTTAGACCCCGGGTACTGGCCCCCGGTAATAAATAAGGGCGTCTTCCTCCCCCTTTCTACCTCGCTTCCGTGTCACTTTCCTATAAGGCACTCTAGCTCAAATCTCCTAGCTTCCTATTTCTATGGGTTGTTTAAGACCTGGGGTCAGACACTCCCTTCCTAAAATTTTCTAGCATATGATCTGATCTGGTAAATAGTCGTTCTTAAGATGTGTAAATCGGAAGTCTAAGCCGCCCCGGTGGCGCAGTGGTCTAACGGCTGGCCTGGGACCATTTACCCGTGATGGGTCCGGGTTCGAATCCCGTTGAGGCATAGTTGTTGTGTTTGTCTTACGGCCCTGGCTCTCTCTCTTCCATGGAACCAGTGGCCCTAAATTAGGGACTGGCGACGGTTTATAGACCATTGAGTTGCTCACGGTGGTCGTTAAACCTTAAAAAAAAAAAAAAAAAAAAAAATATATATATATATATATATATCTAAGTTTTCAGGAACCTATCCGCAATTTCTTTCGTTCATTAACGAAAAAACTTTGTTCCCCTTTTCCCGTAACCATATGACAAAACATTTTCGATGATAGGAGCTATTCGCAGGAATGTACTTGAGATTTGATTAATTGCTAAATTTCGCTATTGTGGCAAAGGATATTCCTTCCCCTCTCCCCCATTTTGTGCATCAGCTATTCAATAGTGTTCTCGTAAAAATCGGGTACTTAAATTATTGTACGATGTCTATGTATCAGCCTGTATACCCCTTAAGACAAAAATTATTACAGCTATCAAGAGTAAATTTTACTTTATATTCAGGAGTCTCGTGAAATAATACTATAAAACAGTAGATTTCACCTTTCCTTAAAGATAATTGAAAGTTATTGTCGGTTTAAAAAGGTCTAAAGTTCCAAAGCATTCTGTTGCTTCGAAAAACACCGATGAAAAAAAAATACTCAATTTGTGATAAGTCCTACAGAAAAAATAAAATTATTACAAACCTATTAAAAAAAATAAGCTCCAACAGGAAACAATGTGACTAATGTACCCACATTATTGAGAAAAAAAATTACATCATCGCGGAATTAGAGTTTTACCTTGAACGTGACAGTGACTTCTGAGTCTTTCTGGCTAAATGGTTATGACGCGCGGTTTCTGCCGAGCTAACTCAAACGATCTCGGAGAGTCACACCGGGGCGGAAGGATTCACTGGTATAAGGGATGAAAATTTAGAGTCTTCGATTTTGCGACGTTTCTGCATAAATACGGAAAAACCCGAAACGGAATTACTACCTACGGAAAATCTGAAAATACGGAAGTTTTAAAAAACAGGAACTTTCAAAAATGGAAATTCCGTTAAAAGCGGAAGACTACTAGCAACTTTGCTGCACGTTATTTTCAGGAATTCTCTAGGAATTTACACCACCTATGTTTTACAGTGTAGCACATTTTAAGTAATATATTAACTTGAGCGTTATAAATACTAATGTAAGATGGTTTAAATAATGTAGTATATGTGGCGTTTGAAGAAATATATTGTATATCAGTATATGACGTTTAGGTGGCTGATAAGTAATATATACCAATATGAGAAATTTGAAATGATATGTCGGTGTAGGATATTTGAGTAATATATATTATACTAATACAGAACATTTGATATATTGTTCCAGAGTGTACTACATTTGAAGTGATTTATTAGTATAGAAGGTTAGAGTGACATATACCGACATAAAGTTATTGATGCAGACCGTTTGAAGTAATTTATTAATACCATCATCATTATCAATCCATTGCTGGATGAAGGTCTCCCCAAGCTTCTTGCACAACTGTCTGTCTTGAGCCACTATCCTCCATGTTACTCCGGCATGCTTTCAAATTTCATCCATCCATCTCCTATGTGGTCTTCTTTTGGGTCGTTTTCTGTCCCTTGTGGAATTCAGTCTAAAATTTCGGTTGTCCATCGGTGGTCCGTTCTTATGGCAATATATCCAGTCCATTGCCATTTCAGGGATTTTACTCTAATCACGATGTCTTCCACTCTTGTCATTTTCCTTATCCATGAGTTCCTCTTCTTATCTTTCTTGGTTACACCAAGTATGCATCTCTCCATGCTTCTTTCAGTTGTTGTCTGCAGCCTTTGTATGTCTTTTTAGTTAAAACCCATGTCCCTGCTCCATATGCAAGAACTGGAAGGATGTATTGATTAAACATTCTTCTTTTAAGACATAATGGCATGTTCTTGAAAATTATACTTTTTCTTCCAAAAGCCCTCCTGCCAAGTTTTATACGCTGATTAATTTCCTCATCAATGTGACCCTTGTTTGATATATGTTGTCCAAGGCAAATATGCGTATCGGTTACCTAAAGCTTTCCCCCATTAACAGCAAAAATCTTAATTTCCTGAAAAAGCATTGTAGATCAGTTTTATTTCCTGAAAGTTCATTTTTAATCCCACTTCTTTACTCTCGTCCGCAAGTTCCAGGATCATATTCTGCAGCTCTGAAGGGGTAGTTTGCAAAAATGATCACTTCATCAGCAAAACCAAGGTGCGTTAAATAATCTCAATTTATTAATATAGGATATTTAAAACCTAATACTGAAGTGAGACCTTTGGTGTAATACAAGCTGTAGATTGTTTGAAGTAAAATATTTATATACGACATTAGGAACAATATATTAATGTATGACGTTGGAAGTATTTTATGCGAAATACAGGAGGTTGAAATAGTATAGTAATGTAGAACGTGTGAAGTATTATATTAAATTTGAAGCGTTAATACAAGACATTTGAAGTAATACATTTTTAGCGGAAGGCTAAGTACTAGTGTTTACACCGAAATTTTACTTAGGAGAACCACTTTAAACCAATTAGTTGGACAAATTGGCTGTTATTTCTTTCTCTTCATCTCCGAGACAGCAGCACGTAGAGGCATTTACACATTCGTGTTGTTCTTCCATCCATCTCTTTGAGGGGGAAGTCCCCAGTAGGCATTTTGTCCTCCCATTTGCGTCTTTTTGAATCCTACTTTACCGACATAGCGTCAGGCAACGACTTCGGGCTACTCACCATTTGCGATATGTTAACGCCAAGGCAGGCATTATCGGACACTGGCCAGTGCTCTCACTGTCTGGAAGAGGAGGAAGAGGAGGAGGAAGGAAAGAGGAGGAAAAGTTCCAAAGGGAGAGACAGAGAGGGTGCGATGCCAGATGGTGTTTAGGACGAGGTTGTTAGGCAAGAATGGGGGGTCGCGGCGATTCAGTGGACAGCTCTCCCTGGTTCCTGGAGGTAGATTTTGCTTGGAAGAGGGGGAGTCCTGATACTTTGCGTCTAATGTCTCCATCACTGGCCACCAGATGGCACTTCCAGCAAGGAAAGAATCAATTAAACTGGGATCATGGGGAAAGCGGGAAAGGGGAAAAGTTTTTCCGGGTATTAGGAGGAATGCTTTGATGGATTGGGAGTGCGTCGTTCGTTACCTACTATTCTACTCCCTCTCTCGCTGCTTGTAAGGGAAGGGTTAATGGAATTTTGCTTTAGTCATTTGGCAAAAATTGTGTCTTGTTTCGAGCCTCAAAGAGTATTAAGAGAAAGAGCAATTGCAAATTTACAAGTTTCAAACACAAAACTCCTTTCCGCTCCAGGCTGTACACGATCCTCCTGGCGTATCATAAAGTTGAATGTTCTCAAAATAAAAAATCTGATAGAAATGCACATATCCTTTTACGTTTTGTACGGTTTAAGTTTGTGAATGCGGATTTGGAGTTACCAGGGCCCTGCGCGCAGCGTAGGTTTTGTCCCCCCCTATATTGCCGGGCTACTTTAAAAATGTATAAAACTGGATTGTAACCGCAAAAGCAAACTGACATCAAGATTTCAACAGAAATACCCTTTTAGGCCTCCCCGAACATGATTGACTGTTTTCATATTGGTGTCTCTATGAGTGTGTATGTGTGTGTGTGTGTGTGGGGGGGGGGATTTCCTCGCGCGCGTGTGCTTTCTTTTCTCCATAACTCAAAAACTATAATACAGTCACTTGCAAAAGTTTAAGAGCACCTGCCAATTTATTGAAAATTAAGATTTTCAAAGAAACAACTAATTACTTAGAGATATTTGAAAAAAAATTACACCACAAATGAATACGTACTTACATTCTTTAGAACACAAAAAGATCCTAAATCAGTACTTTGTGTGCCCACCATTTTTTTTTATAACGGACAGAATACGATGTAGCATACTCTCATTGAGGGATTTGCAGTAGTCACTTGAAATGTCTTTGCACCATACATACTTTATCACGTCAGTCAAAGTTTGGGAATTTGATGGCTGCTTTTCTGCTATTTTGTCTTTTAAAATGGTCCACAAATTTTCGATGGAGTTAAGGTCGGGACTATTACCGGGCCAGTCAAATACAGTTATGTTTTTCCTCAGCGGGTAGTCTTTTACTGTCTTTGATCTGCGGCATGGAGCACCATCATGCATAAAGATCGTGCATCTGTGCACTTTCATATAAGTTAACAGTTTCTCACGTAACATTTCCACTTAGAAAGGACCGGTAATGGTAGGGCCTGTGGGCAAAAAGGATAATATAGCAGTACCGGATGCTGACGTAGCACCGCATATCATCTGACTAGGCGGATGTCTCACGGTGCTAACGGTTTATTTTTCATCAAACCTTTTTCCTTTTGGTCGTCGAACATGTGCTTCATGTGATTCAAACTGACGCACAGTTGATTTATCGGAAAATTCTATAACGAAGTAAATTTCTCCGTCATATTTAGTTCACGCCGGGGCTCGAAACCGGGTCCCCTCATTCCGGAATAAGTCACTCTACCAATTGAGCTACGCGGACGTTCGTTCTGACTGCTATCTGCCTTTATGTCGTGTGCGTTCTGCTGGCAGGCACGTCACATAGCACCCCATATCATCTGACTAGGCACCCCATATCATCTGACTATCTGCCTTTATGTCGTGTGCGTCCTGCTGGCAGGCACGTCACCCCCCCGAAAGAGGGGGCCGGGGGCATAGTCCACGGGTCAGCCGTGAACATGAATCGTTGCAGGCAGCCATCCGCTGTAGAACGGGCACTTGAGAACTCCCAGCCAATTGTTTTTTTTTTTTTTTTTTTTTTTCGAAGCGCTGGAAAAGGGATTCTCTGATTTTTCCTCTTTCGCGGTGTGGAAATAACACCACACCATTGCGAGATTTTGAACGGCCGGGTCATCCTGGAAGTTCGAGCGCCATTATTCTCCGTCATATTTAGTTCACGCCGGGGCTCGAAACCGGGTCCCCTCATTCCGGAATAAGTCACTCTACCAATTCAGCTACGCGGACGTTCCTTCTGACTGCTATCTGCCTTTATGTCGTGTGCGTTCTGCTGGCAGGCACGTCACACTTCTTTTTCATGACAGAGGTTAGTGTAGGTTCATGTGCAGGTTTTATAAGACTTTAATCGAAAATATTTGCTAAGACGTCGGGAAACAGTGCTGATACTAATATCAGACCCTTTTGATTGTAGAAAGGCCTTGATTTTCTTGCAGGAACTCCTCGGAGAAGATACAACTTTTCACCTTATTCTATTGCCATTACGTGGGGTTGTTTTCCTTGGACGTCCACTTCTCTTTCGGTCGCTAAATTTATCTGTATCTCGATATTTCATGATCGTATTATGAATAGCAGTCTTGCTCACATTCACCTTTTTGCTTATATTACATTCGTAGTATCCTTCATGATATAAAGTCACTATTTGCGCCCCCTGAGTAACACAATTACGCCTTTTTGTCCATTTTTTGTTATATAGAAAATACATAGGAAACCTCTCAGCATAAAAACCATAAGCAAACTGACGCTTGCGCTTCCCCCAACTCCATCAGCAGCTGCTGCTGTAGGATGATGCAACACCGACAGGAAGTTAAGTAATACAGACAGTAGCTGACGCAATCGGCAGAAACCTCCAAATATCAACAGGTGGTCTAAAAATTTTGCAAATAACTGTAGCTCTCAAGACGAAATTTAACACTGAGGGCTTTTGTGGTACCCTGATGGGGAGGAAATGGCTGAAGTTAAAAGTGGAAAGCCTTTTGTTATGGAAGAAAAAAAAAGATGACCACTGAACCAGAGTACTTCAACATGTTACGTAAGGTTAGTTTATGATACTGCTTAAATTGATATTTATGCTACATGCGGTGTGGGATCTGCTGCCGCATATCGTGAGATTCCACCTCACTGACTGTTAGTTCCCCCACAGACTGCGCAAACATGGATGAAATCTATTCCTGTGCCTCGTAAAACACGTTTTCCAATGTCATTTTGCTCGCACGATAACAGTCTTTTGATTACCTCTTAAACTAAACTTAATGGACGGAAAGGAATTTCAAGGGAAAGATGGGGAGTCATATAAAATACCGAGCTAAAAAGTTAAATGTTGATTGGATTATAAGAAAATTGGCAAGAAATAACACCCCAGTTTCTGAGCTCAGTCGTGATGTATAGTGTAAAGTAACATTACCCCCAAAATGATATTTAGTGAGTCTACATTTAAGCTAGTAAATTCGTACTTATAGATGACGTACTTTGATTTCGGGCAGAATCATGCCCCCCAAATCTTCCCAAACGCAGAACAGGGAATTCCCTCGCTGTATGACTTTTCTCTTTTTTTAGAAGCAAAATTAAAAAAAGAATGATAAATCATTATTTTTGAAGCCCTTCTATCATCGCGAGGCCCCACGCCTGGGTTTCGTTATATTCCCTGTAAATCCTCCCCTGTGAATGCCTGGGAATTAGCCTTACTTAGTGCCTAAAACAAAACAAAATAAAAAAAAGCTCCAAAACAACTAACGGTGGGTTCTAATGAAGGTAACGGTAATGAGCAATACTTAAACGCTTAATATACATGTATTTCATGACTACAATACTTGTGATGTTGAAATAGAATAAATCAGATAAGATCACATGTAGAAGATTTTAGGAAGGAAGTGTCTGACTCTAGGTCTTAAACAACCCATAGAAATAAGAAACTAGGAAATTTGAGCTAGAGTGCCCGATAGGAAAGTGACACGGAAGCGAGGTAGAAAGGGGGAGGAAGACGCCTTTATTTGTTACCAGGGGACCAGTACCCTGTGTCCGACGGCTTAACGTGCCCATCTGATGCACGGTGGATATTTAGTGGTTCGAGCGTTCGTACCTGCCCGGAATCGATCCTGCGGTTCCTTTGTGGCAGTCACAAACGTTGACCACTAGGCCATCAGCGGTCCAGAATAAATCACCGACGTTTATTCACAATTAAATATTTTATTTTAAGATCTACTATAGTTTCACTGAGCGTTTGGCTCAGCTTCATCAGAACAAATGGAGTGTAAATATTTAAATCATTGTGACATCATGATTTAAATATTTACGCGGTCACGGATCTGGTGAGCTGTTTCCACGAGCTTGAAAGAAATGGCGTAGATATCATGACGTCGACAAGTCGTGAAGAGTTGCGATATATGTGGATAGCCTCCATTCTGTTAAGCTTGATAGTCGAACCAGGTTTAGAAATAAGTTTGGCGTTTTCAATAAGTTTAGCGTTTTCAATAATCAATAAGTTTAGCGTTTTAATGTTTATGAATCATTTGTCCTGATGAAGCCGAGTCAAACGCCCAGCGATACTACAGCAGACCTTAAAATAAAATATTTAATTGTGAATAAACGTTGCTGATTTATTCTAACTTAAATGTTTATTCATTAAAAAATGCAGCTCTCTACGTAAATTCGCATTGAAGACTCACTTGTTGATCTCATAAACTGGTTAGTTGAATATAACTTTCACAATAATTGAACAGGTGTTAATACCTACAATATTAATAAATGGTAGAGTAATTCATAAACTATAGATGGCAAAGTTAATTAACATACGATAGCCAACAATCTATTAAAATCCTCTGAACTCTAGTTACGATCACTTTAATCATTTCCGTATCATGATCTTTCACCTGGAAGTTGAGAACGTGATTTCAGGAATGGAGAACATAACCAAAAAATAACAGAACTTGTACAAGAAAGAAAACTCAAACAGGAAAATTAGATCTAGAAATACGCGTCACAGTTTCACGAATTAAGACTAAATTTGCAAATATAAGACGACAATTACGACATAACACAAACAAACACAAATAGTATTGTTATTACCACTGTTGGCAAATGATCATTTAAAATTTTTTATCACTGCATTTGTTTGAACTTGGACGCCAGTGTGCTGTGGTGAAGCCACAGCACACTGGCGACTTCTTGTTGATAGTGCGTGACGTCATAGCCGCAACTGCGGAGCGCTGGTGGTTTTGTTCCTTGTTTGCTGTGAAGTGCAGAAAGAGGCAAAGTTCGAAGAAAGATGGTAGTTGCGGAGTGGAAGAATGTAAAACTGAATAACGAATATTACTTTATTATATTTTATTCAAAGTTCACGTGGGAGCGTTTAATATGTATTTCTTCGTGCATAATGGTGTAATAAATGTTAATACATCTAGCAATAACATCTTTGTCGCCACTTTATTTTCGTAGGAATGATTTGTCCGAAAAGGTAAGATTTGCTAACTAGATGAATGCATAAAACACCGAACTTTGTACTAGCAAAATAGAAATCCGAAATAGCATTCTTAAAAAAAAATATTAAGTACGCGAATGCTCACACAGGAAAATTTCAAGATTTCCATTCAGCTACATATCTCATGACACGGGAAATCCAATTACCGAAAAGAATATGTAGCAAGCAAAAATGCGAAGTGAACTCAATGATGTTTAAGAGCATCGTCAAATGCATTCGTGCATTTTCGACATCCAGGGGATGTTATGATTTTTGCTATGCACTGAAACACTAGAGCAATATCTCCAGTTTATGTTAACATTTTTCTGTAAGATCCGTATAGAATGCCTGAAATTTGTTTCCCGTCCAGTGCAACTTAGTATTTAAGCAAATAAAAAAAATGATTAAATAATCGAATATTTCACAATGGTCCCCGAGATCATGTGAATCAATTAGTAAAAAAATAGCTTGCTGCTTTCACGATAACATTTTCTAAGTTATACATTTGTGTATTTTTTAGATTAATATCTTCATAAAAATTCTGATTTCTAAACATGATGAAATACAGTGAAGTCTGGATATAGTGAACTCTGTTATAGTGAACATTCGGTTATAGTGAACCTAAATCATTGGTCCCGACCCGCAGCATCGGAAATGTACATTAAAATTTTCATTTATAGTGAACCCTAAACTTCGGTTATAGTGGACCTAAAAAATAGAACTTCAAAGAAAAGAATGTACTTGTTATATGAAATTGTAAATTATTTCAAAACAAACCTTCTTGTAAAAACTTGAAAGAATGTGTTGAGAACAATACTTTGGGCCTACTACTCCTTAAGTGCATTGAAGGACATTTGAAAAAATATAGTTCTGTACACTATAAAATTTTCTGAAACTCACGAGCTACTTTGTGTATTAACAAAGCATATTTCGGATACTTTTTCCGTAAAATGACAGAAATAAACCTTAATTGCACGGATTTTTTGCACGACAGGAAAATTTCGGATTTAAATAAAACACTTCGCAGTTCCTTAATTTCTTCTCATATTGACGGTAAATTGTCGAAGGGCCGCGGGTGGCCTAGTGGTCAACTTTCGTGACTACCACTGAGAAAACATCAAGTTCGATCCCAGGCAGGTACGAACGCTCGAATCACTAAATACCCGCCGTGAGTTGGATGGGCGCGTTAGGCCGTTGGACCCCGGGTACTGGCCCCAGGTAATAAATAAGGGCGTCTTCAGGAAACGAGTCCTACGGACTGGTGAATCCAGATACACGATCCATCAGTCTCATAGCCGTGTGTGGGTTTGGAGGCAGCCTGGAGAACGCTATTTACCACAGTGTACTGCTCCTACGCTCAAGTTTGGAGCTGTCAGTGTACTCGTGTAGGAATAGTTTTCGTGGTATAGTCCCGGCCCATTGGTCATCGTGAACAAATCTGTTAACCAGCACGTCTACCGCGATATTCTGGACAATTATGCCCTACCAACTCTGTGGCAATACTATGGAACCGAGCCCTGTTGGTACCAGAAGGATAATGCACCGAGCCATAAAGCAAGGACTGTTACGGCTGGCCATCACAGAACCCAGATCTTAATCCCATAGAGCACCTATGAGATGAATTAGAGCGCCGCATAAGAAGTTTGAAACCAAGGCCTACTACTAAGCAACAGTTAGCGGCAGCATTATGTACTCAATGGAAGCGCATACCTATCGCTGTAATCCAAAACCTTGTCGAAAGCATGTCTCGAAGGGTCAATGCATGCATTAAGGTCAAAGGTGGAACGACACCGTACTAATGTATGTCAATAAGTGCTATGTTGTGTTTCTCTTATAGGAACCCTGTGACTTTTGTCAATGTAGTGTACATCGATTAACTTTAGATTTCCCCCTATCAATCGCTGAATCTTCATTTCTTCCAAAAGTATTGTACATCAATTTTGTTTTCTGAAAGTTCATTTTTTAACCCACTTCTTTACTCTTGTCAACAAATTTCTGAATCATGCTCCGCATCTCTGAAGGGTTGCTTGCAAAAATGTCGAGTCATTAGAAAAACGAAGGTAAGTTAAATTATCTCCATTAATCTTTATCTCATTGTTTTTCCAGTTGAGTGACTGAAAGTCATTCTGCAATGTGGTATGTACAATACTAATATTGATAACATAAGTTCTACTTCGTTTCTGTTTGACTGTAGTTCCACGATTATTATATCCACTGGCTGGGACTTTACTACAGTAACGTAACTAGAAGACAGATATCAACCAATCGACCCAGCAAGTTTTCTTTCTACCTGAAACAAATTAGAAAAATATGAAGTGTTCCAGTGATTACGTACTTATTGGCATTTGGCACTTTATAAATAGGGATCCACGAAAAAAAAAAAAAGTTCGCTATGGCAAATGGAGGCAATTTTTGTTTGTTTCGGAGTTTATCGACGACAATGAGGGCTGTAAGCAGTCCCACGTCCCTAATTTGGAGCGACTGGTTCCAGGCGACAGATTGTGCCAGCGCCCTTCAACAAGTGTCTCATCCGGGAGTTGAACTTGGGCCCATCTCGGAAGAATGGGGTCAGAGGCAAGCGCTTCGGACCACTCAACCCCAGCGGCGGCCAAAAAACTTTTTTACCTTTTCAATTAAAAATGCACAACTGCGCCCCTAGCGTGAAACTGAGAATTACTGGAAGCAGAAAATGCGCACAAAATGTTTACCGTAGTCAAAAATCTTTCAGTTGAATTTTTAAAAGCGGAAATTTCGTTGCGAAGGTAAATAATATATGTGAATTCCTAGCGTACCATTGGAAGCAGAAAATGGTCGCTCACATAGCCGAATAGTTTTAGGTTCCGGCATCTGATCATTCGTCCGAGATGGGTCCGATTTCGAAATCCATACAAGGCAGGGAGGTTGTGTTTGTCTAATGAAGCTGTTCTGCCCATCTTCCGGAAGCAGCGGACTCATATCAGGGACAGGCGATCGCTTATTACCCTAAGAGCTGCTCGTGGTCTCCGAAACAAAAAAGAGAAGTACACTATATGTGCAAATGTCTATTGTATAGTGAAACCTCTAATAACGATCATCGCCTGGGTGCGGAAAAAAAGTGACAGTTATTGAGAGGTGGCCGTTGTTTGGAGGTTAGACTTAAATTAATATTGTTCGCCAGCTGCGTTTGGGTTTAGTAAATCCTGGAAGACAATGAGGAATTAGTGAGAGAGAGATATGTGGTCAGCGATCGTAAAGATGCGTAGATTAGAATGCAGATTGTATAATATTAGCCAACAGGAACCTCACTTCAGTTCAAGTACAAATGTCCATATTTACACGGTCGAGTCACATTATCGGAACCACCAGCTAATATCCAGAGTAACCGCCGTGTGCAGCGCGGACAGCAGCTAGATGGGCTGGTAGTGACTCAATAAGGTGGTGGAAGGTGTTCACAGATATGAGGAGCCATGCTGACGGCAGTGCATCTAACAGCTGCTGGAGGGTGCTTGGTGGAAGATCCATAGAGCGAACAACACGATTGAGGTGGTCCCACAGATGCTCAGTTGGGTTTAACTCTGGGGAATCAGGGGGCCAGGGAAGTACTTTCAAGTCTTCATCGTGCTCGTCCAACCACTCTCGGACATTTCTGGCTGTGTGACACGTCGCATTGCCGTGCTGGATTATCCCCCCCCCCAGGGAAGACAATCAGCATGTATGGGTGTACGTGGTATGCAAGGATGGATTCATGACGAATTCGGACCACAATGCCTTCCACAGGTGTGAATGGGCCCACGAAAACATTTCCCAGACCATAACGCTGCCCCCACCAGCTTGTGTTTTTTCAGCAATGGTTGAAGAGTGTTTGTTATACGATGTTTCTCGCCTTATACGCCAACGTCCATCTGTTCGACGAAGCAGAAAATGTGACTCATCGGAGAAGGCAATCCTTTGCCAATCAGTGGAGGTCCAATTCCGATACTGTCGTGCAAACGTAAGCCTTTTCTGCCGATGCACCGCATACATGCAGTGACCATCGGTCTGCATCGGAGCCCCATATGCAGCAGGGTTCGCTGAACTGTCGTTTTAGACACACTTTCGATAGCCTCCTGGTTCATTCGGCCAGTGAGTTGCTCCACTGTAGCGTGTCGATCGGCCCTCACGCAGCTTCGAAGCCAACGTTCACCTCTCACATGAATGGCACGTGGTGTTCCGCAGTCTATACGTCGCTTATTCGCAGTGGTGCCATTTCTCCAATCACGATACACTTCAACCACAGCATCACGCGAACAGTTCACAAACTGCGCTGTTTCAGTTCAGCCACCCTTGGCCCGAAAACCGGTAATCATCCCTTTTTGCAAATCTGATAAATCGCTCCTTTTGATCCATCACAGCAACGAGTGATATGTTTTATGATCATATCAAATCAGATTAGAGGCTTTTAGGAAGGAAGTGTCGGACCCCAGGTCGTAAACAACCCTTAGAAATATAAAGCTAGGAGATTTTGGCAAGAGTGCCCGATAGGAAAGTGACATGGAAGCTAGGTAGAAAGACGCCCTTATTTATTACCGGGGGCCAGTACCCTGGGTCCGACGGCTTAACGTGCCCATCCGACGCATGGCGGGTATTCAGTGGTTCGAACGTTCGTACCTGCCCAGGATCGAACCTGAGGTTACATCCATGGTGGTCACAAACGCTGACAACTAGGCCACCCGCGGCTCTGATATGTTTTAAGAATGCCTACAGTACACCTTATATACCCTCCAAGCCAGCTCACGACACGTGCCTTGTTTCATTGGCTACGTGCTGTTGACGTCAAAAGTAGGAGTAGTCACAATAATATGACTCGACCGTGTAGAAATGTAAATGGAATTGATTGCCTATAACTGATTTATTCGACCAGAAATAGCAGTTTAAATGCAAGAGTTTTCCTCGTCCACCTATTTTTCAGTTGCATGACCTACAGCCAAACTTTACGAATTTATCACCGAGAGGATTTTAGGAAGGCAGTGTCTGAATTCTGGTCTTAAACAATCTTTAAAAACAGGAAGCTAGATAAGGCTACGGTACCCGACACGAAAGACAATCTTCAGACAGTGAAGTCTAACTGCATAGCTAGGCAGATGGCAGCGAGTAGGAAAGCAGGAAGGGAATCCACAGTGAAGTCTAACTGCACAGCGCGTAGGAAAGCAGGAAGGAAATCCACAGTGAAGTCTAACTGCATAGCTAGACAGACGGCAGCGCGTAGGATAGCAGGAAGGGAATCCACAGTGAAGTCTAACTGCATAGCTAGACAGATGGCAGCGCGTAGGAAAGCAGGAAGGGAATCCACAGTGAAGTCTAACTGCATAGCTAGACAGATGGCAGCGCGTAGGAAAGCAGGAAGGGAATCCACAGGGACAAAAATAAGAGAAATAGCCCTGAACGGGCAACATTCCAGGCACCAGTAGTAACTGTCTCTGGTCTCGATGTGGGACTGAGACGTAGACAGGAGATGGAGCTCTCTCCAAGTAATTACCGTCACATGTCGAATTAAACTCTAACTCCTTTCGTTTCATTTAAGCACGCCAATGTACCCGCTGTAATACACTGCTGGACAATTGCTAAGGACGGATCATAAACGGCTATATAGCGCATAAAAAAGTAAGTGTGGTTGGATGCCAAGTGAAATAAAATAATGTCAGAATGCCAGGACATTACAAGAAAGACAATTTATTGTGCTCTGAAATCCAGAAGGCTTTGGAACGTGTTCAAGAGACAAACAGGCCATTTTGTGCAGAATACGTAAACGTGAAAAAAATGCAATTACCGTCAGCAGGCGTTCCGGCGTAAGATGTCAATACGAGATATGGCCACCATGGAGGGCGATGCAAGATTCCACACGTCGTGTCATGCTTTGCACAACATTATCAAGCAGCTGTTGGGGTAATTTATCCCATTCCTCTGTCAGTGCATGGATGAGGGAGTCCTTGTTTATTGGAGGGCATTAGCGACCAGCAAGACTCCTCCCCAAAGCATCCCAAACATTTCCAATGGGATTCAGATCTGGAGAATGTGCTGGTCATACGAGGCGTTGAATATCCTCGCTCTCAAGACACTCCTGGACAGCGACTGTTCGATGACATGTTGCGTTGTCGTCCATGAAAATGAATCTATCACCGACAGCACCACGGAACATGCAAACATGAGGTAGCAGAACATCATTAACGTATCGTTGGCCAGTCATAGTCCCAGTTGGAAGCACATAGAGGGACGTACGGCCATTGATCATGATGCCAGCCCATACCATGACACTACATGTCGGATATCGGTCCCTTTCCTGTATGTTTGCTGGACAATATGCAGTACCACTATCACGCCAGATCAGTTATTGTCGACAATCAGACGATAGACTGTATCAACTCTCATCTGAGAAGAGGACAGCAGACCAGTCGTTATCAGTCCAATTGCGATGTTGATGGCACCATTGCAAACGGGCGGTACGGTGACGTCTAGACAATGGGATGCACACAACAGGACGGCGGGCGTATAGTCCTCCTTCATGCAAACGTCTGGCGACAGTTTTTCGGGAGATCCGCTTGCCAGTAACACCCATAAACTGATTTGCTACCTCACTAGCTGTGCTGCGTCGGTGTCTTTTTGTTGATAGCACTATGTACCGATCTTCTGCAGGTGTCGTACTGCGAACACGACCTCCCCTGTGACGTTTGCTACACTCTCCATTTGTTTGAAATGATTTCCAAAGCCCTGAAACAACACTGTGGCTGGCGTCGAACTCCCTGGCAACATCTGTTATTTTTCGCCCTTCTTCAATCTTGCCAATAATACGGCCACGCGTAAAATCATCTAGGTGATGTCGGGAAGACATACTGAAAATTGCAAGTTCGTCAATTGATTCTATCCCTTTCAACTTTGCGTTTGAACAACAACGGTCAATACGCGTCAAATCCTTTATATCTCTTATCAGCGTTATGACGTCACGAACAAGTTCGGCAATCCAAAATTTGCATACGCACAACACGTCTTACTGTATCCCGCACTTATGCTAATTTCCACATTTTCCTGCCTTCCATTTTATGGTTGCTATTGTCATCCGTCCTTAGCAATTGTCCGGCAGTGTACAACCCATCCTTACTTGCAGCCGCGGTGGAACAGTGATCTAAGCGCTGAACACTCGTCTGAGATGGGTCTGTGTTTGAATCTAGGTGTGTCAGTGCTCGATTTAAGCGGAATCGCATCGCAAATTTCGAATTAAATCGACCTGAATCTCTCCGCAGATATGACTTTGCTTCGCATACATTGCGATACATTTCATTTTGAACTCCCGTTACGCTGACCTTCAGTGAACTTTTCCAACTTTTATGGTGGTTGCTGTGGCCCTTATGCCAATATTACTTTATTTCACCAAAGATGATTTCCTCTTCTTTTTAAAGTGTTCAAGGTTAATTGCTGTTAATAGATGAACCTCAAAGACCCGAAAGTGGAAATCTGTCATAGATTTCTAGACATGACAAGTGATATAGTTAAGTGTCTGAAGGTTTTAGAAGCGGCATTATGGAAAAAAGATGGTGATTCCCTTAAAAGATTTGGTCAGGATGAAATTAGGCACATGATTCAATATTTTGCCTTATTGCTGCAAGCCAAGAATGGGGGAGCTTAAAGAATTCTGGCTGCAAAATACGGCAACTTCATAAAGAAGAGACTTGTGGTTCTACATTTCAAAATCCGAAAGAAATTTCTACTGTAATATTTCTCATCTTTTTTACGCTTTCCAACCGTAGGTTAAAGAAGCGCATATGCTCCAGATTTGTCCGTCCGTCCGTCTGTCCGCACGATAACTGGCGTAAAATTGGGTCGATTTCGATGAAATTTTAACATATGGTAGGGGACCACCCGGGGACGAACCCTATTGAAAATGGGACAAATGGGGTCAAAGGTCACGACGTAGGAGCGGGATCATTCCATTACCCTTATGCGTCATAACTGGCGTAAATATGGTTCGATTTCAATGAAAGTTTACTATGTGGTAGGAGACCGCCTGGGGACGAACCCTATTCAAAATCGGTGAAGTGGGGTCAAAGGTCAGGACATAAGATCGGGATGCATTCCATTGCCCTTATGCGTCATAAGGTGCGTAAAAATGGTTCGATTTCGATGAAATTTCAGTATGTAGTAGGGGTCCACCTGGGGACGATCCCTATTGAAAATGGACGAAATGTGGCCAAAGGTTAGGACATAGGATTGCGATCCATTCCATTGTCCTTATCCCATATTATTAAGGTGGACGTCAAATAATTTTGCTTTCTATACTTCCAATGGAAAAACTTTTGTACACATTTCCTTCACAATTAATGTGTTCCCAATGATGAAAATTTGAACATCGATTAAAATAACTTCATATTATAACTTGGAAAGCTTAATATTTTCTAAAACATAACCATAATTATATTAAAAATCAATAACTTTTCCCTTGGTGGTGTTGAAACCAGAGAAAAGATGGCGCGACCCGTACTTTTATGACGTCAGTGGACAAAAAAATGTTGGATTGCATAATTACGGTTATGGTTTAGAAAATATTAAGTATTCCAAGTTATGAAATCAAGCTATTTTAATCGATGTTCAAATTTTTATCCTTGTGAACGCATTAATTGTCCAGAAAAAAGATGGCGTGACCTGTATTTTCATGACGTCAGTAGACAAACAAATGTTGAATTGCATAATTATGGTTATGTTTTAGAAAATATTAAGTTTGCAAGTTATAAAATGAAGATATTTTAATCGATGTTCAAATTTTCATCCTTGGGAACGCATTAATTGTGAAGGAAATGTGTACAAAAGTTTTTCCATTGGAAGTATAGGAAGCAAAGTTACTTGACGTCCACCTTAAAGTAGCAATTCTTGTATGTATGCATGTACATTTTATTTTGAAAACGGCTCTAAGAATTTTGATGAAAGTCGTTGACCTACCGTTTTCTGGTACTAGAAATCGATTTAGCTTGATCTCGACTTTAGAAGAATTCGTTTAGTGGGTTAAATCACCACTCCGAATTATAACGTTTTTAGTGATGGCGTTGTTCCATTAATGTTACCAATGCTTAGAAATCTTATGACGTCACAACTCGCGTTTGAGAATGTTGGCGCGCGGTCACGCCATCTGTCTCTTTACGTCACGCGTTGTGTGTGGATCCTATTAAAGATTTATGACGTCACACTCTTGCGGCGGGCAGATGGTCGCGATTCCCATCTGCCTCATTACGTCACGCGTTGTGTGCGTATGTCCGTCAGCACGATAACTCGCGTTTTCGATGAAATTTTAGTATTTGGATTTCGATGAAATTTTAGTATCTGGTAGGGGATCACCTGGGAAGGTACCCTATTTAAAGTGAACGAAATGGGGTCAAAGGTCAGTACATAGGAGAGGGATCCATTCCACTGCTATTATGCGCCATAACTAACGTAAAAAAGTTCGATTTCGATGAAATTTTAGTATGTGGTAATGGACCACCTGGCGACAAACCTTATTGAAAATGGGCGAAATGGGGTCAAAGGTTAGAACACAGGAAAGAGATCTATTTCCATAGCCCTTATGCATCATAACTTACGTAAAAATGCTTCGATTGCGACAAAACTTTATCATGCTATTTCGGAGGTATACCAAGCCGGTTCTGTTGAATATCATCGAAATGGGATCAAAGGTCAGGGCACAGGGCCGAGATTTATTCCACAGCCATTATTCTCATAACTTGAGTGATAACTTGAGTAATGATTTCTGTAATGTTGGAAAGCGTATTATAATCAATGTATTGCATGATTTTACTAACTTGTTGAAATATGTTTAACTTTGCCAGGGTCTAATGCCATTGTTCCTACATGAGTGGCACGAAGAGTGACTATCGCAGCAGACTTAGTGAATCTTCATTGGAAAATTTAATACGTAGATTTGTTGAAGGACCTTCTATGGACGAATTTTCACCTGATGAGGCTGTAATGTTTTTTCCAAATCAGGTAGGCCAAACACACAGCCATATGGCAGAAGACAAATTTGTGACGTTGAGGAGGAGCAGCACTGAAAAAGGTAATAAATAAATAATTTATCTAAAATTTCTTTCTAGTTTGTTTTCGAGCAGGTACTGGACTGCTATCATAGCGTAATGTCTTAGTGCTAATCAAAAGTTTCTCCTTGCGACACAAAACTTAATTTGTATAGCAAATGTTGCTACACATTAAAATTTTCGTAAATCAAGCCCTGAGGCGACGCACAGATGTTGTGATGTGTTTGTCTTACGTAACTGTCTATCTCTCCCTCTCTCACTCTCCGTTCCCTAGAACCGGTGGCTCTAAATTTGAAGCGAGCGACTGCTCATAGGCCATTGAATTGCTCACGGTGGTCATTAAATCCCCACACAAAAAAACAAGTTAGTAAAATCATGCAATGCATTGATTATGATACGCTTTCCAACGTACCAGAAATCATTACTCAAGTTATGAGGATAATGGCTATGGAATGAATCTTGCTCCTGTACCCTGACCTTTGACCCAATTTCAATTATATTAAACAAAATTGGTTCAATATACCTCCGGAACAACACACTAAAATTTAGTCGCAATCGAAGCATTTTTACATAAGTTATGACACATAAGGGCAATGGAATAGATCCCGCTGCTATGTATTGATCTTTATCCCCATTTCGTCCATTTTCAATAGGCTGCCGTCCCCAGATTATCCCCTACCACATACTAAATTTTCATCGAAATCGAACCATTTCTACGCGAGTTATCGTGCGGACGGACGGACAAAGCTGGAGCATATACGCTTCTTCAACCTACGGTTGGAAAGCGTAAAAAAACAAAACTAAATTAGTAAAATCATGCAATGCATTGATTATGATACGCTTTCGAATATACCAGAAATCCTTACTCTAGTTATTACTCAAGTTATGAGGATACTAGCTGTGAAATAAATCTCGCTCCTGTGTCCTGACCTTTGCCCCCTATTCGATGATTTTAAACACAATTGGTTCAGTATACTTCTGGAAAAACATACTAAAGTCTTGTCGCAATAGAAGCATTTTTAGTCAAGTTATGAAGATATAATGGCTGTGGAATAAATCTCTCTCCTGTGTCCTGACCTTTGACCCCATTTCGATGATATTCAACCGAACCAGTTCAGTATATCTCCGAAAGAACATGATAAAGTTTTGTCGCAATCGAAGCATTTTTACATAAGTTATGACGCATAAGGGCGATGGAATGGATCGCGCTCCTATGTCCTTACCTTTGACCCCATTTCGCCCATTTTCAATAGAGTTCCTCCCGAGGTTGTTCCCTACCACATACTAAAGTTCCATCGAAATCGAACCATTTTTACACGAGTCATCGCGCGGACGGAGGAACAAAGCTGGAGCATATACGCTTATTCAACCTACGGTTGGAAAGCGTAAAAAAAAAAAAAAAAAAAAAAAAAACAGCGCACCTTTTTCATAGCATCAAAAATACATTTTTGCAATGGCTTTTATCACATTCCGCATCATATTCTCGTAATTTACTCAGACTGCAATGAGATATTGTTAAGTTTATGTAAAACGTGGTGAAATAATGTTCGTCGATCGTTTAGTAAAATACCATTATATTTGTGAGTAATTACGAAATTAACTACTGTTGCGGCACCTCATAGGACAGCATTCAAACGTCATTGTGCTGGACCAAGAGAAGCTGATCCTGTGTATTTAGCTTTTTCCAAATCATGACATTCTATACCACTTGCCTGTGTATGTGCGTGCGTGGGAGTGTTTACTGTTCCTTTTTACATATATATTTTTAAACACCTACGCTGTGGAATAAAACAATAAAAGTAATATTGCCAAAGAAAATCCTAGACTAAGTAATTATTTTGTTAAGACTGAATTTCGTTGAGACAAAACTGTTTTAATTAAGACCGGTGTCCTGTTCTTTGAGTTCGTTTAAATTGTTAGATGATTAATTTTTACTCATAATATTCTTTATAAAATATGAAAAAGGGAAATAGGTTACATACCATGCTCTACTTATAGAATAAAAAACACATTTCGTCCAGTAAAATGCTTATTATAAAAAATAATAAGCATTTTTTAGTTTTATTTCATGCGAAGTCTACATGCGTCACTTTGAGGACAAACTCTTTCAGCTTGTCACATTTGGCATGTGGATTCGATATGTCGATGACACCGTTGTTCTTTGGAATGGCATGAATTCGGAAATACTTAAATTAGTTGAACTTATCAATTCATTTGATCCTCATATACAGTTCACGCGTGAGACTGAAAATGATGACTGCTTACCATTCTTTGATGTCCTTCTGTCACGCTCTGAAGGATCCTTTAGTACAACAATTTATCGAAAACCATTTGCTGTTTCCTTACCCCCACATGCAAAATCAAATCATCCATGGAAACAAAAGATCTATGCCTTCTTCACATACGTATTCGTGCAATACATATCTGCTCAACTGAGGATTCCTTACAGAAAGAGCTTGATTTTCTTGAACGAATTGCAGTACACAGAGGATACAGACAGCCCTTCCGTAATAGACAAAGCTGTTCAAAAATTTAGGAAACCAAAGTCTGTCTGCACGCTCATTGTCGAACTTCCAATACGAAAGAATAGGGCGGTTATCCCATTTGCTCCTCAGATTTGCTTCGGAATTTCAAAAATTCTGAAACGTTTTAATTTCAAAGTTACTTTCAAACTCATAAACAAGATGAATTTTTACGGATAAAAGGACTACG
Source organism: Macrothele yani (assembly GCA_039090855.1). NCBI lineage: Eukaryota > Metazoa > Arthropoda > Arachnida > Araneae > Macrothelidae > Macrothele > Macrothele yani. The sequence goes on from CM077003.1 coordinate 121,334,078, forward strand.
TTGAAGACATAAACTCCTGGGAAATTTATGAGATACCTTGTGAATGTGGACTTTCATATACAGGACAGACCCGCAGGGCTTTAAGTTTCCGTGTGAAGGAACACAAGACCTATGTACGGAACTATGAACTGAAGAAGTCGTCTATAGCCCAACATTGTCACGAAAATAACCATGAATTTTTGTTTGGAAACGCTACACTTATTGATAAACCGGACTCGACTATCACGCTTAATATATTAGAAGCTTTTTACATATACCGGAACTCGTCACGGCTTGTCAACGACATGACGTCGACTCCATTTCTTTTCAAGCGCGTGGTAACAAACTCACCAAAATCTGTGACCGTCAGATTTCTGATGATGTCACAATGATTTGAATGTTTGTGCTACATTCGTCCTGAGGAAGCCGAGCCAAACGCTCTGGGAAAATGTAGTCAATGTACAGTATAATAATTATTGTGCGAAACGTTGTCATTTTTATTCTATCTTAACACCGCAAGCTTAGTAGTCATAAATTATATATGCTCTACTTATATTTCCAGAAAATTGGAATGACGTCGTTATTGTTCAAATTAAAATCAGCAGCATAACAACCACGTATTTGCCTTCCTAGAGTGTTAAAACAGGACTTACTGCAGTATTTTCATTATTACGTCCCCCACGAATTAGCTTTCGGTTTTGGCAACTAGCGCTTCTCTCTGTCAGCGAGATAGCTTTCAATTACATCCCGTGTGATGGCAAAGTTTCCGTTCCTGAGAAATAAAAGTCAACGTGAGCGCGAGAGGGAGAGAAAGGAACGTCATATTAAGAAGAGTTACAAGTTGCTCATTATTTCGCATTATTCTCCGTAGGATCCTACTTGCATCATCACTTAACGCGATAAAAATGCCCACAGCACAATGCTCGCTCGTCAAATCGCAAACATCTTCTTGCGCGTAACAATGCTATCATCCCTAGCATCCACGCCTCTCGCGTTTTAATTGCCTTGTTTGCGTCTTAAGGTTCGGGAAGAAAGGAACACTCCTTGTCGCCTACACTGTCAATTCCAGCACTTAAGAGAACCTCTTGGGTAAAAAGAACCACTTAAAACATCGTCACTAACAAAAGGAACCTGGAGAGCAAAGGCTCATGTAAATTAAGGAAGAGAAAGATGAAGGGGAAGAGGGGTGGATAGACAGAGAAGGAGATTTAGACACACTTCAGGGTTATTGCCATTCTTTGGGAAAGGAAGGAAACTTCGCAGACCTGGATCAGGCTCCCTTCAACGGAAGGCAGACGGCTGCGGTTAAGTCAATTATTCAATATCCCTCTCAGCTGGGGAATTCCCTCTAAGCAGCTTTCTCCTTAAGCCATTCATTAGAAGAGGCTAATCCACTTTAATGGCGGTCCCGCTCGGATGAGCTTCCGAGGAGACACACTAGGCGGACCAACCTGACGAGGAATACGAAACGTTTTCCTTTTTTCCGCTCCATTTTCTTTTTTTATTTTGTTGTAACTAACGTTGAATGAAAATCTCTTCTCGGAACATGAATGTCATTATCACTTTCCCGTATTCCAAATGATAATTTAAGAGATTTAAAAGTTGTCACTCCTGGGATCAAGACTCCATTACATATTGAGCAAAAGCATTCTCAACAACAGAGTGCCCGATTTTATTGTCTAGTTTTGAACCGAGTATTTTAATCAAAGTTCATCGGGGCTGTTCGGAATTTACAAATTGCTTCTTAAATGCGAATATCAGAAGAATGTTCTTTAAATTGAAAACAAAGTTAAATGGATAAATAAATAAATACATCGCTCTTTCCACGTTCCAGAAACACATAGCAACCGAAAAATTGTTTTTCAGCCGCCGCCGTGGATTTGAACTACGGAACTCTTGATATCTAGCCGAGCCCGTTAACTTTACACAACGGTGGCTAACAATCCACGGTGCTATGTGTATTTTTAAGTCAGCTTCTGACATCATAAATCCGTAAGATGGGCTCAGCTACTGAGACGTCTCCATCTGGTGGGCATTAGCGGCACTGGCTATATTATATATTATAGCGGTTAAATCCAAAGGGAGAGATCCAAGGTGAAAATCCTCCAAATACGTGGCGTCAGTAAATAAATAAATACATCGCTCTTTCCACGTTCCAGGAACACATAGCAAACGAAAAATTGTTTTTCAGCCGCCGCTGTGGAATTGAACCACAGAACTCTCGATAACTAGCCGGGCTCGTTACATTTACACCACGGTGGCCAACAATCCACGGTGCTATGTGTATTTTTAAGTCAGCTTCTGACATCATAAATCCGTAAGATGGGCTCAGCTACTGAGACGTCTCCATCTGGTGGGCATTAGCGGCACTGGCTATATTATATATTATAGCGGTTAAATCCAAAGGGAGAGATCCAAGGTGAAAATCCTCCAAATACGTGGCGTCAGTAAATAAATAAATACATCGCTCTTTCCACGTTCCAGGAACACATAGCAAACGAAAAATTGTTTTTCAGCCGCCGCTGTGGAATTGAACCACAGAACTCTCGATAACTAGCCGGGCTCGTTACATTTACACCACGGTGGCCAACAATCCACGGTGCTATGTGTATTTTTAAGTCAGCTTCTGACATCATAAATCCGTAAGATGGGCTCAGCTACTGAGACGTCTCCATCTGGTGGGCATTAGCGGCACTGGCTATATTATATATTATAGCGGTTAAATCCAAAGGGAGAGATCCAAGGTGAAAATCCTCCAAATACGTGGCGTCAGTAAATAAATAAATACATCGCTCTTTCCACGTTCCAGGAACACATAGCAAACGAAAAATTGTTTTTCAACCGCCGCTGTGGAATTGAACCACGGAACTCTCAATTTCTAGCCAAGCGAGAGTTCCGTGGTTCAATTCCACGGCGGCGGTTGAAAAACAATTTTTCGTTTGCTATGTGTTTCTGGAACGTGGAAAGAGCGATGTATTTATTTATTTACTGACGCCACGTATTTGGAGAACTTTCACCTTAAGGTTAAGTAGTTTGGGTACACTCGCTGCTATTTATTTCACCCTAGTGCTTTAATGTCTCCTATTTCTGGGTTCGAGTCCAGAGGCAGGAAATAGATTTTGTGTTCCTCGTTCATCTTATCTCCCTTCTCTGGAACCACTAGCTAAAATTATGGGAGTGCGACTCCTACGGCATTAGATATTCATTGGGATCGTTTACCTCCTAATCATTATTTTGACATAAGTTTTTAATGTTATGTCTTATAGCGTGTGACGTGCCTGCACTGCAGAATGCACATGAGATAAAGGCAGATAGCAGCGAGAGCATACGTCGCGTAGCTCAGTTGGGAGAGCGACTTATTCCAGAATGAGGGGACCCGGGTTCGATGCCCGGCGTGGACAAAAATGACGGAAAAATTAACTTCGTTACAAGTACTTGCGTAACTCAGACTTCAGCTAAATGTTGTAAGAGAACTTTGTAGAACATGTATTCAAACTCATTGAAAAATTAACTGCTAACGGCAAGAGAAAAGAATCAGCATAAGAGGCAGTGGCATAACTACCACCCCCGCAGCTGTAGGGGGTCGCAGGTAACGAAGGGGCGTACCGCAACTGCCAGGTACAGTTTTATAAAAAATATTGAACACGCAGAGAAACAATCAAATAATTAACCCAAACATTCATATTTTCATTTAAGATATATTTTGCTTTGCCTGAATAAATGTCATGTTTCACTTTTAAAACATCGGATGTTCTACAGATTGTAGCTATGCGGCACTTTGGCTACGGGTTGTAATACAATCGCTCTGCAACGGGATTGTAATACGATCGCTCTCCAGTCGCCTTCTCTCTGTGGTGGTGAGGAAAAGTGTGAGGCGACATGGGTACTCCCCGTGGAGGATATGGGAAAAGAGTGAGTCACCTAGGATTACGTACACAATAGATGTCAACATATATTCACAGCAGTCGCAGATCTGCGATGTAAAAAATGGTGATTTCTTCAAGTGATTTATTTTAGTTTTAGACAAAGCAATTACACGTATTTTTAAATCTATTACTTTAAAAGTTAAAAGAGTAGGGCTCTAGGTACCCACCTTACTTTTCCACATACACTTCCTGGTCTCCCTTCCCCATCAAACACACACACAGCGAAAAACACATTCTCCCTCGTGTTCAAAATCCTGGGAATATTACTGTACTTAGGGGTGCTGATATTGAGGGGGTGGAGTGGGGGGGGCGCACGTTCTGCTAGCAACGCCACTGACATGAGGTTGTTTACGTAATTGTAATTGTATGTTTAACTCGCTTAACTCTGTTCTTACCTAACTTTTCTTGGAGAACTTCGTAAAACATACACTACATTGACAAAAGTCACCGGACACCCCTTCAAAAGAAAATGAACGGATCCTCTGCGTTGTTAAGATGCGCGGTACAGCTGCAAACGGTACAAAAACAAGCCTGCAGCTGACCGCGATCATATCGCACTGTGAGGTTCAGTGAAAATGTCGTGGCGGGAGAGAACTGACTTTGAGAAGGGAAAGATTGTTGGGTGTTATATTAGTGGGTTGTCCATAAGAGAAACCGAGAGGCGTTTAAACATACCCAAGTCAACTGTTTTTGATGTACTGAATAAGTGGAAGATACATGGCGTTCTTGCAGCAGCAAAACGTACCAGCAGACCAAAGAAAATCAGTGATAGAGAAAATCGAAGCCTCAGGAGAGTCGTTACAGCTAATCGACGGGCTACTGCACAAAACCTCAAAGTACAGGTGAGTAAAAATTCTGGAACCTCTCTTTGTACACGTACCATTCGCAGAGTACTTCATTCTATGGGTTACAGTGGTCATGTGGCTGCTCATAAGCCTTTCATTACCCCTCTAAATGCTACTCATCGTTTAGCATGGTTGGTTGGTTGGTTGATTAGTTTTTATGGCGCACGGGCCATGCCTGACCAAAGAGCGCCAAACACAAGACAAGACAAGACGTTTAGCATGGTGTAAAGAACATTCATCGTGGACCGTAGATCAATGGAAACGAGTTCTACGAACTGATGAATCCAGATACACTATCCATCAGTCTGATGGCCGTGTGTGGGTATGGCGGCAGCCGGGGGAACACTATTTACCACAGTGTAAAGTTCCTAAGGTCAAGTTTGGGGCTGGGCAGTGTACTCGTGTATGGGTGTTTTTCGTTTTATGGTCCCGGCCCCTTGGTTATTGTAGACAAACCTGTTAACCAGCACGCCTACCTCGATATTCTGGACAATTTTGCCCTACCAACTCTGTGGCAATACTATGGAAAGGAGCCTTGTTGGTACTAGCAGGATAATGCACGGAGCCATAAAGCTAGGACTGCTACGGCGTATTTTGACGATAATTCCGTATCGTATGTGGACTGGCCAACATAAAACCGTGATCTTAATCACACAGAGAACCTATGGGATGAATTAGAGCGCCGCATAAGAAGTTTGGAACGAAGGCCTACTACTAAGCAACAGTTAGCGTTAGTATTATGTACTGAACGGAAGCGCATACCTATCGCTGTGTTCCAAAACCTTGTCGAAAGCATGTCTCGAAGTGTCAGTGCATGAATTAAGGCCAAAGGTGGACCGACACCGTACTATTGTATGTCAATAAATGTTATGTTGTGTATCTCTTCTAGGTGTCCGGTGACTTTTGTCAATATAGTGTATATCAAACTCTCTGAATAATTTAGTTATTGCTAACGGCCAGAGAAAATAGCTAACACACGAGATAAGAGACTTACGTTGCAAATTCAACTCATTATTGTTCCACTTATTGAAAGTATAGGACAATCCATTGATATAAAGTGACGCTCGAGTATTCACACAGAACTCCATTGCATAGTAAGAAAATTTGATAATATGTATATCACCGTCATCATCATTGTCATCCATTATCCATCCACTGCTGGATGAAGGTTTCCCATAGTTTCATCTACAACGATCTGTCTTGAGCCCGTCTCCGATGTCAATGCGGCATGCTTATATGTATATATAAATTAATGGGGATTATTTAGCTCATCTTAATTTTGCTGTTGGCAGTCATTCTTGCAAGTGCCCTTTCAAATCTGCAGAGTGTAATCCAGGAGTTTGCTGACAAGAGTAAATAAGTGAGATTAAAAATTAACTTTTAGATAGCAAAAATCATGCTCAATATTTTTACAAGAAACGGAGTTTTAGTGATCGATGGGAAAACCCCAGAAACAACTGTTACATTTTACCTCCAGCAACAGGTACCAAGCGAGGGTCACGTTGGCGAAGAAATTCATCGGGGTATAGAACTTGGAAAGCATTTCGAAGAAGCAATACAATTTTCGAGACAAATTTACCTTTACATCTTAAAAGAAAAGTGTTTAATCAATGCATACGTATGGAGCAGAGACTTTAACTAAAAATTGATATACAGAGGCTGCAAACAACTGAAAGAAACAGGGAAAGGTGCATACTTGGTGTAACCAGGAAAGATAAGAAGAGTAACTCGTGAATTAGACAAACGACAAGAGTGGAAGACATCATGATTAAAATAAAGTTCCTGAAATGGCAATGGGCTGAACACCGATGGACAACTGAAACATTAAACTGGACACCAAAGGACCGGAAGAGACCCAGTAGTAGATCGTTGGAAGAAATACGAAAGCATGCTGGAGCGACGTAGAGGAGACTGGCTTCACACAGAAAATTGTGGAAGAAACTTTGGAGACTTTTATTCAGCAGTGGATTGATGTTAGTTACCGATGATGGTGATGATATATTTATAACAAACCTTATCTCTTTCGCTATAATAACGAAATAAATTTCTCCGTCATTTTTAGTCCACGCCGGGGCTCGAACCCGAGTCCCCTCATTCCGGAATAAGTCACTCTACCAATTGAGCTACGCGGACGTTCGTTCTGGCTGCTATCTGCCCTTATGTCGTTTGCGTCCTGCTGGCAGGTACGTGTTTTAATAAATCTTATGTTTGCGATGAGATAGTTCGCACAAAAATAACCTCCTATTGCTCTACCACAGATCTGATCACCAGAAATCGTCAAAAGTTGAGTCTAAACTAGCTAATAGTTTGGATTGGAATATTTTTTAAGACAACTAACGTTGAAATTATTAATATTATAGTGAAGTGTATTATATAGAAGCTACTTTTATTTTCGCATTAGCTACCGACACATAAGCACAAATATAGCCGGTTTACGCGCAATTTATACTTTTAAAAAAATTATAAAAGAAGTGAATTTGCTGATTTTGTACATAAAATGGCGTTATGTAAAAATGCAATGCAAATATGCCCTTGCCATACCGAAGATGTTTTTACGGGCACATTTTGAACCTTCTCATAAGCAATTCTCAAGTCCTAAACAATGTAATGCTTATTGCGGACACACCTTTAGCAGAGATGTCATAAGCAAGTCTCCAGTTTTACACAAAGTAAATTTAACACCTATTACGGACACTTTTAGAAGTGACCTCATCAGCAAGTCTCACTCGAAAAGTTAACTGAACACCTATTGCGGCCAGTTTTTGTAACGACCTAATCAGTAAGTCTCCAGTTTCAATGTAAATTAAATATCTGTTGTTGCCACTTTTAATAGCCTGCTAACCAGCAAGTATCCAGTTTGAAAGCAAAATGGATACCTGTTACGGCCAGTTTTAATAGCCTGCTAACCAGCAAGTCTCCAGTTTGAAAGCAAAATGGACACTTGTTACGGCCAGTTTCAATATCCTGCTAACCAGCATGTCTCCAGTTTGAAAGCAAAATGGATACCTGTTACGGCCAGTTTCAATAGCCTGCTAACCAGCAAGTCTCCAGTTTGAAAGCAAAATGGATACCTGTTACGGCCAGTTTTAATAGCGACCTCACGATGAAGTTTCCGGTTTCAGACAAAGCAATATAATTGATTTCCAATTACTGCCATAATTTATAGCGAAATTTCGAAATAATCAGGAAGTCCCTATTATAAGACAATTTAAAATGTTTATCAATTGCGGACACTTTTAAGTCACCTATCATGAAGTCTCCAGTTTTAGGCAAAGTAAAATGAATACCTATTATGACCATTTTTAATAGTTACCCATCAACAAGTTCTCCAGTTTCAGGCGAAGTAAAATGGGCATTCTTAAATTGTGAAATGGGAAATGGGCATTCTAATTTGTGAACCACCTGGGCTTCTTTCATATATTTCGGAAACTTATGACGCTTTTAAAAATAGATTTTAAATACTTTTATGAATTTATAGCATTTTGAAATAGCAAGGATTTTTTTAATGAAAGCGTTTTTGCTTATGGGGGGCACAAAAATAAAAGCATATATTCAAGTTGTACACGAATATAGCGTAATTGGCAGTAAGACCTTCCAATAAAACTACGTCGAAAAATGAATAAATAAATAAATAAAAATTGAATATATGCGTAACTCTGTGCTGGCTAAATTATGTTATTTTTGACATCTCCGTGCTTTAGTCGGCAGTGGATTGAGACAAGAGACAGTCTGTAATGAAAGCAAATAAATAGAATTACTGTACTCAAATGAAAAATCCAGATCACTAAAATACTGTGAGAAACTTCATCGCACGCAAAGCAGTAATTAAAAAAATTGCTTTAGCAAGAAATTTGTAGCATCAGGTTTTAAAATTTGTTAACCCAGAACGAACATTTCCTTGAGCTTTACCTAGAAAGGTTCTTGTTTTTTTATCTGTCCAAATTTCAGCCTGAACTGCTTAAACGAATGATACCAAGACGGACGAATTACGGCTTATTGCAAAGTGGCGTGCAGATTCCGATGAATTTTGAGTTTATTTTGCAACCATGAAAATAATGAACAAAGCAAGCAAGTTAAGCAAGTAATCTTATACAAGTGAATGCATTTCTTTTCATACGACTGCAGCTGAACAACATTTAGAAAGTTTTTTTTTTTTTTTTTCTTCAACTAACATCATTACATGTGGAACTTCGGGCGGAAGTGAGAGTTGTTTCCTTCATTGAAAAGCACAACAAAATACATAACAGCTGAAAAAAAAAAAAAAAGAATGTAATTTCGGGTGCAATCAATTAATTTCCGCGTGCTACTACCTTTTTTGTTCCCCCGCAGCTGTGACAAAAATCGTGGCGTGGGAACTCCCCCTCTTCCAGCCACACACTTTCCTGACAATCCTTTCCCGAACCTTTGGCCAGCATCAGTAAAAGCGTGTGTGGCTGCAAGGAGGAAGAGGATGAAGCGGAGGAGAAGGAGAAGAACAGCAGGATTGATTGCAGCGGCGAGCATCTAGCTAACGACCGAAATTAATTAACAACGTAACTTCCCTTGCGGAGCCTATTAAGAGATTCCCGGCAATTATTGTTTACTGGTCGTCACCTCTGCATCCTTCTGCACGCTCATAAGCACTTAAAAGTACAAAGGAGGTCATAAAAAATCACACATGCACCTACACTATTAACGGGATTCTGGAGCCAAATGAACTGCGCCTCTAGACGGCTACAAGTCTCGGCTTGTAACCTGTGAGTAAGGATATAATTATTGGTTTCTTTCCTCGCTTCCAACCGAGAGAATCAAATTATTCACTTGGTCTGGGTCTTAAGTCAGTAATAATTTTTATACTGTGATACTCTGACACGCACACACGCACGAATACGCTCTTAATCGACTTTATTACAAACACATCGGCTTACATTTCCTAGCAGACCATTGTTAATGAGCACAGTGGGACAACGGAAAGCGCGTCTGCCTCACTTGATATTTGATGTACAAAATCAAATGTCATGTGATTTGAACTGTACATTTGGTATGTACAGTTCAAACCCTTTGCGTCTGAAACTACAGTGTGATAAAATCTATAAAATATTAGCTATACTATAGAACCAGAGATGGAAACGGGTCAGCGGGTCGACAATTTTTTACGGGTCAAACGGGTCGGGTCATGGCGTTATTGACCCGATTTCGACCCGGTTTCATTTCCTTTTCCTTTTGAAAAGAAAAAAAATATTTAAAAGAAAAATGCATACTGTGGAATTTTATGCTTGCCGCTGGTGCCAGTGGAGTGAAAAAAGATTTGTCATACAAAAATATTGCCATCTCTTTCTTAAAGCAAAGATTTTCTTCGGCCGACGATACCATATCATAAACGATACTTCCTTTGCGTTTGTTTTCAGTGCGATTATCCTGAGCAAGAAACAGGCAAACGCCTGTCACCTGCTTGTCTGACGATTCACTCTCTCACACCCCTCGTGTCACATTGTAAGACCGGGAGTTACTTTTCACATCGCATCTTTTGCATTGAGCATTCAGAGGTTTCCGTTTGACGTGCTAACATCCCGTTCCATTGCATGTCGTGTGGGAATTAATGCCTTATTTATTAATATGGGTGAATTTATTATTAAGGGTATTGAAAAAGGCATCGAGGCCAACAAATACGTTCTTATTGAAAACCAAAAAGGGGAAGAGTGATGCTGGAAGTTGTTTCGTCTCATTAAGAAACCAGAATATGTCTCACAGGAGCACCAATTTTCACAAGCTTGTGAAGAGTTGAAAGTGTCCAAAATGTGAACGTTAATTTCATGAGTGTTTCTTCCTTCTGAGGAGCAATAATAAAAAAAATCAACATCTACATTTTGCAGACTTTGAACTCATCAGAAGCTGCTGAAAATTGGTGCTGCTCTAGAGCTTGATATGTTATCAAGAAAACAGCAAAAACTGAAATTAAATGTACAAGTTACTTAATTCAAAAAATTTTACTGTAGCACCATCAAAATTAAGTGGAACAGCCTTAACATTACTGCGGAGGGAATTTTTGGCTCTGGTAGATGTTTTTGAAAACATGTTATAACGAAGTAAATTTCTCCGTTATTTTTGGTCCACGCCGGGGATCGAACCCGAGTTCGCTTATTCCGGAACAAGTCGCTCTACCAACTGAGCTACGCAGACGTTCGTTCTTGCTGCTATCTGCCTTTATGTCGTGTGCGTCCTGCGGGGCAGGTCGTTACATCTCCCCCACCCCCGAAAGAGGGCCGGGGGCATGGCCCACGGGTCAGCCGTGACCATGAATCGTTGCAGGCAGCCATCCGCTGTAGAACATGCACTTGAGAACTCCCAGTCAATCTAGTGTGTGGAATGCAACATCACACACATTTATTTTTCGAAGCGCTGGAGAAGGGATTCCTTATTTTTCTTATCTCGCGGTGTGGAAAGAACATCAAATCATTGCGAGATCTTTAACGGCCGCACCATTGCGAGATCTTTAACGGCCAGGTCATCCGGGAAGTTCGGGCGCCATTATAAGGTTATATGAAGAACGACAATTTGAACACTTTCTGTGAGTAAATTATACGTTTCCGTAATACATTTATATGATTTCTATACAACCTACGATAAACAGTGTGGACTTTCGAATTTTAGTTCAAGCCCATTTGTCTGTGTCAGGTCCGGGTCGGGTTCAATTATGTGACGTCTGGATCTGGTTCGGGTTCTGGTCCAAAGTTCCCAAGTCTGTAAAGTACATCTGCTATAAAACGGTTTCTTTCTTTCTTTTTTCTGTTGAGGGTTTACAGATCACCGTGGGTAACTCGGTGGCCTATAAGCAATCGTCTGTCCCTACAATTTCAATATATGTAATTCGTTGTGTCATATTTTTTTTAATGCATTGGTGAAATAAATACGGTGGCACCGTAGTGTAAGCGCTAGTTTGTAACCATTCATCCGAGACGCGTACGGGATTCCAAACCCTTGAGGCATGGATGCTGTGTCAGTCATATGGCACTAGTTCACTTCCTTTCCTGAAGCCAGTAGCCATAAATTAGGGACGGGCGGCTGTTTATAGCCCAAAGAGTTGCTCATGGTACTGTAGTTGTTAACCCCAAAAAAATCGGCACCTCCTCACGAATATTGTATTTTTTTATTTGGGGGGTTTAACGACCACCGTGAGCAACTCGATGGGCTATAAGCAGCCTCCCGTTCCTAATATAGGGTACCTAGTATCGTGTAGGACCTCCTCTAGCCCAGAGAAGTGCAGAAACTCGACGTGGCATCGATTCCACGAGTGGCCGAAAGACTTCTGCTGGATAGATGTTGATCCATGTTGTCTGAAAAGCCGCCCACAGTTCCCTGGTATTTGTAAATGCAGTCTCTTGGGTGCGAACGGATCTTTCCGCCACGTCCCATAAATGCTTAATTGGGTTCATGTCGGGATAACGTGGTGGCCACACCATCCATCGGAACTGTCCAGAATGCTCCTCAAACCAATTTTGGACAATTGGGGCCCGATGACATGGTGCATTGTCAACCTGGAAAATCCCATCGTTGTTGGGGCACATGAAGTCCACGAAGGGCTGAAAATTGTCACCCAGCAGAGTAACAAAGCAATTACTTGTTAATGACGTGTTTACGAAGACCAGAGGACCCGAACCGTGCCACGTAAAGACACCCACACATGTATGGAACCACCACCAGCTTGCACAGTGCCTTGTTGACAGCTTGGGTCTATGGCCTCATGGGGTCTGTTTAATGACGTGTTTACGAGGACCAGAGGACCCAAACCGTGCCACCTAAAGACACCCCACACATGTATGGAACAACCACCAGCTTGCACAGTGCCTTGTTGACAGCTTGGGTCCATGGCCTCATGGGGTCTGTGTAATGAAGTGTTTACGAGGACCAGAGGACCCGAACCGTGCCACGTAAAGACACTCCACACATGTGTTGAACCACCACCAGCTTGCGCAGTGCCTCGTGGACAGCTTGGGTCCATGGCTTCATGGGGTCTACGGCACACCCGAACCTTACCATCAGCTCGTAACTGGTAGCGTGACTTATCGGACCACGCCACATTCCAGGGTCCAAATAACGTGTTCACAAGCCCAGGTGAGGTGCTGTGTCCGATGTCGTGGTGTTAACAAAGGCACTCTGATGGGTCTTCTGCTCCCATACCCTATGGAGGTTAAATTACGCTGCACTGACCTGATGGATATATCTATGGTACATCCTGCATTGAATATGGATGTTGTTTGAGCCAGTGTAGCTTGTCTGTTAGCATGGACAATCCTGGTTAGACGCCGCTGGTAACGGTCATTGAGCACCCGTGGTCGGCCACTGCGCTGTTCACGGTGTGTGGCAATGCCTTCCATGGGGTATTCTCGATGCCCACGTGACACTGTGGATCGAGGAATGTTGAATGTTCGCACAACTTCGGAAATTGAATGTCCCATCCGTCTGTCTCCCACTACCATGCCTCGTTCAAACTCTGATAATTCACGTCGGCTTGACACAATCCTACTCGCAGTTGTTCAACCTGACTCATGAGATTACACCTCGCAAATGATAGTTATCAGTTGCGAGGTTCAATCTCGTGAGTCAGTGAGCATAATAATCGCGGCGTGCGTAGAAGTTTTTATACGACGGCAGCGCCAGTTAAAAATTTGCATACTGCTATTCCATGATTTTGGCACTTAGTGTTGTGACGTGCCTGCGCCGCAGGACGCACATGAGATAAAGGCAGATAGCAGTGAGAGTACATGTCCGCGTAGCTCAGTTGGGAGAGCGATTTACTCCGGAGTGAGGGGACCCGGTTTCAAACCCCGGCGTGGATAAACCTGTGTTTTCACAGTGTATTACATAATCTTTTTGTCGGTGGTTGAACTGGAGACCATATCTTCCAACTACGAAGCGGCTGTTCTCCCAATCGAACTACGCTGGTAAGCATATCATTGCGACATTGCTGATTTGACTCATGCTTCACCTAAGTCACCTACATCACGTCACGTAATACAAAATTAACTTAATATAATTTAGCTTGGTGACTTAAATATCCCTCACCATGATTACTCCAACTTGTTCATTCGTAGCTGAAATCTTACTCAAGCATGGAATTGCCTTTCAAGATAACTGACAGAGTTCGAAAATCACAGAATTCTACTCACGGAAATCCAGTTTCCTTTATTTACTATCTAAGCATGGCACTAGTGGATAGTACAGTTCTGTCGCAACACAATACGCTGAATAGAATTCACTCAATGACTTCTGACAATAAACGTTGGCACTTATCTGTCTGCATGTAGCATACAGCTTTGCCAATATATTTCGCTCTAACATTTCCATCTACTCATCGAACACTGCTCACACAAGAATCGCTCTTCTAATACACTGGCGGGAAAAATTAAGGACCAGACGGTTTTTAGAATGTAACGTCGTGCAGAAGTGTTCCACATCGACTCAAATCATACCATAAGATCCCCAAGATGTAAGAATATGGGACAAGTGAGCAAAACCGTCCAAACAAGAAACCAAAGGATACAAAGGCACTTTATTGAAAAGGTAGCGGCGAGCACAACTGGACAGAAGACAGAAACGTCCATGTGACAGGCGGCTGCCGAAAAAATCCAGTCTTTAGTAGGGGATATGATCACCCCTGACAGCGTCGCAGGATTTACAACGTCTGTCCATGCTGAGGACGAGGTTGTCAAGGAACTGTTGAAGCATCGCGGCCCATTACTCTTGCAGCGCCAATCGCAGCCGCGGAATCGTGGCTGGCGGCTCGTGATGTGTTGCCAAGCGTCTCCCGAGAAGGTCCCACACGTGTTCGATTGGATTTAGGTCAGGGGATCTTGCGGGCCAATCCATTCGTTGAATATCTTCACTCTCCAACAGCTCTGCGACAGCCACTGTACGATGAGGTGGAGCGTTGTCGTCCATGAAGAGGAACTCAGGACCTACAGCACTTCTAAACAGACGCACGTAAGGCAGGACAACCTCGGTACAATGGCGGACACCAGTGACTGAACCTCCTTGGAAGATGTGGAGGTTAGTACGGCTACCAAGCATGATACCGCCCTAAACGAGAACTTCGCCACCTCTAAACCGGTCCCTTTCGATTATGTTGGAGGTGTGATTACGCGTCCCCTGCTCTCTCCAGATGTGTATACGTCCAGAATCGCTCGTCAGACTAAATCGGCTTTCATCCGTAAAGAGAACTCGACCCCATTGCTGATGTATCATGTTCTTGTGTTCCTGGCACCACAGAAAACGCCGTCTCCGATGAGCAGGCGTTAATGGCACACACCGTACTGGTCGTCGTGCAAACAGACCACCTTTTTGCAGCCTCCTGGCTACTGTAAAACGTGATAACGGACGTCCAGTTGTCTGTTGCATGTGCCTAGCACATTCTCCCGCTGTCTGCCGTCTGTCTCTTCTCGCATGTAGGACAATATACCGGTCGTCCGCCGCCGTCTGTCTCTTCTCCCCTGTAGGACCATATACCGGTCGTCCGCCGCCATGGTTGCTCGTGGACGACCACTGCTAAACTCTCGGACAGCTGTTTCTGTCGTTTGAAATACTTTCCAAGCTCGTGAAACGATGCTGTGAGCCATACCGAGCTCCTCGGCCACACTAATCGCACTTCGACCTTCTTTCAATTTCCCAATGACGCGACCTCGGGTAAAGTCATCCAGATGTCGTCTACTGCATTGCCTGTTGGCCATATCACACGGCGGGAGCAACTCGACGTCGTTTCAACCGATGTACACCGTGCAATAGCTTTCACCGAATTGCTGAGCGTACACCGCCTGTGTGCTTTATACCCTTCCTATACTCCCTCCCCCTACGTCATGTTGCATATATGCCCATGCCCTACGGTACCGGACCCTAGTCTATCTCCTGAGTGGTCTTTCGGTCCGTACTGCCTGCTGGTTCCGCTGTTATGCTAATTTCTCCTCTTCGTCCTTAAGTTTTGCACACCAGTGTACAATTGGCCCTTCGCACATAATCAGCTATCTGCTCATCTCAGAGTTGCACACTTAGCTCTTATCTTAGAACAGTTTACTTCACTTGATTTCCCTTCGAAGCACTATCAAGATGTTAACTTTTAAAGCTCATCGGGAGAAACTTTGGGGCGTTATGTTAGAAAATAGTATTTAACGAGGAGAAACCAAATTTTCATGAGAACTCAGAAACTCAAAAGGAAGTTTAAATGAGAGATCCATGAGAGATCCAGTCTTTTCTACAAATTTCTGCTTTGAGGAATTCTGTTTTATGTTGCTCCGGCATGTTTTGGAATTTCAAGCACTAGGAAATTAAAAAAATTGGAAAAGGTATTGCATATTCATTCTTACGATGGATCCTTGGAACAACTTGGACTTTTCCTCAGGCGTCAAGAGTCAGCACTTTTAGTGGAAGCCGCCGTTTTGCAGCTCCACTGAGGAACGACCAAAAAATCTTCTGTATGGCTCTTATTTCAGTATCAGGCATATCTCGACTCAGTAACACTGTTTCTTTTAATTTAGTACAAGCGGTCTCTTAACTCAGTAGCTTTTATGTCTCCCAATTTCGTACCATAAGCGCATCTTAGTTTAATATCTGCCATCTCTTGGCTCAGTACTCTGCGTCTCTTTATTCAGTGTATCAGACGCCTCTTAATTCATTAACTCTGTATCTCTTAGCTCAATAATTCTGTTTCTTAGTATGGTATCAGGCGTGCATCTCATTTCAATACCTATCTACCAGTATCAGATGTTTCTTGGTTCATCGACTGTACGCCTCTTTCTGTATTAGATTTAACACAGCTCAGTATCAATACCTATTATTTTAGTACCTATATGTCTCTTAGTTCAGTATGAGGTACTTTTTGGCTCAGTCACTCTATGTCTCTCAATTCAGCATTGAGTCTATCTTAGTTCATTAATTGCATGTCTCTTTGTTCAGTATTTTTATGTTTCTTAGTTCAGTATCAGGAATAATTTAATTCATCAGTATCGATGTGTCTCTTA
This sequence comes from Macrothele yani, assembly GCA_039090855.1. NCBI lineage: Eukaryota > Metazoa > Arthropoda > Arachnida > Araneae > Macrothelidae > Macrothele > Macrothele yani. The sequence continues at coordinate 121,350,815 of CM077003.1, forward strand.
TTTCAGCACATTTGTATTTTTAGTTCAGCATCAAGTGTCTTTTACTTCAGCACCATTACATTTCCTATTTCAGTATCAGGTATCTCTTAGTTCAACACCTTTATATTTCTGATATCAGTATCCTGGATCTCTTAGTTCAATGCTCTGACATGCCTCTTACTTAAGCATCTCAATATTTTCTTAGTTGAGCAATTTTATGTTTATCAGTTCAGTATCCGGAGTCATTTAGTTCAGTACCGATGTGTCTCTTATTTCAGTACCTTCATATTATTTAGTTCAACTTAAGGTATTTCTTAGTTCAGTATTGATATTCTTTTACTTCAGCATCTTTATTTTTCTTAGTTCAGCATCAGGTGCCTTTTAGTTTAGTACTGACACCCCTCTTACTTTAACACCGTTATATCTCTTAGTTCAATACCGAAATCTCTCTTGCTTCGGCAACTTTAAATTTCTCATTTCAGTAGCAGGTGTCTGTTAGTTAAGTACCGTTGTGCTCCTTAGTTCGGGATCGAGCGACTCTTAGTTCAGTACCGATGTGTCTCTTAGTTAAGTACCTTTGCGTTTCTTAGTTCAGTGCCAGGTGCCTTTCAGTTCAGCACTACCGTGTCTCTTACTTCAGAATCTTTATATTTCTTAGTTCAGTATGCTGGATGAGGCAGCAGCTCGATTTCAGACAGTACTTGAAGTTTAAGCTCGGTCCGATTAGCGGTATGAGGTTTTTCATTGCCTTGTGGCAGTAGTGCTCGCTTTCGGTTGATCAAGGGAGGATACATCCACTCATCCACGGGAGTTTGTCATACATCCTATCCAATTGCTAAGAATACAGTTCGGCATTGATAGATCGACCATTCCGAATGAACTCAAAGTGGAATACACCTTCATAATTCCACAAGACACAGAGCATGAACTTTTTCTCAGAACGACCGCGTTTGGGAGTATCTAAAGATGGTTCACCTCTACTTAATCATTGTTGTGAAGAATCTGTATTACGCAGATACAGTATATCCACTTTTTATACTCGGTAATTATTCTTTGGATAAGTAGAGTACCGCATGGATTTCTGAGCAGTTCCATACATCGACACGTCATTGAGCTTGAGATGAGGTGAGCTCATGAGGCACCTCACGGCATCGTATGTAGGCCTTTACGATCTTGTACAGGTGCCCAGAGATGATAGATTTAGAAACTTTCAGTTCTTCTGACATTTTGCGAGTGCTTGTTCGTGGATTGTCTTCCACAGCCGCTCGCAGAGCTTCCGAATCAACAGCAGAGGGACCACCTGAAACTTCATTTCTTTTCAAGCTCAAGTCCCCAACTGCAAATTTCTTAAACCATGTTTACTCTCTCCGAGAAACCGACAGGCCTTCACCATCAACTTCGCTAATTTTTGGTACTGCTTCAGATTAAACCCTTGTTTCCAGTAATGTCGCAATACACTGAGTGGCCACTTTATTATGACCACCTGACCGTTTTAAGCAAATAAGCTATGGCCGACAGAGGGCGAGGCTAGTATAAAAAGGGAAAGCTTAGAGCTTGCGATGGTAGTAGAAGTGATTTTTGGTGACGAGATGGGTAAAAAATGAGATTTGACGGCTTTCAACGTGGGATGATTATAGGAGCTCGGATCCATGGAGCGAGTATCACCGAAACCGCTGCATTCGTGAAATGTTCCAGAGCAGCTGTTGTTAAAGTGTTTAAAGACTGGACTGTCAGCCAAAAAACTGGATCTCTACGTGCAACGTGTGGTCGTCATCGACTAGTGACTGCTAGGGCGAAACGGAGAGTGTCCAGACTGGTAACAGACAACAGAAGGGCAACAGTGCAGCAAATTACAAACCATCTTAATGAAGGATCCCCTCAAATGATCTCTGCGCGCACTGTTCGCCGTACACTGCATCGGATGGGATATGGCAGCCGAAGGCTTGTTCGAACACCTTTGCTGTCTGCAGTTAACAAGAGAAAACGTCTCCAGTTCGCACAGGAGTAAAAGGATTGGACAGTCGATAATTGGAAACAAATTATGTGGTCCCATAAATCACGTTTTAAGTTGCACCATGCCGATGGCCGAGTGAAAATTTCGCGGAAACAGCACGAAAACATGGACCCCAAATGCATTGCTACAACCCTTCAAGCTGATGTAAGCAACGTTATGGTTTGGGGAATGTTTTCCTGGCATGCTTTGTGCCCTTTAATTCGTGTTGATCAACGTCTGACTGGAACATCATATCTAACCATTGTTGCGGACTAAATGCATCCTGTCATGTGGATAGTTTATCCTTATGGCGATAGCTACTTTCAACAAGATAATGCGTCCTACCATAGTGCTCGTATTGAACAGGATTGGTTTCAGGAACATGCCGGTGAGTTTACTTTGTTCAGGTGGTCCCCACAATCTCCAGATCTCAACTCAATTGATAATTTGTGGGATGAAGTTGAACGAGCCATCAGACAGCTGGATCCACAACCCTGCAATCTCACACTCCTGGAAAGTGCTATTCATCAAGCATGGTCTCAGATTCCACAAACCACCTATCAACATCTCGTGGAGTCCATGCCACGAAGAATCAAGGCAGTATTAAAGGCGAAAAGTGGCCCAACGAAGTACTGAGAGGATGGTCATCATAAAGTGGCCACTCAGTGTATAACCAACACTCCAAACTTTGTAACCACTGCAATTGACAGCGGTACAAGTTCAACGCATGGGTCGGGACATGCGCGTTACGCTTCTTTTGATTCGTCACATTACGCTTTTTCAACCGTCTGCAGCACATAAAAACTGCCCCGTGGAAAATATGCATATTTACGTCATTCAACTGTCTTATGCAAAAATGCCGCTTTTTTTCAGATCCCCCCCCCCCCCAATACATGCGAACAACAAATTAACTATACCTGGAAAGGGCAGCTACCGACTATTCTTGGCACTTAGCGTGTTCGCTTACAGCTGTGTAAATTTCCGAACTTACTTGATGATATACACGTAAAAATTGGAAAGGGAGTGAGACAAGGTGACACCATATCTCCGAAACTCTTTAATGCCACATTGGAGGGTGTTTTTCAGTCCCTGAGCTGGGAAAACAAGGGGATAAAGATTAATGGAGATTATCTAACCCACCTTCGTTTTGCTGATGACGTAGTCATTTTTGCAACTACCCCATCAGAGCTGCAGAGTATGATCCAGGAACTTGCTGACAAGAGTAAAGAAGTGGGATTAAAAATGAACTTTCAGAAGACAAAAGTGATGTTCAATGCTTTTACAAGAAATGAAGATTTATCGATTGATGGAGAAAAACTGGAGATAACAGATACGTATGTTTATCTTGGACAGCAGATATCAAGTGAGGGTCACATTGATGAAGAAATTAATCGGCGTACAAAACTTGCCTGGAGAGCTTTTGGAAGAAACAGCATAATTTTCAAGAGCAATATGCCATTATGTCTTAAAAGAAAAGTGTTTGATGAATGCATCCTTCCAGTGCTTACGTATGGTGCAGAGACGTGGACCTTAACTAAAAGAGACATACAAAGGCTGCAGACAACTCAAAGAAGCATGGAGAGGTGCATGCTTGGTGTAACCAGGAGAGATAAGAAGAGGAACTCGTGGATCCGAAAAATGACAAGAGTGGAAGACATCATGATCAGAGTTAAATCCCTGAAATGGCAATGGGCTGGACATACTGCCAGAAGGACAGATCATCGATGGACAGCCGAAATTTTAGATTGGATTCCAAGGGACAGGAAAAGACCCAGAAGAAGACCACATGGGAGATGGGTGGATGAAATTCGAAAGTATGCAGGGGTGACATGGAGGAGACTGGCACAAGACAGACCGTTGTGGAGGAAACTTGGGGAGACCTTCGTCCAGCAGTGGATTGATAATGGTTGACAATGATGATGATGATGATGATTTGGAACACACTATGAATGCTCATCACAAATATCCTCAAATGCTAACCATCAAATTATAACACATTTAGGAATTTCCCACAGAATATCTAGTAAACAGATTAAAGATCCAAAAGATGACGATTACGGCAGGAGAGAAAAGGAATCGACTTTTGCAATTAACGCACACGCATCTAGGGAGATGATTAAGCATAGGTTATTATACCAGTCCCATACAGAAAAATCATTTAGGTTCAACAAAAAGAGCTACATTCCAACAGCATTTTTCACGTTATTGATCTGACACATAGAAGTACATCCAGAAGATTTCGTGCTGTCGACGACATTGAGCTGGGTTCGTGCGAAGTCGATGATATCCAGCACGCATCGTGATCGACGTACGAATGGCTTCGTGTAATCGATGATGGCCAGCAAACTTTTTGTAATCGATTTCGTCCAACAGGTGTTCTGTAGATTCAACAAAGTTCAGCATTCTTCACGTAGTAGATGGTGATCGGCAAACATCGCAAAGTTCACTACCACTGGAAATCTTCATACAGTAGACGACAGACAGCAGGTTTTCTGTTGATTCGACGATGTCCAACTAGCTTGGTGTAGTCGAAGATGTTCAGTAAGCTTGCGGAAGTCAACAACTAACAGCAGACTTTGCGACATAGGAGATGTGAAGCAGACTTTGTATTACTGATTCGACGACAGCATTCAGTTTCAGTAGAGAACAGACCATAAAAATCTGTGTACTGTATATTCACTGAAGAGCAATTGAATTAGAGACAGCTGGCGTTGTGCAAATGTGGCGCTGTGGGCGGCCCTCTAAACGGAAACGACATGACGTATGCAGCGATCCGACAATATAAGAAGTGATGCAACGGGAATCAGTAAGAGTCGGACGCATAATGGGTAAGACGAAGGATCTAAGCGCATTTGATCGTGGGCAAATTGTCGGGGCCCGACGAATGGGTCACTCCATCTCGGAAGTCGAGCAGGCACTGGGATTTTCACGAGCCACTATGTCACGGGTGCACCGTGAGTACATCGAATCTGGTAAAACCATCCCTGCAAGGGCCAACTGCAGTGGACAACAGCGCGTGGATGAGTGTGGTCACCGTCGGCTAGCTCGCATTGTAACAGCGGATAGACGGGCCACAGTGCAAGAAATCACTTTGCAATTTAACGCTGGTGCCCAAAAACGTGCAAGCAGCCACACCATCCAGAACCATCTCCTCGCTCTGGGGTACAGAAGCCGTCGTCCCACGAGGGTACCGCTGCTGACCGCACATCACAGGGTGCAAAGATTAGCATGGGTAAGGGAACATCGCCACTGGACCCTAGACATGTGGAAAAATGTTGCCTGGACTGATGAGTCGAGATTCACGTTGGTACATGCGGATGGCAGGATACGAGTACGGCGCAAACCACATGGAGCGATGGATCCTTCTTGCCAGCAGGGTACTCTTCAAGCTGATGGGGGTGGGATTCTCGTCTGGAGATTGTAAGTGGACTGGAATGGGACCCCTGGTACGTGTGACATTGTCCCTCACAGGTCAACGTTACCGGGATATCCTGGACGACCATTTGCTCCCGTTTGTGCGTCTTCAACATTTTCACTAAACCTCACAGTGCGATATCATCGCGTTCAGCTGCAGGCTTGTTTTTATACAGTGTGCAGCTGTACCGCGCATCTTAGCAACGCAGCGGATTCGTCCATTTTCTTTTGAACGGGTGTCCGGTGACTTTTGTCAATAGAATGTACTTACCTATCTTCGAAGTATTCTCTCTTCACATGAATGCACCGGGCCCAAATTTCTGTTCACTTCCGGAAGGTATATTTGAAGCCCTTCCTCGGCATGTGGTTCAGGATACCCATCACACCATTGTTTATTTCGGTATTTGATGCAAACCGACGCAAACGAAGTTGTTTTTTCATTTCAGGGAATAGATGGAAGTCACACGGCGCCAGATCCGATGAACATGGAGGATGCGCCATCATTTCGATGCCCAGATCTTGGATAAACTGCAGGATAAGCAGAGCACGATGTGCAGGCGGCATTACTTTGATGCCAAAATCTAACTGTGGCGCATATTCTGGGCGTTTTAGGAAAATGGTTTTCTTTAGACGATCTCTGAGAACTTCAAAATAATAGGCACAGGTAACAGTTTTCCCTTGTGGAACAACGCAGTCAAACAAAATTCGCGAAACGATGTCGAAGGCCTATCGGAGCGTGGCGCATCTTCCAGACACTTTTTACCATTCACATATTTCTTGTGTCACTCAATAACACTTTCACTAATATTCACATATTTCTTGTGTCACTCAATAACTCTTTCATGGCACCAAACGCCTTCTTTACAGACTGTTTTAATAATTTCGGGCGTTTTTATGGCGGTTTTATTCAAATGTACGCAAAATTCCAATTTTTTTGTTATTGGATATTTAACGACCACTGTGAGCAACTCAATGGGCTATAAGCATTCGCCCGTCCCTAATTTAGAGGCAATGGTTCCAGGAAAGGGAGAGAGCCAGTGCCGTAAGACAAACACAACATCTGTGCCTCACCGAGATTCGAAACTGGACCCCTCCCGGACGAATGATCAGAAGCCATCGCTTAGACCACTGCGCAACCAGCCGGGGCGGCGCAAAATTCTATAGCTGCGCTTTGCTCCAGTTTTAAATCCAATACTAGGGTACGGAAACTACGTTTGAACTCTACACCGTCTACTACATGAATGAGCTAGTGGAGCGCTGTAACGACGCGTCACCACGTGACTGACCTTGCAGATGTTCCGACACAGGCAAATGCATTTTTCTGCGTGGGTTTGTTTTGGTCCTATGACGTCAATCTCGTTGCTTTTTGAACGATCTACGTGCATTTTAAAATTCTTGCGAGAAACGTGTGCTTGTTCCTCTGCAGCTCTTGAGGCAATCCTGAATCGGGAACTTTGAAATCAGAGATTGAAAAACACTGACATGCTTCTGTTCATCTTTTGTTCACATGAAGACGTGTGCTGTTCCAAATAAAACAAGTTAGTAAAATCATGCAATGCATTGATTATCATACGCTTTCCAACATACCAGAAATCATTACTCAAGTTATGAGGATAGTGGCTGTGGAATAAATCTCGCTCCTGTGCCCTGACCTTTGATCCCATTTCGATGATATTCTACAGAACCGGTTTAGTATACCTCCGAAATAACATGATAAAGATTTGTCGGAATGGAAGCATTTTTACGTAAGTTATGATGCATACGGGCTATGGAACAGATTCCGCTCCTGTGTCCTAACCTTTGACCCCATTTCGCCCATTTTCAATAGGATTTGTTGACCCCATTTCGCCCATTTCATAGGCAGACCCTTAAAACATAATACCATTTCATCCAAATCGAAGAATTTTTACGTAAGGTATGACGCATAATGGCAACGGAAGTGATTCCGCTCCTATGTTTTGACCTTTGACCCCATTTCGCCCAATTTCAATAAGGTTTGTCTCCAGGTGGTCCCCTACCATTTACTAAAATTTAATCGAAATCGAACCTTTTTTACGTTAGTTATGACGCATAAGAGCAGTGGAATGGATCCCGCTCCTATGTCCTAACCTTTGACCCCATTTCGTCCACGTTCAATAGGGATCCTTCCCAGGTGATCCCCTTCCACATACTAAAAGTTCATCGAAATCGAACGATTTTTAAGCGAGTTATCGTGCGGACGAACATATGCACACAAAGCGTGAGGTAATGAGGCAGATGGGAATCGCGACCATCTGCTCGCAAGAGTGTGACGTCATAAAACTTTAATAGGATCCACACAACGCGTGACGTAATGAGACATATGGCGTGACCCCGCGCAAACATCTCAAGTGCGAGATTGTGACGTCATAAGATCGTCCCCTGGTGGTCCCCTACCACATAATAAAATTTCATCGAAATCGAACCATTTTTACGCACGTTATGACGCATAAAGGCGAGGAAATGCATCCCACTCCTATGTCCTGACCTTTGACTCCACTGCACCCATTTTCAGTAGGGTTCATTCCCAGGTGGTCCTCTACAATATACTAAAATTTCATCGACATCGAACCATATTGACGCAAGTTATGACGCATAAGGGCAATGGAATGGATTCCGCTCCTATGCCATGACTTTTGACCCCATTTCGTCCATTTTCAATAGGGTTCGTCCCCAGGTGGTCCCCTACCACATACTAAAATTTCATCGAAATCGAACTATTTTTACGCGAGTTATCGTGCCGACAAACGGACGGACGGACAAAGCTGAAGCATATACGTTTCTTCAACCTACGGTTGGAAAGCGTAAAAAAGGTTTGTCCGCAGTCATTTGAAGTTTAGAAATCTCATAACAGCAGACGTTTTATTCCAGAAGACGAAAGAAGTTTGTTAAATGCTGCTTGCATTCATTCATTCGTCAGATCCTTATATTAATCATGTTCTGGTTATATTAGAGCAAATTCTTATGACTACATATTCCGAATGAACAGGATTTCGCATAGTGACGATTTTTTCGATACACCTGAAATAAGTAGATACACCCACTTTATTATTACAGTGCTGACAGCTCCACGTAATTGCATCCGTGATAGGAAGTCAAATTTTATTTTAAAACAGACAGAAGAAGCAAATATCACATATCCGCAAGTCGCCCAAGAGAATGGCTTGCATAGCTGTCTTCGCATTTATTTTGTGACTGATAATCTTGTCAACCTGTATCAAGTAACGCCTCTCAGTTAAAGAGTCCAGTCACTGAAATGAACAAAAAGAAATGTTCGCGAGATGCATCATGACCCCGTCCACCCTTGCGATACAAAGCCCGACCCCTTTCTCACGATATTCAAAGCCATCCCCCTATTTCCAAACGTCATCGTCTTAAATCCTGTACCATCCCCCCTCCTTTCGGAAGAAGAGGGGGCACTTTCTGGAAGAGGCCCGAACTCAGCAACATCATTTGTTCCAATAAAAGAGTTCTTTTCCCAGTTTTTGATTAATGACACAAGGATCTTTGATTACGAGTTAAGCGCTGGACTTTGGAAGTTTTAAATATATGAAAAACCTTTATGCGCGTAGCGAAAATTATTCATTTTTTTGCATTAACTACGGGTTATCCCTCTCTTCCCGAAACTTCCAGCTGTAATTTCTAACCCCTTTTTCATGCATCTATCGCCCTTTTTTCCGCTAATTTCACCTCTTTTTCTCTTTTTTCAGCTCGTCAGAACTGCCTATTAGTCATTGAAGAAAGGGGAGAATTTTTTTTTTCTTAATCATACGAACTCGGATATTCTTAAAATGCTCTTTTGTTTCTGCACTGTGGAAATTAACCGATTTTTTTGCCCCGTATTCCTTTTTCAAGATTTTTGCTGGAAAAAAATCCGGTTTGGAAGAATCAGGCAACAATTAGCTGCCAGGGTTATTGCAAAAGAGTGAGTGAGAGAGAGAGAGAGAGAGAGAGAGAGGAGAGGAGGTAGGTCGGCAAAAGAAGAGAAGAAGAAGAAGAACAAAATGAAGAAGAGAAGCAATTGTTGGTTGTTTGGGACTGTGCAACGGCGACTTTTTGGAGGTTGTGACGAGCCTAGCTTAGTTATTTTTCGGTAATAAATGTAAAAAGAGGGTGGGACTATCGAAGCTGCTAATTGCTCCGTCAGGCGTTCTTTCATTAGTGTTGTTATTAATTATCGATGAAATTTACGGTCGATTTTTTTCAAAGTCATTTTATGTTAGCGCATGTGAAAGATTGCAATTTTCTTACGGTTAATTTAAAAGAAAAACTCGCCCGCAAAAAAAAGCAAGAGAAAAAATGAAAAGGGAAGAGCTAATTCATTACGAATAGAGTCTCCAAGATTGAAATTATCTTTCTTAAATATTTCTCCTTCCTGCTGTATCATAAATTTCATTTCCGCTTTTTCTTTTTATTTTCTCAAAAGTCATTTTTACGTTAGTTGGAAACTGTTTTCAGATCGGTGGGTATCTTCACACCGCCAGTACAAAACAGATTAACTTTCCAAAAACAAACAGCAGAGGTTTAAATAAATAAGCGGAGATTTTGTGAAACAAATTTGATACTGTACTTCAGCAAAACAGAGGCACAGGTTCATACTTCGTGGAATGAATCCTGTTCAGGCTTTCATTATTTCATCATTTCACTCATATATTGTTCAATGCGAAACAACAATAAGCTTTAAATAAATGTTTGCAATTACATCACAACTAGGGGCTTGGTGGGGCAAAAGCCCCAATCTAGTAAGAAGTATTTTTCACAGTTTTCGAGAAAGTGGTAATAAAATTGCACCATGTTTTAAAGATTTATGTATACACTATATTGACAAAAGTCACCAGACACCTAGAATGCAAACACAACATAGCATTTATTGACATACATTAGTACGGTGTCGGTCCACCTTAATGCATGCACTGAATCTTCGAGACATGCTTTCGACAAGGCTTTGGAACACAGCGGTAGGTATGCGCTTCCATTTAGTACATAATGCTGCCGCTAACTGTTGCTTAGTAGTAGGCCTTGGTTCCAAACTTCTTATGCGGCGCTCTATATCATCCCATAGGTGCTCTATGGGATTGAGATCAGGTCTCTGTGCTGGTCAGTCCATACACGATACGGAATTATCGTCAAACCACACTGTAACAGTCCTTGCTTTATGGCTCGGTGCATTATCCTGCTGGTACCAACAAGGCTTGGTTCCATAGTATCGCTACAGAGTTGGTAGGGCATAATTGTCCAGAATATCGAGGTTGACGTGCTGGTTAACAGGTTTGTCTACGACAACTAATGGGCCGGGACCATACCACGAAAAACACTCCCACACGAGTACACTGCCAGCTCCAAACTTGACCGTAGGATCAGCACAATGTGGTAAATAGCGTTCCCCCGGCCACCGCCATACCCACACACGGACATCAGATTAATAGATCGTGTATCTGGATTCAACAGTCCATAGGACCCGTTTCCATTGATCTACGATCCACGATAAATGTTCTTTGCACCATGCTAAACGACGAGTAGCATTCTGTGTGGAGATGAAAATCTTATGAGCAGCTGCACGACCACGGTAACCCATGGAATGAAGTTCTCTCCGGATAGTACATGTACATACCGAGGTTCCAGCATTTTTACTCACTTGTACAATGAGGTCTTGGGCAGTACTCTGTCGATTAGCTGTATCGACTCCCACGAGGCTTCTATCACTGAGTTTCTTTGGTCTGCCTGTATGCTTTGCTGCTTCAGGCACGCCATGTGTCTTCCACTTATTCAGTACATCCAAAACAGGTGACTTGGGTATGTTTAAACGCCTCTCGGTATCTCTTATGGACAACCCACTAATATAACACCCAACAATCTTTCCTTTCTCAAAGTCAGTTCTCTTCAGCCGCGACGTTTTCCCTCAACCTCAGAGTATGATATGATCGTAGGCTTGTTTTATACCGTTTGCAGCTGTACCGCGCATCCTAAAAATGCAGTGGATCCGTCCATTTTCTTTTGAAAGGGTGTCCGGTGACTTTTGTCAATATAGTGTATATAGAGAATATGTAAATATATTATCAACAAAACGCAAGTATTGGCTGTGTCCTGCTACATCATATTCGATCGCCTCGGCTGCAGTCTTATATGCTTGCATTGCCTCAGCTGCAGTCTTGTATGCTTGCATTGCCCCAGCTGCAGTCTTGTATGCTTGTGGCATTAAAGAACAACACTGTCTCGCAGATGTTGTTTTTTAATGTTTCAAGGGTTGTCGGCTTGTTTTGAAACACTAATGATTTGAGATACCACCAGAGAAAGAAATCAAGGGGTGTTAGGTAGAGGTGGGGTTACTACCGATGGCACTATCGACAGGATCGATATGTCCAACTCAGTACATCGATAGTGCATCGATAATTTTACGTTTCTCAATGCATTAAGTGTAAATCACGATGGTGTAAACTATTCAGCTTCCACCGATGGCTTTGATGACTGAAACGCTCATTTCCCCCTCATTTATACAAGTTTCAAAGTTTATCGGAGCTTAGCTTTAATTTTTCATCCCAGAAAGCAAATTTTCTCCCGAGAAACTTTACCAACACACTATCGATAGTTATCGATTGTTATTTTTTGACTATCGAAAATTATCGATAGTCATAACTATCGATAGTTCTCCTCCTCTGGTGTTAGGTCAGGAGATCGAGTTGGGCCACATTCCTTTGGAAATCATGCAATCTCCAAAGAATGACTTAATTTCAAGTATACTTACATGTTATGTATGGCAAGCTGCCCCATCTTGTTGAAAATATACACCGGTCAGCTCTTCAGTGTGCAGTTGGTTATTGAATGCCTGAAATATTTCCATGTAGACGCCTCTTGTGACCGTATCCTGAAAGAAGATGGGCCAAATCACCGGCCGACGTGATAGTGCGTACCACACTCCAGTTTTCTGTGCGTGAAGTTGTATCACGATAAATGCGTGAGGATTTGCCGCTGCGCGCATACGCGTGTTTTAAAGCCACGGGGGATCACAAACCTCACATGCTCGACGTTCAAGGTCACAACGAGGGCGCCAAAAGGCATTGAAGAACATCTGCGAGGCAGTGGCAGTGATTACGCGGGAGCAACTGGCCCGAACTTTTCGAAATAGGGAGTCTCGTGTTCTAGCCTGTCTTGATGCACAGGGCTGACACTTTCAACATCTCTTATGATATGGTTCTGTTTTTCAAGGATGAAGGTATGTTCTTAATGAATATTATTCAAATGCTGTTATTATTCACGATGTTATTACTAAAACTTGGCTAAAGTAACGAGTGGGACACCCTATATTGAACAATCTACAAAGGGAAAACACCGTCAAAAAAAAAAAAAAACTATCACGGGAATAGTTTTTGCTGCCTTTAGCTTCGGCACTCGGAAACGTTTGCCTCCATTTTCAAGCTGAACACAAATATTTCTACCACAAAACGATGTTTAACAATAATACTGGAGAGAGGGTTTATAACGGGAAAACAAATTACCATCACGGTAGAAATCTTCGCTCCGTCCAACTTTCGTTTTGAGAAATTTTTCCTTCATCTTTCCAGCTGAAACAGAGATATTTATGGAACAAAAATTATATTAAAAAAACAATACAGAGCAAGGGAAACATCGTGAGAAAAAGAAACAGCACTCTGTTTAACTTCCGTTTTCCGAAATTATTGGCCTGATTTTCAAGCAGAAACAGAAACGTTTATAGAATAAAATGATATTTAACAATAATATGGACAGTACGAACACCGCGAGAAAAAAAAAACTTACGATTTCGGGAGAAATATTTACTCCGTCTTACTTCCGTTTTCAGAAAGTTTGGAAAGACGATATTCCGTCACAAGACGGAAAATCTTCATCATTAATCTGCAAAAGAGAGGGTTAAAAAGGGTTCTGGGGTATTGGTTTTGTCTGCTGCACTAAAAAAAACAAAAAACTACGACCTAGCCTAAAACAAAATCTGCGATGCACATCGCCCGTCGCCGCGATTCTGTTACAGAGGATGGGATCAAGGTTCAACTATGGCGGCACCACGAAGGAGCACAGCAACGCTGTCTCAATTCTCTCAAAGTTGTAACCGCTGGGTTACTTATAAAAGAATCCAAGAACAGGGTATTTTTGATAATCTAAAATTCAAAATTTTATGAATAATAGCAAAAAGCGTACAAATCAAATACACGTAACCCAGTTAAACAAGCGTTAGGAACTACAGTAAAATATCAGGACTAAAGCAAAATTCTGTATAAATGTGGAAAGCGTATAGCCAAGGTTTCACTGTATTTGAAAGCAAAAATGCCTCTTCGGTGACCGCGTGGTCAGCAGTGTTGGTTTCTGGCTAGTCGTCCGATCTGGCGCCCGGGTCAGATTTCCGGACGAAGCATGGGTGTTCTGTTCGTATTACGGAGCTAAGCATTCTCTCTTCATTATATTCAGTGTCAAATTAAGAGCACACTGCTCGGAAGGCAAGCAGCAGGAACCTCCGTTATGATAAGAAGTCTCTAGCATTAGCGCGAAAAGAAGCAGAATTATTGCTCGGAATCCATTTTGGTTTGCTCAGACAAAATTTCTATTTAAGACTAATTACGAAATAGATTTTTGATATGAGAAGTTACTCAATCAAGAACCTCGCATTTCCGGTCGCTGACTGTTCAACAGAAAAACGTACGTAACTTAGAGAAACGGACGGGGTACGGGATAAAACAGATGGAAGACTTCTCCCAATATTCGCAGCACAGAGATAATGAAGTGAAAATCGGGGAAATGCGAGGGGATGTGTTTAAGCAGCCGTAGGGGGAAGAGATAGAGGAGGAGAGGAGAGAGAGAGAGAGAGAGAGAGAGAGAGAGAGAGAGAGAGAGAGAGAGAGAGAGAGGGGGGGAGAGAAAGAGAGAGAGAGAGGGAGAGAGAGAGGAGAGAGAGAGAGAGAGGGGAGAGAGATAGAAAGAGAGAGAGAGAGGGAGAGAGATAGAAAGAGAGAGGGAGATTGAGAAAGAGAAAGCGAGAGAGAGAGGGAGAGAGAGAGAGAGGGAGAGAGAGGGGTGAGAAAGAGAGGGAGAGAGAGAGGGAGAGAGAGAGTGAGAGAGAGAGAAAGAGGGAGAGAGATAGAAATAGAGAGAGAGAAAGAGAGGGAGAGAGAGAGTGAGAGAGAGAGAAAGAGGAAGAGAGATAGAAATAGAGAGAGAGAAAGAGAGGGAGAGAGAGAGGGTAAGAAAGAGAGGGAGAGATAGAAGAGAGAGAGTGAGAGAGAGCAGGTGAGAAAGAGAGGGAGAGAGATAGAAAGAGAGAGAGAGTGAGAGAGAGAGAGTGAGAGAGAGAGAGAAAGAGGGAGAGGGAGAGAGATAGAAATAGAGAGAGAGAAAGACAGGGAGAGAGAGAGAGAGAGAGAGAGAGAGAGAGAGAGAGAGAGAGAGAGAGAGAGAGAGAGAGAGAGAGCATTCCAGCATTAAAGTAAATGCCAAGTTAAAAATGTCGATGCAACGATAATGTGTAACGGAAGAAGTGAAAACCATCGTTAAAACCTAATTTTTTAATGTTGTCCCATGAAATGGCGGAACAGTAACTTAATTTCATTGTAAATCACAACGTATTTTACTAAACAATCGCCAAACATTACTTCATCACGTTTCACATATACGTAACAATATCTCATTGCAGTCTGCGTAAATTACGACAACCTGATGCTAAATGTGATAAAAGCCAATACAAAAATGCAGTTTGATACTAAGCATCTTTCTGGACAGTTGTAAAGCATCCGTTGCAGCGAAATTTGGCTTCCTCTCGACACCCCCAAGGGAGAGGGAGGGATAGCTCTAAAATGATGTATAACACGATGGGATGGTAACCTGTGTGTAGGTTACCACCTACACACAAGTTACCACCTACTATAATAGACACCTTAATGAGCTTAGATTTTGCAATAGCTTCGCTCAAAATTTGCCAACTGTGCCCGAGTTATCGGCAACCGTTGGCGGCTTGTTCTAGTATATAATAATAATGATATAAATAAATATTGTTTTTGAAACGCTAAACAGTCGAAATACTTACTATTGCAGCGGCTATAGTTTAGTAAATATTTTCTTTTATGACTCACATATCTTCTTTCATTGATTTTACGACAATAACATTCATTCATCCGCCTACCTAAGTACCGCTCAATGTGAGGAATTAGTAAACCTTATTATCCGTTGTGATGATTTAATTCCACTTTGTACATACCGTACTCTGACTCGGTGTAGTCGTGGGTGACTCGAATAAATGCAACGTGTTTTTCGTAAATAAATGTATACCCAAAGATCCTGGCATGCGAAAGATGCATAGCATAAATAATCTGCAGAGAGTACCAGGCTCCTCTCTCGATTTTTTTTACAGAAAACTAGAAAATGCGGGTTATTCTGAGTGTTGAGTTAATAATCCTGTAGTGTTCCATGAATTTGTGAAGAATATTTCTTTCATGTCTTCCATTTCTGACTGAGTGAAAACGTTAGTAAATTTCGACTTGAAGACATTGCTAACGGTACATTTCATTATTGAAAGTTCCATTTAATTCTGACCCCTCGAAAAAACCGAAGTTATTTTCTATGAGCTTATCATTAAGGGAAAAAGTTCAACACTGTCATTTTCTCTTTTCCTTATGATTTACATATTAGGTAACAAGTAGCTTCCTGCGTGTACGACACCATTAATAGCTATCAACACAAAAATTAAATACTTTGATTTTATCTTCTTTATCAGACCGCTAAATGCGCAAAATATCAGGTGCGTTCCTCTAAAACTTATGTATCTCCATTTTGTATTGGTAAACTTCTCGCGCACAATGGCGAGCAGTTCGTTGTTAACTCAGACTCCTCAAAACGTTACCTTTATGTTTTACTGACTATCCTCGCAAAACTTTTATACTGGCGTTCCAACAGTTGATCAGCCTGCACGTGGTGGCCGCTTTGTAAGAACATCTCAAACCGAGGCATCAAAAGACCTATTGTGGCGCATCTCCGCCAAGCACACTTAGGCGAACAGCATTTCTGCATTTCGAAACATCCTTTTCAATGGTGAAAGGCCTCAAGTGCCAGGGGTTTTAAAGATACATCAAGTGGCTTCACAACAGCCCTCCAAATTCAATACACTTCAAGAGTAAGAGGTGGAAATATTTTCAAAACACAGCGTGTGAATTGAGCGAGGCAGCAGCTAATCGTTTTGAATGGGCTTCCGTGCCCAACGCTTTAGAAGTCCGGGAAAACCTCAGCTAGGATGCGGTGGCGGAAAAGATTTCCTTTGGCTCTTTCTTTACGGTGATGGGCTGTTTGGAAAGAGCGAGAGAGAAGGAAGAGAGAGAGAGGGAGAGAAACGGAGAGAAGGCTGAATGTCTAACTTAGAATCTTGTCTGTTCAATCATTTTACCCTTAAAATATTTCTTTATGACTGAGAATTCAGCCGGCGGATTCGGGTAAAGTGTTTGATAACTTTGTTCGGCATTTCGAACATTAGACTGGGTTCTCGCTTTAAGTAGTATCAGCATGTTCCCGAATTTGTAATCCATGCGATAAAAGTGAATACTATTTTTCTGACTCAACAAGTTACTCAATTCGCATTTTGATCTTTTCCTCTCTTATTCTTTTGGATCCTTTACGTGATGTGAGATAAATTTAGATTAAACCCAAAATTTAATCCATACTAAGTTTATGTTTGTAAAAGACTTCGATTACAAATGCGAGAAGGGGAATTAACGTTCATGCTGTTGGATAAACTCTTCGTTTGAATTAATTTATTTTGAAGAAACAAGAAGCATCATATGAAACTTTCCAGAATCATAGTACTGGGGTTAAAAGTGGGAAAGAAGTGAATAGAAAAATATTTGGGGCAAGAATTTACTTGTGGAGACGAACTACAAAATCAAGAGCCGCCAGTAAGACCGAAAAGGAAAGTTCTGAAGATGGTAGCAACATTTATCGGGCTCTAGTGTGGTTCGATCGTATCTCTAGTTACAAAAGACAAAAGAGAGCACATGAGGTAACTCGAACTTATAGTCCCTTTCTTTATTGTAGCTGCCAAATCCAGGGTAACGGAAAAACTTCAATATTTGGAAATTGCAATTACTTTCCGAAGCGTTAAGGTGGTTCCACCTAAAAACTCTGCCGTATATTTCCAATGGTAGAAACTTCTGTAGACAGTTTCTTCGCAATTAATGTATTCCCTAGGATGAAAATTTGCACATCGAAAAAACTAACTTTAAATTACAGCACGGTATATTTAATATTTACTGAAACGTAACCAAATTATATTAAAAATCAATCATTTTTCCTAAGGTAATGTTGAGACCTGCACGTAAATGGCACGACCTGTACATTGACGTCAGAGGACAAACAAATGCTTGACGGCTTGTTTCGGAATAAGGAATATGCGGTACTTATAACACTGCTGACTTCTTTTCAATAATTTTATTAAGTTTCGGAAAGAAATCAAAATTTGGGTCTATCCGTGCTATAGTCTGGAATGTTTAGGATGATTCGAGCCACTTAGATTAAATGCCCCCTAAAAAATTAGCTAAAAATGTCAACAGAACTCGAGGTACAGCTGATTTGTAATCCGAAATGAGCCATCAAACATTTCTTTGTCTGCAGACATCATCAATGTACAGGTTGCGCCATCTGATAGCAGGTCTATGGATGCACAAATTTTATCCTCGGGAATAGATTAATTGCGAAGACAATGTCTGCAGAAGTTTTTACTGTTGGAAACATAGGGCAGAGTTTACAAGTGGAACTACTATAACTGGAGCCATACATAAATTCATTTGCTACTGACTACAAGTTATGTGCAGTTATCATTTTATATTCCTAAGAGGTCGTTTTTGTGGTCAGTGAAACAAACTTAAAACTAGACCTTGATGTTATGAAATGTATATTTTGTCCTTCGTTGCTTGTTTTTCATAAAAGCAAGAAAATGAAGAGTGGCATGAGAAAATCGAATAATGATGTTATCCTTCGATAAGAAACGTTATATTGGATAGAGAACGCAGACAATTTACAGAAGTCTTTCATAAGAGGAGCTACCCTCCCGGCCTACAAAAACGGAAGATATTGTGAAAGTAATTTTATTGCATAAAAGAGAATAAATAACGTGCGTCACACTTACGCGATCAAATTAGGCTCCAAGTTCCAACCTTTAAAATAAATTGCGAACTTATTGAAGTGAAACCGCGTTTGTTCTCCGATGACACCAATTGTAAGTACGCACATACAAAATCCTATACTTACACATTTGCGAGAGGAAAAATTAAAATCTCACAAATTTTAACATGAAAAAAACCTGAATAACGACAAAAAAAGTACTGAAATTTTACGTCTACTGTTTATTCAAAATCATAAAGTAGAATACGATAGGTTACCATTTTTTTTTTCACGTCTTTTGTAAAAAAAGATCGTGCTTATGTTACCGGTTTGTCCGTCCGTCCGCCTGTACCCACGCTATCTCTGCAACTATTAGTCCGATTTGAAAAATTCTTTTTGCATTGGGAAGCTTGAAATATGCGAAAGATGATCCTTTACTTCGTTTGTTTTTACGATGTACAATTTCGCCACTAGAGGGCATAAATGCAGATGATGTCGAATTCAAAAATACGTTTTATTCCACATATTTGCTTCTAAACATTCGATTGAAAAAATTATTTTATCTTTCGATTCCATTTAGGTCGAAGAGTATTTTAGATATAGTTTCTTTTTCAAATTAAGCATAGATTTTCCGCTAGGGGGCGTAAAAGTAAATTACATTTTCCCCGATAACTCTTCTTCTAAAACTCCGATTTGAAAACTTTTTGCTTCAGAGGATGCACCTCGTGATGGAAAATCTTTTGCATATAATTTCAAATTTTTGGTAAAGTGTACTTTAGCCACCAGGGGGTGTAAGTGTTAATTTTTGCTTCTGATATATTTGCCATAAAATCTGAGCTTCTAAAATATCGATTGAAAAAATTATTTCGTGGACTGATGCCACTCACATCGATAAACCTTTTTGGAATATTTTCTTCTTAAATTATTCCAAGTTTCTCCGCCACGGGGCGTAGATGTATATTTTACTTCTGTCAATATCTCTACTTCTAGGAGTTCGATTTGAAAAATTCCTTCTTTGTTGGATAGTGTTTTCAGTGTGACACGTTTTTCATATAATTTCAAAATTTTCAAGTATTTCATAGACTTTCCGCTAGAGGGAGTACAGGTAAATTTGGTTTATCCCTATATCTCTGATTTTAAATCTCCGATTTTGCACATCATTTCTAATTTTTGTAAAAAAAATAGTTTGGCCGCCGGTGGCGTAAACCTTAATTTCCGCTTCTGATGTATTCGCAGCAAAATATGAGCTCCTAAAATCTCGATTGAAAAAAAAAATGTCGTTTGTAGACCGATAAACCTTTTAGAAGCATTTTTTTCTTAAAATAATGCATGATTTCTCTCCCAGGGGGCATAGATGTATATCTTATTTTTGTCAATATCTCTACTTCTAGGAGTCCGATTTGAAAAATTCCTTCTTTGTTGCATAGTGTTTCCAGTGTGACATGAGTTTCATATAATTTCAAAATTTTCAAGTGATTCGTAGACTTTCCGCTAGGGAGCGTAAAGATAAATTGCTTTTCCCCTACATCTCTGCTTCTAAATCGCCTACTTGAAAAATTATTTCTGCACCAAATACAGCTCCTGATGGGAAATCCTTTGCACATGATTTATAATTTTTGTAAAAAATGGTTTGGCCACCAGGTGGCGTAAGTCCTAATTTCCGCTTCTGATGTATTTGCAGCAAAATATGAGCTTCCAAAATCTCAATTGAAAAAATAGTCGTTTGTTGACCGATACTACTCATGTCGACAAACGTTTTAGGAACATTTTCTTCTTGAAATAATGCATGGTTTCTACGCCAGGGGACGTAGATGTATATCTTATTTTTGCCAATATCTCTACTTCTAGGAGACCGATTTGAAAAATTCTTTCTTTGTTGGATGGTGTTTCCAATGCGAAATGTTTTTCCTATAAATTCAAAATTTTCAAGTAATTTATAGACTTTCCGCTAGGGGGCACAAAGGTAAATTACGTTTTCTGCGTTATTTCTGCTTCTAAAACTCCGATTTGAAAAATTCTTCCTGTATCGCATACAAGACCTGATGGAAAATATTTTTCACATAATTTCTAATGTTTGGTAAAGAATGGTTTGGCCACCAGGGGGCATAAGTGTTAATTTCTGCTTCTGATGTATTTGTTGCAAAATCTGGACTCCTGAAAACTTGACTGATTTTTTTTTTTTCTTGGACCGATACCTCTCATATGGAAAAACCTTTTGGAATACTTTCTTCCTAAAATAATGCATAGTTTTCCCACCAGGGGACGTAAAGTCACATCTTATTTTTGTCGATATATCTGTTTCTAAGAGTTCGTAAGCTCATGATTCCGTTTATAGCAATATCTGAAGGATTAAAAACCCGATTGAAAAACTTCTTTCTTCCGTCAGATACTATTGTTTTCCATACCGGTTCCATTGACTTTGAATAGCTTTGATAAATTTAATTTGAGTCAGAACGCAATCACAAAACGTGCTTATTACACCCGAAAATTCGGTGTCATCTTTCTTGTTTAAAATTTTAAACACAAAAATGTCTTTTCGTGTGGTGTAAACAATTGCGAATTTGTCCACGGGGACATTTACCGGTGGACCACTTCAGAAATGGTCCACTTTCTCGATTTTGTTTTCGTTGTCTGAATTTTTTCGGAACGTAAGAATAATTATTTTGGTACTTATGATAAAAAACTGTTTACTTAATTTGAGCTTTATTTTCGGACTGAAAAGTTATTTCAATAAAAAACAAAGAAAACAAAAACAAACGTTTTCTTCTATCTGCACGCTGAGCCTTTGCTCTGAAATGAAACAGCAACATTATTTGTGCGGTGATAAAAGTTCCGCTGGACCAAGCACGCTGTTAAAAATTAATTAAGTTAAAACTAACTACGTAGACGTAGGTCATTAGACTTTGTGGCTAGGGTCAGGGATAGGCTCTAACCTCCTTTTGTAATCTTGAAAAGGACATCAGTACCCATTGTCATATCCCATTATCCCCACCACCTTATCGATGGACTGACAGAGAGCATAAACTGATTCTCCAGCAGAAATATTCCGAAATCCGTGCTCCACCCGCGTTTATCTTTAAAAAACCAACGATTATCAGTACTGGTTAAAGTAAAAAAGGACAGAATTGTCCAGAAGGAGACAAATAAAAAGTAAGTTGCGTAGGAAAATCGCTATGTAGCATGTGCACACGCATTTCAATTGTCAGAATGCTCGTGATTTAGTTGGAAATTGATTCTTCAAGAGATTCCTGAGTTTTTATTTTTATGTTTGTCCAAGCCAAATAATTATCTTGCACAACAGTCTGTTTTTGAGCATGGTTTGATGCAGGAGTGTACCGATAGCTCCCGCGACCCTCTCACGGCTAAGGGAGCCTCAGCAAAAAGATTTTAGGAATTTTTTTGCGGAAACATCATAAGATGTTGGCCAAAGAAATAACCAGGAAATTTCGACGGCAGCTTTGAATAAAGTATTAAATAGAAAAGCAATTTGTTTATTTTATTTAGAAATTATTTTCGCGGTTTTATTAGGGGTATGCAAAAGTTTCCGCCGTTTTAAGGAGAAAGGAGACAGGAACAATTAGGAAACCAGTAAGCATTTATTCAACGAAATATTGGCCGCAAGCATTAATGACCTTTTGCCATTTTCAGGCAAAATATGAGTGCCCCTGTGATAGAAGGACTCGGGTTTTGAGCTTAAGAACGCAGTGATGAAATTTTCCACCTCTGGAACTATGGTGAACCGCTGTTGGGCTAGGGCATGTTGTACAGAGCGAAGCAGATGAAAGTCTGAAGGTGACATGTCCGGGGAGTAAGTCGGGTGCGGTAAAACCTCCCAGTGTAACTGTTCAAGGCTTGATTTCGTGGTGGCATCGACATGTGGTCTGGCATTATCGTGTAACAGGATGACTGGGCGACGTACTTTACCTGTCTATGGGCGTTTCTGCTCGATTGCGGCGTTCAGTTTCATCAACTGATTGCTATATCGTTGTGCAGCGATTGTTTCGTCCGGTTTCAACAGTTCGAAGTACAGCACTCCATGCATATCCCACCACACACACAATAGCATCTTTTCCCGTGGACATCCTGTTTTGCAGTCGATGTTGATGGCTGGCCAAGGTCAACCCAAGATCGTTTGCGTGCAGAGTTGTGGTAATAAACCCATTTTTCATTCCCGGTGACAACCTTCCACAATAAATTCTTCCCTTGAAAACTCTTCAGCAACGACATGCAGATGCTCAATCGTTGACCAATATTACGCTCCGTTAAAGTATGTGGAACCCACTTAGCAACCTTCTGGATCTTCCCCAACACCTGTAGACGCAGTACCACCGTCGATTGAGCCACTTTCAAACGTTTCGCCAGTTGCGTGGTCGATTGTGTGGCATCTTCTTGCAACAGCGATTCCAGCTCCTCGTCTGCGAGTTCCTGCCGTCTACCTGCACGTGGATTGTCTTCCAAGCTTAGATTACCTTTCTTAAACCTGACAAACCATTCTCGACACGTCTGCTCACCCATAACCGTTTTGCCATACGCCTGACATATTGAACCGTATGCTTCACTCGGACGTTTTCGTAAATTAAAAATGAATAACAAACAGTGTGTAACGTACCAGGAGATGTGACGTACCTGCCAGAAGGACGCACACGACATAAAGGCAGATAGGAATCAGAATAAAACGTCCGCGTAGCTCAATTGGTAGAGCAACTTATTCCGGAATGAGGGGACCCGGGTTCGAATCCTGGCGCGGATAAAAATGACGGAGAAATTTACTTCGTTATAATGGCGCCCGAACTATCTGGATGACCCAACCGTTCAAAATCTCGCATTGGTGTGATGTTCTTTCCACACCGCGAGATAGGAAAAATAAGAGAATCCTTTCTCCAGCACTTCAAAAAAATAAATAAATAAATAAATAAAAATAAGGGGGAGATGATGTAACGTACCAGGAGATGTGACGTACCTGCCAGAAGGACGCACACGACATAAAGGCAGATGGGAATCAGAATAAAACGTCCGCGTAGCTCAATTGGTAGAGCAACTTATTCCGGAATGAGGGGACCCGGGTTCGAATCCTGGCGCGGATAAAAATGACGGAGAAATTTACTTCGTTATAAGTGCTGCAAATGAACTTTATCGACCGCCATGCTTGGCTTCATGTACGAACTGATAGCACGGGTTGCCGGCCGTTAGACCCCCTACAGCGCCCGCTAACGGGGGTGGCCGAAACTTTTACATAATCCTAATAGTTTCTGAAAACTGGATGACGAGAAAAAAAAACTATTCCAAAGGGCCTGAAGTCCTTTTTCACATACATGTGTATTAACCAGATAATGTGAAAGAAATATCAGTCCAATGAATGGGACTTTTTACTAATAAAGTGTTTTACGTACTGCAGTCGCACATAACTACGCATCCTGCAGAATATATTAAGATTAAAAGTTTTTTTCGCGATAACGAAGTAACAAAAACTTGTGTTATTTTTTTATAACAGAGTCAGGAGAAAATTTTTTACTACAACCTACGTGCAATGAATTACAGGGCTGACCGCATAACTGACAGGACAGTAGTAGGATAAAAATATCGCGTGTATGCCAGAAGAAAGCAGTCCTTGGCCAATCAGCGAAAAGCTGGAAACCGATTTATATCGGTACCGACAGGCAGTAAACAGGCATTAAGGAAGTCGTAGCGTTCTCGTACTATTTCATTTTAGCCATGGAAGAGCAGAGAACAAACATCTGTTTTTGTTGGAAACTTGGTAAATCAGCTACTGAAACTTACAAAATGTTAAAAGTGGCGTATGGAGACATTATCCCGCAGCAGAGTTTTCGAACGGTATGCACGGTTTCGTAACGGGTGGGAATCCTTTGATATGATCCAAGATCTGGGCAACCTTCCAGTGTGCGGACAGCGGAGAAAATCAAAGAGGTGGGAAATCAGTTAAAGAAAGATATCAGAATTAAAGTGAGATCTTTGACTAAGTCGGTGAGCACCAGTAAGTCTGTCTGTCGTCAGATTCTGCGCGACGATCTGGGAAAATGGAAACTTAGGGCCAGATTAGTATCCCGCATTCTGAATGATGGTTCTTACTCCATAGTAACGCAAGTCCACATACGGCATTGTCAGTCCAACAGTTCCTGGCTCACCATCAAATCACTGTGCTGCAACATGCGCCGTGTTCTCCTGATTTATCGCCCTGAGACTTCTGCCCGTTCCCCAAGATAAAACGAACACTAAAATGACGGTATCATGCAGACATTACATCTACCCAAGCAGCCGTGACCAAACAACTTGCGGACATCCCGGAAAGTGCCTTCCACAACTATTTCCAAGATCTTCAGAAACGATGGAAACTGCGTGTTAATTCAGAAGGGCGGTGTTTTGAAGGTGACCAGCATTAAATGTGAGCATGGCCTTTTTTTTTTTTATTGCATCAGTCCTGAAACTTTTTGGACGTAGATTGCATGTGCAAAACCTTGTGGCATTAAAAGTATTTTTAGCACGTCTTTTGGAAAAAAGATCGTGCTTATGCTACCGGTTTGTCCGTCCATCTTGAACACCATATCTCTGCAACTATTATTCCGATTTGAAAAATTCTTTTTGAAGTTGTGAAGCTTGAAATGTGCAAATGATGACTTAATTTCGTTTTTTTTTTTTTTTACGACGCACAATTTCGGCGCTAGAGGGCGTAAATGCAGATGATATCCAATTCAAAATACATTTCATTCCATATATTTGCTTCTAAATATTCGATTGATTTTTTTTTTTACCTTTCGATTCCATTTATGTAGACCACTATTTTAGATATAGTCACTTTTTCAAGTTACGCATAGATTTTCCGCTAGGGTGGCGTAAAAGTAAATTGCGTTTTCCCTGGTATCTCTGCTTCTGAAATACCGATTGGAAAAATTCTATCTGCACCGGATACAGCCCCTGATGAGAAATCTTTTGTATATAATTTCTATTTTGGTAAGATCTGGTTTGGGGACTAGGGGGCGTAAGTGTTAATTTTCGCTTCCGATGTATTTGCAATGAAATCTGAGCTTCAGAAATCTCGACTGAAAAAATTGGTTCGTGGACCGATGCTACTCACGTAGATAAACCTTTCCGGAATATTTATTTCTTAAAATAATGCATCGTTTCTCCACCAGGAGGAGTAGATGTATATCTCATTTTTGTAAATATCTGTATTTCTAAGAGTCCTATTTGAAAAATTCCTTCTTTGTTGGAGAGCGTTTCCGCTGCTAAATGTTTCTCATATAATTTCAAAATTATCTTAACGCCAAGTCTGCCACCAGAGGGCGTAAGTTGACGTTTCCGTTTAGAGTAATATGTGCGGGATTAAAAACCCGACTGAAAAACTTTCTTCCGTCAGATACTATTGTTTTCCATACCGGTTCCATTGACTTTGAATAGCTTTGATAAATTTAATTTGCGTCAGAACGGATTCAAAAGACGTGCTCATTACACCCAAAAATTCGGTGTCATCTTTCTTGTTCGTATTCTAGAGAAAATAATTTAATAAGTTGTGAAAATCCATGTCCCCTCACTCCAGAGTAAGTCGCTCTCCCAACTGAGCTAAGCAGACAGAATGTCTCGTTGCAGGTTTGTTATCTTGACACATATTTTCATCTCTGTAGTAACTCACAATTTTTTTTTTTTATGCCACGATTCTTTATTGTTACTTATTGATTTGCTTACTTATTATTCTGTATTGTCATATAAATCGGAAAAGGCTATTAGACACTGTCTGTACACAACAGCTTCGTGATTTGTGTGTATGCGATCGAGAGGCATTTCAAAGAGGCTGGCCTTAGTTCTCAGGAGGAATAAAATTTGCATGGTATGATTAACTTTGGCGTAAATGTTTTCCAGTACCTTGTATTGCCCTAACACCAAGGCAGCTATTTTAATTACAACGTGCACATTTGTGTTACACTCAATAAAGTGCAGTAATTTCGTTTTTACGAAAAATACCTGAAGATTCCAAAGAATCTGAAATATTAATATGCACATAAAACCAAGTTAATAATATGGAATTTAAAATTTTCAGTAATTGAATATTAATAGATTTTCGCAAAAGGATCTCAAAGACATTTTTTGCGTGGCGGCCTCGAGTTTCTCCGACGCCATTGCTTTGATGTTACATTCAATTATGAGGAGATTTTAAAAATTATTTCACCGTTAAATCATTACTGTTTTTTTTACTGAAGGTTTAACGACCACCGTGAACAACTCAATGGGCTATAAGCAGTCGCTTGTCCTTAACCCTTTAAGCGGCTGATGTACTCTGCTTAAAGTAAGCGGCGCTCAAAACTTTGGTTCCCTCCAAAAAGAAGTTTTCACATAGTGAAGGTGTTTTACGAAAGCTATGGAAAAATAACTTATCTTTACCCCCTCTTATCTCAGCAGCAGTGAAAATAAACATGTCATAGGTGATAAGCCCTCCCTTCTAGCCCTATATTCCCTGTTCCATGACCTAACACGTGATAGGTAAGGGATAGATCCCCTGAAACGAACGTCATGCAACTGGGTAAAAAAAGGTTACTCAAAGGTCTTCTCGCTCCTTCCTTAAATTCGTCTCCATGCCAAAGCCTTGTATCAGTTAATTTGTCAGAAGGGATTGGTGTCAATCATACGCCTGGATGACCGGTCTGAAAAACAAATCTAAGGGCGAAAGCAACTTTTTGCGATGCTCTTGTCTTCAAAACGCAACTTGTACGAGCAGCTTTGGAACCACTAAACGTACGAGCTGCTTTGGGACCACTAAACTTGAATGGATTCGTTCCAGTAGCGTTCGGCTCATTTGTTAGACAGCGAATACGTTCGTTGGAGTTGAGTTAAGTTCATTCTGTTAGCCCCGAGTTAATTCGTTCCAGCCGGCTAAATGGTTAATTTAGAGCCACTGGTTCCAGGGAAGGGAGAGAGCCACGCGTCGTAAGACAGACACAACATCCATGCCTCAGCGGGGTTCGAACCCAGACCCCTCACGGACAAGTAGTCAGAAGTTGAAACCACTACGCCAGCGGGGTGGCAAGTTAGTTTTACAATGCATATTTGAACAGTTCTATTTTATCCAGGATTTAACAGATTCTTTTTTCATGCAGAAATTTATGATGCGTTTCCCTGTAAGTACGTGTACTTACATAGTGGTCCGCAGGACAAAAATTCTCGGTCTAGTTTTGTCGTCCCAGTCCGCGTCTGGTAGTAGCTTACTTCTTTCATTAACTGAGATTGACATAACTTAATTTTTATTTGAAATAGTTTTTCCATATCGGGGAAAACATGAAAGTTTCCTAACTTTATTTTTTATGAACACAATAGGTTTTATGTAGAAATTTGGGAACTATAAGGGTAAATACTGCTTTCAAAAATAAATAACCCATTATAGTTTCGGTAAAACAATTTAAATAACTTTAAAATACGTCTAGCAATTTTACGCACAGTGAGTTTGAAAGGGAAGCGAATGCTTTCAAGCAGAAAAGCTAAACATTCAGCGAAAAAGTCAGATTGGAGGGGAAAGAATAAGATCTTGCGTGCTTACAAAATAAATATACAAAACTGAGTGAAAACATTTCAAAATAATCATCATAAGAATGAAATTTCATGGGGAAAGGGGTGCTTTTATTTTATTTAGTATCGTCAGGAGGCTTCCGTGGAGGAAAGCAGCTTTGCCACTGCCAGTAGTCACTATATCACCGCGTCGAGGTAAAACAGATTTGTCCGGAATTTTGATTCTGGTGAAAAAAATAAAATAAAAAATGCGTCTTCCTCTTCTCATCTTTTGTGGTAGTTGAACGGGTAGTAATCCTCTCCAGCTCCATCGGACGAGACGGCATTTCTCCTACCCAACCCCTCAATCACAGCACCGCATTGAAACGTCTCGAGGTAATGAGAATGGGGAGATGAAACGTCAACCTTTACGCTGATCACAATGGGGGGTCCCGCAAAAAAACAACCTCCACTGAATTGCTTCTGAAGAATACGTTCCAATAATATAAATTTCTGCTCTGAAGAAGGAGAATTATTATAGATTATGGAAATTTTATCGAACTGAATAGGCGAGGTTGAGAAATTGTTTCCTCTGTCCCCCGTACGTTTTTGTTCCGATTGGATCTTGTACATAATGTTTTATTGCTGAATTTATTGCTACGGTGGGTTTTTTGTAGTGTTTTCCTTACCTTGTCGTTTACGATAAAAATCCCCCCCCCTCTTTCTGGGAACTTTTTCTGGTTGGAGAGATAATTGACCAACCCCTTGGGTTATCGCATGGACATTTCTCGTTCCACCGTTCTGAAAATTGAGGAACAAAATTTAAATCTTTGCTGCTTCAGACATTACTCCTCTTGATGATCTGTTCTCTGCTCCTTATCCATCATCTGTAAAATGCTAGGACACTCATATCTCCTCTGCACGATTCTCTTTTCTCTCTGTTTCGCTCTTTCGTTCCTTCACCATCGCTGTCTCTTTAAAATCCCTTCGCACTGAAAGCGATTAATAGTGGAACAGCGTAGGAAGGGAGAAAAAAAAAACATAAAAAAACAAAAAAACAATTCTTCCCCATTCTATGCCGCATAATCGAGGCATTGTGAGTAATCCTCGAAGTTATTACTAAGTTTTGGATAGAGGAAATCGGAAAGAGATTAAGCACTTATGGCTTTCGTTGGTGTTATTGAAGAAGCAATTCCTCATTTTCAACATGACAAAAATAAAATGAAGTATCCCAAATTTTGTGAACAATTAATTGAATAATGTTGATTACTTGGCTTTACTACACTCGACGATAGCAGTTAGGGATAAAAAGGAACGCCCAACTGAAATTGCTTTTGGCCATTCAACAGGTTGTGACAAAATGAAACCAGACTACATGTGCTCGAAAATCACAGTTTCTTAAGACTATTCCATGTAAACATGTTAATATTTTTTTACCAAACTTTTACAATTGAATTATTTCTAAAGCAATATTCACTCCTAATATTTTATTAGGCCTATACATAAGTTCCTGGAACTCGACATTGGACATCTTCACGGACCTTAATTTGAAAAGCCCTGCCCGATGAAGGCCATTTAGAAAGTACAAGGCCATTACATTAGAGAGATGGGTTCCCTCGGGGACGCAGGGACTCCTTCTCCTCGTCCTCTCTATAACGGGTTCGGCCACCGGATTAAGAATTTTCTTTTTACGTCACGCTAAGCGACGGGCATGTCCATGAATAGCAGGAACTGCCGCCATTATTCAAACTTAGGACATTGTGAAAATATTCATTATTTTCTCCAAATCATTTAAATTCTTTTTGGCTGATGATTGTGAGCAGTTATTCCATGTACAAAATGCAAAATTTGTGCTAAAAAATTAGTGGCAAAGGAGGTTTAAGAGTTGAATGTAGTAAACGGGAAATGTTCAAAATGTAATCAAACTGAACTTCAACTGGGACTAAATGCGCTTCTGTATTTTTTAAATAACTTAAAAAATGTCTGCTAAAACAACAAGTCAGGGAAAAGAAAATATGCTATGTTTTCAGCTGCTACTTAATGAATCTAGTCTTCCTATGTTCCTCACCAACAATTGAAATATCCCCAAATTTTGGCAAAGACTTTGATAATCATCATTATAGGGGAACTAAATCCTAGCCCCAGTCTAACCACCCTAAACTCCATAGAAATAAATATATTTCAATCTTTACTTTCGTACTGTGTATTTTCAAACTTCATTTCATGTGTGGGAAAAAATTATCAAGCATGTATGTTGTAACACGTAATCATAACCATTAAACAGAAGTCATCGCTCTTTCCACGTTTACAAGTGAGTCATGGAAAAATTTCTCATCGGCCGCCACCGGGAATAGAACTCAGGGTCTTCCAGTTACGCGCCGGATATGCTTCCATTGCACCACAGCGGGCTCTAAATTCTCCAGACTCACAAACGACAAACTGCCTAACCACCTGGCAGGTTGCTTTCTTTGGAGCCCCGCACAATGCTGGGGATTCACCACAGATGAACAGCAGCAACTGAACAAATAACTAGAAGGCGAATGAATGATAAATTCACAGTTGACGTGGACCAGGAACATCAAACAGAAGTCATCGCTCTTTCCACGTTTACAAGTGAGTCATGGAAAAATTTCTCATCGGCCGCCACCAAGAATCGAACCCAGGGTCTTCCAGTTACGCGCCGGATATGCTTCCACTGCACCACAGCGGCCTCGAAATTCTCCGGACTCACAAACGACAAACTGCCTAACCACCTGGCAGGTTGCTTTCTTTGGAGCCCCGCACAATGCTGGGGATTCACCACAGATGAACAGCAGCAACTGAACAAATAACTAGATGGCAAATGAATGATAAATACACAGTTGACGTGGACCAGGAACATCAAACAGAAGTAATCGCTCTTTCCACGTTTACAAGTGAGTCACGGAAAAAATTATCAATGGCCGCCACCGGGAATCGAACACAGGATCTTCCAGTTACGCGCCGGATATGCTTCCACTGCACCGGAAAGAGCGATGACTTCTGTTAGATGTTCCTGGTCCACGTCAACTGTGCATTTATCATTCATTCGCCTTCTAGTTATTTGTTCAGTTGCTGCTGTTCATCTGTGGTGAATCCCTAGCATTGTGCGGCAACCCTGCCATGTGGTTTGGCATCAAACAGAAGTCACCGCTTTTCCACGTTTATAAGTGAATCACGGAAAAAGTCTCATTGGCCACCACCGGGAATCGAACCCAGGGTCTTCCAGTTACGCGCCGGATATGCTTCCACTGCGCCACAGCGGCCTCGAATTCTTCCAGACTCACATACACTAACTGCCAAGCCACTTGATACGATGTTTTTATGTGCAAAAAGTGAAATAGTGTGTTCCATTTATGAACCGATTTCTGAAGGACGATATTTAACTTTTACTTTTGAAAAAAGTATCTTTTTTAACACGAACTGTGGTAACACCTCCTTATATGATTCTGATAACCGTCACCGTACTTCTTTTGGTACGGTGACGGTTTTACACACTCAATCATTTGGTACGGTGACGGTTATACACACTTAATCATTTGGTACGGTGACGGTTATACACACTCAATCCTTTGGTACGGTGACTACACACTGTCACTCAATACGCACTGTTGGTCTGAGGATGGCTTCAGAGTGAAGCCGAAAGATCTAACCATTTGTTAATAGTTTTATTTAAATATTTTTTAACTCGTTACTTCTAGATCGCAGTTTTATTTTTAACGAGTTCTGATAGTGCATGAGATGTGATTTTTATTATGAATTTGTGCTGGCACGAATAACGCATTTCAAATCACTGTTGCGCAGTGTTTGCAGAAAGATCTATTGTTCTACTGAAAGTAGACAACAGTAAGGAAGGAATTTAACAGAATCCTGTGCCCTTGACTTGTAGCAATGCATAAATGACCTGTACGGCGTAGTGCCTCTAAGAAAATGTTTATCAAACTGGATTTTCTAATGTGGAAGAAACGCCATAAGATTTATAGATCTACATACGTTTCCTCTTATCTCATCTGGTTTATATGAGCTGTGTGGTGAAATCTATCATTACATTAACGACGGTGTTTCCCCAGTTATTCAGTCTTTATATTCACCCAGTAACCAGGCTCATTCTCCTCTTTCACAGTTGGAATCCGATTTAAGGGATGGTATTGGAAAACTGGTAAGGTCGGCGTGGAATCCCATTTCACTATAATATTGCTATATCAGGTATAATCAGAAATTTCTCACGCTTAATTTTAAAAAGAAATGGCATGCATATGACTTTTCTATATGCAATTTCGTTAATTCTTCCTCTAATGAGCTGAGATCAGGTTGCTTGTTCGGCTTTGGAAAGCTTGGAATGTCATTAAAGACGTTTCATCTTCACTTTGAATTTTCGAAAGAGGCACATTATTACATGAAGCAAGATCAGGTAAGCAAGTTTTGTTTGTCTGGTTGCTTGCTTGCTTTAGGGGGTTTAACGATCCCAGTGAGTTATAAGTAATCGCCCGTCAAAAATTTAGGTCCACTCGTTCCAGTGAGGGGAGAGAGCCAGTGTCGTTAACAAACGCAACACCATGCTTCGCAGGAATTCGCATACGCTCCACCACCGGAGATGCCTAGAAATTGTTGAATTAAGAGAGCTTTGTGTGTATGAGTTATAACAGCAGAGAAATAATCTTCGTCCAGATTGGAGTATTTTCACTCTTTATATTCTTTAAAATTACGACAGCTGTGTAAGTTTGGCTTTCTTTTCAAAACAAGCTTCTTTACTGGTGTTGTGCATGAGGGAAGCGAAATGACCCAGAACTGTTGTAACACCCTTCTGCGTTTACGCAGTAACTTAGCTTAGTCCGCTATCACCAACACCGTTCTTATGATACATAAAATCTTATAACTAGCATACCTGTTACTCTATGAACTGTGATTTGTTTAAGTTTTTTTTTTTTTTTTTTTTGTGAGACGGAAGTAAATGTCCATTATCTCCGGACATTTCGATACGATCATAATACATGTACAATATAATAATACAATACAATTATTTATTGCACACATTTAAAACTTACAGTTATATAAAAATGCAATACACCAGGAGGAATCTGAACACATTGGTTTTAAGGCGATTCCCCCTATCAGATGTAAGAAAAAGAATAAAACATATGGCATATATGAAAGCTGGTAAGATGGTTATAAAAGAAGCACCACTGTTAGCAGCATGCTTGGAACTACAATTTAATGATAGGGTTGAGATTCGTTATGGAGATCAGGGTGATTCGCAGAGACAAGGAAAGCTTTTTGATATTTTCCAGGGATCTGATGCTCTATGGGAGATTATTCCATAGGATAATGGCTTTATACAGTATGCTATTTAAACCATAATTAAGTCTAACACACGGCTGACATAATTTGTTGTTAGCAACAGATCTGGTGAAGATAGAATGATCTAGATATTTGATGTCAGATTGAAAAATAGGCAGTTTAAGATGCATTATTTTAAAAAACATGATACCTAGTTTCAAGGTAAAAATTTCATGAATTTTTAGAATATTTGGTTTTAGAAATAATGGTTTTGAATGAGACATGTAATCTGTGTTCAGCATATAGCGAACAGATTTCTTCTGTAATTTGAGCAAGCATAACTTATTGTTTGCACTTATATTTGAATACCAAGATTCCATACAATAGTAGAGATGGGTATAAATAAAAACATAGTAAAATGCTTTTAGGACATTGACAGGGAAGAGATGCTTAATTTTACCAAGCAGGCCAACCTGTAAGGAAACTTTTTTTAAAACAAACTGAACATGCGTATTCTAGTTAAAGAATTCATGAAACCAAACATCAAGATACTGAACTTTGTCCACAATTTTAAGGGGGAGATCATTAATCCTGACTGGAAAGTTATTTATGTCTTCTCTTTTATGAACGTTTCGGAAATATACGGTGTTATTTTCCGAAACGTTCATACTATTCTAACTATAAAACGCCGAGTTCTTCGCTGATTATTAATCAAATGTAACTAGTTCTACTACACTAAACTCAGGCCGATGCAACTCTCTATGATCATCCAAGAGTCTCCGTCCACTAATCGCCAATTAATTGCACGTTTCCTGCCTTACAAGATTCTATCAATACACCAGACTAGGAACTGTTGGGAAAATTACCTCGCCATCAAGCAAATACTTTTTTCACTCGCTCAGAGGGTAGTTCTGCAGGATCACCGTCAAAATTACTTTGTACTACGTATTAAACATTCAAATAGCAATCACTGTTATATCAGAAGAAGCTGTAAATAAAACTGCACTATCAAGCAACACTTCAATATTAACCATCTGAAATAAACATCAGCTATTTTTATGTTTGAAACATATATGGAAGTTGGAGGCAGAAACTTGTATAATTATTTTTTTCTAGGGGAAGCTTCATATTGTGAATAAGAACTAATAATTTTTGATACACGTATACTTGAGGACTGAATAAACTACAGAGAAAATAATTACACCTTTATTTTCCTGTTCGGCAAAAGTAACATACCGTATCTTTAGTTGTTCACATGCCGGCCGGTTGATAAATTTACCATCATCAACCATTATCAATCCACTTCTGGATAAAGGTCTCTCCAAATCTGTTCCACAGCTCTGCGACTCAAGCAGTTCTCTTTCATGTGATCCTGATATGCTTTCAGCGTGACTCTTTTCTTAGCTGTTTTCTGCTTTTGTCTCCGTTTAGTCTTCTGAAGTTTTTTTTTATTGTTTTTTTTTTCAGCTTCCTTCTTGTTTTAGTTTTCTTCGGAGTCAAGATCCAGAAGAAGACGATATGGGAGATCGGTGGATGAAATTCGAAATCATGCCTGAGTGACGTGGAAGAGACTTGCCCGAGATTGACCGTTGTGGACGAAACTTGGACAGACCTTCATACAGGAGTGAACTGATAATGATATATATGCATATACACAGAGGTGCCAAAGAAACTGGAAAGGGCGCTACCATTTCCATTACATGCCATCACACCCATGCAGTAAATGGTATCGTCCGCAAGCAGTGTATATATAGAAGCACATATCCCCGCAAGGTTAAGTAGTAGCATTCGCAGTTCAGATGGCAGCTTATCAGGATTTAAGCGACTTCGAACGTGGTATGATAGTGGGCGCCCGGGAGATCACTCCATCTCGAAAAATTACCGCGACATTTGGATTTACACGGAAAACAATTTCCCAAGCGTGTACCTGGACTACACAAACTCAGCGAAAAAATCAAGAGTATGAGACCGGTGTGGCCGTAGGAAGGCCCTAGACGATCGTGGAGAGTGGCGTCTGGCATGCAGCGTAACATCCGCCTGGCATGCAACATTGCGGTAAACAACAGCGTAGTTGAGTGCTGGTGCCAATGGCAGCATCAGCGTTCGGAGAGTGCAACGTTCACTGAGTTCTATGGGGTTCCAGAGCCGACATACCCCCTCCCCCCACAGGTGCTATTGCTGACCGAACGACACTAGGCTGTGCGCCTCACCTGGGCTTGAGAACACCGTCATTGGTCTCAAGATGACTGGAAACGTATAGGCTGGTCCGGCGACACAAGGCTATACGCCTCGCCTGGACTCTGGAACACCGCCATTGGACTCAATATGACTGGAAACGTGCAGCCTCGTTCGACGATACAAAGCTGTGCGCCTCGCCTGGGCTCGGGAACACCGCCATTGGACTCAAGATGACTGGAAACGCGTAGCTTGGTCCGACGACACAAGTCTGTGCGCCTCGTCTGGGCTCGGAAACACTGCTACTGGACTCAAGATGACTGGAAACGTGCAGCCTCGTTCGACGACACAAAGCTGTGCGCCTCGCCTGGGCTCGGGAACACCGCCATTGGACTCAAGATGACTGGAAACGCGTAGCCTGGTCCGACGACACAAGTCTGTGCGCCTCGTCTGGGCTCGGAAACACTGCTACTGGACTCAAGATGACTGGAAACGTGCAGCCTCGTTCGACGACACAAAGCTGTGCGCCTCGCCTGGGCTCGGGAACACCGCCATTGGACTCAAGATGACTGGAAACGCGTAGCTTGGTCCGACGACACAAGTCTGTGCGCCTCGTCTGGGCTCGGAAACACTGCTACTGGACTCAATATGACTGGAAACGTGCAGCCTCGTTCGACGATACAAAGCTGTGCGCCTCGCCTGGGCTCGGGAACACCGCCATTGGACTCAAGATGACTGGAAACGCGTAGCTTGGTCCGACGACACAAGTCTGTGCGCCTCGTCTGGGCTCGGAAACACTGCTACTGGACTCAAGATGACTGGAAACGTGCAGCCTCGTTCGACGACACAAAGCTGTGCGCCTCGCCTGGGCTCGGGAACACCGCCATTGGACTCAAGATGACTGGAAACGCGTAGCTTGGTCCGACGACACAAGTCTGTGCGCCTCGTCTGGGCTCGGAAACACTGCTACTGGACTCAAGATGACTGGAAACGTGCAGCCTCGTTCGACGACACAAAGCTGTGCGCCTCGCCTGGGCTCGGGAACACCGCCATTGGACTCAAGATGACTGGAAACGCGTAGCTTGGTCCGACGACACAAGTCTGTGCGCCTCGTCTGGGCTCGGAAACACTGCTACTGGACTCAAGATGACTGGAAACGTGCAGCCTCGTTCGACGACACAAAGCTGTGCGCCTCGCCTGGGCTCGGGAACACCGCCATTGGACTCAAGATGACTGGAAACGCGTAGCCTGGTCCGACGACACAAGTCTGTGCGCCTCGTCTGGGCTCGGAAACACTGCTACTGGACTCAAGATGACTGGAAACGTGCAGCCTCGTTCGACGATACAAAGCTGTGCGCCTCGCCTGGGCTCGGGAACACCGCCATTGGACTCAAGATGACTGGAAACGCGTAGCCTGGTCCGACGACACAAGTCTGTGCGCCTCGTCTGGGCTCGGAAACACTGCTATTGGACTCAAGATGACTGGAAACGTGCAGCCTCGTTCGACGACACAAAGCTGTGCGCCTCGCCTGGGCTCGGGAACACCGCCATTGGACTCAAGATGACTGGAAACGCGTAGCTTGATCCGACGACACAAGTCTGTGCGCCTCGTCTGGGCTCGGAAACACTGCTACTGGACTCAAGATGACTGGAAACGTGCAGCCTCGTTCGACGATACAAAGCTGTGCGCCTCGCCTGGGCTCGGGAACACCGCCATTGGACTCAAGATGACTGGAAACGCGTAGCTTGGTCCGACGACACAAGTCTGTGCGCCTCGTCTGGGCTCGGAAACACTGCTACTGGACTCAAGATGACTGGAAACGTGCAGCCTCGTTCGACGACACAAAGCTGTGCGCCTCGCCTGGGCTCGGGAACACCGCCATTGGACTCAAGATGACTGGAAACGCGTAGCCTGGTCCGACGACACAAGTCTGTGCGCCTCGTCTGGGCTCGGAAACACTGCTACTGGACTCAAGATGACTGGAAACGTGCAGCCTCGTTCGACGACACAAAGCTGTTCGCCTCGCCTGGGCTCGGGAACACCGCCATTGGACTCAAGATGACTGGAAACGCGTAGCCTGGTCCGACGACACAAGTCTGTGCGCCTCGTCTGGGCTCGGAAACACTGCTACTGGACTCAAGATGACTGGAAACGTGCAGCCTCGTTCAACGACACAAAGCTGTGCGCCTCGCCTGGGCTCGGGAACACCGCCATTGGACTCAAGATGACTGGAAACGCGTAGCCTGGTCCGACGACACAAGTCTGTGCGCCTCGCCTGGGCTCGGGAACACTGCTACTGGACTCAAGATGACTGGAAACGTGCAGCCTCGTTCAACGACACAAAGCTGTGCGCCTCGCCTGGGCTCGGGAACACCGCCATTGGACTCAAGATGACTGGAAACGCGTAGCCTGGTCCGACGACACAAGTCTGTGCGCCTCGTCTGGGCTCGGAAACACTGCTACTGGACTCAAGATGACTGGAAACGTGCAGCCTCGTTCAACGACACAAAGCTGTGCGCCTCGCCTGGGCTCGAGAACACCGCCATTGGACTCAAGATGACTGGAAACGCGTAGCCTGGTCCGACGACACAAGTCTGTGCGCCTCGTCTGGGCTCGGAAACACTGCTACTGGACTCAAGATGATTGGAAACGTGCAGCCTCGTTCGACGACACAAAGCTGTGCGCCTCGCATGGGCTCGGGAACACCGCCATTGGACTCAAGATGACTGGAAACGCGTAGCCTGGTCCGACGACACAAGTCTGTGCGCCTCGTCTGGGCTCGGAAACACTGCTACTGGACTCAAGATGACTGGAAACGTGCAGCCTCGTTCGACGACACAAAGCTGTGCGCCTCGCCTGGGCTCGGGAACACCGCCATTGGACTCAAGATGACTGGAAACGCGTAGCCTGGTCCGACGACACAAGTCTGTGCGCCTCGTCTGGGCTCGGAAACACTGCTATTGGACTCAAGATGACTGGAAACGTGCAGCCTCGTTCGACGACACAAAGCTGTGCGCCTCGCCTGGGCTCGGGAACACCGCCATTGGACTCAAGATGACTGGAAACGCGTAGCTTGGTCCGACGACACAAGTCTGTGCGCCTCGTCTGGGCTCGGAAACACTGCTACTGGACTCAAGATGACTGGAAACGTGCAGCCTCGTTCGACGATACAAAGCTGTGCGCCTCGCCTGGGCTCAGGAACACCGCCATTGGACTCAAGATGACTGGAAACGCGTAGCCTGGTCCGACGACACAAGTCTGTGCGCCTCGTCTGGGCTCGGAAACACTGCTACTGGACTCAAGATGACTGGAAACGTGCAGCCTCGTTCGACGACACAAAGCTGTGCGCCTCGCCTGGGCTCGGGAACACCGCCATTGGACTCAAGATGACTGGAAACGCGTAGCTTGGTCCGACGACACAAGTCTGTGCGCCTCGTCTGGGCTCGGAAACACTGCTACTGGACTCAAGATGACTGGAAACGTGCAGCCTCGTTCGACGACACAAAGCTGTGCGCCTCGCCTGGGCTCGGGAACACCGCCATTGGACTCAAGATGACTGGAAACGCGTAGCTTGGTCCGACGACACAAGTCTGTGCGCCTCGTCTGGGCTCGGAAACACTGCTACTGGACTCAAGATGACTGGAAACGTGCAGCCTCGTTCGACGACACAAAGCTGTGCGCCTCGCCTGGGCTCGGGAACACCGCCATTGGACTCAAGATGACTGGAAACGCGTAGCCTGGTCCGACGACACAAGTCTGTGCGCCTCGTCTGGGCTCGGAAACACTGCTACTGGACTCAAGATGACTGGAAACGTGCAGCCTCGTTCGACGACACAAAGCTGTGCACCTCGCCTGGGCTCGGGAACACCGCCATTGGACTCAAGATGACTGGAAACGCGTAGCCTGGTCCGACGACACAAGTCTGTGCGCCTCGTCTGGGCTCGGAAACACTGCTACTGGACTCAAGATGACTGGAAACGTGCAGCCTCGTTCAACGACACAAAGCTGTGCGCCTCGCCTGGGCTCGGGAACACCGCCATTGGACTCAAGATGACTGGAAACGCGTAGCCTGGTCCGACGACACAAGTCTGTGCGCCTCGCCTGGGCTCGGGAACACTGCTACTGGACTCAAGATGACTGGAAACGTGCAGCCTCGTTCAACGACACAAAGCTGTGCGCCTCGCCTGGGCTCGGGAACACCGCCATTGGACTCAAGATGACTGGAAACGCGTAGCCTGGTCCGACGACACAAGTCTGTGCGCCTCGTCTGGGCTCGGAAACACTGCTACTGGACTCAAGATGACTGGAAACGTGCAGCCTCGTTCAACGACACAAAGCTGTGCGCCTCGCCTGGGCTCGGGAACACCGCCATTGGACTCAAGATGACTGGAAACGCGTAGCCTGGTCCGACGACACAAGTCTGTGAGCCTCGTCTGGGCTCGGAAACACTGCTACTGGACTCAAGATGACTGGAAACGTGCTGCCTCGTTCGACGACACAAAGCTGTGCGCCTCGCATGGGCTCGGGAACACCGCCATTGGACTCAAGATGACTGGAAACGCGTAGCCTGGTCCGACGACACAAGTCTGTGCGCCTCGTCTGGGCTCGGAAACACTGCTACTGGACTCAAGATGACTGTAAACGTGCAGCCTCGTTCGACGACACAAAGCTGTGCGCCTCGCCTGTGCTCGGGAACACCGCCATTGGACTCAAGATGACTGGAAACGCGTAGCCTGGTCCGACGACACAAGTCTGTGCGCCTCGTCTGGGCTCGGAAACACTGCTACTGGACTCAAGATGACTGGAAACGTGCAGCCTCGTTCAACGACACAAAGCTGTGCGCCTCGCCTGGGCTCGGGAACACCGCCATTGGACTCAAGATGACTGGAAACGCGTAGCCTGGTCCGACGACACAAGTCTGTGCGCCTCGTCTGGGCTCGGAAACACTGCTACTGGACTCAAGATGACTGGAAACGTGCAGCCTCGTTCGACGACACAAAGCTGTGCGCCTCGCCTGGGCTCGGGAACACCGCCATTGGACTCAAGATGACTGGAAACGCGTAGCTTGGTCCGACGACACAAGTCTGTGCGCCTCGTCTGGGCTCGGAAACACTGCTACTGGACTGAAGATGACTGGAAACGTGCAGCCTCGTTCGACGACACAAAGCTGTGCGCCTCGCCTGGGCTCGGGAACACCGCCATTGGACTCAAGATGACTGGAAACGTGTAGCCTGGTCCGACGACACAAGGCTATACACCTCGCCGGGGCTCGGGAACACCGC
Organism: Macrothele yani; assembly: GCA_039090855.1. Taxonomy (NCBI): domain Eukaryota; kingdom Metazoa; phylum Arthropoda; class Arachnida; order Araneae; family Macrothelidae; genus Macrothele; species Macrothele yani. Next base: position 121,391,565 of record CM077003.1, read on the forward strand.
CATTGGACTCAAGATGACTGGAAACGTGTAGGCTGGTCCGGCGACACAAGTCTGTGCGCCTCGCCTGGACTCGGGAACACCGTCATTGGACTCAAGATGACTGGAAACGTGCAGCCTCGTTCGACGACACAAAGCTGTGCGCCTCGCCTGGGCTCGGGAACACCGCCATTGGACTCAAGATGACTGGAAACGTGTAGCCTGGTCCGACGACACAAAGCTGTACGCCTCGCCTGGGCTTGGGAACACCGTCATTGGACTCAAGATGACTGGAAACGTGCAGCCTCGTTCGACGACACAAAGCTGTGCGCCTCGCCTGGGCTCGGGAACACCGCCATTGGACTCAAGATGACTGGAAACGCGTAGCCTGGTCCGACGACACAAGTCTGTGCGCCTCGTCTGGGCTCGGAAACACTGCTATTGGACTCAAGATGACTGGAAACGTGTAGCCTGGTCCGACGACACAAGTCTGTGCGCCTCGTCTGGGCTTGGGAATACCGTCATTGGATGTAGATGACTGGAAACGTGCAGCCTCGTCCGACAACACAAAGCTGTGCACCTTGCCTGGGCTCCGTAACACAGCCATTGGACTCAAGATGACTGAAAATGTGTAGCCTGGTCCGACGACACAAAGCTGTGCGCCTCGCCTGGGCTCGGGAACATCGCTATTGGACTCAAGTTGACTGGAAACGTGTAGCACCGTCCGACGAATCACGGTATCAACTGTTCTGGGCAGATGGCCGACTCCGGGTGTGGCGACTACCCCACGAGACAATGGATCTCGCATGCGGGACAGATGGATCTGTTATGTTGTTGAGTGTTTTCGCCTAGCACGCATTAGGACCCCTCATGCGTCTTCAGACAGCTCTGACCGGTGATGACTACGTAACCACCCTTGTGGATCATTTGCAGCCTCTCATGTCCTGCCACCACTCCGACGGGTGCGACCTCTTTCAACACCACAATGCGCCCCCGCACACGCACACAGTCTCCCGATTATGGCTGGAAGGACATTCCACGAGGTTTGGCTTCATGACTTGGTTACCCTCGTTCGCTGGAGTTGAACGCCATCGAACAAATTTGGGATGCTGTTCAATGTACCGTCAATGCCAGGAATCTTCCACCGGCAAATTTTATGATATTGTGGGACGCTATTCAGGAAGCAAAGTGTGCGTTGTCTCCACAGTATTACAGGTAACTTATGGAGTACATGGTCCGTCGCGTTGCCTCCATTATCTGACCTCGAGGAGGACCAACGCGGTATTAGGGAGGAATCTAATTTTTAAACTTCAGTCTATACAGTCAGTAGAAAAACATTAGAGATAGGGGCGATGGGAAGTTGACATGGGCATCCCCCGCGCAGAGTGGAACAGACCCAAACCTAATGAGGTGGACACAGGGCTTCCCACCAGTGTATCTCAATCGACGATCATGGGATCTGATCTAGGGATGGGCGATATTTTCAAAAGTATCGATACCAATATCTTTTGATATTTCTGAGACCGATATATTGAATCGAAAATATCGGTATTGAAAGATCAATATATCGGATCGATTTTTCGATATGTTTCAATACTTCTAATCTCAATACGACTGATATTCCGGTTTATTCACTGCATGGGTTAAGGCGTCTCCTATATTTTCTACCTCCATGCAAACACCAATACATATATATTGAATATCGCGCCGATATATCGAAAACCGATATATTGATTTTCTGATATATCGAAACTTGGATATCAATACTATATATCGAAATATCGGGCGAAAATATCGATATTTCGATATAGTGATAAATATCGCCCATCCCTAATCTGATCGTGAACGCATTGTCGGTGTGCAAGACAGATGGGTTAATCTATCGCCCAAGTGGAAGAACCCTAGGATTCCCGAGGGCAACCGTATCAAGGGGGTACCGCTAGGATACCATCAGCGGACGTACCAGCACCCAGAGTGTAAGGAGTGGCCAACCACACGTTATTGATGACAAGGTTTAACGTAGACTATCAAAGCACGTACAGAACGACACCTTTGGCAGCTGCGGCGCCAAGTAGCGTCAGCGAGAGAATGCTATGGCGCACACAACATAACCTGGAATATGGGAGCCGTCGCCCTACTGGTACCCCTACAACATCGAAACTGGATCTCTGTAGAGTGTCACCGCATAGTGTGGTCAGATGAACCCCGTTTTCAGCTGTACTGAGCTGACAGTAAGGTGCAGGAATGGCGTCGACAACATGATACTATGGCCCCGTCGAAGTCGAGGCTCTGTAATGGTTTGGGGAATCTTCTCGTGGAACATATTGGGTCCCTCACTTACGGTTGTTTTTTTTTTTTTTTTTTTTTGAGAAACTGCACGTTTTCAGAATTATGCTGTTAATGCTTGTGTGTGTTGTTAGTACTTATGTTGTTAATGCATGTGCTAATAATAATTTAAATCTAATTACTGTGTGTCGTCCTGCGCATGCTTATGGCAATCGTGGATATACCGATTTGGCGATCCCCATAGTTCGAACAAACGTGTTATATTATAATATCAGTGCCACTTGCATTCGACTCTGTAACGGGTTGCCGATGTATTTTAGATCAATTGTTAACTATGCTTTATTTAAAAGAGAGTTAAGGGAATACTTGATATGCAGTTAATATGTTTCTGGTTTGATTATCTACAATACTGAAAACGTAAATTGCAGTTCTATAGAAGGATAATTTCTTGACTTTGACCTTTGGATTTTTATTAGGGGACCAGTGGCTCGTCAGGCCTATACTAGCCTTTTCCTCTGCCTCCCTGCTATGATTTTGCACTACAGTTGATTGTAAAGTGTTTGTAATATACGTGGTACTATTCGTATTGTCATACGTGTTTTTGTATTACTATTACTTCATTCAGTTGTACTTTGCATTATATGTATATTAATATTGTATGAAATTTGTTTTTGCATGTTTGATGGTTCACGTGGTTGTATTAAATGTATTATTATTCATAATTTTTGCATTTATGTGTTGTGTTAATGCATTTCTTACATACACTGAAAAGCAATTGAATAAGAGACAGCTGGCGTTATGCAAATGTGGCGCTGTGGGCGGCCCTGTAAACGGAAACGGCATGACGTATGCAGCGATCCGACAATATAAGGAGTGGTGCGACGGAAATAGGTAAGAGTCGGACGCAGTATTGGTAAGACGAAAGATCAAAGCGCATTTGATCGTGGGCAAATTGTAGGGGCCCGACGAATGGGTCACTCCATCTCAAAAGTCGTGCAGGCACTGGGATTTTCAGGAGCCACTGTGTCACGGGTGCACCGTGAGTGTATCGAATCCGGTAAAACCATCCCTGCAAGGGCCAACTTCCGTGGACAACAGCGTGGGGATGAGCGGGGTCATCGTCGGCTAGCTCGCATTGTAACAGCGGGTAGACGGGCCACAGTGCAAGAAATCGCTCGACAATTTAACGCTGGCGCCCAAAAACGTGCAAGCAGCCACACCATCCAGAACCATCTCCTCGCTGTGGCGTACAGAAGCCATCGTCCCACGAGGGTACCGCTGCTGACCGCACATCACACGGTGCGAATATTAGCATGGGCGCGGGAACATCACCACTGGACCCTAGACATGTGGAAAACTGTTGCCTGGACTGATGAGTCAAGATTCACGTTGGTACATGGGGATGGCATGATACGAGTACGGCGCAAGCGATGGATCCTTCTTGCCAGCAGGGTACTCTTCAAGCTGGTGAAGGTGGCATTCTCGTCTGGGGACTGTTTACGTGGACTGAAATGGGACCCCTGGTACGTATGTCATCGTCCCTCACAGGTCAACGTTATGGGGATATCCTGGACGACCATTTGCTCCCGTTTGTGCGTCTTTAACATCCCACTGGGGACCTCATCCTGCAACAAGGCAATGCACCGTGCCATCGCTCCCTAATTGTATCCGAATGGTTAGATGAACACTCCACCGACGTGATCTCGCTTCCTTGGCCAGCGAGGTCCCCAGACCTCAATCCCATCGAGCACATCTGGGATGCCATCGAGAGAGTTGTTCGAGGCTCTGACCCCCCTCCATCAAATCTTCGTGAACTGTGGGAGCTTGTTCAGGGGTCGTGGATCCGTATGGCTTCCCAACGCTATCGGAGTCTTGTCGAGTCCATGCCGAGACAAATCGCCGCCGTCATAAGGGCGGAAAGTGGTGCTACACATTACTAGACAGGTATCTCTAATTCAATTGCTCTTCAGTGTATATTTATTGTATTTCTTTTGTGTTTGCATATGGTGCGATTTGATTTGGGGAATCGTTTTTTGGTACAGCAATTGTATGTGCGATTTGATTGTATGCTAGATAGTGTAGCATGGCAAAATTAAATTCAAATTCAAATGGTTTAATGGTTTTTGAGCTTCCTGCGGCCGACGGTCTGTTTCAGCATTACAGTGCGCCATCCCACCAGGCTGCAATCACTCAGGCATCGCTCGAGGAACACTCATCTGAGTTTGGAACCATACAGTGGACTTCAGGGTCCCCGGATTTAAACCATGTTAAAGCTCTCTGATCGTGGAGCGGAACATCAGATCCACGAATCCTAGACTGATGTTTTCCAGAAACTTTCCGGCATCTGGTGGAGTCGATGCCTCTGCGTGTACCGACTGTAATTCGTGCTGGATGAACAACAACACGTTGTTAGGCAGGCATATCTAATGTTTTGTTCCCTGAGTGTATAGTCCATGCCGTCCTTTGAAGCTGTATGAAAAATATAATATGTAGACACACAAATCTTATAATTTCCACACTTTACCTTGAGCAATAAATACACTGGCGGAAAGTGAAAAAAAGAACACCAAGAAGAAATTGGCGGACGATCATGAAATTTACATATGTTAATGGGGTCGAGTTTACGCAGGTATAATGTTAATTTCGGGACAAACCGGCGAGCGCTTGCGCCACAGCACGGCATAAGATGCAAATTATCGTCGGTGATGTTTAAGGAGTGCGGCGAAGTGAACGCAAACAGTCGTCGGCATACGGACACGTGCAAAGACCCTGAAGAAGCTGCAATGCCTGGACATGGAAGACGTGTACGATTTCAACAGTTATCGGACTTTGAGCGAGGTCGTCTAGTCGGACTCCGGGAGGCCGGGTGGTCGTATCGTCGTACTGCGGAGCGAATTGGACGGGAAGTATCGGTGGTGGTACGATGGTGGCGTAGATGGTCCGAGGAACATTACCACACTAGAAGACGTGGAACCGGGAGTCACAGACGGACTGATGAGCGGACCCATCGACGCATAAGAAGAGCGGCGTTGTCAAGCAGAACATCCACTGCTACGCAAATCCGAGCTGCCGTTGCACATGAGGTGACTGTGCGAACAATCCGCAACCGTCTACTGGATGCAGGACTACATGCACGTGTGCCTCTGGCATGTGTACCTCTGACTCCAGCCCACCGCCAGGAACGGCTGCAGAGGTGTCGCCAACGTCTGCACTGGAGAACGGAATGGCGATCTGCCGTGTTCAGCGATGAAAGCAGATTCTGCTTGGGAGCCTCCGATGGCCGTATGCGTGTTCGCAGACGCGCAGGGGAGCGTCTCCACCCTTCTTGCATCCGTCAGCTACACACAGGGCCTACACTGGTCCGTACACAACTAGTGTTTGTACCGGGTACGTTGAACAGCACCTCCTACATCAACAACATCATTCAGCCCGTTGTTGTGCCATTTGTAAGGTCGGTCCATCGTGATGTTTTCCAGCAAGATAACACACGCCCACACACAGCACGTGCAACGCAACATGCACTTCAGGGTGTAAGACAACTTTCATGACCTGCACGCTCACCGGATTTGTCCCCCATTGACCATGTGTGGGATTTTATGGGACAACGACTTATTCGGTCTCCACGGCCAGCCACGACCATCCCGGATTTACGCGCCCAGGTTGAGGATGCTTGGAACTCAATGCCCCAAACTCACATCCAACATCTGTACGACAGACTCCATGCCAGAATTGCACAGTGTGACGCAGTTCATGGCGGTTCAACTTCATACTAACCATGTTACATGGAAATGTTATTTTTCAGTTTACCAGCAAATACAGCTGTATTTTGCCATAATGTTTTGATCACGTTATGCTCTGTATTCCGTTATTATGCTGTATAAATTTCGTTGGTATCAGACGTCTCCTTCTTGGTGTTCTTTTTTCACTTTCCGCCAGTGTATATGTATTTCTCTAATATTAAATTATTATGCCCACCGAAAGGGAAAAAATACCGAAGAGAAAGAAAGTTTCGTGCTTCAGCTGGGTAACATTAAAAAACCCTTAGATCTGCACAAACAAGTTAGTAAAATCATGCAATGCATTGATTATGATACGCTTTCCATCATGCCAGAAATCATTACTCAAGTTATTACTCAAGGTATGAGTGATAATGGCTGTGGAATAAATCTCGCTCCTGTGCCATGAACTTTGACCCCATTTCGATGATATTGAACAGAGCCGGTTCAGTTCATCTTCGGAACAACATGATGAAGTTTTGTTGCAATCGAAGCCTTTTTACGTAAGTTATGACGCATAAGGGCGATGGAATGAATCCCCCCTATGCCGTGACCTTTGACCCCATTTCGCCAATTTTTAATAGGGTTTCTTCCCAGGTTGTCCTCTACCACATACTAAAATTTCATCGAAATCGAACGGTTTTTATGCGGGTTATCGTGCGAACAGACAGACAGACGGACAGAGCTGGAGCATATACGCTTCTTCAACCTACGGTTGCAAAGCCTAAATAATGCAGATGATATATGAAAAATGTGAATAATAATGAAGATATTTACAGAGAAACAAGCAAAAATGAATTTTGCAACAACTAAATGATTGGATTTTGTGCGCAGAAAGCGCTCGAAAAAGTATACTCCTTAACTCCTAAAGTTATCCATGCATATTAAATACGAGTATATGCTTCTTATATTTTCTTGAACTTTGTAACTGTTTCTTAAACAGAAAACTCCGTCGGCAATGTTTCATTTTCTGCACTACTTGTTTGTTCAAACCTTTCGGATTATATTCTCAACTCTGACCATGTTTTGATATTTAGAGTTTGGTACGTGAGTTATCTTTAAAACATTATTAGTACTGAAATTATTAAATTAAATAATAACCATAGGAGCACGCTCTTATCTCGTACTCGGTGCAAACTTATAAAAGCATTATTTCATGTATTATATTTTATTCGAACTGAATTTCGAATAAGCATATTACTCAGTCATCATTATTGATTCTACTTCACGAAATGTACGTCATTTTATATATGATAAATACAAATTATTCTTTCTTTTTCAACCCTATTATCTAGAAAATCCATGAGCCCTTTTTTTTTTTTTGATGTTCAATAAAAGAGAATAAAATCCAATAAATTTTAGATTCTCAATAAAGCTGCTTTTAGTAGTCGTCTGCGTCTCAGAACTGGAGAACAACAGCAAGAGCTTTGACTCCAAGAAAAAAAAAAAAAAAAAGAATTACAAATACATAAGAAGTCGGGTAGAAAAACCTAGTTCCAATGAGCCATTCGGAAAACAATCGCATTAAGGAATATAGCTTCCGTAAAGAGATGCAATTCCATGTCTAACTACAACCTACTTCTTCTACGTCCTTGTAGAAGTCTGGCTTGCGGAGAAAGAAAGAGAGAGAGAGAGAGAGAGAGAGAGAGAGAGAGAACTAGAGGGAACTTTGCCCTTGCAATTCATAGCCAGATGTACATATAAATATAACTTATTCAGCCACCCTGCAGAATACGCAACGCAACTAAGATGGATGGACGGAGCAAGTGTGTAGCAGCACGGAATAAGTCGAAGGAGTTTGCGGGGGTGAGTGTAGGTGGGGGCTTCAGATTACCAGCGAAGGGTAGAGATCTCTTTCTCTATAGCAAGACCAGCAGGAGCTGCGCAAATACTGGATTTGACTTCTGCTATGACTGCACCGGTTCCCAAGCTACTGATGGATTACATGTCATAGTTGGATGACGGGCAACATACGGGGGTGACAGGTCCTACAACCCCCCACACAACGCCGGCCTCCCCCTACCCCACCCTTCTGGTCTCTTTAAGGATCCGTTCGAACGTCGTCCGCCGTCGCAATATGAAAACAACAATCCAAATTTGCCGGCATGTCCAGTTATTTGTTTCTAATCGAAAACTACTTAAAATGTGAAATTCTTGTTTGTTCTAGCTCTCTTTTTTAACTTTTGATGTATTTTTATTTACTGATTTACTTGTTATTTTTACGTTGGAGGTTTTTTTCCCCCATGTATCAACACTGATTCACTTAGGTTCTATAGGAAGCGCTTTCTGTGCTTTAAAAGACAAGTTAGTAAAATCATGCAATGCATTGATTAAGATACGCTTTCCAACATACTAGAAATCATTACTCAAGTTATTACTCAAGTTATGAGGAAAATGGCTGTGGAATATATCTCACTCCTCTGCCCTGACCTTTGATCCCATTTCGATGATATTCAACAGAACTGGTTCAGTATACCTCCGAAATAACATGATAAAGTTTTGTCGCAATCGAAGCAGTTTTGCGTAAGTTATGATGCATAAGGGCTATGGAATAGATCCCGCTCCTGTGTCCTAACCTTTGACCCCATTTCGCTCATTTTCAATGGGATTCGTCCCCAGGCAGGTCCCTACAACATACTAACATTTTATCCAAATCGAAACATTTTTACGTAAGTATGATGCATAGTGGCGATGGAAGTGATTCCGCTCCTATGTCCTGACCTTTGACCCCCATTTCGCCAATTTTCAGTAGGGTTCCTTCCCAGGTGTTCCCCTACCACATACTAAATTTTCATCGAAATCGAAAGATTTTTACGCGAGTTATCGTGCGGACGAACATACGCACACAACGCGTGACGTAATGAGGCAGATGGGAATTGCGACCGCCAGCAAGGGAATGACGTCATAAAACTTTAATAGGATCCGCACATTTGTTTGTCTACTGACGTCATGAAAATACAGGTCGCGCCATCTTTTTTCTGGACAATTAACGCGTTCCCAAGGATTAAAATTTGAAAATGATGAAAATAGCTTCATTTCATAAATTGGAATACTTAATATTTTCTAAACCATAACCGTAATTATGCGATCCAACTTTTATTTGTTCACTGACGTCATCAAAGTACAGATCACGCCATCTTTTTCCTGGTTTCAACACCACCAAAGGAAAAGTTATTGATTTTTAATATAATTATGGTTATGTTATAGAAAATATTAAGTTTTCCAAGTTATAATATGAAGTTATTTTAATCGATGTTAAAATTTTCATCCTTGGTAACACATTAATTGTGAAGGAAATGTGTACAAAAGTTTTTCCATTGGAAGTATAGGAAGCAAAATTACTTGACGTCCACCTTAATAATATGGGATAAGGGCGATGGAATGGATCGCAATCTTATGTCCTGACCTTTGACCACATTTCGTCCATTTTCAATTGGGTTTGTCCCCAGGCGGTCTCCTACCACATAGTAAAATTTCATTGAAATCGAACCATATTTACGCAAGTTACGACGCATAAGGCCAATGGAATGATCCCGCTCCTACGTCGTGATCTTTGACCCAATTTGTCCCATTTTCAATAGGGTTCTTTCCCAGATGGTCCCCTAGCACATACTAAACTTTCATTGAAATCGAACCATATTTACGCAAGTTATTACGCATAAGGGCAATGGAATGATTCCGCTCCTACGTCCTGACCTTTGACCCCATTTGTCCCATTTTCAATAGGGTTCGTCCCCAAGTGGTCCCCTACCACATACTAAAATTTCATCGAAATCGAACCATTTTTACGCCAGTTATGGTGTGGGCGGACAAAGCTGGAGCATATACGCTTCTTCAACCTACGGTTGGAAAGCGTAAAAAAGGGAGGGTTTCAGGAGGAACATTAATGATATCGACTGAAATGAGAGAGAAAATTTGCTCTTTCTAATTACATGAGAAAACTTTGCGGTTCATTAACTTCCGAAGTTAAGCTTTTTACGTAACATCTGGGAAGAATTTACGTTCTGTGCATCCTAAAGATCGCACCCTTTCTTCAGCTCGACAAACGCAATGTGGTTTAGAAACATGTGTTAAAGGGCATATTCTTACGGTGTTCTTGAGTGAAATACTACCTTTTTATAAGTACGAACACTGACACACTCGTGGTACTTCTTTTCTTAGAATAAATGTTTGCTTCTCTAAAGTCCGGGTTAATAATAAAGTCCATAACGTACAAGTTTTTCCGTGCCGGGCATCGTGTCCGGGTCCCCTCACTCTGGAGTAAGTCGCTCTCCGAACTGAGCTACGCGGACATTTGCTCTCACTGCTATCTGCCTTTATCTCATGTGCGTCCTGAGGGGCAGGACTTCACAAGCCCTTCATACTAAAGGGGCTCCTGAGGAAACGAAGAAGCAGCTTCTGGTATTTGCAATAGCAGAAACTCAGAAGTCCTAACTGTTGTGAAGACTTGTCATGGTAACAGAATGAAGCGTGCAATCAGTTGTTGCATCAGTCAGGGTCAAGGCCTGAATAACACACTGGGTGACCAGGGCTAGGATACTGACGAGTCCCCTATCAAAACAAACTCTTTTGCCAATGTACAGCACTGGAGGTGTCTAGTGATATATGCACTCAATGGGCAAAACATAGAGACACCTATCTAATAGCGTGTTGGTCCTCCTCTAGCGCGAATAACAGCTTGTACATGTCAGGCAAATTGGCAACATGTCGGACATATAGCCACTTTGACACAAGGCCACGTTTCAGCTTTGTCCTGATTTCTCTTTTGTTCTTTATATTGCACATTGATGTGTTCTATCAGGCTTCTTCCTCGGTTACCTCGCTGCTATTTTTCTTACCAAACTTAATTTCTGCTTCGATATCCCATCTCGCCATCTCTTACTTTTTCGGGGATTTAAAAGGCTCCTTCCTTTGGACGGAGAAATCTCCGAAACTCTCTCTTCTAGGGCTATATCAAGACGCCTCCCCCCTTACCTCAGAAAAGCGCGGGTTTTATCCCCCTCGTCCACTTTGCGTGACCCCCTTGCGACCACCAGGTCAGCTTCATGTCACTTAATTTTGCCACTTTCCCAGCCTTTCAGTAGCAAATTATTTTGCAGGTGCGTTTTCTTGTTACCTGTGAATCATTGTGTGTTCGTCCCACCCCTATCTCAAAAACGCGGATGAATCCCGAGAACTTCAAAGAAAGCTGTGAAACGATTTCCAGAGCAATAAAGTAATATAAACTGAATTCCATGAACAGCCGAACCACGGAAGCCGCCAGTTAGGGTGTTGAAACAGAGCTGGGAGTGGTCATCTCCCTCCCTTGTTGACACAGCTGGTACGAAACTAGTGAAAGGAGACCACTTCAGTATCTCCCCAAGAACTGACAAAAAAAGGAAATGATTTTAAGTAATAAAACGTATCCAGAGTTAAAACTTAAAGGGATTTACAATGAAGGAGATGCTTTCCAGAAAAGCAGTTTAAAAAGTAATAGAGCTGATCAAAAACTATGAAAATGTACTGAACATCAAAACTCTCTCTCTATCAAGACGACTTCACTCTCCCTTTTTTTCTCTCTCTTTCTCTCTGTCTTTTTCTCTTTCTCTCTCTCTCTCTCTATCAAGACACCGTCTCTCTCCATTTTCTCTCTCTTTCTCTCTCTCTCTCTCTCTCTCTATCAAGACGCCTTCTCTCTCCCTTTTCTCTCTCTCTTTCTCTCTCCCTTTTTCTCTTTTTCTCTCTCTCTATCAAGACACTCTCTCTCTCTCTCTCTCTCTCTCTCTCTCTCTCTCTCTCTCTCTCTCTCTCTATCAAGACACCTTCTCTCTCTCTCTCTCTCTCTCTCTCTCTCTATCAAGACGCCGTCTCTCTCAATTTTCTCTCTCTCTCTTCTCTCTCTCTCTCTCTCTCTCTCTCTCTCTCTCTATCAAGACGCCTTCGCTCTCCCTTTTTCTCTCTCTCTTTCTCTCTCCCTTTTTCTCTTTTTCTTTCTCTCTATCAAGAAACCTCCTCTCTCTCTCTCTCTCTCAAGACGCCTTCGCTCTCCCTTTTTCTCTTTTTCTTTCTCTCTATCAAGAAACCTCCTCTCTCTCTCTCTCTCTCAAGACGCCTTCTCTCTCCCTTTTTCTCTCTATTTCTCCATTTCTCTCTCAATATTTCTTTCTCTCTCTCTATCAAGACACCTTCTCTCCCTTTTTTTCTCTCTCTCTTTCTCCCTCTCTTTCTCTATTTCTATTTCTATTTCTCTCTCTCACTCTCTCTCTCTCTCACACACTCTCTCTTTCTCTCTCTCTATCAAGACACCTTCTCTCTCCCTTTTTTTCTCTCTCTCTTTCTCTATTTCTATTTTCATTTCTCTCTCTCTCTCTCTCTCTCTCTCTCTCTCTCTCTCTCTCTCTCTCTCTCTCTTCCTCCCTCTCTCTCTCTTATTAACTTATCTAATTGGTCACATTTATTTCCACCTAATACTTCACTTGGTCCTGGAATTCTCCCAGCACTAGAGATAAGTCACAATTCTTCTTTCGCATCCACGGTGATTGAGCGGTCTGAAGCACTGGCTTCTGAATATTTGTTCGAAATGGGCCAGGGTTCGAGCCCACGATGAGGCGTTAGTGACGCCTTTGCATGTTAATGCGGCAGCTCTTTCCTTTGCCTAGAACCAGTTACCCGAAATTAGAGACGTGCGACTGCTTACAGAAATTAGGAGACGTGCTTCAAGGGAGTTCACTAAACCCCAAAGCAAAAACATTTCTCCTCTTTCGTGGCGGTAGCCTCCAGTAATTTTTGTTGAAAGCTGGTCAGAAATTTGGATTCATGAAGAACTAGAGGCATGCTATTGAATTTTCATGTGCTATGAGCACATATTTCGACTCAACAGAAAGTGTAATAATATAGAACTACGCATAATTGCTGCTGTCTATACACAATAACATTTATGCATGTTAATAACATCCCAAGTTAAAAAAATTATTACGATGACTCAAATTAAAAACACTCATGAGATTTTTTGGACACTGCTGTAGGTCCATCCTTAGATGAAAGAACTAAGCAGAACACAGCTAGCCAATAAATACAGTGATTTGTACAGGAAAATAACGTCATTGCGTAATCAATGGTTAAGGTTTTGAGTAAGAGTTCCAAACACAGTAGTTAATTATGTGGGTACGCGTGAAAAGTCACTATTCAATTTAGGTATGATAGAAGTCCAAGGCTGCGGGATATTACAAGGAAGGTAACAATGTAAAGGGAAGTAATCATTAAACATTTGCTGGCTTACGAAATCTTACACTAAGGGTTCGTGATAACGTTCATGAAAGACAACTATGTCTGATGCAACAACAGTCTTCCAACATATTTTACAAGTGGAGAAAAATTGCAATTGGAAATACTGCGTGCTCTACTTGAAAACTGTGCTTTACTGAAAGTAAAAAATAAACAAATGTTTGACATAAAGATATCCAAAGAAAAAAAGAATGCTTTTCAGCTGAACTTGAAGTGAAGACAGGGCCACAAATTGGAATCCATGCTCATGCTGTCTTAAGGTGAAACTGTGTTTTATGAAAAATTAAACACGAATTTTTCCTTCTATGTCGCAGTGCACATGCTGGTGATTTACACCCCTTTAATGTCGTGGTGACCTTTTTTTTTTTTTTTTTTCGATTGGAGGTTTAACGACCACCGTGAGCAACTCAATGGGCTATAAGCAGTCGCCCGTCCCTAATTTAGGGTCACTGGTTCCAGGGAAGGGAGAGAGCCAGTGCCGTAAGACAAACACAACATCCATGCCTGACTGGGATTCGAACCCGGACCCCTTTCGGACGAATGATCAGAGGCCATCGCTTAGACCACTGCGCCCCCGGGGCGTCAGGTGACGTTCTCAGCATACGTCTTCTATAAAGCTATGCCGCGAATACTCATGCCAACGGACAATACGATTTTGCCCTCATGCCACTCTGCACGTGGTAAAGAAGCAGCGGAAATACCAGGCTCAAACAAAGTTTTCTAGAAAGCGCCCAGTCGTGACGTTAGAGAGATGAGTTCTCTCTCTTTGTGACGTCACTCCCTTGTTCCACAGTATGATGCGTCAGTGTCGTGTGTGACGTCATACACGACAGCGGTGAAAACCAATCAGAAGTTTGGTTTTCGCGTGACGTCACTACAAAAGGGAACTCATTTCTGTAATGTCATGGCATAGTTTTTTAGACGGCCTTGGTTCAACCCACGACCACGACTGATGTCGTTGCCTGGGTGCGTGAAATTCCCCCCAACTTTAATCTACGCGCAGGAACCTCGTGAGCACCCAACTATTGCAACGATATCAACCCAGGTTACTCCGTGAATATACGGAATTCCTTCTGTGTCGTGGTTAGTGTGCAGAGGCACAACTAGATAATTCTGCGCCCGAAGCAAACCACAAAATATTTCGTCCTCCATCTTTTCTGTCTTTTTTGTTTTTTTCGGGGTTTTACGACCACCATGAGTAATTCTAAGGGCTATAAGCAGACCCCGTCCCTAATTCGAGTCTACTCATTCCGGAAGTGGGGAGAGCCATGGCGGCAAACCAGTGCACTATCCATGTTTCATTTGGTACTCCGACTCGGGCCCACTCGAACCACCTGTGCTGCGACAACTACGTCATCGGGCTATCTGTCTTTCTATCTTCTTTATGTGTTTTTGTTATTTTGTGGGTTTCATAACTGCTGTGAGGAACTCAATTAGCTATAAACAATCTCCCCACTAATTTAGGGCGGTTGGTTCCTTGGAAGGGAGGGAGACAGCACTTAAACCACTGCGCCACTGGTGCATCACAGCATCACACACACACACACACACACACACACACACACACACACACACACACAAATGCACTGCTCGTCAAAACAGAATTGATGCCACATCCCAATGTTACCTGTTATCTCTATATGAGAGGCACATCAAACTGTGACTGCTTTTCCCAAGTGCTTCGGAGTTCGAAACTTCGCTACCCCATCAGACGGACTAAATTCAGTTGGCAGTGGTGACTCGCAACTACAGTAAGGATCGAACAGCCCCCACAGAATCTTCAACAATGTAAACGACATCCTTTTCTTGCAGCGTAAGTACTACCGCGTCTTCTCTTCTGAAAGTGAACAACTGACATCTTCTAAATATTTTGACGAAGAAATGCGAATTTTAAGTTGCCAAAGTTAACGAAACCATATAACTTCTGAAGATGGAGAAATGATATACACTGGCGGAAAGTGAAAAAAAGAACACCAAGAAGGAATTGGCCGACGATCATGAAATTTACATACGTTAATGGGGTCGAGTTTACGTAGGTGTGATGTTAATTTCGGGACCAACCGGTGAGCGCTTACGCCACAGCACGGCATAATATGCATATTATCGTCGGTGGTATTTAAGGAGTACGGCGAAGTGAATGTAATCAGTCGTCGGCGTACGGACACGTGCGAAGACCCTGAAGAAGCTGCAATCCCTGGACATGGAAGACGTGTACGATTTCAGCAGTTATCGGACTTTGAGCGAGGTCGTCTAGTCGTACTCCGCGAGGCTAGGTGGTCGTATCGTCGTATTGCGGAGCGAATTGGACGGGAAGTTTCGGTGGTGGTATGATGGTGGCGTAGATGGTCCGAGGAACATTCCCACACGAGAAGACGTGGAACCGGGAGTCACAGACGGACTGATGAGCGGACCGATCGACGCATAAGAAGAGCGGTGTTGTCAAGCAGAACATCCACTGCGACGCAAATCCGAGCTGCCGTTGCACCTGAGGTGACTGTGCGAACAATCCGCAACCATCTACTGGATGCAGGACTACGTGCACGTGTGCCTTTGGCATGTGTGCCTCTGACTCCAGCCCACCGTCAGGAACGGCTGCAGTGATGTCGCCAACGTCTGCACTGGAGAACGCAATGGCGATCTGTCGTGTTCAGCGATGAAAGCAGATTCTGCTTAAGAGCCTCCGATGGCCGTATGCTTGTTCTCAGACAAACAGGGGAGCGTCTCCACCCTTCTTGCATCCGCCAGCGACACCGAGGGCCTACACCTGGTCTCCTGGTGTGAGGAGCGATCAGCTATCACTCCCGTACACAACTAGTGTTTGTACCGGGTACGTTAAACAGCACCTCCTACATCAACAACATCATTCAGCCCGTTGTCGTGACATTTGTAACGTCGGTCCATCGTGGTGTTTTCCAACAAGATAACGCATGCCCACACACGGCACGTGCAACGCAACATGCACTTCAGGGTGTGAGACAACTTCCATGACCTGCACGTTCACCGGATTTGTCTCCCATTGAGCACGTGTGAGATTTTTTGGAACAACGACTTATCCGGTCTCCACGGCCAGCCACGACCATCTCCGATTTACGCGTCCAGGTTGAGGATGCTTTGAACTCAATACCCCAAACTTACACCCAACATCTGTACGACAGACTCCATGCCAGAATTGCACAGTGTGACGCAGTTCATGGAGCTTCAACCTCGTACTAACCATGTTACATGGAAATGTTATTTTTCAGTTTACCAGTTAATACAGCTGTATTTTGCCATAATGTTTTGATCACGTTATCCTCTGTATTCCGTTATTATGCTGTATACATTTCGTTGGTATCAGACGTCTCCTTCTTGGTGTTCTTTTTTCACTTTCCGCCAGTGTATTTGCTTCGAAACATCCAACTGAAAAAATTCTTTTACTTTACGATTTCATTCATGTTGACGATCATTTTAGGCATAGTCACTTTTCCAAGTTACGCATATATTCTCCGCTAGGGAGGGTAAAAGTAAATTCCTTTTTTTAAGATATCTTAGCTTCTACAACTCCTATTTGAAAAATGTTTCCTTCAGTGGATACAGCTTGCGATGGAAAATATTTTGCATATAGTTTCTAATTTTTGGTGTAAAATGGTTTGGCCACCAGGGGGAGTAAGTGTTGATTTCTGCTTCTAATATATTTGCAACAAAATCTAAGCTTCTAAAATCTCGATTAAAAAAATTCATTCGTAGACCGATACTACTTACGTAGACAAACTTTTCCGGAATATTTTCTTCTTAAAATAATGTATGTTTTCTCCGTCAGGGGGCGTAGATGTATATCATGTTTTTGTCAATATCTCTACTTCTAACGATCCCATTTGAGAAATAACTTCTTTGTTGGGCAGAGTTTCCGGTGCGACATGTTTCTAATATCATTTAAAAATTTTCAAATAATTCATCGACTTTCCGCTAGGGGGCGTAAAGCTAAATTCCGTTTTCCTCAATATCTCTGCTTCTAAAACTCCGATTTCAAAAATTCTTTCTGCACCGAAGACAGCGAAGATAGGAAATTCTCTGCATATAATTTCTAATAATATTTGATAAAGAATGGTTTAGCCACATGGGGGCGTAAGAGTTAATTTCTGCGTCTGATGTATTTGCAGTAAAATCTGAGCTCCTAAAAAAAATCGACTGAAAAAATTATTTCATGGACCGATACCGCTCACATTGAAAAACCTTTTAAAAATACTTTCTTTTTAAAATAATGCATGTTTTTTTCCGCGAGAGGGCGTAGATGCATATCTTATATTTGTCGATATCTCTGCTTCTAAGAACCCGATTTGAAAAATTCTTTCTTTTTTGGAGAGCGTTTCCGCTGCGAAATGTTTCTCATATGAACTCAAATTTTTCTTAACGCACACGTCTGCCACCAGAGGGCGTAATTTGACGGTTTCCTTTAAGCTATATCTGCGGGATAAAAACCCGATTGAATTTTTTTCTTCGGTCAGATAGTACTGTGTTTTCCATACTGGTTCCATTGTTTTTGAATAGCTTTGGTAAATTTAATTCGCATCAGAACGGATTCAAAAGACGTGCTCATTACACCCGAAAATTCGGGGTCATCCTTCTTGTTAGCGCTTCATAACACATGATGTTTCCATGCAAACAATAGGAAACATCTTATTTCAATATATACCGAAAAGATAGGCACAACTGGATTCTTTAGCAGACTTGTGGTAACAAGAAACAGCTCGTCCACTCAACTTGTACCTGATGGTTGGTCCAGGAGCGTATGAACCATATCCGAAATCATTGTGCTGTTTTTGGTTACACAAACAGCACATTCTTGTAATCAGCGGAATTTGAAATATGAAAGAGAAAACTGATGTTTTGGTTGATTTCTGTTTTCTGGGTGCGTTTCATCTTTTCCTTTAAGTTACGTTAGAGGCAAACCAGATTCTTCTAAATATTTTATGCTTTGGTTTCCAGAATTCAAGGCGAAATAAACTTAGCAAAAATGAAATTTTCAGAAGATAACTTTTAAGTGCACTAAAATGAGAATACGATGAAGTGAATCTTATTTATTGAAATGCGCTTTCGATTGAAAACCCTTCTGTGGAACGAGTTTTTGACCAATTAAGTTTTCGTAAATATTTTGTGTCGAAGAAGTTTCTATTCCAGAGGAAACTACTAATGGAATTATTATATTCGATGACGCAAAAATTCAGCAAGTGTTTTTGTTGAAGTAATCAACTGCATGTAACAATTTTCAGCAAAACGAAGCAAGGCATTCAGAAATACGTAGGAATCTTTTTCCTCAATAGTTTCCTTGAACTAAATCTTACCGTATAAGTTGTGAGAACCACGCTGAACTTTCCCAAAGTTGCGTAAAAGACCGCGCTGAAAGCAATTCTTTAGCCTACTAACAAGATGTCTGCTTGGAAATTCAACCTCTATAAGTTTTCTAAATCTTTCCACTTCAACCGGACTGCGATATTTGGTACAGTTTGTATAATTAGAAATCTACAAATCCTTTGGGTTCCTGTACCCCAGACGAAATAAACTTGAAACGAGATTTTCATGAAGATAACTTTCATTCCATATGCGTTTCCTGTCATTCCAGAGAAAACCAATTAACGAACTATTATCTTCGATAAGGCTGTAATTCAACAAGTGGTTCTGGGAGAAATAACCACCAGACGGAGCAATTTTCCACAAAATGTAGCAAGCATTTCAGAAATATGTAAGAATCTTCTTTTCAAATCATCAGTTTTCTTGAATTTAATCTTTCTATGTAAATTGGAAAGAACTGAACTGAATATTCCCAAAATTCTGCAAAAGACCGCGTACGAAATCTTACTTTAATCCATTTTTTTCAAGATAGCTTCTGAGAAATTCCAATCTTTAGCACTTTTTCTATATCTGGTCTCTTCAACAGAACTATGTGAAAAGATTTGGTGTGTAGTACAGCGTGAATCATTAAAGACCTTGAAAATCTCTGGCTTTCTCTACTCCAGAGGAAATAGATTCTTTCCAGATGCATTTCTTGTCATTACAGAAAAGAACAATTATTGAATTTTTGCCTTCGACGAGACAACAATTCGGCAAGTAGTTGTGGTTCTGGAGTAGTTTTTAACAAAATGGAGCAAGACTTTTGGAAATATGTGAGAATCTTCTTTCCGAGTCATCAGTTTCCTTTAATCTAATATCCCTGCGTAAGTTGTCGAGAACCGCGCTGAAAACAATTCGAAAATTGTTTCTGAAATTGCGAAAAAGACAATGCACAACATCCAGTTTTAATCTGCTTTTCGAGATGGAAGACCTTTAGCAGTTTTTAAAAACCTGTCTCTTCAGCCAGACTTTGTAGAAAAATTCGATGTTTGGTACAGTTTGAATCACCAAAGACCACCGAACTTCCTCCAGCTTCCCGTCATAAAGTACACTCAAAGTGTTCTAATCACAGTGGTGCTCAGGACACTCAATATGAAAAAATAAACGGAGTCCGGATCTGCATGTTTATGTGGAGATGAAAGAAAAAGTTCTTTATTCTCATTCGACTTAAGCGAAATAGCCAAGTGTCATTCCTGGTTCTCAGTTTGATGCCTCGGACAGCCTGTCATTTCAGATCTGTCTCTATGGGCTGAACTTTACACCTGTCCCTTTCTCACGCTTCTTCCGACACGTGAGAATGACGGAAAAGAGGCAGAGAGGGAAAGTGGACGACGAGGAAGGGGAGAACGCTTTCAGTTTCGTCGCGTGTCTATTTGCCGATACACGATCATTAAATATTCATAGGCCTGGCACACAGAAAACGTTACTTGTAATTACGTCTGCACATTTACTTATTTATTTATCCAGAATTTCGGATGAATCGTCAGACAACCTTCGAAAATGTGTTGGAGATGAGAACGCAGCACATCATACTAAGCAGAACTCGGTACTAACAAAAGTCATGTCAGCCAGAAGGTTTTAATGTTTTAATTACCGAAGTGATAAATATCCCTGTGCTCAATAACGCGATTTTGTACGAAGCTGGAGAGATGCATGCTTGGTGTAACTTAGCAAGACAGGAAAAGACGCCCATGGATCAAGAAAATGAAAAGAGATCTGTGAAAATAAGCCCTTTTTGCCTGTGATGGGATGATTCGAACCTACATCAGCTTCCTCCGGAGTCGATTGTTCTACCGCTTGAATTACACTGACGAAACTTTCCGCTGCAACTTCGCCGTCTTGACACGTGCGTCTCCTCTGAGAAGATACGTCACATATATCCCTACCTTGAGAAAGGGCTGGTACGAAATCGTAGGTCTTCGGGTCAGTCGGCAAACCATGCTTAAAGTAGCTCTTTGTAGAAAGAGGAATTGTTATTAATTCCAGACGGTGTGTGGAAGAATCATGACACAATTTTGAATCAGCTGACAAACCATGCTTAAAGTAGCTTGCTGTAGAAAGAGGTATTCTTCTTAATTCAGACGATGTGTGGGACAATCATGACACAATTTTGAATCAGCTGACAAACCATGCATAAAGTAGCTTCGTGTAGAAAGAGGAGTTCTTACTATTTCCAGATGATGTATGGAAGAATCATGATACATTTTTGGGTCAGCTGACAAACCATGCTTAAAGTAGCTTGCTGTAGAAAGAGGAATTCTTATTAATTCCAGATAATGTGTGGAAGAATCGTGACACAATTTCGGGTCAGCTGACAAACCAAGCTTAAAGTAGCTTGCTGTAGAAATAATTTTTTTACTAATTCCAGACGATTTATGGAAGAATCATGACACAATTTTGAGTCCGCTGACCACCATGCTTAAAGTAGCCTCCTGTAGAAAGAGAAATTCTTATTATTTCCAGACGATGTGTGGAAGAATCATGACACAAGTTTGGGTCAGCTGACCCAAAATTGACGATGTGCGGAAGAATCATGCTTAAAGTATAGCTTGCTGTAGAAAGAGGAATTCTTATTAATTCCAGACGACGTGTGGGAGAATCATCACATAATTTTGGCTTATCTGACAAACCATGCTTAAAGTAGCTTGCTGTAGAAAGAGGAATTCTTATTTCCAGATGATGTGTGGAAGAATCATGATACAATTTTGGGTCAACTGACAAACCATGCTTAAAGTAGCTTGCATCATCTGGAATTAATTCTTATTAATTCCAGAATAAGAAATCATCTTTCTGACGAGAGAGGAATTCTTGTTAATTCCAGACGATGTGTGGAAGAATCATGTCACAATTTTGGGTCAGCTGACAAACCATGCTTAAAGTAACTCGCTGTAGAAAGCGGAATTCTTATTATTTCCAGACGATGTGTGGAAGAATCATGACACAATTTTGGATCGGCTGACAAATCATGCCTAAAGTAGCTTGCTGTAGAAAGCGGAATTCTCATTTATTCCAGTCGATGTGTTTAAGAATCATCACATAATTTTCTCGAACCGTACTGTCAGGATACTTATTTCTACGTTCGGGTTCCAATGTGAAAATAAATCCTCAATTTGCCAGTATTGGAATTTGAACTTATATCTAACTTCTCCGGAGTCGATATTCTACCGTTTGGATTACACCGACGAGGTTTATTGCTACAACTTTGCAGTTTTGACATGTGCGTCACCTCTGATGGCAATGTGCTGGACATATGTCCGAAAGAACTGGCCACCGTTGGACAATTGAAACACTGCAATGAATACCAATGGACAGAAAGATACCCTGAGACCACGTGGGAGATGAGTTACTGAAATTCGAAAACATGCCAAGGTATATGAAAAGGAATTATTCAAGTCAGACAGCTGCGGAAGAGACTTGAAGAACCTTCATCGAGCAGCAGATTTAGAATGGTGATGATGAAGATATGGCCTACATCACTATCGATGGGTTTCGAAAAGAAAATTCTTGTTGGGATTGTCTTCTGTCCTTGGACTAAAATATGGAAAGCATACTTGTGAGACATATCAGAAGCGCAGAAAATTTTCAACTTTTAGCCGGCGAAATCTTCGTAATCGATATGAGAAAATCTAGTGCTTTTTATTGTCAAATGGAGGCATTTATCTTTCCTGTGTATTTAGATTCTCACTTTTCTCTTGTTCCTGCCATCATTTGTGAGAATTGTTTTTTAATTTTTTATGAGCATTTATTATCGGCACACACATACCTGGTCAACTGCAAAATCATTGTGGTATTGATTGTTATGTAGCTCAAGAATCTTATTGTTTATGAAATCTTTTAAAGTGGCTCCACCTAAAAACTCTGCCCTTTGTTTCCAGGGGTAAAAAGTTCTGTAGATATTTTCTTCACAATTAATGTATTCTCAAGGATGGAAATTTGCATATAGATGAAAATAACTAAAATATCGCATAGCATACTTAATTTTTGCTAAAACTTAACCATGATTATGTTAAAAATAAATAATTTTGCCTCCGGTAATGTTTCGATCTGCGAATAGATAGCGCGACTGTACACGCCAGTGGACAAATAAATGTTTCATGGCATGTTCTGGTATTAGAAATCAGTATATACAGTTCTGCAGACATTTTCAGCTAAATTATTTTCAAAACATTCAATCTAAATGACTCAAATTATTCTAAATATTCCAGACTATCGTATGAATAGACTCAAATTTTGGTTCCACTCCGAAAATTAATAAAAACATTAAAAGAAAATCAGCAGTACTCTAGGTACTGCATATTTCTAATTCCGAACGGTCAAACGTGTGTTTGTCCACTGACGTCGTCAATGTACACGTCGAGCCATCTATTAGCAGGTCTCAAAATTACCCAAAGAAAAATTATTGGCCGCAATGGTGGCGCACCGAGAATGGTCCGGGTTCGAATCCTGGTGAGGCATAGATGTTGTGTTTGTCTTGCGGCACTGCTTCTCTCCCTTTCCTCGAACCAGTGGCCCTACATTAGGGTCGGGCGACTGCTTATAGTCGATCAAGTTGCTCACGGTGGTCACAAAACTTCCAACCAGAAAAAAATATTGTTTTTTTTTTTAATATAATTATGTTTAAGTTTTAGCAAATATTAAGTATGTCATGTTGTAATTTAAAGTTATTTTTATCAATATGCAAATTTTCATCCTTGGGAATAAATTTATGAGGGAAAAATGTCCACAAAATGTTCACCATTGGAAACATAGGGCAGAGTTTTTAGGTGGAACCACCTTAATATTTTTAAAAGAGTAAACATATTGTTTTTAATAGTCTTCACATTGTCTACGTCATTTTCAACACTTTTCTGGTGTTCTACAAACGTCCAGAAATATTTTTACAGACGAGAAACCTTAACAAAATTCAGAGAAGTTGTTCTGAGTTGTAATAAATTTGGTTAGAATATTTTTTTGATGCTTTCAACTGTGCAATAATTTTTTCAGTGCTA
This sequence comes from Macrothele yani, assembly GCA_039090855.1. Classification (NCBI taxonomy): domain Eukaryota; kingdom Metazoa; phylum Arthropoda; class Arachnida; order Araneae; family Macrothelidae; genus Macrothele; species Macrothele yani. The sequence continues at coordinate 121,415,221 of CM077003.1, forward strand.
AATTTTTAAAGCAGCATTGTAAGTTCCTGTTAAAAACAGTAGAAACTGATACAGAAAGATTGTTGAATTTCATTGTGGAGGAAATGTTCTCACGAGTGATTGAAAAACATTCAAATAAAAGAAAAATACTTTATTCAAATAAAGAAAAATACTTAATAAATATTTTTGAAATAATGAAAAATACTTAATAAATATTTTTCAAATAAAGAAAAACACTTATTAAGCATACATTGTATTAGTCAGCGAAGGAAACTGATATTTGTTCTTTGTCCACTGTAACGGCTCTGTAGTGGCTATGTTGCTATACTATCTATTGATCTTTTCGAAAGTTTTTGTGTTTCCGTTTTAAAGGCAAATTTTGCTTGCGCTTTGTTAATTCCTAATTCCCAAGGTATTGGCAATCTTACTTAAATGGTTTTATTGCAATTTAATGATTTTCTTTTCCATAGAAGTTCATTCTTTTCACCAAATTACCATTATTCTTTTGGTTCGAGATTTAAGGACCTCCGAGGGAACTAAAAGCTGTAAGGAGCCTCCCATTCCTTATATAGGGCCCTGGCTTAGGGAAGAGAAAATGTTTTCATATCTGCATTTATTAATTTCTTTGTGATACACCGAAGCACCAAATGAGCCAAGTAGAGTCCTGATGGATAAAGAGTCCATTAGTCTTCCTACCTGGCCGACTGGGGTGTCCGTTGGCCGCTGTTAACAGGTTCCGTTCTTCGGAATTCTCGCTACTCTTAATCCTACAGTAGCAGTCTTATATCAACGAAATCTTTCCGTTAGTTGGATGTTTCCGATAATGCAGATTTCACTGTATATCATAAATTGCCGCAGGATAAATTCTATTTTTTTGCTTGAGGTTTTTGTAATCGAAAACTATTACGGGTATGCAAACGTTTACGCCGTTTTAAGGAGACAGGAGACAGGAACAATTAGGAAACCAGTACACATTTATTCAACGAACTATTGGCCGTTAGCATCAATGACCTTTTGCCATTTTTCAGGCGACAAATGAATGCCCCTGTGATAGAAGGACTCGGGTTTTGAGCTGAAGAACGCAGTGATGAAATTTTCCACCTCTGGAACTATGGTGAACCGCTGTTGGGATAGGGCATGTTGCATAGAGCGAAACAGATGAAAGTCTGAGGGAGGGTGCGGTAAAACCTCCCAGTGTAACTGTTCCAGGTTTGATTTCGTGGTGGCACCGACATGTGGTCCGGCATTATTGTGTAACAGGATGACTGGTCGTCGTCGTTTACCGTCCATGGGTGTTTTTGCTCGATTGCGGAGTTCAGTTTCATCAACTGATCGCTATATCGTTGTGCAGTGATTGTTTCGTCCGGTTTCAATCGTTCGAAGTACAGCACTCCATGCATATCTCATCACACACACACACAACAGCGCCTTTTCCCCGTGGATATCCTGTTTTGCAGCGGATGTTGATGACTGGCCTGGGTCGACCCAGGATCGCTTGCATACCGGGTTGTCGCAATAGACCCATTTCTCATCCCCGGTGACAACCTTCCACGAGAAATTCTTCCCTTGAAACCACTTCAGCAACGACATGCAGATGCCCAATCGTTGACCAATATTACACTCATTTAAAGTATGCGGGACCCACTTACCAATCTTCTGGATCTTTCTCAAAGCCTGTAGTCGCAGTACCAATGTCGATTGAGCCACTTTCAAACGTTTCGCTAGTTGCGCGGTCGATTGCGTGGCATCCTCTTGCAACAACGATTCCAGCTCCTCGCCTGCGAGTTCCTGCGGTCTACCTGCAGGAACTCGCAGGCAGACCGCAGGAACTCGCAGAAGAAAGGTGATCTAAGCTTGGAGGCTTGTCCTCCAAGCTTAGATCACCTTTCTTAAACTTGGAAAACCATTCTAGATACCTCCACACACCCTTAACTGTTTCGCCATACGCCTGACATATTGAATCGTATGCTTCACTCGCAGTTTTCCTTAATTTAAACATGGATAACAAACAGTGCCGCAAAGGAACTTTATCGACCGCCTTGCTTGGCTTCATTTACGAACTGACAGCACGAGTTGACCGCCGGTTGGACCCCTACAGCGCCCGCTAGCGGGGGCGGTGGAAACTTTAACATATCGTTAATACTTTCATCTGTTTGACATATACCACTAAGAAACTAAAAACAGGGTGTTATGAATATTAAAAGAAAGCTACTATTTTTCGAAATATACAGTAAAACCTCCTTTAACGGGCATTCTTCAAATAAGAACTCCTTAAATACGACCATTCTCTATGGCCCCTGCCGAAGAGCGTGCGTTAGATCGTGCACCCCCACCCCCTCTCTTTTTTTGCAGACATCCTCAGGTGTGGACATCGATCAGGAGCGCAGTCCGGACGATTATCCAGAAACGAGTGCATCTGACCTCTTGCCCACGGGCTTGCTGTCATTATTTTTCGTTTGTCTCCTATGATGACTTTTCTTTTCTGTTAAATTGCTTCTGAGTTTTGCAGTTGTGTTCCAGAGCATTTTTGCCGACTGCCATTGACGTGGAGTTATGACGCGGCGAAAAAAAAAAAAGAAAATTTTTATTTCATCAATTCATTAAAGAAAATTTTTATTTCATCAATTCATTAAAGAAATTTATCCCATCCATACATATTGCAGATAATTAAACTATAATGCAAATCGCTGACTACAAACATTGTGATATTAAATGCCGTAAATAAATCGGCGTTTATATGTTAACAATTTTTTATTTTTATTTTTCGTCCTAGTGAAACTGAGAAACATACGTGCAACGAAACTGCGGTCTGCAAAGGATAAAAATTTATTAGGGCGAAACCTTGATTGATTTATTCCTAACATTTTGTGTATGACAGCAAGTTTAATAAAGTTGCTAAATTTAACTTGGAAAAAAATTAAATTCCAGAAAGCTCGCATTAAAACTTTCAGTCAAGAAAACGTGTTTTGCCAAACTCGAACGATTTGATTTCCAAAACTATGTTTGTAACGTAGAGTTATTAGCCGTTACTATGCATCTTGCTGTTATGACACAAAACATTTAATGTTTATCCTAATGTCTGAACTGCATTCTGTTACTTCGGTTGATCCATGAACGTTAAAGCAGTTTTGACACAGTTTATGTTCCAGAACTACTACTGTCCGTACCTCGTACAATGTGGTCAAATTCTAAACTATTTTAATTTTTTGCACTTTTGCATTTCAAATGAATTTGAAGCAACTTATTAACACAAACCCGTTTTAAAATTAATTGTACAGTAATAAAGTACATGAAACCTATACACAGTGCCATTAATTATAGGGTAAGAACGGCAATTAATCCAGCAACAGTCATTGGTTGCCCAATAAGAACGTCAATCAACCCGCAGTAATATTGTTAGTTGCACAATAAGAACGACAGTTACACATGCAGTAATCATTTTAGTGGCACAATAAGAACAGCCTAGAAACTTGCAGTTATGTTATTAATGTCGTAATAAGAACCGCAGTGAAACCCGCAGTGATGTTATTAGTTGCACAATAAAATCGGCATTGAAATCCTTTGTGATGTTATTTGTGTCATGATGAGAGCCGCAATGAAACCTGCAGGGATGTTATTAGTTTCACAATAGAAACGGCATTGAAATCCGCAGTGATGTTATTTGTGTCACAATAAGAGCCGCAATGAACCCTGCAGTGGTGTTATTAGTTTCATAATAGGAACGGCATTGAAATCCGTAGTGATGTTATTTGTGTCGTAATAAGAAACGCAATGAAACCTACAGTGATGTAATTAGTTGCACAACAGGAACGGCATTGAAATCCGCAGTGATGTTACCAATTGTACGTTATGAACGGCAATGAAACCTGCAATGATGTTATTAGGTACTTGCACAATGAGAACGGCAGAGAAACCTGCAAGCATGTTATTACTTAAGCAACAAAAACAGCAATGAAGTTTCAAGGAATGTTATTACTTAAGAAATGAAACCTCCAGAAATGTTATTACTTATGCAATAAAACTTCCAGGAATGTTATTACTTATGCAATGAAACCTCCAGGAATGTTGTTACTTATGGAACCTCCAGGAATGTTATTACTTATGCAATGAAACCTCCAGGAATGTTGTTACTTATGGAAACTCCAGGAATGTTATTACTTATGAAACCTCCAGGAATGTTGTTACTTAAGCAATGAAACCTCCTATTTATACTTATGAAATGAGACCTCCAGGAATGTTATTACTTATGCAATGAAAACTCCAGGAATGTTATTACTTATGAAACCTCCAAGAATGCTATTACATATGCAATGAAACCTCAAGGAATAATTAATAGAGACATCAAACAGAGGTCATCGCTCTTTCCACGTTTATAAGTGAGTCACGAAAAAAATTCTCAAGGGATATTATTACTTATGCAGTGAAACCTCCAAGAATGTTAAATAACTTATGGAATGAAACCTAAAGGAATGTTATTATTTATGAAACGAAACCTCGAGGAATGTTATTACTTATGAAATGAAATCCCCAGGAAAGTTGTTACTTACGCAATGAAACCTCCAGGAATGCTATTACATATGCAATAAAACCTCAAGGAATATTATTACTTATGCAGTGAAACCTCCAAGAATGTTATTACTTATGCAATGAAACCTAAAGGAATGTTATTAGCTGCACACGAAGAACGGCATTGATCAAATGATCATATGTAGAGGATTTTAGGAAGGGAGTGTCTGACCCCAGGTCTTAAACAACTCTTAGAAATAAGAAGCTAGGAGATTTGGGCTAGAGTGCCCGATAGCAAAGTGACACGGAAGCGAAGTAGAAAGGAAGACGCCCTAATTTATTACCGTAGGCCAGTACCCGGGGTCCGACGGCTTAACGTGCCCATCCGACGCACGGCGGATATTCAGTGGATCGAGCGTTCGTACCTTGCTGGGATCGAACCTGAGGTCCTTTCCGTGGCAGTCACGAACGCTGCTGCCCAGTAAGCCACCTACGACCCAGAACGGCATTGAAATCTGTAGTGGTAATTTTATCTCTTTAATTGCGCATTAAGAATGGCAGTGCCGTTATTATTTGCACAATAAGAACGTCAGTGAATCCCTCAGTAATGTTATTCGTTGTGAAAAAAGAACGGCATTTAAACCTGCCGTGATGTTACAGTTGCGTATCGTGGAGCACTCAGTGGGGGTGACCCAGGCGCCCAATCCTCCCTAGAGGTATCATTTGGTACTTCGTTCTTCGTTACTGGCTGCTAATTTTTAAATGTATTTATTTGTATAAGTTTTTAAATATATGTTTTACTAATAATCGGAAACGCACTGGCGGATGTATTTTTATCGCTTCCCAATATTTCGAGAGATGTTCTCTCCGGAGTGTTTTCGTCTGCATCTTCAAAATTTTGGGCCACCCCCAAAAAGAAATCATTTGTGCGTTCCAGGAATGCGAATGGTTGCACAGTAGAAAAGGCATTAAAATCCGAATGATGCAATTAATTGTACATTAAGAACTTCAATGATGTTATTGGTCGCACAATAAGAATGATAATGAAACCTGCAGAGATGTTATTATTTGCACAATAGGAACTGTAATGAAACCTTCAGTTATATTATAAGCTCCACATTAACAACGACAGTGAGACCTGCAGCGATGTCTTTGAAACAGTTTAGGAAAATATCAAAGCGAAGATGCCAAACTGAAAACAACAACTCCCTTATTTAAAATAGGCAGTATTTAAAAATTGAATATTTTTTTTAAGAAATCGAGATTGTAGCTGTTCTCGTTGGTTTTCCCATGCAAAAGTCTAGGATGATTTAAATGACCTCTTTGACCACCTAGTTTCCAATATCCATGCTTTTATCTGGTGGTTTTTTGACCCCCTTCATGAAAATAGTGTATAATATCCGTACGATTTGCGTGACCGAAAAGTATTTTGCAAACGGCGAAAAAAAAAAAAAAAAAAAAAAAGGGGGAAACCCAGAAGTTTAAATCGTAAAGAAAAATGCAAAAGTAGTTGCACAGAATGATGACAAATGTATTTGCCCTTCGATGACATTCCGTGACAAAGGTTACATCTTCAATCTCTTTAAGTATCATCAGCGCAGGGGGAAAAAACCATGAGATTCTTTACAATGTAAATAAGAAAGAAAGGAAAGATGGCAGAAAGAAAGAAATTCAGAACTTCCCTCCCTACGGCTTCTCCTCCATAATAAACGTATCTTACACTTAGAGAAATGAAGAAGATCGTGCCGGGGAAGTTGTCGAGATCACCAGTCTCACACATCCTTTTACACACCCTCTTTCCTACCACAGTCAAGGAGCGAATGGAGTTGATATTCTAGGATGATGGGGGTGGGGACAGAAAGGGTTCTCCTAAACGTTAAGGGATGCTAAAAGAGGGGGAGGTGCAATAAAACAGAATAAAGCGAAGGCAAATACAAGATTCACAAAAGCGGAGTAATAATTCTCTGTCATGGGGCAGTTGATAAGACTTTAGAGGAGTTCGGAGGAGATTGAATAATAACTTCTTATTGTGTCCCAGTGACGGAGAAAGTGACGTTCCTGTTATGACATCAAACAACGTATATCTTTCTAGTCTCTTTTTTCTTTCTCTCCCTAGCTTTTTTTTTATCCTTTCATGTCGATCCTTTCTTAATATCTTCCCCCTTTTAGCCCCAATACCATTGCCCACGCTGTTTCTCCATTGACACCCTTATTCGTCTTACAACGAGGGAGGGGGTGGGATGAGCGCCTGAATTTTCTTCGATGACATCCGTTATCTTTCTCGCGTTGAAGAAAACTTCCTTTGTTGCAGTGCAAACGGGTCAGCAGCGCCCTCTGCAGCAGCGTCGATGAAACAGCGCGTCTTTTGACTTTCCTTGGGCTAATGAATGCGTATCTTCTAGTTGAAAAGAGGGAATGGTGTCGGATTGTGGGCTATTTCGCTACCCCCCAAAATTTGACTAATAGCTGAACGAGGGATTTTTAGTAACTTGTTGGGTAGATAAGGGAGACGGGAAGGGGAAATTTGCCGCGTTTCTTTTCAAGTCGCGCCGGACAGGATTTGAGAACAATAGGAGGTGCGTTACTTCTAAGAGATTGCGGCGAAGAGAGCGAGAGGGTTTTACACACGGAGACTGTGCGGGACATAAGATACTTTATTCAGCTGCTATACTCTTTTTCCCTTTCTGGCTCAACCCTCCCTACATTTTTTATCCCTTAAATTCGTGTAATTACGTTGGTTGACACCGTGTTCAATCTTGAATCGATTTAACAGCAATTTCAACTCCCCCATCTTTTTTTTTTTTTTTTTTTCGCTCTGTATTTCGTTTTGCAAAAGTCTATTATCGGTTTTTCGCTACCCTATTTCGTTTTCGCCCAGCATTTTCCTATTTGTCACTTCATCGCCTAACATAATCAACTGTATCAAGGCGAGATCAAAAAAAATTGTATTGATCGTTGTTTATTTCTTCGGGGCAAAGCTATGTTTTGCAGGTCGTTTAGGTTTCCATACATTTTCTTCAGTGAACTAAATATTCAAGTAAACTGTTTAGACGCACAAAATGAGTAGCCAAAATGCTACGGGAAGGATTTCCCATAGCAACACAAAGGTAAAGTAAACTACGAAAAAAAAAAACTTTAAAATAGGAAAACCTGTTCAGACATCGGACGTTCCGAAGGCCTGCATAAACGAATCCAGTGTTTTACTTTTTTTGGCTATGTAAATTTTTATTTAAGACAAAACTTTGCATGTATTCCTAATCTGAGTAATGTTGATCATATTGATTTATTTGTCGAAATTAAAACAAAGAAGAAATGCAGGAATAGGATGGTGGATATCAAAGCAGGAAAGAAACGATTGTGGCCACAGTAACTCCTATTACCGCGGCTACCTACGGCCAGAGATATTATCTTTTCAGTTCCTTCATGTCCCAGAGAAGAGTAGAGTCTGGTAAATCCCTTTATGCTACCGAGAACTGTAGTAGAGTCTTCTGAGTTCCTTTATGCCCCCCAATAGTGTAGGAGCTTCTAAGTTCTTTTATGCCTTCGAAAATCGTAGACTATTCTGAGTTCCTCTATTCCTCTTAAAAGGATAGAATCTTCTGGATTACTTTATACCCCAAGGAATTGTAGTCTCTTCTGAGTTTCTTTATTCCTGCTAGAAGGGTGGAATCTTCTGAGTTTCTTTATGTCATCTAGAATTGTAGGATCCTTTGAGTTCCTTTATTCCCCTTTAGAATGGTAGAATCTTCTGAGTTTCTTTGAGCCCCTTAGCAGGGGAAAATCTTCTTAGATCTTTTATGCCCCCTAAAAGGGTACAGCCTTCTGAGTTCTTTCATGCCTCAGAGAAGGGGAGAATCTTCTGAGTTCCTTTCTGCCGTCTAGAACTGAAAAATTCTCTGAGCTCCTTTATGCCCCTAGAATCGCAGAATCTTCTAAGTTCTTTTCATGCCCCTGATAAGGGTAGTATCTTCTGAGTTCCTTTATACCACGAGAATTACAGAATCTTTTAAGTTCCTTTAAGGATAGAATCTTCCGAGTTCCTTTCTGTCCTTCGAATGGTAGAATCTATTGAGTTTCTTTATGTCGAAGGGTAGAATCTTCCGAGTTCCTTTCTGTCCTTCGAATGGTAGAATCTATTGAGTTTCTTTATGTCGAAGGGTAGAATCTTCTGAGTTTCTTTATGTCGAAGGGTAGAATCTTCTGAGTTTCTTTGAGCCCCTTAGCAGGGGGAAATCTTCTTAGATCTTTAATGCCCCCTAAAAGGGTACAACCTTCTGAGTTCTTTCATGCATCAGAGAAGGGGATAATCGTCTGAATTCCTTTCGGCAGTCTAGAACTGAAGAATTCTCTGAGCTCCTTTATGCCCCTAGCAGCGTAGAATCTTCTAAGTTCTTTTCATGCCTCTGATTAGGGTAGAATCTTCTGAGTTCCTTTATACCACGAGAATTACATAATCTTTTAAGTTCCTTTATGTTCCTTTAAGGGTAGAATCTTCGGAGTTCCTTTATGTCCCTGGAATGGTAGAATCTATTGAGTTTCTTTATGTCGAAGGGTAGAATCTTCTGAGTTCTTTTGTGCCTCCGAGAAATGAATTTATTGAGTTTCTTTATGTCGAAGGGTAGAATCTTCTGATTTCTTTTGTGCCTCCGAGAAATGAATCTTCTGGATTCCTTTATGCCTCCGAGAAGTGAAGAATCTTTTGCGTTCATTTATGCCCAGGAGAATGATGACTAGTTGCCGAAAGAGGCAGTCAGTTACTGACTTCTTGTACCCTTGCTTCTGGATTCCAATCTCAGAATAAGCCATTGATAGTGCATTTGTTCTTCCGGCGCTATTTTCCTCCATTTCCTGGAACCAAAGAATCTGGGGTGATCGACTCCCTATAAAATGAGATGGCCATGGTGGCCATTAAACTCCCTGTTTAACAAAATTGATCGGTGAAAGATGATTTAGATTTGATTTCTCACAGCTGATCCTGTAGCTTCAGCTGATCTTTTGGAAATTCTTAGATTTCTTTTATTTATCAATAAACAGTTTCTTGTCTTTCACACTTCATTAGCTTGTAAATGCTGCATCATTTCCTAAAAGCTTATTCATTAACATCCGGCAAATGAAGACATCGACTTTTTTTCTTTTGTAAGTGTTACCACCCAGTACATTCTCACAATTCAAAAGAGTAAAACAAATGCCTGAAACAAAAGCCTTGCACTAAAAAGAGAGTTGATTTCGGCAGCTACCATGCATATATACACTCAAAAGCACGCTTTATTGTACACACCACACTCATCAATGAACCCACTGTAGTCCGCCACAACAATGCGGCCGTCCGAAAATTCTTGCGGGAAGTAAGAATTATAGATAGATACCTATCTGCTGTATAGCATACTTACAACTGTGATGGTGGGTAAATCCGGCGACATGAGCGATTTCGCTCGTGGGCAGATAACCGGTACGAGGAAGATGTGGGGTACTCTATCTCTGTGACCGCTGAAATGGAGCACCTCCCCTTCCTCGAACATTAAAATACATCAAAATCAGCAGGCCGCTTGAAAAATGTGGCCGTCTGAACAATAATTCTCACGTATCGTAACGTTGGAACGAAGAGCCACCGTAGGAAAAATTGTCACAATGCTGTTTTAACTCTTTCTTTAATTACCGAAGCATGTTATAGTCAGAAGATTGCAAGGTTCCTTGAGCACTGAAAACACCAGCAGGGAAGTACTAGGTCATTCAACAGAAGCTATTTGGTGTCTGATGAAATCCTTTATTATCGAGTAATTGCTTAATTAATGATTACTCCGGGTCACCGTACGATTAGACTTCAAAGCCCATGTCCTAACTCCTCGCTAAATTCATTCTTACCGCTCGTACGTGGACACAACGCTCCCCTTCTAAAAAAAATCCTCCTTCCTCCAATCTCTCAACCTCTCTGTCACATAGTGTCCAGAAACACGTCATCATTCTTTCTTCAGAAGACCCGTTCTCCTATTGTTTTCCGCAACTACTTCTCAAACACGTGCCTTCAGCACCCTGTCCGAAAACTCTCTTTCTATGCGTCTAAAATATGTCCACTCCAATGCCATCACCCCGAATGAAAAAACCTTACTCGAGGACGTAAATACATCCTACTGGATGGCTCTAAAAAACATCTTCTATTATACCATAGATACACCAATGTTCTGCGCGTTGTTCTTCTCCAAGAAGTTAGCCGATAATCTAATCATTTCCGGAGACTTACTTACTCTGCGAAATGGACTCAAAAATATACCCACTATTACTTTCCAAACATTCTAAAACTGCAAGGGTCCTTAATTAATTACATACCATTAAAATTCAACAATTAAAAGATTCTAAGTACTTACATGGCCTTACATTTCAAAAAGTAGACATTTCCATTCCATTACGATATTATTAAAAGCTTATTTACAATTACCCCTATTACAAAATAACGTCGTTGTAACTGCAGTTTTGATTTATGTTTAATAATCTTTTAATAAATATGCTAGTGGATAGTAATGCTAATTTCATAAAATTTTAATGCCTTGTAAATACTTAGAAATTTTCAGTAAATAATGCTTAATTTCAATGTATAAACAATTAAGAATTTTCATTTTAAGGTTGTCTTTGACGAGTGTTAGTATTCCTCTTCTGTGATAGATGGCGCAAAAAATCACCCCTTGGGCAAGGCTTTTACGTCTTGAGGGACTGTCCCAGAAATTTGCGTCACCGAATCACTCCAGACCTCGCTATATTCAGAATGGAAGCGGTCTCTCGTTGACTCCCCATTGAAGAGACAAAATACGCCCTGTTACGTTTTAACCAATAACGTTGTTTCGGGTGGAGCTTAGTAGGTAGGCAGAGTTTCTATAGCTCAAATTCAGGGGTTCTCTGCTAATGTTCCATTTTCTCTTCAAAAAATAAACGTACAGTAGGATTTAAGATGATTTTTGGCAGACAGGATTCCGGTCTCACTTTTGACAACATTCAATTATTTCTATTTGGCCTAGATAATTAAAAAAAATCAGACAGAAATGAGAGATTTCGTTTCTTTCAGACAGAAACACTGTTAAGCTAACTAATCGCGCCATCTAGCGCTCAAATTGGAATACTTTCGAGTAAGATAAATTGAATTTAAAAAAAATTATAATAACTTTTTCGGAATGATAACTGTGGCACATATTAGCAATAGGTCGTTTTTATTTGTGCTAAAAATTTCAAACACTACAAAGTCTTCGAGAAAATGTGTACAAAAGAATTTACATTGCAGATATAGGATAGAATTTCTCTTACACTTATTCAAAGACAGCCTTAATATTTTGAATGCAGAAGCAGACATTTCTTCATTTCTTGGGATGCCTGTAGTCTTCCCAATTAGTCCGGGTGTTAGCTGACATCCTTTGATTGCTAGACTTCAGCGTACTCCAGAGTTTACGACATAAAATTATTTCTTTATGGCCGGTGTCACGGCTCGAAAGAGGAAGTAGTTCCAACAAAAAAAAAAAAAAAAGGCTTATTGAGAGGAAGGGAATTATGCTTGCTGAGGAGCAAAAACTTTGACTTTCAGTCGGACGGAGGTCAACGCCCCCTGCTAGGATAAAAAGTTTTGAGGATTTTAGGAGAGAGACAAGGAGGTCTCTGACCACGCACTCGGAAAATTACGGAACCCGACTTTTAAAGGAGAATTCAGTCACATCGCCCGAAAATGGAGCTCGAAGTCTGTGAACCATAGTAATGGGCGAAGATTAAAGAAAAGGTATTTCATTTCAAGATTCAGCATTATTTAATACAATTGCTCATACTTAATTGTAACTTTTCTGCACGAAACTGCAATCTTTTGATTGAGATAGCTGAAGAAATGAGTTAAGTAAATAAGGAGGGCAAACAGCAGTGTTCCATCATCATTCAACGACGGGACGCCCACGAAATTTTGTGCAAAGATCATTCAACGTGCAGTGGCATGTGTAGGCTAAGGCAGGCGACGTTCACATTGAGTACTCTTATTAACAGCACGGCCCCAGAGAAAAGCTCCACTGGTCAGTGAAAACTTGGTCCGACGAATCGAAGTTCCAAGTAAAACAAGTAGTACATCACAAGACCCCAACTGTCAAGTCGGGGTGTCGCCGGCGGATAGGGTAAAAGGTTGTGAGACACGATCACGTGGGCCGCCTGTGGGCCCTTTGTACCGATTAGGACCACTATTAACGCTCAACGCTATGTTCAGAAGCACCTTTTCCATAGGGGGAAATATCAGCAATTCAGAATTTAGAGTCCAAGTCACAACACAAGATTTTAAATAGATTCCAAAGTTATAGACACATTTTTTTATACATTTCTGAATTTACATTCATATGAACTTCAATTCCGAAGAAAAAAGTGTACACTGTAATATTGAACAAAATGTCTTTCACATCTATGGTTTTGTTTTACGACAATGCATAGTCTACAAATTATATAAAATAGAGAGTTATCCAAGTCACGATGATATTTTCTCCAATCTGTAAACTCTATAGATCATATTAACATTTCTATACTTTTAATGGGACCAATTAGCAAAACGTGACAATATAATCAATAGTAAAATTACTTTTCCTAAATATGTAAAATTAAAACAACGATACACAGATATAAAAAGGTGTTCTTCGTGGGAGGGAAAAATTAGAGACCTGCGTAATTTTTTTTTATAACAGAGCCAAAAGATTTTTTTGTACTATGTGCAAAACATAGTGGCATGATATTAAGTGTGTTTTTTATATTCCAGAGTAACTAATTTAAGTAGTTTTTTTACGTTTTTTGTGCTACAGTTCTTAATCGTTACTTACTTATTTGCTTACTTACGTTGTGACATTTCGTATAAATCGGAAAAGTCATTAGACACTGACACACAGCAATTGCATGTATTGTGTGTGCAATCGTGTGGCATTTCAAAAAGCAGGCTTTAGCTCTTTAAAATCATAAATTTTGCGGGATACGATTTACTTTGACGTACTGCAAGTATTTTGTAGTAATTTGTATCAGTAGCCAGGACAATCAGCCGCCCCGGGGGCGCAGTGGTATAACGATGGCCTCTGATCATTCGTCCGAAAGGGGTCCGGGTTCGAATCCCGGTGAGGCATGGATGTTGTGTTTGTCTTACGGCACTGGCTTTCTCCTTTCCTTGGGACCAGTGACCCTAAATTAGGGACGGGCGACTGCTTATAGCTCATTGAGTTACTCACGGTGGTCGTTAAACCTCCAATCAAAAAAAAAAAAATCATTCATCCGAAACGGGTCTGGGTTCGAATCCTGGTGAGGCATGGATGTTGTGTTTGACTTACAGCACTGGCTCTCTCCCTTCCCTGGAACCAGTGACCCTAAATTAGAGACGGGCGACAGTTTATATCCCATTTGAGATGCTCACGGGGGTCGTTAAACCCCCAAGCAATAAAAAACAACAACAGGACAATAATTTTAATTACACTGGCGGAAAGTGAAAAAAGAACACCAAAACGGAATTGGCGGACAATCATGAAATTTACATATGTTAATGGGGTCGAATTTACGTAGGTGTGATGTTAATTTCGGGACCAACCGCTGAGCGTTTACGCCACAACACGGCATAATATGCAAATTATCGTCGGTGGTATTTAAGGAGTACGGCGAAGTGAATGCAATCAATCGTCGGCGTACAACTACGTGCGAAGACCCTGAAGAAGCTGCAATGTCTGGACATGGAAGACGTGTACGATTTCAGCAGTTATCGGACTTTGAGCGAGGTCGTCTAGTCGGACTCCGCGAGGCCGGGTGGTCGTATCGTCGTATTGCGGAGCGATTTGGACGGGAAGTATCGGTGGTGGTACGATGGTGGCGTAGATGGTCCGAGGAACATTCCCACACGAGAAGACGTGGATCCGGGAGTCACAGACGGACTGATGAGCGGACCGATCGACGCATAAGAAGAGCGGCGTTGTCAAGCAGAACATCCACTGCGACGCAAATCCGAGCTGCCGTTGCACCTGAGGTGACTGTGTGAACAATCCGCAACCGTCTACTGGATGCAGGACTACGTGCATGTGTGCCTCTGGCATGTGTACCTCTGACTCCAGCCCACCGTCAGGAACGGCTGCAGTGGTGTCGCCAACGTCTGCACTGGAGAACGCAATGGCGATCTGTCGTGTTCAGCGATGAAAGCAGATTCTGCTTGGGAGCCTCCGATGGCCGTATGCGTGTTCGCAGATGCACCGGGGAGCGTCTCCACCCTTCTTGCATCCGCCAGCGACACACAGGGCCTACACCTGGTCTCCTGGTGTGGGGAGCGATCAGCTATCACTCCCGTACACAACTAGTGTTTGTACCGGGTACGTTAAACAGCACCTCCTACATCAACAACATCATTCAGCCCGTTGTTGTGCCATTTGTAAGGTCGGTCCATCGCGGTGTTTTCGAGCAAGATAACGCACGCCCACACACGGCACGTGCAACGCAACATGCACTTCAGGGTGTGAGACAACTTCCATGGCCTGCACGTTCACCGGATTTGTCCCCCATGGAGCACGTGTGGGATTTTATGGGACAACGACTTATCCGGTCTCCACGGCCAGCCACGACCATCCCCGATTTACGCGTCCAGGTTGAGGACGCTTGGAATTCAATACCCCAAACTTACATCCAACATCTGTACGACAGACTCCATGCCAGAATTGCACAGTGTGACGCAGTTCATGGCGGTTCAACCTCGTACTAACCATGTTACATGGAAATGTTGTTTTTCAGTTTACCAGCAAATACAGCTGTATTTTGCCATAATGTTTTGATCACGTTATCGTCTGTATTCCGTTATTATGCTGTATAAATTTCGCTGTTGTCGGACGTCTCCTTCTTGGTGTTCTTTTTTCACTTTCCGCCAGTGTATAACGTACACATTTGTGTTTCCCGTAATAAAATGAAATAATTTTGGTTTTACGAAAAATACTCGTAGGTTCCAAAGAATTTTATTTAATGAAATACTCATAAAGCCTAGGTAATAATATGGAAGTTAAAATTTCGAGTAATTGAAACTTAATGGATTTTCGCAAAAGAGCACCGAAAACATTTTTTGCGGGGTGAGGGGGTGGGGGGTGGGGGTGAGCTCGAGTTTTTCCGGCACGCCGCTGCACCGATGGAATGTCCCGCTGCAGATTTGTCTTCTTTACACGTGATTCACTTCTGTAATACGTCACATCAACTTCCTCTCATGTTTTTTTTTTTTTTTTAAGCGAAAAAGGAATTTTTATTTTCCCGACGATATGTGGAGCAAACATCACACATTTTTCAAAGAAGCCGAAGGCCAGTTTCTCCATTTTCCACAATCGGGCGCCAATGTGGAAACCAAAATTTGTTGGTGACAAAGATGATCGAAAGCGCACCTCCTTGCTCCGAGGCCAGTTGTTCTAACCGACTAAACTACATCGACGGAATGTATCGCTGAAGATTTGCCGTCTTGACACGTGGTTCACCTCTGTAATACGTCACAAACTACGTAATAAATTATTATTTTCTCTGCGAGCACTTATGCAGAGTTGGAAACGGGTCAAAAATTTTGGACCCGGACCCGAACTGAACCTGACTCGAATCTGTAACTGACCTGACCCGAATATTTAACTGACTTAAACCCGACCCGAATTTGTAAATGACCTGGACCTGACCCGACCCGGACAAATCTGCTTTGAACTATAATTTATGTACAGGGCGTTCAAAAAGTCTCTCTGTAATTAGTATCTTAGCTTATATGGAAATCAAACAAATGTATTATAGGAAAGTATAATTTACTCACTTACTTAGAGGAAGCATCGAAGCTGTCGTCCTGCATTTGCAAAACATAACCTAACTGTTTTACACATGTTTTCAAACACATCTGCGAGTGTGAAAAAGTTCCTGCTCAGTAATGTTAAAGCTGTTCCACCTAATTTAGATGGCGATACAGTCAAATTTTTTGAATTAAGAAACTTGTTGTATGTTTAAGTTCAGTTTTTGCTGTTTTCTTGATAACATATCAAGCTTCAGAAAATGATTTACAGCAACACCAATTCTCATAAATCTATGAAAAGTTAAAAGGTTCCAAAATGTGGATGTTTTTGTCATCATTATCCCTCAGAACGAAGGAACACTTTTCCTTCGGAAGACACCCTTTCTTTATATTGCATGCCAAATCATTTTTCAGTTCGCGGGCACCAGTATCGAGCATAAAATTCCACAGTGTGCGAATTTTTCTTAGAAATTTTTTTTAGAAATAAAACTGGGTCGAAATCGGGTCAGGGACACCTAGACCCGACCCGTTTGACCCCCTGGAAATTGTCTTCCCGTTGACCCGTGACCCGTTTCCATCTCTGCACTCAAGCATTTGCGTTGCAGAATGCTAGGTTAGTTACTACTACTCGGTAATGATCTGCAACTCAAGCGATAAAAGCGGCCGATCGCAAAAACACCAAAAGTTGTGAAAAATCTCAAATATTTACGCCGATTCCTTTTCATTAAGTGCGATGTTTTCGTGCAGGACTATTGACGCTTAAAAGCGCCGCACTTAATTAGCAAAAATCGTAAGCTTTATTTATATTTTTAAGAAAGGTTTGGTGGTTAATTTTAAGATATATATTCTGAAACGAGCGAACGATAAATGCACTGGATTTTTGTTCGATGAAGTTCAAAAGACTACGATGACTGATAATCACTTGTTTGGTCACTTCTGGAGTTCCAATCAACCGACGTATGATTTGGAGCGAACAGACTTTCGGAGAAGCAATGGATCACCTACCCGTCACATGAAGGATCGATTTTGAAACACGGTCAAGTGACTCCTGACCATTCTGAATTACTACAGACAGGTTTTTGGTGCGTAACACCGGATGAAAAGAACTGAAGTTTTGTACGATTCTACCTTAGTTCAGAATGAATATGACTTGAAAATGAATGCCCTTATCAGAATCTAGGTCAGCCCCCAACAAATACTACCCCCCTGTTGCTTTCCGTAGTTACGGGCATGGCTTGTAAAGAAATTAAGCAGTTCCTGGATATTATCTACATTTTTTCCGAGTGAAAGAATTACTCGTTAAATGAGAACTCGCTCTTTTATTTTGATTGAAGGTTTAACGACCACCGTGAGCAACTCAATGGGCTATAAGCAGTCGCTCGTCCTCAATTTAGGGCCACTGGTTCCAGGGAAGGGGAAATCGTTCTTCAGATCAGATCAGATCATATGGAGAGAATTTTAGGAAGGGAGTGTCTGACCCCAGGTTAGCAGTATTTGCCATTTTCTTGTAGGACTTCCGTCCACAGTGAGTAGAGTTCAGGTCCCAGCCACCTACAGCGAGATCGCCTTTTCGGCAGGACACAGAAACGGAAGGAATGAGAGAGCAAGTCTAGCGACTTTGACAGAACAGTTTGTAGTGAGATTAGAGTACAGTAGATGGCGTCACCGTACAAGTACGATATTGCACATAGAGGGGTGAGAGAATTTCAGGGAGGGGGCCATAGGAAAGGGTACCCATTTAACCAGTGGGTCCAGCCTGGGGGCCGTCACTTAACATGCTCGTCCGATGCACGGCGGATATTAAGCGATTGTTAGCAAATCACACCATCTCTGAAAGATCAGCCCAGGTTCGAACTTGAGGACCTTGCATCGATAGTCTGAACTGCTTAAACAACCCTTAGAAATAGGAAGCTAGGAGATTTTGGCTAGAGTGCCCGATAGGAAAGTGACACGGAAGCGAGGTAGAAAGGGGGAGGAAGACGCCCTTGTTTATTGCCGGGGGGGGGGGAAGAGTCCCCGGGATCCGACGGCTTAACGTGCCCATCTGACGCACGGCTGGTATTTAGTGGTTCGAACGTTCGTACCTGCCCAGCATCGAACCTGAAGTTACCTCCATGGCAGCCACGAACGCTGACCACTAGGCCACCCGCGGCCCCCAAATCGTTCTTCAACAGTTGATGCTCTTTATTTAATGCAGTAAATGAGTGAGTATACGGACTTGCTTTCCCGACTTCTATGTTTTATCTATGTTATTATATTTCTACTAGCGTATATCCCGTCCTAGGACGGTTGTCTTTAAATTTTAAATAAATATTAATATATAGGGGATTTTGCCCGTCCTAAGACGGAGTGAAATTTTTAATTGAAGCAGATTAAAAGCAAATGAAATAGACGTCGGATTCCTATAAGGAAACATAGTAAAAACTTATAGTAACAACTCATTCATGTTAGAACTAAACATTATATGTTGTTTATTTCCGTTTTTAAAAAGACCTTGCGGTAAATAACATTTTGTGTAAAATATTTGTTGTTTAACAACTACAGATTAAAGCGTTTAGATAGATCGATATTTTGCAAAATGTGTAATATAATCAGCACTGAACTCGGAGAGTTGTTTTCGTGTAAACTCACCTTAATAACTTTTACTTTGATTTTTCGCGTTAAATTACTTTTTCTCCGACACACTTTTTATTCCCCTCACGGCTTGTTTTAGACTGTCCTATTCGACGGTTAGTTTGAAACTTCATACCGAAGCTTTTTCTACAAAATAATGCGACATCTGGTGCTACAAATCGGAACTATCTAAATTCTCGACAATGTGCTATTGGGGCTACATCTGCTTTTTGATGCAATCTTGCTCACTTTGGCATCTCGAGATTTCAGTTTTTATTGCAGATTAGAGCGTTTAGATAGATCGATATTTTGCAAAATGTATAATATAATCAGCACTAAACTCGGAAAGTTAGGTAAATAAAAAAGTAAAAGATAATTAAAGCGTTCAAATTAATATTCGAATTGTGCTAAATTAAATTAATATACAAACGCAACTTGCCGTGATATTAAGATTTTAATTCGAATTTTGTAAATTGGATAAATAGAACTCGAGTCATCTCAATGGGATCTAGTGCAAACTGAACTTGCTGTGATATTAAGAATTTAATTCGAATTTTGTAGATCGGAAAAACAGAACTCGAGTAATTAATAATCCAATGTTTTTAAATTAGCACGCGATCATCTTGACATCTAAAAGTGACCGCGTGCTATTATATAGCAGTCAATCATTTTGACACGCGAGAGCACACACGAATTGTTCGATAAGTGATGGTGCACAAATGCAGACGTTTCTGTGATGCCAAGCGTTCCAGAGAGACTGACAGATCTGGGTGTTTATACTGTATATATTACTAGCCTGTAACCTGACCTAAGACGGTTGTTTTTACGCTTTAACCCTTTAAGCGGCTGATGTACTGTGCTTGAACTAAACGGTGACCAGAATTTTTGCTCCCTCCAAACAGAAATGTTCACATAGCAACGGTGTTTTACGAAAGCTACTGTAAAATCTTTCATCTTTACCCCCTCTCATCTCATCCTCAGCGAAAATAAATATGCCATAGGTAATGAGCTCCCTCTTCTAGTCTGTTCCATGTCCTCAAACACGATAGGGAAGGGTTGTCTCCCTGAAACGAACATCATGCAACTGGATAAAAAAAGTTACTCAAATGTCTTCATTCTTCTTCCTTAAATTCGTCTCCACTGCCATAGTCCTTTATCAGTTAATTTGTCAGAAGGGATTGGTGTCAATCATATGACTTAATGACCAGACTGAGTAACAAGCCTAAGGGCGAAAGCAACTGGTTTCGATGTTCTAGTCTTGAAGGTAACTCGTGCGGGCAGCTTTGGGACCACTAAACATACCCTGAATGAATGCGCTCCAGTAGCATTCGGCCCACTTCTTAGACAGTGAATATACTCCTTGGAGTTGAATTCAGCCCATTTTGTTAATCCCGAGTTAACTGGTTCCAGCCGGTAAAAGAGTTAAATAAATATTGATATATAGGGGATGTTTCCCCGTCCTAAGACGATGAAATTTTTAATTGAAGCAGATTGAAAACAAATCAAATAGACGCTGGCTTTCTTGTAAGGAAATATAGTAAAAACTTTTATAGTAAGAACTCATTCATGTTAGGACTGAAAATTATATGCTATTTATTTCCGTTTTTCAAAAGACCTCGCAATAAATATTCTGCGCGAAATGTTTGTTGTTCTTCAACAATTTTCCTTGTAGTCCAGTTGTTTTCGTGTAAACTTAACTTGATGACTTTTGCTTTGTTTTTTCGCGTTAAATTACTTTTTCTCCGGCACACATGTTATTTCGCTCACGGCTTGCTTTAGACTGTCCTATCCGAAGTATAGTTTGAAGCTTGTGATGTTCCTGCCCCGCAGGACACACATAAGATGAAGGCAGAGAGCAGTGAGAGCATATGACAGTGTAGTATAGCGGATAGCACTCGGAAATCCGGAACCGAGAGTTGTGAGTTCGAATCCCGTCCCCTGGCATAAAACCGATGTAGAAATTTACTTCGTCATAAGCTTCATACCGAAGCCTTTTCTATCTTATACCGAAACTGATCTTTATTAACAGCCGGTTCTCATAGAAAGCACGTTCGCCTTCTTCCTACCAGAGATGGAAACGGGTCACGGGTCGGCAATTTCTTGTGGGTCCAACGGGTCGGGTCAAGGTGTTCCTGACCCGATTTTGACCCGGTTTTATTCCCCGTCTTATTTTTGAAAACAGAAAAACATATTCCAAAGAAAAATGCGCGTTGTGGAATTCTGTAGTCGATACTGGTGCCCACGGAGTGAATAATGATTTGCCATGCAAAAATATTGTCTCTTTCTTAAAGCAACGAAGATTTCCACCGAATGACACCAGACAACACACCGACTCCATATCGTAAAAAGATCATTCCTTTGCGCTCTTTTACAGTGAGATTGTCCAGGGCAAGGTACAGGCAAACGCCATTCGCCTGCTTCTCAGCTAATTCACTGCGAAGTTCACTGTATGACTAAGAATTACTTTTCACATCGCATCTTTCACTTTGAGCATTCAGAGGTTTTCGATTGATGTGCTAACATCCCGTTCCCATGATATGTCATGTCGAAATTAACTCCTTATTTGTTAATATGGATGGATTTAATATTAAGGATTTTGAGAAAGACGTCGAGGCTAAC
Source organism: Macrothele yani (assembly GCA_039090855.1). NCBI lineage: Eukaryota > Metazoa > Arthropoda > Arachnida > Araneae > Macrothelidae > Macrothele > Macrothele yani. The sequence goes on from CM077003.1 coordinate 121,436,699, forward strand.
AAATGCGTGCTTGTTCAAAACCACAAGGGGAAGAGTGAATGCCGGAAATTGTTTCGTCTCATTAAGGAACCGGTGAATAATTCTGTGTTGTTTGGTCTTGCTTGTTGTTCAAAATGTGGAAAGTGTATAATTACAAAGAAAGATGTCGACGGTGTAGTAAGAGATTATGGAACCCAAAATCTAACGGACCATATGAAAGAATTTGCACCTCCATCAAAGCGTGGAAAGAGTGAACAATCTAAATGCATTAAAAAATACATTTGTGTAATCGTAAATAATTATTCCGATTTGTAATATACTCACGGTCATAGTCCGCCATTACTTCTGGATTACGCAAAATAGTGGCACTAAAAATGGAACTAAAATTTAGCAAGTAACCAAATTTTATTATTAAAAAAAAGATTTCAGTTATTAAATATCAAGCAGTTATGGGGATGAATATATATATTACGTTTATACATGTATATATGTATATATACACGTATATTTAGATTGGATTACAAGGGACAGGAAAAGACCCAGAAGAATCCCACGTGGGAGATGGGTGGATGAAATTCGAAAGTATGCGGGAGTGACATGGAGGAGACTGGCACAAGACAGACCGTTGTGGAGGAAACTTGGGGAGACCTTCGTCCAGCAGTGGATTAATAATGGTTGACAATGATGATGATGATGATGATGATACGTATATATATAAATTAAGTTTCGAATCTATAGTTCGAAGCAGATTTGTCCGGGTCGGGTCCAGTTATGGGACTTCCGGGTCCGAAATTTTTGACACGTTTCCAACTCTGCTCCCCATCTCATTAACGGCTGGCTGAAAACTAGTAGAGGAACTACCTTCGTTTTCCCGGAAACTGACAAAAAAAGGGATGATTTTTAATTAACATGATGACACATGAAAGCACAAATTTGTCCGCTATGGGGATCGAACCTGCCTTCCTCTTTCCGGAGCCAGTTGTTCTAACCGACTAAACTACACCGACGGAAGGCATCGCTGCACATTTCTCGTCTTGACACGTGTTTCACCTCAGCGGTTCGTCACATATATTAAAGGAAGGTTGTTAGCGTAACCGTGCGCTGAAATTAATAGGCCGAAGGTAACACAACCGAGCTAAATGCAGAAATAGTTATGTCTGTCTACGGCATGGCTAAGCTACGCCGGTAGACAAAGGCATGACGGTTGACCGCAACCGAAAGCTCATAGGCGTTAGAATTAAAAATACACACACCGGTGAATAATGGAAGCTTGGAAAACACGTCAAAAATGATGGCCCATAAATTCTCAGACTCATGGTTCATAAACTCTGAGACGGACAAAGAAAAGGCATGGTTGCGATGTTTATCCACAAATTTATCAAGAAACAACTGGGTGAAAATTGCATTTATCTTCATCTTAAGACCTGTAATTCTCTTCTCAGCGGAAACTTCCCTTCCATAATTTGCTGCGTTCCCGTTACACATAAACAAAACATAAATTATTTCCAGAATTTAAATGAATAGAAAACATAGGATTTGACATCGCTGCCATTTCTTAAATAATGTCAGAATATTTCGGCTAAAACATTTCTCGGTTCCAATAAATTTTCCAACTTCAAAACAAACGCCCTGTTGATTGTTTGCGATAAACTTCCGAAAATATGAAATTTATTTTGTCCTCGCCGTGAATGGGAGAGCATAAAGGATAAGGGCGAACGGGCGGGGTTTTTTGGGGAGGAGGGAGAGGAAAGGATGGATTCCGCGGGTTACAAAGAGAAGAGAGAAAAAGACGAAGCGAGCGAGATAATACTTGGGTAACATGAAAGGACGAAATGAAATCTATCTTCATATGAGGCAGAGCTTTGAGCATCAGTTAAGTGAAGAAGGCAAGCTAGGAAAGAGGGTTAGCGGAGACAGACTGGCTGCCTGACTCAAGTCAACATCAAATGCATGGAGGGTTTCATGCTTTGGGAAGCAGAAACGCTTTTATTCAAACTAAGTTCTTGGGTCCCCTTGCCCGATGATGAAGTCGAGTCAACCGGTTGCAACAGCAGCTAGCCTACCGCGTGAGCAACAGAGCCTGTCGTCGTCGCCAACAGACGTTGGATGCAAGCGGTGTTAAAGTGGGAGAAGAAGGATTGCTCTGAGTCGATCTCCACTTCATCGCCGTGAAGCTTCGGTGGTTTGAGTGACATCACTGATTTATTCCTCGAGCCCAGTTGACTGATAGCAACAGGGACGCTGAGTGGCGTGTGCGTTTGTTCTTCCTTGCCTCTCCCTCTTCTGTCTTGTAAACCCACTCACTCCTCAGCCGCCTTTTCAAGAAACTTATCAGCCGACGTTCCTTCCGGTGTAACTAACAATGCATGCGCCAAAAGCAGGAAAACAACTATGGCGGCTCATTTGTATACCCAGTTGTTGTTTGTTATTGTTCTCTCTCTCTCTCTTTCGTGTCTTTGATATATTTGCGTTTTGGATGAAGACGATGCTGGTTCTGAAGAGCTGGCTGGTATACAACAGTATGCTCCGCTTCCTTCTAATAAATAGCACGCTCAATGCATAACGATGAACTCGCATAAATCTGTGCTGTAAATTCTCGGAGTAAACTTTTCTGGTTATTTAATGATTCAAATAAGATCGTCGTAGCTTACTACTAAATTTGAATGACGTCTTTTATTTGTTTCTGGGTTAAACGGTGACCAGGGCCGGATTAAGGGGGGGGGGGGCTATAGGGGCTACAGCCTTGGGGCCCACCATGACCAAGGGCCCAGGAGGCATGCCTGTGCAAATTACAGATAGATAGAGAGGTTTATAAAACGGTTTACTTTTGTTTCGTATGATTTCCACTTTTTCAGAAACAGAGGCTGGAAGACGAACAGATCTCAAGCTAGTGGCTCACCAAGGTAAGATTTCATGTGGCTGTGTGCAACGGCGTCGGCGAGACAGTTTCAGCTTTTTCACTACCATCCATCCATCCACACCTATCAATTTGCACTTGGATCCGTTAATGATCGAAGTGCCCTATGATTTCACATTGTATAGCAAAAAAGATGCACTAAGATAGGTACACAGTGCTAATTCATTAGAAAAAATCCAAGACAAAATCTAGGATTCTTAAGGTTTTAACTCGTGTTCTTTTGAGAGCCAATGAAAAACACAGTGACTCATTCTGAAAAATCAGCAGATAATTTAATAGTTAGAGTTTCGTGTTTTAATGGATTTCAGTAATGATTCTTAGTCTTAAGTTCTTTGGGGGCCCACTAGATGCCTTAGCCCTCGGGCCCACTCAAATGTCTTAGTCTAGGGGCCCACTAAGTTCTTAATCCGGCCCTGACGATGACCACACAACTTTTGGGTTATAAGCAATTTCCTGTCCCTAAATCAGGGCCACTGGCTCTAAGAAAGGAAGAGATCCAACGCCATCAGACAAGTACACTGGTATGCAAAAATTAAGGACGAAGAGGAGAAATTAACATAACAGGGGAACAAGTAGGCAGAACGGACCGAAAGGCCACTCAGGAGATAGACTAGGGTCCGGTACGGTAGGGCATGCGCATATATGCAGCATGACGTGGGGGGGGGGGAGGGGAGTGTCGGAAGGGTATAAAGCACACGGGCGGTGTACGCTCAGCAATTCGGTGAAAGCTATTGCACGGTGTACATCGGCTTTAACGACGTCCAGTTGCTGCCACCATGTGATATGGCCAACAGGTAATCCAGCAAACGACATCTGGATGACTTTACCAGAGGTCGCATCATTGGGAACTTGGAATAAGGTCGAAGTGTGACTAGTGTGGCCGAGGAGTTCGGGATCGCTCACAGCATCGTTTCACGAGCTTGGAGAGCATTTCAAACGAAAGGAACAGCAATCCGAGAGTTTAGCAGTGGTCGTCCACGAGCAACCACGGCGGCGGACGACCGGTATATTGTCCTACAGGCGCGAAGAGACAGACGACAGACAGCGAGGGAAATCGCAAGGCACATGCAACAGTCAACTGGACGTCCGTTATCGCGTTTTACCGTGGCCAGGAGGCTGCACAAAGGTGGTCTATTTGCACGACGACCAGTACGGTGTGTGCCAATAACGCCTGCTCATCGGAGACTGCAGTTTCTGCGGTGCCAGGAACACAAAAACTGGACACTTCAGCAATGGGGTCGAGTTCTCTTTACGGATGAGAGCCGATTTAGTCTGGCGAGCGATTCTGGACGTATTCACATCTGGAGAGAGCAGGGAACACCCAATCATACCTCCAACATCATCGAAAGGGACCGGTTTGGAGGTAGCGGAGTTTTCGTTTGGGGCGGTATCATGCTTGGTAGCCGTACGGACCTCCACATCTTCCAAGGAGGTTCAGTCACTGATATCCGCATATTGTACTGAGGTTCTCCTGCCTCACGTGCGTCTGTTTAGAGGTGCTGTGGGTCCTGAGTTCCTCTTCATAGACGACAACGCTACACCTCATCGTACAGTGGCTGTCGCAGAGCTGTTGGAGAGTGAAGATATTCAATGCATGGATTGGCCCGCAAGGTCCCCGGGCCTAAATCCAATCGAACACGTGTGGGACCTTCTCGGGAGACGCTTGGCAGCTCGTCACCAGCCGCCAGCAACGATTCCACAGCTGCGATTGGCGCTACAAGAGGAATTGGCCGCGATGCCACAACAGCTCCTTGACAACCTCGTCCTCAGCATGGACAGACGTTGTAAATCCAGCAACGCAGTCAGGGGTAATCATATCCCCTACTAAAGACTGGATTTAACTTGGCAGCCGCCTGTCACATGGAAATTTCTGACTTCTGTCCAGTTGTGCTCGAAGCTACCTTTTCAATAAAGTGCCTTTGTATCCTTTGGATTCCTTGTTTGGACGGTTTTGCTCACTTTTCCCATATTCTTACATCTTGGGGATCTTATGGTATGATTTGAGTTGATGTGGAGCACTTCTGCACGACGTTACATTCGAAAAACCGTCTCGTCCTTAATTTGTGCACGCCAGTGTACATCACCCATGCCTCATACGAAACCTTCTCTGACGAACTATCAGGAGACACCGCCTCACACAACTCGGCCACCGGAGCAGCCAGTTTGAATGACAAAAATAAATTTTGTTGGGCCGTACTAGAGAGGTAAAACACGTGTCAAGACGACAAATCTGCAGCGATACATTCCGTCCGTGGGGCTTAGTTGGGAGAGCAACTTATTCCGAAGTGAGCCGCCCCGCCCCGGTGGCGCAGTGTTCTAAGCGCTGGCTTCTGATCATCCGTTCGAGATGGGTCCGGGTTCGAATCCCGGTGAGGAATGGATGTTGTGTTCGTCTTACTGCACTCGCTCTCTCCCTTCCCTGTAGTCAGTGGCCCTAAATTAGGGACGGGCGACTGCCCATAGCCCATTGAGTTACTCATGGTGGTCGTTAAACCCCCAATCAAAAAAAAAAAAAAAAAAAAAAAGATCCGGAGTAAGGGGGCGCGATTTCGATCACGGACAAACTGTGTTTCCACATTGGCGCCGGAACGTAAAAATAGGTGCACTGGCCAAATCAATGAAGGAAGAAATATTTTTCAAAATACATGGAAAATTCACAGAATATTCAAGCAAAACAAACTGAACTTGCTTGTACCACTTACTAGTCATCCATGTAACACTTCTCAGAAAACTTGGAAATCTTTAACTTGGAATTTGAGGACTTTCAGATTCTTAAGTCTCAGTTGCTTGGAACTTAACTTTCCTGGGTGGTGTAATGGTTAGCATACTCTACCGGTAACTGGGAGATGCGGAATTCGATTCCCGCTCCAGAACGATGAAATTTTCAAGTTTTCTGAGAAGTGTTACATGAATGACCAGTAAGTGACACAAGCAAATTCAGTTTGCCTAGCTTGAATATTCTGGGATGTACTGGCCGTTGAGTTCTTCGAAAAATGTGTGATGTTTGTTCCACACATCGTCCAAAACTAATAAAAAATTCGTTCCTCGCCTCAAAAAAAAAAAAAAAGTAAGAGGGAGATGATGTGACGCAGTACAGAGATAAAGCGCGGATCAAGATGACAAATCTGCAGCGATACATTCCGTTCGTGTAGCTTAGTTGGGAGAGCAACTTACTTCAGAGTGAGAGGGCGCGATGTTGATCCGCGTCAGGGACAAATTTGCGTTTTCACAAATTTTTTTTAGCAGAGAAACAAACTTGTTCTAAATTGAATGTATCTTCTCGTCAAGTCGTAGCTAGGTCTATGACGTGTACCCTAAATTAACTTTCATTTTTAGTTGTTTTCTCTATGTAAATTCGAGTTCGTTCTCTTTTAGTGTTTTCAACCTTTACGTTATATCTTCTCGCTCACGGAATGATGTTGGCAACAATCTTGAGATCAGAAAGCGTGACGTATTCATGCTGACAGATAACAACGACAGACATATAATGTTGAAACAACGGCCAAAAAGTGTGGTGGTGGAAGCTATGTTAAGCTGAAACTGTGTTTACTTGAAGTCTGCGTATTCGAGTTGCGTTGATATATATTTAATGTTTAGAGTTAATCAAGTTTTCTGCTTACTAACTTACGTTAATCAATTTTGAGCCGCCCCGGTGGCGCAGTGGTCTAAGCGATGGCCTCTGATCATTCGTCCGAAAGGGGTCCGGGTTCGAATCCCGGTGAGGCATGGATGTTGTGTTTGTCTTACGGCACTGGCTCTCTCCCTTCCCTGGAACCAGTGACCCTAAATTAGGGACGGGCGACTGCTTATAGCCCATTGAGTTGCTCACGGTGGTCGTTAAACCTCCAATCAAAAAAAAAAAAAAAATCGATTTTGAAATATTAGTAGCCTACTATTGTGACTAGTTCCCCATGAATTTTGAAATACGATATTGACGGAATAAAATGTGGTCAGTAAGTAAGTCTTTCGGAACTTTAGTTGAGTGACTTTGTTGCACTTCGAGAGTAAATAAAAATCTCAAGCCTACATACGTTTCAAATAGTTAAGAACGCTATAGGTTTCAGAATTAGCAAGGAGGGAACTAAAGACTTACTTAGGGGACTCTGTCTCCTCATGGCTACATACGTTTCGAATGGTTAAGAACGCTATAGGTCTCAGAACTTACAAGGAGGGAAATAAAGACTTATCGGGGTGGGGGGGCGGCTACTTTTTATTGGGGGTTATGTGGGTTACGACCACCATGAGCAACTCATTGGGCTATAAGCAGTCAAGCAGTCCCCCGTCCCGAATTTAAGGCCACTGGTTCCAGGGAAGGTCGACAGCCAGTGCCGTAAGACAAATACAACATCCATGCCTTACCAGGATTCGAACCCAGACCCATCTTGGACGAATGATCAGAATCCAAGGTTTAGACCACTGCGCCACAGGGGTGGCCAGGGGCTCTATGTTCAACAACAAACTACTGTATATTCATCCATGAATACAGATGCAAGTTTTGCTTTCTATTTCCGTTCCTGTTGTTAATTTACTTCACTAGCAAACAACGAGGGAGGGGGAGGGAGAAAAAACTGAACTCTCTTGAAATATAAAATCAATCGCGTTATCAGAACTAGTTTGACGGTAGTTGAGTTGCAGAGTCACTCATTATCGCTGGAGGAAAGATAACTTCCAACTCTCATGAAAAGAAACAAATTTATTGTTTAGTTTACGGAATCTTCTTGTTACTTTCAGTGAATTCGCGCAACTGCATCAAAGGGTTATTGTTGTCCGAATTTTGGGCACTTTCTTCTCCATGTTTAATCGCGCATTCTCCTTTGCTGGTGATTGGAGGTAGGCTCTCCTTACCGTGGTCAACAGTAAAACCTTATTCCCCACTCAAAAACCAAAAGCCCTCAGATTCCCGCCGATTAATACTTCACTCACGCATGCATTGGAAATCCCTCCTACTGATGACAAAACAATGAACAGGAAGAAGTTGAAAGCTCCCCCCCCCCCTCTCTCTCTTTGTCGCACTGTGGCACTAAGGCTATTTTTTTTTAAATCAATCAAAATTTCATAGTTGCTCTTTACTCCAGTTTTAAATCCATACTGGGTTACAGAAACACGTCTGAACTATACGCCGTCTACTGCAAGAATGAACTAGTGGAGCGCTGTGACGACGTGTCGTCACGTGACTAAACTTGCAGATGTTCGACAAGGGCAGCTGCATTTTTCTGCGTGGGTATGGGTATGTTTTGGTGCTATGACGCCAGTCTTGTTATATTTGAACCACCTGCGTATGTCTAACGATCACAAATTGCAGCGGAGAACGTTCATTTTCGACATTGAAACGCCTTAATAAATGTTTTCCTTCCTACAATGACTCAAGAACACTTGAATACTTTCGCACTACTTAGTATTAAACGTGAACTGGTGAGAAACTTATATTTCGAAGACATGATCCATGACCTTGCTACTGCTAAATCTCGAATATCATTTTAATAAATGTTGCAATATTCTTTCCATATACGAGGGTTGTACCGAAAGTAACGCAAAAGTGGGAATATTAACTGACAGAGGTCGTTCAAATTGCACATGTTGGTAGAGTAACTCTTTTTCTATACAAAAGTACTACTCAACATAGTCTCCATCACAAGCGATGCATTTGTGCCACCGTTGAACCCAACTCTCCAATACTCTTTGAAAAAATTCAGGTGTTGACTGTTGTACTCAGTTCTTCACAGCCACTTTCACCTCGTCTGTGTCATCAAATCGCTGTCCCCGGGGACTTTCCTTCATTGGACCGAGCAGGTGGAAGTCGGAGGGTGGGGACCACCGACCAACTTAATTTGCTAATCGCCCGATTTGTTGCCAAAGATGTGTGTGGTCTCGCATTGTCATGGTGAAAGTGGATCCTTTTCAGATTTTCGTTCGATCTCTTCCTCCTGGTGGCTTCTCTAAGCTTCTTGAGCGTTTCAATGTACCGCCCGCTGGTCACGGTACAGCCACGTTCCAGAAAATCAAGGAGAATGGCACCTCTGTCATCCCAGAAAACAGTCACCATGGCTTTCTGTGCTGATCGATGGCTCTTGGTCTTGATGAAGAGGTGTGACGCCATTCCATGGATTGATTCTTCGTTTCCGGACGCCCACGTTTCATCCCCTGTCACCAGATCGGAACAAAAGTGCCTTCATTGGCTTCAAAAGCTTCCAGCAGATCAGAGCAGACTTTCACCCTTTTCTCCTCCAAATCGGGTGTCAACTGCCGAGGTATCCACTTTGCACACAGTTTCCAATACCCTAAGTCTTCCACCATCTTCTGTATGGCATTGTGACCACAGTTCAGTTGTGCAACAAGCTCACGGATTGTGACTCGTCTCTCCGCGCAAATCAGTTCAGCCAATCGCTGACGATTCGTGTCAGTGGTCGCAGATGATGGTCTCCCACTGCGTGGTTTGTCTTCAGTACTGGTTTCCTCTTCTTTGAACTTCTTCATCCATCTGTGCACATTGCTCTTGTCAATGGTGTCATCTCCGTACACATTCTGTAGCCTTCTGTGGATGTCTGACAGCCTGCACCCATCCTTCGTCAAGAACTCAATGACTGCATGTTGCTTCTACTTGGAATTCATTATTTACCAGCAATGAAGAAGAAGAGTTATTATAGAAAAAGAGTTACTCTACCAATATGGGCAATTTGAACGACCTCTGTCAGTTAATAAAAAAGTCATGCCCACTTTTGCATTACTTTCGGTACAAACCTCGCATTTTTTACTGTCAATATTGCTAATATTTCATTAAACCCTTTTTTAGTTCATTTCCGCCTCTGCTACCCTACTGTGCATATATCTTTCAATTAAAAGATTTAAAGGAAACAAAAAAAATGAAACTATTTACCATGCTGTGTTTTCTTTTGTATCGATAGTCGGGTATAAGTTATTCTACAAATATGAGACTGTGTGTGTTGGGGGGGGGGGGGGGTAGACTTAATACATTTCGTTTATGAATAATTTCGGCCCACAATTCAAAATAGTCTTAGGACCCAGATACCCTTAAGCCAGGACTGTCTGAGATGTGAATCTAGAATGAATGACCGGAAGCCAGCGCCTCGGACTACTCTCTCACTGGGGCTGCCTATTAATGCAGCATTATTATCAGCATCGAAACACATTTCTTTGGTGCTGCATAGAGCCGCGCAATTTCATCCTAGGAGATTTAAGCATTGCAAAAATTGAAAATATCTTCCTTTCTCACATATAAATGCTAGATCGATTAAACTAACAGGTATTAAGTATTCAGTTGTCGTATGACGTGGAATATTGAATCCACAAGTGTGTAACGATTTCCAAGAGGAAAGCAAAACATGGGTTGCGTAATCTCGGCGTATTGATATATCTGAAACGCATTACACACATTATGAATATCTCTGGCTTGAAGGAATAATCGTATCACAACAGAGGTTACAGAGCTAGCTATACATTTAACAAATGAGAAAGCTTGTGTTGTCAAGCTGAAAGCTCACAGAAATGTCCAATTTCAAAGCTAGAAAGAATGGTGAAAATTTTTGAGTGCATGATCGATAAGAAATCATGAAAATTGAAGCATTTTTATACTATAACGAGGCGACGAGAACTGGTGGTGTGCAATTGATTGAAAAGCAATAACATTTATTCTTTATGGGGAATTCCTGCCGATTCCAAACGATCGAAGTCAGTCCAAGAGCTTTCTAATGACGCTATTACGTTGTCGTAACATGAAAACATCGGGAAGCTGTCGCGTTGATATGCACTTTGATGAAACTCTGTTGGCTCAGTTTGTGGAAATGAAGGAAATATTTTCTACATGGAGGAAAAAAAAAAAACGACTCTTGCTGCTGGTGTATTAATTGTCCTATATATAAATTCAGATTGTTGTAGGTTTTCTTTCTGTATTTTTCTTTCTTTCATGCTATGGCTCTCCAGCAGTAAAGTAAATCCCATGCAAAATTTTTTAATGTAACGAAAATGGGTAACGGAAGTAGTCAAAACCATTGCTGAAATATAATTTTTGAATACTGTCCCCTGAAGTGACGAAACAATAGTTAATTATATTGTTATCGTAACAAACAATATCTCACTGCAATCCTCGTAAATTGCAAGAACCTAATGCTAAATGTGATGAAAACCGTTACAAAAATGTATCTGCTATTAATGAGAGCTTTGAAATCATGTAAAACAAGATGAGGTGTAACCTGTAGGTATCCTAGACAAAAAGTTACCAACCCCCGTTGCTAAAATACTTGCGTTTTAGCTTTTCTTTTTATCTTGAGATCAGATTTTAGCTTACGCATGCGCAGATGAACTTTCGTAGCTACATCACATTTCATCTGGGTTGGAGTCGTTTCTTACATTCGGCTAAATCTGAATAATATATAATAACAATAAAAAAATACTATTTACCACCAAACTATCGAAATACTTACTATTGTCGCCGTCAGAGTTTAGTAAATATTTACTTTTATGACTCACATATCTTTTTTATTGAAGGTTTAACAACCATCGTAGCCGCCCCGGTGGCGCAGTGGTCTAAGTGATGACCTCTGATCATTCGTCCGAACGGGGTCCGGGTTCGAATCCCGGTGAGGCATGGATGTTGTGTTTGTCTTACGGCACTGGCTCTCTCCCTTCCCTGGAACCAGTGACCCTAAATTAGGGACGGGCGACTGCTTATAACCCATTGAGTTGCTCACGGTGGTCGTTAAACCTCCAATCAAATCAAAAAATTAACAACCATCGTGAGCAACACATTGGGCTATAAAGCAGTCTCCCGTCCCTAATATAGGGTCACTGGTTCCAGGGAAAAGAGAGAGCCAGCGCCGTAAGGCAAACACAACATCCATGCCTCACAGGGATTTGAACCCGTATCCCTTTCGGACGAACGAACGATCAGAAGCCATCGTTCAGACCACTGCGCCACCGGAGCGGCTCAAATACTTGTTTTCATCTGTTTTACGAGAGTAACATTCATTAATCTACCTACCTAAGTACCGCTCAATGTGAGGAATTAGCAGACATCATTGTTTGTTCTTACGATTTAATTCCACTTAGTATGTTCCGGACTGTGTCTTGGAGTGGTCGTGAATGTCGCGAACAAATGCAGTGCGCTGTAAGCAAATAGATGTAAACAATCGAAACGCTAGTTTTATTTCATACCCACGAAGGTTTTGGTATGCGAAAGATGCGTAGCATAACTTATCTACAAAAAGCACCAGGGTACTCTACAGATTTTTTTTTAATTTCCAATTTTATATAAATTTTTCGAGCTGATACAGGGATTGATGTTTGACTTACTGCAGGGACGCGCCAAGCGGGGATTCAATGGGTGCGACGCCCCCGGGCGCTAGCTTCCGGGGGCGGCAGGACGCCTCAATCAAATTTTACAGTTGACAAATTAATATTAGTGACGTGGAAAATGTTCGACTCGAAATCAGAGAATAATTTTTATTGTTTTGCTCAGTAACGGATACCGCGGGCAAAGGACTAACAATATTCTTCTAAATTTTTTTAAATCTTGAAGATTTCAGTATTATGTTATGCGTGGCCAGCGCTATGACAATGGGTCCAATATGAAGGAAAAACACAGTGGACTTCAAGAAACATAATTTTTCGATCAAAAGACCTGATACATTTTATGTACTTTGAGTGGCTGATACTTTAAATCTGGTCATACATGACGCCGAAAAAAAATTTCTAGAAATTTACAGCATTATTCAAGAAATATATGCTTTCCTTTCTGAATCACCTTACCTTTCACAAATTTTAAAGAAAGAGCTTCCAGTGTTGACCATAAAACCCTGCTCTGAAACAAAGTGGAAAATCAATGCAATAAGGGTATAGAGGTTTATAGGGAAAAAAATTATATGAAAACCAGTTATTTCGAATTCTGTCTTTAGTTTTAAACAACTTATTTGTATAAGTGCCCATATGAGAGAATTTTTTGGTTAGTTGTTTATAACAGTTAAATAGATGCCCGTCATGTTCAGTGTTATGTACTTGTATATATATATAAAACAAATGAAAAATTACGGTCTGCCTATCGAAAGGTCCTGAGTTGAACCCCGGTACCTATCGCGGTTCTGGGTTGAACCCGGTACGTATCAGGGTCCTGGGTTGAACCCGGTACGTATCATGGTCCTGGGTTGAACCAGAGACGTATCGCGGTTTTGGGTTGAACCCGGTACGTATCAGGGTCCTGGATTTAACCCGGTACGTATCATGGTCCTGTGTTGAACCAGGGATGTATCACCGTCTTGAGTTGAACCCGGTATGTATCATGGTCCTGGGCTGAACCCGGTACGTATCATGGTCCTGGGTTGAACCAGGGACGTATCACGGTCTTGGGTTGAACCTGGTATGTATCACGGTCCTGGGCTGAACCCGGTACGTATCATGGTCCTGGGTTGAACCAGGGACGTCTTGGGTTGAACCCGGTATGTATCATGGTCCTGGGCTCAACCCGGTACGTACCATGGTCCTGGGCTGAACCAGAGACGTATCAAGGTCTTGGGTTTAACCTGGTATGTATCACGGTCCTGTGCTGAACCCGGTATGTATCATGGTCCTGGGTTGAACCCGGTGCGTATCATGGTCCTGGATTGAACCCGGTATATATGCAAAACATTGTATCCTTGTGACTTACATGTGAAAAAAGCAAAAGCAAAAGCAAAATCAAATAAATATTTTGATGTACGTATGTAAGTAGTATGCGTAATCTGATAAGTTTTGCGGTTCACTTTTGAAGAACAATTTTAGAAATCTGGTTACTGTTACAGTTCAGCAGCAGAAGTATAACGGAATCTGGCAACTGTTGGAAAATAAGCTTAATGTAAAAATAATATAAAATTCTTAAAATCTGCGGAAAATAACGCAAATTTTGCGTCAATATTGATCAAGTTATGCGTTTAGGACATTAAAACACGAGTAATTTCCACACTTAAGGGGATTTTTCTTATTTCAAGTATTGCATCATGAAAACCATGATGCAATACTTGAAATGAGATAAATGCTCCCACATACAAATTCATGAAGATGATTATTGTATATTTTTTTTATAAACTTACACTAATTTAGGTAGGATTCAAAACGTAGTGCTTTTGACCTGTCATATACATAGAAATTAATAGATACATTAATTATGCAAGATATATTTTCCTTTTCTGTAATTATTTCAGGAAACGTATTAAACCAAATACTTCCGCACTTTGCATGTACCTTCTCATAGAAAGAACACACTAAAGTTTTCGAAGTACCATTTTCTTTCTTTTACGTTTCGATGGTCGCTATCTATACATGTCGTGTGACCTAGCGACAAGCAGAACTTCGACAATGTCGAACAAAAACTTACGTTTAGATCAGAACTAAAAAATGGTTTTGTAATTAGTCGCATTTACACACTGCTGTTAATAGAAATTGCAATACCAAGAAAGAAACAAGCAATTACAGTAAAATTTATGGGAGTGATTAGTTATTGTACAAGCTGCTGACGATTACAATTACATACCGGTTCGTAATGAGGAAGGCCAGAAAGTAAGTATTAAGAAAATCCACCATGGGCTGTGATAACCGACCCCACACGTCGTGGAATCGAATGAAACAGTTTGGATGGTCGTCTGCGGTATTGCATTCCATTCTGCTTCTACAAGCATCCACAATTCGTTGGCTGTAACATGCGAGCCAGTCGTTGCGCGATGACACCCCAGACGTTCTCTATAGGCGACAAATCTGGAGACGAGCGACTTGACGCTCACAGAGTGCGTCTTAGACAGTACGAGCAACATGGGGTCGGGCATTATCGTGTTGGAAGACGGCTCTCGGGCTCGTCTGAAGGAAGGGTAGAAGTTCAGCTTCCGACACTTCCGTGACGTAACGTTGGCTGTTTAATGTGCCTGTGATGAATAGCAGGAGAGTGCGTGAATGAAACGCAATAGCGCCCCAGACCATCACGCTCGGCGTGGGATCGCTATGGCGCTGCACAATGCAGCCTTCCAGGTGCCGTTCACCACGGTATCTGCGAATAGGGATTCGCTTGTCATGGTGCATTATATTGAACCTGGACTCGTCCAAAAACACAATATGTTCTCATTCAGCACTCCAGTTTCGACGTTCGCGGTACCAGTGCAATCGCTGGCGCCTATGGTTCCGAGTCAAGGGAAGTCGCAGCAATGGACGGCGAATAACGAGGCCTCTTTGTAGCAATCTGTGACGAACAGTGCTTGTAGGCATCGGACGATGTGTGACCATCTTCCGTTGCTGCGCAAGTGTCGTGGATGGTGTTGTGCGCGACGTTACTGCCATACGGTGCAAGTGCCTGTCTTCCCACTTGGTCGTGCGATTTCGAGCTCCAGACCCTGCAAGACGATGCGTAGAACTTTCTGCTGTCCACTGACGCTATGTGCGCATAACGGTAGTTGTATTACGCCCAACGAGTGCAGCAATAGCATGGTATGATAAACCACCTTCCCTGAGTCCAACAATTGTACCTCTTTCAAACTCCGTCAAGTGTTTGTACGGTTTTCTCGTTCTCCTACGCGGCATGTTTTTACATGTTAATAACTACATACGATCGAGTTCAGCGATAGCAAGTTTAAAAACCTGCTCTTTGTATACCTTCTTTTTTACCCCCTGGTGTGACGTTTCCAATGGCGTTGCGCGCCTCACATTTACATGCTGGTGCAAAGACATTTCAAGTGACTGCTGCAAATCCCTTATCGAGAGTATGCCACGTCGTGTTGTGTCCGTTATAAAAAACAAAGGTGGCCACACAAAGTACTGAATTATTTCGGTATTTTTGTGTCCTAAAGAATGTAAGTATTCATCTGTGGTTGTCATTTTCTTTCAAATATACCTGACTAGTAATTAATGGCTTCTTTGAAATCCTTAATTTTAAATAAATTGACAGGTGGTCTTAAACTTTTGCAAGTGACTGTAATTCTATATTATTCAGATTTAGACGAACGTAAGAAATGACCCTGACACCGATACAATGTGATGTAGCTACGAACGTCGATCTGCGCATGCTCAGTCTAAAGTCTGACCTCTAGATAGGAAGAAAAGTTGAATCGCAAGTGTGTTAGCGAGAGGGATTGGTAAATGTTTCTCTAGGATATCTACAGGTAACCCCATCGTGTTGCACATCATTCGTCAGTAGCAGGTAGCTGCTCCTTGGTGGTGTCGAGAGGAACCCAAATTTCGCTACGATGCACGCTTTAACTCTTGTCGGGAACAGGGCCGGATTAAGGGGGATTCTATAGGGGCTAAAGCCTTGAGGCCCACCATGACCATGGGCCCAGGGGACATGCCTGGGCAAGAGAGAGAGAGAGAGAGAGAGAGATAGAGAGAGAGAGAGGTTTATAAAATAATTTTACTTTTGTCTCGTATGATTTTTTTCATTTGGTCAGAAACAGAGGCTGGAAGAAGAACATATTTCAAGGCAGTGACTCCTCAAGAGTCGCTGTGTACAGCGGGGTCGACGAGACCAGTTTCAGCTTTTTCACTACTATTCACAACACCTCCCAATTTGCACTTGGAACCGTTAGTGGTCGGAATCCCCTGTGGCCTTCACATTGCATAACAAAAACGATGCACTAAGAAATGTACACAACACTAAATCATCAGAAAATCCAAGACAAAATCTAGAAATCTTAAAGTTAGAAATCATATCTAGAATCTTAACTCATGTGCTTGTGAGAACAGTGAAAAATACAGTGATTTATGAAAACTCTGTAGATAATTTAGTAGTTACAGTTTCGTGTTTTAACGGATTTCATAATAATTCCACGTTATAAGTTTATTGAGGGCCCACGCAGATGTCTTAGCCTAGGAGCCCACTCAAATGCCTTAGCCTAGGGGCCAACTGAGGCCTTAATACTGCCCTGGTCGGGAAAGAGACAATGCATTGTAGTTAGATATTGTTACGTTTATGGAAAACGTGATGAAATATTGTTCGGTGATAGTTTAGTAAAATATGTTGTGTAACGAAGTATATTTCTTCCGTCATTTTTATCCACGCCGGGGCTTGAACCCGGGTCCCCTCATTCCGGAAAAAGTCACTCTACCAATTGAGCTACGCGGACGTTCGTTCCGACTGCTATCTGCCTTTATGTCGTGGGCGTGCTGCTGGGAAGGCACGTCACATCTCCCCCCCGAAAGAGGGCCGGGGGCATGGCCCACGGGTCAGCCGTGACCATGAATCGTCGCAGGCAGCCATCCGCTGAAGAACGTACACTTGAGAACTCCCGGTCAATCTAGTGTGTGGAATGCAACATCACACACTTTTATTTTTCGAAGCGCTGAAGAAGGGATTCTCTTATTTTTCCTATCTCGCGGTGTGGAAATAACATCCCACCATTGCGAGATTTTGAACGGCCGGGACATCCGGAAAGTTCGGGCGCCATTATAACGAAGTAAATTTCTCCGTCATTTTTATACACCCTGGGGCTTGAACCCGGGTCCCCTCATTCCGGAATAAGCCGCTCTACCAATTGAGCTACGCGGACGTTCGTTCTGACTGCTACCTGCCTTTATGCACGTCACAGTTGTTGAGTGACTATGAAATTAACTATTCCTGAGTCACTTCATGGGACAGTATGCAGCTCGATCAGATTTTAACAATGGTTTTGACAATGACTCACCGTAACCCATTTTCGTTACATGGAAATTGTTTACTTAAGATTAACTTTACTACTACCGAGAAAGATGCATAGAATAAAAAAAATAGTTTCCTTGGATGAAACTGGTACAGCGCTAGAAGAGATAAGTTAATCAAGTCGTACGTTATAAGGTTATCGATGAAACGTTTTTATTGTAATACTAATTGTCTTTAGTATCTTCTTTGCCATGTATAAAATAGCTGCTATTATCTGAAGTGCATATGAGCCTTAATAAACTGTATTCACAAAGAGTCACTTCGAAAGTTTTATTTTGTCGAGAATACTCAACCTTTCGGCTTTTCGAATATCGCTTCTCTGTTTCCAAATTGTAACAATTGACTGATGAAGATCCAAAATTTGTAGGGGGGGGGGGTCTAAAAGGGAACGGACAGGTACCGTATCCTATTTCAAGACCCGCTTTAGGTCTTTTTAATTAAAAAACCATTTGCTTAGGGCTTGAGAGGCTAGATGGATGGATGGATAGATGAATGGATGAAGGAGTCTGATGTCCTTGCTTCCCACCCATGCTCAATCCTTGTGTTTCTCTTGGGTGTACGAAGGTGTCAGAGGAGGGTGGGATCAACTGATGTGAAGCTCTGCGCTCAGGGGGTGGAGGGTGATACAGGGGAGAAGTCATAGATGAACAGCAGTCGCAAACTGTGTAATTGTGACTGGGTCCAAAAGGCGCAATCAACCCACACAGCACCAGGCATTCATCATCATAGGGCTGTAATTCAAAGACGTCTGAACTGACATGTGCCTCGAGAAATTGCAGATGACTGAAAGATCCGACAGTCCATAGAAGAGAAGAAGGGGAGAAAGAGAGAGAGGGAGTGAAGGAGAAAAGGAGAAAGACAGAGAACCTTTTTCGCCAAAAGACCAGAGCAGCGAAGGGAGTTAAATAGCATTTGGTCTTGGGCCTTTTCTTAATGACCACCTAGCGAACTAGTGTTTGCATTGCCTGGCAAGAGAGAGAGAGCTTCAGAACTGAAGTGTGAGACGCATGGAAAAGGAAAAAAAAAAAGGCTAAAAAAAGATAAAGAAATGACAAAAAAAAAGAGCTTAGTAGGGAGGGGGATAACAAGAGAAAAAACACATTCACGCACATGCGGCAACGTAGAGAGAGAGAGAAAAAAAGGGGGTCCAAAGAAACGAACAAAAACTGGAGATCACTCTGCCCCCTTCTAGGAAAGAAGAGCAGGGAGTTGTAAGCGGCGTGGGGAGGGCAAGATGAAACATTTGCATGGAAGCGTGAAGTAAAAAGACCATTGTGGACAGGCATGGAGTTGAGAAGCATGGTACATTATCCTCCCCAGAGTCCTCCTCATCCGTAAGGTGGTATCGCGAGGAGTAGAGGGATGATAATTTATTCACTCCAGTGGTTGTATAGTCAAGTGAGGAGAGAAGAGAGACAGAGTTTGATTTGACTAAGGGATAATTTTCTCAGCTGCGCTTTCTCTTGCTGCTCTTTTTTCTTCACTCCTCGTTTTTTACGGTCGTGTTACACAGGATCAAAGTGTGAATGATGTAAGATGACTAAGTTGTTTTCTCAAGAAAATTGTGTTAATGTCTTTTTATTTAGGGATTTATAAAAGAAGACGAGGCTTTGATATTCTTCCCTGATTTTGAAAACTTCAATTACTTTCAATCGCACATGTTGAATGCCGTAATGGCAGAAAAAAAAATGTGTTTTGACAAATTATTAAGGACCATGCGTATGAATTTGTGATTTTATAAGAACGCGCGTTCAAAAGGCATTAAAATTTTGTTGTTAAATGAACTGATTCGAGCTCTGTAAAAAAATGTTCGATGTTTTTTTTTTGTACCTGTTGTAAAAAACCGTTTTCTTTCGAAGGGGAAAACTAACATCCGCTAAGGAAAACATTCAGAGAATTCAGACAGCGGTATTTCTTACCGAATACGGTTTTCCGATTTTCCGGGTGTCGACCGATTCCCCAGTATTTTATTAGTGAAAGATAATGAAGCCATCTTACTCTAACTTGACTCATTGCTTCGGAAGTCTAGATCTACTTTCAAGTTGTCACATATTGTTTTCGAAAGAAAGTAATGTCCGATGACGAGGTACCCGAAGTCGAAGCCCCGGCACAGCACACATTGGCCACTGAGATTGCGCAGAAAGATTGCGCAGAAAACCGGCGTGACATCAGGAGGTAGGTGGCTTAAGTTACTTTCAATTGCACATGTTGAATAAGTTAGCCGTCAGAAGGTGAAGATCAGTAATGTATTCAGGCATCTTCAGGGGGGGTGTAAGCCCCCCGAAAATATATGAATCCCCCCCCCGTAGGTTTTTGGGCTATCTCCCCTTATATTTAGTCTAATCTTGTTCGTTTATAACTGAATATTTAGAGAAATTAATTAAAAAATTAAGAAAATGAGAGCAAATATTATTATAATAATAAAAAAACATCCACATGGACTTCAATTTGAAATTTCTATCATCCTTCAACAAAACATTAAATAGTAATCGCTGAAGGGACAATTTTTCAAGAACTGACAACTCGGACTACCGCAATTAAAACCTAATTCCACACAGCAGAGATGTTTGCACTGAAATACATCATCATATTTTGGAAGCTGGCATTCAGTTTTATTTCTGTCTTCTGGATGCGGGCTTTCCATGTTTACGGTTAAGCCTTAGTGTAGCTAACGTGACGTTAGTGTTTCCAATACAACAAAGTATTTGCTACCTAATTGTTAACAATAGCAAATTATTAGAATTTGTTCCCATAAGAAGGTTTTTTTTTTCGGGCGGATTGGTGGTTTTCACCCTGACTAAAAAAAAAACAAGCAAAAAAAAAAAAAAACGAGGCACTTAAAGCCGGCATCGAAACGGCTGGTTGGCTTTTGGGTATTTTGCTAATCTAAATTATCTAAAAGGCTGAAACCAAATGGCAGGGGAATGGCTTACACCATACGTTTTTAGGTAACACTGTAATAATTCCTTAATAATCAGAAACATACTTGTAGTAAGGCGAGGACATTTTTACTACTCCTAATGTCTTGGAGGGATTTTCTCCAGTACAGCCTTACCTTTACTAGAGTCCTCAATATTTTACACCACCCCATAGTGAAATCCGTGGTGTATTGCTGAATTAAAGCAAAGGTATAACATTTTTACATTTTTAATCACTTGTATATGTAGATTTCTTGGAATCTGGTTTTGCGATATAAGAGCACAAGAAACTTTTTGTAACCTATTTAAATTTATATATATATATATTAATATATATACACTGAAGTGCCGGAAAAACTGGTACACCAGTCTAATACTTGGTAGGCTCCCCACGGGAGCGCAGGACTGCAGAAATACAACGGGGCATGAACCCGTTGTATTTCTGCGGGGCAGGACTGCAGAAATACTACGGGGCTAGCCTCTGGAAATATGCTGTAGGCAACGCACACCATACTGCCTGCAGAGCGTTCCACATTTCGGGTGTATTCCGTGGTCTCGGATTCCTGTGTTCGATAGCGCGTTGCATGGCATCCCAAATGTGTTCTATCACGTTCAGATCTGGGAACTTGGGTGGGAATGGCAACACCCCGAACTCAGATGAATGCTCCTCTAACGATAATGTGGCGTCCCGACACTTATGTGGAGGTGCATTGTCCTGTTGGAACAGGCCCAACCCATCAGCATGAATGCAGGACATGAACGGGTGTACTTCGTCAGAAAGGATACGCACATAGCGATGGCCGGTCACAGGAGTTTGTAGACGTACCAGGGGTCCCAGTGAAGTCTAGCTAAACACACTCCATACCATTACGGACCCCTCCACCAGCTGGTACCGTTCCCTGTTGAGAGGAGGGATCCATGGTTTCATGGGGTTTGCGCCACACACGAATCCTTCCATCTGCCCGATACAATTGGAAACGCGACTCGTCAGACCAGGTTACTTGTTTCCAGTCATCAAATGTCCAGTGGCGGTGTTGCCGTGCCCAAGCGAGGCGCATTGCTCTGCGTGGTGCACCCATCAAAGGGACTTGAGTTGGACGTCGGCTCCCAAAGCCCATATCGTGCAGGGTACGTTGCACAGTCCGGACGCTGATGTTTGTTGAGGCTCCAGCATTGAATTCCGATTATACCTGCCAGAGTGTTGCACGCCTATCGCGTGAAACGATTCTTGACAGCCGACGATGGTCACGTTCACCCAATGTCTTTTAACGGCCACACTCTTATCGCAGGTTGGAGGTTTTGCCGGAGTTTTTGTAGTCCCGGTACACTCTTGCAATGGTCGTCCGTGAAAATCCGAACTTCGTTTCTTCGTCCGAAATACTATGGCCTATCTCACGAGCGCCAACTATGACACTGCGTTGAAAATCGTTTAAATTGTTATTACTCGTCATTCTCATGCCGAAAACAGCTCTGACAGCTGGCAAGGATGTCTATCGCTTTATATTTGCACTGTCTGACGCAACCGAGTACGCGCATAGGTGACGTTGCTGTATTTTGCATAAGCTCGACTGTATCAGTTTTTCTGGCACTTCAGTGTATATAAATAACAAAATTGTGATTATATGTATATAATCAGTCAACAAGTTTTAGCTCCCCTCGAAATATGTAATTGTTCCCCCGGAAAAAACTCTCTGAATGCAACATTTACTGACCTGAAGAGTGTAAGGGCCAGCCAACAGGGAAGTGCCAAAGGAGCACACCTGCGATTGAATGCTGTATGAGTTTCGTCGGGGTCCTCAAGTGCTGTAAGCAACATTACCAGTTTGTACCCCAATACCGTATCACATCGTCAGTGCTGTCGTTGGTTCAAACGGTTTCGAGAGTGAGACGTGCCTGCACCGCAGGACGCACATGAGATAAAGGCAGATAGAAGCGAGAGCGTACGTTCGCGTAGCTCAGTTGGGAGATTGGCTTATTCTGGAATGAGGGGACCAGCGTTCGATGCCCGGCGTGGACAAAAATGACGGAGAAATTTACTTCGTTATATTGGCGCCCGAACTTCAAGAATGACCTGGCCGTTAAAGTTCTCGCTATGGTCAGATGTTCTTTCCACACGGCGAGATAGGAAAAATAAGAGAATCCCTTCTTCAGCGCTTCGGAAAATAAATGTGTGCGATGTTACGTTCCACACACCAAAATGACTGGGATTTCTCCAATGTACGTTCTACAGCGGATAACTGCCTGCAGCGATACATGGTCCCGGCTGCCCCGTGGGCCATTCCCCGGCCCTCTTTCGGGAAGGAGGGGTGGTGGAACGTGACGTGCCTGCACCGCAGGACGCACATGACAAAAAGGCAGATAGTAGCGAGAGCATACGTCAGCGTAGCTCAGTTGGGAGAGCGACTTATTCCGGAATGAGGGGACCCGGGTTCGATGCCTGGCGTGGACAAAAATGACGGAGAAATTTACTTCGTTATAATAGGGAAATTTTAACCTGTCAGACCGTTCCAAAGCCGGAAGACCCGCAATAGCGGATATGGGCATGCTGAACACCTTAGTGGAGTCCGACCCACGTGTGACCACGTGGAAGTTGGTCGAACAGCTGGGCTCTACTCACGCGAGCATTATCACACACCTGCGCCAACTTGGGAAGGTGTACAAGAGATAAGTTAGGGTACCTTATGAACTCACAGTTGAGCAGAGAGCAAATTGCATGAGTTTTTCCTGCTTGCACGTGATCAAGTTTAACCGTTCTTTGACCTCATTGTAATAGGTGTGGAGAAATGAGTCCTGTATGACAATGTCAGCTCCCGGAAACAGGGGTTAGACCCAAATGAGAAGCTCATGCCGACTCCCATCGCCGGCTTACGTGCACGTAAGATCCTTCTGTCTGTTTTGTGTGATATGCGGGGTGTATGTCGTGTTTTTTGAGCTGCTGCTGGACGAACACCACTAACACCGCCAACGTGTACTGCAGGTCGACGACCAGCATCGCTCGCTCAAGTCGAAACGAACAGCACTGCTGTACCGCAAGGGTGTCGTCCTCTTACAGCAGGATGGAGCGACACCTCACACAGCATGGGTAACTTTTCACAAAATCACGGACCAGGCTTGGAAACTGCCAGCCTATTTTCTGGACATATTGCCCCCAAGCGACTACAATCGTTGCAGCATTTCCTGGGCGGATAGCGAATCAACAACTGGGACGATGTCGAACGCGCACTTACTTCTTTGCGTTCAAGCCGCCTGTGACGTATATTCTAACTTATTATTTTCCCACAGAGTTTGCTGGAATCGAATGGTATACGATACTTGATAAACAGAAAATAATTTGTAGGCGAAAAAAATGTTCCAAGTTAGGTGTAGGCAAGCTGAAAGTTTTACAGCAGCTCGGCATGACCTGCTCCGCAAACATTACCAACGGGTTCAATGCAATCGACGTTTTGCGAATAAAAGACAGTGAAAAGAAGGGAAAAACAGATTCTAGAAGGTACGGGAAAGCAAAGGAAAACGGCGAGCAGAAAGCTGAAATTCAGCAAAGCAGATAAAAGGAGTATGACGCGGGAGGCTTCTAGTCACAGGTCTTCTTCGTTTTTTGCCTCCCCTGAAAAGTTGTGGTTTTGTACATTCAGGAACATTTTTCTCATAAACCACTGAAAATAATGACTTGAAAATTTTTTTTTACCTTGCTGTATATATCTACAACCACCTGAACTAGAATCATGACTAAATAATGTACTCGATTGAAATAATAAATACAATTGCTAATGAAAACGTCAGCAAAATCGACAGCAATTGTGATTAATTAATACAAAATTAATTAATTGATCGATTGCGATAATTCTAGTTCAGGTGATGTATAATATCTTTAGAAAAATGCATGCCAAGTTTTCAATTGATAGGCCAAATCTATCGTGAGAAACATATACCTAAGTACATCGAGACCTCCCAGAAGGTTAGCATGCGAAGCCTAAAAAGGGGCTGCTCCTCTTAACTTTCATTTTTAGTTCCTTTTCCTATGTAAATTTGAGTTTGTTCTCTTTTGCACTTTCCAAACTTAACGTGACATCTTCTCTCTCACATGAATGAGGTTGGTAACACTTTTGAGGTCAGAGAGAGTGACGTATGAATGTGATAAGAACGATGCATAAAAAGGACGATACAGCAGTAGCTTAGTGTATGTGTGGGGAGATGTACGATCTATGTAAAAGCTAGATGATACGATATTATATGTGGCTATATTGTGGATGTCTTCAATTTGCTGGACCAATAAAAGGTTATCGTAAGTTGACTTCTGTTTATGTTTCATCTGGCCGTAAACGAGTGCATCGTATTCTCATTTAGTTAAACATTTCCTTAGTCATGGTTTTAGACATCGCGTAACACTAATCTCGCCCACGAAAAAGGCTTACGTTATACGCCACCATTCCACAGGAACGGTATCTAACAGCTGCTCAGACGATGAGAGTAGGTTGATGTAAACGATGGCGACTACATTTGTACTGATTTGTACTTGTATCTACCGTATAAATCAGTACAAATGTAGTCGCCATCGTACTTCAAAAAGGCACACATCTAATTGAATATCATTCTCCAATAGCACTTGAGTGCTCTCATCAAATTTTATTTTTCAACAAAGTACTTGCAGCAAAAAATCCCATCTTGGACAATTCGTCGCTGGCAAGTTGTTGGCTTCAGGTTAGCAAAGAATGGTGGCTTCGATTCAGCTACCAAATAACGCCTTGTATTCGCTTACAACGAAGAGCTCATGACGGACGGAAATCCATGTTAAATCCGGGAGTTCGCTAAATCCGTTTTGTGGTGAAAAATCCCACTGTGCAAAATATGACAATATGCATATACGTTTATGTTATACACTGGTATGCAAAAATTAAGGACGAAAAGGAGAAATTAGCATAACAGCGGAACGAGCAGGCAGAACGGACCGAAAGACCACTCAGGAGATAAACTAGGGTCCGGTACGGTAGGGCATGCGCATATATGCAGCATGACGTAGGGGAAGGGTCGGAAAGGTATAAAGCACAGGCGGTGTACGCTCAGCAATTCGGTGAAAGCTATTGCACGGTGCACATCGGTTTGAACGACGTCGAGTCGCTGCCACTGTGTGATATGGCCAACAGGCAATCCAGTAGGCGACATCTGGATGACTTTACCCGAAGTTGCGTCATTGGGAAGTTGGAAAAAGGTCGAAGTGTGACTAGTGTGGCCGAGGAGTTCGGGATCGCTCACAGCATCGTTTCACGAGCTTGGAGAGCATTTCAAATGACAGGAACAGCTGTCCGAGAGTTTAGCAGTCGTCCACGAGCAACCACGGCGGCGGACGACCGGTATATTGTCCTACAGGCGAGAAGAGACAGAAGGCAGACAGCGGGAGAAATCGCAAGGCACATGCAACAGACAACTGGACGTCTGTTATCACGTTTTACCGTGGCCAGGAGGCTGCACAAAGATGGTCTATTTGCACGACGACCAGCACGGTGTGAGCCATTAACGCCTGCTCATCGGAGACGGCGGCTTCTGTGGTGCCAGGAACACAAGAAATGGACACATCAGCAATAGGGTCGAGTTCTCTTTACGGATGAGAGCCGATTTAGTCGGACGAGCGATTCTGGACGTATATACATCTGGAGAGAGCAGGGAACACGCAATCACACCTCCAACATCATCGAAAGGGACCGGTTTGGAGCTGGCGGAGTCCTCGTTTGGGGCGCCATCATGCTTGGTAGCCGTACTGACCTCCACATCTTCCAAGGAGGTTCAGTCACTGGTGTCCGCTATTGTATCGAGGTTAACCTGCCTCACGTGCGTCTGTTTAGAGGTAATGTGGGTCCTGAGTTCCTCTTCATGGACGACAACACCACACCTCATCATACAGTGGCTGTCGTAGAGCTGTTAGAGAGTGAAGATATTCAACGCATGAAATGGCCCGCAAGGTCTCCGGACCTAAAGCCAATTGAACACACGTGAGACCTTTTCGGGAGACGCTTGGCAGCCCGTCACCAGCAGCCAGCAACGATTCCGCAGCTGCGATTTGCGCTACAAGAAGAACGGGCCGCGATGCCTCAACAGCTCCTTGACAACCTCGTCCTCAGCATGGACGTGTAAATCTTGCAACGCAGTCAGGGGTGATCGTATGCCCTACTAAAGACTGGATTTTTCTTGGCAGCCGCCTGTCACATGGACGTTTCTGTCTTCCGTCCAGTTGTGCTCGAAGCTACCTTTTCAATAAAGTGCCTTTGTATCCTTTGGATTCCTTGTTTGGACGGTTTTGCTCACTTGTCCCGTATTCTTACATCTTGGGGATTTATGGTATGATTTGAGTCGATGAGGAGCACTTCTGCACGACGTTACTTTCGAAAAACCGCCTCGTGCTTAATTTTTGCACTCCAGTGCATATCCATATGCAGCATAACATATGACAACACTTATTTTACCATTTCCTACCTCCCTAATGATGGCAACTTTGTCATTTACGGATAACACATTTCTCTTAGACATTTTAACCATTTTCTTACCTCTCTAATGATGGCTAATTTGTAGTTTACGGTTAACACGTTTCTCTTAGACATTTTTTCACTTATAAAAGTTTCAGATTCCCTACTTGATGGATACGTGAGAGATTGACAGCTGTTTAACGACACACATGAAGGAAAAGCAGCACCGATCTTTCCAGTGCAACGCTCACTTAGACGGTGAAAGATGAGTGAACACAATTCTAGGAATTAGTATCTCCTATTTCTCCTTAGGCTACATCCTCATTCCATTAATTCCCTATTCCTCTCTGCAATCGTGTCCCAGATTTCCACTTAATACATGTACAGGAACTCCACTCGTCCTCTTCTTGCCTAAGTATACGGTGCCTGTTTTCAACACTGCTGATGCGGTACTCCCAAGACAGCCGCTTGGAGTTAGTGACGGAGATTGTCCTGTATAGCTAGTTTGTTAAGCATTTGATGCACTCCCTTCCCATTGCTTTTCCATCCACCTTCTTCTACTAGCACACCAAGATTCCAGTGCGCTGTTGCAATTTCGTCCTGGATGCCACTATTTCCGTTCCTCCGTTACAGGACAGTGCTTAGCATGTTTTCTCTGCCTTGTTAAATATGGGATTTCATTAAATTTTGTTACTTCGCTTTTTAAAATTGATCATCTTAGCTTTTCTTGTTGCCGGTAAATCCGGGGATTTGATTAAGTTTTGTTCGTTAAAACAGATAGCTTTGAATTAAAATTATATCAAACAAAAGTTTTTTTTTCTCGTTAAATCCGGGATCTCGCTGAATACGGACTCGTTATAAGCGGGTTCTACTGTATTACATTGGGTCAATTTTCTTTTTTACTGGTTATGTACTAGTTGGGTTGTCTCTAAATTGATTCTGGAGTGAAAAAAGAAACGAATAACTCATTCTGGGAAATTGCACCCACGTGAGTCGCAGTAATACTGTACACTCGCAGAGAAACAGCGCGCGTATTTGAGTGGCGTCATATGAGATAAACGCCTATGTGTTCATTCTTTTTCTTCTCGTTTGCGACTCCTAAATATGAAATGAAAGACTTCTAGGCTAATCTTTGACATAACTTTGGGCCGCAAGTTCTCCTGTGCGTTTTTGTTTTAAATGGAAGCATATAGTGGAAAACGGAAAGGGAACACTTAGTTGTCAGCTGGTGTTGAGACTTAGATGGCTGCTGTTTTTATTTGCATTTTATGTTATTCGCACCTAACCCAAGTCCCAGTATCACGGGAAGGGACTGAAGGGTGACATGGGAGGATACAGATGAAAGTTTTGCTTTGTTTTTTTCTCTCCTTCTGCTAATTTGTATCACTAGTGAATAATTTCTCCATGATAAAAAGTGAAAATTATAAAATAAAATAAAACACAAAATATGAAAGAAAAGGGGAGAAAGAAAACTGAACTTGAAGTATAACAGAAAAATCACATTATCCGAATTGGGATGGTGGTTTATCTCTGGAGGCAAAATAACTCCCAAACAGCATGGAAAAAACTATTTTTTTTTAGTTGACTATTCTTGTCATTTTCCGTGAAATGGCGTGGTGGAAATAATAATGTCGTATTTCGACTCTTTCTTCTCCTTTTCTTCGGTTCCACTTTTTTTCTCCATCTGTAAGCAAGCATTCTCCTTCCCTGATGCTTGCAGATATCTCTTCTTACCGTGGTCAATAGCGAAAGCCCTTCCCCACTCAAAACTAAGTGCTCTTATGTTCCCATCAATAAACCCCTTTTTCTTCCACACAAACACAGTAAAACCACTCCTCTCGATAGCAAAACATTGAACAGGAACAAGTTTAACGCTCTTTATCACTCTCTCGCACAGGTATTTTCCTCTAACGCTATTTTCCAACACCTAGAGGGATACATAATGCTAAAGCGTCCCGACCACATTTAATTTATTTGTAGGCAATTAATTACCTAGAAGTTTTTAAACAGCAGCTTAGCATCTCATAATTATTTACCAAGTGACAAATAGTCTTCTGCACAATCCACTCTCTCTTCTCTCAATTTAATTGCCTTTTTTCTTTTTCGGTAATGTTTTTCTGAATTTTACATTATTAGGGATAGGTTACTGCTTATAGCCCTTAGAGTTGCTCATTACGATCTCTTTTTTAACTGAAAATAACTTTCAGCTATCTTTAAGAAAAGGTCAAAGGTGCTGTTTTATAGTATTATTTCACAAGACTTCTAAATATAAAATTTACTCTTGATAGCTATAATAGCTTTTGTCTTAAAGATTCCACAGACTGATACATTGACATCGTACAAATCACCTATACAATAATTTAAGTACCCGGTTTCTTACGGTAATACAATATATAATAGCTGGTACACAAAATGGGGGGAGAGGAGAAGAAATATCCTGTACCACAATAACCAAAATGCATGCGATATACTATTTACAATATCCGATCTCGCTACAGAACTTCAAAATCAGATTCTTCGACAGGCTATGGAAATTTAACAATTAATCAATACTCAAGTATTTTCGCGAATCTCTCTAATTATCGGACATTTTTCGTCCTATGGATACGGAAAAAGTGAGAAGTGAGTTTTTCCGTTAATATACGAAAGGAATTTTTTTTTTTTTTTTTTTTTATTGGAGGTTTAACGACCACCGTGAGCAACTCAAATGGGCTATAAGCAGTCGCCCATCCCTAATTTAGGGTCACTGGTTCCAGGGAAGGGAGAGAGCCAGTGCCGTAAGACAAACACAACATCCATGCCTGACCGGGATTCGAACCCGGACCCCCTTACGGACGAATGATCAGAGGCCAACGCCTTAGACCACTGCGCCACCGGGGCGGCCGAAAGGAATTGAGGAAAGGTTTCTGAAAATTCAGAACTTTCCGTTAACACATCTTAAAAACGAAAATTTGAGGGTCAGTATAAGAAAGGAATTACGGAAAGGTTTCTGAAAATTCAAAATTTTCCTGGCGTACAAAAAATATGTGAAACTCAGGTTTCTTTCCATCTTTGGCGGAAAAGGTTGTATGAGAAATATGCTTCGTTAATTCACGAAAAGAATCACGGAAAGTGGATCGTGAATTTCAGAAAAAATTTTACATTGTAGTTTGAACACTTCTGAAGTCAAGTTTTTACTCAACATAAAGGTCGTAACTAAAATAATTGTTTGGGTGTGTGGTGTTTCTAAAATGTAATTATTTTTTTGTTGAAGCTTCCTGATGTCAGAGCTATGTGCCCAGCCATTTTGTTTGCAGGTCTCAGTGATTAAGACTTTATTACTTCAGGTAATACTGCTTAGAGGCTCAGTAAGGTTACACGAACGATATCTGTTCAGAAATTTTATATATTGCTGCCCTTGCGTGCAGGATTTTTGTAACGTCATTTAACAGGATATTGAAGAATTTTCAATGTTAGGTATAGTTAACATTCAGTGGCGGACTGGCTATGGATAAGCGGCCCTGGAAACTATTTTGTGCGGCCCATTTTTGAGAAAATTTATCAAAGTATTCCATCTAAAAAAAAAAAAAATAGGATAGGTGCGCTAGCATTATCGTTTACTATTTAAACTTTTTATAAATACAAATCTACATAACTGCAGTTTTTTGTATTGAGGCAAGAATTAACATTTTACCCATTTTCCTGGACTTCAGATCCCTAGTAAAATTTCATTTAAGAACAAAATTATTTCGTTTGCTGAGAAGCAACAGCAAAGGTACGTTCTCTGAGAGAGACTGTCAATGACTTTATTCTATTCTCATGAATTTCAATGCCATAACTGAATTCAGAATTTGTAATAGTTTCTTCGGTTTTAATGAGAATGGAAATCCAAATAATAATAAAAAAAATTATTTTCCAAGAGTTTCCTATCATTAATAAAATAATTACGAAAATATTTCTTGAAAAAACTGAAAATAAACAGAATTGCAAGAACTTCGGTGCAAATTTGTCAAGTGTGAGAAATGAAAGAAGGCGAAAATTAATTTTTACTCAATTACTTTCAAATGGAAAAAGTAGTTCTCGAAAGTCTGTTTCTGCTATAACTGAAACAGATCTTCCAGAATTGCAGTCCAAAATAATGTGTAACCGTAAGGACCATAAAAAAAATAAATAAATAGTAAATTAGATACAGATCTCGTTAAAAAAACAACAACATACGTATAAAAAGCAGCAACCCAAAAGTTTTACTGTACATAAGCCGCGAATGGCTGAGTGGTTAGCAGTTCAGACTACCGATGCAAGGTCCTCATGTTCGATCCTGGGCTGATCTTGCGGAGGTGGTGTGATTTGCTAACAATCACTGAATATTCGCCGTGCATCAGACGAGCACGTTAAGCGACGGCCACCAGGTTGTACCCACTGGTCAAATGGGTATCCTTTCCTATGACACCCTTGAAATTTTCTCACCCCTCTATGTGCAACATCGTACTTGTACGATGGCGCCATCTACTGTACTCTAATCTCACTACAAACTGTTCTGTCAAAAGTCGCTAGATTTGCTCTCATTCCTTCCATTTCTGTGTCCTGCCCAAACGGCGAATTCGCTGTAGGTGGGTGGGACCAAAAATCTACTCACTGCGGTCGGAAGTCCTACAAGAAAATGACTCATACTTGTCTCACACAGAGCATTAAACTGAATAGTTTTACTGTAGATGAACCTCAATAGATTAACGTACATAATGAATTTCGAGTTCTTATTCCAGACTACTGATAGCATATTCGATTAGATTGTATAAAGTAACCCTTTTCCGTGTGCGAGATTGATGTTACGCTATGTCTAAAACTATGACTAAGGAAATGTTGAACTAAATGAGAATACAATGCAATAGATGCACGAAATAGCTATAAATTGATGATTTACGGCCAGACGAAACATATACAGATGCCAAACTTGCGATAACTTTTATTGGTCCAGGCAACGAATGACGACATCCACAATATAGCTCTGCTTCACATAAAATACCTTAATTATCTATCATATAAACTCGCTAAACAGAGATCGAACATCTCCACACGCACACATACACTAAGCAACTGCTGTGTCATCCTTTTTATCGATCGTTCTTATCACATTCATACGTCACTTTCTCTGACCTCAAAAGTGCTGCCAACCTCATTCATGTGAGAGAGAAGATATCACGTTAAGTTTGGAAAGTGTAAAAGAGAACAAACTCAAATTTATATAGGAAAAGGAACTAAAAATGAAAGTTAAATCAGAATATACGTCGCAATCGTATAAATTATTTAACTGCAAATGCAGTTGACAAAAGCGGACTGAGATAGAGGATGTCAGCCCAAAGGGAAGAGGCTTAAATTTGAAAGTCGAGAAATTGGAAGGGTGTGTGACAAAAATAGTGTTTGGTGCAATAGAATATTTGCTACGTAGGTTTTTATGTATTTATTTATATATTTCTGAAACCGTCAAAGTGGTAGACACACTTTGCCGTTTCAGTATAACTTGGTCTTGAAGAATATTGAAGTACAAGTACATATATACTTTTTCTCCTGAATTAGCATAAGGCATGCCGGCCCAGAATATGGCGGCCCACCGGGAATTCTATTGGTATCCCGGCGGCCCAGTCCTCGCCTGTTAATATTTCAGATCGTTCTAACTAATCAAATGAAATTTTAATTGGTCACTATAGCTCTGAAGACAAATTTCAAAGCTCACCAAAAAAAGTTGTTTACGTGGAGATAGTTTCAAATGTGGTGCAACATGCACAAATTGCGACATTAATTGTCCCAATGTATTAAGGTGGACTTCTAGTGATTTTGCTCCCTATATTTCCAATGGAAGAAATTTCCGATCTTATTTCCTCAGCGAAGAAATATTTCCCATACATCGAAATTGGCCCACTGATAAGAAACATCCTAACGTAGATTGTACAGTTGGTTCTTTTTTCAAAAAACTTTCCTGAACTATATTAAAAATCAATAACTTTACTTCGATGTAGTTACTGTACTTATTTACAGGTGGCGCCACTCTTCCTTACCATTGCGTCGAAGTAAAGTTATTAATTTTTAATATAGTTCAGGAAAGTTTTTTTGCGCAAAACACGATTGTACAAATCTAAATTAGGATGTTTATTTATCAGTGGGCAAATTTTGATGTATGGTAAATCTTTTTTCGCTGAGGAAATAGGGTCGAAATTTTTTCCATTGGAAGTATAGGAAGCAAAATCACTAGAGACCACCTTAATTGAGACAGTGTGCTAATATAAGAAATGGGGATGAAAATCTTCGACAGGATACGCGAGAAAAAGAATACTTAAAAAACAAACGGAAGTTTTATTTCCGAAACCTGGTGACGAGACACGCTTAATAAAGTACGGGCAACCACAGTGTTAACTTTTTTTCCCCGTAAGTCAGTAATGTTAAAAAAAAAAGATGCTTTATTACTAAAATTAAATTTCGTGGTTTCGCACCCCAAAGCGCTTAGAAATTTTTTACAATCTACTGTACATTGCAAAAAAAATTCTGAAATTAACGAGCCACTCCCCGTCAGTGGCGGCTCTAGAAAAAAATATTCTGGGGGGCATAAATTCCTGCAGGTGCCGGTAATTAATTAAATTTAATATGCAATTCAAAATAAAAAATATATCCGGTTATATGTATTTTTGCAGGCGACCCCCGGCCTAGAAAAGACCCTGTTTTCCGTGATTCCTTTCGTGAATTAACGAAGCATATTTCTGATACAACCTTTTCCGTCAAATGACGAAAGAAATCTGAATTTCATGGATTCTTCGCACGACAGGAAAATTCTGAATTTTCAGAACCCTTTCCGCAATTCCTTTCTTATATTGATGGTAAATTTCCGTTTTTAAGATGTGTTAAACGATCATTCCGAATGTTCAGAAACCTTTCTGCAATTCCTTTCTCATATTGACGGTAAACTTCCGTTTTTAAGATATGTTAAAAGAAAATTCCGAATTTTCAGAAAACTTTCCGCAATTCCTTTCTTGTATTGACGGTAAATTTCAGTTTTTAAGGTGTGTTAAACGAAAATTCTGAATTTTCAGAACCCTTTCCGCAATTCCTTTCATATATTGACGGTAAATTTCAGTTTTTAAGGTGTGTTAAACGAAAATTCTGAATTTTCAGAACCCTTTCCGCAATTCCTTTTTTATATTCATGGTAAATTTCCGTTTTTAAGATGTTTTAAACGATAATTCCGAATGTTCAGAAACCTTTCTGCAATTCCTTTCTCATATTGACGGTAAATTTCCGTTTTTAAGATGTGTTAAATGAAAATTCCGAATTTTCAGAACCCTTTCTGCAATTCCTTTCATATATTGACGGTAAATTTCAGTTTTTAAGGTGCGTTAAACGAAATTTCTGAACTTTCAGAACCCTTTCCGCAATTCTTTTCGTATATTAACAGAAAAAATTCGTTCTCACTTTTTCCGTATCAATATGACGAAAACATTATGGTAATAGGAGTGATTCGAGGGAATACTTGAGGTTTGATTAACTGTGAAATTTCAATTGTCTGTAAAAGGAACTGATTTCGAGGTTCTGTAGCGAGAACAGATATTGTGGATAGCATATCGCATGAATTTTGGTTATTGTGACACAGGATATTTATTCTCCTCTCCCCCATTTTGTGCACAAGCTATAATATGTTTTGTCACCGTAAGAAACCGCGTATTTAAATTATTGCGTAGGGGATTGTAGTGTTCATGTATCAGTCTGTGGAATCCTTAAAGCAAAGCTATTATAGCTATCAAGAGTAAATTTTATAGTTCAAAGTTTTGTGAAAAAATACTATAAAACAGTACATTTCACCCTTTCTTAAAGGTACATGAAAGTTATTGTCAGTTAAAAAAAAAAGATGTCAAGTTCCAAAGCATTCTGTTTCTTCGAAATATAACGTTGAAAAAAAAATACTTAATTTGTGATAATCCGCCTACAAAAAAATAAAATCGCTATAAACGTATTAAAAAAATAATAAGCTTGAACGGAAAATAAAATGAGTGAATCACTCAAATTCATGAAAAAAACAAAAAAAGAGAGTGAATTATATCATCGCTCAATTAGTTTTACCTTGAACGTGAGTGCAGTTCCTAAGACTTTCTGGCTCAGTAGTTAAGACGCGCGGTTGAACTGAGTTCGAACCCGGCCACCGGCACGGAAGGCTTCTCTGGCGTAAGTGCTGAAAAATTCAGCGTCTTCGATTTTGCGAAATTTCTGTATAAATACGGAAAAACTTGAAACGGACTTTTTTGAAATAAACGGAATTCCTGACTACGGAAAACACGGGTTAAAAACGGGAACTTTTAAAAACGAAAATTTCGTTAAAAGGCTGACACTTTACCGGTTACTTTGCTACACGTTATTTTCAGAAATTTTCCGTGAATTCAGAGCACTTTATTTTTTACAGCGCAACCATTGCACCGCCTTCTGAGGAAAGGTACGCTAATAAAAACCCGTTCACCATGATGTAACTTTGCACCACTTTCGATTATGACTTGTGCAAAGTGTCACCATTACATTAGGCCTAACTGCACCATATTTTGGGTTTTTCGTGAACCATATAGTGATATTCCTTTCCCCAAAAGATGGTGCAGCTGGTGTAGTACCACGTTTTTGGTGCAACGTACCACAACATTTTTAACAGTGCTTCATTCCGGACTCGAACGATTTACCGGAAGCCAGCGCCTCCAACCAGTCTGCAAACTTGAAAAGTGCCAACATTAACTTTACAACAAACAGAAATCGTCGCTCTTTCCACATTAATAAGTGAGTCACGGAAAAATTATGAAAAATTATCATCGACAGCCACCGGGAATCGAGCCCAGGGTCTTCCAGTTACGCGCCGCACATGCTACCACTGCACCACAGCGGCCTCGAATTCGCCAGGCTCACATGTGATTAACTGCCAAACTACATGAAATGTTGCATCATGGAGCCCCGCAGAGTGCTGGGGATTCAGTGGTAGCATGTCCGGCGCGTAACTGGAAGACTCTGGGTTCGATTCCCGGTTGCGGCCGATGAGAATTTTTCCGTGACTCACTTATTAACGTGGAAAGAGCGATGATTTCTGCTTGGTGTTCCTGATCCACGTCGAGTGTTTGAATTAATTAACTTTACAAATTTAAACAAGTTTTGCATCAGGACATCAATCGATATCGTAATGACAAGAAGTACTTTATCACGTTTTCATCTCGAACGGAGAGATTTCTGGAAAGCAAACTGTCCATCAGTCGCAGTGTTCTGTTGTTGAATTTGGGGTGTAGATATAAACTATTTATTTTGTCTTTATGAAGTCCTACCAATTTTGTACCACAAGCCAGCTTTGTCTAAAATATATACCGCTCATTCAAATATGATTTTGAACCACCATCAAGACGGGCAGCATTTTAATCTAAAAATGAAGAATGATAGGAATTCAGAACTTGACATATGCTGCGATGGGAATTAAAACTTCAGAAAAAGAATAAAACGGAGGGTAATTTTCTTCCAGAGATTGCGATTTTAAAGAACACCGGACTTTATTCTCATAGCGGCCTTTTTTTTTTTTTCTATGTTCGAATTCGTCAAGACGGAATGCGCGCAAGGCTATCGTGAACGGCAGTTTTGATACAACTAAGAAAAAAAATAATTCCTCTGCAAAAACCGACCAACGTTCGACAGAAAACCGATATCTTCTTTTGAAATGTATCGATTTTCAATGAAACAGAGAAAGTAAAAGACATGGTCCTGTTTTAAACCGCCTGACCCTCTGCTTAAAAAGTGGGGGAGAAGCCATTCCTCATATCATGTGACTTCAGAAAGCGAAGCCTGATATATGATAGCCTTCGAGAAGGCAATTTGGATTTGCTCAATTAAATCCTCGAAATGGGAAGAAAGGGATATCCATAGCAGCGATTACAAGTAATAATCGCCCTTAAGAAGTTTTTCTCTACATTTCGTTATGTTCTTTTGAGCGATTTCTCCGTGCTCAATCTATGTGAATTACGTTGTTGAGTTCGTGAGTCTTTTAACTTTTACCATTAACGACTAAGAATGTTGACGAATTATGAAACATTATGAATCACGTTATTTGTGCTGCAATGATATCCCAAGTACAGTTCGAAGAACATGTCGTTTATCGCAACCAGATGGTTTTTGTTTAAAAATTAAGAAATCGCGACATTTCTTATAACATATTCGTCCACTAAGTGTTACCAGGCATAAACAATTTACCAGTGTAAAAACATGCAGAGTCAGTATCACCTAACTGCATTTTTTGGTGTGGGGATTTGTGCTTCCAAATTTATATCATCATCATCAACCATTATGAATCCACTGCTGGCTGTAGGTCTCTCCAAGTCTTTTCCGTAACATTACGTCTTGAGCCAGCCTCAACCATGCCATAAATATATATATATATATATATATATATATATATAACGGGATGTAAGGTCAGGTGATGCGTAACATCACAGCCTCTCCTTGACAAATGTCAACCCCGCCTTCTCGTGGTGCATCCTGTTCCCACTAAAGGGGCTCTGACGACCGCCAATAGCGGTATAACTATACCATCGGGATTAGAGGAAATTCTATCCCACACTCACCAACCCGCTTGGCCAGCGTGGTGAGTTATGGCCAAACCCCTCCAAAATGATTCCACAACTTAAATCTTGGCCCTCAGTCTCCGGCAGCTGGAATGTACCTGGCCAAGGCAGCGGCCAGTGCGACATGAAGGCAGAGGGTGCTAAGAATCCCCGGAGGACCGGACTAGGCTGCCATCTGATGCTGACCTTGGCTACGTACAATGGACGCTCCCTATCTTCTGATTCAAGGCTTCTTGAATTGGAAGAGGAACTACAAAGGATCAACTGGGACATCGTGGGGCTAAGTGAGGTAAGGAGAAAAGGAGAAGATCTCATCGAACTGAAAAGTGGACATCTCTTCTACTATCGTGGGACAGATACTGGCAGAACTAGTGGTGTTGGATTTATAATAAACAAGAAACTGAAGGATAAAGTTGTAGAAGTTGAAAGTTCCTCTGACAGAGCTGCACGACTTGTTATCCAACTCTCGAAAAGATACCAGGCTCAGATTATTCAAACTTATGCACCCACCACAAGTCATCCTGAAGAAGAAATTGAAGAATTTTATGAGGAAATTTGTCATCTAAATAATAAAGGTAAGCAGCACTTGAAAATAATTATGGGAGATTTCAATGCAAAAATAGGGCAACGGCAACAGAATGAAACTTCAGTAGGTAAATTCGGTCACGGCAACAGAAACCAGCGTGGAAATACTCTCGTTGAGTTTGCAGAGGCAGAAGGGTTTTTCATCTTGAACTCCTTCTTCAAGAAAAAGCCACACAGGAAATGGACATGGAGACATCCAAACGGGACGACAAGTGAAATTGATTTTATTATGTGTAACAAAAAATTCGTCATAGAAGACTGCAGTGTGCTAAACAAGTTCAACACAGGTAGTGACCATAGATTGGTGAGATGTAAGATGCACCTCAACACTAAACTTGAACGTGGCAAGCTCATAAGACAAACAAAATCTATTGACATAACCAACCTTAAAAAACACCATAATACCTTCAAGTTGGAACTGAAGAACAGGTTCTCTGCTTTAGAAGGCCTAACATCGGAAGAAGTGGACATCTCTGAAGTTAACAGAAAAGTAACCAAAGCTCTTATGGAAACAGCAACAAAATTAGCTGGGTCTAAGAACAAGTTGCATGTAAACAAATTATCAGGAAAAACGAAAATGTTGATGCAAAAAAGAAGAGAGATGAGGACAACTAAAGAAGATGTGACTTCCAAAGTGGAATATATAGAGCTATGCAAGACAGTAAGAAAAAGTATCACTGAAGACGTAAGAAAATTCAACTGTGAACTAGTGAGGAAAGCAATTGAAAACAACCAAAGCCTAAAGATAGCAAAGGGACATCTCAGTAAGGGAAGAAAACAGATTATGGCACTGAGAAAAGAAGATGGTTCTGTAACAAGAAATAGAGGCGAAATTTTGACAAGAGTGAAAGATTTCTACTCCAAATTATATGAAAGGGATGATACATGCACTCCAGACATCATGAAAGATACCAGTACCAGAGTTCCTACAGTCCTTCCAGCAGAAGTTGCACATGCAATCAAGAACATGAAGCGGGGAAAAGCTCCAGGAGAAGATGGAATTACTGTAGACATCATACAAGAAGCAAGTGGAGAAATCGAAACAGTACTCGCCCAAATTTTCACTCGATGCCTTAATGAAGGAAAGATTCCTGAGGATTGGAACACCGCTACAATGATCCTGCTACATAAGAAAGGTGACATTGAGGATCTCGGAAACTACAGACCTATCAGCCTCCTATCAGTAGTTTATAAAATCTTCACTAAAGTTCTTTCACACCGCTTGAAGGTAACACTGGACATGGCTCAACCGAGAGAACAAGCTGGATTCAGGAGTGGCTACAGCACAATAGATCATATCCACGTGCTGAGAGAACTAATTGAAAGAGCGAGGGAATATGAACTTCCATTGTGCATGGCTTTTATTGATTATGAAAAAGCCTTTGATTCGGTGAAACCATCAGCAGTTACAATGGCTCTGAAAACCTGCGGTATTGAAAATGCATACATTAATATTATTAATAACATCTATGAAAATGCAAGTGCAAAGATTAGGCTGTTTGAAAATACAACACGTAAAAATTGGAAAGGGAGTGAGACAAGGTGACACCATATCTCCGAAGCTCTTTAATGCCACATTGGAGGGGCGTTTTTCAGTCGCTGAGCTGGGAAAACAAGGGGATAAAGATTAATGGAGATTATCTAACCCACCTTCGTTTTGCTGATGATGTAGTCATTTTCGCAACTACCCCATCAGAGCTGCAGAGTATGATCCAGGAAATTGCTGACAAGAGTAAAGAAGTGGGATTAAAAATGAACTTTCAGAAGACAAAAGTGATGTTCAATGCTTTTACAAGAAATGAAGATTTATCGATTGATGGAGAAAAGCTGGAGATAACAGACACGTACGTTTATCTTGGACAGCAGATATCAAGTGAGGGTCACATTGGTGAAGAAATTAATCAGCGTACAAAACTTGCCTGGAGAGCTTTTGGAAGAAACAGCATAATTTTCAAGAGCAATATGCCATTATGTCTTAAAAGAAAAGTGTTTGATCAATGCATCCTTCCAGTGCTTACATATGGTGCAGAGACGTGGACCTTAACTAAAAGAGACATACAAAGGCTGCAGACAACTCAAAGCAGCATGGAGAGGTGCATGCTTGGTATAACCAGGAGAGATAAGAAGAGGAACTCGTGGATCGAAAAATGACAAGAGTGGAAGACATCATGATCAGAGTTAAATCCCTGAAATGGCAATGGGCTGGACATACTGCCAGAAGGACAGATCATCGATGGACAGCCGAAATTTTAGATTGGATTCAAGGGACAGGAAAAGACCCAGAAGAAGACCACATGGGAGATGGGTGGATGAAATTCGAAAGTATGCAGGGGTGACATGGAGGAGACTGGCACAAGACAGACCGTTGTGGAGGAAACTTGGGGAGACCTTCGTCCAGCAGTGGATTGATAATGGTTGACAATGATGATGATGATGATGATATATATAACATCACCATCATCGTCAACCATT
Organism: Macrothele yani; assembly: GCA_039090855.1. Taxonomy (NCBI): domain Eukaryota; kingdom Metazoa; phylum Arthropoda; class Arachnida; order Araneae; family Macrothelidae; genus Macrothele; species Macrothele yani. Next base: position 121,477,279 of record CM077003.1, read on the forward strand.
ATCAATCCACTGCTGGATGAAGGTCTACCCAAATTTCTTCAACAACGTTCTGTCCTGAGCCAGTTTCCTCCATGTCACTCATGCATGCTTTCGAATTTCATCCTACCATCTTCCATGTATTTTTCTTCTGAGTCGTTTCCTGTCCCTTGGAATACATATATATACCGCAGCGGTTGCTCTGGCTTTTTTAAATTTTCGCCAACCCATTCGCGAAATTCAATTTTTTTCTACCTTTTCGCCAAAGTGTTATAATAGCACAAAAAAGGAATCAATATTTTCGTCAAACTTATTTTTCCATCGCCGAAAAGATTTTTTATTTTCGCATCGGAAGCGTGACCCCTATGCATATGTATGCATTTACTTTTTTAAATTCAAGTACTCTTGATCAAAAATTGTAGTGTATTATTGCGTAAAGTTTAAATGTTTTCATTCATGTGTAAATGTTTTCACCTAGGTGAATTAAAGTGCTTATCTGAACTGTACAATGCTACGTTTTATTTGGCATTATTAGTATTTTGAAAAGCTTTTATGGGCGAGACTGTTGTATTACAACAGAAAAGGGTTTGTGCACATATTAAAGCTATGTTCTCATAATTACTTTTTCACCGAGGTAAAAGGAAAGGCACAATTCCAGTATTAAAAAATATAGGAATTACAAGTTGAACTAACCGAATGTATGTTAGGAATAGAATATTAGAATTTTCCCAAAACTTATTCTAGGAACTGTTCGTGGCAAAAAGGTCCTGGCTACATCATTCAGAGTCATTCTGACAGTTAGGTGTTGGTGAGTGAACAGCGAAACCAAATGCGTTAGTCGTTTTTATAACATGGGATCAAAGATATGTTTTCAGTCATTTCAGTGACGGAAAACTCCTGTTGCTGAAGAATTTCCGTGGGAGGTTTTGATTTATGGGGGTACGTGCCCCCCACCCCGTCTTCGAGCTAGGCGCCACGGTGCAAAGCTCCTTTTTGAATCAGCTTATGAGTAGTTTCCCGTTAATCATATACTAAGAATTTCTAGGCAAATGAATAAAATCTTAACGCTGAAAAATTGAAAAGCTTAGCAATTCCCTTTTTTTTCTAGTGTGGCTAGAGGAAAGCTCCACCTGTCCCAGAGGAAAGCTCCACCTCGTACTTATATAACTTCAAAAAGATGTGGAGTATCAGGCGATCAAGTCATCGACTTGGACTAGCGCTAAGCCTCATAATTATATAATTTTTTTTTTGATTGGAGGTTTAGCGACCACCGTTAGCAACTCAATGGGCTATAAGGACTCGCCTGTCCCTAATTTAGGACCACTGACTCCAGGGAAGGGAGAGAGCCAGTGCCGTAAGACAAACACAACATCCATGCCTCACCCGGATTCGAACCCGGACCCTTCTCGGACGGATGGTCATAAGCCAGCGCTTAGACCACTGCACCATCTGGCGGCTTATATAATTTCTTTTTCCGCGTCTATCTTCAGATACTGTGCGGAAATGATTTTCTGACCAGCTCTCAAATTTGCTTCACTTACTCCCAAAATTCTCTAAAAATTCCATTGGGGTGATGTCCATAGTTTTCTTTCTCTCTCTCTTTTTTTTTTCATTGGGGGTGTTTAACGACCACCGTGAGAAACTCAGTGGACTATAAGTAAATTTCTGTCCCTAATTTTGGGCCACTGGTTCCAGGGAAGGGAAAGAACCAGTGCTGCAAGACAAACATAACATCCATACCTCACCGGGATTCGAACTCGGACCTATCTGTGACGAATAATTAGAAGCCACCGGTTAGACCACTACACCACCGGGGGAAGCGTTTTCTCTCTTTCCTGACCCAGAAGACAGCAAGCTGTACACATTTTGACAGCTCTAAATCTGCAGCTCTCATTCCACTTTGTTTTAAATCTTCCTAATGATTGTACCCTATCGCTCTCCTCAATAACCATTGATTCTGGTTAATTGGGACACATCGGGGCTAGAACACTTTGGCCCGATTGAACGGCTGCCCCAATTATGCGAATCGTTATCCCAAAGAGCTCATTTGAGATGTTCTTCAAGAATTATCCTAAATAGATGGCTGCCTCGATTGACCGATTGCGCAATTAACCGGAATCTACTGTATGTAGATTTTTCTGACTATTGAACTGAGTGTGAATCAGTCTCAAAATTTAAGAGCATGACTGGTTGAGTATATTGGAAATGATTTGCACAATTCAACATTTATTAATACAATTCTTACCTCCAATTTTAATTTTAACAATGTCACCACATTTTTTCTAAATGTGACGTTACGGATAGAGCTTCTAATTTTCTTCGAGCCCACCCTTTGTGTGTGTCCCCCCCCCCCCCAAATTTAAGCAGTTAGAACACATGACGATTACACCCATTTATGAAGTTTGGGTGAAGGTATTTGAATTTTTTTTTTTTTTAATTCTCAGAGATTTTGTTAAAATTTGTGTTGTATTGTTCTGTAAAATAGAGAGAGCTCTCTGACCGATTGTCTCAGAGAGTTGTAGAAAAACATCAGAATTTCGTAATTAAAGTTTAGAAGCTGTGTGGAAGAGAGAAAGATATATTAATTGTCACGTTACAAACTAAAATTAAGTCTATGACACCAAATATTAAAAAGAGACAGAAAAATTACGTAAGTAAGCTAAAATTGCAAAGAAATAGCAATCTGTTAGAGGTTCGTATCCGTGGTTACAAGTACACATGCATTGAAGAAATACTTCGTATGTACCTGAAAATGGATTTTCCTTTCTACTGGGGCATAATATCAGCGAAGGATAAAAACTACATGAACGAATTTTTTGGTAAAGTGTCTGCCAAACACTGCAAAATTTGTGCTTCTCCCCAGTACAATACTTAACCCTCCCCGCCCCCATTCAGTTCTGAATTGCTAGCATCACCACTGAACAGGATGGTACTTAATATAGTGGTAATTCAATACATACGTATCAAGTGTATGTATGTCCATTGCTGTTTAGGGCATTTTCGGGTAATTTAATTTATGCTTCATGTTGTTCGCTGACTGTGCAGTGGTTCGATTTTTGCTCATTTGAAGCTTCCGTTCTCATATGTCGCAGCAACATCTGTCTATAGATAATTGAAGTGATTTAGGACTGACACAACTTTTTTTATGTGTGAATCGGATGATGTACTCATATCGATGACAAAAAGAATAACTGAAAATCGTCTGCGTTAAAAATCAAAATCAATGTATTGTTTTATGCAAAATCGTTAAATATATAAAAAAAGAACTTAATCAACAGGCAATTTGAATTCATTTACATTGCAAGTGGCCAGAATAAACGAAACTGATTGCGTAAGAAACAGAAAAATGTACTTAGACATGATACATTAAAAAAAAAAAAAAACATTTTCACCGGTTAATACAATTTTTATGAACACTCTCTCTGTTTCTCGGCGTCAGCAGTTTCCCTTGCACAATTTTTAACCTGACATGTATTGAACTCATCCGCTGACTTTTCAAAAATGGAAGAAAAAAAATAGTTTCAGAGACATTGGATAAGTATTCATCCTAATATTTGCATTGAGTTTTATATTTTTATTTTTCCGAGTTCAGTATTTTTGTGACTGATTAAAAGTCTCCCTATTTTTTTATGACATATTTACTTTCGGGTTTCTAGATTCAAAATTCACCATTGTGTAAATGGTTTCTAGGATATGATTCAGTAGTTGGCTTTTGGAGAAAACATTTTAACCACTGTGACTTTTTACAGATTTTCATTCTCTTATCATTTTCTCGCTGGATTAACTCTTTAAGAGGCCAACGTACCTGAACTTAATGGTACGCCAAATTTAATGCGCTCCCCAAACAGAAATCTTCACATAGATGCTGGATTTTACGAAAGCTACGATAAAACAATCTTTTCCACCATCTCAACAGCAGTGCTGAATTCGGGCTCAATTTTATGAGCTCGAGCCCGCCCGAGCCCGAAGCATGTAATACTGAGTCTGAATTTTATATTGCAAGATAGAGTTCAGGCAGAGTCGGTTTAAGGGGGTTCCACCTAAAATCTCTGCCTTTTTTCCAATGATAAAACTTCCAATGGCAAAACTTCTGTACATACTCTCTTCGCAATTAGTGTATTCCCAAGGATGAAAATTTGCACATCGATAAAAACTAACTTTAAGTTACAGCATGGGATACTTAATGCTTGCTAAAAAAACCATACTTAAGCAATCCAACATTTATTTGTCTACTGACGTCATCAATGTACAGGCCGCGCCATCTGTTAACAGGTCTGAACATTACTCAAAGAAAAATGATTGATTTTTAATATAATTATGGTTAGATGGTTCTGTAACAAGAAATTGAGGCGAAATTTTGACAAGAGTGAAAGATTTCTACTCCAAATTATATGAAAGGGATGATACATGTACTTCAGACATCATGAAAGGTACCAGTACCAGAGTTCTTTTAGTCCTCCCAGCAGAAGTTGCACATGCAATCAAGAACATGAAGCGGGGAAAAGCTCCAGGAGAAGATGGAATTACTGTAGACATCATACAAGAAACAAGTGGAGAAATCGAAACAGTACTCGCCCAAATTTCCTCTCGATGCCTTAATGAAGGGAAAATTCCTGAGGATTGGAAGAACGCTACAATGATCCTGCTACATAAAAAAGGTGACATTGAGGATCTCAGGAACTACAGACCTATCAGCCTCCTATTAGTGGTTTATAAAATCTTCACTAAAGTTCTTTCACACCGCTTGAAGGTAACACTGGTCATGGCTCAACCGAGAGAACAAGCTGGATTCAGGATTGGCTACAGCACAATAGATCATATCCACGTACTGAGAGAACTAATTGAAAGAGCGAGGGAATATGAACTTCCATTGTGCATGGCTTTTATCTATTATGAAAAAGCCTTTGATTCGGTGAAACCATCAGCAGTTACAATGGCTCTGAAATCCTGCGGTATTGAAGATGCATGTATTAATATTATTAATAACATCTATGAAAACGCAAGTGCAAAGATTCGGCTGTTTGAAAATACAACACACATAAAAATTGGAAAGGGAGTGAGACAAGGTGACACCATATCTCCGAAGCTCTTTAATGCCACATTGGAAAATGTCTTTCAATCACTGAACTGGGAAAACAAAGGGATAAAGATTAATGGAGATTATCTAATCCACCTTCGTTTTGCTGATGACGTAATCATTTTTGCAACTCCCCCATCAGAGCTGCAGAGTATGATCCAGGAACTTGCTGACAAGAGTAAAGAAGTGGGATTAAAAATGAACTTTCAGAAGACAAAAGGGATGTTCAATACTTTTACAAGAAATGAAGATTTATCGATTGATGGAGAAAAGCTGGAGATAACAGACACGTACGTTTATCTTGGACAGCAGATATCAAGTGAGGGTCACATTGATGAAGAAATTAATCGGCTTACAAAACTTGCCTGGAGAGCTTTTGGAAGAAACAGCATAATTTTCAAGAGCAATATGCCATTATGTCTTAAAAGAAAAGTGTTTGATCAATGCATCTTTCCAGTGCTTACGTATGGTGCAGAGACGTGGACCTTAACTAAAAGAGACATACAAAGGCTGCAGACAACTCAAAGCAGCATGGAGAGGTGCATGCTTGGTGTAACCAGGAGAGATAAGAAGAGGAACTCGTGGATCAGAAAAATGACAAGAGTGGAAGACATCATGATCAGAATTAAATCCCTGAAATGGAAATGGGCTGGACATACTGCCAGAAGAACAGACCATCGATGGACAGCCGAAATTTTAGATTGGATTCCAAGGGACAGGAAAAGACCCAGAAGAAGACCACATGGGAGATAGGTGGATGAAATTCGAAAATATGCGGGAGTGACATGGAGGAGACTGGCACAAGACAGACCGTTGTGGAGGAAACTTGGGGAGACCTTCGTCCAGCAGTGGATTGATAATGGTTGACAATGATGATGATGTTTTAGCCAGTATTAAGTATCCCATGCTATAACTTAGAGTTAGTTTTATCGATGTGTAAATTTTCATCCATGGGAATACATTAATTGCGAAGAAAATACGTAAAGAAGTTTTACCATTGGAAACATAAGGCAGAGATTTTAGGTGGAACCGCCTTAAGGCTCTGCGGAGCCTGTAGCACTATTAACAGCGGAGCATCCTCTCCAGGGATATATATTTTTCAACTTCCTGGGGAGAGGGAAAAATGGCTGAATGATGGTAACCTTGGGTATATGTGAAGAGAAAAATGGCCATATGTCATAAATGTTTATTCAATGTAATTCATAGAACAAAAAATATTTTGATGATTGGTCCATTACTTGTCTAGTATGCAGATGATCTCTAAAGCAACTTCCAAGATGACTTTGTTGAAAACATTTGCTAGTATTATCCTGAAATTATTTAAGTCACTTCCTAAGCTTAACAAAAAAATGAACATATATAAATTGTCAGTTGAGTACACTTTTTATTGAACTTCAGTTAGTTACATGGTTCATATGAAGCGTTTACGAGACTGGGCAACCGAAACTCGTCAATCATTCTCGACGTGCTCATTTCTCTTAGTAACTCATGCTCAATACTCATTAAAGAGAAGTAGTTCAGTCTTGTTTGGCCCATACTGACTCTTACTTCGTTCTGGATTTGAAAAAGAGTGTTCACCACTGCAGTTGGTAACCATCCGAGGGAGGTAAATTTTAAACACAATGTCGATAATATACCTCTAGCAAAACAATTTCCAACAACCAGTGTACACATCAATGCAGGGCCCACGTGTTACATATGCAACTAGGTGAGTCCGGGCCCGTACTAGCCCGTAGACTATGATTAACCCGTCTCGGCATTGATAAAGAAATCTCCTATTCCATACTTCCACTCTCTCTTCCCCCTGCAGCTAACAGATGTGCTTCTCAACTAAGAAGTGAGAAAGGGAACTCTATATGTTTCTGTATAATAGTCACACGCTTTTCTTTAAACACTTGTTTCCTCCTGAATTGCTTCAGGAGGAAACGAGCATCTAGAGAGATTGGGTGGCAATGCAATCTACGTACAGTACGTTGCTCGATAAAATTAGCAGGAAGATCACGCATGAAGATAGAGGGTAAAATTTTGTGGGTGTGCTGTCTTCTGTTTAGTATTTGCTGTTCCTGAACAAGCTTTCCTTTTTCTGCAGAAATCCACAAATGCGTGGCTTATGACTGTTGCTACCCAAGCCCGGAAGAAGAATCTCACCAGAGTCCAATCTTGCGTGTCTTACTTCATTGAATGGGAAGTCTCCGCTTTTTTCGGGCCGATCCGTTCCCCAACCAGACCCACCTGCTGAAGAATTTCCTTTACCAACTAAAAGATGTAAGGAAAATCTCGTATCCTAAATCATACAAGTCACATTAAAAGAACAGAAAAAGATTCTGTGTCTGTCTGTCTCTCTCTCTCTCACACACACATACTCACACAGCCCGGTTCAAACCCGGCCTCAGGATCGGGATCGGCCCGTCTGTACACTGCTCAACACTACTGACCATAACTCTGTCATTAGCGGTAAGCACTCCCTTCTAGGCATTTGTTCTCGGCTCCATGACCCAAGGCATGATGGGGAAGGGTTAGTTTCCCTGACACTAACATCATGACACTGGGTACAAACAATGACTCAAACATCTTGTCTCTTTTTTCTCAGGTTTGACGCTATTGTTATACTTGTTTTAGCAGGTAATCAGTCGGAAAAGAGTCCTGTCAACCATCCCTTAAATCGCCATTTTGAATAACAAAGCTATGGGAAAAGCAACGCTTTCTGAAGCAGGTTCACTCAATTAAAGTCGCGACTGGCCCACTTCTTAGATAGTAAATACACTCACGGACAATGAAATTTTCCCACCAAGAAGGAAGCATCGGATTGAACTGAAATTTTATGGACGTAATGATACAGATTAATGATACACACGATGGTAAAAACAGAGCTGCAGGATAATTACAGAGGGATCTGTGGCACGCAGTCCGGCCTTCTTCAATAGCGCGTCGCACCGCCTCGTGCAGCGATACATGTTGCAATACGGTCCGGCATGGAAGCGAAAAGATACCTGTTGTTTTCCTGCGGCAGAGTGGCCCACACGTGTTGGATGGTGTGCTCCAAATCCCGGATAGTGCGGCACGGCGGCAGCCGGCGTTTCAACTGGTCCCACACATGCTCGATTGGGGACGTGTTCGGGGAGCGGGCAGGCCACGAAAGTGTCTGGACGGACGTAGGCAGTACTGGGAAAACCGAGACGTGTGCGGGCGGGCATTATCCTGCTGGTATAACGCACCTGGAATCCAGGACAGGAATGGGAGCACATGAGACCGTAGGATCTCATCCACATATACCGTTGGCCCGTCAATGATCCACTACTAGAGTTGATCGGCTATCGTAGGCAAGGGCTCCCCAGACCATAATGCCTGCAGTAGGGGAGGTGTGGCGCCGGATAGCGAGGTTGGGATTGTCCCGTTGACCTGGGTCCTCCATACCCGGACACGATGATCATCTGTCCCCAAAACGAAGCAGAACTCACCGCTAAACACCACACTTTGCCATTCTGTAGCGTTTTACGTCGTTCTGGCCTGGTACCATTGCACACGGAGCCGGCGATCTTCTGGTGTTAATGACAGCACATATAAGGGGCGCTGGGATAGCAGATTCGCTTCCGCGAGACGTCGGGAAATGGTTCGTGTGCACGCAAGAGCCGCTACATCTGCATGTATAGTGAACCGGGAACCCGTGGGATCCGTTCCTGCATGGTGCATGATCCGTCGATCCTCTCTACCGGTGGCCCCCCTGATCCGTCCGGAGCCGCTCCGCCGTGTGGCAGTGCCGTCACGTTTCCATTGCTTCCAACACAGTCGGACGGTATGGTCAGAACGATTCACTTGGCGGGCTATACGGTGAGCCAACCACCCTGCGGTTTTCAGCCCGATGATCAGGCCTCTCTAAAAGTCCGTATAAGTTGCTTAAATCGACGTCTCTGGCATCTACCAGGCATTCTTTTCATTCTGTACTATGGCTTGCGCTGGCCGGTGCTTTTCGCTTTCATGGGGAATCGACTACACGCCGGTTTATAAGGCTGCCGGTTCGTGCTTGCAGCGCCACCACAGGGTGTGCGATCCTGCATACTCCCATGCACTCTAGCTATTTGCAAAGTTTCGCGGTTGCAGCATGTTTTCTTCTAGGTTCGCAAGTTTCATTGTCCGTGAGTGTATATTCGTCCGAGCTGATTTCAGCCCATTTTTCTAATCCCAATTTAATTCGTTCCAGTCGATTAAAGGGTTAAGCAATCAACATAGCAAAGCATCATGCACATTTAAAATTTAAACACAGAAATTAATATCTACATGAGGACAGCAAGCAATGCAAGCGAGGAACAAACAAACAAAAGACAAGCGAACACAAATCTTGATTACAAAAAAAACAAAGAGAAAAAGCTACTCACGAAAGCCAGGAACCGGGGGATGGATTCGCTCTGAAAACAACAGGGAATTTGCGTCAAAAAGAGGGTTCTATCTCAAATCAAAAACAAAACAAAATTCTTCTAACTACTCTAATTCACTACACAATGAAATCAGGCAGTTTTTAATGCAAACAGTTCAATGAAAAGCAATAAAATAAAAATCTATCAACAAAAAATAACATTACATAAGAGGATGGAGACTGGGAGATGAAATGTTTTTTAACATTTTGGAATGAACCAGCACAAAGGCGAATGAAATAAGCATTGTACGTTTGGTGCGAACTGTGATATTTGAATGCTGTGAATAGGAAACAGTTTCTGTGCCACAACTAACCATATTTTCCTCCTAGCGAAAACGTTTTGATAACCCATTAGTTATCCCTTAGTAATAAAGAAAATGATACAAAAAGCACGCAGCAATTACACTACAATTAATTCAAGAAAATTTAACATCTGCTGATATTTGTTCAGTATAACAAAACATGTACTGTACATAGAATAGATGAACTATGAATTTTGGCTCTGCAAACCTGCTGTTTCCGTCCATTGACATTCACAGACTTGTGCACGTGCTTGTTAGCAAGGTACAGCCTTCTCGGTGAGTGAGTATGTGAAACGAGATTTCCGGAAAGAACTGTATGTTTCATAGTGAAGCAATATCAGGGTTTTGAAACACTAAAATTAGATAATATAGACTGATAAAGGCAACATTTATTTTATAACATGAATATACTGTATTTTAAAAGATAATGGTTTTGAACAGGTTTAAAACTGGATCAGAGGAGTGAAATTAAGGAAGAAATTTTGTGTGAACGGACTTTAAAAAAAAAATGCACTTTAAAATATTGACTATAACCAGAAGGTGCTGAGAAACACTGGCGATTCATAAACGGCCATGGAAGCAAAGTTTTCGCTGCCCACGTTTGCCAAAAAAAAAAAAAAAAAAAAAAAAGATCAAGGAACCCTATAATAAAAGGCATATCAACAACACAAGTCTACGAATTCCGGCAGTCTTTCTATTGAGGAAATAGTTAACTAACATTTTACCGATTTTTTTAAGCAACAGACACGGTATGTTCTCACAGAGAGGCTGTTAAAGATTTTATTCGATTCTCACGAATTTCGTTGCGATTGCTGAAATTTGAATTTTTTTTTTTTTTTGATTGGAGGTTTAACGACCGCCGTGAGCAACCCCATGGGGTATAAGCAGTCGCCCGTCTCTGATTTAGGGCCACTGACTCCAGGGAAGGGAGAGAGCCAGTGAGTTAAAACAAACACAACATCCATGCCTCACCGGGATTCGAACCCGGACCCTTCTCGGATGAATAGTCATTAGCCAGCGCTTAGACCACTGCGCCACCGGGACAGCGGGACTGTAACTGTAATAACTACTTCGCTTTTAGTGAGAAAGGAAACCAATATGACCCATTATTACCATTATTATTATTATTATTTGCGGAACTTACCGATTATAAACGAAACATTCACGAAAACGAACCTTGAAAAAAATTAAAAACTTTTGGAATAACAAGAATTTGTGTACAAATTGAGGAGCTTGAGGCAAAAAGGTGGTAGCTCTCTTTTCGACATTTTATGGGGAATAGGAAAAATCTGTTTATAAAAAATACGGTTCAACTGAGGTTAGCGAAAAATTCCCCACACAAGATAACATTATCTCCAATAAATACGTGTATTTTCTGAACCTTTTGTTCCTAAAATGAATATAGGATAAATATAAAAAAGTTAGAGCTGTCCCTTTTTCGCACCAAATGTCATAGATTTCAATAAATTTCGCATTTAGTAAAGGATAGAAAAACTAAATAATGTTAATAAAATGTGTTTAATGATCATTAAACAACATTACAAATCTCTTTGTTAATAAACAAATAAAATATTACAATTTTATTCGTCGGCCTGCATCGTACTTACACCAAACGGTGATCGGGGCAGCTCCGAAAATATTAATATCTCAACCATTTATTATCGGATCTGCCTGGTTCTCGCACCAATCGATCCGGCATATTTTTTAGATTAGTAAACATGTTAAGTGAAAATCGACCAAAAATGGAGCTGTCATCCTTTTGCTGCAAACTCCTCAATTATAAAGTGAGGGAAGGTAAAAAATGTAAAGATCAGTGGGTTTTTATAATTACTTTCAAATGGAAGCAGCATTTTTGCAATATCATCATCATCATCATTGTCAACCATTATCAATCCACTGCTGGACGAAGGTCTCCCCAAGTTTCCTCCACAACGGTCTGTCTTGTGCCAGTCTCCTCCATGTCACTCCCGCATATTTACGAATTTCATCCACCCATCTCCCATGTGGTCTTTTTCTGGGTCTTTTCCTGTCCCTTGGAATCCAATCTAAAATTTCGGCTGTCCATCTATGGTCTGTCCTTCTGGCAGTATGTCCAGCCCATTGCCATTTCAGGGATTTAACTCTGATCATGATGTCTTCCACTCTCGTCATTTTTCGGATCCACGAGTTCCTCTTCTTATCTCTCCTGGTTATACCAAGCATGCACCTCTCCATGCTTCTTTGAGTTGTCTGCAGCCTTTGTATGTCTCTTTTAGTTAAGGTCCACGTCTCTGCACCATACGTAAGCACTGGAAGGATGCATTGATCAAACACTTTTCTTTTAAGACATAATGGCATATTGCTCTTGAAAATTATGCTGTTTCTTCCAAAAGCTCTCCAGGCAAGTTTTGTACGCCGATTAATTTCTTCATCAATGTGACCCTCACTTGATATCTGCTGTCCAAGGTAAACATATGTATCTGTTATCTCCAGTTTTTCTCCATCAATCGATAAATCTTCATTTCTTGTAAAAGCATTGAACATCACTTTTGTCTTCTGAAAGTTCATTTTTAATCCCACTTCTTTACTCTTGTCAGCAAGTTCCTGGATCATACTCTGCAGCTCTGATGGGGTAGTTGCAAAAATGACTACGTCATCAGCAAAACGAAGGTGGGTTAGATAATCTCCATTAATCTTTATCCCTTTGTTTTCCCAGTTCAGTGATTGAAAGACATTTTCCAATGTGGCATTAAAGAGCTTCGGAGATATGGTGTCACCTTGTCTCACTCCTTTCCAATTTTTATGTGTGTTGTATTTTCAAACAGCCGAATCTTTGCACTTGCATTTTCATAGATGTTATTAATAATATTAATGTATGCATCTTCAATACCGCAGGATTTCAGAGCCATTGCAACTGCTGATGGTTTCACCGAATCAAAGGCTTTTTCATAATCGATAAAAGCCATGCACAATGGAAGTTCATATTCCCTCGCTCTTTCAATTAGTTCTCTCAGTACGTGGATATGATCTATTGTGCTGTAGCTACTCCTGAATCCAGCTTGTTCTCTCGGTTGAGCCATGTCCAGTGTTACCTTCAAGCGGTGTGAAAGAACTTTAGTGAAGATTTTATAAACCACTGATAGGAGGCTGATAGGTCTGTAGTTCCTGAGATCCTCAATGTCACCTTTTTTATGTAGCAGGATCATTGTAGCGTTGTTCCAATCCTCAGGAATCTTCCCTTCATTAAGGCATCGAGTGAAAATTTGGGCGAGTACTGTTTCAATTTCTCCACTTGCTTCTTGTATGATGTCTATAGTAATTCCATCTTCTCCTGGAGCTTTCCCCCGCTTCATGTTCTTGATTGCATGAGCAACTTCTGCTGGGAGGACTGGAAGAACTCTGGTACCTTTCATGATGTCTGGAGTACATGTATCATCACTTTCATATAATTTGGAGTAGAAATCTTTCACTCTTGTCAAAATTTCGCCTCTATTTCTTGTTATAGAACCATCTTCATTTCTCAGAGCCATAATCTGTTTTCTTCCCTTACTGAGATGTCCCTTTGCTATCTTAAGGCTTTGGTTGTTTTCAATTGCTTTCCTCACTAGCTCACAGTTGAATTTCCTTACGTCTTCAGTGATACTTTTTCGTGTTGTCTTGCATAGCTCTATATATTCCACTTTGGAAGTCACATCTTCTTTAGTTGTCCTCATCTCTCTTCTTTTTGCATCAACATTTTGGTTTTTCCTGATAATTTGTTCACATGCAACTTGTTCTTAGACCCAGCTAATTTTGTTGCTGTTTCCATTAGAGCTTTGGTTACTTTTCTGTTAACTTCCGAAATATCCACTTCTTCCGATGTTAGGCCTTCTAAAGCAGAGAATCTGTTCTTCAGTTCCAACTTGAAAGTATTATGGTGTTTTTTAAGGTTGGTTATGTCAATACATTTTGTTTGTCTTATGAGCTTGCCACGTTCCAGTTTAGTGTTGAGGTGCATCTTACATCTCACCAATCTATGGTCACTACCTGTGTTGAACTTGTTCAGCACACTGCAGTCTTCGATGACGAATTTTTTGTTACACATAATAAAATCAATTTCACTTGTCGTCCCAATTGGATGTCTCCATGTCCATTTCCTGTGTGGCTTTTTCTTGAAAAAGGAGTTCAAGATGAAAAATCCTTCTGCCTCTGCAAACTCAACGAGAGTATTTCCACGCTGGTTTCTGTTGCCGTGACCGAATTTACCTACTGAAGTTTCATTCTGTTGCCGTTGCCCTATTTTTGCATTGAAATCTCCCATAATTATCTTCAAGTGCTGCTTACCTTTATTATTTAGATGACGAATTTCCTCATAAAATTCTTCAATTTCTTCTTCAGGATGACTTGTGGTGGGTGCATAAGTTTGAATAATCTGAGCCTGGTATCTTCTCGATAGTTGGATAACGAGTCGTGCAGCTCTGTCAGAGGAACTTTCAACTTCTACCACTTTATCCTTCAGTTTCTTGTTTATTATAAATCCAACACCACTAGTTCTGCCAGTATCTGTCCCACGATAATAGAAGAGATGTCCACTTTTCAGTTCAATGAGATCTTCTCCTTTTCTCCTTACCTCACTTAGCCCGACGATGTCCCACTTGATCCTTTGTAGTTCCTCTTCCAATTCAAGAAGCCTTGAATCAGAAGATAGGGAGCGTCCGTTATAGGTAGCCAAGGTCAGCATCAAATGGCAGCCTAGTCCGGTCCTCCGGGATTCTTAGCACCCTCTGCCTTCATGTCGCACTGGCCGCTGCCTTGGCCAGGTACATTCCAGCTGCCGGAGACTGAGGGCCAAGATTTAAGTTGTAGAGTCATTTTGGAGGTGTTTGGCCATAACTCACCACGCTGGCCAAGCGGGTTGGTGAGTGTGGGATAGCATTTCCTCTGATCCCGATGGTATAGTTATACCGCTATTTGCGGTCGTCAGAGCCCCTTTAGTGGGAACAGGATGCACCACGAGAAGGCGGGGTTGACATTTGTCAAGGAGAGGCTGTGATGTTACGCATCACCTGACCTTACATCCCTTTGCAATATATGAAACAGAATTTCAAAACTGTAGTTTAAGAATTCGTATAACTGCGAGGCCCGAAAGGTAGTAAATCAGATGCAGATCCCTTTAAAAAGAAAAGCATATACACTATATTGACAAAAGTCACCGGGCACCTAGAAGAGAAACACAACATAGCATTTATTGACATACAGTGCTACGGTGTCGGTCCAGCTTTGGCCTTAATGCATGCACTGACTCTTCAAGACATGCTTTCGGCAAGGTTTTGGAACACAGCGATAGATAGGTATGCGCTTCCATTCAGTACATAATGCTGCCGCTAACTGTTGCTTAGTAGTAGGCCTTGGTTCCAAACTTCTTATGCGGCGCTCTAATTCATTCCATAGGCGCTCTATGGGATTAATATCAGCCTTTGTGCTGACCAGTCCACACACCGATACGGAAATATCGTCAAGCCACGCCGTAACAGTCCTTGATTTATGGCTCGGTGCATTATCCTGCTGGTACCAACAAGGCTCGGTTCCATAGAATTGCCACAGAGCTGGTAGGACATAATTATCCAGAATATAGAGGTAGACGTGCTGGTTAACAGGTTTGTCCACGATAAACAATGGGCCGGGATCATACCACGAAAAACATCTCCACATGAGTACACTGCCAGCTCCAAACTTGACCGTAGGAACAGTACACTGTGGTAAATAGCGTTCCCCCGGCTGCCGCCATACTCACACACGGCCATCAGACTGATGGATCGTGTATCTGGATTCATCAGTCCGTAGGACCCGTTTCCATTGATCTATGGTCCACGATAAATGTTCTTTACACCATGCTAAGCGACGAGTAGCATTCCGAGTGGAGATAAAAGGTTTATGAGCAGCCGCACGACCACGGTAACCCATGGAATGAAGTTCTCTGCGAATGGTACGTGTACATACCGAGGTTCCAGCATTTTTACTCACCTGTACACTGAGGTCTTGGGCAGAACTCCGTCGATTAGCTGTAACGACTCTCCTGAGGTTTCGAGGTCCTCTACCACTGATTTTCTTTGTTTTGCCGATACATTTTGCTGCTTGAGGCTTGCCATGTGTCTTTCACTTATTCAGTACATCCAAAACAGTTGACCTGGGTATGTTTAAACGCCTCTCGGTTTTTCTTATGGACAACCCACTAATATAACATCCAAAAATCCTTCCTTTCTCAAAGTCAGTTCTCTCCCGCCGAGATATTTTCACTCAACCTCACAATGCGATATGATCGCGGTCAGCTGCAGACTTGTTTTTATACCGTTTGCAGCTGTACCGTGCATCTTAACAACGCAGCGGATCCGTTCATTTAATTTTGAAAGGGGGTCCGGTGACTTTTGTCAATATAGTGTATGTACGTATACATATCATCACCATAATCATCACTGTCAACTATTATCAATCCACTGCTGGACGAAGGTCTCTCCAAGCCTCTTCCACAACGGTCAGTCTTGTGACAGTCTCCTCCATGTTACTCCCGCATACTTTCGAATTTCATCCACCCATCTCCCACGTGGTCTTCTTATAGGTATTTTCCTGTCCCTTGGAATCCACTCTAAAATTTCGGCTGTCCATCGACGGTCTGTCCTTCTGGCAGTATGTCCCGCCCATTGCCATTTCAGGGATTTAACTCTGATCATGATGTCTTCCACTCTTGTCATCTTTAGGATCCACAAGTTCCTCTTCTTTTCTCTTCTGGTTACACTAAGCATGCACCTCTCCATGCTGCTTTGAGTTGTCTGCAGCCTTTGTATGTCTCTTTTAGTTAAGGTCCACGTCTCTTCATCATACGTAAGCACTGGAAGGATGCATTGATCAAACACTTTTCTTTTAAGACATAATGGCATATTGCTCTTGAAAATTATGCTGTTCCTTCTAAAAGCTCTCCAGGCAAGTTTTATACGCCGATTAATTTCTTCATCAATGTGACCTTCACTTGGTATCTGCTGTCCAAGATAAACGTACGTGTCTGTTATCGCCAGCTTTTCTCCATCAATCGATAAATCTTCATTTCTTGTAAAAACATTGTACATCACTTTTGTCTTCTGAAAGTTCATTTTTATGCCCAATTCCTTACTCGTGTAGGCAAAGTAATCTAAAGATTTTACCGTAGATAAACCTGAAGGCATTCACGTATCCAACAGATTTCAAATTTCAATTCCAGATTATTTATAGTATATTTGATTATATTGTATTTATTATTCAATTGCAATTAGCAAAAGAGAGTTGTGTTACGGTAAATCAGCCGAAAGGAATGGCGCATAAGTTTTAAAGTCGAGAGGGGGATGAGAGAGGTGATTGTATCAGAAACAGTGTTTGGCTCAACGGGACATGTGATACCTAAGCTTTTTTTTTCTTTTTTCAGCAGCCATCAAACTGGTGTAAAAAACCTTGCCGTTTTAGGAAAACTTGCTTCTCTTCTGCAAGCATGGTGAAGGGCTATTATATACGTTCATACATGTATAAAAACTTTTCTCTTGAGTTAGCACAAGGCCTGGCCAGAATATGGCAGCCCATCGGAAACTCTCCCGGTATCCCGGCAGCCGACAGAAATTATTTTGGCAAATTACAATCGATCTTTTGAAGTCACGTAAGTTCGTAAAAGTATGAGCCTCAAGTCAAGTGGTTAGGCAAGAGATTAAGTCTGGGCAAAATTATTAGCATTAATTAGGACACGACCGACGTTGACCCATATTTCGATTTTAAGCATGAAATCGTTGTTTGACCTAGATATACGATTCGATTACGAAAAGGTTCATTTTAATCGGATCAAATTGGTTAAAACCGTTATGTGAAAAATGTATATGAAGGAAAATGTGTGCGTGTTCTTTTTTTAATCTTTTGTCCAGAAAATGTATGGGACAACGCTGTAGAGACCAGTACAAAATTACGAAATTTTACATAAAAAGTTATTTACATTTCTTGTTTATGTTTCTAGCTGCTTATAAATCTAAGTAAAATAGTTGTAGATTAGCCAAGAGCCTCAGGAAAACCTGAAATTACCACGGGCAAATAGAAATGAACTATTGGATATATGTAGTCAGGATTCTAAAAAAAGGATAAACTGAATCATGTGACAGTAACAGGAAATGTAACCATTGCAAAAGATGAGACCACCACAGCAAAAGAAGCAGAATTTCTTTCTTTTGATTGGGAGTTTAACGATCACAGTGAACAACTCAATATGCAGATCATATGCAGATGATTTTAAGAAGGGAGTGTCTGATCCCAGATCTTAAACAACCCTTGGAAGTAGGAGATTTGGGACAGAGTGCCCGACAGGAAAGTCACACGGAAGCGAGGTAGAAACGGGAAAGGAAGAAGTCCTTATTTATAACCTGGAGGCCATTTCCCGGAGTCCGACTGCTCAACATGCCCATCCGACGCCGGCTAAATTTAATGGTTGTAGCGTTCGTACCTGTCTGGAATTGAACCTGAAACCCTTCCGTGGCAGTCACCAACGTTGACCACTGGGCCATCCGCTTATGGACTATAAGCAGGGGCCCGTCTCTAATTTAGGGCCACTGGTTCCAGGGAAGGGAGAGTGACAATGCCGTAAGATAAAATACTCATTTATGCCTCACCTGGGAGTTGTGCCCGAACCTCAAGAGAACTGTCAGAAATAGCCCCTAGGCCGCGCCATAGGGGCGGCAGCGTGGCTTTTGAAGAGCCAACGACCTCACGAAAAGGCTAACGCTCCTTGTGGTGTTTAAGGGCAGAGACAAAATCTGTCGAGAAATATTAAGCAAACAAGAAAACTTTATCATCATAATACAGTTGGTTATATTTTCATTGCAGCTGGTGATATTTTCGAGATATTTTTCAGATGACAGTGACTGCCAATTGTGTTTAAGAAAAAGTTAAATGTACTACTTCGTAATATAATTTCACAAAACCCCTAAATAATAATTTTACTCTTGATAACTATAATAGATTTTTTTTTGGAATGAAACATTGACATCATACAATCGCCTGCACGATATTTTAAGATACGGTTTCTTACGGTAGCACAATATAAAGTGCGTCTCAAGAGTTTATGGACAAACGAATTTTTTGAAAACCAGCTGAAGTTAAAGTGTAACAACTACAAAAAAAATTACGCATGAATAAAATTAAAAAGGAATAAGAATACAATATTCGACAAACACGAAATATTCACAGAGTTTAATTTAAAAAAAATATACGTGAAATCAAGCTGTCTCAAAAGTATATGGACAACTAATGAAATCGTTTTTTTTTTTCAACCATTAAATTAAAAAAATAGCCTATTCTAACTCCAGGCATATAACGGAAGATTTTCGTTCCTTATTGATAGTATAACGCCACGCAACGTGCAGTTTTCGCGAGCCGAGGTTCTTAAAATAGGGCATTTAAAGGACCAAGGTATGAAAGTTGAAAGCATTGCAAGACGGATGAAGGACCTACTGCAGTTCATCAAATGATATCGAAAGGTGATGCTGATCCAAAATAAAGCTCTAGGCATCCAAAGAAGACAATTAATCGAGATGATATAGAGATTTTGTGATTAGCTTCGAGCTAAAATAAATCTCTATGTCAAATTACCAGTGGTTTATCTGTCCGAGTGTCAAGGACTACAGTTCCTCGTCGTTTGCAGTCAAGTAAGTTTCATACCTATCGCAGTATGCGCCGTACACCCTTGCTAAAGCAACACCACTACAAAGAAGCACCTCTTTCATGGGCCATCACACATACTCTGGAAAGATGAATGGTTAACAGTGCTATTCAACGATGACAAGAAGTTTCATCTCGATGGTCCAGATGGCTGGACTTACTACTGGCATGACCTAAGACGGGAAGCACGCTCTTCCTTCAGCCGTCATCTAGGAGGGAAACTCTCTCATGGTGTGGGGGCATTCGGCTTTAATGGTACGACTCATATTACTTTCTTGCAAGGTAGGCAAACATCAAGTGGCTATGAAGTACTGGAAAGCCATTTACTCCCAACTGTAAGGACAATAGGAGGCAAACATTGGACATTTTAACAAGACAGTGTTTCGTCATCTCTTCCACAACTCGAGTGTGTTTTAGGATGAACCAAGTGACTGTTATGGAATGGCCGGCCAAGGATCCTGACCTATATCGAGTCGAAAACTTCTGGTGGGCTTTAGCACGTGATGAATATGTTACTGGTCGTCAGTTTTCAACCGCGAATGAATTAAAGCAGAAGATACAACTTTATTGGTTCTCCATGAAGACGGAACGTTTACAAAACCAGGTTCAAAGAATTCCTAATAGAGTTTCCAAAACAATTCGTAACAATGGATCAAATATTTGAATTTAAACAGGAAAATATCAATTACCCACATACTTACGAGATAGCCTTATTTCCACCTTTTTTTTACATAAATTCTGTGAATATTATATATTTGCTTTCATATTGCATACTTATTCGCTTTTAATTTCATTCAGAAATAAAAATTTCTATAGTTGTCACACTTTTTATTTAGCTGTTATTCCAAAAAGTCCTTTGTCCATAAACTTTTGAGACGCACTTCACAATAACTGGCTCATCAACTGGGGTAGGGAGGGAAAGATATTCGTTGTCAGAATAACCTTAACATCATGAGATATACTATTCACAAAATCCAGTTTCGCTACAGAACCTTAATATCAGGTCCCCCAACAGACGATTGAAATTTAATAGTTAATATAACCTCAAGTATTCTTGCGAATCCCTCTTATTACCGGAAAAGTTTCGTCATATGGATACGGAAAATGTGTGAACAGAATTTTTTCGTTAATATACGAAAAGGGTTACGGAAAGGTTCGCTAAAAAATTGAGAGTTTCCGTTGACACTTCTTAACAAGAAAGATGACACCAAATTTTCGAGTGTAATAAGCACGTCTTTTAAATCCGTTCTAACGCAAATTAAATTTATCAAAGCTATTCAAAGTCAATGGAACCGGAATGGAAAAAATAGTATCTGACGAAAGAAAGATTTTCAATCGGGTTTTTCATCCCTCAGATATTGCTGTAAACGGAAACGTCAGCTTACGAACTCTTAGAAACAGATGTATCGACAAACATAAGATGTGACTTTACGTCCCCTGGTGGGAAAACCATGCATTATTTTAGGAAGAAAGTATTCTCAAAAGGTTTACCCATATAAGCGGTATCGGTCCAAGAAAAAAAAAATTAGTCGAGTTTTCAGGAGCCCAGATTTTGCTACAAATACATCAGAAGCAGAAATTAACACTTATGACCCCTGGTGGCCAAACCATTCTTTACCAAACATTAGAAATTATGTGAAAAATATTTTCCATCAGGTCTTGTATGCGATACGAGAAATTGTTTTCAAATTGGAGCTTTCGGAGTAGAAATAACGCAGAAAACGCAATTTACCTTTGTGCCCTCTAGCGGAAAGTCTATGATTTATTTGTAAATTTTGAATTTATAGGAAAAGCATTTCGCATCGGAAAAACTATCCAACAAAGAGGGAATTTTTCAAATCGCACTATTAGAAGTAGAGATATCGACAAAAATAAGATATATATCTACGCCCCCTGGCGTAGAAACCATGCATTATTTGAAGAAGAATATTTTCCTAAAAGGTTTGTCGACATGAGTAGTATCGGTCAACAAACGACTTTTTTTCAATCGAGATTTTAGAAGCTCATATTTTGCTGCGAATACATCAGAAGCGGAAATTAAGGCTTACGCCCCCTGGTGGCCAAACCATTTTTTACAAAAATTAGAAATTATGTGCAAACGATTTCCCATTAAGAGCTCTATGCGGTGCAGAAAGAATTTTTCCAATCTGAGACTTAGAAGCAGATATATAAGGGGGGAATGCAATTTACGTTTACGCCCCCTAGCGGAAAATCTATGAATTACTTTAAAATTTTGAAATCATGTGAACCACATGTCACACTAGAAACATTATCCAACAAAGAAGGAATTTTTCAAATCGGATTCCTAGAAGTACAGATATTGACAAAAATAAGATATACATCTACGCCCCTGGCGTAGAAACCATGCACAATTTTAGGAAGAAAATGTTTCTAAAAGGTTTGTCGACATGAGTAGTATCGGTCAACAAACGACGCTTTTTTCAATCTAGAATTTAGGAGCGCATATGTTGCTGCAAATACATTGAAGCGGAAATTAAGATTTACGCCCCCTGGTGGCCAAACCATTTTTTTTACAAAAATTAGAAATTATGTGCAAACGATTTCCCAACAGGAGCTGTATCCGGTGCAGAAAGAATTTTCCAAATCGGAGATTTAGAAGCAGAGATATAGGGGGAAACGCAATTTACCCTTACGCCCCCTAGCGGAAAGTCTATCAATTACTTGAAATTTTTTTGAAATTATATGAAAAACATGTCACATGGAAAACACTATCCAACAAAGAAGGAATCTTTCAAATCGGACTCCTAGAAGTAGAGATATTGGCAAAAATAAGACGTACATTTACGCCCCCTGGTGGAGAAACTGTGGATTATTTTAGGAAAAAAATATTTAAAAATAATTTATTGATGTGAGTGGCATCAGTGCACGAAAGAATTTTTCAATCGATATTTTAGAAGCTCAGATTTTATGTCAAATACATCAGAAGCAAAAATTAACACTATTTTCCATCAGGAGGTGTATCCGCTGAAGAAAACATTTTTCAAATCGGAGTTTTAGAAGAAGAGTTATCGGGGAAAATGTAATTTACTTTTACGCCCCCTAGCGGAAAATCTAGGCGTAATTTGAAAAAGTAACTATATCTAAAATATCCTTCAACATAAATGGAAGCGAATGATAAAAGAATGTTTTCAATCGGATGTTTAGAAGAAAATATGTGGAATAAAACGTATTTTTTACGCCCTCTAGCGGCGTAATTGTACATCGAAAAAAAAACGAAATAAAGGATCATCATTCGCATATTTCAAGCTTCCCAATTCAAAAAGAATTTTTCAAATCGGACTAATAGTTACAGAGATATCGTGGGTACAGACGGACGGACTGACGGACGGACAGGCGGACAAACCGATAACATAAGCACGATCTTTTTTACAAAAGACGTGCTAAAAACGGCAATTTTCCGTTATTAACCGGAGAAAGATTAGCAGGGGTATTTCTGTTAATGAGAAATCCGCGAAATTCAGTATTATACCGCCATTCTACGGAAAAGGGAGAATGAGGAATATGCTTCCTTAATTCATGAACGGAATGACGGAGAATGGCTCGTGAATTTCAGGAAAGTCTAAACAGTAAAGTCACAAATATTGCTTTCAGGAAAGTTTGTAAAGTACAGCCACAAATACTACTTTCAAGAGAGTTTGCACAGTACAGCCACAAATACTATAATACTTTCAGGAAAGTTTGTACAGTACAACCACAAATGTTACTTTTTGGAAAGTTTGTACAGGGCAGCCACAAATACTACTTTCAGGAAAGTGTGTACAATACAGCCACAAATACTACTTTCAGGAAAGTTTGTACAGTACAGCCACAAATGTTACTTTTAGAAAAGTTTCTACAGTGCAGCCACAAATACTACCTTCAGGAAAGTTTGTACAGTACAGCTACAAATACCACTTTTAGGGAAGTTTGTACAGTACAGCCACAAATGTTACTTTTAGGAAAGTTTGTACAGTGCAGCCACAAATACTACTTTCAGGAAAGTTTGTACAATGCAGCCACAAATACTACTTTCATGAAAGTTTGTACAGTACAGCCAGAAATACTACTTTCAGGAAAGTTTTTGCAGTACAACCACAAATAATATATTCAGGAAAGTTTGTACAGTACAGCTACAAATACCACTTTCAGGGAAGATTGTACAGTACAGCCGCAGAGAAGTATATCCTTAAGCCTGATCGTGTAGTTCAATAGTATGATAGACTCATGGAAGCCCACCCGATACGAAAATTTGGCTTCTAATTATTCGTCTGAAATGGTTCCGGGGCCGAATCCCGGGTGGGGCATCGAAGGTGTTTTTGTTCCGCAGCACTGGCTGTTCCCTTCCTTGGAGCCAGTGGCCCTACATTAGGGACGGTAGACTATTTACAGCTATTTGCGTTGCTCAAGATGGTCGTTAAACTCTCCATAATACTAATAATAAAGCTATACTAATAGAACAGAAAAGAAAATACGCTTCCTGGACTAACAGTATATGATCGTACATTATACGCCGCCCCGGTGGCGCAGTGGTCTAAGCGATGGCCTCTGATCATTCGTCCGAAAGGGGTCCGGGTGAGGCATGGATGTTGTGCTTGTCTTACGGCACTGGCTCTCTCCCTTCCCTGGAACCAGTGACCCTAAATTAGGGACGGGCGACTGCTTATAGCCCATTGAGTTGCTCAAGGTGGTCGTTAAACCTCCAATAATAATAATAATAATACATAATACCGCTTTCTGAACACTTGAATTACGTGTTTTATATTTTCTTGATCAACGTCGCTCCGTATCAGAACATGAAGATTTGTTCGAATTGTTATCACTAGGATGACTGAGTAATCCTTTTATAACGTGTGATATTAAGGTAAGAACATTTCTGCGAAGTAGCTGTACATATAAGAAGGGAAACAGATCTCTGATATTAGCTTATTTATTTCTTCGCAGCTAAGGCAATCTGTATAAAAACAGCAAGAGTTTTATCTTGCCATTGGATTAACTAACTAATAGTTTCGTAATCAGCACTACTCTGCATAGGGAAAGAAAGTGTAGAAGTTGCAGCCAGATTAACTAAATCATCCTTTCGTAATACGCGCTGCTTCGTATGAGCACAGCAGTGATTTGGAAAGCAGTAACTTGAATAAATTGTTTTTTTCAAAACTATCTCAAATTTGGGAACAAGAGGTTTTTGTTTAATCGTTTTGGAGTCAAACAGCCTCCCAGACGTATCTAAGGCTATAAGGAATTTTTCATTTCTAATTTTCGGCAAATGGTTTCGGGAAAGGAACAGAAGTTTTGCCGTAGAACAAGCACGCCAACCATATCACATCCAAAAAGGTCTTAATCAAACCGACGCCAGGGATCACAGTGGTCTAAGCGCTGGCTTATGACTATTAGTCCGAGATGGGTTCGGGTACGAATCTCGATGAGGCATGGATGTCGTGTTTGGCACTGGCTCTCTCACTTCTTTGGAAGCACGACGCTAAATTAAGCACGGTCAACTGCTTATAGCCCATCGAGTTGCCCATGGTGGTCTTAAATCTCTTAATTAGAGAGAAAAAAAAAGAACAATCAGCCAGAAGTCCGCGGTGCTGACCACTCAATAGCCAGGGCAGCCAAGAGCTAATTTTGGAGTATTCTTTAGATTAATTAGCTATGATATCATGAGTTTTATCTGATTTATTACGTGCTCTACACTATTTCAGGACATTTGACTCCTGTGCCATTAAATCGCATTAAATATTTCGAGCCTTGTACATAGTAATCTTGGGTATCTAATGTCTGGAATAAAACCTTGTTTAATCTACCTAATGCATATCTTCCATTTACTTTATTTCATGTACCCTCTTGAGGGCTATGAGGATGAGACGAACTCATATCTGCTTTCGAATTATTAGTTCCAGTGCAGAGAGGAAAAAGCAAAGCCGTTCTTGTAGCTCAGTGGCCTGAGCGCTTGCTGATGACTGTTCGTCCGCATGGTCCCCGGTTAGAGTCCCAGATGAAGCATGTGTGTTGCACTTGTATTACGGCACTGGCTCTCTCCGTTCCCTGGAACCATACATACATACATCATACATATCACTAAGCTGTTCTCTAAGATTCAGAGGTTAGCTCCCAAAAGAAATACAAACTACCAAATATTTTTTCTTTTCCCTGAAACCAATGGCTCCAAATTAGGAACGAGAGACTGCTTATAGCTCTCATGTCACTTGGGACGTGAAGACAGTCCATCATCCTCATTCAATGAGTTCAGTCGTGACCGTCGAAAATATTTACATCGGAGCTCCCTCTCAAATTGTTTCTGATTCATTCTTTTTTCATGTTGGCTTGCAGCTGACACCTGAGCTTAGTGTCTCGCGAATGCAACAGTTGTCCAGAATGTAGCGAATGAAGCTGACCTGGAAATAATTAAAAAAAAGGGGAATGGTCTTAGAAAAACAATGGGTTTACTGATTTATCTTATTTTTCAGAGTTCATGCTAACGAAACGTTTTTCTCTACCAGTTGTACAGAACGAAGAAGCGCACCTCTAAGAAATAAGACCAGTTGGG
Source organism: Macrothele yani (assembly GCA_039090855.1). NCBI lineage: Eukaryota > Metazoa > Arthropoda > Arachnida > Araneae > Macrothelidae > Macrothele > Macrothele yani. The sequence goes on from CM077003.1 coordinate 121,503,267, forward strand.
TTTTTCAGCCAGTACATGGTATCTCAAACTAATACTACTTTTTTTGAAAACATGAAACCGTAAAGTGTTTAGAATAAAAGAAGAAAATGAAGTCATCATGGAGAGCGTGTGTTTATGCTTGTGTGTATGGATGCTTGAGTCAAAGACGGAGAGCTCAACACAGCGGTGAATGCGAGTGAACCGTGCGTTTGAAGTAACATTTGGACGTTATAAATCACTCAATACACGTCATACTGGGCCATGATTGCGCTCCAAGCTGCATCGATTTTTGATTGAATTCACTGGCATGAGATTGATTAACCACAGAGAGAGAGAGAGAGAGGAGAAATATATATATATATATATATATATATATATATAAATCAAAAAGACTTGGACCATGAACATGGGGTCCGAATAAAATAATTATGCATTGCGACCACCAGATTATACCTTGAGCATTTTTTATTCTTTCTAAACTTTTCCTGAACACTGCTTATGGTCAACCCCACTACATTTCCCCTACCAACAAGTATCTTCATTTTCGCAAACCCTTTACCTAGTTTGAAAAGGCCAAGAACAAAAGGTATGAAGTTCTTTTCTCTCGCTTTCTCTTTCTAAATGCAGAGATACAGTTCTATCAAGCTTGCAAGGTCTAAAGGAGTCTTTGTGAATCAAGGAGCTGTGGTACTTCCCTTGGCGTCGCAATCGGCGGGAATTCGTCCGACCCCCGGACTACCTTCCCGCGTCCACAGCTGTTGGTACCCCTCGTTCAGTGCCTAGGCTCGCTCGAGAGCGCGACTTAATAAAATTTCGGGTGATGGATTTCAATTTGATGGAAGAGTTTGTTGGAGGAAGAAGAAGAAAAAGGGAAAGAAACTTTCGCACGGGGGGAGGAGGGAGAGAGAGAGAGAGAGAGTCGCGTTTTGCGCCAGTATGGAAAAATATGAATCAAGTGGGGATGGGTGGGGGAGAGACACGAGACATGAGGAACGTGTTAGCTTTGGCCTGAAGCCTTTTTCCTGCCCCCTCCCCGGGTAAGGTTTAGAATATAAACCACAGATTATGTTTTGCTTAGCTCATTTGTTCCGTCGAATAAATTTTAAAAACAGGTGCGGCTGGGTTCGTGATGAGGCAAACAGTCTCGAAGCAACAATAGTTTCAAATTTTACATGTGCTGAAATTTGGTTTTTATACTTCAGGACATTTCTGGGGAGTTTCATTAGCACCTAACGATTTTAAGTTAACTCGTATGTGACAGGCGTGTATACAGAGTGGAGAAAAATTATGCAGCTCATTTTGTCTGTTTAATGACTCGAAGTCAAAGCACTCCGCAACGTCTTTTTACTGATTCAAAATGACACAATCATTAGATAAGGTTTTGCGGTTTTTCACGTATTCGATGAATAAGCGCAAAGTCGCTAGAATAAAATATTAACATTACAAAAACACCAAGTAACTTTTCCTGCACTTTTGTTGCATTACAGAGGGAAAGCAAGGGGCTGTGAAATTCATTTGCTATACACACGTGGGGATCATAATTGCAGGAGCTATCTCGAACATGCTTAACGGAGGAATTATTGTGTGAAAAATATACAGTTGAGATTTCAAACTCACAAGATGCTGTTCTGTGAAAGCTAAATTTTTAGGCAATGCATTTACTTACCAAAACATTAAGATACAAGGGAGGTACAAAAACATTAAGATACAAGGGAGGTACAAAAACATAAAGTGAAAATAAAAAAGGTTAAAGTTATAACAACGGGTGGATTTTGATCTTTTTTAAAATGGCTGTTAATGCTTAACAGGTCTAGACCGCGGGCATGGGATACTTGCACTTCTGAACCACACGAACCTGGTCACTTATTGCTCAACAAATCTAAGCTGTACAGGCTAGATACTGAAGTGATCTAGAGTGAAGGCTTCCGAAACTTCGAGGTACTGGCTTAGTAGACGCCTCGTTATGTAATGTTCAAATGATCTAAAACTCAGGTTTTCTGCTCTTCGTGTTACTGGACTAGACGAGTCTGGGGATCTAATTCTCACGTGACCTTGAACTCAGACTTTTGGCTCTTCGCGCTACTAGGATGGATAAGACTGGCCACCTAATATTCAAGTAATCTAGGGCTCAGGTTTTCTGCTCTTCGTGCTACTGGGTTAAATGAACTTAGTCACCTTGTGCTCAAGTGAAATAGAACTCAGGCTTTCGGCACCTTGTGCTGATGGGCTAGATACTCCAGCGGTTTGGGATGCAGGCTTTCGGCACTTTGTGCTGGTGGGCTAGATACTCCAGCGGTTTGGGATGCAGGCTTTCGGCACTTTGTGCTGATGGGCTAGATACTCCAGCGGTTTGGGATGCAGGCTTTAGGCACTTTGCGCTGATGGACTAAATACTCCAGCGGTTTCGGATGCAGACTTTTGGCACTTTGTGCTGATGGGCTAGATACTCTAGCGGTTTGGGATGCAGACTTTTGGTACTTTGCGCTGATGGACTAAATACTCCAGCGGTTTGGGATGCAAGCTTTCGGCACTTTGTGCTGGTGGGCTAGATACTCCAGCGGTTTGGGATGCAGGCTTTCGGCACTTTGTGCTGGTGGGCTAGATACTCCAGCGGTTTGGGATGCAGGCTTTCGGCACTTTGTGCTGATGGGCTAGATACTCCAGCGGTTTGGGATACAGGCTTTAGGTACTTTGTGCTGATGGGCTAGATACTCCAGCGGTTTGGGATGCAGACTTTTGGCACTTTGCGCTGATGGACTAAATACTCCAGCGGTTTGAGATGCAAGCTTTCGGCACTTTGTGCTGATGGGCTAGATACTCCAGCGATTTGGGATGCAGGCTTTCGACACTTTGTGCTGATAGGCTAGATACTTCAGCGGTTTGGGATGCAGGCTTTCGGCACATTGTGCTGATGGGCTAGATACTCCAGCGATTTGGGATGCAAGCTTTCGACTCTTCGTGGTACTCTGTTAGCTGACGTCCGGTTGTGTAATGTTGTAGGAATAAGGCTTTATGGATTGTCATTCTACTGAGCCAGATGAAATTTTTCACCTACTGCTCATTGATTTAGTTCTCAGGTTTTCGGCTAAAAGAACCTGCTGACCTAACGTTCAAGTGATCTAAGACTCAGTTTTTATGCTCTTCGGGATATTGAACTGGATGAGCCTAGTCAGCTGATGCTAAGACTCCGAATTTTGGCCCTTCTTCCTGATGAGCAAGACGAACTTTTTTGTCTAATGCTCAATGATCTAGGACTGGAATTTTCGGGTTTTCATGCTACTCGGCTAAAAGAGCCTAGTCACCTTGTGCTCAAGTAAAATAGGACTCAGGCTTTCGGCACTTTGTGCTGATGGGCTAGATACTCCAGCGGTTTGGGATGCAGGCTTTCGACTCTTAGTGGTACTCTGTTAGCTGACGTCCGGTTGCGTAATGTTGTAGGAATAAGGCTTTATGGTTCGTCATGCTACTGGGCTAGATGAAAGTTTTCACCTACTGCTCATTGATTTAGTTCTCAGGTTTTCGTCTCTTCGTGTTTTTCGGCTAAAAGAACCTGCTGACCTAATGTTCAAGTGATCTAAGACTCAGATTTTATGCTCTTCGAGATATTCGACTGGATGAGACTAGTCTGCTAATGCCAAGACTCCGAATTTTGGCCCTTCTTCCTGATGGGCAAGATAAACTTTTTGCCTAATACTCAATGATCAAGGAGTGAAATTTTCGGGTTTTCATGCTACTGTGCTGGACGAGCCTAGTCACCGAATGCCCAAGTGATCTAGGACTCAGGCTTTCGGCTCTTCCTACTGACACGCTAAATAACCTGGGGCGTACGGTGCAAGCTTCCAACTCTCCGAGTTAAGTAAACGTCTCGTTACTTAGTGCCCAGGAGATTTAGGACAAAGGTTTTACGGCTTTTCGTACTACTTGGCTGGATGAGCGTGGTCACTTAACGCTCAAGTGACCTAAGACTCAGGTTTTCGGTTCTTCGTGCGACTGGGATGAATGAACTTGGTAGCCTAATACTCAATGACCTAGATTTCAAGTTTGCGGCTCAACGTGTTACTGATCTGGATAAGCTTAGTCACCTAATGATCAAAATATGTACGACTCGGAATTTCGGCTTATCGTGTGACGGGCTAGATGCTCGGATGTCTATGGTCAGCTACCGAAAAACACAGCGAAATGTATCTACCACTACAGTGCAACGATCTCTCCATCTTATGGACCCACGACATAAATGCATAACCGCCTCATACACGCTCACGTGCTCTGTAACTAAAGGTATGGAAGGGCTCATCCCCCAAATATTTAATTTTCTTAGCCATTTTTCTGTTCGAAAGCATGTCGGATTCATTTCAGTACAAAAGCAGAAAGAGATGAGCAAATTAATTCGCAACATGCGATCTTTTCAGTGGAATATATTCAATGAAAAGATCAAAAGGCACCATATTTCAGTGGAAAGCAGTGTTACAGAAGAACATAATCATTAAACATAAATTTATGAAGTAGGCTACACTAAGAGGAAAGGTTAAAATTTAGATAGCGGCTTTAAACATTCCAAGAGCTCTAGGTTTGTAAATTTCTTTCAATTATCAGACTGGAAAAGCACTTTGCATTACCCTAACGCAGTCGTGATGCTCATCACGAACCTAGCCGCCGCAGTGGTCTAAGCTCTGGCTTATGGTGATTCGTTCGTGAAGGGTTCGGGTTTGAATCCGGCAAGGATGCTGTGTTTGTCTTACGGCACTGGCTCTGTCCCTGCCCTGGAACCACTGACCCTAAACTAAGACCGCGCGACTGCTTATATATAGCCCATTGAGTTGCTCACGGTGGTCGTTATACCTTCAGTCAAAAAACGAAAAAAAATATCACGAACCTGGACTATTTATTGTCTTTACTGAAGTTGTTGAATTAATTTGTCAATCAAATAAAGTTCACATTTGTTGTTTCATATGAGTTTATTCCTTTCAGAAAAAAAAAAAAAAAAAACGAAAAAACTAACCGTTGATTCCGACGGGTTTCGTCTAGTTCTCATTAATTTCAGACGATGTGTGACATCAGACGTTTTCCGGAGAACCTAGCGGCCACTAGATCCATTTCCGCAATCGGGCGCTAATGTGAAAACACAAATTTGCCGGTGGCGGAGATCGAACTCGCATCCTTCTGCTCCGGAGACGAATGCTTTCCCAATTAAGCCACGCCGGCGAAATTTTTCCCTGCAACTTTGCCGTCTTGGCATGTGCGCCACCACTGTAGTGCATGTAACGTACCAGGAGATGTGACGTAAATTCCCGAAGGACGCACACGACATAAAGGCAGATAGGAATCAGAATAAAACGTCCGCGTAGCTCAATTGGTAGAGTAACTTATTCCGGAATGAGGGGACCCGGGTTCGAATCCTGGCGCGGATAAAAATGACGGAGAAATTTACTTCGTTATAATGGCGCCCGACCTATCCGGATGACCCGACCGTTCAAAATCTCGCATTGGTGTGATGTTCTTTCCACACTGCGAGATAGGAAAAATAAGAGAATCCTTTCTCCAGCACTTCGAAAAAAAAAAATAAATAAATAAAAAAAAAATAATAAGGGGGAGATGATGTAACGTACCAGGAGATGTGACGTACCTGCCCGAAGGACGCACACGACATAAAGGCAGATAGGAATCGGAATAAAACGTTCGCGTAGCTCAATTGGTAGAGTAACTTATTCCGGAATGAAGGGACCCGGGTTCGAATCCTGGCGCGGATAAAAATGACGGAGAAATTTACTTCGTTATAATGGCGCCCGAACTATCCGGATGACCCGACCGTTCAAAATCTCGCATTGGTGTGATGTTCTTTCCACACTGCGAGATAGGAAAAATAAGAGAATCCTTTCTCCAGCACTTCGAAAAAAAAATAAATAAATAAAAAAAAATAATAAGGGGGAGATGATGTAACGTACCAGGAGATGTGACGTACCTGCCCGAAGGACGCACACGACATAAAGGCAGATAGGAATCGGAATAAAACGTCCGCGTAGCTCAATTGGTAGAGTAACTTATTCCGGAATGAGGGGACCCGGGTTCGAATCCTGGCGCGGATAAAAATGACGGAGAAATTTACTTCGTTATAATGGCGCCCGAACTATCCGGATGACCCGACCGTTCAAAATCTCGCATTGGTGTGATGTTCTTTCCACACTGCGAGATAGGAAAAATAAGAGAATCCTTTCTCCAGCACTTCGAAAAAAAAAAAAAATAAAAAAATAATAATAAGGGGGAGATGATGTAACGTACCAGGAGATGTGACGTACCTGCCCGAAGGACGCACACGACATAAAGGCAGATAGGAATCGGAATAAAACGTCCGCGTAGCTCAATTGGTAGAGTAACTTATTCCGAAATGAGGGGACCCGGGTTCGAATCCTGGCGCGGATAAAAATGACGGAGAAATTTACTTCGTTATATGCTTTATAATTCATATAATAATAATTAAGGAAATTAAAATCGGAAATAATATTTTAAAGAGTGGATTACATGATTGTATTTTGTGTTCTGTCGCATTAGCGAGGCTGGTGTACACCCATGAGCTTGCCGCGTGACATCACCAGAGTTATTTTAAAAGTAACAGGATCTTAACACGAATCGTTCCTTAATTCCACCCGCAAGGAAAATCGAAATCAAATTGAGGGCAGCAGTAAAATTATTATTTTTTTTTATTGGTTTTTAAAAAGGGCGCTTATTATGCGTTTTTGCCCACGGCATAACAAAAGCGCTTTTTAAAAAGCAAATAGCTTTATAAGTGGATAAAGAATTAGAAACTATGTGAAACGTATTAAGAAAATAATGCATCAATTTTTCTAAACGTGAAGTCTTTCCTCAATGCCGAAAAAAGTGTATCCAGTATTATAAAAGAATCGCCGGAACTTCCTTTTCATTTCCATAGAGAACAAAGGTCTCGAAAGTGGGATAATAGTTCGAATCATATAAAACCACAAGCCGTCGAGATAGGTAGGGAGTACTAAATATGCTACTGTCTAATATGCAACCAATGTACCGCACTGGCCAGAGTTTAATCCCTGGCTATTAACCAATTTCATCATGACTAAACTGTTTAGAATGACCTCTGCCTATGGCAAACGTTTGAATAAAAGAACCATTACATCCTAAATCCCCAGAACGACTCATCTGAAGCAGATTGAAGCTCCCAATATCCTGGCTAAACCCGGAGAGGGGAATGCGCTCGGTGGAATACGGCGAATGCAAATGAGGCAAGAAATGAGGTTACTATCTGCTTCCCTTTCAGGTAATGGTCCTCTTGGATAATTGTAACGACGAAAACTGGGGAATACCATCTGTACCATATCAAAGTCAAATCAAGGTAAAGCTCCTATTTTTCCCCCACGTCCATAGTGCTTGTCCTTTCTATCCATCTCATCTCCTTAATCTGCTATTCTTCCCTTTCTCTCTCTCTCTCACCATCTTCCCCTGATGTTAATTTTCTTCTGATTTCCTAGACCTTTTCGGTTTTGTCTCATAAATGAAATCATAATACGACAGGTTGCATTTAGATATTCTAACACCATGCAGAACAGTTTCTCTCTGCCGTTTGCTAACATCTGAACATTTTTAAAAAACTATAATACTCATTGGTGAAAGTGGACGAGAATGGTGGGGAACGGCGTTCCCCTAAATAGTGGTGAACAAAAGTACACAAATATTTAAAAGAAAAAAAAATGGGCTGTTGAACTATACCGAGGAAATTTTGGTTCGCAATTCATTTACATGCGAAGGAGGATCGCACAGCAATTTTTTCTCTTTGCAGGTTGCAGTTTGGGAGACAACGAGTTTGAATATCGCGCTACAGACCAGTTTAGATGAATCAGGTGTCGCTGTGGTAGAAAACAGTGTGAACGACGGCACAAAAGAAATCACGTTTGCCAGCGTTGTCTACGAATGAAGAGCAACGCGGTGTAGTCCGGTTTTTGTGGGCTAAACGGAAAACTCCGACTGAAACTCACAAAGAAATGATCAAAGTGTATGGCGGTGATTGCCTGCGCGCATCAACATCTCCAGATGGTGCAGTTTCTTTGCAGAGGACCGTGGCAACCTTACCGATTCGCCACATTCCTGTCTTTTTGTAACTGCGTTATCACCTGTCACTGTGAGAGGCATTGAACAGGCAATTCTGAGTGACCGGCGGATCCATCAGCGCACATTGGCACATAGGTTCAACATTTCGTACGGTATAGCGTACGATACTGTGCATGACAAATAGCGATTTCGCAAGGTCAGCGCGCGATGGGTTCACAAGAATTTAACAGACGACCAGGAGGGACAGAGAATGATGCCATCCTTGTACCACTTGATGCGTTACGCAGAAGAAAGACGTGAATTTCTGGCAGGTTTAGTGACGGGCGATGAATCCTGGGCGCACCACTACACTCCCGAAACAAAGAAGGCCAGTATGGTGTGGAAACATTCACTCCCCGCCAGCAAAATAATTCAGAGTAACCCAATCTGCACAAAAGGTACTCATGATGGTGTTCTGGGACACGCATGGCGTTCTCCTGGTGGAGTTTCGTCCGACGAAGACCACTGAGAATGCCAAAATCAACGCTGACACATTGACAAAGTTGCGTTGTGCCCTTCGTGACAAAATATCCAACAGAGACACTGCAAATGTCAAACAGCTTCATGACAACACTCGCAGATGTTGCACAACACGTTCGCGACAAAATTGCGCAATTTGGTTGGAAGGTGCTCCAGCACCCACCGTACAGTCCGGAGCTCGCTCCTTCGGACTTTCCATCTCTTTGGTCCCTTGAAAAGATTCATGGACGGCCAACGCTTCGATTCAGCTGACGATGTCAAATAGGTTGTCTGCAGGTGGCTATATGCCCAGAAAACTGACTTTTATGAACAGGGTATACTAAAACTGGAACCACGCTGGGATAATTCTCTCAAACGTATCGGTTCTTAAGTTGAAAAAAATAGTTAATAAATGTAGTTTCACTTTGTATATGCTTTGATTTGCCTATCTATTAAACTGTTGCCAAAAAAAATAGTGTGTGTTACTTTTCCATCTACTCTCATATATTAATTCTATTCGTAATTTGTGCAAGATTTTTACGTTTGAAAACTTTGTCTCTGTTTTTGCACTTTTTCACAGCTTTTGCACCGAGACAATCAATTTTGTCCTTTGGGCTCGTAGCCAGAGAGGTTGCTCGCATTCAACTGTTTTGCTTTCGTATCTTCCAGTACGTTATCGCGTGCGGCGGAGTTGAACTAGTAAAGATGTTGCACGCTAGGTGTCCTAATATTGCACCGTAGTTCCTATTGTTTTTTCGCGTCCGTTATAACGTAATTTCATTTGTACGCTTCTTTGCGATTATACGTTAAATTTTAAATTTTAAAATTTTGATTCGTTTCACGCATTGATGGAAGTGCGCATATGGTCCGTTAGAGTTTTGGTTCCATAATCTTTTACTACACCGTCGATATCTTTCTTTGTAATTATGCACTTTCCACATTTTGAACAACAAGCAAAACTAAACGACACAAAATTATTCACCGGTTCCTATTGAAAATAGACGAAATGGAGTCAAAGGTCAAGACATAGGAGCGGGATCTATTCCATTGCCCTAATGCGTCATAACTTCCGTAAAAATGGTTCGATTTCGATGAAATTTTAATATGCGGTAGGAGACCACCTGGGGACAAAACCAATTGAAAATGGACGAAATGGTGTCAAAAGTCAGGACATACGAGCGGGATTCATTCCATTGCCCTTATGTGTCATAACTTACGTAAAAATGTTTCGATTGCGACAAAACTTTATCATGTTGTTCCGGAGATATACTGAACCGGTTCTGTTGAATATCATCGAAATGAGGTCAAAGGTCAGGACACAGGAGAGAGATTTGTTCCACAGCCATTAACCTCATAACTTGACTAAAAATGCTTCTTTGGCGACAAAACTTTAGTTATTTTGTTGCACTTTCGTATTCCAATAATTTTTGCACCCTTGCCTTTGTCACTTTCATACTTTTGGCTTACCTGTGCATACTTGCTCTCTTATACATATTTCCTGTATACGTCACATATATCTTGTTGTACATACAGCTCCTGAGTTTCTTGTGTTTTAGTTGTACGTGGCACTTTAACGCCTATGTTTGGCACTATCACCGTTTTGTGCTTCCTGTGGCCTCACTTCTGGCTTCAAAACAATTGTATTATCTTGCATGTAAATACCTTTTCTTCGCATATGTGAAATGCTCCAGGTGTAGCGCTGTTTTTATCACTTTGTTTCACCCTATTGTAGCACTATTCTTTGTACCTATGCTTTTGTCACTGTCACGTATTGTTCATTATACCAGTGCTCTTACGCTCTTTCCTGCGTAATTGCCGTTTCTGTCACGTGTCTTTATTTGTATATATTTCTCCTGTACATGTATATACACTATCTCCCAACAAGTAATTGGACACCCCTGCAATCGACGATATCTGCGGTCCTGATACACGTCACAGTGCCGCCGCCGTTAAACATCGTGTGGGAAACAACAACGCAACCAGTCGCATGCAAGATGCCACGCAATTCGGAGCTCTCTGATTTTTTTTTTTTTTTTTTTTGATTGGAGGTTTAACGACCACCGTGAGGAACTCAATGGGCTATAAGCAGTCGCCCGTCCCTAATTTAGGGTCACTGGTACCAGGGAAGGGAGAGAGCCAGTGCCGTAAGACAAACACAACATCCATGCCTCACCGGGATTCGAACCCGGACCCCGTTCGGACGAATGATCAGAGGCCATCGCTTATACCACTGCGCCCCGAGGCGGCATTCTCTAATTTCAAGAAAGGTGTAATCGTCGGGTATCACAGAAATGGCCGATCCATACGTGACATATCCAGCGAGTTGAAGTACCTAAAATCGACAGTGGCCTACGTGATTGGCAAGTGGAAGATGAGAGGTGACTGTCGGAATGTGCCCCGACCCGGCAGACCCACGAAACTGGGAGTTAGAGATCGACGGATGCTGGCCAGAGAAATTCAAAAGAACCGCTCCAAATCGATAGGCCACATCCGCGAGGAGTTTCAACAGGCATCCGGGAGTGTTCGTTCGATGAATACCATCCGTAAGGAAGCCCATCTGCTCGGTTATCATGGACGTGCTGCCGTCCACAAGTGTTTGATCACCAAGTCCAATAGCGCTGCTCGGCTAACGTGGTGCAAAGAACGTCGGCAGTGGACCGTTGAACAGTGGAAACAGGTTTTCTGGAGCGACGAATCAAGGTTTACCCTTTACCGTTGGGATGGCAGGGTCTGGGTTTGGCGTCTGCCTGGAGAACGCCTCCTGCCAGAATGTATTGTGCCAACTGTGAAGTTCGGCGGCGGTGGAATTATGCTATGGGTGTGTTTCTCCTATTAGGGCACGGGACCCTTGGTCGCAATTCCTGGTATACTCAACGCCGAGACCTACTGCACCTTTTTGGATGACCATGCGCTTCCTACGTTGTGGCAGTTTTACGGGGTGGACCCATGTTACTTTCAGGATGACAATGCCACCTGTCATGTTGCGAGGTCCACCATGGCTTGGTATGGTGACAATGGGGTTAATCGAATGGACTGGCCTGCGCAGAGCCCGGACCTTGACCCTATCGAGTACCTCTGGGACGAGTTGGAGCGTCGACTTAAGGAGTGCCTCCACCGTCCGAAATCGGTGAAGGAACTGACCTGTCTTCTCCAAGCCGAGTTGTAGAAAATACCGCTAGCCGTCGTACAACGCCTGGTTGAGAGCATGCCCCGGAGGGTCGCAGCTGTAATCGCCGCTCGTGGAGGCTCCAGCAACTATTGAAAGTGAATAAACTTCGTTTTCCTTTGCTATCACAGGTGTTCAATTACTTGTTGGTAGATAGCGTAATTCATTCTCATTGTAAATACCATCTTATGTTTTCATTTGGCACTATATGATCTGTGCCTCCTGTGGCCTGTGCATTCTGGCTCTAAATAAACGATTTGAACGACAAAACTTTAGTTTGTTGTTTCGGGGGTATACTGAAATGGTTCTGTTGAATGTCATCAAAATGTGGTCAAAGGTCAAGGCACAAGAACGAGATTTATTCCACAGCCATTATCGTCATAACTTGAGTAATAACTTGAGTAATGATTTCTGGTATGTTGGAAAGCGTATCATAATCAATGCATTGCATGATTTTACTAACTTGTTTATCTTATATCGATAATCATTATATAAAGCACAGGGTTAATATTCTGTTGCCTTAATGACTTCAAATGAAAACATTGCTAAGTATGCGAAACAATGTGCATTCAAAAGGAACTGTAATCAAAATTTTAGTCCAAGTGTCTCCTCAGACTGGGCGATTTATAAAACCACATGATGTCTAGCCTTCCTCCAGTGATTGGTGGTGAAGGAACAACACGAAAGGCACAGATACTTAGATCATTGTCTTTAACTGATGAAGCCCAAAAGGGATGCTCCTGTTCTATCGCAAAACGGAAGAACAGAGTACAAGTGGCCGCATAAACTGTGAAAATCCTCCAAATCGTGGCGTCAGTGAATAAACAAAGACATCGTCCTTTCAACGTTTTATCAACACATAGCAACCGAAAAATTGTTATCCGGTCACCATTGGGCATCCGAATCCCAGATCTTTCGATATTTAGCCGAGCGCGTTAGACTTACGCTGCCGTGGCCAACAATCAACAGCGCTGTGTGTGTTTATCTGTCTGCTACTGACATCATAAATCCGTTAGATGGGCTCAGCTACTGAGACGTCTCCATCTGGTGAGCATTGACGGCACTGGCTATATATTAATTATAGCAGTTAAATCGAAGGGGCGAGATGCACACCAGATGGAGACGTCTAGTAGCTGAGCCCATCTTACGGAATTATGATGTCAGAAGCTGACAGAAAAACACACATAGCGCCGCTGATTGTTGGTGTAAGGCTAACGCGCTCGGCTAGATATCGAGAGATCTGGGATTCGGATCCCCAGCGGTGACCGGATAACAATTTTTCTGTTGCTATATGTTGATAAAACGTGGAAAGAGCGATGTCTTTGTTTATTCACATAAACTGTGGTGGTCAACACTGGCCGCAAACGCGACGGCCGCGAAAGCGACTACTTCAGCTGATACAGATTGGTTTTGTCTAGTATTTCGCAGAAGTTCATAAGTTATAGCCATCTGATCAGAGGTGTAACTTTGTTCTTGCTGTCGTGAGAGGCGGGCTGAATGGTTGTGCAACAGCAAAGATAATTCTACGTAATTCCCTGACAACATCTAGTGGTGAGCTATCAAGTGCTGCGTTCGAATATTGGTCTTCAGAAGTTTTTATGCAGTCAACGGAAATTCGACGAAGTTATATCTTTAACTGCAACTATAACTATATATACCACCAGGATTTCAGCAAATGCTGTGGCGCACTCACCAACACACTTTGGTAACTTGTACAACCAAAATCCCCCAAATGACTTCACAACCCAACCTTAATTAAAAGACATACAGTGGCTGCGGACAACGCAAAGAAGCATGAAGAGATGTATGCTTGGTGTAACCAAGAAATATAGGTAAAGGCAGGGGCGTAAAGATGCCCCCCGCAACTCCCGCGTGGCGGGGTGTCCCGTGAATTTTAGGGGACCCAGATCTACGTATATATATATATATATATATATTTTTTTTTATTTAGCAATTTAATTTTATACAAGAGGTTTTCTACTTGCTCTAAAAATGTTTGTCTTAAATTTTCTGTTTTTTGGATACGAAAGTTTTTGAACTAAAAGGCCCCATTGACAGACTTTTATCTGCGCGCCGATTAGAGATCAGATCAGATTATATGTAGAGAATTTTAGGATGGGAGTGTCTGACCCCAGGTCTTAAACAACCCTTAGAAATAGGAAGCTAGGAAATTTGGGCTAGAGTGCCCGATAGGAAAGTGACACGGAAGCGAGGTAGAAGACGCCCTTATTTACTACCGGGGAGCCAGGGTCCGACAGCTTAACGTGCCCATCCAACACACGGCGGATGTTTAGTGGTTCGAGTGTTCGTACCTACCGGGGATCGAACCTGAGGTTTCTAACTTCGGTCATCGCACACTCAAAGTAGGCTTGGTGGACTTGCGATGATAAGCATTGAAAATGACCGAGCCAGAAAACTAGACGAGACGAAACTAATTGAAATATTAGCTAAGAAGAACGTTAGAGGGGAATCCAGATTTTAGTAACGTAAGTTTTCTTTATTTTGTAAAGTATGCTTGCATCTTGAATCAATACCGCTGAAATATTTAAAACTAGAAAAATGTAAACACACTTGCTTTTCCTCTTTCTCAAAACTTATTGGATTAAGGAATTAAAGAGCTTTAAAGGAAGTTCGAAACCAGACACTCGAAGATCAGTATTTGTTTTTCTTGATTTGATATCGCGAACATTTGTCATTTGAAGATTTTGCCCTTTTTTTCCTGAGTGCTAAATTTATCGAGGATACTTACCGGAATAAGTGCTCACATAATTAAACCCAATACATAAGTGATCATAGAATCAATATCTGGAAAATATATTTTTTCTACGGCAAAGTTAAATATTTACCCTCAATTTTTGCATTAATTTTTACTATGTTGGGGGCCTGTTAGGAATATTTCGCGGGGAGGGGGGGAGGGCAGAGATTTTGCGTTACGCCACTGGGTAAAGGAACTCATATGTAAGGGAAATGACAAGAGTTGCTAACATCATGATAATAATGAAGACCTTCATGTGGCAATGGGTTGGACAGATTGGTAGAAGAAATTTAAAATTAGACTGAATTTAAAACTAGACTGAATACCAAGGGATAGGAACAAACCTAGAAGAAGACCACGTCAGAATCGTATGTATAAAATCCGAAAGCATGCCAGAGTGACATGAAAGGAAAATGTTTCAGACAGAAAGTTATGAAAGAGTCTTGAAGACACCTTCATTCTGCTGTGGGTTGACAATGTTGATGATGAGGGCGGTGTCTGATAGGTTCAATGGAGCCAATCCACTTACACTGAAGAGCAACTGAATTAGAGATACCTATATAGTAACGTGTAGCACCACCTTTCACCCTGAGGACGGCGGCGATTCGTCTCGGCGTGGACTCGGCAAGACACTGGAAGCATTGGGAAGCCATACGGATCCACGACCCCTGAACAAGATCCCACAGTTCACGAATATTTGATGGAAGGGGGTAAAAGCCTCGACCATCGCTCTCGATGGCATCCCAGATGTGCTCGATGAGATTGAGGTCAGGTGACCTAGCTGGCCAAGGAAGCGAGGTCACGTCGGTGGAGTGTTCATCCAACCATTCGGATACAATTCGGGAGCTGCATTGCCTTGTTGCAGGATGAGGTCCCCAGTGGGATGTCGAAGACGCACAAACGGGAGCAAATGGTCGTCCAGGATATCCCGGCAACGCTGGCCTGTGAGGGACGATGTCACACGTACCAGGGGTCCCATTTCAGTCCACGTAATCAGACCCCAGACGAAAATGCCACCCCTCACCAGTTTGAAGAGTACCCTGCTGGCAAGAAGGATCCATCGCTCCATGTGGTTTGCGCCGTACTCGTATCCTGCCATCCGCATGTACCAACATGAAACTCGAATCATCAGTCCAGGCAACATTTTCTCACATGTTTAGGGTCCAGTGGCGATGTTCCCGCGACCATGCTAATCTTTGCACCCTGTGATGTGCGGTCAGCAGCGGTACCCTCGTGGGACGATGGCTTCTGTACCCCAGAGCGAGGAGATGGTTCTGGATGGTGTGGCTGCTTACACGTTTTTGTGCACCAGCGTTAAATTGCCGAGTGATATCTTGCACTGTGGCCCGTCTATCCGCTGTTACCATGCGAGCTAGCCGACGATGACCCCGCTCATCCACACGCTGTTGTCCACGGCAGTTGACCCTTGCAGGGATGGTTTTACCGGATTCGATGTACTCACGGTGCACCCGTGACACAGTAGCTCGTGAAAATCCCAGTGCCTGCACGACTTCCGAGATGGAGTGACCCATTCGTCGGGCCCCGACAATTTGCCCACGATCAAATGCGCTTAGATCCTTAGTCTTACCCCTACTGCGTCCGACTCTTACTGATTCCCGTAACAACACTTCTTATATTGTCGGATCGCTGCATACGTCATGTCGTTTCCGTTTACAGGATCGCCCACTGCGCCACATTTGCATAACACCAGCTGTCTCTAATTCAATTGCTCTTCAGTGTATATATACGTACACTGAAGAGCAAATATTCTTGTTTTAATCAGCTCAGATTTCGCCGATTGGCTTTAAACAATTCTTCAGCTTTCAATCGATAGAAGAATTTCATTACATTTATTATGACCAATCACATCAGTCTGATAGACTGTGCTCATCCAACGCAATCTATTGTGAGATATCCAGTTAACGACAGTTTTTGAATTACAGTTTAACAGCTACTAAATGGCAGCATGATGTCAAAAAATCACGTTTAGACCTCATGTAGATCGCCATTCAACAATTATTCGACCAAAGATGTGGAATTTTTTACCCTTTTATGCAATCATTGCTTCTTTTTCGGTTGTTGGGAGCGGCACCTTAAAATCCAATTACACAGCATCCACAACTTGTAACAATCTCTTTTTAATCGGGTAGCTTTGTTGATGATATGAATAATATCAATAGAAATATAATAAAAAAGAGTAATAAAAAATCTATATTCGCGTTCTACGGGCGGGCGAACCTGTTCTCGAACAGGTGTTTCACTTCCTATGAGCTCGCCTGTCCTTTGCAGGGTAATTGCGGTTCACGCTACAAAGAAAGACAAAAAATCGCTTACCCCATCCCCCCACATGTGGATGTTTTGTTTATATATAACCCCTCCCTCTTCACTTCAGAACTCAACATCCGAAGCTTACGCAACATCTAAATGACCTTATTAATATGTGAATAGATCATTTGGAGGTGGACTTCATGTGAGGTCCTGGCTTCGTGATAGTTCCTGTAGTATACAAACACCAAACTTCTACCCCTGCATTTTGAGTGAGTCCTCAAACTTCGCAGAATTCCTCCCCCTCTCTGTCCATCCCACCCTTCGTCCTTTCTCACAACCATCCTATTGCCATGCTTTTAGCTCGGTCAAATGGAGAGAAGGCTCGACCTGGCAGGACGACGGCGTGCACTTCCCAAACCTACCTTCGGTTTCCATAGGAACTGCAGGAGATGTTATGTTAAGGAGTGAACTCTGCAGAGAAAGAAAGAAAGAAAGAAAGAGGGAGAAAAAACACCTGACAGGGAAAGCACCTGTTTGCCACCACGTAGTCATGGAGATTCAGACCCCAACAAAAACTCCATTCTTCAGGCTTCCTAGAGGAGGGAAAGGGGGTCTTTATTTATTTATGTTTCCCCTCTGCGATGAAGGGTACCCTCCACGCCAGCCAAACCCATGCATGCAACAGATAGTTGTGCTCAGAACTTTTTAACGTTCCTTTTCTTTATTTTTGGACAGCTAGTTTCGAAATGCTGGCAATATATCTTCTGTTTTCCATTTTAACCACTGAAAAGGTCGGCCTCTTTGACTGGCTGAAAAGCTGTAGTCTCATGCAATATAAGTTGTTGGCCAGCAAGTGGGAAATATGATAAGCGTTGGGAAATGTACCTCGTAGAGTTTAAAATTTTGAATTTATTTGTTGTTTTCTTAAAAGGCATTTATTTAATGCGTAACGATAAATGCCCTCAAATTAAAGTCCAAAGTAAGCAGTCTAAATATATTAAGATTATTGAAATCAGATACTACAGTCTTGGGATGATTATATATATTAAGAAAATACAAAGTTTGTCACAAATATTTTATTTTTCAAGTCAACCAAGATCTCGCTGGGCTCTGGCCCCAGCGAGATCTTGGTTGACTTGAACGAATGGTACGTCAGAACGAACGGTACGTCATCAGAACGAATGGTACGTAAATATTCAAATTGTACGTGACCTCATAAATGGTGTTTACAGACACGGGTTTCGGTTAGTTGCTTCCACACCCTTGATGGATATAGTTGAGATTGTCTATTGGATGCCATGTCATTAACAAGCTGTGAAGAATTCTGATATATATATGGAAAGCTTTCAAAATATCAAGTTTGGTGGTTGAATTTGGCTTATCGATTAGTTTTGCTTCTTCAAAGAGAAATTTATGGCCCTTTTCGTAACAGTGTTTAGTCATCGATGACTTTTTTGAGGTCACAGTTCCGAATATAGGTCTTGTGCTCCTTCAATATTGATCTTGTGCTCCTTCAATATAGGTCTTGTGCTCCTTCAATATAGGTCTTGTGCTCCTTCAATATTGGTCTTGTGCTCCTTCAATATAGGTCTTGTGCTCCTTCAATATAGGTCTTGTGCTCCTTCAATATTGGTCTTGTGCTCCTTCAATATAGGCCTTGTGCTCCTTCAATATTGGTCTTGTGCTCCTTCAATATTGGTCTTGTGCTCCTTCAATATTGGTCTTGTGCTCCTTCAATATAGGTCTTGTGCTCCTTCAATATAGGTCTTGTGCTCCTTCAATATAGGTCTTGTGCTCCTTCAATATTGGTCTTGTGCTCCTTCAATATAGGTCTTGTGCTCCTTCGAAAATAAACACTCTAAAGCTCAGAAAATCAGTAATAATGAAACTAGATAGAGGTTTTGATTGTTTTCTATATCTTTCAACTCAGTAAACGGTGCTTATGAAACGTTAAAACATAAGTTTGCAGTTTTACAAGCAATTTAGCCTTTTTCCACTGAGTTCAATTTTCTTTTATTTCGTGGTTTAACTATTCCCATGAGTGTCTCGAGTTACAGGGTGGAATCAGGGACACCTTAATTGGTGTCCCTGATACCAGGTTCATATGGCTGCAGTGCAGGCACAACATTTATGGCCCACCACGAGCTCTAACCCGAGGAAAGCTCTGACGAATAGCTAGACACCTGCTCCTCTGACGACTTGGCTATCCCAATAACTTTGCTTCCGTGCGTGTGTTATTCAGCTCGAAAATGTATTTGTACACACGCTGCTGCTCAGTTATTCTTTTCAATTCTTTCCTTTTCTTTTTTCAATTACAAAGACTATTTCAGTTGCTCAGATCTAAGGGACCATTACAAAACAATGCCAAGTTACGATCTGGCTATCATGGTGTGTTCACGGTGCTGAGGGAATACAGTGGTGGCCATGAGAATAATTCTAATATCATGACACCGCTGCAGCCGGGATGTTTCCTACCAAACATGCAGTCACGTGTGCGGCGTCGAATACAGACTCTTTCGTTGGCATGTTAGAGCTGGGACTCAGAATCATAGGACAAAGTGATTCTTTCTCAGTCTGCCAATAACCAGTCACAATGCTGCCGTGCCCACTGAAGGCAGATATTTCGATGACACGCCTACCATGGGCACATGAACGGGCAGGCGACTCCTCAGGCCCATCTGTAAGAGCTTCCGGTGGATTGTGATTTGTGCCGCTTCAATGTGCACGCCAAATGCGGTTAATCGAGGATCATGAGCATTCCGTTTTTCCATGAGACTTATGAACAAGAGGTGATTTTTTCCATTTGTGTGTCCTTCTGACCATTCTTGCCACAACTTCAAATGCGGTGGATCTCGAGCAAACCAACAATACTTGTGGTTTCTGAAACAAAGAGCTCTTGCATTTTCGTGCCGATAAATCCGTCCCTTTCCCTATTGCAAAGGCTGCGCACTGGAGAACTGCGACCCCCTTTCCAGCTTGTCTATACACTTGTAGAGCATACATCATGGGGTACCTGGTTCCTAGGCAACGTGGCGCTCCCATCCCTCTCGCTAGTGAACGTCGTGAGTTTGAAAGAGGAATAGTAGTGGGTGCCCATGACTCTATCACGGAGTAGGTGCAGGAATTGCAGTACACCCGTTCGACGGTATCAAGAGTGTGTCGGAAATGCATGATTTTCAGAATAAATTCGTATAGTGGACAGCGCTGTAGGTGGAGAAAGGTGGTGGATGAACGTGGCCGTTCACGTCCGTCTCGCATAGTTACAACCGACCGGAGCGCGACAATAGCACAAATCACCGCCGACTTCAACGAGCTAGATGCAAGAAACGTTTCCACCAAGACCATAAGGAGATAATGAGCAGTAATAGGTTATGGAAACCGCCGATCCACCAGAGCCTCATTGCTGAGGCCACATCACCGGTCTGTATGCCTTAACTAGGGAAAACAAACATTGGCACTGGATCTTGATGATCGGAAACGTGATTCTTGGTACGATGAGTCCTGTTTACAGTTTTTTCGTGCAGACAGAAGCGTGCGGATCTGGCGGAAACCCTACGAAGCGATGGATCCGGCATTTCAACAAGAAACTGTTCAGACTGGTGGAGGCTCGGTTATGGTGTGAGGCTTGTTCAAGTGGCACACGTTAGAGCATCTAATACGTCTACATGCGACTCTGAACTGTCCACGGCACGTATCTATCCTTGCAGACCATCTGCATCCGTTCATGGTCATCATGCACCCGCTAAGCAATGGACCCTTCCAGCAGGACAACGAACCTCCCACAGAGCTGTGGAGACTAAAACATGGTTGGAACAGCATTCCAGGGAAGTTCGCCATCTGGAATGGCCTCCCTGTTCACCAGATATGAACCCTGTTGAAAATCTTTGGGATGCAGTGGAAAGGTCTATTGGAGCTTTTGCCAGTCAGGAATGCGACGGAATTATGCATAGAGGTGCAATAAGCATGGATAGAATTACCTTTGGAACGCTTTCTTGACCTACTGCACTCAAGGTCGAGTGACTGCCTTTATTCAGACGAAAGATGAGCACACACATTACTAGGTAGGTATCCTATGATTTCTGTCCCCTCAGTCTATATATTCATGCCAATCAGTGACGTCACTGCTATGAGCTGTGGAACGCGTCCACTCGTTGAGATACCGGTGGTGGCCCGTGAGTGTAAAACACCAAAATTTCAAGATTAGGTCTGCTTCCTAAAATTTAAGCAAATGATATATACTTAAATTGACAAAAGTCACCGGATACCTAGAAGAGAAACAACATAGCATTTGTTTACACACATTAGTACTGTGTCGGTCCACCTTTGGCCTTAATGCATGCACTGATCCTTCGAGACATGCTTTCGACAAGGTTTTGGAACATAGCAATAGGTATGCGCTTCCATTCAGTACATAATGCTGCTGCTAACTGCTGCTTATTAGTAGGCCTTGGTTCCAAACTTCTTATGCGGCGCTCTAATTCATCTCATAGGTGCTCTATGGGATTAAGATTAGAGCTCTGTGCTGGCCAGTCCACACACGATACGGAATTATCTTCAAACCACGCCGCAACAGTCGTTGCTTTATGGCTCGGGGCATTATTCTGCTGGTATCAAAAAGGCTCGGTTCCATAATATTGACGCAGAGTTGGCAGGGCGTAATTGTCCAGAATATCGAGGTAGACGTGATGGTTAACAGGTTTGTCTACGATAACCAATGGGCCGGGGACCATACCACGAAAAACACCCACACACAAGTTCACTGCCAGCTCCAAACTTGACCGTAAAAACAGTGGTACACTGTGGTAAATAACGTTCCCCCGGCTGCCGTCATACCCACACACGGCCATCAGACTGATGGATCATGTATCTTGATTCATCAGTCCACTAAATCCGTTTCCATTGATCTACGGTCTACGATGAATGTTCTTGACACCGTGCTAAACGAAGAGTAGCATTCTGAGTGGAGATGAAAGGCCTATGAGCAACCGCATGACCGCGGTAACTCATGGAATGAAGTTCTATGCGAATGGTAAGTGTAGATACCGCGGTTCCAGCATTTTTACTCGCCTGTACACTGAGGTCTTGTGCATTACTCCGTCGATTAGCTGTAACGACTCTCATGAGGCTTTGACATTCTCTGTCACTGATTTTCTTTGTTCTGTTGATACGTTTTGCTGCTTTAGGCACGCCATGTGTCTTCCACTTATTCAGTACATCCAAAACAGTTGACTTGGGTATGTCTAAACGCCTCTCGGTTTTTCTTATGGGCAACCGACTAATGTAACCCCCAAAAAGCCTTCCTTTCTCAAAGTCAGTTCTCTCCCACCGCGATATTTTCACTGAACCTCACAATGCAATATGATCGCGGTAAGCTGCAGGCTTGTTTCTATACCGTACGCAGCTGTACCGTGCATCTTAACAACGCAGCGGAACCATTCATTTGCTTTTGAAGGGGTCTTTTGTCAATAGAGTGTATATCGAAACTTAATTGAAATGGGAAGCATTTAGTACACTCCTTTTCCTGAATTTATGTAATCATCAAACATGTGTTGGTGTATGAAGATTTTGGAATTCATTGAACTCAAACGAAATTTTTCCTTTTACGAATACGTAGAGCAAAGACCAAATATGAAATACTTTAATTCCTAATGTTTGGGCTTGAAAATCTTTGTTTTCCGATAAATATCTTGTACTACTAAATACGGGCTCCATAGAAAAAATGGAGTGACTTTTTGCTCATTAAGAACTGGGGATGCCAGATTTTGATGTTGGCGCCCATTGGTAGAACTTTGCAGGACGTGTAGTTATGAACACAGAATTTTGACCTTTAATAAATCTGTGACGGTTGCAGGAATGAACTTCATTTTTTTATGCGATGTGAACTGCTTGTCTTTTATTAAGTATGCAAAGTTTCTTTTTAAACACTCTTGTGAATTTTGAGATATACACTAGTGAAAAATTAATCCGAACAAGCGGAAATTTTGCGGAAGTTTTTGGTTTGGGTTTGGTTTTCGTTTTAGTTCACAACAAGGTTGGTTTTGGTTCCAGTATACGAGTTTCGGTTGTTTTAGTTTGCAATAACGTTAGCTTTAGTTTCAGTTAACTAGTTTCGGTTGTGGCTTTACGATATTTCTTAATTGTGTTTTCCATTTTTTCTAGTGTGAACAATTGGACACAAAATAGATATATCTCCAAGAAAGCGTTCAAAAATTCCCGTATGTGCTTTTTCGCAGAACACATCCGTGACTCCAAAACAAACTGCCAATGAATGTGCTGTTGGTTTAGATACTGTTAAATGGGATATAAAGAGGTTTAGGGAGACAGGTACTTTTTCTCCCCACAGAAACGGAAAATGTGGGAGGAAAAGGAAAACTACACATACTCAAGATCATTTACTAGTTAGGAAAAGCAAAATGAATCAAAGATTATCTACTATAGACTTAAATAGAGACTTGAAAGCTAGTGGGAGTAATGTTTCTGACATGACTGTCCGTCGCAGAGTTTTGAAAGCAGAGAAGACTGCCAGCAGACCAAAAAAGGAAACAATTGTTCACAGGGGCTATGCAAAAAAAGAGGCTCCAGTGGGAAAAAGTGCACAAAGACTGGACTGCTGAGAATTGGAAAACGGTCATATTCTTAGATGAGAGCCGTTTCTTTGTCAAAGGAGGGTGATTACCCTGTGTCCACAAAGCAGCGGCTGAGAAGACTTCTCTCGTTCACCTTCAACAAGCTCCTAGATATCCAGCTAAACAAATGCTCTGAAGTTGTTTTATACATTACGGTCCAGGATTACTTGTGTCTGTTGATGGTATGATGATGATATACACTATATTGACAAAAGTCACCGGACACCCCTTCAAAAGCAAATGAACGGATCTGCTGCTTTGTTAAGATGCTCGGTACAGCTGCAAACGGTATAAAAACAAGCTTGCAGCTGACCACAATCATATCGCACTGTGAGGTTGAGTGAAAATGTCGTGGCGGGAGAGAACTTACTTTGAGAAAGGAAAGATTGTTGGGTGTCATGTTAGTGGTTTGCCCATAAAAGAAACCGAGAGGCGTTTAAACATACCCAAGTAAACTGTTTTGGATGTACTGAATAAGTGGAAGACACATGGCGTGCCTGAAGCAGCAAAACGTACCGACAGACCAAAGAAAATCAGTGATAGAGGACGCCGAAGCCTCAGTAGAGTCGTTACAGCTAATCGACGGAGTTCTGCACAAGACCTCAAGGTGAGTAAAAATGCTGGAACCTCGGTATGTACACGTACCATTCGCAGATAACTTAATTCCATTGGTTACCGTGGTCGTGCGGCTGCTCATAAGCCTTTCGAAATGCTACTCGTCGTTCAGCATGGTGTAAAGAACATTTATCGTGAACCGTAGATCAGTGGAAATGGGTCCTATGGACTGATGAATCCAAATACACTATCCATCAGCCTGACGTCCGTGTGTGGGTATGACGGCAGCCGAGGGAACGCTATTTACCACAGTGTACTGTTCCCTCGGTCAAGTTTATAGTTGGCAGTGTACTCGTGTGGTGGTGTTTTACGTGGTATGGTCCCGGCCCATTGGTTATCATGAACAAACCTGTTAACCAGCACGTCTACTTCGATATTCTGGACAATTATGCCCTACCAACTCTGTGGCAATACTATAGAACCGAGCCTTGTTGGTACCAGCAGGATGATGCACCGGTCTATAAAGCAAGGACTGTTACGGCGTGGTTTGACGATAATTCAGTATCGTGTGTGGACTGGCCAGCACAGAGCCCTGATTTTAATCCCATAGAGCACCTATGGGATGAATTAGACCGCCGCATATGAAGTTTGGAACCAGGCCCTACCACTCAACAACATTTAGTGGCGGCATTATGTACTGAACGGAAGCGCGTACCTAACGCTGTGTTCGAAAACCTTATCGAAAGCATGCCTCGAACGGTCAGTGCATGCATTAAGGCCAAAGGTGGACCGACGCCGTACTAATGTATGTCAATAAATGCTATGTTGTGTTTCTCTTCTAGGTGTCCGGTGTCTTTTGTCAATATAGTGTACATAAAAACATTGGAGAAGAGAGTGTCCCACGGATCCAGAAAGACATAGAACTCATCTTCCAACAGGATCTCGCGATATGCCACACTTCGAGAAAAAGTGAAACAATTCTTCAAAAATCACAACATCTAAATGCTCTAATGGCCAGCTAACTCTCCTGACATTAACCCAATAGAACATTTGTGAGCCATAGTGAAAAAGAAACTTGGAAAACCTAATTGTGATACAAAAGATAACTTAATGCAATTCATTATAAAGGTATGGTTTAGAGATGCAAAAATATGAAAAATGTGTCCTACGTTGGTAGAGTCCATGCCTAAACGAATTCATGAACATAATAGGAACAGAGGAGCACATATAAAGTATTAGGTAAAATTGTAGTTTAATTTTTGTATTTATTATCTTGTGGAATTACTACTTTTCCTTAAAATATGAGTGTTCTGATAGTTTTTTGCTACTGTATACACTCTGTTATTTCACCGTTTTTGTGGTAGAAGACAAGACATTGGGGAGGTGCAAAGCACTTCAAACGTAGGCCGAATATCAGATACGACGTAAGCTTCGTTGATGGCTCATTGGAAATATCCTAGTTGGCTTTTTGGGACATTTGATGCCAAAAGTAGAAATATTTTCAAATTAAAGATGCTAAAGCTGAAAAAAATAGCTACTCCTATCGTTTCCCCTGTCATTTGCTTTACAATAAGTTGTCCGATTATATTCAAATTTAGTCTAATGGCTGTTAATGCTGCCTCTGATAAGGTTGTACAATCGTATGCTAAATGCTTTCAAATTCACTGAGTACAATAAGGACGAGTGTTAGCTACTTCTAACATAACAATTTGCGTTGTACTCGCATACGTAAACGTTGTTTTCTGAGCAGAAAAACGGTTTATTTATTGGTAAGATTACGACATCTAAACTGTTGCACGTCACGCATTTACGAAGTAATCACATCTTGGCAGGTAGAACTGTGCCGTTTTAATACTTGCTTAGAAACACCGAAAGAAAAACGTAACGTCACGACTCTTCAGTTGTTCAATTTTAAATCATAAGAAAAAAGCCTTTTGGAAGCAAATCAGTGGATTTATAAATAAATTCATAAGGCATTTGCTTTCATTTTTTGCGTAGCCGCGGGGGCGGGTGAGGTGAATTAATAAGAAGAACTACGTTCGTGTTACGCTAGTTCGACAGTACAAATGACTGACTGACTCACTCCGGAACTGTACTGTTACACGTGACTAGAAGTACGCTAATTCAGTAGTTTTCTCTGTCATATGTATACCAGTTCATTGAGAAACAGTCGAAATTTCAGAACGGAAGATCGCCTGTGATTCTATTAAAGATGTGGTTAAACCGGATGTGACGTACCTGCCAGCAGGACGCACACGACATAAAGGCAGATAGGAATCAGAATAAAACGTCTGCGTAGCTCAGTTGGTAGAGCGACTTGTTCCGGAATAAGCGGCCTCGGGTTCGAATCCCGGCGTAGACCAAAAAATGACGGAGAAATTTACTTCGTTATAATGGCGCCCGAACTATCCGGATGACCCGACCGTTCAAAATCTCGCATTGGTGTGATGTTATTTCCACACCGCGAGACAGGAAAAATCAGAGAATTCCTTCTCCAGCGCTTCGAAAAATAAAAATGTGTGATGTTGCATTCCACACAGCAGATTGACTGGGAGTTCTCAAGTGCACGTTCTACAGTGGGTGGCTGCCTGCAACGATTCATGGTCACGGCTGACCAGTGGGCCATGCCCCCGGCCCTCTTTCGGGGGGGGAGATGTGACGTACCTGCCAGCAGGACGCACACGACATAAAGGCAGATAGGAATCAGAATAAAACGTCTGCGTAGCTCAGTTGGTAGAGCGACTTGTTCCGGAATAAGCGGCCTCGGGTTCGAATCCCGGCGTAGATCAAAAAATGACGGAGAAATTTACTTCGTTATAATGGCGCCCGAACTATCCGGATGACCCGACCGTTCAAAATCTCGCATTGGTGTGATGTTATTTCCACACCGCGAGACAGGAAAAATCAGAGAATTCCTTCTCCAGCGCTTCGAAAAATAAAAATGTGTGATGTTGCATTCCACACAGCAGATTGACTGGGAGTTCTCAAGTGCACGTTCTACAGTGGGTGGCTGCCTGCAACGATTCATGGTCACGGCTGACCCGTGGGCCATGCCCCCGGCCCTCTTTCGGGGGGGGGGGGGAAGATGTGACGTACCTGCCAGCAGGACGCACACGACATAAAGGCAGATAGGAATCAGAATAAAACGTCTGCGTAGCTCAGTTGGTAGAGCGACTTGTTCCGGAATAAGCGGCCTCTGGTTCGAATCCCGGCGTAGACCAAAAAATGATTAGACCTCTGCGGCATAAATGCCTTTATGCCGCAGAGGTCTAAACCTTGACTTTTGACCGTTTGTACAAGATGAGCCAGGGTTCGAGCCCCGGTTGAAGCATAGGTGGTGTGCTTCTCTCACGACAGTGGCTCTCTCCCTTCCCTGGAACCAATGGCCCGCAAGACTTCGAACGGGCGACTTCTTACCGCCCACCGAGTTGCTCATGATGGTATTTACCCCTCCCTCACCCAAAAAATCCCCCCAAAAACCTTGGAATTTTCTTACCTTTACTTGACACCATTTCCTATTGGTGCCTCTTTCACCGGGACTGGGTCTTTTACAAAGGAGCGTTTGAGATATATAGATGCCATTGGCTTTTCACCGTCTACTAACCGACTTCTTGTGATGGGTCGACCTCTGAAAGGCGCGTAAGAGGGATCTTGTGCATGACGCCTATGTTTCCCAAATGTTCCTTTGTGAAAGACTCAGCCTCCTGGTGAAAGAAGCACTAACAGGAAGTGGCGCCGAGCAAAGCTCATCTTACCACACTAAGCTCTACCTAGACTTTCCTGGTTTTACCAGTTGTTTTAATGGGATTTGAAATAGAAGTTTCTTTGAACCGGTTTCAGAAACAAGGTCTGCAGAAAGTTAGCTAAATTGCATCTCATCTCATTCTGACAACAGCGCAGAATCGATTTAAAAAAATCTGTGACTGTATCGCTTATGATATCATAAAGGAATTGGAAATGCGCGTGATGGAGAATTATGGACGTGGATCTCTCAGAGCAGCGAATTAGAGAAAGGTATGAAGTGAAACGGAAGGAATGTATCAACAGAGAGATGAAGAAAAGAGATTGAAAAGTGGGTTAACCCGTGGAAAGCATGATCCACAGCAATACACCGACTAACATGTGGAACTTGTCTTGCTGATGAACAAGAAGACGATAGACTGACTTGGGTGCAGCCAAACATATCAATTTGGAACCAGCAAAAACTGATCTGGGAATAAATCAAAAACCCACCAACAGATCAATACAAAATCTATGCAGATTGACTTGAAATTATGTATCAGAGCTAGAAGGACAGCAATGTATATATCATATGGACTGATCTATAGTAAAGCATCAAAGTCTCAAAAGGGCGAACTAGTTTACAACCTGTACAGGCTGACTTGAGAGTAAAAGACCTGTGAAGGCATATCAATTTATAGACCCTATAGACTAATCTAGGAATATACACTATCTATCAACAAGTAATTAGACACCTGTGATAGCAAAGGAAAACGAAGTTTATTCACTTTCAATAGTTGCTGGAGCCTCCACGAGCGGCGATTACAGCTGC
The DNA here is from genome assembly GCA_039090855.1 of Macrothele yani. NCBI lineage: Eukaryota > Metazoa > Arthropoda > Arachnida > Araneae > Macrothelidae > Macrothele > Macrothele yani. The sequence goes on from CM077003.1 coordinate 121,531,739, forward strand.
GACCCTCCGGGGCATACTATCAACCAGGCGTTGTACGACGGCTAGCGGCATTTTCTTCAACTCGGCTTGGAGAAGACAGGTCAGTTCCTTCACCGATTTCGGGCGGTGAGGGCACACCTTAAGTCGACGCTCCAACTCGTCCCAGAGGTGCTCGATGGGGTTAAGGTCCGGACTCTGCGCAGGCGAGTCCATTCGATTAACCCCATTGTCACCATACCAAGCCATGGTGGACCTCGTAACATGACAGGTGGCATTGTCCTGAAAGTAGCATGGGTTCACCCCGTAAAACTGCCACAACGAAGGAAGCGCATAGTCATCCAAAATGGTGCAGCAGGTCTCGGCGTTGAGTATACCAGGAATTGCGACCAAGGGTCCCGTGCCATACCAGGAGAAACACCCCCATAGCATAATTCCACTGCCCCCGAACTTCACAGTTGTCACAATACATTCCGGCTGGAGGAGTTCTCCAGGCAGACGCCAAACCCAAACCCTGCCATCCGAACGGTACAGGGTGAACCTTGATTCGTCGCTCCAGAAAACCTGTTTCCACTGTTCAACGGTCCACTGTCGACGTTCTTTGCACCACGTTAGCCGAGCAGCGCTATTAGACTTGGTGATCAAAGGCTTGTGGGCGACAGCACGTCTATGATAACCGAGCAGATGGGCTTCCTTACGGATGGTATTCATCGAAAGAACACTCCCGGATGCCTGTTGAAACTTCTCGCGGATGTGGCCCATCGATTTGGGGCGGTTCTTCCGAATTTCTCTGGCCAGCACCCGTCGGTCTCTAACTCCCAGTTTTGTGGGTCTGCCGGGTCGGGGCACATTCCGACAGTCACGTCTCATCTTCCACTTGCCAATCACGTAGGCCTCTGTCGATTTTGGGTACTTCAACTCGCTGGATATGTCACGTATGGATCAGCCATTTCTGTGATATACGACGATTACACCTTTCTCGAAATCAAGAGAGCTCCGAACTGCGTGGCATCTTGCATGCGACTGGTTGAATTGTTGAAAATATTGTGAAAATATATATGAATTGTTGTTTCCCACACGATATTTAACGGCGGCGGCCGTGAGGTGTATCAGGACCGCAGATATCGTCGATTGTAGGAGGGGGGCAATTACTTGTTGGAAGATAGTGTATAATCAGAACCCAACCAACAGAACAATTTATAGATTATGTTGACTGGATTGGGTGGAAACAATCACAGTCCAAATAACAGATCAACTTTTTTTTCACCTAAAGAGACTGACTTGGGTTAAACGATCAGAACTTGAAAGACAGATCAATTTATAACCGGCATATACCACCAGGAAATACACCATTAAAACAGAAGGATATACCAATTTAAAACCGATACAGACTGTACCGTTACACCTTTCAACACAATATGGCTCCCAGATATATGCATCGTGTCTTGTGTTTGTCCGAATTTCCAAAATGCAATAATATTAAAGTGACGTGCCCAAGTATGGAGAGAAGTAAAAAGAAATAAACAAGAGAAATCCTGAGGTCCACTTTTTAGTATAAAGCCACACAAACTATCGGACACCAAATCTCCTCACTTGCTTGATAACTGCTCTTAACTGCTCAGTATAGCAGTTGGTCCCTCGCATGCATCGAAAGGACCAACTGCTGTATAGACTGGAACATAGGGCATAATATCCCACAACCTGCTTAAGTTATTGTTGCTAAATATAAAGCAATTTTCACGATAGAGGGAAATAGAACTAGAGTGGATATAAGCAAAGTTTACTAAGGAATTAAAGCGCATATTTTCCCAGCTGCAAATAAAAACGATCATGGGCATATAGCATGTCAGGTATGAACCAAACCTCCCCACATAACATCACCTTCGCACAACAAGAGTTTAGAACAAACAAAAAATCCATCAGCGGCACCATGCTCGTGGTCACAACATAATGTAATTAACAGTATGAGGATTGTAATGGGAGAAAATTCCACATGTCGTGACCAACTAATGCTTTTCATCCAGAGCAGAGAGCAGTTCGGTAATAACATTATACATCTTATTTTCAGCGAAACTGCCAAAAACAAAAACTGGAGCTCTAGGATACGGGTTCTTTCAGAGAAACAGCAGCAGGTGGTTCTCAGTTTCCCCTATTTATCACCTGCGTAAATCAACGAACCATCAAATTCATCATTGATCATGCCTCATTAAACAGTCAGAAGCCAGCCGTGTGTTAATAGACTGCTGAGGCGTAGCAGCACGAGAATGATAACAAAACACCCTCCCACGTTCGTCTCAGTCTACAATAAAAAAAATATAACAGTTGCAAAGCTCAATAGGTAATCTTGCTCTCTTTAATGATGATAGGCTAGAAACCGTCATGAAAGCAATGCTGCATTCTGGTTTTGAGAAAATGAAGAAAGGTTTTTAAGTTAGCAAACACAAAGCAACCACTTGCGCCACTGGATTGTGTTGAAGTTGTTTCTCTTTGTGCTCGTTTCTTCCTCTTTCCTACAGACAAACACCTTAAATTATGTGAGTAGACAAAGTCATCGCTCTTTCCACGTTTTCTTTAATTAACATACAGCAACCGAAATGTTTTTATCCGGACATGGCTGGAATCGTACCCAGATCTCTTGATTACTAGCCGAGAGCGTTCGCCTTACGAATTTATTAGCTATAATTAATAGCTTGTGCCGTTAAGCCCCACCAGATGGAGACGTCTCAGTTGCTGAGCCCATCTCTATGGATTTGTGAAGTCAGATGCTGACAGATAAACACACATAGCGCCGTGGATTGTTGGCCACCGTAGCGTAAAGTGAACACACTCGGCTATAGTTATCGAGAGATTTTGGGTACGAACCCGGATAGCAATGTTTCGGTTGCTGTGTGTTAATTAAAGAAAACGTGGAAAGAGCGAGGACTTTTGTCTATTCACATTGTCTCCACGTATTTGGAAGATTTTCACTTTCACCTTAAATTATTTCAAGACTTCCACTAATCTGAGATTCTCTAGGGGACAACTCTAAAAGAAAACTGAAGTGGTTCGCAAAGTTTTTTACATACATTGCGAAAACTAAGTGGTGTGAATTCACAGAAAACATCTGAAAAAAAAAGTGCAGTAAAGCGTCCTGTCTATTTCCTTTTTTAGAGCAATTTTCCCATTAAAAGTTACAATTTCTAATTACGGAAACCTTTTTACGCTTTCCAACCGTAGGTTGAAGAAGCGTACATGCTCCAGCTTTGTCCGTCTGTCTGTCCGGCTTCACGATAACGCGCGTAAAAATGGTTCGATTTCGATGAAATTTTAGTATGTGGTGGGGGACAACCTGGGGACGAACCCTATTGAAAGTGGACGAAATGGGGTCAAAGGTCAGAACATAGGAGCATGATCCATTCCATTGCCCTTTACATAGAAACCACTAAAAATGGCTCGATTTCGATGAAATTTTAGTATGTAACAGGGAAGCACATGAGGACGAACCCTATTGAAAATGGACGAAATGGGATCAAAGGTGAGGACATAGGAGTGGGATCCATTCCATTGCCCTTACGCATCAATAACTTTACTAAAAATCGTTCGACTTCGATTAAATTTTATTATGTAGTAGAGAACCACATGAGGACGAACCCTATTGAAAATAGACGAAATGGGGTCAAAGGTCAGGACATAGAAGCGGTATCCATTCCACTGCCCTTATGCGTCATAACTTGACTGAAAATGGTTCGATTTCGATGAAATTTTAGTGTGTGGTAGAGGACCACTTGTGAACAAACCCTATTGAAAATGGGTGAAATGGGGTCAAAGGTCAGGACATAGGAGCGGGATCCATTCAATTGTCCTTGTGCGTCATAACGTACGTAAAAATTCTTCGATTGCAAGAAAACTTTATAATTTTGTTCCGGAGGTACACTGAACTGGTTCTGTAGAATATCACCGAAATGGGGTCAAAGGTCAGTGCCCACGACCGAGATTTATTCCACAGCCATTATCCTCATAACTTGAGTAATGATTTCTGTTACGTTGTAAAGCGTATCATAATCAATGCATTGCATGATTTTACTATCTTGTTTTCCTTTGAATGGGGTTTAGCGACCACCGTGAGCAACTCAATGGGCTATAAGTAGCACACATGAAACTGACGAAGAAAAAAGCTGAACTTTTTAACCGGGTTAAAAATGAGAACGTGCTGCGAAACAGCGTGAATACAATGCGGCATGAGCAAGACAGAATTGTTCACTGAAATTTATTTATGCAAATATTAAACTTAACAACAACACAGAATAAATGGAACACCGCGGAGAAAAAAAAAGTACGATTACGGGCAAAATCTTCGCTCTCTCCGACTTCCGTTTCCGCTTTCACGCTGCAATACAAGTTTTTATGGAATGAAATGATATTTTACGACACTACTGAGTAGAAGAAATACCGCGAGAAAAAAAGAATTAAGATTACAGGAGAAACCTTCACTGTGTCTAACTTCAGTTTCCGAAAGTTTTTGGAAGTCGGAATTCCGTCCTCCGACGGAAAACGACCCCCCCCATCAATCCCTCCCAAATTTCTTTTCAGTTCTGCACCGATCTCGAGAACCATTGAAATGATGATGGAAAAGGCGGAATTTTTCTAATCCACGGAAGAATCTCGTGCCTGAAGATTACAAGGAAATTTTCGCCCCGTCTGACTTCCGTTTTCGGAAATTTTTCTTCTATTTTTAAACTGAAATGCAAATATTTACTGTAAAATCAAATCATATTTAACACTAATACTGTGCAGAAGAAACATCGCGAGAAAAAGACATCAAGATTACGGGAAAAATTTTCACTCCGTTTAACTTGAGTTTTCAAAAGTTTTGAAAAACGGAATTCCACCCCGAGACCCAAAAAACGACAAATCTCCCAACTAATCCTCAAAAATTTCTCTTCAGTTTTCCATCGATCTCGAGAATAATCCAAATTATGACAAAAAAAAGCGGAATTCCGCGAATCAATGAAGTAGTCGCCCGTCCCTGATTTAGAGATATTGGTTTCAGGGAAGAGAGAGAGCCAATGCTGTTAGACAAATGCAACATCCATGCCTCACCGGGATTCAAACCTGGACCCATATTGGGCGAATGGTCACAAGCCAGCGCTTAAACCACTGCGCCACCGGGGTGGCCTACACATCACCACACTTTTTCGCTGCTCGCTCCAACATTATACAGCTCGTTCTTATCTGTCAACACGTCACGCACTCTGACCTCAAGATTATGGCCAACACACGAGGTTTAGAATTTTAATAGTGGCAACTGCATAATTATTACAAATATAAAACGCATACCTGTTTCAAATTTTTACAGTCCTTCAGTGTAGTCACTAGCATTGTGTAGCACCCGTTGCCAGCGATGGGGAAGTCGTAGGATGCCGTTGGCAGTGCCTGTTCGGTTGATCGTTCGTATAGAGCAGTCCACTGCGTGAAGAATGTCCGAGACAGTTCTGAATCCAATGCGGCGAAGTGGTTGGTTCCTTCATTTTAAAAATCAAGTCGAAATCACAGGAGCTTAAGTCAGGAGAGTACGGCGGATAGTAGGGCACTTCCCAGCCCCGTTGGGTGAACAACTGATCCATAGCATATGCAACATGCGCTCGAGCATTGTCATTCAAATTGATAGGTACGTTCTGCATGAAGTGTATCCGTTTTTCTTTCTCAAATTTGGTCGCAGATTTTGTTCCGAAAGTGTAGAGTAATACTGCGCAGTAACAGTCTGGCGTTAGGGTACAGCACGCCTTAGGATAACAGCATCGCAGTCGTACATGACAATAACCATAGCCTTCACGTTGCTGGGGTTCCGACCAAATTTGGATTTGAGCGGTGACTCGTAATGACGCCGCTCGTTAGATTGAGGTTCCATTTTTGTCTCATATGATCTAGTCCATGTCTCATCCAACGTGATGATACGGCGAAGGAAAGCTTCTCATTCGCGCTCGTAGCGTTCTAAGTGGATTCGAGCAGCCTCGTATCGCTGCCATTTCTGGATCTCAGTCACAGCGTGTGGAAAATATCACGATGCAACTTTTTCTTATTCCCAGGCGTTCCTTCAAAATGTGTAGCACAGTTGAATACGACACTCCTGTCTGATTGTTTGATGAATAGTAAAGCGCCGATCTGTCTCTAGTAACGCGGAAACAGCACTCACTTGTTCTTCACTTGCACTGGGACGGCCTTTCCGAGGCTCATCTTTCACATTTTGGCGTCCGTCATTGAAGGCTTTTTTACCCATCTTGCAACTATGGCAATGCAGATTTCCCACAAGCCTCTAAAAGTCCTTGATGACACTGTCGTACAGTACGACCCCTCACACTTTGAATTTTTATCCAACACCGCTGCTCCAATTTCGAAGACATTCTGACTAGACCGAAGGGTAGTCACAGCTCATGTTCTTCTCGTTACTGCGCAGGCGCATACAGTTGGGAGGGCGAGTCCATTTCACAATGAGGTGTGATAGGTATCCAACCAACGTTCGCAAGCAGCATAAAATTGTTGCGTTTAGCGTCGGGAAACAGTGGTGATACTAATATCAGACCCTTTTGAATGAAGAAAGGTCCGGGCCGCGGGTAGTCTAGTGGTCAACGTTCGTGACTGCCATTGGGATGACCTCAGGTTCGATCCCAGGCAGGTACGAACGCTCGATCCACTAATACCCGCCGTGCGTCAGATGGGCGCGTTAAGCCGTCGGACCCCGGGTACTGCCCCCGGTAATAAATAAGGACGTCTTCCGCCCCCTTTCTACTTCGCGTCCGCGTCACTTTCCTATCGGGCACTCTAGCCCAAATCTCCTACCTTCCTATTTCTAAGGGTTGTTTAAGACCTTGGGTCAGAAAATCCCTTCCTAAAATCCTCTACATATGATCTGATCTGATCTGATCAGAAGAAAGGTCCTGATTTTCTTGCACGAACTCCTCGGAGAACCCATAACTATTCGCCTTATGGTATTGTCATTAAGTGGGGTTGTTTTCCTTGGACGTCCGCTTCTCTTTCGGTCGCTAAATTCACCTGTATCTCGATATTTTATGATCGTATTATGAATAGCAGTCTTGCTCACATTCACCTTTCTGCTTACGTCACGTTTGAAGTATCCTTCGTGATATAAAATCACTATTTGTGCCCTCCGAGTAACACTTAATAACGCTTTTTTTTTGCCCATTTTTCACTATATAGAAGATACGTACAAAACCTCTCAGCATGAAAACCAGTAGCAAACTGAGGCTTGTACGCTTCACCCAACTCTATAAACAGCTGCCGCTGTAGGATGATGCAAAACCGACAGGAAGATGAGTAATACAGACAGTAGCTGACGTAATTGGTAGAAATCTTCTAATACCAACAGGTGGTGTAAAACTATTGCAAATGACTGTAGTTTTCTTTCCTTTCTTTTTTTATATAGGCGGGAATAGTGAAATATTTTTTCATCTATGTAGCGCTGTTGTTAAGTTAAAACACAGACATCCATTCGTTCTGAAATATTTTGTGTTAAAAAATGCAGCACGGAACTGGAAACAGAGCATAATTTTTTTTTATTTTTCTCCTACTGAAAATTTTGATGTAACAGGAACTAACCGAGAGAAAAAGAAAAAAAAAAGTTAAAAACGAAGATGTGTCTAACTTTTCTAAGTTTGGAACCTAACTAGAAAACATTACATGTTAATGCGAAAGAAATGTGTGACCTGTAAAGCAGTGGGGTAAAAGAGGAATGTAAATCTGTTCCTCTGATGCACATTTTATGGTCGCTTCAGAAGTGCCGACCTTCATCTCCAATTCAAAAAATCCACTGAGCAGCAAAGTCTATTGCATCACCCCCGAGCTCTACTCACACCACCACTACCCCCCTCTCTCTTCCTCTTCCCTTTGCTTCCCCTCTCTCCCCGGAAGGCTCCTTTCGTTACCTGAGGCGGAAGTGACGAACCAAGGGTCGCTCAGGTCAAACAGTTAAGGAGAGCACCCGGATTAAACTGTGAAGGCTAGAAGGATCACTGAATTTTACGGAGCAAGGAGAATAGGGTTCCTTCGGGACGAGCGCTTTTATCAACTGAAAATGAGGCGCTTGGAAGGATTCTTTACTCAGTCCTGCGACAGTCTATTCTTACTCAAATGATAGATCCTTTATTCATACGGACTTTTTTGTTTAACAGCTGGGCGTCTACCTCTACTAAAAACGGGCTTCTACCATTAACCAAATATTTATCAACTATGGAGGCCGGGCTTCCAGAATTCTAAGCGTGTCAATTCTCTAATTCGCGATAGTCAATCTTATTCGGCTATTTGAGTTTTGCATCATATTTCTCAGTTAAGAGTATTTCTTCACCTTTGTTCCGTCATATTTCTCAGTCAGGAGTATTTTTTAACCTTTGTTTCTCTGCTTCTGTTATATTCCTCAGTTAGGAACATTTTTAGTCTTTGATTCTCTCATATATTGCAGGACTGAGTAAGAAATCCTTAACCTTTGTGCTTTTGGCTTCGTCATATATCTCACTAACATTTATTAGGCTGTGTTCCTTTGGTTTCGTTATGTTCCTCAGTCAGAAACATTTTTAAATCTTTGTTCCTTTGGTTCGGCCCTATTTCTCAGTTAGAAACATTTCTTAAACTTTGTTCCTCTGGTTCGGTCCTATTTCTATTAGAAACGTTTCTTAATCTTTGGTTCGGTCCTATTTCTATTAGAAACGTTTCTTAATCTTTGGTTCGGTCCTATTTATATTAGAAACGTTTCTTAATCTTTGGTTTGGTCCTATTTTTCGGACACATTTCTTAACCTTCGTTCCGTCATATTTCTCAAACACATTCCTTAACCTTTGTGCCGTCATATTTCTCAGGAGTGAGTATTTTTTAACCTTTCTTTCTCTGTTTCTGTCATATTTCTCAGTTAGAAACATTTTAAAACCTTTATTCTATTGGTTCGGTCCTTTTTCTCAGTTAGAAACATTTCTAAATCTTTGTTCCTTTGGTTCTCTCCTATTTCTGAATTAGACACATTTCTTAACCTTTGTTCCGTCATATTTCTCAGTTAGGAGTATTTTTAAACCTTTGTTTCTCTACTTCTGTCATATTTCTCAGTGAGAAACATTTCTCAATCTTTGTTCCTTTGGTTATGTTTTATTTCTCAGTTAGACACATTTCTTAACCTTTGTTCTGTCATATTTCTCAGTTAGGAGTATTTTTTAACCTTTGTTTCTCTACTTCTGTCATATTTCTCAGTTAGAAACATTTCTGAACCTTTGTTCCTTTGGTTCGGTCCTATTTCTCAGTTAGAAACATTTCTTAAACTTTGTTCCTCTGGTTCGGTCCTATTTCTATTAGAAACGTTTCTTAATCTTTGGTTCGGTCTTATTTCTATTAGAAACGTTTCTTAATCTTTGGTTCGGTCCTATTTCTATTAGAAACGTTTCTTAATCTTTGGTTCGGTCCTATTTTTCGGACACATTTCTTAACCTTCGTTCCGTCATATTTCTCAAACACATTCCTTAACCTTTGTGCCGTCATATTTCTCAGGAGTGAGTATTTTTTAACCTTTCTTTCTCTGTTTCTGTCATATTTCTCAGTTAGAAACATTTTAAAACCTTTGTTCTATTGGTTCGGTCCTTTTTCTCAGTTAGAAACATTTCTAAATCTTTGTTCCTTTGGTTCTCTCCTATTTCTGAATTAGACACATTTCTTAACCTTTGTTCCGTCATATTTCTCAGTCAGGAGTATTTTTAAACCTTTGTTTCTCTACTTCTGTCATATTTCTGAGTGAGAAACATTTCTCAATCTTTGTTCCTTTGGTTATGTTTTATTTCTCAGTTAGACACATTTCTTAACCTTTGTTCTGTCATATTTCTCAGTTAGGAGTATTTTTTAACCTTTGTTTCTCTACTTCTGTCATATTTCTCAGTTAGAAACATTTCTGAACCTTTGTTCCTTTGGTTCGGTCCTATTTCTCAGTTAGAAACATTTCTTAAACTTTGTTCCTTTGATTCGGTCCTATTTTTCAGTTAGACACATTTCTTAACCTTTGTTCATTCATATTTCTCAGTTAGAAGTATTTTTTAACCTTTGTTTCTCTGCTTCTGTCATATTTCTCAGATAGAAACATTTCTTAACCGTTGTTCCTTTGGCCTTGTCATATCTCTTAGTTAGGAACATTTATTAATATTTAATTTTGTCATATTTTGCAGTTAAGAACATTTCTTAACCTTTCTTTCCTTGACTCGGTTCTATATCTCGGTTAGGCACATTTCTTAAACTTTGTTCGTTTGGTTTGGACATATTTCTCATTTATGAGCATTTGTAATAAATCTTCGTTCCTTTGGTTTCGTCACGTGTTTCTCAGTTAGGAACATTTCTTACTCTTTGATTCTGTCATATTTTGCGGTTAGGAAAATCTCTTAACTTTTGTTTCTTTCACTCCGTCCTATATCTCAGTTAGGCACATGGTTCCGTCATGTGTCATTTCAAAAGTTTTGCACCCTGTGGGTTATCTCTTAAAAAACGAATTTATTTCACAACATACTTTTACAGAACTTCGAAGTAATCTCCATGTTTCTTTACGACAGCGGCCCAACGTTTGGGAAAGTCTTGTATTCCAGTCAGAACATCTCCATTGTTGAGGCGTCGGATTACTTGGGTTACCTCATTAGAGACAACCTGAATCGTTTTCCTGGGAATGGCTACTTCAGTTTTGGGAACAAGTCATAGTCTGGTGGGCTCATGTCATGGCTATATGGGGCGTGGGAAAGTAATTCCCATTCATACTTTTCCAGAATGTCTCTTACTGTACGAGAAACATGCCGCCTCGCGCTGTCGCGCAAAATGACGACACTAGTTCCGAGCATATCGGACCTTCTTTGCCGAATTTTTGGGCGCAAAACATTTTGTGGAAACCTTCTGTAGTATTCTGCTGTTACAGTGGTCCCGCTTGCACTCTGTCTGTTGCTATCACTCCAACCTTGTCATAGGTCTTTATCATCATCAGCTTAATTTTCGATTGTTGGCGGCGGATTTTTTTCCAGGGAGACGATTCTGGATGTTTCGACTGTGCAGACTCAGATTTCAGTTATGGTTCAAAATCTGGTTTCCAGGTTTCGTCTATCGCAACAGTTTTGGTTCAAACTCTCGTATCCAAGTTTCGTCTATAGCAACAGTTCTGGTTCAAAATCTCGTATCCAGGTTTCGTCTACAGCAACAGTTCTGGTTCAAACTCTTGTATCCAGGTTTCGTCTATAGCAACAGTTCTGGTTCAAACTCTCGTATCCAGGTTTCGTCTTCAGCAACAGTTCTGGTTCAAACTCTCGTATCCAGGTTTCGTCTATAGTAACAGTTCTTGTTCAAACTCTCGTATCCAGGTTTCGTCTATAGCAACAGTTCTGGTTCAAAATCTCATATCCAGGTTTTGTCTATAGCAACAGTTCTGGTTCAAACTATCGTATCCAGGTTTCGTCTATAGCAACAGTTCTGGTTCAAACTATCGTATCCAGGTTTCGTCTATAGCAACAGTTCTGGTTCAAACTCTCGTATCCAGGTTTCCCCTATAGCAACAGTTCTTGTTCAAACTCTCATATCCAGGTTTCGTCTATAGCGACAGTTCTGGTTCAAACTCTCGTATCCAGGTTTCGTCTATAGAAACAGTTCTGGTTTAACTCTCGTATCCAGGTTTCATCTATAACAACAATTCTGTCCAAAAATTTGCTCTCCTTCTGTCTCGAACCGCTAAAGCGATTCTTCTGCGATCCCTTTGCGAACTGCTTGCTGTTTTTCAATCAGATTATGTGGAAGCCATTTAGCAGCCACTTTCCTCTTCTGTCGTCCGTTGCATCTGATGGCCGGCGGCTTCTAAGGTCGTCTTCGATGCTTTCTCGACTTTGGCGGAAACGAGGAGCTCACTGTGACCCTGTGCCACGATCCACTACATTAACTCCACAAACTTCACACAGAGCTTTATGAATTTCAGTAGGGGAGTTTCCTCGCAAAGTTTCGATTTCAATGAAGGATCTTATCTGACTCACTTTCTTCCTCCTTTTCTAAGCAGAATTTTTCGGAACAGGAAACATTTAGCCAGCAAACGTAGACACAACTTTGTATACTGGAGTCTGACTAACAACAGGCGCAACGATTGGAGTCATTGCATCATCCTACGGGCAGCACCAGCGCAGTGTGCAAAACATTTGAAATGACTTACGTATTTATCAGTTAGGGATATTTTTCAAACTTTATTCTTTTTGGTTTTGAAATATTTCTCTGTTAGGAACATTTGTTGAACTTTGTTCCTTTGGTTTCGTTATACACTATATTGACAAAAGTCACCGGACACCCCTTCAAAAGCAAATGAACGAATCTGCTGCGTTGTTAAGATGCGCGGTACAGCTGCAAACGGTTTAAAACTAAAAGGTCTCAATAGAAGCATTTTTAGTCAAGTTATGAGAATAATAGATGTGGAATAAATCTCGGTCCTGTGTCCCGACCTTTGACCCCATTTCGGTTTTACTCCAAAGAACCGCTCCAGTGTATTTCCGGAACAACATGATAAAAGTTTGTCGCAATCGATGCATTTTTACGTAAGTTATGATGCATAAAGGCAATGGAATGGATCCCGCTCCTATATCCTGACCTTTGACCCCATTTCTTCCATTTTCAATAGGGTTCATTGCCAGGTTGTCCCCTACCACATACTAAAATTTTGTCGAAGTCGAACCATTTTACGCAAGTTATGACGTATAAGGGTAATGGAATGGATCCCGCTGCTATGTCCTGACATTTGACCCCATTTCGTCCATTTTCAATAGAGTTCATTCCCATGTGATTTCCTACCACGTACTAAAATTTCATCGAAATCAAACCATTTTTGCGCAAGTTATGACGGATAAAGGTAGTGGAATAGATCCCGCTCCTATGTCCGGACCTTTGACCCCATTTCGTCCATTTTCAATGGGGTTCATCCCCAGGTGGACCTCTAGCCCATACTTAAATTTCATCGAAATCGAACCCTTCTTACGCGAGTTATCGTGATGACGGGCAGACGGACAGACGGAAAGACAGACGGACAACGCTGGAACATATACGTTTCTTCAGCCTACGGTTGGAAAGCGTGAAAAACTCTGCTGCGGGATAATACTGTGTCTCCATACGCTTCTTTTAACATTCTGTAAGTTCTAGTAACTGATTTACCAAGCTGCCAACAAAAAAAGGATGTTTACTCTCTGCTCTTCCATATCTAACATGAAACGAGACAAGAAAACACTTGCTATGACTCCCTTAATGTCAGTCTGCCTCCTCTAGGTACCGGTATAAACCGGTTTCCACCTGTTCGCCGATTGGCCAAGGACTGCTGCCTTTTGGAATACACGTGATCTTTTTGTTCCACTAATGTTACATCAGTTACAGTATGTGGCCAGACCTGGAACTTTTCGGACGTAGGTTGTATTTTCCGTGAGCATGATGGCCGACAGTACCAAGAATTTCTGTTTTCTAGGATATTCTGTGCTTTTGAAATTTCGAACAGAAGGCATATTCTAAAATGAGGAAGGACATTTTTCCCCTTTAGAATATGCTAATTTGAATTTCGAAGTGAAGGCAGCCTTCCGGGTGGCGTAGTTGTCCAAACGATGGCTTATGACCATTCGTCCCAGAAGGGTCCGGGTCCGAATCCCGGTGAGGCATGGATGTTGTGTTTGTCTTACGGCACTGGCTCCTCTCTCTTCCCTGGAACCAGTGACCCTAAATTAGGGACGGGCGACTGCTTATAGCCCATTGAGTTGCTCACGGTGGTCGTTAAACCTTCAATCAAAGAAAAAAAAAATGAAGGCGTATTCTAAAATGAGAAAGGACTTTTTTCTTTATTTCCGATTATAATTCGGAATACAACCGGTCTGGTGTTCGAGTGGTACGAAGCGTTGGCTTATAATAATTCGTCCGAGAAGGGTTCAGGTTCGAATCCCAGGAGTGGCACGGATGGTATGTATGTCTTACGGCCCTGACTCTCTCCCTTCCCTGGAACCAAGTGGTCCAAATCAGGGACGGGAGTCTGCTTTAGCCTATTAAGTTGCTCACGGTGGTCGTTTTTTTTTTTTTTTTTTTTTTGATTGGAGGTTTAACGACCACCGTGAGCAACTCAATGGGCTATAAGCAGTCGCCCGTCCCTAATTTAGGGTTACCGGTTCCAGGGAAGGGAGAGCCAGTGCCGTAAGACAAACACAACATCCATGCCGCACCGGGATTCGACCCTGGACCTCTTACGGACGAATGATCAGAAGCCATCGCTTAGACCACTGCGCCACCGAGGCGGCACGGTGGTCGTTAACGCCCCAAAGTAAAAAAAAAATACAGGTTGGATTAGTTCTGATTGAACTGTCAGTTTGGAACGTAGGACTGCGACTTGCAGACCGAAGGCCGCCCCGGTGGCGCAGTGGTCTAAGCGATGGCCTCTGATCATTCGTCCGGACGGTGTCCGGGTTCGAATCCCGGTGAGGCATGGATGTTGTGTTTGTCTTACGGCACTGGCTCTCTCCCTTCCCTGGAACCAGTGACCCTAAATTAAGGACCGGCGACTGCTTATAGCCCATTGAGTTGCTCACGGTGGTCGTTAAACCTTCACTCAAAACAAAAACAAAAAACAGAGCGAAGAGTTGAAATGAGCTAGTCGAGTATGGTTTCAAAGCGTTTATTTAATTTGTTATAGCCTACACAGGTCAATGATATACATATTTTTTTGATTGGAGGTTTAACGAGCATCGTGAGCAACTCAGTGGGCTAGAAGCAGTCGCCCGTCCCTAATTTATGACCACTGGTTCATCCAACGAAAGACAGCGTCGTAATGTTTTGTGTATACTGAATATACGCTTCTGGCCACCCAAAATGCAACACCAAGAAGGAAGCATGCGATTGGCCTGAAATTCGCAGCATGCGTCGCCCGCGAGAGGACATGCAAACGATTAGCATTGCAGGGCATATGCAAATCATGTGCGCCCGGCACGCCACCGAGAAGCACTATAAGAAGGGTGCACAGAAGGCGGAGTGTAAGTAGTGGAAGTGTGTTGTGCTGCTGGACCTGTGCGTGGGATGCTTCCTGATGCCTCCTCGCAGAATACGGCAGTCATTCCAGCACGTTTTGGACTTCGCGACAGCGGTTTATCGTACCGAAACATCGGCGCCCGTGTAGGACGACATCAAGCCACAGTGAAGCGAGTATGGATTCGGTGGGTGCAGTAGGGACCGACGGACCGACGTGAGCGATTGCCGCAGCCGCGGCACACCACCGAACAAGAGGACCGGCATGTTGTGTGGCGGGCATTGACGGCTCGCACAGTCACATCACGAAAGTTAGCGCAGGAATTATGGTGTGTTGCGCAACAACCTGTGTCAGCACGTACCGTTCGACGTCGTCTGCAGGAGCGAGGACTTGTCGCACGGCGCCCATTGATCAGATTACCATTGAAGTTACACCACCGGCGAGTGCGGCGGCAGTCGGCAGTTGAAAGCCTCACCTGGACTACGGAATGACACAACATTGTTTTCTCCGACGAATCCCGCTTCTGCCTGCAACACCACGATGGTCGAGTCCGCGTGTGGCGGCACCGCGGCGAGAGACTGTATGACGCCTGCATTATGCATCGCCATACCGGTCCGTCGCCTGGCGTTATGGTTTGGGGCGCAATTGGATATGACACCCACACCCCTCTGGTACGCATCGCCGGTACATTCAACAGCCACCGCTACATCTCCGACGTTTTGGAGCCTGTAGTCCTCCCTTATTTGCATGACCTTCCAGCGGCCACGTTTCAACAGGAGAATGCGCGCCCTCACGTGGCGCGCATTGTGAAACAATTCTTTACTGCCCGCCAGGTGTCACTGCTGCCGTGGCGCGCCTGTTCTCGCGATATGTCGCCCATCAAACACGCCTGGTCGCTGATCGGCAACCGAGGGGCCCGCCAAGCACCACCCGCGGCTACGCCTGATGAACTGTGGCAACGTGTGGAAGCAGCCTGGACCGACATACCCCAAGCCCACATCCAAAGCCTTTTTCGTTCGATGCCGCGGCGTGTAGCGGCCGTTATTGCCAGCCATGGGGGCCACACGAACTATTGATGTCTGCGTGTTCCGCAAGTCGCACGAGCCTGCAAGCTCAATCGTTTCATCTTTGCATCTATTGTTATGTGTCCAGTGAATCTGGCTTTGCTATCTCATGTCCTTCTTGGTGTTGCATTTTGGGTGGCCAGCAGTGTATAATTTATCCAACGAAAGACAACGTCGTGCTGTTTTCTTGTAGTGCTGTTCCACTAATTGCTCCAGCTTTGTTGCAAAGAATGTGCACCGTATGCTCATGCCACCACTTGTACTTTCGACCAAATGTATTTGCATCAAGCTAATATGTGCTCTAACTATACTGGCTGATTAGCTGTCATCAGTAAATCCAAAGATTTGTTCTACCCAACTCTTAATAATGACGGTGAGTCCAATTATATTTGCAAATAAATGAATCAAATCTGTAATTGCTTTTATTTGATTGCAAAGATTTGACTTTTCCATTTCACTAAAGACCTCTTCAAATTTTTGGCTTCACAAGCTGCCCCGGTTGCCAATACATTTAATAAATGGATTTTCCTGGAATCTTGTATACTGCGTTGGTCTTTAATCTATGTTTATATAGCTGAGCCGTAGACCCTACGGAACACTCTCAGAATGTTTTCCCTGTCGTTATTTCCTGCACTTTCAGAAATTATTGTGATTTGCATGAATCGCGTCATTTCCTGTTGATTTTGAGATAGTTTCAATTATTGCTTTTAGATTCTATACGATAGTCGTCATCTGTGAGTGCGACCCCCCTTCCCTAACACGCACACCGTATGTATTTTATGTGTTTCAGAGTATATCAGAAGGTTGTATAACCTAACTTGTGTAAGATACGCCTAATTAAACTTCAAAAGATACGCAAGAAGTTAGCGCGGAGTTGGTTTATTGCTTACGCAGGATAATGTAGATCAAAGGACAACAAAAAAGATTGAGAAGTCAATCTATAGCTAAATATTTTCTTACAAACTTTTGCATGTCACAAAAAAGTTCCAGCTATCTACAGGGTGATCCATTTAAACCAGTACCATGTGATTTACTTATAACTTTTTTATAAATAACAACAAAATCCTACAGTAAGTTGAGAATTATACATGTGGTATTGGAGAATCATTTTATCAAAGCAAATGTTGGAATTGTCCTCCATTTTCTTGTAAACACAGTTGAACACGCCGCACCATATTCAGTGATGTCTCATGTAGAGTACGAGCAGTAACATTGCCAATTTCAGTCGTGATTGTTTCACGCAATGCATCCAATGTTTTTGGATGGGTTTTGTAAACTCTATCCTTTAAGTAGCCCCATGAAAAAAAGTCAGGGGAAGTTAAGTCCGGAGATCGGGGAGGCTATATGTTTTTTTGAAATTAATCTGTTATCAAAGAAGCTGTTTATGAGTTCCAATGAGACTTTCGATGTGTGACACGTAGCGCTATCCTGCTTAAAGTAGCCCTCTGTCGATTCAATGTCATCAAGTTGTTCCACAAATTCATTGAATATGCGGCAATAGACGTTAGTGTTAACAGTCTCAGAGAAAAAAATGGGGCCGATAATTTTCGTAGACGAAGCCGCACACCATACACCAACCTTTTGTGAATGCATCGGTGTTTCACACATAACGTGTGGGTTTTCGGCAGCCCAGTATCTGCTGTTTTGCGAATTGACGTAGCCTGACAGATTAAACCAGGCTTCATCCGTAAACCACGTGATGGAGAGAATATCAGATCGCAAATTAAGAAAATTTTGAAACCATTTGCAGTAACTTACTCTCTTTCCCTTGTCCGGTTCCTGCAGCTGATGGATTACGTGCACTTTAAATGGTCGAATATGCGCTTTTTTTGCTGCCCTTTGACAAGTTCCGTATGAATATCCTGTCTGTTGGCTTAACCTGCGCAACGATTTCGTCAGAGATTGAAGTAAACGTTGCCGAACATCGTCTACACGCGTTTGGGACATCGGAGGGTGATGTCTACCGCTACCGCTGAGAAGAGAACCGGTTTGCGTCAGTTTTTTTTGCCATTGACAGAATTGTTGACTTGCTTGGCACTTTTCGAACTCCAAACTCTCTTCGAAATGCTCGTTGCGTTTTGATGACAGAATTGGTAACCCAATATGATTTCTCTAAAAAAAACACGCTCTGGAACAGAGTACTGCATGTTTCCGAATGCACGCAAGTGAATGACAACGCAACAACAAACAAATCACGAGCTGAGTTAGAGTTACGGTTAACAATCTTCTTCACGGTGGCGGTTTTCATTCTCCAGGAGTTGCTGCTTCTATTGAAAAAAAGAAGAAGTTCCTTGCGCGATCCCTTGCAAAAATGTAAGGCTTTTTCAGGGTACTGGTTTAAATGGATCCCCCTGTATTAACATTAATGTAGATCAAAGGACAATAAAACAAGATTGAGAAGTCAATCTATAGCTAAAGATCTTCTGAACTTTTGCGTGACACAAAAATGTTGCAGCTATCTATTAGCATTGAAAATATCCCATTCTACGTTTTGCGAAGCGGCCAACTGGTGACTTGTAGCCACATGATAGCTAATCGTAATACTAATTTATTTTAAGTTGAAGTAGACGTAGACAAACACAGTATGCTGAAAAAGATCGACCAGTTGTCATTAAAAGACAAGACAGTACATTCAAAAAGGGCTCAAACAGTTACCGAAAGATTACCAAAGATCGGTCGAACTATAAATGATCAAACACAGGTAGAATATCAATAAAAAAATTACGAGAAACAATCTATTTGGTTCGATCTGTTTCAGGTAGTATACTGAAAGACGATCGAACAGCAGTCGTTAAACGACAAGACGAGACATTCAAGTGGAGCTCAAAGAGTGATTGAAAAGTAACTGAAGATCTATGGTTGGTCATGGTCAAACATAGGTAAGGCATCAATCCTAAAATTTCCAGTGACAAAAATGTTGGTCTACTAGAGGAATTTGGCCGCGAATGAAAAAAAAAAAAAAAAAAAAAATGAAGGGAACAGATTCAGCACTAGTCTACATTCTCTAGTTAATGTTTGTTGTTACGAGGCAACAGACACTTGGTGATGGAACACTTTTATCTATCGCGCAGCGATCGTAATCTGTTAGTACCAAGTAAGGCGAATTTTAATTGTAAATAAATCATCTAAGTTTAGAAGTCAATCTTCTAAGTTTCATACTGTGGTGATGCAATATGTTCACGTATCAAACCATCCCATGTACAATTCGTCTATAATACATGCCTCTGGACTCTTCGGAAAATTACATAATCCTTAAATAATTTGCGGTTCACTAATTCACAAATATTCTTAACTGATTACTGTTGACTGAACTGTGAACAACAACATATTTAAATTAATTCAAATAATTCAGTTTTTCCCCT
Source organism: Macrothele yani (assembly GCA_039090855.1). Lineage (NCBI taxonomy): Eukaryota > Metazoa > Arthropoda > Arachnida > Araneae > Macrothelidae > Macrothele > Macrothele yani. The sequence continues at coordinate 121,551,154 of CM077003.1, forward strand.
TTGGCGCAGTGGTCTAAGCACTTGCTTCTGACCACTCTTCTGAGATGGGGGCCGGGTTCGAATCCCAGTGAGGCACGGATGCTGTGCTTGTCTTACGGCACTGATTCAATCCCTTCCCTGGAACTAGTGATCCTAAATTAGGGACAGGCGACTGCTTATAGCCCACTAAGTTGCTCAAAGTGGTCGTTAAACCTCCAATAAAAAAAGAAGTCCATCCAAACATTTAGCCGCCCGGTGGCTCAGTGGTTTAAGCAATGGCTTCTGGGCATTCGCCCAGGGAGCAGTCTGTGTTCGAATCCCGGGTAAAGCATGGATATTTGTGTTTGTCTTTCGGCATTTGTTCTCAATAGGTTACGTGATCAGCACTGGCTCTCTCTAAGTTAGTTGATCATTTGGCATACTGTATACGATGTTCTCTATGTCTATGTGTTACTTGATCATTTGGCATAATGAATACCATTTTCGCTATGTCTATGTGTTACTTGATCAGCACTGGCTTTCTCTGTGTAACTTGATCACTTGGCATACTGTATACCATGTTCGCTATGTCTCTGTGTTGATCAGTACTGGTCTCTGTGTTACTTGATCAGCACTGGCTCTGGCCGCCCCGGTGGCGCAGTGGTCTAAGCGATGGCCTCTGATCATTCGTCCGAACGGGGTCCGGGTTCGAATCCCGGCGAGGCATGGATGTTGTGTTTGTCTTACGGCACTGGCTCTTTCCCTTCCCTGGAACCAGTGACCCTAAATTAGGGACGGGCGACTGTTTATAGCCCATTGAGTTGCTCACGGTGGTCGTTAAACCTCCAATAAAAAAAAAAAAAAAGCTCTGGCTCTCTCTGTGCTTTTTTTTTTTTTTTTTGTGATTGGAGGTTTAACGACCACCGTGAGCAACTCAAGGGGCTATAAGCAGTCGCCCGTCCCTAATTTAGGGTCCCTGGTTCCAGGGAAGGGAAAGAGCCAGTGCCGTAAGACAAACACAACATCCATGCCTGACCGGGATTCGAACCCGGACCCCTTACGGACGAATGATCAGAGGCCATCGCTTAGACCACTGCGCCACCGGGGCGGCTCTCTCTGTGTTACTTGATCATTTGGCATACTGTATACCATGTTCGCTATGTACATTGTTGATGTAAACTGAATGTACTGTCCATGTCTGCTTTTCAATACTGTTTATCCTGTCACTGTATCTGTACCACCAGGTCAAATATATAATTAATTAAATCTCTAAACCAAAAAAGAATCAATTTTTGCACCCGTCTTCTTGGCAATGGAAGAAATAAAACAAATTTCAACCTTAGATGGGAAAACTGTAAATTAATAACTTTAAAAGAAGTTGTTGTTCTCTGTGTATTTAAAATTAAAAATACCGCGAGATGTATGTGCATTAGAAAACGATGAATTTGGAAGTGTGTCAACGCCTGCCAATGAACCCGTCATAACTAGAAGGAAAAAGAGTGAAGTTGTAGCGAAATTTGATTTAATAACTTTACGTTTTATTCTCGTGTTATTATTTCGAGGCATTCGTCACGAAGTGATTGATTAGATTTCTTTAAGTTGAATCGGCTGATAGAGTAGTACACCTTAGGATTGATAGCAGCCATTAAATGAGTGAGTGGGTCTTCTGGATTCGATGACGGCCCGAATGAAACGTCGGACAAAGCGACGCCGTCGCGGGAGATCCTTTAGGGGTCTCAGGCATCCATCATAAGACCATGACAAAGTACCCGTCGCCGGGGAATCGCCCTTGCCGAAGCCTAGCTCCAACCTCCGGCACGATTTTCCCCATCACTGCCGTCGACTTTTCGTCGACTTGCGCTGCAGCTTTTGTTTTCTTCCTTTCACTACTTTTTATGAGGCTTTTTCTTTCTCTTCTTTCTTTGTGCTTCGTGAATCTAGGCAACGGAGGCCGGCCCTTAGGTGGACCCAAAGCGCACCTGGAATTTTGCTTCAAGAGTTACCCAGCAATTTGCGTATAATAATTTCAGTTAACACCATTGCTGCCGTTTAAGAAGATAAATTATTTTGCTGATCTTGCATAATCATAACGGAATTAGTTTTTACTAGGCAGATGAAAAAACAACTGCTACTTCTAATGACACCAGCGATGATGCTAACTTGCGAATGATTTATGTTATAAATTTCGGACCCTTTGAAATCATATTTGGCTTTTAAATGTTTTGCCATAAATTCGTGAACGTATGTGGCTACCAGAAATTCCCGATCCCTCATTCGAGAACTTAACCTTGTAGCACAATGGTTAAAATACAAATTTCTCTCACGGTCTGCGCCGACCCTGAGTTTGAGTAGCCATTCGTCTGAGACGGTCCTGGGAAATCTCAGATGAAATATAAATGACATATGTCTTACGGTGCTGACTCTCTCCCTTCTCTTGAACCAGTGGCCCTAAATTAGGGACCTATGACTGATCATAGCCCTTATAATTTTTCATGGTGGTCAACAAACCTCAAAATAAAATAATCCCATTAACTGGATGCTTCTAATTGATGCTCTATTTGTCTATCTGTTATGGTTCTGTCCGTTTCTGGTTGGGGTTAAATACAAATGTAAAGCTTCTCATAGATTCTACACTAGTAAAAGTTGCAGTTACACGGAAGGAGGGAATTTAATGCTAGGACATCTGCAGTTTGTGAATTCGAAGTGTGTTCATCACTGGCTGTTTAATACGTGTTTAGAGTTCTCCGGTCAAAATCAGAAAAAATGAAGGGTAAAATGTTTTGAAAATACTCTAAACCAGTCGTACTGCAGCGTTTTTACCTTCACATGGTGATATTTTGCATAAAGGCATTTAAATTATTTTTATAAACATTATCGTTTTATTAAATTAATATCATACCATGTCTTACGAGCTTCATATTACACACTCCTGTTTAAGAGATCTGTGTAATGGACGGAACCCCGATTCCATAGAATCTCTCTGGGCGTTAAATAGTTTAAAATCTGCATAAAAATTTAGAGCGCGTATTCGGAGCATGCATATATTTTTTATATCTGAAATTAAAACATGGAGATCTGTTTAACCTTGAACTGTATCTTAGAGGCAAACTGAAGTTTTAGTAGTCGTTTGGAGTTAATGACGAAACTATTGAGCCAGAAGCGTTTCATATTAAAATGTCAAAACGAGTTCTTCAACAATACTACGAACAATAGTAGAAACTTATCAATACTAGAAACAAATTTTGTGCAGGCATTTTTCTTCAAACACACTATCTACCAACAAGTAATTGGACACCCCTGCAATCGACAATATCTGCGGTCCTGATACACGTCACGGCCGCCGCCGTTAAATATTCTGTGGGAAACAACAACGCAACCAGTCGCATGCAAGATGCCACGCAGTTCGGAGTTCTCTGATTTCGAGAAAGGTGTAATCGTCGGGTATCACAGAAATGGCCGATCCGTGCGTGACATATCCAGCGAGTTGAAGTACCCAAAATCGACTGTGGCCTACGTGATTGGCAAGTGGAAGATGAGAGGTGACTGTCGGAATGTGCCCCGACCCGGCAGACCCACAAAACTGGAAGTTAGAGACCGACGGGCGCTGTCCAGAGAAATTCGGAAGAACCGCACCAAATCGATGGGCCACATCCGCGAGGAGTTTCAACAGGCATCCGGGAGTGTTCTTTCGATGAATCCATCCGTAAGGAAGCCCATCTGCTCGGTTATCATGGACGTGCTGCCGCCCACAAGCCTTTGATCACCAAGTCCAATAGCACTGCGCGGCTAACATGGTGCAAAAAACGACGACAGTGGACCGTTGAACAGTGGAAACAGGTTCTCTGGAGCGGCGAATCAAGGTTCACCCTCTACCGTTCGGATGGCAGGGTCTGGGTTTGGCGTCTACCTGGAGAACGCCTCCTGCCGGAATGTATTGTGCCAACTGTGAAGTTCAGCGGCGGTGGAATTATGCTATGGGGGTGTTTCTCCTGGTATGACACGGGACCCTTGGTCGCAATTCCTGGTAGACTCAATGCCGAGACCTACTGCACCATTTTGGATGACCATGCGCTTCCTACGTTGTGGCAGTTTTACGGGGTGGACCCATGTTACTTTCAGGATGACAATGCCACCTGTCATGTTTCGAGGTCCACAATGGCTTAGTAATCGAATGGGCTGGCCTGCGCAGAGCCCGGACCTTAACCCTATCGATCACCGCTGGGACGAGTTGGAGCGTCGACTTAAGGGGTGCCCCCACCGTCCGAAATCGGTGAACGAACTGACCTGTCTTCTCCAAGCCGAGTGGAAGAAAATACCGCTAGCCGTCGTACAACGCCTGGTTGAGAGTATGCCCCGGAGGGTCGCAGCTGTAATCGCCGCTCGTGGAGGTTCCACCAACTATTGAAGGTGAATAAACTTCGTTTTCCTTTGCTATCACAGGTGTCCAATTACTTGTTGGTAGATAGTGTATAAGTAAACAGCAGTAATTTTAAAGTTATATTCATTTCTTAAGCGAGTTTATGTAGCATTTGTTTTTATTGGGGGTTTAACGACCACCGTGAGCAACTAAATGGGATATAAGCAGTCGCCCGTCCATAATTTAGGGTCACTGGTTCCAGGGAAGGGAGAGAGCCGGTGCCGTAAGTCAAACACAACATCCATGCCTCACTGGGATTCGAACCAGACCCTTCACGGACGAATGGTCATAAGCCATTGCTTAGACCAATGGGCCGCCGGGGCGGCCGCATTTCTTAACAAGTTTGTGAGTCTACACAGTATTTCTTAATAAGTTAGCGAGGTTTATGGCATTTCTTAACAAGTTTGTGAGTCTACACAGTATTTCTTAATAAGTTAGCGAGGTTTATGGCATTTCTTAACAAGTTTGTGAGTCTACACAGTATTTCTTAATAAGTTAGCGAGGTTTATGGCATTTCTTAACAAGTTTGTGAGTCTACACAGTATTTCTTAATAAGTTAGCGAGGTTTATGGCATTTCTTAACAAGTTTGTGAGTCTACACAGTATTTCTTAATAAGTTAGCGAGGTTTATGGCATTTCTTAACAAGTTTGTGAGTCTACACAGTATTTCTTAATAAGTTAGCGAGGTTTATGGCATTTCTTAACAAGTTTGTGAGTCTACACAGTATTTCTTAATAAGTTAGCGAGGTTTATGGCATTTCTTAACAAGTTTGTGAGTCTACACCGTATTTCTTAATAAGTTAGCGAGGTTTATGGCATTTCTTAACAAGTTTGTGAGTCTACACCGTATTTCTTAATAAGTTAGCGAGGTTTATGGCATTTCTTTCAAGAAAAATTCAACGAAAATGCACGCGCGCTAGTTTTGGACTCACGAGATGCACTTGCAGTTCATCCTGAATGGCTCAGAACAACTGGCGCAGCCGCAAATATTTTAGAGGCTTCAGTTCAACTTGTCCCTATTTTCAGCCTTTCATTTTGCCATTCAGTAAAATCAGCAGGATTCGTTTTGCTCATCAAAACTCACACTTAAAACATCAGCTGAAGTATAAAATTCAATAAACGGAACTCTTTAGAATAACCCTCATATTTTTGAAGAGGAACAACATGAGACAACATGATTGCCAAAATGTTTGGTTGGCAAAAGGTTTCGGAAATAATTCTCACAATATGGTCACGAAATTGAACATCTTAGAGGACTAAACTAACGAAACTTGGAAACCGAGACCAGTAATCGTCTTTAGACAATATCCATTTAATGATAATGGTTTAACAGTTGTAACTTTTTAAATAAATAAATACATCGTTCTTTCCACGTTCCAGAAACATTTAATAGATAAATACATCGCTCTTTCCACGTTCCTGGAACGTGGAAAGGGCGAACAAAGGACTAAAATGAACTGTAAAACGTTAAAATACCTTAGGGTACCCGTATGAGTCATTTGAAAAATATTACGCACGAGAAAACGTAAGTCACCAAAAATATCGTTGGACTTCTTAGCTGTATTGTCCTATACAGCTAAGAAGTCCAGCGATATTTTTGGTGACTTGCGTTTTCTCGTGCGTAATATTTTTCAAATGACTCATACGGGTACCCTAAGGTATTGTAACGTTTTACAGTTCATTTTAGTCCTTTGTTTTGTCATGACTACGCCTTCTTGGAGCAATTGTGTTTTTTAAAAGATATTTTTTTATACTGGTCTAATGGATTTCCAAGCCCTGTCACCGCTGTCGACTTTTGGAATTTCAGACTTAAAAGTATTCTGGTCTAAAATAGAGCTGAAGAAAGCTCCTGCAGGCCCCCCCCCCTCCTCTTCTTTAACTTCGCAAACAGAGAGTGCGTACACCTCCGAGAAGAGTGTACCTATTGTTTTTGAAGTGTTTAAACTCGAGAACCGAGTAAAAGATAGCGCACCGACGACGGGGCCAACAACTGTTAAAACCAAAAGGTACGTTACGCATTTTGTCTATCAAATTTCTTGCAGTTAATTATAGTATTTTCCAATCGAGAAATGCATTTGACGCAAAAGAAAATAACATGTAAAAAGTTACAACAGTTAAGCCAATATCATTAAATGCATATTGACTAAAGACGAATATGTTTTTTAACGTGTTTTTCCATTTCGATATATCGAGAAATACTTATATTCGAAACCAGTAAGCAAAATTGTACGTCATCAGTGTTGGTGTGACCTACTCCTCCTTCTTACAACCGGGTCAAATCATCACGGGTATTGTGAAGAATTTGGTATTATCCCTGAAAAAGTGTCCACCAAACAGCCGATATTAGTAAATCACCATGGTCTCATACTTCTCCATGATAACGCAAAACACAACGCTGCTCGCCAAACGATTCAGAAGCTGCAGCAGATGAAGTACGAAACCGTATTTCGTTCGCCTTATTTACCTGATCTGTTCCCTACTGATTATCACTTTTTCAAGCACCCGGAAACCTTTCTACATGGTAATTCATTCCTCAATCAAACGCCAGTCGAAACAGCATTCCACGAGCTTGTCACTTCCAGCATTTTCCCACAGCTACACTCAGAAGCTTATGTCTCGTTGGCAAAAGTGTGTTGCTGCTAGCTGGGATTTTATTTATTAATAAAGTTCATTTTGCACCTTGTTTTTGATGTTCGAAGTTTCCATCAATATTTCGACATTTCACCTGAAACAACCATGTACAGTAAAGTGGAGCTAGTTTATAATCGAAAAAAATGTGATTTTAAACATATACAATGTGTCATAAAAACATATCGCCGCCCCGGTGGCGCAGTGGTCTAAGGCGTTGGCCTCTGATCATTCGTCCGTAAGGGGTCCGGGTTCGAATCCCGGTGAGGCATGGATGTTGTGTTTTTCTTACGGCACTGGCTCTCTCCCTTCCCTGGAACCAGTTACCCTAAATTAGGGACGGGCGACTGCTTATAGCCCATTGAGTTGCTCACGGTGGTCGTTAAACCTCCAATCAAAAAAAAAAAAAAAAAAAAAACATATCGGGACTGACTTTATTAAAAAAAACAGTTAGTAAAATCATGCAATGCATTGATTATGATACGCTTTCCAACATACCAGAAATTATTACTCAAGTTATGTGGATAATGGCTGTGGAATAAATCTCGCTCCTGTGTCCTGACCTTTGACCCCATTTCGATGTTATTCAACAGAACCAGTTTACTATACCTCCAGAACAACATGATAAAGTTTTGTTGCAGTAGAAGCAGTTTGACGCAAGTTATGAGAATAATGGCTGTGGAATAAATCTGGCTTTTGTGCAATGACTTTTGACCTCATTTCGTTGATATTCAACAGAACCGGTTCGCTATACCTCCGGAATAACATGATAAAGTTTTGTCGCAATCCAAGCATTTTAGGTAAGTTACGATGCACAAGGGCAATGGAATGGATCCCACTCCAGTGTCCTGACCGTTGACCCCATTTCGCCCATTTTCAATATGGTTCGTCCCCATGTGGTTCGTTACCACATACTAAAATTTGATCGAAATCGAACCATTTTTACGCAAGTTATGACGCATAAGGGCAATGGAATATATCCCGCACTTATGCCCTACCTGACCTTTGACCCCATTTCGCCCATTTTCAATAGGTTTTGTGCCTTAACTACCACATACTAAAATTTCATCGAAATCAAACCATATTCACGCATGTTATGACGCATAAAGGCAATGGAATGGATCCCGCTTTTATGTCCTGACCTTTGATCCCATTCCGCCCATTTTCAGTAGGACTTGTGCCCAGATGGTTCCCTACCACATACTAAAATTTCATCGAAATCGAACCATTTTTACGCAAGTTATGACGCATAAAGGCAATGGAATGGATCCAGCTCCTATGTCCTGACCTTTGATCCAATTTCACCCATTTTCAATAGGGATCGTCCACAGGTGGTTCCCTATCACATACTAAAATTTCATCGAAATCGAACAATTTTTACGCAAGTTATGACGCATAAGAGCATGGAATGGATCCCGCTCCTATGTCCTGACCTTTGACCTTGCTTCGTCCATTTTCAATAGGGTTCGTTCCCAGGTAGTCCCCTACCACATACTGAAATTTCGTCGAAATCGAACCAATTTCACGTGAGTTATCGTGCGGACGAGCGAACGGACAGACGGACGGACAAAGCTGGAGCATATACGCTTCTTCAACCTACGGTTGGAAAGCGTAAAAAAGTACAAGACTTACAGATTTGAATTTTTTTTATTGGAGGTTTAACGACCACTATGAGCAACGCAATGGGCTATAAGCAGTCGCCCGTCCCTAATTTAGGGTCACTGGTTCCAGGGAAGGAAGAGAGCCAGTGCGGTAAGACAAACGCAACATCCATGCATCACCGAGATTCAAACCCGGACCTCTTTCGAACGAACGATCCAAGGCCATCGCTTTGACCACTGAGCCACCGGAGGGGTCATTTCAAAATTAATCCCCTTCAAAGTAGTTCCCTTCCGAAATCACACATTCAGCCCAGCGCTGTTTTAACTGCTCAAATAATTTTTTGAAGTAATCTTCTGAAATAGCGAACAACTGCTTCGTCGCATTCTGTTGTATCTTCTTAGTATCTTGAAATATTTTCCCTTTAAAGTTGTATTTGATTTTCGGGAAAAGCAAAAAAGGCGCAGGAGACGAGATCTGGCGAATAGGATGGCTTTCGTACCTGTCATGGTGAAGTGCACTCGCCACTCTCATGCAAAGATGGCCTTTTGCAATGAACTACGTCCCTCAAACGCCGCAAAATTTGACAGTAGTACTCCATGTTGATTGTCTGGCCTGATGGAACGGATTCGTGGTGTACGATTAACTCATGATTGGAAAAAAAAACCCAAAAAAAAAAACCAGTCAGCATTGTTTTGACATTGCTGTGGCTCTGTCGTGCATTTTGGATCTGGGAGAGTTTGGGTTCTTCACTGTAAAGACTGGGCGTCAGTTTCGTGGTCATATCCATAAGCCCACGATTCACCAGTTAGGATAGTTTTCAAAAAGTTTTTGATGCACTCAAACATGTCACTAGCAGCAGTTTTGACACAAATTTGGCTGAGACGCGTCTCATACCATATCGTCCGTAAGAATCGACTGAACAGAGCCGAAACTGATACTGAAATCTTCAAATAACTCACGAATAGGGATTTCGCAATTTTCCCGCACAGCTGTGAGCACACACTGTTTTCAGTTTTACTCGCTACGGGCCTCCCATGTCGTTCATCACTCTCAATACAACCATCTTTAAAACGTTTATGCCACTCATAAACTTGTGCACGACTCATAAATCCTCCCCCATATACTTTCTGTAACGCTATGTATGCGTCTTTGCACGTTTCGCCAAGTTTTTCACAAAATCTGATGCAAATTCGTTGATCAATTTTTCCCGACATGACAAATGCGAACAGCTTCACACACGTCAGAGCAAAGTACTATTGTAAAAAAAAACCCGGATGAGCAGGGGGATACGACTACGATACATGCGTGTAGGTTCCAAGGTATACCTGTGTCAAACCGCTTCCTGATGTTTCGCGCGATTCCGAACTTATGCAACCAGTCTGGATACTTTTGATTACAACTTATACGCTAACGCATCAATAATATTTTTGTGGACAGAACAACCTTTAGGACTTTAGGATATTTACGGCAGTGTGACGTGCCTGCCCCGCAGGACGCACACGACATAAAGGCAGCTAGCAGCGATAACGAACTTCCGCGTAGCTCAATTGTTAGAGCGACTTATTCCGGAATGAGGGGACCCGGGTTCGAGTCCCGGCGTGGACAAAAATGACGGAGAAATTTACTTCGTTTTAATGGCGCCCGATCTTCCCGGATGACCCGGCCGTTCAAGGTCTCGCAATGGTGTGATGTTCTTTCCACACCGCGAGATAGGAAAAATCAGAGAATCCCTTCTTCAGCGCTTCGAAAAATAAATGTGTGTGACGTTGCATTCCACACACCAGATTGACTGGGAGTTCTCATGTGCACGTTCTACAGCGGATGGCTGCCTGCGATGATTCATAGTCACGGCTGACCCGTAGGCCACGCCCCCGGCCCTCTTTCGGGGGGGGGTGACGTGCATGCCCCGCAGGACGCACACGACATAAAGGCAGATAGCAGCGATAACGAACGTCAGCGTAGCTCAATTGGTAGAGCGACTTATTCCGGAATTAGTGGACCCGGGTTCGAGTCCCGGCGTGGACAAAAATGACGGAGAAATTTACTTCGTTATAGCAGGATGACTTTCGAGTTCAGTTTTAATCTCTCCATCAGAGATTAAACGCTTAGCTGCAAGTTGTGATTACGCCTTAGAAACAAAAACAGAAAATCTAAATACGTTAGTTGAAACAAATAAAAAAACAGTGTTGTAAATGCGTTTTCTTACCGATATATGAATACTCACCATTGACAAATCTATTTGTGGTTTATTAAGTAAACATCAAAGCAAAGTGAAAAAAAATTAAGGGGAAATCGTTTTTTCTTTCTTTTTCGTATACTGAAGACCTTAAATCCGATATTTTTGTTAAACATGGGGCGAAGCTGTTTGTTTTTCCGATTAAAACATTAGCTAAGGTAAACCACGATCGAACTAATTAACCCCTTGCCAAAACAATGCGTCGAAGTTTGCCAACCCATTTTTTTTTTCGTCCTCCGACTGCGACTTCTCGCTCTAATTTGCTTATCTCTCATTTAAGAACTCCCTTTTGATCCCCCCCCTTTCGCCTAACCCAAAAGCTAATCGATTAGCCATTCAATGCCGGGAGGTAATTAATAGTATCAGTTGCGGTATTGGCCGGTATCTCCTAGAGATTATCATTGCACCACATATAGACATTCTATGGAGTAAATGCATTTTTTATCGGTGTTAACAGGGCACATACACACGTACTCACAGGAAATGCTGAAAATGAGCGTTTGACTAGGGTGGGTGTAAGGGGTAAATGGAAGGTTTGAAGTGTGAAGAGCACAGAATCGGATGGTCCCGAGAATTGATCCTATCGAATTTCCGATAGGCTCTAACATCTTTGTTGAAACAGCGGCTACCATACAGAAAATGGAAATCAATGGACAAATAGGCAACGGGGGCAAAATGGAATCCAGTGAATCGTGTGGTGCCGTTTCAGAAATGTCTCTTTTTTGCTACCTTCTCCAGTTTAGACAACCTGAACACAAGTAGATGGCCTTTTGTTCTTACACTCCGTTGAAAGATTCACAAAATAGAGTAACTGATCAACGGCGATAAAACTGCGGGGAATTTGTTGCTTATTTTAAGACGTAGGAAAGCGAAGCCTGTAAACCACGTGGTGCTCTTGTTTTGTTTACGATTTGAGAATAGTTGGACATGCATTTTATATACAGCCGAACAATTTTCTGACATGCTAAAAAAAATATCAAATGCTGAAAAACAAGAAAACAAATGAGTATAATTATCAACATGTTATTTCTGAAAATAGATCACACCACACACATATATCACTAAGCTACCCTCTGAGATTCAGATATTATCTCCACAACGAAGTACAAACTATATCTATAAATTGATAACGAGGAACAGTACACCTATTATGTAGAAAATAGTAAAAATATACTAGTGATCCGATTTATTAGCGTAGGAATGTATACATAAGCGTTTCCAAGCTTTCGCAGATCAACCAGATGGCTTTTTCAAGGAAGTTAGACAGAAACTGTAAACTGAATAATAGAAGGCTTTAACAATTTGAACGCGGTGACTAGACGACAATAAACAGATACAAAGTTATATTCATTTAAAGATACTGGGTATCACGTTGGTTGTGGGCTCGGTATCCTGGTAGGGAGAAGGCGTTACTTAAAGAATTAGTTCCAAACTCGTGGCAGCCGCCCCGGTGGCGCAGTGGTCTAAGGCGTTGGCCTCTGATCATTCGTCGGAAGGGGTCCGGGTTCGAATCCCGGTGAGGCATGGATGTTGTGTTTGTCTTACGGCACTGGCTCTCTCCTTCCCTGGAACCAGTGACTCTAAATTAGGGACGGGCGACTGCTTATAGCCCATTGAGTTGCTCACGGTGGTCGTTAAACCTCAAAAAAAAAAAAAAAAAAACTCGTGGCAACTCGAGTGAGACGCAATAATTGCTTTTTCGGGAGACCTTGGAGTTCCTTATCAACAGTGATACTTGCAATGATGGCGTCTCACTCCAGTTGCCACGAATTTGGAACCAGTTCTTCAAGTAACGCCTCTTCCCTACCAGGACACCGAGTGCACAACCAACGTGATACCTCGTATCTGTAAATGAATATAACGTCGTGTCTATTTATTGTCAAGTCCAGTCACCGCGTTCAAATTGTTAAAGCCTTCTATTATTCAGTTTGCAGTTTCTGTCTGACTTCCTTGAAACAGCTATCTGGTTGATGTGCGGAATCTTGGAAACGCTTATGTATATATTCCTACGCCAATAAATCGGATCACTAGTATAGTTTTACTATTTTCTACCAGATAACTTTTTAACTGATTATTTACTTACTGTTGCCGTATCAAACTTCTCTATTTACAGCGATCTTGACATACAACTAGAGCTTCACTGACATCTATCATATGACGTATACAGCACCTTCTATACTGAACTCATAATTTTTTCTCATGTATAGACACTCCTAAATCTGATCCTCCCATGACTTTCTTGGCCTTCCTCTGCCTTACCTTCCTGCCACTTGGGCTAAAAAAATTCTTAGTAAGCATCTCATCACTCATTCTTTCAACATGTCCAAATCACCTAAGAATATTAGTCTCCACCTTGCTAACAATAAGGTGGGGACTAACCTCGGTAGCACAGTAATGTCAAATGGACGTCGATTTTTGGTTACCAGGTCGATATTACGTCGAGGCATAGTTTTCGACGTAAAATCGATGAGATGGAACGTCAAGGAAAAACATTACACCGAATTTCAGTATACATGTAGATGGTTTTACGCAGTTTATCCCTTTAGTTCCATTAGATCGAATAATCGATGTTTTTATACGATCTGTAAGCATCGCGCGCATGCGCCTTTGCAACCATTGCGCCAAATAAACTTTTTGGATGCTGGGGTGTTGGTCGATTGTATCATTTCTGTTGTAACCCGAGATTCTTACCTGTCTCCTTTTTCGCCGGTAAGTTAAAAGTTTTTTTTTCTTTTTTTTTTTTTCTTAAGTGTGTTTATAAGGAGTTGAGTCTCGTTCCTTTAAGTACAATTACTTTTTAAGATATATAATTTGTACGTAAGCATATCCCAATCAGGGACAGGCCTAGCGCGATTCTGACAGATCACAAAAAAGTCTGTGAAATTTTTGAGAATTATGTGTCTTTTCGAATGCGTCCGAAAAGACTTGGATGTTGAAACAAAATAAAAAAATTATATGATCTTTTAATCGTAGACAGCGTTGTAGAATCGTACTATAAGTACGAATACATTCTATATTTTATGGCACGATTGAAAGTTTAGAATTTCATGTTTCAGTATCTAGAGTAAACGTAGATTCGACATTACAACAGTACTGGAATCGATTAATAAACTGCGTATTATCAACGTAGAATCGACGTTTACACGACGTAACAACGATGTATATGTTTTTCACGAAAGGTCGAATCTTCTTCTACCGTTGTTTTGATATCGACTTAATAGGTTTAAAATTCGACGTCGAAAAGACGTAACAAAAGTGGACATGGATATCTATATTCGACTTTTCATACCGACCAAAAATCAATCAAAAATTCGACGTCGAATCGATTTAATATGCTACCGGGGAATATTCTTAAGGGGTTTGGACACATACGAATAAAACTTCTGTTCAAAATTACTGTTCTGCAAATATAATATTAATATTAACAACCTTTGAATAAACTTTTTTAAGTTCGCGATTTTTAATCAAGCTTCTTAGAGTTAACGTTGAACTTGAATCTGACTCTGTTGTAAATGTAAAATGCAAGAGCAACTTTTAAAATTGTGGATGAAAAATCAGTAGGCTTAGCAGGAAAATAATCGAGAAAGTACGCTGGTACTCTTTGTAAATAGTTTATGCTATGCATTTTTCGCATGTCAAGATCTTTGTGGGTGTGAAATAGAACGAGTGATTCGAGAGCATACATTTCTTTATGTTCAACAGATTGCATTTATTCACATAACTCACGACCACACCGAGCCACAGTCCGATACGTACTATATGGAATTATATCATAACAACAAACAATAAGGTTTACTAATTCCTGACATTGAGCGGTACTTAGGTAAGTGGTTCAATAAATGCTATTTTTGTAAAACCAATGGAAGAAGATATCTGCGTCATAAAAGTAAATATTTACTAAACTATGGTGGTGGCAACAGTAAGTGCTTCGACTCTTTAGTTTTTCAAAAAGTATATTTATTTTGATTATTATAATTATATATTATTCAGATTTAGACGAACGTAAGAAACGATGAAATGTGCTTTATCTACGAAAATCCATCTGCGCAAAACCTTCATATTTTGCTTAATCCGGTGATTAAATAAAATTCATTTTGTGAAAAAACTGTCACATGATATCAAATTTAAGTGAATCGGCATTAATTAATTAGAAACAATCAACAAATATCAAACATTGAAAAAAGTTTATCTGCGTTATTAGTGACAACTATTTTAAAAAGAATGACTAAAACATGGGAAGTGTTAGAAAAAGTGCCTTGTCATTTTCCATTACGAGAATAATGATTTTCTTCCATTCTTTCAGTCCGAGTCGTCATGTCCTCACCAGTCCACTACTGGATGACGATCTCTCCGAGCCTGTTTCACAATTCTGTCTAGGGCCAGTCTTCTTCTCCATGTCACTGGTCATCTAAGCCCATCTCACCCGTGGTCATCTAAGTCTCTTTTTGTGTCAAAAAGTTTAGTTGTTCAACGGTATTCGGTTCTTTTAGCAATGTATCCATTCATCCTATCGCGACATCTCATCTCGTTCTAGCAAATGTAGCTGAATGTTTCTCACTTACGTGTCGTAAATATTGAAATGGAAGTGAAACACTTCTGAGCGTTGTCTCTTTGCTTTACTAACAGAGATTGCAAGGATTCCAAATAAGGGAAAGTGTATTCTTAAAGAGTTCTTGCGTATGCCAGTCAGAATACCTTCAAATCGTAGCTGAGTATCACTGTACGAAATAGTGCGAACATTTATAGCACTGAATAGTTCTTTTCTTTTCACCCTACTGACGCCAGGCTGAGCTTTTCTTTTTCATCTGAAATAATTCTAAACTTTCTAGAAAAGAACGGATTTCAAACTTCCTTTTTCTAAAACATTTTCTTCATCTGAAAAGTACATGAAGGCATCCGTGTGTAAAAGATCAAGCAGGATGAATTTTTACTAAAGAAAGTAAGGTAAATGAAATGTTGAATATGTATACGCAAAAGAAATTTACCGATTTTCATGATTGAGAAGATGAAGCAAAATTATACTGAGGACACTACTATACACGCGAAACAGTTATGTTTTGTTTTTCTTGTGTAGAAATATCTTCTGAAAGGAAAAATCAACAAAATCTATATAAAAATCTATATCGCTCGTATAAATCTATAATAATCTTCTCTCTATATATAAACAGACTGTGTGTGAGTCTGTCGGTCGGATTTCACATAGAATTAGGCAACCTAGAGCGACGAAATTTGTTATGAAGGTACCTGTAGAAATCTTCTGGAGCACCTTGAAGCGATTTTTTTTCAAATTTGAATTTGATTTTTAGTTATTTAATGTTACATGTTTCTACCCGATCTGAGTGTGTCTTTCCGCTTTGTTGACATCGACCTGATCACACCGAACGTTAAGGCGTGCAGAAAAGTAGTTCACCATAAATTTTAGGCGTTTCTTTTTTAGAATTCCATTACGACTATTTTCATTCGTAAGTACATTTATTACGCCCTATTTTGTAAGCGTTGTTTGCCGATTGTATTATGACCTTGAGGGCGGAGAAGAAAAAAAAGAAAATAGAACGTAGTTTCTCAATCTGCGTTATTAATTCAAAAGTGTTATACGTCAGAAAGTCCTCATACTGTGAAGACGTTCTGAGCTACAAAATAGAACGTTGTTTTAACGTAATTCTAAAAAAGAAATGGCTCAAATTTATCGTGAACTACTTATCTTCGCGCTGGGACGTCTTCAATTCCCAATTCGTTTGAGTTTCGCCATGCGCATCAATAAGGCACAAGGGCAGTATCTAAAAGTTGTTGGACTAGATCTACAAAGCCCATGTTTTTCCCATGGTCAACTGCACGTTGGTTGTTCCAGAGTCGGAAATGGGGAAAATCTTTACATCTTTGCTCCGAACGGAAGGACTGTTAATATTGTTTATCCCGAGGCTCTACAAGAATAAGGTACTTTTCATCTCAATCAATTTCATTGCATAAGCCTTTCAAACTTTTGAATTATTTACATTGGACGTGACAACTACTTAATAATTCAAATACATTTTTTTATCCTAATATTCTCTTCCGGGAAGTTGTACTACAAAGTTGTATAAACCTTGATTTACCAGTCTTAATTTAATTGCCGATATAGCTTTTACTTTATACTATCACTAGCCCGTCAACGACGGGTACAACAGGCTAGTAATAATAATAAAAGGGAATGTCCGTCAGGTATACGTATGTCTCTGTGTGTAGCCATAACTTATCACAAATTCGTGGTAGACAACATTTCAAAATGCGGCAAGTCTTTTTCCATTGTTGTTCGACTTGGATTGGCAGGTTTCAAGTCGAAATTCCAAAAGAAGGCTTGTGAGAAACAAAAATGCTTACTCTGCTATTTTTAGGGAAATCACAGATGCAGCTCAGAACACGTATGTGACCTCGATCGTGCGTACGGCCATTGGAGGTTGAAAATGTTCCTGTTACATGTACATGACGAGAAGCAAAATAGACTCCCTTATTTGGGCATTATTATTCTATCAGTAGTCGAAACTTTTCTTGACGATGAATGTATGTTGCTCTCTCGATGACCGCAGTGTTTTAATATCAGTCTCGAGTTGGGTAAATTATTATACCTACTGTTCATAAAGGATTCGATAGGATGTGTCCATCAAAATCATTTTTTCAGAAAGAGGGAATTCATGGCTGCAGCCACGCGCTGGTTGAGCGGTCGGGTTACCTGGAGGATTCCCGGTGAGCCGCCATATTCTGGGCCTTATGTTAACTCAAGGAAAAAAGTATATGTATACATTTATACTTTAATATTCTTGTAGAAGAAAGTCACAAGTTATACCTCTTTGACGGCTTCAGGGGAATAAAACATTCGTAGCAAATGTTCTGGGAAGCGAAACACAGTTTTTGGTACATCCTCTTTCTTTTTCTGGACTTTAAATTTTAGTCCCTTTGGGCTGATATCCTATAGCTCAGACCGCTTTTGTTATTTGCAGTTGCAGTTGAATAATCAATACAATGAAATGAAATATGCCATCAGTAGTATGGGATAGAAACTCGAAATTTTTTTCCTTGTGTACATTAATGGATTGCGGTTTACCTACGGCAAACATTTTTGGGTTGCTGCTTTTTATATGTACATGCTTCTTTTATTTTATTTTTTTTTCTTGAACGAGATATGCATTTTACGTCCGATCAAAAAGTTCCGAGACAAGGCCTATATACAACAAAGTACTAACGTTACTTAAGTCTGGCTATGATCTTCCTCAATGTAGTCTACATGGGCAGCGATACACTGCTGCCAGCGTTTTTGCCACTGTTGGAACGCTCCCCGGTAGTCCTGTTCGCGAATCGTGTCAAGCACAGTCTGTGATTCGCGCTGGATGTCGTCCACGGTTTCAAAACGGCGACCCTTGAGCTTCAGCTTCATGTTCGGGAACAGGAAGAAGTCGCAGGAGGCCGAATCCGACGAGTAAGGCGGATGAGGAAGGGTAGTCATGCTGTTGCGGCTGCAAAACTGCCGTGTTGCTAACGCTCTGTGAGCTGCTGCATTGTCGTGATGGAGCAGGAAATCGCCCCTGCGCCACATTTCAGGTCGTTTGCGACGAATATCCTCCTTAAGACGCAGCAGAACATTGCAGTAAAAAAGGGAGGTGACGGTCTGGTCCTGGGAGACGAATTCACGGTGCACAACCCCACGAATGTCGAAGAACACGATGAGCATGCTTTTGGTTGCGCTCCGGACCTGTCGGGCCTTCTTTGGTCGTGGAGATGCCGGGCTCTTCCACTGCGATGGCTGTTGTTTGGTCTCCGGGTCGTAACCGTAGACCCAAGTCTCGTCCCCAGTGATGACCCGCGATAGGAACGTTGGTTCATTCACCACCGGCTGACTAAGATATTGACAGAGTTCGACACGGAGCGCCTTCTGTTCGGGGTTCAGAATCTTTAGCATAAACTTTGCAGCAATGCGGTGCATGTTCAAAACCGACGTAAACACTTCTTGCACTGAGCCGTATGACACATTGACGATGGTAGCAATGTCTTGAATGGTTCTCCGACGATCCTCATGCACCAGTTTCCTAATTTTGTCCACATGTTCGGGGGGGGTGCTCGTCTCCTGCGCGGTCGCCCTGACCTCTCGTCGTCTTCCAGTGCCACTCTGCCGCTCTTGAAGCGCGAGTGCCACTCAAAACACCTCGCACGACTCATTGCTTCATTGCCATAAGCCTGAAGCAATATTTCATGCGTCTCCGTTTCCGATTTGCCGAGTTTGATGCAGAATTTCATGTTCGCTCGCTGCTCTAGTTTGCAGTCCATACCGAAATCGCAGCTGTATTCTGCACGTGGTCACCAAATATCGTGTGGCACAGCTCCCGATGTTCACAGAACGACGCCACTCGGCAGAATGACTTATGAAGGTCACTGCCCTCGACCGCTGCTCGCGCATCCGCGTACTGCCATCTGTTGGCGCGCTACGTAACTAGTCTTGGAACTTATTGATCGCACTACGTATTTACTATTTTTTGAGCCTCTCAGCTACACGAATTCTTGAACTACAATTCTGTAAACTCTGTTTCAGCTACAGAAAATATACTTTTTCCATTTGAAAGTAATTAAATGAAAATTAATATTCGCATTCTTTAGTTTCTCTCACTTTATAAATTTGCACTGAAATTCTTGCAATTCTGGGCATTTCCAATTTTTCAAGAGTTTTTTTTTTCGTAATCATTTTTATTAATAATAGTTAAGTCATGAAAAAGAAATTAATTTTTGGCATATTTGGATTTCCGTTCTCATTAAAACTGAAGAAACTATAACAAATTCCGAATTCAGTTTTCATAATAAAATATATAATAATGGGATAAAGTCTTCTGCAGTATCTCTCAGAGAACGTACCTTGTCTGTTGCTGAGACTTGCAGGCATGAGCACGTTCTTACATTAATTTTTCCAAGAGTTCCGAGGTCCAGATAATTGGGTAGAATATTGTTAATTATTGCCTCAATACGAAAAATTGCAATGCTTCTTAGCGTTGAAAAGATCTTTAAACAGCAAACGGTGATGCTAACATACTGTGTGTTTTTTTTTCTTTTCCTTTTTTTTTCGGAAGGGGGGGGGGCTTGATAATTTTTTTCCAAAGGTGGGCCGGTCAAAATCAGCTTTCAAGGCTATTTATGGATTGCAAGTCCGTCCCTGGCTGCAGCTAGAGCCACGGAAACAGAATAAGCGAAACGACGGAAAACAGAAACATAGTACGTAATTGATAAACGATTAATGCAGTTCATAAATAGGTAGTGTGAATTTACAGCAGGAATTTCTTCCTTACTCACGTATTCTAAAGACAGAATTACTGCACTACTAACAAGAGAGAATGCGTAATAAACTAAAAAGTCGCCCCGATGGCGCAGTGGTCTAAATCTTTTGACCATTCTGTCCAAGATGGGGCCGTGTTCTAATCCCGATGAGTCATGGATGTTGTGTTTGTCTTACGTCACCGTATCTCTCCCTTCCGTGGAACCAGTGGCCCTAACTTAGAGTTGGGAAAATGCTTATATCGTATCGCATTACTTACGGTGGTAGTTAACCCCCCCCCCCCCCGAAAAAGACTATATAATAGTTTTGGCGGTTAGGGGTTCACGAGATTACAAGCCATACATTATAGTAAAACTTTAAAATATACTGATTATATATTAAATGTTTCACTCGGACAACCCTGGGTAGTGTTTAGTTGGTACAAAAAAATATTGTTAATGGAAAAAGATTGTTGTTTCTTTATGTAAGCATCTTCACAAAGAAGCATCCGAAGTATCTAATTAAATTTTCATTAGAAAATTATAGTACGTTGATGAAATCGATAAAAATTCCTAAATGGACCTTCCTACTCCTAAATGTGATGTTTATCCATAGCTACGAAACAAACCAGTGTGTGTCAGAGGAATATCACTTTTAGGCAACATTTCATTTCGGATAAATTCTGAAATCTTCTCCAATGTAATGGGTATTGTTAAACACAAGACTCTTTCTTTAAAAACGTTTTATTACCTTCGTCTCTTGCCACCACGTCGGCTTCTTTTGTGTTAATCACCAAAATGGACCTTAAGTGTCCATCAGGAATGGCAAACAAAGCCCTTGAGTTGTTCTCGTTCTCTTCTGTCCAACTTCTACCGCATCTTTTGTAGAGGACGTCATTTCACTGATGCCTCCCGTCGACTAATGGCATCACAACACTTTTTTTCTCCCCGCAGTAATTGGCTCAATTTCCAAGAATTTTGTCCCTCACTAGAGCTCTTTTCATTTAACGCTTGGGTTGCTTGATTTCCATTCTGCCAGCTGGGAATGACTGACCATGCTAAAGCGGGAAGCACTAATTTTGCATTGCATTGGTTTTCCCCCATTACGTATTATGGATGACCATTTTAAATCGGTAAAAAGTTGAAAACGAATGCAAGAGATTAGTTCCCTTGAAACGATAAATATTTTCTTTGAACCGAGGGAGCAGCCGGAATAAACATAACTGAGTCAGGATACAGGAAATTGAGATGGTGTTCACGCGGTACTTACCTGGTTTCTTGATTATTCCTTTCAGGATAACTGTGCATGGCTTATGCGCAGGAAGATAAGAAAACGAATGCAAATAAAATATCTAATCACGGCCCAAATTCACGTTTCGTTTTTCAAACAAGCAAACTCGATATTTCTGCAGCTGTTGATTGTTTTTATGTAAAGTTTCGAAACAGTTTGGGGTAGTTTACATTCAGAATTCAAAAAGAAACGGCATTGTTAAGCAATCATCGGAAATAGTGAATTCTGCCCCATCATGGCATGCTGCAACAGGAAGCCAATTACTGATTGATTATCATGATTTTAAGATGCAAGGGATATCCCACTTTAATTATTTTACATCGGATATCTTATCATTAAAATCAGAATATCACTTTTGCTTCTGCTAATCGTTATTTTAAAAGAACTGATTTCATTCTCTTGAATTTTTGGCGATAGAAGATTTAATTAAGTGGATTTCATCGTAAACAAAACTATTCTAGGTTATCTTAGTGTGAACGTTTCTCTGATTGTCATTACTATTATTATTATTCAAACATACGTCCTTTGTTATTTACTTTCTGATACGTACTGACCAGTTTTTTATATTTGAAATCCCGTCAAAATTTTCTTTCAAGAATGAACCGCTGGCACACCGACTACCTCCCGACGTAATAACTGTTGAGCCCCAAAGGCCATCAACCCCAGAGGAGAACGTCGCCTCCGTCGACTGGTAAAGGGCAATCGACTCGCAACAGTGCAGCAATTGACCACGCAAATGAACGTTAGGTACGTGTCCCAGATAACAGTAGAGCGAACCATGTTACGCATGGGTGTCCGGAGTCGACGTTACGTCAAGGCTCTCATGTTAACCTAGGCCCAGCGGCAACGACGCCTGCAGTTCTCATGGGACTCCATTATTGGACAGTGGAAGAGTGGTTAAAGGTTGCCTTCTCTAACGAATCAAGGTTTCTACTCCACAGAAGTGACAGGCGGTGGCGGATATGACGTCAGACACACGAGAACCAACACCAGGACACCCTTGTCGGTCAGGTACCGGCCGACGGTGGCAGTGCGCATGTCTGGTGTGACCTGGGACCGCTGGTACCACTGAATGGGTCCCTGAACGCCAATGGCTACCTGTCCATCCTCGCTGACCACATGCAGCCTTTCATGTGGGACGTTTACCCTGGTGGTGATGGTGTCTACCAAGAGGACAATGCACCCTGCCACGTGGAATGCGTGACTGGTTCCAGGAACACAACAGAGATGTCTCCGTTCTCCTTTGGACGGCGAAATCGCCCGACCTCAATCCCATAGAGCATTTGTGGGACCATTTGGATCGACAAGTTTTACTGGCCGACCCACAACCACGTTCTCTCTGGGACCTCCGTGCTCTGCTGCAGTCCGAATGAGCACGTGTGCCTCGGGCAATCTTTCGGGGCCTCATTGCGTCCATGCCGCGCCGCTCGCCCCTGTCATCCGGGCCAAGGGTGGTTATTTCCATTATTAGGTAGGTGGTCAAGTTATTCTGATACGACCGTGTATATCGATATACGAGTATAATATAAACGTACTCGTATATACATACTGCCATGTGTCGGTTTTTCACTCTAAAGCGGTTTTAGCGAGCTCCCGGATTTAACCCTTTAACGACCATAACGCCCGCATGCACAAACGGCCATCGACGCCCTAAACGACTGTCCAGTTTGAGTCAGATTTCTTACTCTCATTTGTTCTTCAAGTTTCTCGACCTATGAGGTATCAGTAGGAGTCACTCTCGGTCACCATTGCTGTTATTAAACAAAGTAGTGAAACAACAGACAGTTTCGGACATTATGGTATTTAAAGTGATACAAGGTTTTCGGGTCATGGTCGTTAAAGGGTTAACGAAGATTTCCGTCGGTCCCGAGCTTTTCGTTATAAGCGGATTCTGCTGTATATATATTTTCACGAAGTTCTTTACGAACTACGTGAACAAAGACTTAAGCATACGTAAGCACGTAAACCTTAAATCTACAGCTACATTTCAACTAAAACATTATATCGAAATTTAAGTTGCATGAAACATACTGTAAAACTTTGTGCACATTTTCATCACTTGTGGCGAAATGACGATACCACACCAGTGACAGTGGCTTAATGAATTGTTGAATGCATAAATCAAAATTCCTTGTAATCTATGAAATGTGTAGTTATTTTTATTACACATGATCGACAAACACATATATACAAGTCTTTCAGATTGCGAAATATGAGGTAAGAACATACTGTTCTAAGGTGAATTGTGTAGTTTTACTTCTTCATTTGATTTTAACTATAGGTTCAGATTCCACAGATTGACTATTGGACGTGAGACTGGAATACCTCTGAGGAGGCCTAACGCCAGCTACGAAAAATTCATTCCAAGTCAGAGGAACAAAGTTTTTATTGTTTAATAACTCTTAACTAGCATCTAGGTTTTAATGAAATAGATTGTTTCAGTATATTACAATATTGTGTGCAATTCATTCAATTCACCTTAGAACAGCATGTTCTTACCTCATATTTCGCAATCTGAAAGACTTGTATATGTGTGTTTCTAGATCATGTGTAATTCGTTTCATAGATTACAAGGAATTATGGTTTATGTATATTCAAAATCCCATTAAGCCACTGTCACAGGTGTAGTATCTTCATTACGCCACAAGTGATGAAAATGTGCACAGAGTTTTACAGTATGTTTCATACAACTTCAGTTTCGATATCTTGCACGAATGCCAATACCTGTTGAATGATTTCCTACTGATCTTATCGGTAAGCTAATAAATCTTCCTGAAAGGAATCGAAGATTTTACGTACGAAAACCGCGAATCAGTCATCTGCGCTTTTACTTTTAAGATTTAATTCCGAATGTGCATGAAATCAAGCATCCTCCGTCTCCGAGAAACTGCCATAAACTGTCATACTTCTACATTTTGCATCTTGCAAAAGAAAAGAAAGGAAGAGTGTAGTTGTAATAAAAAGAGGTTTTCCTCAATGGCGATATACACTGAAGTGCAAGAAAAACTGGCACAACAGTCTAATATTTGGTAGGGCCCCCACAAGAGCGCAGGACTGCAGAAATACGACGAGGCATGCACTTCACTAGCTTCTGGAAATATGCTGTAGGCAATGCACACCATACTTCCTGCAGAACGTTCCACAATTCGGGTGTATTCCGAGGTCTCGGATTCCTGTGTTCGATAGCGCGTTGCATTGCATCCCAAATGTGTTCTATCACGTTCAGATCTGGGGACTTGGGTGGGAATGGCAACACCCCAAACTCAGATGAATACTCCTCAAACCATAATGTGGCGTTCCGACACTTGTGTGGAGGTGCATTGTCCTGTTGGAACAGGCCCAACTCATCAGCATGAATGCAGGACATGAAAGGGTGTGCCTCGTCAGAAAGGATGTGCAGATAGAGTTAGCCGGTCACAGATGTTTGTAGACGTACCAGGGGTCCCAGTGAAGTCCAGCTAAACACACCCTATACCATTACGGACCCCCCCCCCACCGGCCGGTACAGTTCTCTGTAGACAGGCAGGATCCATGGCTTCATGGGGTTTGCGCCACACACGAATCCTTCCATCTGCCCGATACAGTTGGAAACGTGACTCGTCAGACCAGGCTACTTGTTTCCAGTCATCAAGTGTCCAGTCAAGTGTCCAGTGGCGGTGTTGCCGTGCCCAAGCAGGGCGCATAGCTCTGTGTCGTGCACCCATCATGGGGACTCCAGTTGGGCGTCGGCTCCCAAAGCACATATCGTGCAGGGTACTATAACGAAGTAAATTTCTCCGTCATTTTTGTCCACGCCGGGAATCGAACCCGAGTTCACTTATTCCGGAACAAGTCGCTCTACCAACTGAGCTACGCAGACGTTCGTTCTTGCTGCTATCTGCCTTTATGTCGTGTGCGTTCTGCAGGGCAGGCACGTCACAGTACGTTGCACAGTCCGGACGCTGATGCTTGTTGAGGCTCCAGCATTGAATTCCGATGATACCTGCGAGAGTGTTGCACGCCTATCGCGTGAAACGATTCTTGACAGCCGACGATGGTCACGTTCACCCAATGTCTTTTTACGGTCAGACTGGTATCGTAGGTTGGAGGTTTTGCCGGAATTCTTGTAGTCACGGTACACTCTTGCAATGGTCGTCCATGAAAATCCAAACTTCCTTTCAACGTCCGAAATACTATGGCCCATCTCACGAGCGCTAACTATGACAACGCGTTGAAAATCGCTTAAATGTTATTACTTGTCATTCTCATGCCGAAAACAGCTCTGACAGCTGGCAAGGATGTCTATCGCTTTATACGCGCACTGGCGGACGCAACCGAGTACGCGCATAGGTGACGTTGCTATGTATTTTGCACAAACTCGTCTGTATGGTTTTTCTGGCACTTCAGTGTATTTTCTGTTTTGATTGAACTATTTCTCTGAAAGAGAAATCTAGTTCCATAACTCTTCTGCCAATTATTGCCGCATGAAAAAAATTGGCCACGTGTCTAATAAGAAACTAAGGAAATCCTCCGATAAATGCAATGCAAACGGCAAAAATATTCAGAATAGGAGAGAGGGAAAGACGAATGAAAAATAACTGACATGTGAACAAATCAATGTGGTTGTTAAAAAAAACAGTTGGCTTTAGTGATGGTTGTCGTAAGAGAAGCCCTGTGGAAGGAAATAAGGTTTCATTGAAAAATGTCTTTAGGTGATTGAAAAAAACTTTACAATTCTATATACTCTGCCTTTTTTTTCATTTTAAGCTCTCTCAAATATTATTTTTTTATTTCCTTTTTTTTTTTTTTTTTTTGATATGGTGCCACAAGAACATAAAATTGGCTCAGCCCGATAGATATTTGAAGTTCAAGGTTCGCAATAAATTTTATTTCTTTAATTTTAATAACTTTAGTCTCTACGGTGGTCCAGTGGTGCGAAGTGTTGTCTTTTAATTTTTCGTCCGATGTGGATTCGGGTTCGAATTCCGGGTGAGATATGGATGGTGTGTTAGTCTTACAACACTGGCTCCATCAAAAACAGGAGATCTGGGCTAGAGTGCCCGATAGGAAAGTGACACGGAAGCGAGGTAGAAAGGGGGAGGAGGATGCCCTTATTTATCACCGGTGGGCCAGTAGCCGGGACCCGACGGCTTAACGTGCCCATCCGACGCACGGCGGATATTTAGTGGTTCCAGCGTTCGCACCTGCTTGGGATCGAACCCAAGGTCTCTCCGTGGCAGTCACGAACGTTGACCATTAGGCCACCCACGGCCCAACCCTTAGAGTTGCTCACGGTGGTGGTACCTTATCAACCCTTTTCCCCCGAAGAAATAGAGCATTACTCGTTTCTTATTGGAAAGGGAACATGTGATCCTGCTTTAAAGTTATCCTTACACTAGATATAAAAATTAAAAGAATATGTTAATGGAATGCACATTCAGATGCATCAATTGCACCGGGTGCCTTTCTACTGGACCGCTCAATGGCGCAGTGGTCTACGCTTTCGCTTCCGATCATTCGCCAGAGTTAGGTTCGGGTTCCGATCACGGCGAGGTTTGATTTTGTGTTTGTCTTATGGCTCTGGCTCTCACCCTTCCCTGGAACCATTCATCCTAAATTAGGGACGAGTAACTACTTATAGCAAACCGAGTTGCTCTTACGGTGGTCGTTAACTCTTCCTTCCTCCTTCCTCAAAATTAATTAAAATTCTACCGGACTTCGTGCGGTCTTTCGAAGACCCAAATTTCGCATGAGTTATTCATCAAAATAATGGGAAACGAAATTACAAGGTTGGATTTTTCTCCTACATTTCATGCATCTGAATCCAATTAGAAATGGAAATTGCTACTTAAAAGATTTGTCTAATATTCTGAAGAAGAAAGTTGGACCTTTTTTTTTTTTTGGAGAATGTATTGAGTCTATGAAGAAATATCCACCATGGAGGAAATAATTCGCATGTTTAATCTTACATATTCATACAATTTGGTAAATAAGTGATACATAATTTCTTAATTCTTATGTTTTACAGATAAATTGCGTTAAGTGAAAGTGGCTTTGATTATAAAACTCAAGCAATTTGTACTTAAACTCCAGGACAAAATATTTTGTATATTTATGTTTTACGTTGTTATAATACTTCCCCGTCCTTCTTGTTTCCTCTTCGAATTTTCTTCTATTATTGGAGGAAGATGTAATGACTATACTTTTCCCCTATAAAAACAAGTTTTGTGCATTTATATACTTGCAGAAAGTCACCGGACACCTCTTCAACAGCAAATGGACGGATCCGCTGCGTCGTTAAGATCCGCGGTACAGCTGCAAACGGTATAAAAGTAAGCCTGCAGCTGATCGCGATCATATCGTACTATGAGGTTGAATGAAAGTGTCGCGGTGGGAGAGAACCGACTTTAAGAAAGGAAAGATTGTTGGGTGTTATATTAATGGGTTGTCCATAAGAGAAACTGAGAGGCATTTAAACATACCCAAGTCAACTGTTTTGGATGTACTGAATGAGTGGAAAACACATGGCGTGCCTGAAGTAGCTAAACGTACCGGCAGACCAAAGGAAATCAGCGATAGAGGACGTCGAAGCCTCAGGAAAGTCGTTACAGCTAATCGACGGAGTACTACACAAGACCTCAGTGTACAGGTGAGTAAAATTGCTGGAACCTCGGTATGTACACGTAGCATTAGCAGAGAACTTCATTCCATGGGTTACCGTGGTCGTGCGGTTGCTCATAAGCCTTTCATCTCCACTCGGAATGCTACTCGTCTTTTAACATGGTGTAAAGAACATTTATCGTTGACCGTAGCTCAATGGAAACTGGTTTTATGGACTGATGAATCCAGATATACGATCCATCAGTCTGATGGCCGTGTGTAGGTATGGCGGGAGACACGGTAACGTTGTGTACCACAGTGTACTGTTCCTACGGTCAAGTTTAGAGCTGGCAGTGTACTCGTGTGGGGGTGTTTATCGTGGTATGGTCCCGGCCCATTGTTTATCGTGGACAAACCTGTTAACCAGCACGTCTACCTCTATATTCTGGAAAATTACGCCCTACCAACTCTTTGGCAATACTATGGAACCGAGCCTTGTTGGTACCAGCAGGATAATGCACCGAGCCAAAAAGCAAGGACTGTTACGGCGTGGTTTGACGATAATTCCGTATCGGTGTGTGGACTGGTCAGCACAGAGGCTGATATTAATCCCATAGAGCGCCTATGGAATGAATTAGAGCGCCTATGGAATGAATTAGAGCGCCTATGGAATGAATTAGAGCGCCGCATAAGAAGTTTGGAACCAAGGCCTACTACGAAGCAACAGTTAGCGGCAGCATTATGTACTGAATGGAAGCGCATAGCTATCACTGTGTTCCGAAACCTTGTCCAAAACATGTCTCGAAGGGTCAGTGTATGCATTAAGGCCAAAGGTGGACGGACACCGTACTACTGTATGTCAATAAATGCTATGTTGTGCTTCTCTTCTAGGTGTCTGGTGACTTTTGTCAATATAGTGTATATATATGCCTTACTGTTTTATTTAGCACTCTGCCGAATTATACTCTTAATCAGTCATTAAGTTTCGCACTAAATCAATTCATTCGTATTCAAATTAAATGTAGGTGCATAATGGTAAGGTTCTCGTCTGTTTGAATATTTCTTTTATGTTTTAAACAACTGATTCTAAGGTTTTGTGTTTTCTACACTGATTTTTGCTTTCGAGGGTTAACCACCATCGTAAGCGACTAAAAGGGCTATAAGCAGTCGCCTCTTCCTGATTTAGGGCTGCTGGTCCCATAGAGGGGGAAAAAGCTAGTGCCGTACGATAAACACTTCACCGCTATGCTTCATCGAGGATTAAGCCCAGGCCCACTCTAAAGAATATTCAGAAGCCAGTACTCAGACCACTGTGCTACAGTGGCGGCTTTCTACGCTGTAAATCATGCTCTACAGATTTATTTTTTTTTTTGGCATTATTTTTTTCTTTTTCTTTTGGGGTTTAACGACTACCCAGTTCTATAAGAAATCACCTGTCCCTAAATTGGGATCACTGGCTCTAAAAAGGAAACCGCCGCAAGACAAACACACCACCCATGTCTCATC
Organism: Macrothele yani; assembly: GCA_039090855.1. Classification (NCBI taxonomy): domain Eukaryota; kingdom Metazoa; phylum Arthropoda; class Arachnida; order Araneae; family Macrothelidae; genus Macrothele; species Macrothele yani. The sequence continues at coordinate 121,580,638 of CM077003.1, forward strand.
CATGACTCGAACCAGGCACAATTTGGACTTTTGGCCAAAAGACCGCGCCTCTGACTTCTCGGCCAGTAGTCTGGCTTGCACTCTTTCCTAATGAAAGTCTTATTTCAAATACTTTTTTTCATAAAGGAATTCATAAAGCACAGAGGCCGCCCCGGTGGCGCAGTGGTCTAAGGCGCTGGCCTCTGATCATTCGTCCGTAAGGGGTCCGGGTTCGAATCCCGGTCAGGCATGGATGTTGTGTTTGTCTTACGGCACTGGCTCTCTCCCTTCCCTGGAACCAGTGGCCCTAAATTAGGGACGGGCGACTGCTTATAGCCCATTGAGTTACTCCCGGTGGTCGTTAAACCTCCAATCAAAAAATAAACAAATAAATAAATAAATAAAGCACAGAACCGCCCCGATGGCGCAGTGGTCTGAGCGACAGCTTCTGATCATTCCTCCGGGAGGGGCCCGGGTTCGAATCCCGGTGAAGCATGGATGTTGTGTTTGTCTTACGGCACTGGCTTTCTCCCTTCCCTGGAACCAGTGGCCCTAAATTAGCGACAGGCGACAGCCCATTGAGTTGCTCACGGTGGTCGTTAAAACTTCAATCAAAAAAAAAAAAAAAAAAAAAAGCACCGAAAGGAAATGAAGTCCGCTTATCTGTTTGTATACGTAAACACTTATGCTGCATTTAGTGTATTTCGTCGAGATTCGTCTACAAACTCATTTCAATAGGGATTCATTCTCCTTGTGATTGCGGTATTTTTGCTGTTGCGTGGCTTCACCATTTGGATCGCGAAGCAGCCGATGCCAGATTGCTTGCCTCAGAATAGCGGATAACGCTTGATTTCTAATAACGCTTGCTACTTTTTCTTTTTTAAACAGAAGTAGAAAGCAGACGAAAAAAAAAATGTTACTCTTTTGTACCAGCGTACCTCAGCAGCTGTTTCCTGATACTGCTGTGAAATTTACTCTAGCAGAACAACTCCCACATCGCTTCTGAACCGTAACCGTCAACCGTACTTCTCAAAAATTAAACGTAGTTACACAAAATGGCAAACCACCTCCTTTATGTTTTAGAGCTTGGTTCGGAACCAGGCGTGTGACTACGTCTGATTCCACTATTTCGCCGCTCATTCATTCTCCTCCGGAAATCCGTCCACCTGGTTTTTAAATAGGAAGCTCCCCCACCCCACCCCACCCAACCAACAAACCGAAGAGAGGCGAGATAGGCAACTGCCGGGCGTTTGTCACTACGTGCAATAACGTAACACTGCGCGCTTGGCTGAACTTACCTGGTCTGTGTTTTATTTATGAGTGGTATACTTTGCTCTCTTTCAAGAGGTCATCTAAAAACAAATTGAGCGAAAATTTTACAAGGAATCTAAGTTGTAATTAGAGGGATGATTTAAAAGGCATTTGGCTGCATTACTAGGCCTTCAGAATGTGAGAAATTATTTGCAACGAATAAAATTCCAATTTCCAAAGAATAGCAATAGTTGTGACGCACTATAGAGGTAAAGCTGGCGTCAAGACGATAAATATGCAGCGACACATTGTGTCCATGCAGCTTAGTTGGAAGAGCAACTTACTCCGCAGGGAGTGGTCGCGATTTCGAACCCCCTCACGGACAAACTTGTTTTTCACACATTTTATGTCATTCTAAAGCAATCAGGAAACAGTAATATATTTCTTTTCCCTCTGGAACATCTACAATTCTAAGATGTTGAAACCTATCTATACTTTTTCGTTTATTCCTCAAGAAAAATGAATTATATATGTCCCTTGCTAATTAATTCAAAGGGACATTTGTGTTGTTTTACACAAATGTCCCTTTGAATTAATTAGCAAGGCACGTATATAATTCCTTTTCAAATTTTTATTACATTAGATTTATAAAGCAGTTCTAGGATAATTTTTTAATAACTTTATCAGCTTGTGACAGCCATGTCACAAGCTGATAAAGATTTCCCATTTTCGAAGATATTATCGATCATGAAATTGTGTTAGACCTTTTTTAACGTAGAAGACAAGTGATAATTGGCATTGGATTAAGTTTTTCGTTTCTTAGGAAAGCCACGTGTGGGAACAAAAAAATCTGCATTTTTTTTAAATCGTTGTGAGATAATTCGTAAATTTGCTTTCTCAATGTAAACTGTGTTTCTAAAATTCCAGGAGAAAAACCTTCCGAAATCACGAAAGATACAAATAAATCTCTATTTGTGAAACTGCTGACTATAAACTGAAAACAGAAAAAGCGATCTATTTTTACGTTCGCAGCTCGAATGTTTACTTTAGAATTTTTCCTTTGGCTTTGCTATTTTTAACGTTTTCATTTCTAAAAATGGACGAAAATTTACATATATTTCTTGAGTTTTTATACCACCTCTCATAGCTGTAATTCAAGAAAAATAGCTCGAGGGTAACAACAAAGATTGGGAATTAAAATTTCCGTTCTTAAATTCGGTTAGAACTTCAGTGATTAATCACAAGCATCCACATTTTGATTTGAATCATTGTTCTCAAATTCCTGTAGTCTTTTTACGAAATGGAATTTCTGAAATTTCAGAACTGTGGCGATCAGGAATACTAAAAAGATGCTTTGTAAAATGAAAACAAGGTAAGCTTCCAAATTAAAGTACTTTCAGTACCAGAATAAGAGAGAGAGAGAGAGAGAGAGAGAGAGAAAACTGTACGGGTTTACCAAAAATAAATTAGACATTTCTCACCATTCCACAACTTAAAAATATATGCTGTGCTTTGTTTGAAGACCAGAATACATTGTGCATTAAACAATTTTGTGATACATTGATATGTCGTGTTTTACTAGAACTAAGTTGGGCGTTTAATGAGTTATAAGCTTAACATAAAAATACATTTTCTTTTTCAAAAACGAACTTTTGGTTTTTCCACATAGTCTCCCTTGATTTGGATACCCTTGCTTCGCAGATCATAGATTTGTCGAATGCCCGCTGCGAAAAATGTTCTACCTTTCACCTCAAACCAACATTTTGTTGCCTCTTGCAGTTCAGAATCATCCGCAAAATGCCCACCGCGCAGATCTTTCTTCAAATTTTTGAAGAAGAAAAAATCACTAGGGGGAAGGAGGGCGAGGTCAGGTGAATACGGTGGGTGGGAAAGCAGCTGGAATCCACATTCCGTCTCAGCTTCCGTGGAAACATCAGTGACAAAGATTGCAGCATTGTTCTGGAGAAGCAGAACACACACTCCCTATTTTTCTCACCGTTGACTCTTGGTGACTTCACGCAGTTGTCGCAATAGCGCGGCATAATATGCAGCATTCATAGTCCTTTTATGAAGCAAGTAATCAATTAAAATCATCAATTATAAGTCCCGAATAATAGTAGCCATAATCTTCCCTGCACATGGTTGTGTTTTGAACTGTTTCTGTGATGGTGATCCACAGGGGCAGATTGAGTCGATGAAACCTTCCGAAATCACGAAATCCGGGAATCTTACCCTTGTGATCCACTTCAGAAGCACAGGGGATGTGTTTTGAACTGTTTTGGTGGTGGTGATCCACAGGGGCAGATTGAGTCGATGAAACTAGGCCGGGAATCTTACTCTTGTGATCCACTTCAGAAACACAGGGGATGTGTATTGAACTGTTTTGGTAGTGGTGATCCACATGGGCAGATTGAGTGGATGAAACCAGGCCGGGAATCTTACCCTTGTGATCCACTTCAGAAACACAGGGGATGTGTTTTGAACTGTTTTGGTGGTGGTGATCCGCAGGGGCAGATTGAGTCGATGAAACCAGGCAGGGAATCTTACCCTTGTGATCCACTTCAGAAACACAGGGGATGTGTTTTGAACTGTTTTGGTGGTGGTGATCCACAGGGGCAGATTGAGTCGATGAAACTAGGCCGGGAATCTTCCCCTGGTGATCCACTACAGAAACACAGGGGATGTGTATTGAACTGTTTTGGTGGTGGTGATCCACAGGCGCAGATTGAGTCGATGAAAACAGGCCGCGAATATTACCCTTGTGATCCACTACAGAAACACAGGGCGTGTGTTTTGAAATGTTTTGGTGGTGGTGATCCACAGGGGCAGATTGAGTCGATGAAACCAGGCCGGGAATCTTACCCTTGTGATCCACTACAGAAACACAGGGGATGTGTTTTGAACTGTTTTGGTGGTGGTGATCCACAGGGGCAGATTGAGTCGATGAAACCAGGCCGGGAATCTTACCCTAGTGATCCACTACAGAAACACAGGGGATGTGTTTTGAACTGTTTTGGTGGTGGTGATCCATAGGGCAGATTGAGTCAATGAAACCAGGCCGGGAATCTTAGCCTTGTGATCCACTACAGAAACACAGGGGATGTGTTTTGAACTGTTTTAGTGGTGGTGATTCACAGGGGCAGATTGAGTCGATGAAACCAGGCCGGGAATCTTAGCCTTGTGATCCACTACGGAAACACACGGGGTGGGTTTTGAACTGTTTTGGTGGTGGTGATCCACAGGGGCAGAATGAGTCGATGAAACCAGGTCGGGAATCTTACCCTTGTGATGCACCTCAGAAACACAGGGGAAGTGTTTTGAACTGTTTTGGTGGTGGTGATCCACAGGCGCAGATTGAGTCGATGAAACCAGGCCGGGAATCTTAGCCTTGTGATCCACTACAGAAACACAGGGGGTGTGTTTTGAACTGTTTTGGTGGTGGTGATCCACAGGGGCAGATTGAGTTGATGAAACCAGGCCGGGAATCTTAGCCTTGTGATCCACTACAGAAATACAGGGGATGTGTTTTGAACTGTTTTGGTGGTGGTGATCTACAGGGGCAGATTGAGTCGATGAAACCAGGCCGGGAATCTTACCCTTGTGATCCACTTCAGAAACACAGGGGATGTGTTTTGAACTGTTTTGGTGGTGGTGATCCACAGGGGCAGATTGAGTCGATGAAACCAGGCCGGGAATCTTAGCCTTGTGATTCACTACAGAAACACAGGGGAACACCACAAAAATTCCCCCATGAAAAAAGTCTGTTGATTCCTGAATGAAACATAATTGCTTAAATATACATTGTAAAACTAATTAAGTCGTGAACAAATTTTGACAGCATTTTAAGGGTTAAACAATTTTAAAACTCCACTCATGATTGAATGTAGCACATCAAATCAGGCTCAAAACAGGGTTTCATACCAGATAATTATATTTATTTGGTCACTGATTGCCTACTACGAAACGCTATTCGCACCACCTCCTAGAATAGACTCCTTTTTAAAATCTACCCATTATTTTAACTCATAATCTACCGTTCTGATCCGTGAACCAGTACCGGTAAAACGTTGTTTGTTTTAAAAATAATGTGGATGGGACACACATTTCGAAACATTTCTCCTGTATAATCGATTTATGCTCTATGTCTATATGCGGGTTAGCATTGCAGAGCATATGCAAATCATGTGCTCCCGGCACGCCACCGAGAAGCACTATGAGAAGGGTGCACAGAAGGCGGGGTGTAAGTAGTGGAAGTCTGTTGTGTTGCTGGATCTGAGCGTGGGAAGCTTCCTGATGCCTCGTCGCAGAATACGGCTGTCATTCCAACACGTTTCGGAGTTCAACAGAGGACGAATAGTGGCTTATCGCGACAGCGATTTATCGTACCGAGACATCGGTGTCCGTGTGGGACGACATCCAGCCACAGTGAGGCGAGTATGGATTCGGTGGGTGCAGGAGGGACGGATGGACCGACGTGAGCGATTGCCGCAGCCGCGGCACGCTACCAAACTAGAGGACCAGCATGTTGTGCGACGGGCATTGACGACTCGCACCTCCACATCCCGAACGTTAGCGCAAAAATTAGGGTGTGTTGCGCAACAACCTGTGTCAGCACGTACCGTTCGACGTCGTCTGCAGGAGCGGGTACTTGTCGCACGGCGCCCATTGCTCCGATTACCAATGACGTTACAGCACCGGCGAGTGCAGCGGCAGTGGGCCGTTGAACGCCGCACTTGGACTACGGAATGGCACGACATTGTCTTCTCTAACGAATCTCGCTTATGCCTGCAACACCACGATGTTCGGATCCGCGTGTGGCGGCTCCGCGACGAGAGACTTTATGATGCCTGCATTATGCATTGCCATACCGGTCCATTGCTTGGCGTTATGGTTTGGGGCGCAATTGGATATGACACCCGCACCCCTCTGGTACGCATCGCCGGTACACTCAACAGCCACCACTACATCTCCGACGTTTTGGAGTCGGTAGTCCTCCCTTACCTGCAGGACCTGTCAGAGGCTACGTTTCAAGAGGACAATGCGCGCCCGCACGTTGCACGCATCGTGCAACAATTCTTCACGGCCCACCAAGTGTCACTGCTGCCATGGCCAGCCTGTTCTCCCGATATGTCGCCCATCGAACACGTCTGGTCGCTGATCGGCAACCAAGTGGCCCGGCAAACACCACCCGTGGCTACGCCTGATGAACTGTGGCAAAGTGTGGAAACAGCTTGGACCGACATACCCCAAGCCCACATCCAAAGCCTCTTTCGTTCGATGCTGCGGCGTGTAGCGACCGTTATTGCCAGGCATGGGGGCCACACGAACTATTGATGTCTGCGTGTTCCGCAAGTCGCACGGGCCTGTAAGCTTAACCGTTTCATCTTTGCATCTGCTGTTATGTGTCCAGTAAATCAGGCTTTGCTATCTCGTGTCCTTCTTGGTGTTGCATTTTGGGTGGCCAGCAGTGTATATACATATAGAAGGAAACGCCAATTTTTTAAAGACAATAACGTTTTATACAGATAATATAAAGCTCAAATAAAGCTAAAGATTCTTATTCATAAGCACCAAAATGATTATTCGTCCTTTCCAAACAATCCAGGGAAAGAGGATACAGGAAGTGGGTAATTTCTTGACACCGGGAAATATCCACAGGGACACCGGGAAATATCCCGGTGTCCCGGTGGGCCAATCCGCCCTTGGTGAACCACGATATTTCCGATGCATGCTCTATTGTTTAGTATCAGGGTCCAAGCGGTGAAGCCACGTTTCATTACCACTCATAATGCAGGAATAGAAGGCATCTAGATCGCGGTTAACGCGGTTCAACACGATCATCCTTCATCTCAGCTGTCAGCATTCCAGGAACCCTTCTGTCACAGACCTTTGACATCCCTAACCTCTCATGCAAGACCCTTGGTATCCCTACCTCTCATCAAGACCTTTGACATCCCTAAACTTCTGTCACAGACCTTTGACATCCCTAACCTCTCATGCAAGACCCTTGATATCCCTACCTCTCATCAAGACCTTTGACATCCCTAACATTCTGTCACAGACATTTGACATCCCTAACCTCTCATACAAGACCCTTGATATTCCTACCTCTCATCAAGACCTTTGACATCCCTAACCTTCTGTCACAGACCTTTGACATCCCTATCCTCTCATGCAAGGCAAGACCTTTGACATCCCTAACCTTCTGTCACATTCCTTTGACATCCCTATCCTTTCATGCAAGGCAAGACCTTTGACATCCCTAACCTTCTGTCACATTCCTTTGACATCCATAACCTTTTGTTACAGATCTGTGACATCTCTAAGCTCTCATGCAAACTGGTCCAAACACTGTCGGTACTTAACTTCAGTTTCTCAGCTACCTGTACGACACGGATTCGCTGGTTTGACGTCAAGAGGTCATCAACTTTCTGGCACACTTCATCTGTGGTCACCTCCACTGAGCGTCCCTCACATGGGTCGTCTTTCAACGAGTCTCTTCCCTGAGCAGACCATTTTTTAACTGTGGCATATGAAGGTGCATCATCGACGTACGCACGGACCGTCCATTTGTAAATACTGCGTGGTGTTTCACCTTCCTTCGTCAAAAATTGAATTACCACTCGGTTCCGCAATTTCATCTGTCGCTCATCCATTGCTACCTTATAGACTTCAATGCACCTTGGCGCCGTCCACCTCTAATGCTGAAATAGAGACGTGGCGTGGCTGTTATACACAGTCGAGTCACATTATTGTGACCACCTCCTACTTCTGACAGCGTGTAGCCAATGACAGAAGGCACGTGTCGTGATGTGGCTTGGCGGGTATATAAGGTGTGCTGTACGCATTCTGAAAACATATCACTCGTTGCTGTCATGGATAAATGGAGCGATTATCAGATTTGCAAAAAGGGGTGATTACCGGCTTTCGGGCCAAGGGTGGCAGTATTTCTGAAACAGCGCAGTTTGTGAACGGGTCGCGTGCTGCTGTGGTTAAAGTGTATCGTGATTGGACAAATAGCACCATTGTGAATGAATAAGCGACTTGAAAACTGCGGAGCACCACGTCCCATTGATGTGAGAGGTGAACGTCGGCTTCGAAGGTGCGTGAGGACAGATCGACACGCTACAGTGGAGCACCTCACTGGCCGAATGAACCAGGCGGTTACCGAAAATGTGTCTAAAATGACAGTTCAGCGAAACCCTCCTGCGTATGGAGCTCCGATGCAGACGGATGGTCACTACACCTATGCTAACAAAGGTGCATCGACAGAGAAGGCTTACATTTGCGCTGCAGTACCGTAATTTGAGTTTCGCTGATTGGCAAAGGATGGCCTTCTCCGATGAGTCACGTTTTCTGATTCATCAAACGGATGGACGTCGGTGTATGAAGCGGGAAACATCGGAGAACAAACATTTTTCAACCATTGCTAGCAGAACACAAGCAGGTGGAGGTAGCGTTATGGTCCGGGGAATGTTTTCGTGACATTCTTTGGGTCCACTCATACCTGTGGAAGGCACTATGAATCAAATTTATTATGAATCTATCCTCGCAGACCACGTACACCCTCACACGTTAATTGTCCCTGTGGCGGATGGGAACTTCCCGAACGATAATGTGGCATGTCACACAGCTGGAAATGTCCAAGAGTGTTATATATAATTTAAGACTACACACTTGTGATGTTCATTTAGAATAAATTATCAACGTTTTTTCACAATTAAATGTTTTATTAACATCGACTATAGTTTCGCAGAGCGTCTGGCTCGGCATCATCAGGACGATGTTAATAAAACATTTAATTGTGAAAAAACGTTGATAATTTATTCTAAATGTCCAAGAGTGGTTGGAAGAGTACGATGAAGACTTCAAAGTACTTCCCTGGCCCCCTAATTTCCCAGACTTAAACCCAATTGAGCATCTCTGGAACCACCTCAGTCGTGTTGTTAGCTCTATGAATCCTCCACCACGCACCCTCCAGCAGCTGTCAGACGCACTGAAGTCAGCATGGCTCCTCATACCTGTTAACACTGTGGTTACTCTGGATATTAATTAGCTGGTGGTCACAATAATGTGACTCGACCGTATATAACTGAAGGACGATGCAATAATCTGCAATACTTGCATCAGCAGCCAACCACTACTTTTAAGGTCAGGTTTAGAACTTATTGAGCATCCTTCGTGCCTCACACAATATAACATTTACTTACAATTCTATTGCGACGTGTATTGCATTTTGCCAGATTTCACACACGCAAAACACAATTCGCTTGATACTCTACCTGTGAAAAAATGCCACCTTATCGAATTCCACATTTGTATAATCTGATTTTCTTCGCTATTTGAAAAATTGCCAAATCGACATATAATTTAAGGGTGCGGAAGAAATACGTTTAAGGGGAATTAGACACTATTTAGTTTTTGTAAATTGCCTTAAAAACCATAAAACCGAATTTGAAGTAACAGATTGAAGCTTACAAAGTTATTCTGCATACTTTACATAATAGGAAACTCCAGCCAATAGAAAATAGGAAACTCCAGCCAATAGAAAAGGTAAGTCTCTAAAATATAATTAAAAATTGTCTCAGTAAACTCCTAATCAAATTTGTTTCTCAGAACTAAAAATGCGAAAATATTGATGATGAGATCAATCTGGAGGTTATTTTCAACGCGTATTAATTTATAGGCCGTTTTTATTTCACTTAGGAAGGGAAAACAGAGTTTGATCAACGCACCGTATCTTTAACTCGGAAGTCGTAGGTTAGAACAGGCAAACCTAAGCTGGCTCAGAGTAGGAGCCATTATTGTTGTTCAGAAAGAGAAGGAAGAACTAATTACAGATCTGTGGTCATTAGGTCGTGGACCCAGTAGTTGGCTACTCGCGTCGACGCTATCCTTTCCAAGCCGTCGTCCTCTTAGAAGAGGTTGATTTTTTCTCATAGGCTGTGGTTATGAAAGCCAGACTGAGGGTAGTTCTTCCCTGTATTTTAGGATATGTGGAGAAATTAGAGGATTATTAGGCCCCGAAACGTGTAATTTCAGGTGATGACCTTTTCCCCCGTATGTGATTGGCCATTCTTTACTTCTGAACAATGTTTTCGTCACTATATACTTAAAGCCAAAGATTTATTAGCTACGCGAGCGTTTTATTTAAAATACTTTTGCTTTTTGCTGACAACGTTTTTCATACGCTAAAATGAAATTGCCAAATTTATCTTTTCTTAAGTCTTACCAAAAAAAAAAAAAAAAAAAAAAAAAAAGGGGGGTTAAATATTGTGGTAGCTCGTCAGCATAACATTTTCTCTGTCTTGAAGAAAATTGTCAGCGTAAGCATCACTCAACAAGACATTTTCTAACGCATGCGCTTTTCCATGACTTCAAAATTTTCTAATTTCTTCTAAATCGAATTTGATAGTTTATAGTAAACCGATACCGTTTTATGGTGGCAAAGACTTGGATTTTCGGACACCGAACTGTCTTTATATGTTTATAAATTTTAAAGTCAAAGTTTAAAAAAATTCAGAAATACGGGACATAACAGAATAATTTTAAAATATTGTTTTCTCTATAAGCAGTTGCCCATACCTAATTTAAGGCCACTGGTTGTACGGAAAAAAGAAAAATTAGTGGCATAGGAAACCAGTGGCACCCCAACAGGGGTGATCGATGACCCTCCTGAGCTGTCAGAGCGGAAATTTATTACGTCAAAGTTTGAAACAAAAAATCACGATCGCGATCTACATATACTTCTTAATCATGTACCGCATAATTATAACTTACAATAATTATAACGGGGTGGTTGTGTTAAATAAATTTAGAAAAATCTAACCAGAAATAGAACTTCATCTAAAATCTTCGGATCTTCTACGCAATATCGTATAAAAACGATATACTACGCAATATCGTTTTTCATTTAGGAGTAATCTTTTGACAGGATAAGTGTAATGTTGAACAGGCTGACAGACAGATAAACTGCATTCGTATTATGAACTTACTTTCAATAACAGTGCTAAACATTTTATGTCTACAAAAATGTAATACATTTTATGTCTACAAAAAATGTTATGGATGGTAGACATAATAAAATTTTTATGTCTGCCATTGCCTTGAAAAAGCCTCCCAGGGGAGTGCGAAAGCTTGCAAATCTTTGTGCGTATTACCCCATAAAATAAAAGGATTTAATACGCCATATGCGTTTCTTGAGTAAGACACATCACACTTCCGAGATCAGCTGGGAGGGTAGCCCGAAGCCCGCTCCTCTTACCTCTCGGCCACGGAAGGAGCAAATAATACAAACTATCTCGATATCATACATTCTTCGATTCTTCCTCAATCTTATATATAAAACACAAAGCGTCTGTCTGTCTGAAGCAGCGAAAACTCTCGAACGCCAAACTGTGGCATCGTGAAATTTGCATAGCTTATTAATACTGGAATTTCTAGGTCAACGCAAATATTTGAAGATCTCTACGTTGTTCCGTTCGCGAGTTGTGAATTAATTAATAAGCTAATCAATAAAGTCAGCGTCGTTTGCTACGTCATCCTGTTCCAAATCTGAAAGCACATCCACAGGTGTTTCTATTCTTTGAGAGTGCATAAAAAATTCAAAAACGAACTTTTGCGAAATCTTAACGAAACGGGCTAAAATTTTTATCAACATTATGAATTGGTAATAAGAGGAGACTTTCAAAATTTCACCGGAATCCGGTCAAAACTTTTTAAAATAGGCATGGAATTTTCAATTCATCGGTAAACAGAAATATGTACGCAGAAACGGTTAATAAAATTTTGCCGGCTAATTTAAAAAACTTTTACCGATTCAGTCGAAATTTGGAGGTCATGTTCTTATTAACGATTTATGGTGTTCATTAAAATTTTAGCCAGTTTGATAAAATATTCGCAAATATAAGTTTTTAACTTTTTTTATCCCAGAGATTCGCTCCTCAAAGACGTCTGAAACTGAAAGCACGTGATGTATTTGATCGTCGATAACAAATTGTTAACGAATTTTGTCCAGTCAGTGTTCTAATGCTGTGTCTCCTGGACACGTGTTAAATAATTCGTAACGCTTTTGGTCCGTTTGATTCTACAGATTCCATACATTCTATACCGGGCAAAACCGGCAGTAAAGCTATTGATTCTATAAAATATTAGAGGAAACCAAGAATTAGAGGAATCCAAGTTTTGTAAAATTAAAACTACGCAATATCGTTTTTCATTTAGGAGCAATTTTTGACCGAAGAAGTGTAATGTTGAAAACAGCCTAACACAGAGAAACTGCCTTCGCATTATGTATTTACTTTCAATAACAGTGCCGCGCTGTGAAAGAAGAGCTCGAACGCAGGCAGCACTTTCAGGAAAGTAGATGGTTCAAAGGCGTTGTCACGGGATTGCGGAAAGGTTCAGGGTGCTGGTTCCTGTCTCCCGTTCATTCTGAATTTCTAATGCCGGGATGTCATGGGTGTTGTACTAAATAGTTGTTACGGCACTGTCTATCTTCCTTCTCAGGGTCCAGTTGCAGTACAGTATGTCTAGACGTCTCCATGTAGCCTGTCAAGTAATCAGGGTACTTCAGCTACAACAAAAGGAGTCGTTTTCAACACCAATGACGCAAAACAGTGTCACGTTGTCACGGGATTGCGGAAAGGTTCAGGTGCTGGTTCCTGTCTCCCGTTCATTCTGAATTTCTAATGCCGGGATGTTATGGGTGTTGTACTAAATAGTTGTTACGGCACTGTCTATCTTCCTTCTCAGGGTCCAGTTGCAGTACAGTATGTCTAGACGTCTCCATGTAGCCTGTCAAGTAATCAGGGTACTTCAGCTACAACAAAAGGAGTCGTTTTCAACACCAATGACGCAAAACAGCGAACGCACTAAGAACTTTTATGTGTTACACCGTAAAACATAAGTGATGTGAATTCACGGAAAACTGAAAATAAAGTGCAACAAAGTTGCCGGTAAGTGTCTATCTTTTAACGAAATTTCCGTTTTTAAAAGCTCCCTTTTCTTCTAGAATTTGTATTGGGACAGATTTCCCGTAGTCAGTAATTCCATTTATTTCAGAAAAAGTCCGTTTCGGGGTTTTCCGTATTTATACAGAAATTTCGCAAAAGCTCCAAGTTTGGCATTTTCAGATCCTTTCCGCTTGAGCCTGGTCAGTGGCGGATTTAGAGCTGCCGGGGCCCTGCACAAAGAGTCGGCTTTGGGGGCCCCTTCACTTTGCCGGATGAGCGGGCACTAACATCGACACAAATTTTCAAAGTACGAATTTTTCTTTGAAAAAAAAAATGATTTTGCTTTTCAAAAATAAAACGTAAATAAAACCGGGTCGAAATCTTGTCAAGAACACCTTGACCCGACCCGTTTGACCCCGGAAGAAATTGTCGACTCGTCGACCCGCAATCCGTTTCATCTCTGCTTGAGATGTAAGACAAATACGCAGAACGAAAAAAAAAGAAAGAAAAAGAAACGTTATTGTAACATCTATAAGTAACAAATTTAACGCTGTCCCATTCTTAACACGAACCCGCCCTCTTCCAAGGATTTTTCACAGGGCAAATCGTTTTACATACTTCTAAGTCTTTAAAAGTTTCACTGAGAACGAACCCATCCGTCGATTTCTCAATTGCGTCTGGCGAACAGACCAGTTAGTCTTGACATTTGCGGGAGAAACAACACTTCTGAATCAACCTGGATGAATGCCGTGGTATTGTGCTTAGAAATCCGACAAGAACTTCCCTTCAAGACTCTAGGGGTTTGTTTGAAGCCTGAACAAGCGTATAAACAGGAAATGACGTCACAAAAACTTCCGGAACTGCTATCTCGGAAAGTATCAAAAATTGTCACTGAATTGTTCCGCTTAAATGGGCCCAAGGAATCACTCCCTGGAGTTTTTATGCGTCATATTCTGATTACCCGGTGTATATGTTATACATAATATTCAGCTTGTTATCACTCCTCAGTTTGTTCAGCTTGTTATGACTCCTCAGTTTGTTCAGCTTTCGTTATTTTTCTGAGCAAGTAATTTAAACCGGTCTGCCATTTTTTGGCTGACAGACGGACGGAAAAACATTCCTTTTTGCATTTATTTCTTAAGAAAGACCCTAATAACCCTGCGAACCACATTGTCCTCTGTCGAGGGGTACCGATCCACAATCAAATCATGGAGCTCGCGCACTTCTGTTGTCCGTGTGTTAGGACCACGACTGCTACTCTTGATCATCAATGGCACTTCGCCCGAGGGTCTGCCAAACAGCCCTCTCCGAAGACCGCTTGATCACGTCCTTGTTCGTGCCCTTCCCTGTTTGGATGCACCACTACATTATTTCCTACCCTCGTAACCCATTCCCATTATACACTTCCTTCTCCATTTTCCATCCGTCCCTATTCCCTGTCTTGATTAACTAAGGCACAATGTATGTAACGGTATGGATGCGATAGAAGTAACGGGAGTCTCGCTTCCACACTGTTTTCATTTTTCTTTCTGCGGTAGTGGGAAGCATATTTTATCTTAAAAGGATAGATAAGCTAATAACATGCGGAATAACTTGTTGAAATTTCTCGGGAGAATTTCAATAAGGCCTCGAGATTACAATATAGCTTGTCTTTCTATTACGACACAGTCACGTGCAAAAGATTTCTACCGCAATGCTAGCAGGGGCGGATCCAGAAGTTTACTCTGGGCGAAGGACGGTTTTTCGGGTACAAAAAGGGACGCAGAAGGCATTATGAAATGTTTTTTTTATATGTAACGTTAGTATATGCATATATATTATTATCATCATCATTGTCACCCATTATCAATCCACTGCTGGATGAAGGTTTCCCTAAGTTTTCCCACAACGGTCTGTCTTGTGTCAGTCTCCTTCATGTTACTCCCGCATATATATATATATATATATATATATATATATCATCATCATCATTGTCAACCATTATCAATCCACTGCTGGACGAAGGTCTCCCCAAGTTTCCTCCACAACGGTCTGTCTTGTGCCAGTCTCCTCCATGTCACCCCTGCATACTTTCGAATTTCATCCACCCATCTCCCATGTGGTCTTCTTCTGGGTCTTTTCCTGTCCCTTGGAATCCAATCTAAAATTTCGGCTGTCCATCGATGATCTGTCCTTCTGGCAGTATGTCCAGCCCATTGCCATTTCAGGGATTTAACTCTGATCATGATGTCTTCCACTCTTGTGATTTTTCGGATCCACGAGTTCCTCTTCTTATCTCTCCTGGTTACACCAAGCATGCACCTCTTCCTGCTTGTTTGAGTTGTCTGCAGTCTTTGTATGTCTCTTTTAGTTAAGGTCCACGTCTCTGCACCATACGTAAGCACTGGAAGGATGCATTGATCAAACACTTTTCTTTTAAGACATAATGGCATATTGCTCTTGAAAATTATGCTGTTTCTTCCAAAAGCTCTCCAGGTAAGTTTTGTACGCCGATTAATTTCTTCATCAATGTGACCCTCACTTGATATCTGCTGTCCAAGATAAATGCACGTGTCTGTTATCTCTAGCTTTTCTCCATCAATCGACAAGTCTTCATTTCGTGTAAAAGCATTGAACATCACTTTTGTCTTCTGAAAGTTCATTTTTAATCCCACTTCTTTACTCTTGTCAGCAAGTTCCTGGATCATACTCTGCAGCTCTGATGGGCTAGTTGCAAAAATGACTACGTCATCAGCAAAACGAAGGTGGGTTAGATAATCTCCATTAATCTTTATCCCCTTGTTTTCCCAGCTCAGTGACTGAAAAACACCCTCCAATATGGCATTAAAGAGCTTCGGAGATATGGTGTCACCTTGTCTCACTCCCTTTCCAATTTTTATGTGTGTTGTATTTTCAAACAGCCTAATCTTTGCACTTGCATTTTCATAGATGTTATTAATAATATTAATGTATGCATCTTCAATACCGCAGGTTTTCAGAGCCATTGTAACTGCTGATGGTTTCACCGAATCAAAGGCTTTTTCATAATCGATAAAAGCCATGCACAATGGAAGTTCATATTCCCTCGCTCTTTCAATTAGTTCTCTCAGCACATGGATATGATCTATTGTGCTGCAGCCACTCCTGAATCCAGCTTGTTCTCTCGGTTGAGCCATGTCCAGTGTTACCTTCAAGCGGTGTGAAAGAACTTTAGTGAAGATTTTATAAACTACTGATAGGAGGCTGATAGGTCTGTAGTTTCCGAGATCCTCAATGTCACCTTTCTTATGTAGCAGGATTATAGTAGCGGTGTTCCAATCCTCAGGAATCTTTCCTTCATTGAGGCATCGAGTGAAAATTTGGGCGAGTACTGTTTAGATTTCTCCACTTGCTTCTTGTATGATGTCTACAGTAATTCCATCTTCTCCTGGAGCTTTTCCCCGCTTCATGTTCTTGATTGCATGTGCAACTTCTGCTGGAAGGACTGGCGGAACTCTGGTACTGGTATCTTTCATGATGTCTGGAGTGCATGTATCATCCCTTTCATATAATTTGGAGTAGAAATCTTTCACTCTTGTCAAAATTTCGCCTCTATTTCTTGTTACAGAACCATCTTCTTTTCTCAGTGCCATAATCTGTTTTCTTCCCTTACTGAGATGTCCCTTTGCTATCTTTAGGCTTTGGTTGTTTTCAATTGCTTTCCTCACTAGTTCACAGTTGAATTTTCTTACGTCTTCAGTGATACTTTTTCGTATTGTCTTGCATAGCTCTATATATTCCACTTTGGAAGTCACATCTTTAGTTGTCCTCATCTCTCTTCTTTTTTGCATCAACATTTTCGTTTTTCCTGATAATTTATTTACATGCAACTTGTTCTTAGACCCAGCTAATTTTGTTGCTGTTTCCATAAGAGCTTTGGTTACTTTTCTGTTAACTTCAGAGATGTCCACTTCTTCCGATGTTAGGCCTTCTAAAGCAGAGAACCTGTTCTTCAGTTCCAACTTGAAGGTATTATGGTGTTTTTTAAGGTTGGTTATGTCAATAGATTTTGTTTGTCTTATGAGCTTGCCACGTTCAAGTTTAGTGTTGAGGTGCATCTTACATCTCACCAATCTATGGTCACTACCTGTGTTGAACTTGTTTAGCACACTGCAGTCTTCTATGACGAATTTTTTGTTACACATAATAAAATCAATTTCACTTGTCGTCCCATTTGGATGTCTCCATGTCCATTTCCTGTGTGGCTTTTTCTTGAAGAAGGAGTTCAAGATGAAAAACCCTTCTGCCTCTGCAAACTCCAGCCTCTCCTTGACAAATGTCAACCCCGCCTTCTCGTGGTGCATCCTGTTCCCACTAAAGGGGCTCTGACGACCGCCCATAGCGGTATAACTATACCATCGGGATTAGAGGAAATTCTATCCCACACTCACCAACCCGCTTGGCCAGCGTGGTGAGTTATGACCAAACCCCTCCAAAATGATTCCACAACTTAAATCTTGGCCCTCAGTCTCCGGCAGCTGGAATGTACCTGGCCAAGGCAGCGGCCAGTGCGACATGAAGGCAGAGGGTGCTAAGAATCCCCGGAGGACCGGACTAGGCTGCCATCTGATGCTGACCTTGGCTACTTACAATGGACGCTCCCTATCTTTTGATTCAAGGCTTCTTGAATTGGAAGAGGAACTACAAAGGATCAAGTGGGACATCGTGGGGCTAAGTGAGGTAAGGAGAAAAGGAGAAGATCTCATCGAACTGAAAAGTGGACATCTCTTCTACTATCGTGGGACAGATACTGGCAGAACTAGTGGTGTTGGATTTATAATAAACAAGAAACTGAAGGATAAAGTTGTAGAAGTTGAAAGTTCCTCTGACAGAGCTGCACGACTCGTTATCCAACTCTCGAAAAGATACCAGGCTCAGATTATTCAAACTTATGCACCCACCACAAGTCATCCTGAAGAAGAAATTGAAGAATTTTATGAGGAAATTTGTCATCTAAATAATAAAGGTAAGCAGCACTTGAAAATAATTATGGGAGATTTCAATGCAAAAATAGGGCAACGGCAACAGAATGAAACTTCAGTAGGTAAATTCGGTCATGGCAACAGAAACCAGCGTGGAAATACTCTCGTTGAGTTTGCAGAGGCAGAAGGGTTTTTCATCTTGAACTCCTTCTTCAAGAAAAAGCCACACAGGAAATGGACATGGAGACAGCCAAATGGGACGACAAGTGAAATTGATTTTATTATGTGTAACAAAAAATTCGTCATAGAAGACTGCAGTGTGCTAAACAAGTTCAACACAGGTAGCGACCATAGATTGGTGAGATGTAAGATGCACCTCAACACTAAACTTGAACGTGGCAAGCTCATAAGACAAACAAAATCTATTGACATAACCAACCTTAAAAAACACCATAATACCTTCAAGTTAGAACTGAAGAACAGGTTCTCTGCTTTAGAAGGCCTAACATCGGAAGAAGTGGACATCTCTGAAGTTAACAGAAAAGTAACCAAAGCTCTTATGGAAACAGCAACAAAATTAGCTGGGTCTAAGAACAAGTTGCATGTAAATAAATTATCAGGAAAAGCAAAAATGTTGATGCAAAAAAGAAGAGAGATGAGGACAACTAAAGAAGATGTGACTTCCAAAGTGGAATATATAGAGCTATGCAAGACAGTACGAAAAAGTATCACTGAAGACGTAAGAAAATTCAACTGTGAACTAGTGAGGAAAGCAATTGAAAACAACCAAAGCCTAAAGATAGCAAAGGGACGTCTTAGTAAGGGAAGAAAACAGATTATGGCACTGAGAAAAGAAGATGGTTCTGTAACAAGAAATAGAGGCGAAATTTTGACAAGAGTGAAAGATTTCTACTCCAAATTATATGAAAAGGATGATATATGCACTCCAGACATCATGAAAGATACCAGTACCAGAGTTCCTCCAGTCCTTCCAGCAGAAGTTGCACATGCAATCAAGAACATGAAGCGAGGAAAAGCTCCAGGAGAAGATGGAATTACTGTAGACATCATACAAGAAGCAAGTGGAGAAATCGAAACAGTACTCGCCCAAATTTTTACTCGATGCCTTAATGAAGGAAAGATTCCTGAGGATTGGAACACCGCTACAATGATCCTGCTACATAAGAAAGGTGACATTGAGGATCTCGGAAACTACAGACCTATCAGCCTCCTATCAGTAGTTTATAAAATCTTCACTAAAGTTCTTTCACACCGCTTGAAGGTAACACTGGACATGGCTCAACCGAGAGAACAAGCTGGATTCGGGAGTGGCTACAGCACAATAGATCATATCCACGTGCTGAGGGAACTAATTGAAAGAGCGAGGGAATATGAACTTCCATTGTGCATGGCTTTTATCGATTATGAAAAAGCCTTTGATTCAGTGAAACCATCAGCAGTTACAATGGCACTGAAAACCTGCGGTATTGAAGATGCATACATTAATATTATTAATAACATCTATGAAAATGCAAGTGCAAAGATTAGGCTGTTTGAAGATACAACACACGTAAAAATTGGAAAGGGAGTGAGACAAGGTGACACCATATCTCCGAAGCTCTTTAATGCCACATTGGAGGGTGTCTTTCAGTCGCTGAGCTGGGAAAACAAGGGGATAAAGATTAATGGAGATTATCTAACCCACCTTTGTTTTGCTGATGACGTAGTCATTTTTGCAACTACCCCATCAGAGCTGCAGAGTATGATCCAGGAACTTGCTGACAAGAGTAAAGAAGTGGGATTAAAAATGAACTTTCAGAAGACAAAAGTGATGTTCAATGCTTTTACAAGAAATGAAGATTTATCGATTGATGGAGAAAAGCTGGAGATAACAGACACGTACGTTTATCTTGGACAGCAGATATCAAGTGAGGGTCACATTGATGAAGAAATTAATCGGCGTACAAAACTTGCCTGGAGAGCTTTTGGAAGAAACATCATAATTTTCAAGAGCAATATGCCATTATGTCTTAAAAGAAAAGTGTTTGATCAATGCATCCTTCCAGTGCTTACGTATGGTGCAGAGACGTGGACCTTAACTAAAAGAGACATACAAAGGCTGCAGACAACTCAAACAAGCAGGAAGAGGTGCATGCTTGGTGTAACCAGGAGAGATAAGAAGAGGAACTCGTGGATCCGAAAAATGACAAGAGTGGAAGACGTCATGATCAGAGTTAAATCCCTGAAATGGCAATGGGCTGGACATACTGCCAGAAGGACAGATCATCGATGGACAGCCGAAATTTTAGATTGGATTCCAAGGGACAGGAAAAGACCCAGAAGAAGACCACATGGGAGATGGGTGGATGAAATTCGAAAGTATGCAGGGGTGACATGGAGGAGACTGGCACAAGACAGACCGTTGTGGAGGAAACTTGGGGAGACCTTCGTCCAGCAGTGGATTGATAATGGTTGACAATGATGATGATGATGATGATATATATATATGTATATAATATATACTGAAGAGCAAAACTGAAGACTAAGGAAAAACTTTAGAATTTAAAACGAAAGTTGCAAAAAAAAAAAAAAAAAAAAAACCTGAAGATCAAAACGCGCAACGCAGCAGTTTTGAAAATTCAGAATTCACATTCTATTAAGAAGATACCTAAGCAAAAAAATACATATATAATTTTAACTCACACCAAGTACAACATAGAAAAGGTTATGTATCTACCTGTGTGAGTAAAAGGAGAAAAGATAAAAAATAAAATAAAACAACTGAATGTAGAAGGTGTCGAGAATACTGAGCCTTGGCTTTATCAAGGACCAGCAAAAACTCTGCATTTTCTCACTTCCACAAAGACCTAGTTGGAAATGGGTTTCTGCAAGGCCATAGATGCAAGTAACATTCCCACCTAAAATTGTTTTAAAAAATATATATATGTCATGTCCTCCGCAGAGTTGTATGACCTAGCACTAGTTAACAATTTCGCTTGCATCCATGAACCTTCCTGGCCCGACCCATGCTCTTCATCTGTTACTATTAAACAGAGAGAAGAAGATTAAAGAGAACTCAAGCTGTGAGAGTGACATAATAATTAGAAATAATTTTCAGCTATAACGAAATGGCAAGTTCGCCTGAGAGAGAATTTAAACCTGAAAAACAATGCAAAAGAAATCCAAATTTTTTCAGTGCAATTAAAAAAGGAAATATTAATTTTTAAAAAACAGATTTTTGAATGAAAACTTGAGTCTAAAACCCCTACTCTACAACTTATGACAGCACGAAAACGAGAATAAGTTAAAGACAATAATTAACTAAAGAAAACTTTGTGAAAGTTATATGACTTAAACAGTTAGTTGCAATATGTACAAAGTATTTCAGCAGTGCTTTAAGTGCATAATTAATTAGTTATTAAGTACTTAACTACTTTGAAAATACAGCGCAAAGAAAAGGAACAAGCTTAGCCATCTGCTGTTCCTAGGTTCCCCAAAAGACGCGCAAAGTTACAAAGAAAAGAAAGAGTTAAAACCCGCAAAAATGTTAACAGACAAGCCAGTGCCTAAAAGCTGAAAAGCAAAAAATCAACAGAGAAAAAGTACATGAAGTACAAACATTGAACTTATAAAACCTAAAACCCAAATACAAGGAAGAGAGCTTACCTCTTGTGCGACGAAACTTTCTCCTCACAAGAGTAAAACATGGCGGACCTCTTCCGCCACTCCCTAGTCGCTGGGGGGCAGTGTGGGTGGGGCTGATGGCCTCCTCATACAGAAAGAAACCAACTCGCGGAGATTTTAACCAGAGAAAAAAATATATAAACTTAAGACTGTGGATCTGTATGATCAGAAAGAGCAGAATTAACTCTCCAGAATACATGAGAAATATTATAAAATACACGAGTAGTGTATTTAATAATCTTTGCATGTATTAAATCACCTTAGTGAGCTTCTATAGATTAATCAGAATCTTATTAATTTTAATGTTGGTTTTACTATTTTTAGTATAGCTATCCTAGTGATGAATAACTAGTTTTCTTTTTTATTTGTTTTTATTTTCTTTTATAAACAGATTTTTAAGCTTTTTTTTTGTGATTTTGTTTATATTATTTAATTTTTTGTTTTAATAGGACCTTCATATCCATAGCACTAAGGTTCCTTTAGGTAGTTAATAGGCATCCTCTAGCCAACTTCCTTACGGCTTTGATTGGTCAGAATCATATTATTAACTGTGTAGAAAATTAAAGCAAATCTGCCAACCTTACTCTATTATTCAGAATAATTTTTCTTAAAGTTCTTTTGATGAAAGAAGAAGGAATTTCGTTCTCTAGAAAACTATCTAATAGTATATTAATGTGGTAATTGAAGTCCAAATTGTTGCTGCAGATTCTTGAAATTCTTAGGACCTGAGAAATTAGTACATTCTCAATTACTTTGGTTGATATGTTATTATTCCAGTGTAGATATTTAATTACTTTGAAAGGAAAATTAACTCTTTTATCAAAGAGGCTAATAGATGGGTTACCTCTGTTGAGCTTAATGCTTAAGTCTAGGAACTCAAGTTCCTGATTACTGTGGTTGGTTTTACATAAGTTAAGAGAGCTAGGATAGATATTATCAAAATCACTCTCTATAACTTCTGAATTATTGATACACAGCAGATCATCAATATATCTAAAAGTGTAAAGGTACTTATCTGAGCAGGTGGGGTGATTTTTAATGAATTTATATTCCTTGAAGAACAGGAATAGATTAGCGATATTCGTGGACGTTGATGTTCCCATGGGAATACCGTTCACTTGCTTATAGAGAGTATTATTATATAGGATATGGTTATTTTTTATGCAGCAATTGAGATAAGAGTTCCAAGTTCCTACATTAACAAATTGGTTAAGTTTAAATTCTGCATACAGCTCTTTAAAGGTAGTGATTATATCTGATAGAGGCAGATTAGTATATAGGTTTTCAAAATCATAACTATTAATATCTAGGGGACAAACTTTGAGTATAGTAGAAATTGTTTTATTTTATTTTTTTATCTTTTCTCCTTTTACTCATACAGGTAGATACATAACCTTTTCTATGTTGTACTTGGTGTGAGTCAAAATTATATATGTATTTTTTTGCTTAGGTATCTTCTTAATAGAATGTATATAATATATATATAATGTTAATCCGCGTATGAAACTTGACTGGAGAGCGTTTGGAAGAAACAGTATAATTTTTAAGAGCAATATGCCATTACGTCTTAAAAGAATAGCGTTTGATCAATGCATCCTTCGAGTGCTTACGTATGGTGCAGAGACGTGGACCTTAACTAAAAGAGACATACAAAGGCTGCAGACAACTCAAACAAGCAGGAAGAGGTGCATGCTTGGTGTAACCAGGAGAGATAAGAAGAGGAACTCGTGGATCCGAAAAATCACAAGAGTGGAAGACATCATGACCAGAGTAAAATACCTTTAATGGCAATGGGCTGGACATATTGCCAGAAGGACAGACCATCGATGCACAGCTGAAATTTTAGACTGGATTCCGAGGAACAGGAAAAGACACAGAAGATGACCACATGGGAGATGGGTGGATGAAATTCGAAAGTTTGCGGGAGTAACATGGAAGAGACTGGCACAAGACAGACCGTTGTGGAAGAAACTTGTGGAGACCTTCGTCCAGCAGTGGATTGATAATGGTTGACAATGATGATATATATATATATATATATATATATATAGGGATGTAAGGTCAGGTGATGCGTAACATCACAGCCTCTCCTTGACAAATGTCAACCCCGCCTTCCGTGGTGCATCCTGTTCCCACTAAAGGGGCTCTGACGACCGCAAATAGCGGTATAACTATACCATCGGGATCAGAGGAAATGCTATCCCACACTCACCAACCCGCTTGGCCAGCGTGGTGAGTTATGGCCAAACACCTCCAAAATGACTCTACAACTTAAATCTTGGCCCTCAGTCTCCGGCAGCTGGAATGTACCTGGCCAAGGCAGCGGCCAGTGCGACATGAAGGCAGAGGGTGCTAAGAATCCCCGGAGGACCGGACTAGGCTGCCATTTGATGCTGACCTTGGCTACCTACAACGGACGCTCCCTATCTTCTGATTCAAGGCTTCTTGAATTGGAAGAGGAACTACAAAGGATCAAGTGGGACATCGTCGGGCTGAGTGAGGTAAGGAGAAAAGGAGAAGATCTCATTGAACTGAAAAGTGGACATCTCTTCTATTATCGTGGGACAGATACTGGCAGAACTAGTGGTGTTGGATTTATAATAAACAAGAAACTGAAGGATAAAGTTGTAGAAGTTGAAAGTTCCTCTGACAGAGCTGCACGACTCGTTATCCAACTATCGAGAAGATACCAGGCTCAGATTATTCAAACTTATGCACCCACCACAAGTCATCCTGAAGAAGAAATTGAAGAATTTTATGAGGAAATTCGTCATCTAAATAATAAAGGTAAGCAGCACTTGAAGATAATTATGGGAGATTTCAATGCAAAAATAGGGCAACGGCAACAGAATGAAACTTCAGTAGGTAAATTCGGTCACGGCAACAGAAACCAGCGTGGAAATACTCTCGTTGAGTTTGCAGAGGCAGAAGGATTTTTCATCTTGAATTCCTTTTTCAAGAAAAAGCCACACAGGAAATGGACATGGAGACATCCAATTGGGACGACAAGTGAAATTGATTTTATTATGTGTAACAAAAAATTCGTCATCGAAGACTGCAGTGTGCTAAACAAGTTCAACACAGGTAGTGACCATAGATTGGTGAGATGTAACATGCACCTCAACACTAAACTGGAACGTGGCAAGCTCATAAGACAAACAAAATGTATTGACATAACCAACCTTAAAAAACACCATAATACTTTCAAGTTGGAACTGAAGAACAGATTCTCTGCTTTAGAAGGCCTAACATCGGAAGAAGTGGATATTTCTGAAGTTATATATAATGTTAGTAGCAGGAGATGCCGAAAATTACCCCGTATTAGCCACGCTGCCTCCCTACCAGCCCAACCCACCCAAGTGGGGATTAACTCGGAGTGTGTGGAACAACGGGAAGCGCCCGTAAGGAGTGAGGGAGCAGGAAAAATAAGAAAAATAGAAGAAGTCCTAAAAATACCATCTGGGAGGAAGCGGTGGGGACATTTTTAGAAATTTTCATTATGACCCAATTAAGATACGGACGTACATCAGATTGTTATTCACAGTTTCTCCCACCTACTCTGATTTCAGTACCAAGCTCTGCCTCACCCTGTTTCGAGACGTTACAGATGCTAGGCAATATGACAATAGCAAAGAACTAACAAAGAATATCCCCATGTTTTTTTCACCCCCGCTGTTCCTGTTTTTCCTTTATCTTTTGCGCTCTCTCTTTCTTTTTATTCTATTCCCTTCTCTTTCCTTTTTTACTGAACCTAAATCAATGTAATAAGAATTTTAAATCCTCCGTACTAAGTTTAATTGTTAATTTTTTTTAGAAAAACTGAAAACAAAATATGCGAAGTGAATCATTTACGATTTTCGCTATTTTAAATGTAAAAACTTCGTTATTGTTTAGGGGGGGGCCGGAGCGGTCGCCCCAGGCGCACCCCGCTGTATCCGCCACTGAATGCTGGACAGGAAATGAATCTAACTTCCAACACTTTGCAAATAACTTTAATAAACTCTTAATATAATTGCTTGCAAGCAACGCATTTTTCTCTAAAGGAACTAAAGCTACGCAGGTAGTGATTTATACTGTATATCATTTCGAGTGACTGTGAGATTCTGGCGAGGTCATCGATTCGAAACGCTTGTTTCACTTAATTTTTCCAATTAACGGATAAATGATAAATTATGCAGTTACCTTTCTGCCTTCTTTATATTTTAAGTTAATTACGGCTTGATTCATCCCTATAAAAAAACTAATAGTTTTGATGCTGTGTATCTTTCCCGATAGTAGTAAAGTAAATCATAAGTAAAAAAATTCGATGCAACGAAACTGGGAAAAGGTGCATCATTGTCAAAACCACTGCTGAAATCCGATCGTGCTGCAGGCTGTCCCATAAAGTGACGCAACAATAGTTAATTTCATTGTTACTCCACAATGTGTTTTACTATAACATCATCGCCGAATATTTACATAAACGTTTTATCACGTTTTACATAAACGTAGCAATATCTCATTGCAATGTGCGTAAATTACGAGAACCTGATGCTAAATGTGACAAAAGGCTATGGATGGACTAGTGGTCAACGTTCGTGACTGCCACGGAGAAACCTCAGGTTCGATCCCAGGCAGGTACGAACGCTCGCACCACTAAATATCCGCCGTGCGTCGGATGGGTAAGTTGAGCCGTCGGACCCGGGGTACTGACCCCCCGTTAATAAATAAGCGCGTCTTCCTCCACCTTTCTGCCATGCTTCCGTGTCACTTTCCTATCGGGCACTCTAGCCCAAATCTCGTAGCTTCCTATTTCTAAGGGTTGTTTAAGACCTGAGGTCAGACACTCCCTTCCTAAAATCTTTTGCATATGATTTGATCTGATCTAAATGTGATAAAATCCATTTGTGAGGTGCCTGCTCCACAGGACGCACATGAGATAAAAATAGATAGCAGTGAGAGCACATGCCAGTGTAGTATAATGGAGAGCACTAGGAGCTCCGGAGCTGAGAGCTGCAGGTTCGAATCCCGCGGCATAAAAATGATGGAGAAATTTACTTCATCATATTGGCCTTCGAACTTTCTGGATGACCTGGCTGTTAATTTTCTCGCAATGCTGGTGTGACGTTATTTCCATACAGGAAAAATTAGAATCACTTCTTCAGTGCTTCGAAGAAAATAAATCAGTGTGATATTATATTCCACGAACCAAATTGTCTGGGATTTCTCAAATTCACATTCATCATCGGATGACTGCCATTCGTAATCAGGTGACTGCCATTCGTCATCAGGACTTGTTTCTAGAAAATGAGGATGACTTCACCTTCGTCCTCAGAACTTGTTTCTTGAAAATGAGGTGCAATTGTTAGACTGTCCTGCTTATAATCCTGATATTAATCCCATAGAATACCTCTGGTATGTACTGGAGCGATGGATACGAAATCGACCGCAACGACCGGCTTTAATCACCACTTTGGCAGCAGCTTTGTAGGACGAATGGCGAGTTTACCGGAAATTAGTTAATAATATGCCTCCACGTATTGCCGCTGCCATGCAAGCAAAAGTCACACGAATTAACTACTAATTGCGATAGTAAAACGCTTTGTCCCAAAACATTGAGGTGTACGAATACTTTTGATAATATAGTGTATGAAAGAGCTGTGCATCGTGAATATCAATATTTTACATAGTTTTGGTTTTATAAAATGATGAAACTCTTTATTTTATTTGTAATAACCCTGTAGAACATTGATGAAGAAATTAATCGACGTACAAAAATTGGTTGTTGAGCTCTTGGAAAAAACAGTACAATTTTTAACAGCAATATGCCATTATGCCTTAAAAGAAAAGTGTTTAATCAATGCATCCTTCCAGTGCTTACGTACGAAGCAGAGACGAGGACCTTTGCTAAAAAAAGACATACTAGGACTGCAAACCACTGAAAGAAGCATGGAGAAGGTCATGCTTGGTTTAACCAGGAGAGATAAGAAGAGGAACTCGTGGATCAGGAAAATGATAAGAGTGGAAGACACCATGATCAGAGTAAAATCCCTGAAATGGCAATGGGCTGGAAATATTGCCAGAAGGACGGACCACCAATGGACAACCGAAATTTCGGAGTGGACTTCAAGAGACAGGAAGAGCCCTAGAAGAAGACCACATGGGAGATGGGTGGATGAAATTCGAAAGCATGCGATAGTAACCTGGAGGAGATTGGCGCAAGATAGATTGTTGTGGAAGAAACTTGGGGAGACCTTCACCCAGCAGTGAATTAATAATGGGTGACAGTGATGATGATGATGAACCCTGTATATTGAATGAAGAATTTGAACAAACTTTTCTTGCATAAGTGCTTAACGATACGGAAGGCACTTCCAGAAACTGTTGTGGAAGAAACTTGGGGAGACCTTCATCCAGCAGAGGATTGATAATGGATGACAATGATTATTATGATGATGATGATGAACCCTGTATATCAAATACAGAATTTGAGCAAACTTTTCTTGCGTGGGTGCTTATCGTTACGGAAGACACTTCTAGAAAATGTTGTGGAAGAAACTTGGAGAGACCTTCATCCAGCAGTGGATTGATAATGGATGACAATGATGATGATGAACCTTGTATATCAAATACAGAATTTGAGCAAACTTTTCTTGCGTGAGTGCTTACCAATACAGAAGGCACTTCCAGAAACCACTTCCTCAAACGTCTGTGTTATTATTTTCTTAGGGTTGCAAATTACACATGTGTATGTATCTTGGCCCCCTGGAGCCAGTTGTTTTCACTACTGCAGTGCAGCTCGGACGACTAGTGACATACATAAGCCACTGACCACCGGACAAATGGCTTCGATAAAAAACGCGAATTTTATTTATGCTGAAATTTTCTCTGAAATGTTTCCTGTTTCTAATGGTTTAAAGTATCACGAATGCACATGTCTTTTATTCCACGTCCTGTAAATGCAGCGCAACGTCTCTCGGCGTGTAAATCACCTCAAGTCCACTGCGTCGTCAAACTCCCGCATGTGTTTATTTTAAACGGACTTATTAACCTCTAAAAAAACTTAATGCACGTATATCTTCACTTTAATTCCATTTACCAGCTGAGACAATGGGGAAAAAAGATAAAGAAAGCACTAATAACTGCAAAAGGAACGGACGAAGAAATATTGTTTTTACTTGAGGAAGACAAACGCGTCGCGAGTATATCGAAGTAAAAGGGGTGGGGATTGAAAACAGGAGGTTGCAGGGATATTGTTCGAGGGAGGGAGGACGGGGGGTGGTATTGTCGGAGATCTCACTGTATGGAACCACAACAACCTAAGTCCTATCTTTTAACTAAGTATAAATAGTTCTCCCCCCTGTGATCCTATTAGTGTATGACCCGGGGCATACTCTTGGAATCAATTAAATCAATACAGTAAATATGCTACATCGGTCGAGCTGCTTTCTCCTTATCTCGTCCGCATCCACGGAAAAGGTCTCTTTTCTTTCTCTATTATTTTTTTCCATCTTTCCCCTCTCTCATCTTTTTATTTTACCTTCATTTTCCTCCCGTGGGTCGTCTATAAGATAATTAAGGTCTTTGCAAAATTTCTCCTTACACAAATTGAGCTCTCTCAATGGTATAAAAAAGAGAGAGAGAGAGAGAAATGTGTAGAAAAAAAAAGTTTGAAAAAATAAACTGAGGGAGAGGTTTTGGGTATATGTTGCCTGCTTGCTCACTTACAAGTGCAAGGACCCACGCTATCTCGTATTTTCTTTGTTCTTTATGCTCTTTGTTATTCCACGCTGGTTATTCTTTTTCCGTTTTTCTTAATTTTTCTCTCGATGGATGGTAGGGGGAATAAATCTTGGGGGGCGGGAAAAGTGTATTGAGATTAGTGTTTTAAGAAAGGCAAGGATCTAGGAGGATGTAATAAACTCTGAGATGTTTTTTCTAGTGCGACTGTGTTGAGCGCATGTCATCTTTTCCGTTTTAAAACTCCGGGAAACTAGTTTTTAGATGTGGGATTTTATGATATTGAACTCCATTAGTAAAAGTTTTGCTTTCGAGGTTAGCATAAGGCAACAAGAAAGCTTTCTGCTTACAGCATGGATGCTTGTAAACGCCATTTCTTTTGTTCTTGCTGAATTATGCTTTCGCGCTGTAAGCTTCATTACCTTCATCACGGTTTGTTTTTCCATTGTTTGGCGTGATAAAGGATTGATTATCAGAGTTTCGTTAACAAACTGTTCCTTATTACGCGATGAGAATGTAGATTATGTAACTTACCGTAATGGATGACCATACTGAAAGTCAGTGACCAACTGCAAAAGGGTAAGCCACTTTAAAAAGAAAATATTTTAAAACTTCAGTTATACTTTGCGCATTAGTGACCAAATGCTAGATTCTCCACATTTAAGCTGCTTAAGAAGTCGAATACGTTTCCATCTCTAAGTATGCCTTCTACTAATGCATAACACCCCATGGAATACGAGCTACATTTCTTTTTTTTTTTTTTTTTATAAAGAAGTTCGTTTCCGAAAGTTGTGTTGCTCATGATTTTGAGACTCAATTCGCAATGTTTTTTTTTTTTTTAGTTCAGAATACATCGTCGGCGTCGAAACCGTGGGGGCAGTGAGGGCAACGGCCCTCGCAGTCATTTGAGTACAGGGAAGAAACACCACATTTGCACCGCTCACTTTTCTTCATTTTCAATTTTGTTTGTAATCAGAAATCGGATTAATTCTTATTTCTTTATATTTAAAATTCCTTCTGATAAAATCAAATATTCAATTATCAAGCACCTAAAACTCTCAATGCTTGAGACGCTGGACGTGGGGTAAACTCCCCTCTCCTTATCCACATGCGATGAAAAAGGTTTCACGAAGCTCTGTTAAAAAGATATCCTGAAAATTATTGTGTTTTTATATAATAAGCAAGAGCGTTCTCTATTTCATTTAAATGTAATACAATCAGTCTTTCTTCAAGAAAGGAAATGAAAGAGAGAGAGAGAAAAGAATGTGATATATTTTTGTGCTTATGGTGTATAACGTAAGGATTACGGTTTCTCGGGAGTTTATTCTTTTTTTTTTTTTTTTTTTTGATTCGGGGTTTAACGACAACCATAACCAACTCAATGGGCTAAAAGTAGACCATCCCTAATTTAGGGCCACTTGTTCCAGGGAAGGAAGAGAACCAGTGCCGTAAGAAGTACACAACATCCAAGCCTCGACGAGATTCGAAATTGGACCCATCTCGGACAAATGGTCAGAAGCCAGCACTTAGACCGAAGGGATTGAAGACACGAATTTTTTTGTCCGGTATTTGATTTAGAAGGGGATAAGTCAAGAAATCACAAAGATGAATTATGGGTGAAACTATTCATAATAACTAGTTATGGGACATTCGAATCCTCGAGCCCTCGAATCCCGCGAATCTTGAAAAAGATTCGAGATTCGTAAACTCGAATCTTTGCTCTGTTTTCGTCATTCGAATCTTAACCTAAAATACTTGGCGTTTGGTGCTTGTTCAAGAGTGGTATTTGTTCGAATTTTTGTCAGCACGACGAGTTCTGACATTAGAAAAGAATCGAAGAAGATCGTGTACAATGTGTACAGCTATTTCAAGTAGCTCGTTACTTCCAAACCGGATGCAACAGAGAAGGAATTGTTCTGCCAAACACAGAGAGCAACCGCCGAAGCGACAGGCGTCTCCCATCGGAAAGTGCTTTAGTCACCATACCTCAAGTATAGGGGAAAGTGATTTAGCCATATTTTATCTCTGTTCCGGTAGCCGTTACCGTTGTAACGAACGTGAGAACGGATGGGGAGTGTTACCTTGAGTCGCGTCACGCACATGTCTCAAGTTACTCTGTCTACATCCCAGCGTTCCTAGTTCACTCAACAAAAAAAATCGAAATTTGAGGAATCTCTCTAAAAAGTTCTTCATCACACCATCATCGACAGTAGTCAGAAAGACTAT
This sequence comes from Macrothele yani, assembly GCA_039090855.1. Classification (NCBI taxonomy): domain Eukaryota; kingdom Metazoa; phylum Arthropoda; class Arachnida; order Araneae; family Macrothelidae; genus Macrothele; species Macrothele yani. Next base: position 121,612,391 of record CM077003.1, read on the forward strand.
TCAGTACATCAGGTGTCATAACTGATAAAAAACGAAGTAGGCTAGACACAGAGCGAGTTAGAATGCTAGTGTTTTTAAATAAAAATCTCCATTAAAGGTTTCTGATTTTTTTACATTGCCCTGAAAAAGTTCAGTGTTTAGTGTTTTTATTAACTCTTAAAACAAACATGTTTTTGATTTTTCTTAATTTTCTGGAAAGAATTTAGTCAATTTAGTGTTCCATGTTTAGTGTTTATCTACATTAACTCTTGAAATAATCCTCTCCATCTTTACACTTACTTTGATTTAAAAAGGTTTGGGAACTTTTGTTATTACAGAAAAATGTCAAAAATGTGAATTGTTACTCAAATATTTTTTTGTCAAATTATGTTCAGAAAATGGAAATGAACCTCAAGACTCAAGAGTTATGTATTTCATTTGGTAAATGTAAATTATAAATTTCATTTGTATCTTCTTAATAAGTACGGGGATATATCTTGAAAACTGTATTCTTCATTTTGTTTTTCATTAAACACTGATTTCAAATTTTGCTTCAATTAAAAACTTATAAATTTAAGTAGAAGCCTTTTCACTTTTTTTCTTATAATTATTCTTATATGAAGGATTCGAGATTCAGGAGATTCGAGAATCTATTAGTATTCGGATTCGGATTCGAGAAAATTTAGGATTCGTCCCACCTTTAATAATAACTGTGGTGAACTCAAGAAGACCACGAAGTGGTATGAGCACGTGATGAGACGAAGTGGTCAGTGGCGGACTGAGACGACCAAACTAGGCCGGGAATTTTAGTCTTGCGATCAACTGTAGAAACACGCACTTACAAGGAAACACCGCATGAAAAATTATTTTACAACAACGTACTTGGTCCGGCAGCACTTTTCTTGCACAGGTACTGAGAATTTTTCGATGTCATTTCAGAGCAATCGAACAATATATAGTGTGACGTACCTGCCAGCAGGACGCACACGACATAAAGGCAGATAGCAGTCAGAACTAACGTCCGCGTAGCTCAATTTGTAGAGCGACTTATTCCGGAATGAGGGGACCCGGGTCGGAGCCCCGGCGTGGACAAAAATGACGGAGAAATTTACTTCGTTATAATAGATAGAAGGAAAATTTTGTTGTTGTTTGTTCTAAGGAAATAACTTTCAGACAGCAATAAAACTAAACTGAGGTTAGCGATTATTGTTCATATAAGAACCGAAAAAATTATTTGTTCATCCCAAAAAATCCAGACATAAAGAAAACGAACACGAGAAAGTTAGTCATTTCTCGAATGGTCCACCGAGAAAGGTCCCGGTAGGTCGAGATTAAGAATTGGCAAGAGAAGTACTGGAACGAATATTACTGGGACGAGACTAAAATGTAGACCAAGAAAACGGTGGATGGACTGTATAAGACAAAACCTGGAATTCAGATTTGTGAAGAGATGGAACTGTAATGCCACATTATTATTATTATTATTATTATTATTATTATTATTATTATTAATTATTCAAAATATATGAAGCACAGGCTATGAGAATCAAACATAAACAACAAAATTATCATTGACTGGTGTTGTTGAGCTGATACGAGTTTCCATCGGAGACATACATCAGTCAAGAATCGGCGTAAAATATATGATGTCCCAAGTAAAGCTGTCTTCAGCTGTTCTCTAGGTGGTATATCAGAAAGCTGCAATTTTTCGAAATGATTCATGAAATTTTTTGACATATTTCCAAGTGCCCCGATGACAATGGGGACTACCATTGTGTGTTTAGTCCATAATCGGGTAATTTCTATGGCCAGGTCTCTATATTTAGTCATTTTTTTCAGTGTTTTTTCATCGACTCTGGCATCTCCAGGAATCGCTATATCAATTATCCAGACTTTCCGATTTTCTATGACTGTTACTTCTGGCGTATTACGTTCTACATGCCGATCGGTTTGAATTCGAAAATCCTACAAGAACTTGACTTGATCATTTTCTACAACTTTCTCAGCCTGTTGTTTTCATGAGTTTTTCGATGCTGGCGGATTGTGCTTTCTGCATAATGACCAGTGAATCAATTTTGCAACCCTGTCATTTCTAGTTTGTAATCTGTCTGCGCAATTTACTACATAAGATGAGACAGAGGATTATCCCAGACTTTCTGGATTTTAGCCTTCATAACATTTGTTTGCAATGCCTGTTATTGTGCAGCAAAAATCAGACCTTCTGTTTCTTTCTTGATGGAACTCAGTTTCAGCTATGCCCAAGTCAAGTGGTTGTCACTTTTTCTTTCAATATTCTTTAAAAATTGTCCATGCAGTGGTTTTTTTTTTCCAGCTATCTAATCTGCTTTCTTTTGTATTCTTTTTTTTCTTTTCTTTTTTTTTTTTTGATTGGAGGTTTAACGACCACCGTGAGCGACTCAATGGGCTATAAGCAGTCGCCTGTCCCTAATTTAGTGTCACTGGTTCCAGGGAAGGGAGAGATCCAGTGCCGAAAGACAAACACAACATCCATGCCACACCGGGATTCGAACCCGGACCCCTCTCAGACGAATGATCAGAGGCCATCGCTTAGACCAATGCTTCACCGGGGCGGCCTTTTGTATTCAGCTTTGCTGTCTTTTGATTTTAATATATTTTCATTATTCACTGCCTGAATTAGCTTTTCTCAGCTTCTGTTGACATAATCATTCAGGCCTCTTTTGCTTTTTTCTTCCTCTATTACCTGTGATACTTGTAGTAGTCCTCTGCCTCCAATTTTCTGAGGTAAATATAATCTGTCCACATCACTTTTAGGATGGAGTGCATGATGCATGTTCCATAGCTTTTGAGTTTTCCGATCGAATATTTCTAATTCACTTTTGGTCCAATCAGTTATTCCAGCTATTATTGTTATTATTATTATTATGTTTATGTTTATGTGAGCATTTTAAGTGAAGCAGACTTGGCGAGAGAGGCATTCTCAGGAGAAGAACAGTAGGGCGACACTGTCGAACTTGGGATATATTACTAACATCTACGAAAATGCAAGTGCGAAGTTTCGAATGTTCGAGGACACAGAACATACAAAACTTGGAAAGGGAGTGACAAAAGGGGGCACCATATCTTCCAAGTTCTTCAATGTCACATTGCAGAAAGTCTTTATCATTTAACTAGGAAGACAACGACATAAAGTTTAATAGAGATTGTTTAAACCACCTTCCAGTGGCGTACCAGAAAAACTGAAGGCCCCCTTGCAAAAAAATATCTTCGACGCCCTTTTGCTAAAATGTATTTGCTTTCAATTACTGAAATTTTAATTCCATATAATTAACTAGGTTTTACGGGCGCTTTAATCATTCAAATTCTTCGGAACCCATAGATATTTTTTTGTAAAACTAAAAGTGTTGCACTTTATTGAGAGAAACACAACTGTACACTTTGTAATTAAAATGATTGCCGTAATTCTACACCAATACAAAGTATTACAAAACACTTACGTCAATGTTAATCGTATTATGCTAATCTTATTCTTTTAGAGAACTAAAGCCATGCTCTTTGTAATGCATCACGATCACACTCACATAACATGTAACTGCAGCGTGATGGTGTCAAATGACCTTTTCCGATTTTTACGGAAATACAGAACATAAGTAAGCAAATAAAGTAAAAATTAAGAATTGTGGCATGAAAAAAGTGAAATTACTTAAATTATTTACTCTTGAATATAAAAAAAACGTACTTAACATAATGCCACAATGTTTTTCACATAGTAAAAGTCTTTGCTTTTGATTATGTTATAAAAAAATGACACAGGTCTCTGTTTTTTCGTTCCGCGAAGAACACCTTTTAGCTTCATTATATTCTGTAGTTATGTGCAAACAAGTGTACCTAGGTATAACCCCTTATTCTCATTGATATAAATATTTCACTTATTCAATTGATATTTCATTCATTTTCTTTTATTTGTGTACGTGCACAGGAACTATTGATATGTCTGTTAAATGGGGCCTCACGTCCTCTGGAATAGTGGTTTTGTCGTCACCCAGTTTTATAAACTAAAGCGAAAATGATTTCTCGAAGATTTTATTTTTTTTACTGAAAAATAATAATACCAGAAGTGTTTCGTGCTTGCATTGTAGATTGGGTGAATTATTGCCGTCTCAGCACGATGTTGCGAGATAAAAGTACTTTAAGGTAAAAGCAACTTAGTTAAAACATTACATATAGGTTAAAAGTACACAAGAACTTTCAAGTCCGCACTGGACTCTTCACACCTGATGAAGAGTCCGATGCGAATTTGAAAGTTCTTGTGCACTTTAAACGTATATGTAATGTTTTAATTAAGTTGCTTTTACCTTAAGGTACTTTTATCTCGTGATATCGTGTTGAGACGGCAATAATTCACCCAATCTACCAAAAACTCCTTTTGTTTTTAATACTTCATTCAAAGTTGCCGTCAAAAATTCCAGGCTTACCAGCGTATATGAAGTTTTCGCAAAAATTTTGAAAAATCCGTCTTGTGATGCTAGACTTCTTACCCGTGGGCCCCCCTCCCTCCCCCATTGCAGGGGTTCGGAGGCTAACAGTACGATATGCTACCTTCGTTTTGTTGACGAAACAGTCCGGGGGGGGGGGGGGGCTGCGGCCTTATGGCCACATGCGACCTTCTAGGACATTAAGTTCGGCCTTTTGAGTGAATCAAAATTTTGCGGAACAAAGCCTTTAATTTTTATTAATATGTTTTGTTTGTCTTTTATTATTTTTACTTTAGTCTTAAAATTACCGTAATTAAAATACTAATGAGATACTCAGTGTGGATTTACCGTATCATTCTAAAGTGCGTTGGCTATCGCAGGAACAGGTGTTAGTGAAAATGTTATCTTTGAGAGAACAGATAGTTAAATTTTATGAAGAACACAATCAGCAGTGAGAATTATTGGAAGAAGATTTCTATAGAAATGTTGCATTCCTGTGTGATTTCATGTCAAAGCAAAATGACCTGAATATTTCTTTGCAAGTCTATAAATGATGAGTGGCAAAAAATCCAAGCATTTTCAGAAAAGCTATCTTTTCTCAAAGCTCTTCTTCAAAAGTAAATTTCGGATGAATATTTTCCCCAGTAAGCAAAGGTCATTGATGATCAGGAGGATTCATACCAATCTTTTGAAGAATACGCAGCTGTTATAAATTTATTGGCTGGAGAATACAATGAAAGGTTCACTGACTTTGAGAATCATGACGTCACACTAAAATTAACATTTCAACCTCACCTAGTTGATGTCTCCATAGCTCCAAGAGAACTACAGATGTAGAGAACTACAGACGTAGAGAACTACAGACGTAAAGAACTGCAGATGGATCCAACAAAAAGCAGTCACAGCAAAGTCATTAAAAGGTTAGTTAACTTTAGAATTATATATTTCTTTATTCTTTGCAGTTAGTTAGTACATAGTGGTTAGATGTTTTACGTAATAATATACAATTTTAAGTATACTATATTGACAGAAGTCAGCGGACACCCCTTCAAAAGCAAATGAACGGATCCGCTGCGTTGCTAAGATGCGCGGTACAGCTGCAAACGGTACAAAAACAAACCTGTAGCTAACCGCAATCATATCGCACTCTGAGGTTGAGTGAAAATGGCGCGGCGGGAGAGAACTGACTTTGAGAAAAGAAAGATTGTTGGGTGTTACATTAGTGGGTTGGCTATAAGAGAAACCGAGAGGCGTTTAAACATACCCAAGTCAACTGTTTTGGATGTACTGAATAAGTGGAAGACACATGGCGTGCCTGAAGCAGCAAAACGCACCGGCAGTCCAAAAAACATCTGTGACAGAAATGGTCGAAGCCTCATGAGAGTCGTTACAGCTAATTGAAGGAGTACTGCACATGACCACAGTGTACAGCTGAGTAAAAATGCTGGAACCTCGGTATGTACACGTACCATTCGCAGAGAACTTCATTCCATGGGTTGCCGTGGTCGTGCGGCTACTCATAAGCCTTTCATTTCCACTAAGAATGCTAATCGTCGTTTAACATGGTGTAAAGAACATTTATCGTGGATCAATGGAAACGGGTGTTATCGGCTGATGAATCCAGATACACGATCCATTAGTCTGATGGCCGTGTGTGAGTATGGCGGCAGCCTGGAGAACGCTCTTTACCACGGTGTATTGTTCTTACGGTCAAGTTTGGAGCTGGCAGTGTACTCGTGTGGGCTTTTCGTGGTAGGTTCCCGGCCCATTGGTTATCGTGGACAAAACTGTTAACCAGCACGTCTACCTCGATATTCTGGACAATTATGCCATACCAATTCTGTGGCAAAACTATTAAACCGAGCGTTGTTGGTACCAGCAGGATAATGCACCGAGCCATAAAGCAAGGACTGTTACGGCGTGGTTTAACGACAATTCCGTGTAGTGTGTGGACTGGTCAGCACAGAGCCGTGATCCTAATCCCATAGAGCACTTATGGGATGAATTAGAGTCCCGTATAAGAAGTTTGGAACCAAGGCCTACTACTAAGCAACAGTTAACGGCAGCATTATGTTCTGAATGGAAGCGCATACCTATCGCTGTATTCCAAAACCTTCTCGAAAGCATGTCTCGAAGGGTAAGTGCATGCATTGAGGACAAAGGTAGGCCGACACCGTATTAATATATGTCAATAAATGCTATGTTTCGATATAGTGTATATCTAACTGAAGTTTCTTGAATACCACCTCATTAGATTATAGCTAACTTAATTCGGCCTTCCAACATGAGAAGGTTTCCCACCTCTGAGTCATAGTGATTTTTGCAAGTACCGCCTCAGAGTATGATCCAGGAACTGGCTGAGGAGAATAAAGAAGTTTCAAGAACTAATGATTCCATGGCTTTAGTTCTTCTGCTTTAAAGCCTTGTGCATGCTTCATACGCATTTTTTCTTGGTTCTTTCGAGAAAGTGTGTGCCAATTCGTTAGATTCCCCCCCCCTCTTTTATTCGGCGAGGTATTTGTTGTCCCTATCATATGCTTTATTTTAGGGGAAACAGAATAGCCATGTTCTATTCTGCTTTGACGAAAAAAAGAAAAAAGAGGAAAGATAAGAAAGAAAATGGAAGTATCCTATTTTCTCCCATTCTTAGCTAGCTGAAATAATTCTTCCAGCCTTTTATGGAATTTTGTCACAAATTGAAAGGTACGAGAAGATTAGAGAGCCACGAACGTGTTTCAGCTGGGAACGGAAATTACGGGAGTTAGAAACGTTCCACACTGAATGTCCATTTGCAGGAAAACCACACAATTCCTTGAGCTCTCCTCTGCCGCCTCCGTCTTCTTTTTTATCGCGCTCTTCGCCGTTCTCCACCATCTGACCCCCTCGGAAAAGTATCGCCCTATCCCCTTAGCAGTCCCTCCATCCCGCCCTCCCCCAGCACTGGAGAAAAGAGTTTCTTGGAACTGTGATTTGGAAGAGCCGAATGCTGCCACTTACCCGTCAACAGTTCCGACGGTGCATTTTCCCTGCAAATGTCTGGCAATGACAAATTGGGATTTATCAGCCTTATAACTGACTCCTTGCTAGATCCAAGACGGGGAACACGATAGGGGGAGGAGTTCAGCACAGAGAAAGTGCAGTAGAAATAGAAGGAATAAACTAGCTGGTCACTGCTGAAACGTACTTCAGGGTGGGGGGGAGGAAAATAGAGGTTATTGAAAACGCTAACCCCTTTTTTGGCGATCGCCTTAATGTTGAGTTCTCCCTCGAAATGGACTTGAGTTGATTAATGGTGTCGCTGGTACTAAGTGCCATGTGATAGCCTCGAATACGGATCGCGAAGGGAATCTGCGGACGACTCTCCGCAATGTGATGAAATGAATTTCGGTAAGGGCGATGATGCAGGGTTTAGGAAATCATGTTGCGAGTATTTGGGTGATGCTTGATTACGCAGCACCACGATACGGGATTATTCGCTACGAATAAATCATATTCGGAAGAAAAAGTTGCATGATGTTTAGTTTGCGACGGACCAATGAGGTGAGGCAAGAGTTAAAACGGCAAGTTGCAGCAATAAACCAAAGTCGGTGTAAATTAATCGGGAGAATAACTGGCTCCGGAGCGAAACGACTTGGTTTAGAATTCCACCACCGGCACACAAGATACTTCAACACTGGCGCCCGAACGCAAAATGAATCTCGTGGCCGTGAGGTTCGAAAACAATGTGCAATACTTCTTCCACACATCGTCTGGATCTAACAAAAAATTCCTTCTTTTGCAGTGAGCTCTCATCCAAGCATGGTTAGTGGCGGACCCAAAACCTACGATTTCGTGTCCATGCTTTCTTTCTTTTTTTTTTTTTTTTTTTTTTTGATTGGAGGTTTAACGACCACTGTGAGCAACTCAATGGGCTATAAGCAGTCGCCCGTCCCTAATTTAGGGTCACTGGTTCCAGGGAAGGGAGAGATCCAGTGCCGTAAGACAAACACAACATCCACGCCTCACCGGGATTCGAACCCGGACCCCTTCGGACGAATGATCAGAGGCCAACGCCTTAGACCACTGCGCCACCGGGGCGGCCTGTGTCCATGCTTTCCTCAAGGGAAGTGTGTGTGTGGGGAGGGGGGGATACATATGTGACGTCCCACTGAGGTAACGGAAGAGTCAAAACGACAAGTTGTACTTCAGTTGGGATAATAACCGGCTCCGGAGTGAGAAGACGTTGTTCGAATCTCCCCAATTGCAAAGAGGGCTTTATTATCGCAAGCTAAATTAATAGATGTGTGGAAGAAGAAAAAAAAAAAAATTAGCTTTAAAATGTGACCTTACTAAAATAAAGGAACTCTGAGCTGCAGTTATGCTTGCCCGTTTGCCGAATGGTCAGAATCGTGGGTTTATGAAACAACTTCGACTAGGTCATGGATTTCCTTAAATTTTAAATTGGTCTATTTTTTAAAAGTTGTGTTCATTTTTTTGTTGGGTATATACATTGTATATACAAGGGTTGTTCAAAATAATGGAAACACCTCGCTGAAAACAGTGACTTTGGTATGGGCTGCTTTTTGAGTAAAACGAACATGTAGCTACATTTTTTTTTTTGAAAAAAAGTGTTGCTTTTTTACAAAACAAAAATCTCAAGGGTCTGTGTGACTGCATTGTAAATCGGTGTTTGCATAATTTCGTTCCAGGTGAAGACACAATGAGTGACCTGCCGGAGTTCCAAAGAGGGCAGATTGTAGGAGCCCGTCTGGTTGGTGCGTCGATAACCACAGTGGTTCAGGTATTGGGGGTATCGAGAGGTACCGTGTCGAAGGTCATGACAGCATACAATGCTCACGGCACAACATCATCTGCGAGGCACAACTGTGGAAGAAAAACCAAACTCACTGCGAGAGACAGGAGGACATTAAAGAGGATTGTGACCGCAAGGAGGAAGACCACGGCGACGAAAGTGACCGCTGAGCTTAATGCACATCTCCAAAACCCAGTGTCGACCCATATCACGCAAAGGGAATTGCATAAGCACAATATTTATGGCAGAGCTGCGATTGCAAAATCCCTGGTGTCACAAGTGAATATGAAACGGAGACTGCAGTGGTGCCAGGAACATAAAATGTGGACTGAGGATCACTGCAAACATGTCTTGTTTTCTGATGAATCAAGTTTCTCACTATTCCCCACCACAGGACGGGTTTACGTGTGGGGAACCCCAGCAGAAGCCAACAACCCAGACTGTCTCTTTCCTACAGTGAAGCATGGGGGCGGTTCCGTAATGGTTTGGGCCATGATCTCGTAGTTTGCAGCAGGTCCCATTATCACCTTATATGGACGGATCACCAGCGGTGACTATGCCACTCTTTTGGCCAAACATGTGCATTTAATGGCGCAGACATTGTTTCCGTCAGGGGATTGCACCTTTCAAGATGATAATGCCCGGATTCACAGAAGTCGAACTGTTCAATCATGGTTTGAGGAACATGAGGATGAAGTTGCACACCTTCCCTAGCCTGCACAGTCATCGGACTTAAACATCATTGAGCCCTTGTGGTCTGTGTTGGAAAACAGAGTGCGATCCCGTTATCCTCCTCCGGCGTCTTTCAAGGAATTTGATCAGTTTCTGCAGGAAGAATGGTACAACATACCAATTACCACCATCCAGGATTTGTATGTGTCCATTCCAAGGAGGATGCAAGCAGTTTTAAATGCCAAGGATGCTTCCACACCATATTAGGTGCGTAACACCTATTGTTTCAATGTGTGTTCATGATTTTGGACAACCCGTGTATATGCGTGCGCGCGCGCGTGTGTGTGTGTGTGTGTATCGTCCAAATTGCCACATTGCAAAATGTATTTCAATCACTGAAGTGAAAAAACAAAGGGATAAAGATTAACCGAGACTATTTAACTCACCTTCGTTTTGCTGATGACGTCCACATTTTTGCAACTATCCCTTCAGAGCTGCAGAGTATGATCCAGGAACTTGCTGACAAGAGTAAAAACGTGGGATTAAAATGAACTTTCAAAAGACTAAACTGATGTACAATGGTTTTACAAGATATGAAGATTGCTTTTACAAGAAATGAAAATTTATCGATTAATGAGGAAAAGCTGGAGATAACCGATACCTTCTTTACCCTGGACAGCAGATATCAAGCAACGATCATATTAATGAAGGAATTAATCGACGCATAAAACTTGGTTGGGGAGCTTTTGGTAGAAACAGTGCAATTTTTAAGAGCATATTGCTCTTAAATGGCATATTGGCATTATTATGCCTTAAAAGGAAAGTGTTTAATCAATGCATTCATCCAGTGCTTCATATGGAGCGAAGATATAGACGACATACGAAGACTGCGGAAAACTGAAGAAGCATGGAGAGATGCATGCTTGGTGTAACCAGGAAAGATAAGAAAAGCAACTCGTGGATAAGGAAAACAACAAGAGTGGAAGACATCATGATAAGAGTAATATTCCTGAAATGGCAATGGACTGGATATATTGCCAGGAGGACGGACCACCGACGGACAACTGCAATTTTAGACTGGATTCCAAGGGGCAGGAAAAGACCTAGACGAAGACCACATGGGAGATGGATGGATGTAATTCGAAAGCATGCGGGAGTAACCTGGAGGGTACTGGCTCCAGACAGACCATTCTGGAAGAAACTTGGGGAGACTTTCATCCAGCAATAGATTGATAATGGTTGATAACTGATGATGATGATGATATATATATATATAAAGTTCATCGGAAATTTAAACTAAATACCTGGTTTAGAAGAGTTTTATTTAAAACCAAATTCAGTTATTTATGTATATTTAAGCCGGAACTGAAACAAAGCACAAGTGCGAACCAACTTTGTATCATCATGCCCGAACTCATGTGAAATTTTGCAGTGCTTACCACGGACATAACATGTGATGCGAAATCGACCGTTGCATTCAGGGCTTGGGCAGTCAACCAATCAGAGAACTGGCGCCCGTTCCCTCTGTCACCACTGTTTATTCCCACAAGGTTTAGGGCTTTTATCAACTTCCGTTGAAAAACTTGTCGAAATGCGAAAGAGCGTGTTGCATCAAACAAAGGAAAGCTCGTTTTCTTTTGACGGTGAGTATCTGCTATCTAAGGCATCATTTGAGAAGGATCCTTTCTTATTCAGTTGGAAAAATGTACGGCTACATTTTTTGATATTCGTCGCCCTTCTGAAGCACCTAAAGGCTTCAAGATGATTTAAGGTGGTTCCACCTAAAATCTCTGCCTTATGTTTCCAATGGTGAAATTTCTTTACATATTTTGTTTGCAATTAATGCATTCCCAAGGATGAAAATCTGCAGGAAGGTGTGACCTACCTGCCAGCAGGACGCACACGACATAAAGGTAGCTAGCAGTCAAAACAAACGTCCACGTAGCTCAATTGGTAGAGCGACTTATTGCGGAATGAGGGGACCCGGGTTCGAGCCCCGGCGTGGACCAAAATGACGGAGAAATTTACTTCGTTATACTATCAGTTGTTGAAGTTCTACTACCTGGCTTGTTTCGTAGGTCAATAATAAATATATTGTTCCGTGTAGTGATAGAATTTTTAGCGAAAAATGATTACTTCAGCTAGTATTCGTGAGCGTTTGGTTAGGGCCTGACTGTTACCGTGGGCTCAATATTTTCAGCGAGTGTCAGCATAAGTAATCATCTTTTAATATCATCTCACAAGTTATAATCATTTTTTTATTGGAAGCGTAACGACCACCGTGAGCTCAGTGTACTACAAGCAGTCGCCCGTTCTTAATTTAGGGCCACTGGTTCCAGGGAAGGGAGAGAGCCAGCAACGTAAGACAAACACAAATCCATGCCTCACGGGATTCGAACCCAGACCCATGATCAGAAGCCATCGCTTAGACCACTGCGCTACCTGGGCGGCAATCATTTCCCTTTCCCGTCAGATTTTGTGGATAAGATGATGGCTTCATTTAGTTGTTTTCAACTATTTGTTTAAGAAGCAGGGGGAGATGAAAACGCCCTGCTATGCTTCCGAAATTCGGAGAAAGTATCATTAATCCCGTTCCTTGTTTCGGCAGTTCATGAACCTCAGAGTTGGGAGGAATAGTATAACTGTATGATGGCATCATTGTCCGCGTAGGAAGAGATACGAGCACTAGGTGAGATGTCCCGTTTAGCGTTCTCAGGATTCATCCTCTTTCTCACAAGGATGACGAATGAACAAGTACACACACGTAAGAGGAGGACGCAATGATGGTAATTCACACATGCAAAGTATGTTGTCCATGAAGGTAAGACGGAGAGCATCGTGTTGCGTTTAGCAACTGCCCAGATAGTCTGAGAGAAAGTGTGAGGCAAATAAAAGTAACCCGCGCTCTTCTGAAAGCGAAAGCAAAAGGAAAATTTTGATCTGGCGTTCGAAGGAGGTAGGAGGTAGATTTGGTGATTCACCGTGAGACGGGGATAGTTTTGGGCTTCCTGACAAAGGGGAAGATTTTTGATGTCCGAGATCGGGCATCGTGGTAGAAAGTTAGTTGGAGAATAGGAACAACGGAACTCGGCAGCTGAGTAACAGGGAAAATCGCCTGATACAATAAGCAGAAACAGATCGATGCGTAAACAACAAGAGTTTAGTTGGTTCATTATAACCTGGCAGTTGGAAGGAATCGCTTGGCTAGTTTTGAGGCAGGTTTGCATTGTAAAAGACGTATCTAGAAAAACGCATACACAAAAAATGACTATTCTAGAAAAACGCACACACAAAAAATAAAGAAGATAGGGCTGGGTAGAGAGAGGAACGAATGGGAGTTCTTTCTAGTTTTGAAATCGAAAAGGCCTGTCCATGATTTTGTCTATTTTGTTTTCCTCGCCTTTCCGTAATTCCCCTTCCCTTACCACCTTACTCACTTCCCAGAAAGACTTAATCATGAGAAGCTCCTAAGCACCACAATGAAACAACACTGGAAGGAACTCCCATTCACTTCATTTTCCACCGCATCCCGTCATTGTTGAGTGTTTAGCTAGGGAAAAGACATGTCTTTTACAAGGTAAACCTACCCTAAAACTAGTCAAGCGAATCCTTCCCAACTGCCAGGTAATAATGAACGGAATGTAATTAATACAGATTATTTTTTGACGTAGGGCTACGTCTAACTCCGGGGATAGTATGGAGCAACCTATGGCTGACCACCCGTGACAAAAATAGGTCCCAAATGAAATCATTATAGCGTTAAAAATACGTACCGCACAATAATCGTGTTAGCATATTCGTAAACAGCATGGAGTCCAATTCGCGTACTGCGCAATACAACCTGTGCGCGGGGAGGAGATGCAATAATTCTAGGTGTGCCCCCGCGTTTGGCCCAGTTTATCTCAGCAACCGTGAGCGCAACACGACTGTGCGTGGTATCGTTTTAAAGCTCTCGACGAGATCTTTTCAAATATATGAAAAACATTTCGCAGTGGTTTGAACGGCACATTTTAAAAACTGTTTATTTATGAACCGGTGAACACTTTTAACAATATCGCGGTTTATCTGGATAACCGTGAGTGCAAAACTACTGCGCGTGGTATCGTTTTAAAGCTCTCGACGAGATCTATTCAAATATATAAATAATATATCGCAGTGGTTTAAACTAAAATTTTAAAAAATTGTTTTCGTGTGAACTGGTTAACATTTCGACAACGTCGCGGAATTCGCAGAAGGAATGCAAGCGAAAGTGGAGAAAAAATCAAAACGAGAGGCAAGAGCAAGTGATGATTAATGAAAGAAGCCCAAGAAGACAGATCACCAATGTTGGGTAATTCGTGTATCGATCTGCTTTGTGTTCGCAATGTATCCAGCATTATTTGTAAAAATTATGTAAGCTACTTTTCGTATCACAGACCTGTGTTGGCTGTAACAAATTAAATAAAGGCTTTAAAACCATACTCGACTAGCTCATTTCAACTTTCCGATCTACAAGTCGTAGTCCTACGTTCCAAACTGACGACTCAATCAAAACTGCGTCTACTTGTTTTTTTTTTTTTTGTTTTTTTTTGGAGGTTTAACAACCAGCTTGAGCAACTCGATGGGCTATAAGCAGTCGCCCGAACCTAATTTAGGATCACTGGTTCTAGGGAAGGGAGAAAGCCAATGCCATAACACAAAAACAACATCTATGACTCACGGGATTCGAACTCAGATTCACTTAAACGAAAGGTGATAAGCCAGCGCGTAGAACACTGAGCCACCGGCTGGGGGGGGGGGGAGGCAATTAATAAATACGTGAGGTAAGAATCAGAACAAGCAAATCCATGATCGCGTAATCCTCCCCTACATAGAGCATTTAATAAGGAAATCCAATCCAGAAGAGCTAGTTCTCCTTTAGTTTGAAATTCATACTTTTTTGTTAGTTTGGGAGTTTAACGACCAGCATGAGCAATTCGATCGGCTATAAGCACGCCTGTACCTACTTTAGCGCCACTGGTTCCAGCGAAGGGAGAGAGCCAGTAACGTAAGACAAACACAACATCTATGACTCACCGGGATTCAAACCCGGACCCACGTGGACGAACGATCATAAGCCATCGCTTAAACCACTGCACCCCGGGACGGCAATTAATATAGATGTAAGGCAGAAATCAGAACAAGTAAATCCGTGACCGGGTAATCCTCCTTTACATAGAGCATTGAATAAGGAGATCCATTTCAGAAGGGCGAGTTCTCGTTTAGCTAGTAACTCATTCATTTGGGGGGGGGAGGTATAACGACCACCGTGAGCAACTTGGTGGGCCATAAGCAGTCGCCCATCTTTAATTTAGGGCCGCTGATTCCAGGGAAGGGAAAGAGCCAGTGCCGTAAGACAAACACAACATCCATGCCTCACCGGGATTCGAACCTGGATCTATCTCGGACAAATGATCATAAGCCAGAGCTTAGACCACTGCGCTACCGGGATGGCTCATATATTTCATCATCAGAAATATCGTTAAAATTTCTTAATTATCTTAAAGCGTTCGCCTGAAGAACCCACGCGACAGGGCGTTTAAAATAATCCTGTGAACAGCTCTATAACACTGTGGTATCGTGGCGTTCATCACTCTCCTTGAAAATGTTTCACAGGCGAAGGGGAATGTGGTTTACAGGACAGAGCGGAGACTTTTCACCAAGCCGTAACACAGATGTGTTAAAAGCATTGAAGTTACTGGAACTACGTAATGATGCAATACTTCCGGAACGCAAGGCACATGTTCATTAGAACTTACTGAGCTTTTGTTTAAGGAAAACGGGGTAATCAGGGAACCAATCAAACTTAGGATATGGATTCCGGCGAAAAGTTTCCTGCAAATAATTGTCAAGAATACGGTGGGAAAAGAAACATTGTTTAATTTCTTAGGTAGGAAGGTATTTTTCAGGTCTGTATCATGACAACAGCCGAAAGTAGGCAAACGTGAGAAGAAGAAGAAGAAGATTGTGTTGAGATTAGAGGGTTGGAATATGACAAGGAGGCGGAGCTGCACCCAGTGCGGAGACGGGCACGTCTGCGTAGCGCCTGCACCTATTCCCACCGCACTCCTTCACGGCAGCAAAGAAATGACGCACGGGCAAAGTCTCACTTTTATCTTTCTCTGTCGCTTTCTCTTACGCCTCCTTCCCATATCCCCTGCCTGGCTGCTGGACAGACACCTCCTTTCATCTCTGATGGGTGTTTTCTACAGCTGTCACGGGAGTCTCGACATGCAACGGATGTTGGTCTGCCATCCCGCAGGTAGTTGTTATCGCCTTCTCCTCTCATCTTTCTTTCAAAGGAAAGAACAGAGAGAGAGAGAGAGAGAGAAGAAGAAAAAGGAGGGGAAAAAAAAAAAGGAAATAAATTAGACTCATTAAGTCTTGGAGGATGCGATTCCGGTAATGTTCTTAATTACAATCGGCTCTGGAATTCCCTAAAATGCTGCTTCCAGCTAATATTTTGCCGTGCCAGGGAAAGAAGGAGACCTCTTTAAACAAACTTAAAAATACCTAGCATGAGGATTCACATTAAACCCGATTTAAAAGGAGGATCGTAGTTATTCGTTTTCAGTAAGGGCAATTCTTTTTTCGCCGCACAAAGACTCGCGATTTTTAGTACTTGTTTTAAAATACCAAATATACAAGGATGCGTTAAAAAAAAAAAAACCAAACTATTTCCTACACCGTAAAAAATAAATAAAAAAATGTAGCTTTTGTTGAAAATTGCTGCATATCGCTACAGTAAAATATAGTATTCAGCAGTTCACAGTTGTCGAATTTACGATTATGGGATTGGCAACACGAATTGGTCATCAATAGGGACGGAACAAAGAAACTGCGCACGTTCATTGATTGCTTGAATTATTGCTGTTGCTAGTAACGTGTAGCGTGTGTTTTGTGTGGCGCACTTTTCCTTAAGGTGGGCGTCTAGTGATTTTGCTCCGTATATTTCCAATCGAAAAAATGTGGACCCTACACTGTTAAAAATTGGTACTTAGAAATAAGCAAAATGTACTCCTTTTTTAGTACATTCTGGGCTTATAACAGCTCCGAGTACTTGTATCTCATTTTTGGAAAAGACACCTGCTCATTTTTGAGTACATACAGGAAATCAATTGTGAGTATATCTGGTATTTCTAATTTGAAATATATGAATTCATTTTTGAGTACATTCATTTCAAATACATGCACTCAAAAAACTCCATATATTTCAAATACACACTATATTAAAGTCACCGGACACTTAAAAGAGACATACAATATAGCATTTATTAACGTACATTAGTAGGGTGTCGGTCTACTTTGGCCTTAATGCATGCACTGACCCTTCGAGTCATGCTTTCGACAAGGTTTTGGAACATAGCGATAGGTATGCGCTCCCATTCAGTACATAATTCTGCCGCTAACTGTTGCTTAGTAGTGGGCCTTGGTTCCAAACTTTTTATGCGGCGCTCTAATTCATCGTATAAGTGCTCTATGGGATTAAGATCACGGCTCTGTGCTGACCATTCCACACACGATACGGAATTGTCGTCAAACCACGCGCAGCAGTCCTTGATTCGGTTTATTAACCTGCTGGTACCAACAAGGCTCGGTTCCATAGTATTGCCACAGAGTTGGTAGAATATGATTGTCCAGAATATCGAGGTAGACGTGCTGGTTAACAGGTTTGTCCACGATAACCAACGGGCCGCGGACCATACCACGAAAAACACACTCACAGGAGTGCACTGCCAGCTCCAAACTTGACCGTAAGAACAGCAAACTGTGGTAAATAGCGTTCCTCCGGCTGCCGCCATACTCACAAACGGCCATCAGACTAATGGATCGTGTATATGGATTCATCAGTCCATACGACCCGTTTCCATTGATCTAAGGTCC
Source organism: Macrothele yani (assembly GCA_039090855.1). NCBI lineage: Eukaryota > Metazoa > Arthropoda > Arachnida > Araneae > Macrothelidae > Macrothele > Macrothele yani. The sequence continues at coordinate 121,630,190 of CM077003.1, forward strand.
ACTATAAATGTTCTTTACTTCATGCTAAACGACGAGTAGCATTCCCAGTGGAGATAAAAGGCTTATGAGCAGCCGCACGACCACGGTAACCTATGGAATGAAGTTATCTACGAATGGTACGGGTACATACCGAGGTTTCAGCACTTTTACTCACCTGTACACTGAGGTCTTGTGCATTGCTCCGTCGATTAGCTGCAAAGACTCTCCTGAGGCTTCGACATTCTCTGTCACTGAGTTTTTTTGGTCTGCCGGTGCGTTTTGCTGCTTTAGGCACGCCGTGTGGCTTCCACTTATTCAGTACATCCAAAACAGTTGACCTGGGTATGTTTAAACGCCTCTCGGTTTTTCTTATGGACAACCCACTAATATAACATCCAAAAATCCTTCCTTTCTCAAAGTCAGTTCTGTCCCGCCATGACATTTTCACTCAACCTCACAGTGCGATATGATCGCGGTCAGCTGCAGGCTTGTTCTTATACCGTTTGCAGCTGTACTGCGCATCTTAACAATGCAGCGTATCCGTTCATTTGCTTTTGAAGGCGTGTGCGATGACTTTTGTCAATATAGTCTATGTGCTCTAACTTTATTCAGTTTCTGTGCCCTTTTGGGCAGGGCACAGAAACTGAAGGATTTTAGAGCGAATCTAGCGGTTCTGACGGGATAGTTCGTAAGTGAGAGATAGCACACTAGATGGCGCCACCTTACAAGCGTACGATTGTGCACATAGAAGGCAGAGAGAAATTAGGGGGGGGGACGTAGGAATGAACACCTTTATATGTAACCGAGAGATTTCTACCCAGGGGCCGTCACTTAACGTGCTCGTCCGATATTCAGCGATTGTTAGAAATTCGCACCACCACGCCAGGTTTGAAGCTGGGTTCCCTCCATCAGTAATCTGAATCTCTAACAGCCATCCGCGACTCGATTTCAAGTTTTAGATCATATGCAGAGGATTTTAGGAAGGGAGTGTCTGATCCCAGGTCTTAAACAACCCTTAGAAATAGGAAGCTAGGAGATTTGGGCTAGAGTGCCGGATAGAAAAGTGACACGGAAGCGAGGTAGAAAGGGGTAGGATGACGCCCTTATTTATGACCGGGGGCCAGTGCCCGGTGTCTGACGGATTAACGTGCCAATCCGACGCAAGGCGGATATTTAGTGGGTCGAGCGTTTGTACCTCTCTGGGATCGAACCTGCGGTCTTCCCGGTGACAGTCACGAACGCTGACCACTAGGCCATCCGCGGCCCATTATTTCAAATTTGGAAGATGTGTACTCCCTATATATTCATTTATTCATTGAATCAACTGGAAGTACATTATTCGATGGCACATCTGGGATAATAGATATACTCGTTGTCACATGCTGGGCAAATGGACCGTACAATTTTATGACAAATATAGTGATGAAGCGACAGTATATTATTAATGAGATTGACACAAATATAGTTAATGTAAACACGTACACAAATATACTTTATGCATAAATAAATTACTTGTGATCAGTAACTGTTACTTTACACATTTATTAAACAATTTCTCTTGAAATCTACAATATCTAAAATGAAGTAATACGAGATTATATTTATATACACTGGTGTGTAAAAATAAAGGACGAAGAGGAGAAATTAGGACAACAGCGGAACGAGCAGGCAGAACGGACCGAAACACCACTCAGGAGATAGACTAGTGCCCAGTACGGTTGGGCATGCGCATATATGCAGCAGACGTAGGAGGGGAGTGTCGGAAGGATATAAAGCACACGGGCTGTGTTCGTTCAGCAATTCGGTGAAAGCTATTGCACGGTGTACATCGGTTTGAACGACGTCGAGTTGCTACCACCCTGTGATATGGCCAACAGGCAATCCAGTAGACGACATCTGGATAATTTTATCAGAAATCGCGTCATTGGGAAGTTGGAAGAAGGTCGAAGTGTGACTAGTGTGGCCGAGAATTTTGGGATCACTCACAGCATCGTTTCACGAGCTTGGAGAGCATTTCAAACGACAGGAACAGCTGTCCGAGATTTTTGCAGTGGTTATCCACGAGCAACCACGGTGGCGGACGACCGGTATATTGTCCTACAGGAGAGAATATACAGACGGAAGGCAGCGGGAGAAATCGCAAGGCACATGCAACAGACAACTGGACGTCCGTTATCGCGTTTTACCGAAGCCAGGAGGCTGCACAAAGGTGGTCTATTTGCACGATGACCAGTACGGTGTGTGCCATTAACGCCTGCTCATCGGAGCCGGCGGTTTCATTGGTGCCAGGAACACAAGAACCGGACACATCAGCAATGGGGTCGAGTTCTTTTTACGGATGAGAGCCGATTTAGTCTGGCGAGCGATTCTGGACGTATACACATCTGGAGAGAGCAGGGAACACGCAATCGCACCTCCAACATCATCGAAAGGGACCGGTTTGGAGGTGGCGAAGTTCTCGTTTGGGGCGGTATCATGCTTGGTAGCCGTACTAACCTCCACATCTTCCAAGGAGGTTCAGTCACTGGTGTCCGCTATTGTACCGAGGTTCTCCTGCCTCAAGTGCGTCTGTTTAGAGATGCTATGGGTTCTGAGTTCCCCTTCATGGACGACAACGCTACACTTCATCGCAGTGGCTGTCGCAGAGCTGTTGGAGAATGAAGATATTCAACGCATGGATTGGCCCGCGAGGTCCCCGGACCTAAATCTAATCGAACACGTGTGGGACCTTCTCGGGAGACGCTTGGCAGCACGTCACCAGCCGCCAGAAAAACTTCCGCAGCTGCGATTGGCGCTATAACAGGAATGGGCCGCGATGTCTCAACAGCTCCTTGACAACCTCGTCCTCAGCATGGACAGACGTTGTAAATCCTGCAACGTAGTCAGGGGTGATCATATCCCCTACTAAAGACTGGATTTTTCTTGGAAGCCGCCTGTCACATGGACGTTTCTGTATTCTGTCCAGTTGTGCCCGAAGCTACCTTTTCAATAAAGTGCCTTTGTAACCTTTGGATTCCTTGTTTGGACGGTTTTGCTCACTTGTCCCAAATTCTTACATCTTGGGTATCTTATGGTATGATTTGAGTCGATGTGGAACACTTCTGCACGACGTTACACTCGAAAAACCGTCTCGTCCTTAATTTTTGCATGCCAGTGTATATTGACGCAGTTATTTGTAAGTACGCATGGTTACTTATATTTGAGCATGTCATGTACTCGTTTACGATACGATTGTACTTTTAAAAAAAACGAGTAGGTTCAGGTTCTCATTTTTAGGTAGATTTTTTATCAGTGTATTTACTCTGCGAAGAAACATTTCCTATGCATCAAAATTAGCCAACTGATAAAAAAAAATCCTAACTTTGATTGTGCAGTCGATGTCCTTCGCAAAAAAAAAAAAATCCTAAACTATATTAAAAATCAATAACTTTACTTCGATGCAGTTATGATACTTGCTTATAGGTAGCGCCTCTCTTCCTTACCACTACATCGAGGTAATTAATTTTTAATATACATTGTTAAAAAATTTGTGGTAGGTTGCACCAAAAAATGGTGTTACACCAGTTGCACCATTTTCTGAGAAAATATTTACGATTATACGGTGCAAACAAAACCCAACAACATGGTGAAACCTTAAACCATAATGTGGGGCAACCTTGTATCATAACGTGGTGCAAAATTGCGCAATCTTGTTGGGGTTTGTTTGAACCTCATAATGGTACATCTTTTCTCAGAAAGTGGTACAGCTGGTATAGCACCACTTTTTGGTGCAACCTACCACAAAATTTTTAACAGTGTAGTCTAAGAAATGTTTTACAAAAAACCCCGAATGCACATTCTAAGTTAGAATGTTTTTTATTCGTTGACCAATATTGATGTATCTGAAGTCTTTCTTTACTAAGGAAATGGGGTTCCTCTCACTGTTTTGAAATAAGCCATCAGGCAGCTAATTGCGTTTCGAACGATTTTAAATAATGTGATTTCCCAATTTCATTTACCACACAGGCATATGTTGTTGTTTTTTCTCTACTCGCCTAAGCTATCCTTTTTTTTCCGGCGTCTTCAGATAACAATGAATTTCTCTTCGTTCATCGACTGTCTGAGGTTTCTCGACATCTAAAAGTATCTTTTTTATCTAGAACATATTCGTATGTTTCACGATATAAGATTATAATATCAAGCAGATGTCATTCCCGCCACCGGGAATCGAACCCAGGGTCTTCTAGCTACGCGCCGGACATGCTACCAGTGCACCACAACTGCCTCGAATTCTCCAGACTCACATACGGCTAACTGCCAAACCACATGGCAGGTTGCTTCTTGGAGCAACGCACAATGCTGGGGATTCACCAAAGATGGAAAGCAGCAACTGAACAAATAAATAGGAGGCGAATGAATAATTAATACACACAATTGACGTGGACTAAGAACATCAAACAGAAGTCATCGCGCTTTCCAAGTTTGCCCCTTCCCGGTGTCGGCCGATGAGAATTTTTCCGTGACTCACTTAAAAACGTGGAAAGAGCGATGACGTCTGTTTGATGTTCCTAGTCCGCGTCAATTGTATGCATTAAGTTTATAATGCTGTACTTGATCGAGCTGCCATAGAACAGACACCCTTGCTGCTACTTCAAAAGGTGATAATGTGATTCATAAGCACAAGACCTATGCTAAAACCACGGGTGTACATTGCTTAGTATTACAGATATTATAACGGCGAATAACAGGTACAAACACCATACGCAAATTTCCCTGTGCCTTCTTGTTATCTAACCATTTTTACCACACCCTCAACACATAAATTGATAACAGAATGATAACTGGATACAGAAGACCCAAAAACTTCATACAAAATATGGATAATGAAATTAGGTAGCATGTTACGTAGGACATTTCTTTGTCGTTCTTTTGATCCTTTTGACTACATGAGTCGCAGGCTCCACAAATTCCCAGAAATCACTCAATTGGTCATAAAGAACAAAAAATTACCCTCAAGACAAATTCCTGGGGAAAATTTCATAAGAATTTTGTCCCGCAGTGAATAGCTTCTGAAGAGAATGAAATACTCGTACTTTTTCATTTCTTCGCCTTTCATACTTTTCCATGACGTACGTACGTACGCTGTTCTCCAAAGTGGAAAATCTCATTATTACTTTCTACTGTAAATTTCCGCTCTTTTACTAGAAATTTCTCACATTTTTACTATTTTTACGGCATACACACGAATCCAGAAGTTCTACAACAAAACAATACAGCAATTAGAATTAGTGTTATCGCGAAAATCTCTGTAATATTTCTTTATTAGCTCGTGTTCTTCTTCATCTTCCTGTTTTTGTTTTCATAGCTTCATTCCGTTCGCAACCTTTCAGTTTCTCACATGTTAAGCTTCTTCCAACAGATCAAGCACCAAATTAATAATTATTTTACTTAGTGCATTCCACGGTTAATCAACACATGACCAAAAAAAAAAAAAAAATCTCCAGAGAGAAAGAGAGAGAGAGAGAGACTATCATCCTAGCACCAGAAATTTCTTCTTCCTTCCGTCCATGCGTATTGTCTTGTCTATTGCAATCTGTCTCACAACTATCTACATGTGTGTATAGTTATATTTGTCTTCTCTAGCAAAATAGCAAAACAAAAAATTGCGATGTTAAAATATTCCAGCTATTTATCTCTGGAAATAATAAGAAGAAGAATACCTACGCAACAAAAATCAACAGGCATGTCGAACTGGCTGCAGAGATTAAATTGATGGGGAAGCTGAAAAAAGTTCGTATATGTCAACTAAATTATCGCTGCAACTGGTAAAATTCCTCAGACTGTTATAACTCATGAGCTTGATGCCTTACAACACCGAAGGCCCAAAAATCCAAAAAGCAATGATTTTCGATAAGTGCCACATCGTACGACGATTTTTAAACCACGAGTGGCTTTACTTGACTTCGTGTCCGTACTGACAATTGGACCATGCTATAGATGTCATTGCTGTAGATGAGAAAATCAAATACTACTACTAATAATAATAATAATTTGTATTATTACGATTATATATATCGGTAAAATCAATGGAACAAACTGTTTCGAATGGCAAGCAGATCTAAATAAGAATCTAGCAATATGCACCTGTTATATCCTTCATGAGTACTATCTGTTATTACTAGCAACCTGGAACATTGATAGTGGTTGTTTCACAAGAGAGAGAGAGAGAGAGAGAGAGAGAGAGAGACTTTTGGTTGGTTTGCTCTTTACGTCATGAGTGCCGCATACTCTGATTTAACCTTCCTTTTGAATTCTTGTCTTCTTATGTAAATTTTGTTTATTCTCGCTAAACGGTTTGCTTTCTGAACGCTACATTCTCTTTCTCAATAAATTTAGTGTTCGCAACATCTGACAGCAGAGCAGATACAAATACATAATGAGTATCGTGAAATAAGAGCTCGGGTGTTCAATGTCAAGTGTGCATTCTTGTTTCGACTGCGTTACACTGTAGAGGAGCTTCGACTGATATCTTTTTTTTCGACTTATCTCTATTTATCGACAGATATATTTTTTTCGACTGAGCTCTATTTATCGACTGATATCTTCTTTTCGGCTGAGCAATATTTATCGACTGATATCTTTTTTTCGACTTATCTCTATTTATTGACTGATATATATTTTTTTCGACTGAGCTATATTTATCGACTGATATGCGATCTACATTTGCTGGTGGAAAAAACGAGCGATATTAATACGTAGCGAAAGATTTTATCTCATCAGCGTATAATTTGATAATTATTGGATTTTCGAACGTGCTGAAAGACTGTGAATAAACAAAACCGCACTGTAAGTTATATTGATTCATTTACGGGTCTTAACAATTTATTTTAGAAATGTTTTGAATGTGTATAACTAAGTTTTTAGATGCTACGACTTAGAAGTCGTCCGGGTTCCACGAAATCCTAATTCAGCTAATTCAATAAGATTTAAGATGTATTTCATAGTGAAACGAAGTTAAATTTCGCGAAAACCTTTAATGTGTTGCCGAGAAATTTACTTAACGATAAGTTACGTTTGAGTAATTTCCAATCAAAGAACAATTCAACAAATTATATTATTGTACATTCAACTAATATTTTAAACAGGAGATGTGTTATATACTTCGTTACTTCGAAATGTCTTGGCTTTAGCACTGCTGTTTACTTCGGAAAAATATAAATACTCGACTACAGCAATATTTTGTGCCGTTTGGGTACATTTGTTTCTAAAACGATTATCCTAACCGTATTCACCGAATTATCAAAACTCTTGCTGAAGGAACACATGCGAATGCACGAACTGCTGACGAAAACACACGCACGTTATCGCTTAAAAAGGGCAACTCGAAAATCAATATGCGACAAGAATAAGAAAACTGCATAAACTGAATTCGTACCTTGACTGGCATGACAGTCCCAACAGCAAAAATAGCATCAATATCAGATGGTGGCCTGTTGGGGATCACATGACCAATATTTACTAAGTGTACTGTTAATCACACGTTTTTGTACATGATCGTCTCGGATAAACCTCTGTCATACCATCTGCCATTCCCTTTTTTATAACTATCTCTTCTGACATACCTGCTTTCTTTACATTAGTTTCAGGTCGGTCGTGACATAATCGCAACTGTTTCATCAAGATGTCTGTACCTACAGTATTTTGCCAGCTTTTTAATCTCAGTTGTGCCGCAGTTATTTAAAAATAGCTGTAGTTCAAAACTTTAAAGCATTTAAAACTAAGACTCATTTAAAGCATTTAAAAGACACCTTTAATACTTTGAAGAAGACTTATTTAAAACTTTAAAGCATTCAAAACTATGAAAAGAACAGGGAACTGGAACAGGGACTGAAGAAAAAGGAACTTATTGACTAAAAAATAGGAGAGAGAGAGAATGAAAATGGAAGAGATCGTGTGATGGGAAGTGCCAGAGAGTGAAGAAGGAGAAGAGAGTAACAAAAGGACTTAAAAGAGAGAGCGAAGTTGAAAAAGAAATGGAGAGAAAGAGCAGTTTGATTAAGGAGACGGCGCAAGTGAAAAAGACTTATTGAAGAATGGGAAAAAAATAGAGGAAATTGAGGAGAGAAAGAGGAGAAAGAATTGGACACACACAAAAGAGACTGGAGTAGATCTAGAGATAGAAAGCCAGTGGGAGTATCTCGTCGAGAAAGAGCGCTAAGTGTTTGAGAAAGGGAAAGAGGAAATTAAAAGGAAGGAAGTGAGAGAACAGACGAATAAAACGTAAGTGCGAGAGACTGAAAGGGAGGAAACTATAGTTATTGTAGTGAAAAAGAGGGGAATTAAAGAAGAAAGAGGGGAAGCAGAAAAAAAAAAGGAAAGATGAAAATTTAGGATTATGCCCAGATAGTGGAAAGAGGGAGAAACGAGAATTTTACCTCTGACATGACAGAAATATTTTGTCGGTGGTATCGCTTAAAAATTAGATTTCAGTTTCTTACTCTTGATACATTTTGCATAACCCATACTGATTGCACAATAAACTCTTTCGTTCTACTTCCTTGTAAATCTGGGTTTGAGTCCGTTTTGGATATCTAAAGAATATGCTATAAAGCCCCATCATTCGATTTTTATGAGTGCGTTTTATAGCTCAGTAGCGCGAATGCTCATATTTATAAGGAGCACGAAGAAAACAGCTTCAACTAGAAGCTAAGAGTTTTAGCAAAGCTACTTCGCATGAACGTGTACCATATCCAACTTTCAAAATTCTTTTTCTTACTTTCCGAATCGAAACAATTTCTGTACTAATTTTTCTCATGTAGATTACTTAGGACTTCGATTTAAGAAGAAGCCCTTGAACTGCTCCTGTTGAGAAAAAAACATATCCCACACTTTTGAAAATTGCATTTTTAGGTAATGAGAACTTTTCCCATAGGATGCTTAGTCGGTATGTACCAATCATATATTATTTATAAAAGAGTAGACTACCTAAATTGCGTTTTCCTGAATTTTGTTTCCTCCAAAATAGGAGAAGAAATTGCACCAAGTAGAAGGAATCAATATTTGTCTCAAGAGTAACTTAGGTTATATACTTTGATGTTTCTTTACCAATTTTAGAAACCCGTCTTTCGGATCAACATGGTGAAATTAGGCAGCGAATTTATATATAAACCGAAAGACAATTCATTAAATGATTAAGTGAGAAGGTAAATATACGACTACGTATAAGAAATGAGATTTCATGAAATCGATAAGTTACTGACATTAAAAATGCATATTTAATTGTGGTTTAGCTTTGCGTGTAGATCGTGGGAAGAAAAATGTTTGAATTTTTATATTTGTTGTTTTTTTTCAGAATCAAGCACGGGTAAAAATCTTAAAATAAATTAAAATGCATCTTGTAACCGAGGAAACCCAGGTGAGCATTCGACTGACACTAGAATAAGATGCTTAATCAATACAAATCTTCGTATAGAACTATTGGGTGTGTGCAAAAGTTCTACCTGTTTTTGTAATATTAATATATGCAAATTGCGATCGGAGTAGGTACGTCACAGATGACGTGCGATGCCGAATTTTCAGCCAATAAAGCGTGGAGCAGTAGAGCATGTAGAGGCACTAGGTTTGTCCGAGTAAGTCATTCATAACGGAAATCACGGACGGTGTAACATGGCATGCGATAAGGAGCACATTATAAATTGTTTACTGTACGAGTTCGGTAAAGGCAGTACTGTAGCCGCGGCTTAACGCAACATCTGTCAAGTGTATGGGGAAAATGCAGTTGATGATAGCAGTGCTGCAAGGTTCGGTCCTTGGTCCTATATTATTTAATTTGTATATTAATGATCTCTTTACAGTGGTAAAAGATAATGATTTAATTTTATTTGCTGATGATGCAACAATCTTATTCAAGGGTAACAATACTTTAGATCTTACATCTAGAATAAATGCACAATTTGTGTTGGTGACAAATTGGTTAAATAGCAATGAATTGATTATTAATGTAAACAAGACCAAGGCTATGATCTTTTCGAAACTACAAATACTACAATCTATGTATGAGTGACGTAGTGGTCTTGAATGGAGCTAAAATTGATTTTGTGAATAGTCATTCTTACTTAGGAGTATTGATTCGAAGTGATTTGAAATGGAATATGCATATTGACAACCTGACTAATATATTATCTAGAAACATTGGGGTAGTTTATAAGATTATGATAAATTTGTCCCCTAAAATAACGATACTGTTGCACTACACAAACACATATAAATTACTATATACTGACATGTGGGCAAACAACACAATATAACTTAAAAAAATACAGGTATTACAGAATAGATACATAAGATTAATAGACCTAAAAACTCTTAATAATTCTATACCTAATCTTACCTTTAGGTCAGAAGCAAATCCCAATAAATATAAAATACTTACAATAAAACAATTATTTGACTATAATCATGGTAAAATAATGTTCAGAAGAATTAAAAATGATTTATACCATGACTTAATATCATTAAATATTCGTACTCATACTTATGAAACCAGGAATCGATCAACACTCATACCTAATTTCCCTCGAACAGAAACAATTAAAATGAATATTAATTATTCGGGTCCAAAACTTTGGAACTCCTTGCCTTGTGACATAAAATCTATTAAAAATTTTGACCTATTTAAAAAAAAAATCAAGCGCCACCTTATTAACAAGTCTCTCAATTAGTGCTGAGTTGACCTGTGCTGGTCGCAGGATTGATTTCACGGCTTATGGATAGATATATATGTACACTTTTGTATTTATTTAATCTTTCATTTATATTCAATATGCTTTTGACTTGTCTTTTGTATTGTTCATTGTTGTTTGTCTTTTTTTTTCTTTTAGTACTAGGGGTGGGAGGGCTATGTCAGGCCTTACGGTCTTTTCCCTCCTCCTCCTGGTTGCTACATTTTTTGTAATTGATTATATTGTTTGTACTTTGAAATGTAATATGTGGCAACTGAAAAATGAATAAATGAAAATGAAAAAATGCCGCCGTTGGTTTCGAAAATTACGGTACGGAGACAGAAGCTGTAAAGATCAACCTCGTCCTGGGAGTCCATCCGTGTTTTCTGACGAGGATGTGGGCCAAGCCATAACAAATGACCCACATCCAACCGTTCGGGAATTAGCGGAAACATTGTCGGTACACAGAACAACAGTCAAAAGACTGATGCATGAGCTTGGGTTCATCACCAAGTTCGATAACTGGGTTCCGCAGCAGCTTTCTGCAAAGCAACGAGAAGAGGGAATCCGTACCTGTGCTTCTTTGCTTTCTCGTCACAGAAATGAACCGTTTTGGGGACGAATTGTAACGGATGATGAAAAACTGGTACTGTACCGTACTGTAAAGCGTCGATGAACTGTGTGACAAGGTGTGGAGCCTGTACCATCAACCTCAAAAGGAGGACTGCATCCCAAAAAGGTTTTGTTGAGTGTTTGGTGGGATGTCCAGGGAATGATCCACTGGGAGGTATTGGCACCTAACCGAACGATAAATGCTGACCTCTACTGCCAACAGTTGGACAGATTGCGAGAACAACTGACATCAAAGGGGCCAGCACTCGTTCATCATAAAGGAGCGATCCTTCATCATGATAACGCTAGACCTCATGCTGCTCTAATCACTCGGCAAAACTTACTGAACTTTGGTTGGGAAGTGTTACCTCACCCGTCGTATTCCCCTGACCTGGCACCTACTGACTACCACCTTTTTCGATCGTTACAGAACGCCTTCGCTCTCCAAACCTTCGATGATGTGGATGATGTGAAAACGGCATTACGCGACCTTTTTGTTTACCCTAAAACACAGGAGTTTTTCTCATAAACGGATGGCAGGAGGTCATACAGAATTATAGCAATTATGTGAAATCCCAGGTACGTTATTTGTTGTGTTCTCCTCTTTTCTTTATAGCCTACAAAAACGGGTAGAACTTATGCACACACCCAATATATGGGCTTTTGGTGTAGCTCCGTATTGACTGAACAGGCTTGGTCAGTCAACAATTTTGAAGTTTCATCAGCGGACATTTCATAAATGTTTTCTGCTTCAATCTCTGATGCATGTTGACACTGGAAGTTTTAAAGATTAAAAATATATCATTGTTAAATACGGTGATATTTTAATTTTTTAGAGGAATATTTTGCTTAAATAAGTGGGGTATTTATGACCACTTATTTTGGTCTCCTTTCGAAATTCTTTCAGACCAGGAGATCTGAAAAGCTCCATACAGTTCTCAAAGAGATATAAAATATTGTACATATTTAAGTCATTTCTCAAAAGATGTGCTATACTACATGAAACATTATCTGTTGTATATTATATATGATTCCATACTGATAAGGTGCATCATTTTCATAATCTCTCCAGACCAGCTTTTACGCAATGTTCATCATACTTCAAAGTGAAATATTCATCTATGTAATATACAGGGTGTTTCACGAAGATTTTCCGGAAGAAACCCCATGGAAACCAAAGTCAATTACAACTTTGTAGTAAAAAACGCGCAGCGCCGAATTAGAGGGAAAGAAATTTACCCGGACGCTTTAGAGGAATATTTCGCTGAGATATCGATAGTTGAAGTTCTTGACATATGCCAGCTTATCTGCAGTGAGCATGTACAGCGTTAACGTCCGCGAATAGTACATACGGGGGACATCTGCAAATCCATCTAAAAAAAGGGCAACGGAGATGTTATCTGTTCAGACATCCGATGTGATTCTGAGACAGACACTGCACATGTTATGCTGTACATGTTCACTGCATGTAAGCTGCCATACTTCCAGAATTTCAAGTATCGATATTTCAGCGAAATATTCCTCTAAAGCTTTCAGATACATTTCTTTCCCCCTAATTCGGCGCAACGCGTTTTTTTAATTGACTTCGTTTTCCGTGGGGGGCCGTGTAAACATTTAATCCCCCCGGTGGCGCGTAGTGGTCTAAGCGATGGTTTCTGATCATTCGTCCGAAAGGGTCCGGGTTCGAATCCCGGTGAGGCATGGATGTTGTCTTTGTCTTACGGCATTGGCTCTCTCCCTTCCCTGGAACCAGTGACCCTAAATTATGGACGGGCGACTGCTTATAGCCCATTGAGTTGCTCACGGTGGTCGTTAAACCTCCAATAAAAAAAAAAACCATTGAATTTTCCTATTTTTCAAAAATATCCATTCCGGGGGATGCAATTAATATAGCTGAATTTTCCTCTGTTTGCTGCGTATTTCTGATTTTTCAATTCACAGCTACGACCAGCCGTTACTTTCTTATTCCTTTCGAATACTCTCCGTGAAACACCCTGTATATATTTATACATATTATTTATGTACGTATCATTTATGCATATATACATGTGTTATACGTACAATAGGCTGTTTCTCTGCGGAGAAACATTTTTTTATCCAGAGGAACAAGTAAGCGCGTTCGATTTCGTGAATGTTAGCTCAATCTCACGAGCTAAGGAATATTTAAAAGCACAGACAGATGAGATGATCAGTTCCGAGAAAGGTGGTCATCGTTGACTGACGTTCCGAGAAAGGTGGTCATCGTTGACTGACGTTCCGAGAAAGGTGGTCATCGTTGACTGACGTTCCGAGAACGGTGGTCATCGGTTGTTAGCAAGGATTTCCCTTTTCAGTGAAGCACACCGTAAACTCTGTTCAGACGAACATTTGTTTAATTTCTTCCTATGTTATTTTCTATTGACACAGCGTTTATCAGGTACACTTACCACCTGAAACGAAGACTGGGGATGATGATAGCTTTACCAACGGTCATGAAAGTCCTGTGTCACGTTTTCATGAGCTGGGCTCATATGTTCAGCTGCTAGATGGGTTAGCAGCTTATTTAGTAAACCAAGCAAATTCAAATGATCTCGGGAGAAACCGTATTCATATAAATTTTCAGAAATTGTGCTTTTGATTCTGCACACAGCACGATCCATTTTTCTATTTTTTTCTTTTTCATAAAGCTATTGAACTTTTTCTTAGGCCACACCACAGATATCATATGCAAGAAGCTAGATCGGACACCCAGCTCTTGAGGCGTGACAATGTAGGCGCCATTTTCAGCGGGTCATCGCTCTCCATTTAAGCAAGAGTACTTTGCATTAAGTCAACAGAATATGAGTTTGGTACTGTGATTTGTTATTTATATTAATATTCTAAGCAGTCAGTACACATTTAACGGTGGAAGTCATACAATTGAAGTGAAAAAAACAATAATATTCCACAGCGCAAACTACAAAGCCAAGGCTCTTGCAAAATATTGCAGCATTTGAGATTCGGTCAGGGCTTAAATTCAATAGAAACTGCATTCTGTCATGTGCTGTATAAGAAAAAAAATCACACTGTTTTTTATTTGTTGAGACATAATACAATTTTGAGATTTTTTGTTACTGAATGCTTAGCATTCAATGCGTCCTTTGGTTGCATGCTTGTCCTAATAAATAATTTAAAATGTTAAAAACTGAAATTTCCTTAGTGAATAACAAAGAATCGAAATCTTTAATAAAATTAATATTTTTGAGCAAAATTATAAACAAACCAGAATGGCACAGGTAACCGCTAGCAAGGAAAACGATGAACATCATTTCAACTTTTCTATGTAAAGTACGTGGAAGCCATTGTTTTTCGGGTTTAAATCAATAGTTTTCTGGATTTAATAGCAACTTATTGATATCAAATGTATCGCTTGATTTTTCATTATTTTAAATATTTGCCTCCTTACAGTCGTAAAATTGTTTTCCAGTTATTTTCAGTATTTGCATACAATACCAATTTTAAATTTATCTTGCGAACTAATGCCTTCCCAGATACATTCTTTTAACATTGGAATAAAGACAAATAAGTAAGCGCAATTATATTTTCGTCTCTTAGAGTACGATTTATATCCGAGCAAGTTTTTACCACGATTTACGCAATAACCAAGTCCAAATTACCCTTCTTAATATGCCCCACTCCAACATCTTGACCCGCTCAATGTGGCTCCACGGTTGTCAAAGCGCAAGCGTATGCTCAACAGAGCAGACAGCCAATCTAGTCCCTTATATGATATCTGTGGGCCACACACATGCAATATCCAAGAGTGGATATTGTGTGTTTGTGTGTGTGTGTGTCCTGCTGGTTTATTGTACTTGTTTCCTAACATAATCAGAGCGGCCGAACGTAACTGAGTTAGGGAGAAATTTCTTTCTCAGCTGGGAAGACAAGATAGGCAAACCACGCACACACACAGTATCCACTCTTGCATTTCAACATTTCTTCAGGAGCTTTACTTATTACATCTTACCAGGTCTCTATGTATGTTTCTTCTTGTGTTCTGTTTAATTGAGGCCAGCTTACAATCTCTAAATAGCATTTCTCTCTCTTCCAGTCTTCTAATTACTCCATTTTCCAACTGACATTTTCTCGGAATCACCTTGGTTGCACTTATTCCTGCTTTCTGTTCTGTCGTTTCAAAAGTTCCTTGTTTGCACTTTTTTCTGTGCTCTATGACGATGGCACCTTCTGAGACATACTGTGTTTGGCTGTGATATTCTCACAAGCTATCAGGTCGCTTGCAAGTCTCCCAGCGTTCTGTTCTTACGCAGTCTTGCATCTGTGCTGTTTTGCTGACATCTTACATGCTTTCTGTTTTACTGGAAACTTACGTGCATTCTGTTCTACTGACACCTTACATTTATTCTGTTCTGATGACAGCTTCTTTCATGTGTCTTTCTTTATTGACAGCTTCTTACAAGGTTCCTGGAAGGGCCGGATTAAAGCTTTAATGGGCCTCTAGGCTAAGACATTTGAGTGGGCCCCCATAGAACTTGTGACAGAGAATCATTGTGAAGTCCGTAAAAACGTGAAACTGTAACATATGCTTGTGATAATTAACACGTAATGCATTTTTTAAACTAATAAATCATCTGTAGTTTCAATAACAGGACACTATATTTCCCATTGTTTTCACAAGAAGGTGAGTTAATAGCTTTAGTTTCTTAGATTTTGTCTTGGATTTTTTAATGATTTATCATTGCATACTTTCCTTAGTGCATCTTATTTTGTTGTTCATTGTGAAGCCACAGGGGACTTCAACCATTAAGGGTCCCAAGGACAAGTAGGGAGATGGGGGTGGATGATAGTGACAAAGCTGAAACAGTTTTTCGCAGACCCTGTTGTACATAGAAACTTTTACCCTTAGTGAGTCATACATATGAAACTTTACCCTTAGTGAGTCACACATATGAAACTTTACCCTTAGTGAGTCACCGAGACATATGAAACTTTTACCCTTAGTTAGTCACACATATGAAACTTTACCCTTAATGAATCACTCAGACATATGAAACATTTTTCCCTTAGTGAGTCACTGCCTTGAAATCTGTTCGTCTTCTAATTTGTATTTTATGACGAAGTAAATTTCTCCATCATTTTATGCCAGGAGCGGAATTCAAAATCACAACTCTCGGCTCCGGATATACACTATACTACACTGGCACGTGCTCTCACTGCTATTTGCCTTTATCTCATGTGCGTCCTGTGAGGCAGGCACGTCACAATTTATGATAGAATGGAAATCATACGAGACAAAACTAAAACTCTTTTAAATAAAATGAGAGAACTGTGATCTGTGTTGGCCCCTGTAAAAACTACAGGTGACAGCTGCCAACATTTTCTGCAATCCTTATATCTCTTATTGGGCATTCACCAGGATCTTGGTTTCGTTCAAATTCTAAATTGGTTCACCTTGACAAGCATTAATTTATTTTTTCTCTTTATTTGCATTTTTAATACATATACAGACTCTTAATCCGGTCTTGATTCCTGGCGACACTTTTCGTGCGTTCTCTTCAACTTATATTTCACACGTGTTCATTTCTTTTTACGCGTTACATGCATTCTGTTCTATTGAGACATTTTACAAGAGTTTTGGTTTTGTTTCACGGACAGCTTCTCACAATGTCCACTGTTATAGTCTTTTATGCTGGCTGAAATCTTCTAATAGTTCCTGGCTGAACTTATTTTTGGTTTTCGTTCCAGTGGTATATTTTTAGTTTCCTAATCGCATTTAGTTTTTGATTTTATCATACTATGATCTTACGATGCTCTCAATCGCACTTATTTTTGAATTTGTTCCACTAGCATCTTCTTATAGTTTTCTAGTTCTCACTTTTTGGGGCTTTTTTCTGCTGATGTCATCTTCTTACAATGTTCTTGTCACACTTATTTTGGGGTTTCTTTTCATTGGTATTTTCCGAGAATGTTCTTAGTTGCACTTATTAGGGTGAGTCGAAAGTTTTGCAATATTTGGATCACTTTATGTCTTCATACGTACCTTTACGACGAAAGCTGACTAGCATTCAAAGTACAGGCCTTCGTGTTGCACCGCCTTTAGCCATCTGTTTGCCAGTTCTTCGATTACGCGGCGGTACCAGTTCTTGTCCTTCGAGGCGAAGAACTCCTTCACCCCAGCTGCCACCTCCTCCTGGCTGTCGAAGTACTGTCCGCGAAGAAAGTAGGCCATGGACCGGAACAAGTAGTAATCCGACGGGGCAAAGTCCGGACTATATTCTGGGTGTGGCATCAGTTGGATGCCCTCAAGTTGCTGGAGTTTTTCCCGGGTCGTTCGCCCGGTATGAGGCCGGGCGTTGTCCTGCTGTAGGAGAGCGCGTTTTCTGTTCGCCACTGCGGGGTACTTCTCTTCCAAAACGGCATACTCCAGCTGCTCAGAGTAGAGGTTGATGGTCTCACCGTCTGGAACAAATTCGTGATGAATTATCCCCTCGAAATTCCACCAGATGGCCTATGTGACCTTGGCTGATGGTCGAGGTTTCTGTCACCTGAGCAAAATTTCTTGAACCATCTGGTTGCGGTGCAGTGGTCCACGGAACCTTCCTCTTTTGCATGACAAATGTTTCGTGCTGCCTGAGCAGCGTTATTGCCGAATTCAAACTGGTAAAGCAAAAGTTCACTAATTAGCCGGTTGTGGCTGTTCATCTTTTAGGCGTCCCAACCACAGACAGAACGACGGCATGCAGTGCTGTTCACATCAACGACTACCACTTTATATCCCCTTTCGACTGGCTGCAGCGCGCGACTTGGACTAGTTTAAACACGTAACATACCCGCGCAGCACACTTGTGGACTCCGTGGAAGATCTCGTAGCGAGAATCGTTGTTGCAGCGGACAGGATAAACACGACACCAGGAGTCTTCGAGAGGGTGCGCCAGTCTTTCATTCGCCGGTGTGAGTTGTGCAAAGGCACCCGTGGCCGCCATTTTGAGCACCTACTTTGAGTCTGTCCCTGATCTCCACAAATGGGATTGTGCAACTTATGATGTCGTGAATTATCTTTCTTTGCACTGTTGAAAGTTCAACTTGGACATCTAACTTTACTCCTTTCTGACACTCAGAGTGGAATGAGACCCTAGGTTCCATTGTAAATATTGTTCGTCTTGATGGGTACTATCAGCTCTTTTCTTTTGTCAAAACAGTTTACGTAAACCCTGTATATCGCACAAGCTTGGAAATATCTATTAGATGAAACTACTGGCGAAAGAAAAAATAATTTACCATCAAATGTGTAATAATCGGCTAATGACTGTGGTCAACGGCAAGTGCGCAGAATATCGTTTCTCTACACTTTGCGTTTTTACGTCATAACGTTCAAAGTCTGACCCTTACATACATGAGCTTTGAATGACGTTCCACATTGTACTTATACATCTGATGATAGACCCATAGTGGGTCTGAAAGTACTTATGTATTTTAAAGTGTTTCTAACAACCTATATACACTGGCGTGCAAAAAATAAGGACAAGACGGTTTTTCGAATGTAACGTCGTGCAGAAGTGCTCCACATCGACTCATACCATAAGATCCCCAAGATGTAAGAATATGGGACAAGTGAGCAAAACCGTCCAAACAAGGAATCCAAAGGATAGAAAGGCACTTTATTGAAAAGGTAGCTTCGAGCACAACTGCACAGAATACCGAAACGTTCATGTGACAGGCGGCTGCCAAGAAATATCCAGTCTTTAGTAGGGGATATGATCACCCCTGACTGCGTTGCAAGATTTACAACGTCTGTCCATGCTGAGGACGAGGTTGACAAGGAGCTGTTCAAGCATCGCGGCCCATACCTCTTGTAGCGCCAATCGCAGCTGCGGAATCGTTGCTGGCGGCTGGTGACGTGCTGCCAAGCGTCTCCCGAGAAGGTCCCACACGTGTTCGATTGGATTTAGGTCCGGGGACCTTGAGGGCCAATCCATGCGTTGAATATCTTCACTCTCCAACAGATCTGCGACAGCCACTGTACGATGAGGTGTAGCGTTGTCGTCCATGAAGAGGAACTCAGGACCCACAGCACCTCTAAACAGACGCACGTGAGGCAGGAGAGCCTCGGTACAGTAGCGGACACCAGTGACGGAACCTCCTTGGAAGATGTGGAGGTCAGTACGGCTACCAAGCATGATACCGCCCCAAACGAGAACTCCGCCACCTCCAAACCTGTCCCTTTCGATGATGTTGGAGGTGTGATTGGGTGTTCCCTGCTCTTTCCAGGTGTGTATACGTCCAAAATCGCTCGTCAGACTAAATTGGTTCTCATCCGTAAAAAGAACTCGACCTCATTGCTGATGTGTCCAGTTCTTGTGTTCCTGGCACCACAAAAACCGCCGTCCCTGATGAGCAGGCGTTAATGGTACACACCGTACTGGTCGTCGTGCAAATAGACCACCTTTCTGGAGCCTCCTGGCTACGGTAAAACGCGATAACGGACGTCCAGTTGTCTGTTGCATGTGCCTTGCGATTTCTCCCGCTGCCTTCCGTCTGTATCTTCTCGCCTGTAGGGCAATATACCGGTCGTCCGCCGCCGTGGTTGCTCGTGGACGACCACTGCTAAACTCTCGGACAGCTGTTCCTGTCGTTTGGAATGCTCTCCAAGCTCGTGAAACGATGCGGTGAGCGATCCCGAACTCCTCTGCCACACTAGTCACACTTCGACTTTCTTCCAACTTCCCAATGGCGCGACCTCGGGTAAAATCATCCAGATGTTACTGGATTGCCTATTGGCCATATCACACGGTGGCAGCAACTCTATGTCGTTCAAACCGATGTACACCGAGCAATAGCTTTCACCGAATTGCTGAGCGTACACCGCCCGTGTGCTTTATACTCTTCCGCCACTCCCCCTTCCCCCTTCGTCATGCTGCATATATGAGCATGCCCTACCGTACCAGACTCTAGTCTATCTCCTGACAGGTTTTTCGGTCCGTTCTGTCTTCTCGTTCTGCTGTTATGCTAATTTTTCCTCTTCGTCCTTAATTTTTGTACACCAGTGTATATTAAATATTTTTAATTCGTGATACAACCTTAACTTGTGTTTATCGTGCATAGACGGCTGAATATTCCTATATATAACACAAATTTATCCGTAACGGAGATCGGAATCGCGCCCCCTCACTGCGGAATAAGTTGCTCTTCCAACTAAGCTACACAAATAGAATGTATCTCTGCAGATTTGTCGTCTTGACACGTGCTTTACTTCTGTAGTACGTCACAGGTCCTCCTTGTGTACACTTATGAAGCATTCTTTGGAATTATATTTCCATCACGCAACTTTTTTAATTTGTTTCGCATTTCGTATATTTTACTTGCTTTCTGACATTATCAAAATAGCTGAAATAGCTGGATACGCGAGAAAATTCTGCCATACGCTATTTCATTTTCGAATTATAATTTCTTTTAAAAATGCCTACGTACATCAATTGGGTTAATCATTTCCCCCGCACCGTTATTTACTGATAGGTATTTTCTTCAGCTCTTATTTTCATATTTGTTCCTATTGATAATCGCAGGAAAAACATCCATTTTTTTTTCTCTCTCTCTTCCATGTTTTTGGAAAGATACAAAACTTCGTTCTCATATATTACTAGCTACACTTATCAATTTCATCGCGCGTGTTCTCCAACATAACGTGGACTCAATGGCTAATTTTTCTTTCGTGTTAATCAAAGGCTTTATCGAACTAAAAAGAAAGAAACTTTATGCTATGTGTAAATGAAGAAAAAAAAAAAGGTGGAAGAGGGAGTAAAACCATGAAGGAAATCCTGTTTATCACTTAAAAGGCTGGTATCACCATATCCTTAAGTGGATGAGGAGTGGGCCGCAGATTACAAACACCCTCATCCACTTTTGTTCGCCCTCCCCATCCTCTTCTCCCACTTCACTTTCCTCGACTGTGGGGCTCTTTCTTCCCAACTCCTGAGTCAAAGCAGGGATGGATTATGTTATCTGCAGAGCACATTCAAAGTAGCTCTTCCTCTTGTTAAGCTCACTTCTCGAAAATGAAGAAGAACAGATGTATAGGTGAGAAAATGGGGTGGGGTGTGACTGGAACGGGGGGAGGGCGGGGGATGGACTGGAGAAGTGCTGTCTCCTGATTTAAAGGGGGGCGGCTATTAAGCATCGATATCGGCATTTGCTTCAGCTTACACTTGTGTATAAGAACCTGAAAACAGCGAAGCGAAGAAAAGATTTTTAAGGCTAGGCATCTTTCGAAAACGGTTGATGCCGACGTAGTAATAGGTTCCTGATACACAACCCATTATAGATCGTTGCACGATTTCTTTGTTTTTTTTCACATCAACGCCTTAATTACTGTGTATAGCTGGAAACGGGTAAAAGATACTTACAGTGGTGAAATATTTCTTGTCT
Organism: Macrothele yani; assembly: GCA_039090855.1. Taxonomy (NCBI): domain Eukaryota; kingdom Metazoa; phylum Arthropoda; class Arachnida; order Araneae; family Macrothelidae; genus Macrothele; species Macrothele yani. The sequence goes on from CM077003.1 coordinate 121,651,879, forward strand.
AAATTTTTCTCTCCCGTAATAAGGGATGAATGGAGGGCGCGAAGAGTGTTAAAGCAATAAGGGGATAGGGGATGAGAAGCGCTGTTTTGCTCCGATAGATCAGCAGACGGGAGGCACGCAGATATCTGACGGATGATAAATACTGTTGACTTACGAAACTTTAACCTAATCATTTATCGACTGGAACAGTAATTGATGGGAGAAATTATTTTGCAGTGTTTGTTGTGATAAGGAAGGGAAAAGTGCCAGAGAATGATGCGACTCAGTCAGAGGAAAGGAAAGAATGAAAAAAGATTTTTAAAAAATGCGCTTCTGAGTTTTTAGATAGCACCTGTGAAAATCCTCATCATCTGCCATCAAGAAAATTGCGTGAAGATGCTGCGAGACACGGAGCAATTGGGATTTTTCGGCTCTGCGTTTTAAGAGGTATTGAAATAAAGCGATTGCTCACATGATAGAATTCATGAGGATAGAAGCTTTGTTTGACGCAGACTTGATCTTGAGCCACTTAAAGAAATCAATTTGAGTGGAACCGGACGCTGGTAGCTTTACTTTTAAGGAAAATTGTGTCTCCTAACTTTTGGAAAACGGAAGGTGTCCATGCTTAAAAAACGATGTTGATCTTTATTTTGTAGTGGATATTGCCCTTCATATAATACGACTTTTGTTTCGATTTCTTACGAATAGTTTGAGTCATTCATGAAGAACATTTAGGAGGCAGAACAGCTTGAATGACTGACACGAGGTACCGCTTGCTTTAAGTCTGTCTTTGAATGAGTTTAGAGAAACTCTATCCTATATCTGCAATGTAAATCTTTGTACACATTTTCTCAAAGACTATTACTTTGTAGTGCAGCCTCGACCTATAGCTAATATGCGTCACACTTATTATTCCGAAAAACTTGTTAGCACTTTTTTTAAAATTCAATTTACCTCACTCGAAAGTATTCTAATTTGGGCGCTAGATGGCACGATAAGTTACCTTAGTAGTATTTCCGCCTGGAAGAAACGAAATCGCTCATTTCTGTCTGTTTTTTTTTTTTTAATTATCTAGGCCAAATAGAAGTAATTAAATGGGCCCAAAAATGACATTGGAAACTTGTTTTCCATAAATCAACTAAATTCTTACTGTACGTTCACTTTTTTGAAGAGAAAATGTGTACATTAGCAAACAACCCTTGAATTTAAGACAGAAGCTACGCTTACCTATTAAGCTCCACTTTCACATAATGCCATTGGTTAAAACGTTACAGCGCGTATTTTGTCTTTTAATTGTGGAGCCAACAAGAGACCGCTTCCATTCTGAATATGGCGAGGTCAGCAGTGATTTGCTGACGCCAACTTCTGGGACAGTACCTCAAGACGTAAAAGGAGTGATATTTTGCGCCATCTATTGCAGAAGATGAACCATAACACTCATTCAAAGACAGCCTTAAAGCATTTTAATATTTAACTCACTAAAAACAAATTTCAGCTTGAATAAAAAGAATAAAATACAGAGAGAGAGGGTGTTCAGAAAGTAATGCGTCTATATTTATATTTAAGCCCAGTGGCAAGGTATAAAATTGAAGCAAAACAAGAACAAAGCTTAGAATATCTACTTTAATTAACATATTTTATTTTTCTATATAGTCCCTCTCACGCTCGATACAGGTACGTCAACGTTTAACACTTTTTTCAAACCTTTCTTTGTTAAAATCTTGAGGTTGTTCTCTGAATCACTTCCTCGTAGCGGCTTGAACATCATCGTCACAGATGAACTCAATTCCTTTCAAATGTCTCTACACAGCAGAAGACAACCAAAAGTCGGAAGGCGCCAAATCTGGGTTATAGATAAAATGTTCAAGAACTTCAAACCCGATTTTCTGTATGGCCTCTGAAGTGAAAGCACTGGCTTAGGGTTTGGCGTTGTCATGTTGCGGAATCATTATTTACCCCACGCACGCGGTTCGTTCTTTGCTTTAACTTTTTAAAGGTACGCACGTAGCTCTCAGAGTTCATAGTCGTACCTTTGGCCATGTAAACCTGATGAATAATGCCTATGTAGTTCCGGAACACAGTGAGCACGCACTTACAGGCAGAAATTCGAGTTTTGAATTTCTTCGCTCGTGGAGAAGGCGAGTGTCGATATTCCAGAGATTGATTTTTCATTTCTGGATCATAATGTTAAACCCAACTCTCATCATCAGTTACAATGCTTTGGAGAAAATTACTCCCATATTTTTCATAGTGAGCAAGTATCCTTCAGCGTGTTTCAAGTCTTGATTTCTTCATTTCAGTCGTTAGGTGACGCGGTACCCAACGAACACACACACTTATTGTATCATGAAACGTTTTAACAATGTCTTTAACATCACATAAGCTAATTTTCAGCTTACCTGTTATGGTTCTCTGACTTATTCTTCAATTCCCCCTGATGGACTCACCAATTTTTTGCCTGTTCAAATCGGAAGTTGCGATTACGAGGCTCCCACTCCACGGTTTCCTTTAAGGCCAACATTCCTCCACTGTCCTTTGGTTTTCTTACCCAACGACGAACATTGCTTATGTATAAAGTCCCAGAACCACAAACTGCCACTAACCGAGCGTGACATTCCTCGGGAGGTACATTTTCATGTGTTAAAAACTCTATAACTGATCGTTGTTTGACACCAGTCGACACAGTTGAAAAAGCATCATCCATTTTAAACACAATTAAATATGAACAAATAGATGTAGGAAATTCTATTACACAGTAAAATGAAGCTAAAAAGAATCGTTTGGCGTCTGACTGGTTGCTAGGTAACAAGCCATGCGCGAGACATTTGCGCGGAGGCATTACTAATGTACACTGATCGACATAAAAATGCCACACCGGGATGTATTTATCGGAGCGCGATGCGAACTGAAGGAACATGTATATTCAGATGGGTTATGTAAATGATTACAGTTGCGAACGAATCACGTGATTGGTGATTGAGGTAAAAGGGCAAAACGGCACGTCATAACCAAATTTGGTCGTCCTCACCTGAGCGACTCCCTCGTAATGTCAACGTATTATGGACACAGATCAACGACGCATGGTCAATGATACCTCAGGACACCATCCGGGAACTTTTCCATTCGATGCTATGCCCTACTGCCGAATGTATAACACAGCATGCTGCTCGTACAACCTGCTGGCTCAGTCCGCGTTATATAGTCTCCTCACCTATTGAATTCGTATAATCGCTCAGAAATTAAACCCCTTACTTTTCCCCAATTTGTGTGGAAAGTCTCGTCTCATTTCTTGCATTCCTTCACAGTGCGAAATTTTCTATGTCAAGCAGGATAAAAAGAATATTTTCTGCAAAATAAAACGCATATGTAATCATCGCTACAATGTGTAAACCAACACTACAATATATAAAAGAGGTATCATGAGCGTTAAACCTCGGCAGCTGATAACTGGAAACGTGTGATATGGCCCGATGAGTCCTCATTAACATTATTCCCAACAGTAGATCGAGTTTATGTGAAAAAGGAGGTATCATGAGCATAAAACCTATGCAGCTGATGACGGGAAACGTGTGATGTGCCCGATGAGTCCTCATTCTGATGATTGGAAATGTGTAATATGGGCCGATGAGTCCTCATTAACATTATTCCCAACAGTAGATCGAGTTTACGTGAAAAAGGAGGTATCATTAGCGTAAAACCTATGCAGCTGATGACTGGAAACGTGTGATATGGCCCGATGAGTCCTCATTAACATTATTCCCAACAGTAGATCGAGTTTATATGAAAAAGGAGGTATCATGAGCGTAAAACCTATGCAGCTGATGGCTGGAAACGTGTGATATGGCCCGATGAGTCCTCATTTACATTATTTCCAACAGTAGATCGAATTTATGTGAAAAAGGAGGTATCATGAGCGTAAAACCTTTGCAGCTGATGACTGGAAACGTGTGACATGGCCCGATGAGTCCTCATTTACATTATTCCCAACAGTAGATCGAGTTTATGTGAAAAAGGAGGTATCATGAGCGTAAAACCTATGCAGCTGATGACTGGAAACGTGTGATGTGCCCGATGAGTCCTCATTCTGATGATTGAAAACGTGTGATGTGCCCGATGAGTCCTCATTCTGATGATTGGAAACGTGTGATATGGCCCGATGAGTCCTCATTAACATTATTCCCAACAGTAGATCGAGTTTATATGAAAAAGGAGGTATCATGAGCGTAAAACCTATGCAGCTGATGACTGGAAACGTGTGATATGGCCCGATGAGTCCTCATTTACATTATTTCCAACAGTAGATCGAATTTATGTGAAAAAGGAGGTATCATGAGCGTAAAACCTATGCAGCTGATGACTGGAAACGTGTGACATGGCCCGATGAGTCCTCATTTACATTATTCCCAACAGTAGATCGAGTTTATGTGAAAAAGGAGGTATCATGAGCGTAAAACCTATGCAGCTGATGACTGGAAACGTGTGATGTGGCCCGATGAGTCCTCATTTACATTATTCCCAACAGTAGATCGAGTTTATGTGAAAAAGGAGGTATCATGAGCATAAAACCTATGCAGATGATGATTGGAAACGTGTGATGTGCCCGATGAGTCCTCATTCTGATGATTGGAAACGTGTGATATGGCCCGATGAGTCCTCATTAACATTATTCCCAACAGTAGATCGAGTTTATGTGAAAAAAGAGGTATCATGAGCGCGAAACCTGGGCAGCTGGTGACTGGAAACGTGTGATATGGCCTAATGAGTCCTCATTCATATAATTCCCAACAGTAGATCAAGTTTATGTGTGGAGCCCCCCCCTCCCTCCTCCAACAGCATTCAATTTGGAATGTCTGGTGCAAACTATTAAACATGGGTGGATTTGTAATGACTTCGGCTGCAATGTCTTGGTATTCGGCTGGGACCCATCATTTCTCTGCGTGGACGACTTACTACTAACGAGTACTTGGACATCCTAGATGACCAGGCCTATGTTACAAATGTTTTGTTTCCCAACAATGATGCCATTTTTCAAGATGAAAATTTCCCCATATGCGCAGTCAGAACAGTTCAGTCTTGGTTTGAGGAGCACAAAAATGTACCTTTGCCAGCTCAATCAGCTCATTTGAATATCATCGAACCACTATGGGCATTTTGGAGAGCAGAGTGAGAAGCAAATTCTTCCCTTCAATATCTTTGAAGCAATTGGTTGATGTTCCGATGGACGAATGGTACAACATTCCAATGGAAACTATTCAAAGCTGTATGAACCTATTTCAAGAATATTGGAAGCTATATTAAAGGGAAATGGTGGTCCAACACCTTATTGATACAGATATATCGCCTATTTCCCAGGTGTTCACATTATTTTGTCCAACCCTTTTATTTCACAATTGCGACGCCACACGTTTTTGATTGCAGAAAGAAGTGCAAAATATTTTGCATTAAAATGTTTCACTTCTTGATATCACCACAGCTCACTAATAATTTTCTAAACTGGTACCATCCTTACTGGTTAGCTTTTGAGGCAAACAAATGTGAATCAAAATCAGATAAATAGGCATTCATTTAGAAGAGACGTGGCGTGACCTTTTCGACAGTATTACCAGAATCCTACGATAGGAACTAAAAGAAGTAACGCGTGGCAATAAAATGATGTTAAAATGATACTTCATTGTCATGTTACGTTTTTTAATCACTACACCTCTAAGTATCTTCCTTATAGTTCCGATGTAGGATTTTCTTTGTGTTGTTCGCATCGCGGATCTTTTTATCTTCGGTATTTTAAGGACAAATCTCAATATTCTTAACTTCAAAAACTTTATTATTTTCTAGAAAGGTATAAAACACAGCTACACTAGCACTTTCGTTCACGACGATAACATTCAAGGGTTCGACATATACGAAGCACTACCGTTCATTTTGGTTGTTTCAAACACATCTTGAAGATAAAAATAAATAAAAATGACTCGCTAAATAATAATAAAACTGTTGTACACATGCAGTAGGTTACTCGTAAAAAATAAAAAAAAGGAGCGTGATTCATATTCTAAAAGACGCCGTGTAATCAAACACAGGAATAATGACAGCGAAAGTATGTTCTGTGGATTAGATGACCTGAAATTATGCATTCTTTCCTGCCCCTGTCGCAAGCGCAGTCGACAGAACTCGCAGTGTTTCGTAACCACTTTCGGAAGGGGGAAACATATACGTCTGACCTCGCTCCACTGTTTGTTCGTATTAAGGCAGATCGAGTGTCAGTACGGAATGAACGATTTCGCAGGTAATCTGCATCGTATTGCTGCTTTGAATCTAAATAAATCACTTTCTCTTATTTAATACTGTTACCAGTGGTAACATTGATTACCTCCCCTGATGGAAAAAAATACGCAAATTCAATAGCTTTAAAATAAAAGTTAAAAGAAACTACTATACGGAGCAAAAGGTTTTTCTAAAAAAGGAATCTATAATCAAATGTTTATATTACCTATTTTCCACGTTGTTAGAGTATGAGGAGTTAAAAGCATGGATTCAATTCTGTATCGTAGTAACTACGCATCTAGCTTCGGTTAATATTTTTTTGCCGAGAGGGGGGGGGGAGTGTCTGCTAACGATTATCGTTAGCGACTCGATGGGGTGTAAGTGGTCGCTAACTTAAGGCCACAGGCTCCAGGGAAGAGAGCGAGCCTTGACTAACATAAAATCCACGACTAATATAAAATTAGACTAACATAAAATTAACGCCTCACTGGGATTCGAACTTAGACCACTGCGCAACCGGGACAGCTCCTTAATTCTGGAAAAAAGTATGCTGTTTTCACAATTGTGTGTAAATATAAATATAATTTTCGGTTCTCCGGACAAATAACATTTGAATAATTAATTACAATTAAAAAAGAACGGGTGCAAACAAAATGGTGTCTTCAGCTTTTCTTTCAATTTATATATATATCATATATATTTGCCTAATACCTGTATCATATTTTCAAAGGGTAGAACGTCATCAAAAACTCTTACTGAGTTTAACATATTGATCACAATTTAAAAAATGGAAAACACAATGAAACACGAACCCATATAAAGTTTATAATAAATAATAGAATGCTCCACATTCTCCTTTCAGTAATTCCACCTTATTATGTTTTCTCATGACAATGAGTTACTTAGTGTACATATGTCCTCTGAAATTTTCGTTTCTTAGTCCCTTTATTACATGAGAATTACTTTAATATACACGTCTTTGCGATGATATCCTATAAGGAAAACTGATGGGGAGAGATACGAGATCTGGGACACCACAAATTCTGAAAATACTTTTCTCTAAAAAATGATTACATCAACACTATGTCGTTTCCTTGGTATGGCAGTTGGCCCCGTTTGAGTGAAATCAAGGGTTTTCCTTGTCAAACAGTGGTAAAGTGATAAAACTGGATTCAGCTGTGTTGATAACCTTTAGCTGTCACAGTTTCCCCCAAAAATATGCAGCGCAGACCGCAAACTTAGATCCTGTGCACAATCTAACAGCAACAACAAAAGACGTGTTCTTCTTTTCTATTTACAAATTTCTTTTGTCCTTCTTGAAATCAGTAAAAGTACTGTATTTAAGAGCCCGGGTGCTCATGTATCCTTACTCAAACACACAGACTTTCCAGTCGTTCTTAAAATTTCAGCACCCGCATGACCCAGTTGTTCTTAATCTTTAAGAACAGAGGTTTGTTAGTCGTTCTTAAAATTTAAGAACCCGAGTGCTCTGGTATCCTTACTCAAACACAGACTTTCCAGTCGTTCTTAAAATTTAGGGACTCGCGTGACCCAGTTGTTCTTAATCTTTAAGGTGGTTGCACCTAAAATCTCTGCCTTATGAATGCAATGGTAAAATTTCTTTACATATTTTCTTCTCAATTAATGTATTCCCAAGGATGAAAATTTGCACATCGATAAAACTAACTTTAAGTTATAGCATGGGATACTTAATACTTGCTGAAACATAACCATAATTAAGCAATCCAAAATTTGTTTGTCTACTGACGTCATCAATGTACAGGTCGCCCCATCTATTAACAGGTCTGAACATTACTCAAAGAAGAATTATATATTTTTAATATAATCATGGTTATGTTTTAGCAAGTATTAAGCACCCTATGCTATAACTTGTAGTTAGTTTTATCTATGTATAAATTTTCATCCTTGGGAATACATTAATTGCGAAGAAAATATGTAAAGAAGTTTTACCATTGGAAACATAAGGCAGAGATTTTAGGTGGAACCACCTTAAGAGCACAGGGTTTTTTTTTTTTTTTTTTTTTTTTTTCTTGATTCGAGGTTTACTGACCACCGTGAGCAACTCAATGGGCTATAAGCAGTCGCCCATCCCTAATTTAGGGTCACTGGTTCCAGAAAAGGGAGAGAGCCAGTGCCGTAAGACAAACACAGCATCCATGCTTCATCGGGATTCGAACACTGACCCTTTTCGGACGAATGATCAGAGGCCATCGCTTAGACCACTGCGCCACCCGGGGCGGCAGGACACAGGTTTACCACTCGTTCTTAAAATTGAAGTACCTGGATGATTTAGATGTTCTTAATCTTTAATTATTTCGATTTTCCAGTTCTTAAAACTTAAGAACCCGGATGACCCAGTTTTTCTTAATCTTTAAAAACACTAGTTTTTCAGCCGTTATTAAAATTTAAGAATGTAGGTAACCCAGTTATTATTAAATTTCAAGAACTTAGCCCATCGTTAGGTGTCCTTATTTTAAGTTACGAGGGGAAGTAAGAAAGTAACTTTCCCTATTGAAGAACTTTAAAAGTATTGCATACATTGGAAATGTTTTTTGCTGGCGTGTAATTTGACATGTTCTGTTTTAGGTGGCAGCAGTTTAAAGCTCCAGAGACATTACGTTCCTGAGCTACACGGATTCAAAATGGCTACTGTGCTGGTTGAATAGACAAAGAGAGAAGTCCAAGGAGTCGTTCGCTTCTTGTGGGCAAAAGGGACTCCGCCTATTGAAATTCATCGTAAAGTAAACTGCCCAAACGTGATGACAGTGCAGCAAGTGCGAACGTGGTTTCAGTGGCGGTAGAGTGAGTGTCCATGATGAACCAAAAACTCGACGTTCTTCCACAGCAGCTGCTGGAAAGGGCAATTTCTAGCCTACAGCTCTGATCTGGCTCCGTCGGATTTTCACCTCCTTCCACGGATGAAGCTGCACTTCGTGGGAAACGATTCCCGTCGGATAACGCTGCGGAGCGTGCAATGAAACAATTGCTGAGTTTGTGAGAGACAGCCAGGCATTTTAATGTAAGACTTTCGTTCACAGAGAAGGTTTAGAGGCCCAAACCACCTACAGCGGGTCCGCCTTTTGGGCAGGGCACAGAAACGGAAGGAGTGAGAGCGCGACTTTGACAGAACAGTTTGTAAGTAAGAGGGACCACAGTAGATGGAGCCACCGTACAAGTACGATGTTGCTCATAGAGGGGTGAGAGAAAGTTAGGGGGATTAGGAATAGATACCCAACGTAACCGGGGGTTCCAACCCGGGGGCTGTCATTTAACGTACTCGTCCGATGCACGGAGGATATTCAGCGATTGTTAGAAGACCACACCATCTCTGGAAGATCAGCCCAGGCAGGGGCTTGAACCTGGCGACCCTCCACTGACAGTCTGACCCGCAAACCACTAAGCCATCCGCTGCTCTACAATGGCTGCGAGGAAAAGAGCCGAACTTTTATAGGCAAGGTCTCGCTCGACGCATGGATCTCCCGGTTTCACAAGTGTATCAACAGACAAGGTGTTAACGTTGAGAAGTAGTGTACGGATGGCCATATCTCAGGGATGTACATACTTGTTTTTATACTAATAAATACAAAATACACGATGTTGGGAAATTTACTTTCTGACTTCCTGTCGTACCTTGTTCGGAGACTACAGCCCACAAAATTCAGAAGTGTTCCCTCCTTTTACTTTCCAACAGGTTCTTTTCCTCGGAGATTACGTGTTTCACAGTAAATGACACAGTAACGAAACCATTTGTAAATTATATTAGCTACGTGCAAACCCGACTGTGAAGAACAAAACAGGAAAACGGGAGGATTTTGATGAAAACATTTTGAGCTCTGGAAAGACTGCATAAAAATAAAATTTCGACGTAATGTTTGTATGTGATAAAATGACAGCCCACGAACGTTAAAATTTTTGAATAGATGTTCATCTCTAATTTAAAAAGGCAGAACCGAAAATAAACATGACTCATTGAACTCATAAACAATTAAAATTAACTAGCACTCTGGCAGTTGATCAGTGACATTCTACATAGCAGTACATATTCTGCTGTGTGAGCTAAGTGGCCAGATTCGAAGCACAAAGAGAAGAACGTAAACGTGTTTGTAACGGGAAGTCTCTACCCCGGAGCCAACGGCTTATTTCGTTTCCACCAAAGTTGGTGTTTGGCGGCAAGAGGGCATAAACTGTGTTTTTCCGGCCCTAAGTTGTATAACCAAACTACTAGGTAATTTTTTTCCCACCGTGGAAGAAATAAATAGTTAGGCATCAAAGAAAGTGGCGAAAAAAAATGTTGATTAAAATCCTGGAAAAATAACAGGAGTAGAGATCATCGGCAGAAATATAATGAGACAGAAAAAAGATTTTTGAAGCTAGTGCAGGTAATCACTGTCTGATCAGTGAAGAAAAGACCGAGATGAATACATTTTGCATAATTTAATAATGAGTAAGTGTTAAACACATCTAACTGAATCTCTCATGCCATTAATATGACCTAAACTATCCGACTACGTTGAAAAGGTCGTTTTGCGCGAAATGTCGAATTTTTAAAAATTCTTTCATTTTAAAGGCCCATTCTATAGGATTCCAAAACTGCCTTTGTTTCTCCTCTACGATGAATAGATACAGAGTTATAGCAATTTTAATATCAAAACACGGCCGTTAAAAGTGACACTTTGAAGGCCGGAAGTTTGGAAATAATTAGGTTTGTCTTACTATTTTTGCATAAAATTATAGCTAAAACTAGCAATTTTTTTATTTTTATAAGGTTTTACAGATTCGGCAACACTTTGGTTACAGTTATTTCATGCAATTTATGTTTGCGCGAAAAACTTTGTATTTTAAACTTTAAACGCGGTTTTTGAAGAATGAGAAACCTAATAATGACTAAAAATATTAACAATATGTAAACAAATTGATGAAACTTGGTATACTTCTTTCTTTCAATGTTGTGCATGCAAGGAATTAAAAGTTATGTTTTATGTAAGTTTAAAGTTAAGTAATAGCTATTTACATTCAAAATAGTGAAGCAGTTTGTCGAAAATTCACACTGACGCATAAATGAACGATTCTCTTTCAGTAGTGTTTGGGAATATCACTTAACTTTTAATTTATTGTGTAGATATTATTGAAAAGTCGTTTACCGTAAACGACAAATTTCATTAAATTGTTTCAAAAATTTCACAGTTTCTTGAACATTTATCTTGATATAATTTCTTTTTTCATCGTTTGTGGTCTTTTGTGTGTTAACTTTCGTTAAAAGATAATCAAAACACTCATTCTTGCATGTTTTTTTTAAAGTGCCCGAATGTATTTCGAATACCTTAAACGATGCATTTAATCTCGATTTTTTCCCCCCAAAATATCAATTTCGAATATTTTTCCACAAATTACGTGGATAGGAAAATCAATTACAAATAAAATAGATTTAGTTTTATGACGCTTTTCGTTTAAACACACTTGTTTAAACACCGTGCAAAGTGTTTCGCACATTATATCTTGTGTTTAACACGCTCGTTTTATTCAGCTTGTGAATTTCAATTAATGATTGTACTCTTTAAAATTAAAAAAAAAAGAAAAAGGCTTCTTTTTCTTTTCACCCTCTCGTGTACATCGGAAAGAAAAACCACTTAATTCCGGCTACGTGACCGCAAGAAGATTTCGCTCTGAGCTGCAAGCAAATAAATACGTGCATCGCTCCTCTTGGGCGGCAATACGGTTCTGTGGGGATCAGTGAAACAGCGCCCCCACGCGGAGCTTTTTCTAACCAGAGCGTTAATGACCGCGAAGCCCCGACTGCAGCTATTATTAATTTAATTGCACGGTGGACTGGATAATGCCAGTCGATTAATTAACGCCGCTGAAATAGGAGGCCTTGCTTAGTAGTTCGATTAGCGAAAGTATTTCTACCGTCCGCTCATAATTCCAAGTCCGCGTGCAAAAATTTCTCGTCGTTCTTTGTTTTATTCGATTTTGTTTTATTTTGAATGCTCCTTCGGTAAGTCATTGTGGATGCAGCATTTGAGCCAACTCAAAAATTCAAGTAACTGCGCTGGGTTTTTTTTTCTGTTCTTTTTTGTGCGGTCTCTTAAGTGTCGATGTCGTTAGTTCTTTACCAATGCAATTATTTCACTTGATCTCTTAGAATTTGAATACATCACGTAAGATGATTGTGCTTCATTTTTTATTTCCGTTAGTTGTAGTGATACGATTTAGCGGACAAGTGCATATGTACGTACAGTTTGAGGATAAAGAAATCTGATAGTTCTTAACAGCGGCACTATTGCGTCGTTTTCATGCTTATTAGAGGAAGCGTATTAATTTTAGAGTTTAGTTATGTTTTCTTTAAAATAAAGCTCGGATGGAACTATTAACGATTTCACCTTTTCCTCGTGGGAGGGTGGGTGGGGGTGAGGTGGGGGTTGAAGACCACCATGAGTAATTCTATGGGCTATAAGCTGTTGCCCATGCTTAATTTGGGGCTATTATAGCCAGCGTCCATACTGCATCGTGACTCGAACCTGAGCCCAGGCAGTGGACTAATCAAACGCCTGTGATCCTCTGTTACCGGGTCGATAAATGTCTAGACATCTATCTGTTTTCTTGTAAGCAGCGGCATACCGGAAAAGCCCCCCCCCCGCAAAAATTATCTTGGAGGCTCTTTTGAGAAAATGTGTTAGCTTTTAATTACTGAAATTTTTAAATTTCATATTATTAACTATGTTTTATGAGCTTTTCAATAACCCAAATTTTTTTGAACCCACAGGTATTTATCGTAAAACCAAAATTATTACACTTTATTGTGTGTAACATGAATGTGCACGTTGTAATTGAAATGGTCGCCCTAGTTTTATGCAAATACAAAGTACTACAAAACACTTACGTCAAAGGTAGTAGGTAATACTATATGCAATTTTTATTCTTTTAGGGAACTAAGGCTATCCTCTTTGAAATCCATTACGAGTACACACATAAAACACGTAAGTGCCGTTGGTTGGGGTTTATTCGGGCAAGGGCCTCAGTGGGCCAAAGAGGGCCACGCCAAACGGCTTACATCAGAAACAAAAACAGCATCAAAACTATAACAAAAGGTAAAGTACTAAACAGAAACTTGATGAGAAACGATGTAAATGGCCGACAATCAGACAACGGATTACACAAAACGAAAAACACCACATGTAGCTGACATCTAAGGGTATTTTCCAATTTATATGAAGATATAAAATGTAAGTAAGCAGGGGTGTACTGATAGCCCCCGTAACACCCGCAGTGCGGGGGACCTCATTGTTAAAAGGGCCTCTACCCTGAGTAAAAAGATTTTACAAATTTTTTTGCGGAAACTTCGTATGAAACTGGTTAAAAACGTAGCCAAGAATTAAAGCAGTTTTGAATGAAGTATTAAGAAGAAAATTATTATTATTTTTTTTTTATTCAGTAAATACGTGAAATCTTTAGAAATCATTTTCGCTGCTTTTGTTCATAAAAACTGGATTGTGGGAAAGCAGTTATTCAAAAGAACTTGAGACCCCTTGTTGTTACAAGGAGACTCAAGTTCACAGCCCTTGCAACAGTTTCTATGCAGATATCTTAACAAGAGAATGCGAAAAAAATATCAGTTCAATGGGCGGAATTTTTATACCAACGAGGACAATTTGTTATGTATTACAGTTGTTTGCACATAACTGTGCATCCTTCCGATTACAATGAACTAAAAGGTGCTCTTTGCGGGACCGAAAAATCAGAGACCTGTGTCTTTTTCGTTTTTTTTAACGACAGTCAAAAAACATTTCCTGTAAAACATTGTGGCATTATGTAAAGTGCGTTTTTTATATTCCAGAGTAAATAATTTAAGTAGTTTTACGTTATTTATGCTACAGTTTCTAATCGTTACTTAGTTATTTGCTTACTTATGTTGTGACATTTCGTATAAATCGGAAAATTCATTAGACACTGTTCCACGGCAGTTGCATGTTTTATGTGTGCAATCCTGAGGCACGTCAAAAAGCAGGACTTAGTTCTTTAAAATAATAAATTCTGCATGATATGGTTTAACATTGACGTACGTATTTTGTAGTAATTTGCTTCGGTAACCGAGGGAATCATTACGCAATAAAGTGAAATAATTTTGATTTTACGAAAAATGCTCGTAGGTTCCAAAGAATTTGATTTATTAAAACACCCGTAAAGCCTAATTAATAATATCGAAGCTAAACTTTTGAGTAATTATTAAAAGCTAATGGATTTTCGCAAAAGAACCTCGAAAACATTTTCTGTAGGGATGGGGGGGGGGGCTCGAAAACATTTTTTTGCGGAGGTATAACGAAGTAAATTTCTCCGTCATTTTTGGCCTACGCCGGGATTCGAACCCGAGTACGCTTATTCCGGAACAAGCCGCTCTACCAACTGAGCTACGCAGACATTTGTTCTGAATTCTATCTGCCTTTATGTCACATCTCCCCCCCCCCGAAAGAGGGCCGGGGGCATGGCCCACGAGTCAGCCGTGACCATGAATCGTTGCAGGCAGACAACCACTGAAGAACGTGCACTTGAGAACTCCCCGTCAATCTGGTGTGTGGAATGCAACGTCACACACATTTATTTTTCGAAGCACTGGAGAAGGGATTCTCTGATTTTTCCTATCTCGCGGTGTGGAAATAACATCACACCAATGCGAGATTTTAAACGGTCGGGTCATCCGGGTAGTTCGGGCGCCATTGTAACGAAGTAAATTTCTCCGTCATTTTTGGCCTACGCCGGGATTCGAACCCGAGTACGCTTATTCCGGAACAAGCCGCTCTACCAACTGAGCTACGCAGACATTTGTTCTGAATTCTATCTGCCTTTATGTCATGTGCGTCCTGCTGGCAGGTACGTCACAGAGGGGCCTGGAGTTTTTCCGGTACGCCACTGTACGTAAGTAACAATTAAGAATTGGTGGCACAAAAAAGCAAAACTTCTTACATTATTTACTCTTGAATATGAAAAACACATTTAGCATCATACCACAATATTTTATACGTAGTAAAATGTCCTCACGAGGATCATCTTTTAGTTCATTATATTCTGAAGGATGTATAGTAGGGTGGTCCTTATTTTTGAAGTTTTGAAATGTTGTCGTCTGACCCTTTTATATTGTTCTACCATAAAAAAAATTTTTTTTGTAAAGTTTCAGGCAGATCTGACTATATTTGAAGGTCGTTCAAGTCAGTTGAAATAACCATTTACCGTATTATCCCCGTCCTCTAACTTCTCCATTCACGTTCTCTTGTCTTATTTGACTTAAGTGTCAATCAAATACTCCACATAAATAAGGTAATGCATATTTTTATTTTTATTTCATATAGTTGGAAAATTCTGTACAGATCCAGAAACAAGCTTGCCTACCTCGAAGAAGACAATTCGTGAGAGTTGTAGTGGTGTTGTTAAGAAAACTGCTGTGTTTTGGGAAAAAGCCCGTATTCCCATTCGCCACGAACAGGATTGTATCAAGAAATTGGAGAAACTTCATCAAAACTGGCTCAAGCTGAAAACAAAATCGCAGAAGGAAATAAAAACGTGTCTACAAGTGAACAAAACGTGCCTACAAATCCAGAAAAAAGCTATGCTTCGGTCCCTTAATGAAAAGGACGGGGTCGACGAACCTCTTAAACGCATCAAGCTGAGTTTGCAGATTTGAAGATTGAAGTTTTTGTGACAAAAAACACTATGCATTTCTTTAATGGCCTTAATATCCCAAGAAAGTATTTAGATTTTGATCCTGAGATGGCCAGCCCGGTGGTGAATTGGTCTAAGGCATGGCTTCTGATCATTTGTCCGAGAAAGGTCCGGATTCGAATCCCGTTGAGGCATGGATGTTGTGTTTGTCTTACGGCATTCTCTCCCTTCCATGGAACCAGTGACCCTAAATTAAGGACGGGCCACTGCATATAGCCCATTGCGTTGCTCATGGTGGTCGTTAAATCTCCAATCAAAAAAGAAAAACGGAGAATGAAGCCTCAAAACAATAATTACTACAAGTTGCAGAACAACATAGGTGTCGTTATTCCGACTGCAGGAGAAAACAACTTAATCTCAGATGAGTCAAGTTACAAGGAACTCTGATTTACTGATTTTCCCAGTGCTAACAATGAATACTATGTGACGTGCCTGCCCAGCAGGACGCACACGGCATAAAGGCAGATAGCAGCGACAACGAACGTCCGCGTAGCTCAATTGGTAGAGCGACTTATTCCGGAATGAGGGGAGCCGGGTTCGAGCCCCGGCGTGGACAAAAATGACGGAGAAATTTACTTCGTTATAATGGCACCCGAACTTTCCGGATGATACGGCCGTTCAAGATCTCGCAATGTTGTGATGTTCTTTCCACACCGCGAGAGAGGAAAAATAAGAGAATCCCTTCTCCAGCGCTTCGAAAAATAAATGTGTGTGACGTTGCATTACACACACCAGATTGACTGAGAGTTCTCAAGTGCATGTTCTACAGCGGATGGCTGCTTACGATGATTCATGGTCACGGCTGACCCGTGGGCCATGCCCCCGGCCCTCTTTCGGGGGGAGAGGGAGATGTGAAGTGCCTGCACAGCAGGACGCACTCTAAATAAAGGCAGATTGCAGCGACAACGAACGTCCGCGTAGCTCAATTGGTAGAGCGACTTATTCCGGAATGAGGGGAGCCGGGTTCGAGCCCCGGCGTGGACAAAAATGACGGAGAAATTTACTTCGTTATAACTACTCCAAGTGGAAATAATGTTCTGTTGTCTTTAATAGGCATGTAATTAAATTAGATAAGGATTTGTGTTTGGTATTTTCAGAGTAATTAATAAATCAGTATTTCTGCTCTAATTGATGTGTAATTTTATGATGCACAATATATGCAACCACAAGTAAAACTTTGAGCATTAATTAACATTAACTACCACTAAATGTTAATTAAAATGGTATAAATTTTACACACATTAGTTTTTTTATATCGAGGAACACTTTTGGGGGTCAAAGTATATAAATTGTTGAAAACAAAATTTATAGTATTATAAGGACCACTCTAATGTATCATTGGTATAAAAAATTCATTCATTGAACTTATGTTTCTTTCAGACATGCTGTGGCTGTGAAAAGGGGCCTGAAATCATCTCGAGTCATTCAATTATTATGAACTGAAACCGCGAAATTTGTTTCTAAATGTTTAACTTTATTTACTGAAAATAAAAAAGGGCTTTTTTTAATACTTTTTTCAAAGGTACCGTCAGAATTCCCAGCTATTTCCTTAACCAGCTTCATATGAAATTTCCCCCCAAATTTTTATAAAATATGTTTGCTGAGGCAAGAGCCCCCGCACATCGGGGGTTGCGAGGCTATCAGTACGCCCCTTCTTATAAGCTGTATACAGTGTGTAAATGGCCAAAAGTACAAAATGTACTGTGCCTTGCTGTGACTACAGTACACAGTGCCCAGGACAAATTTGAGAAAAACAAAAACAAAAGAAAGGTGTCTACAGAGGATGTGCACCTATTTTTAGGACTTTTCGATATGAAATTGCAGAAAATGAAAGAAGTTCAAAGAATTGAAACTGGCTACAGATTAATTTCTTTGAACATGAAAGAAACATCTGCTGCAGTTAAATATCGTCTGCTAAGAAAATGGCGCACATAAACAAGCGGTTGATAGGTTATGTTTTTGCTCTTTGCGAAGAAGAACGTTCGTATTCTATAATAAAAAAAACCGCTGTGAAAATCATGGAATTAACATTTGTAAATGTAAAATAAGCAATATTATTATTAATAAAGGCGAAAAATGGTCAAGCATTGCTTCTAAGAGGAAAAGGGACATCATACGAATATCCAAAGAAGGTACGTACTTTTACGGTTATTTCAAAAGTAAGGTCTGTGGTCTTAAAAGAAAAACCATTGGCCAAAAGAGCAATCGCTAAGTCGTTAAAAATCTCTGTATGAACTGTAAACAAGGTACAAGGAATAAGTTTCTCCGCGTCGGACATCGAATCGGGTCCCCTCAATCCGCTGTAAATCGCTCTCCCAACTGAGCTACGGGGACATGTGCTCTCACTGCTATCTGCCTTAATCACATGTGCGTCCTGCGGTGCAGGCAAATCACAAAGGTAATAAACAGATCAGATCATATGTAGAGGATTTTAGGAAGGGAGTGTCTGACCCCAGGTCTGAAACAACCCTTAGAAATAGGAAGCTAGGAAATTTGGGCTAGAGTGCCCGATAGGAAAGTAACACGGAAGCAAGGTAAAAGGGGGAGGAAGACGCCCTTATTTATTACCGGGGGGCTAGTACCCGGGGTCCGACAGCTCAACGTGCACATCCGATGCACGGCGGGTATTTAGTGGTTCGAACGGTCGTACCTGCCCAGGATAGAACCTGAGGTTATCTCCATGGCAGTCACGAACGCTGACCACTAGGCCAGCCACGGTCCCAAGGTGATAAACAAAAATTTGAATTCCAGAAAAAAAAAAAAAAAAAAAAACGGCATAATGTTTACCGCCTTTTGCCTAGTCACGTGGCTGAACGAAGAATACAGTGTGGACTTGTTTATGAAACTGCCTTAGCCGGAGACAGATGGAAATTTATTGTGACTATTGATGACGCATGGATGTTCCTAAACGACTGTGACAAAAGAAGATCGATTTGCTATCGCAAAAGTGCAGTAAAAGACTTACAAACTTGGTTCCAAGGATCCAAAGAAAGTTTCAGTAAAGGATTCCTGATTACTGCTGGTTTCTCGTACAATGGAAAATTAAAGTTAAAAAAGTTGAAAAGAATGTTAAAATCCATTCTACATATTACTAAACTAATGTTTTAACTCCTATATTTAAAGAGGAAATAGTATTTCCATACTCTTGACGTTGCCACAAACAGATGGCTAAACACCGGTTCAGGTAGTGAACTGAAATTCCTGATGAAAAGTTTTCGTATCTCTAAAGAGTTGACCGTGTGACTTAACGCATCTCTGACGTCATGTGAGAATGATTCAATTAAATGACGTCTCACCAGCAGCTGTGTTCTGTGTTGCTATGACAAGAGAACAAAGTGATATACGCGTTGACTGTGCGTGTGTAGGTGATGACGTCTCCTAGACAAAAAGCTAAGCAAGACGTCACAAACATTTGTTTCTCGATTGTTGCTATGACGACTTAAAAAGTGGCATGGAGGAAGAGGAGGGCTCTAGCAAATTATGTATTAGGATATTAATTATATTGCTGGAAAAACATTCCAAAACTGTGTGGACATTTTTTTTAAATTATCCATCCACTCCAAAAGTGCTGCGAGAAAAGCACACATCCACAGACAAGTGACCGATTTCTTATATTACTATTTGAGCTGCTTTTAAGATGCAATCTGTATATTCTGACTTTTACAGCAATGACTGATCAAATCATAAAGTGCGAATGATTATACCATCTCCTGAACTCTCAAATCACGAAAGCCATTCGATTTTTTTATGTACACTATGTGTTTAAATCTCGTTAGAGGTGTGATTATAATATATTTGGAATACATGAAAACCGTAAAAAAAAAATCTCTGAGTTATGGGTTCACAATGCCTCTTTATAATCTAAGCTAACCGTCCTTCTAAAGATGCGAAAATGTTTCTTTTCTCAACTATTCTGCTTCTTCTGTTTCCAGAGCTCTAGCTGCAGTCATAAATTTCTTCTTTCAGAAGGAATTTCGGAATAAAGAAAAGATTAAAGCACACACCGTGTACGATTCTTTATGAAGGTCGGTAGTTTACTCACTTTGAGAGAGAAAAAGAAAGTTACTGGTACTTGAGCACCGCATGCACCTAAAAGCCCACGTCGCCAGGAAAAATCCAACTACCGATAAAATAACAATGTCTAAATAAGAATGGTTGTTTTGCTTCTCACGATGACCTTATGACAAGAACACATTCAAGGTCCAGTGGCTATTAGCGAGCATTCAAGTTTACATAAGCATTCTCGGCTGCCTCTCTGGTTCCCGTAGAAATAGCATAGCAAATATTCTTGCTTCTGTAGTACAGTACAGTGCAGTAGATATATACAGTACAGTACAGTAGCCAATTTGAAAATATATATATATAATTATTTTCTGACTTCCCCTCGTATATCATCATTATCAATCCACAACTGGATGAAGGTACATATCATCATCATCATCATTGTCAACCATTATCAATCCACTGCTGGACGAAGGTCTCCCCAAGTTTCCTCCACAACGGTCTGTCTTGTGCCAGTCTCCTCCATGTCACTCCCGCATATTTACGAATTTCATCCACCCATCTCCCATGTGGTCTTTTTCTGGGTCTTTTCCTGTCCCTTGGAATCCAATCTAAAATTTCGGCTGTCCATCTATGGTCTGTCCTTCTGGCAGTATGTCCAGCCCATTGCCATTTCAGGGATTTAACTCTGATCATGATGTCTTCCACTCTAGTCATTTTTCGGATCCACGAGTTCCACTTCTTATCTCTCCTGGTTACACCAAGTATGCACCTCTCCATGCTTCTTTGAGTTGTCTGCAGCCTTTGTATGTCTCTTTTAGTTAAGGTCCACGTCTCTGCACCATACGTAAGCACTGGAAGGATGCATTGATCAAACACTTTTCTTTTAAGACATAATGGCATATTGCTCTTGAAAATTATGCTGTTTCTTCCAAAAGCTCTCCAGGCAAGTTTTGTACGCCGATTAATTTCTTCATCAATGTGACCCTCACTTGATATCTGCAGTACATATATATATATATATCCTCCATGTCACTCCTGCATGCTTTTTCCCATGTGGTCTTCTTCTGGGTCTTTACTTGTCCCTTGGACTCCAGTATAAAATTTCAGTTGTCCATCGGTGGTCCGTCCTTCTGGCAACATGTCCAGCCCATTCCCATTTCAGGGATTTTATTCTGATCATGGTCTTATCCATTCTTAATATTTTCGTTACCCATGAGGTCCTTTTTTTATCTTTCCTGGTTACACCAAGCATACATTTCTCCATTCTTCTTTCAGTAGTCTGCAGAATTTGTATGTCCTTTTTAGTTAAAGTCCAAGTCTCTGGTTCGTGTGTAAGAACGGGAAGGATGCACTGATTTAACACTTTTAAGATATAATATAATGGCATATATTGCTCTTGAAAATTGTACTGAAGAAACGAAGACTATCTCGTTGAACTGATAAAAAGTGGACATCTCTTCTACTATCGCGGAACAGATGCTGGCAGAAATAGGGCTTTTGTATTTACAATAAACAAGGAACTGAAGGATAAAGTAAACATTCGTTATACATAACACGATATGCAACTTGCTCAATAACCACCTTTGACGAAATGATGAAGATCACTTCTGCATTTAATCAAATTAAAAACGGTATTTACAAGTTAAAACATATGATAGATTAAAACACTAGATCTTTCAATCACACTAGTGATCTTCATCAGGTCACCCACCTAATGGCATCAAGGTACGTCGACACGCAATATATGGGGATTTTTGATGACCCAAATAATGGGTAAAGCGCTTGCTCACGAAAGTTGTTGTGGACACAGAGAGAGAGAGAGAGAGAGACATAGAGAGAGACAGATAACAGTACTGCAAACGAAAAGAGTAAAAATGATGCTACACAGGTATTAATAATTCAGCTGTAATTATTATTTCCGCAATGTTCAAGTAGAGCAGTCCATGTTCGTGGGAGGAAAAAAGGTACGTCGTCATTACAGCAAATACCTCTATAATGGTGAATATATAAGCTTCCTGCTAAGAGGGTCATGCTTTTGGTGCTGTGTGTAATGAGGATTTTGCATTCATCCCATAATGGTCTATGTGTGCCGCTAGCTACCAATCGGGCTAGGGCTGTCGAATGTGAGCCTGTTCTGACATCGCCTGAGTGTTCAAGCAAACGGGTTTTTAAATTACGTAGGGTTGAGCCTATGTACACTTGATCTATTTCATTGGGGTTTAAAGCTCTCAGGGGAATAAGGAAGACGCCGTACCTGTGTTTGGTTTCAACGGGATCCCTGTCACGTTTAATTAGAACGTACAAATTGCGTGTTTGTAAACCAAAGTTTATATTAAACTTGGCACATGCATGTTTTAGAACGCTGGTGCAGCCGGGAAAATAGCTCATGGATCCTACGTACCTGGCAAGGGTGCTGGTTTTTTCTAATGCGGTAAACGCAAGTCGTCGATGCCTGCGAAGAATGGTGTGTACCAGGTCTTTCGGGTACCCGAACTCGCTAGCAATGACAAAAATTCGTTGAAGTTCAATGCGCCGTAGGCGTATAGATGACGAATGCGTAAATGCCCGTCGTACCAGATAGCGCAGGGAAGCCAGCTTAAAAAAATCCCTATATATTGCGTGTCGACGTACCTTGATGTCATTAGGTGGGTGACCTGATGAAGATCACTAGTGTGATCGAAAGGTCTAGTGTTTTAATCTATCATATGTTTTAACTTGTAAATACCGTTTTTAATTTGATTAAATGTAGAAGTGATCTTCATCATTTCGTCAAAGGTGGTTGGTTAATGAGCAAGTTGCATATCGTGTTATGTATGACGAATGTCTACTTCCATATGAATATCACTTGTAACACGAAGTTCGTCTACAGTCTGTTGGACCCTGAAGGATAAAGTTCTAGAAGTTGAAATTTCCTTTAACAGAGCTGGGCGACTCGCTATCTAACACTCAAAAAAGATATCAGATTCAGGTCATTCAAGCTTACGTACCTACCACAAGTCCTCCTGGGGAAGAAATTGAGCTTCTAAATAACAAGGGCAAACAGCACTTGAAGATCATTATGAGTGATTTTTATGTGAAAATAGGATAACAAAAACAGAATGAAACTTCGGTAGGTAAATTCGACCACGACAATAGAAACCAGCGTGGAAATAATATTCCAATAGGATGACAGGTGATATTGATTTTATGATGGGTAACAAAAAAATTGTCGTCGAAGACAGCAGTTTGCTAAATATGTTCAACACAGGTAGTGACCATAGAATGGTGAGATGTAGGAAGCACCTCAACACTAAACTCCTAAACTCGAACGTGGCAAGCTCATTCTATACTCCTCAAGCAGAAAATTTCACATAGAAGCCAGAGTTTACGAAATCTACGGCAGAATAATTATTTTCTCCTCTCATCTCAGCAGTACCTACCTATCATTCGCTTCTAGTCCTTTATTCTCTGCACTATGACCCAAGGCATGATGAAAAAGGGCTTGTTCCCTGACGCGGACATCATGCCACTGGGTAGAAACAAGTGACTCAAACATCTCTCTCTCTCTCTCTCCTCTCTTATGTTCTTCGTCATTGCTACAGCCAATATAGCAGGTATCAGTCATCCTTCTAAAAGATCACTTTGAATAACAAAGCTAAGAAGAAATGATGCGCAGACTCACTCGTTCCAGCCGCGTTCGCCCCACTTCTTAGACAGCGAATACATTCGTTCGAGATAATTTAAGCCCATTTTGTTAACCTCGATTTAATCCGTTACTGCTGGTCAAAGGGTTGAAGCGCTAGCTCTCTTTGTTTTCTGGAATCAGTGGCCCTAAATTAGGAACGGGCGACTGTTTATAAGCCTTAGAGCTGCCCATGGTGAGAGTCAAACTCCATTGCAAAAAAAAATGGAAAATTCATTATAAATTTAAGCAAATGCATGCATAATGAAACTAACAATGATGCATTTCATTGTTGCTTTCATTATACAGGGTGTTTTACTAGATACCCCCCCCCCCCCAAAGAGCCAACTATTGTTTTATTCCTAGTTTACATACATAGAAACACGACGTTTGGTTCACAATGACCTTGATCCTTGAGAAATGCGCGGGAGTGATTTTCTTGATAAGGCGATGGCTCATTGTGACGTCCCCCACCAGATGGCCGGACAGGCTAATTCTGTCAGGAGGAAATCTGTTTTACTGTGTTGTTAAACGTCGTTCAGGATGGCTATGTATACCGTCGCGGTGCGGGTGTTTATTGTGAAATGTTGTTGAATAACGAAGTCTATAAAGGTAGCACAGCGTGAATTGATGGAGAAGTCTGGGGGAAAAGAAAAGCACCAGACAAACGTTACATCCCCAGGTTAGCAAAGAAATTTGGAACCACAGGCAGTGTTTTGAACCAATACAGTGGCAGACATCCTCCTTTAGCGGAAGAACAAATTGAAGAGGTGAAGCACATCACAGAAGAAGTCACTACGACGTTTTTCACAAGAAACTGAGTATTCTGTTTCCATCTGCCGCGAAGAAAGCGTTTCTTCATTGGTAACGTGTGACAGCTGTGCAAGAGTTGCAAGAACAGTGTGTCTTAATGTCACTGGTTCCTGAGATTTTTACTCGCAATTCCAAACATTTTGGATTTCACATGGCTCACTGAGGAAGCGTGGTTTACAACAATAAGCCTCGAAAGTTAAAAGACTTCGGAAGCAACATCAGTGCATCAATCCGTACTACTGATGAGGACATGCTGCGGAGGACCTTCGATAATATGCAGCGTCGCGTTTGAGTGTGCTTGGATGTCGGTGGATGACATTTCCAGCTTTTATTGTGAATAGTGCTACATTCTCATGAAATGAAATTGTAAACCACATGTCATGTTTTCAAGTATAGTGTATTGCAAAATATGACTGATTCTTTGGGGGAAGGGGACTACTTAATGAAACACCCTGTACATGCGTGAAAAATAGAGCCCGTTTTGCAGGTAGTGACATTTGAAATCACGTCTTCTCGCTCCGGAGCCAGTTATCCTCCCGAAGGAACTACACCGACGAAGGCTTATCGCAGCAACTTGCCGTTTTGGCTCTTGGGTCAGCTCAGTGGAACGTCACAAGGACTTATTAGTTTGTTGATTTCTGGAACAAAATGCGGTTTTCTAGAAATCCATCGAAATTTTTTTAGGAATTAATATTCACGAACGAAAGGGAATTTATATTCATTACGAAAAGAAAAGACTTTTCAGGTACAATTAGTTTACCAATACCATGTCCCAATGATTATATATTTTGTGTATTGCGCTTCTGGTAAACGCGCTTTAAAGTACATAAAAATTGGGGGAAATAAATAAATGATGAAAAGTGCCGTGGAAATACGTGTAAAAATAAGCCGAAGAAAAACGTCTTTTAATGTTTCTTTGATGGGGACCCCTAGGAACTGGCAGCCTCATTAGAATCCTCCATTAATCTTAGCTTCCCAATGGACAACTTAACATTATGTAAAAAAAAAAGGCCTGAATTTTGTTGTTTTGAATAATCTTCAGATTTTTTAATTTTAATAAGCAAAAAACTACAACAAAAAATGGAAAGGAAAGCAATGAAGGAATCTGTTACATGACTAAACTGATTTTTAATGAGATAATGAAAATATATATTACTTCGCTACAGAACAACGTAAAAGCAATTAATTCTTCCCATTATATATCACGTGTCAATTGGGCATTCCACCGAACCGAGAACGAAGGCCTCGTCTTGTCACTTATCCAGTATGACAAACAATAATGGAAAGGCTGGAAGGGAGATGGGATGGAACAAAATTAAGGGCCCACATATTTCTCGGTCATCCAATCTAATCCGTTTTTCCCAGTAACTCTCCTCTCTCCTCGCATCACTTTCATCTTTCGTCCACGCACATTCCATCTTTCATCCCTCTCTTCCACACCGCAAACGTGACGGACAACTGGAACGCGGATTAGCTGCAAAACGACAAGAGTTTTGACGCGATTTTCCGTCAACCTACTGACCTCCGTTTTGGCATCTCTGTCTCATTCTCTCACTTGATGCCCACCCCTAGCCACCCCCAGCTATCTCGAGCATATACGTAGATGACCGCGATGGGGAGGTGAGGGGAGGGGGAGCTGAGATGCTTTGGGAGGAGCTAGTGATGGGAGACAGAGATGCGTGAGTGCGAAAGAGGAATAACCGGAAAGAAGTGAAGAGACAGTCTCCGGATGATATCTCTGTCAGCATCCTCCTCTGCTTGAAGTTCGTGCTAGTTACAGGAACGTGATATTGCTGTCACGCGACAAGAGGCGGTGTTTAGGGGAGAGGAGGGATGTGAGGCTGAAAGGGATGAAGACGGAGAGCTCAGAGCGAATGACCACGCGAGAGAAAGATGGAATGCCTTTTCATGATGCGGGGATCCTGAAAGGAGGATGAAAGGCGCGAAAATGACACGTTTAATGGCTAATTTCTTACACTGAATACTCCGTGGAAACACTCACATTGCGACATGAGTGCATTTCTTCAACTTACGAGAAATACCTTAGTTCGGAGGAAACTGTGGTTACTCGAAATACACTTGTGCTCAAAATTAAGGGACAATTTATACACGGTGTGGCAATTAAATAATGAAACTGAATTTTAAAAAAAATGGAAAACCAGGAAAACTTACGTAAATATATTATATTCGAAAAATTTGGGGGACCGGAAAGTAATGTCGGTTTTTTTTTGGGGGGGGAGGGCTAAGTTTGGGGCGCAGTTGTAAGGTGTTTATATACGTTTAACGTAAAGTACTATACTGTGCAAATTAATTGGGACAAAGTAAAAAATCACTCTTTTTTCCGAACTATGCCTTTATATCATTCTATGCCTTGATATACACTGATAAATACTTGTATTAGTATGAAGTATGTCCTCCTTTAGCAGAAATGACTTTTTGAATTCGTTTTGGCATTGACTCCACTAATTGAGTGGACATATTTTTGAGTCCATAAACGTGGAACCACACTTTTATAGCATTCGTTATCATGCGTTCTTTGGTTGCACAGTCCATTTTACCTAAACGTCTCTTCAAAATATTCCACACGTTTTCTATGAAATTTAAGTCTGGTGAATTTCCAGGCCAGTCAAGCAAATGGATTTGATTTTCCAGCATGAAATTCTTGACCAATTTGAATTGTGACATGGGGCCAAGTCATGTTGAAATGTCCCGTCAAAAGTTTGCAAGAAGGAAACAATCCTACGTTGTAATATTTCTACGTACTTGGCTGAATTCATCATACCTTGAACCGGAACTAAGTTTCCAGTGCCATTTGATGTGAAAAAGCCCAAAACATCTGTTTCAGAGGGTGTTTTACAGTTTGTTTGACATGCTCAGGTCTTAAGGGTTCACAGTTGCTTCGTCTAACCACATTTGCTTGGTAACCCTGCACAAATAAATGAGTTTCTTCACTGAACAATACCTTTTTCCAGTCGTCAGCAGTTCATGATTTATATTTTTTGGCCCATGCTAAACGTTTTATCTTCATTTTCGCATTCAAATATTGTTTCTTCGTTGGTGTTCTTGCCTTCCGGCCAACTTCCAGAAGCCTACGGCGTACAGTAGAATCACTAACATCACAACCACTGGCCAATAAATCTCTTTGAATGTCGGTGCTTGTTTTTTCTTTGGATTCATTTTACTATTTCGGATTAGATATTTATCGGTTCGTGGAGTAGTTTTTCGTTTTCTTCCACATTTACCTCTCCTTTTCGGAGACGATGATCCAAATGCATTGTATCGCGTAAGCAGTCTTGATACACTTGACTACACCAACTGCAGAAGCGATATCGCTCACTGTCATAGAAGTGTGATCCTTCAGAGCAATTATTTTTGCACGCTTCTTTGGGGAAATATCCATTTTTCAATACACGAAGGCAACACGTACTCACAGAGAGCAAAAACAAACATCCACCTGTCACACACGAAAGCTCACAACTGAAGCTGAAGTGCCTATTTCCTGTTTAAAACCGGTCAAACCACATTCTTACTATCACGTTCTAACAGTAACACCACCTCACAGCTGATAAAACCGGTTTACGTGGGTTTCCGACATCAACTGGCGATCACACTACAATTCTGAGAATAAAATAGCTTGTCCCAATTAATTTGCACGGTATAGTAAGTGTATGCACAAATAAATGAACTATTCACCTTTAACTTATCTAGGTGTTTTTGTCTTCCAGATTTGCAGAATAAAATGAGTCACATAAAACCCGAGGAGAGCCATGTTAGTTATTGTATGCTGTACGAATTTCACAAGGGGAACAATGCAACGTTGGCGACCAATAACATTTGAGCTGTTTATCCGAATGCGTTAAATGTCAGCAAGTGCCAGAGTTGGTTCGCCCAATTCCGGTCGGATAATTTTGACCTCTCTGATGCCCCTCGTGCAGAAAGGCCCATGGAGCTGGATAATGACCTGCTGCGCGTAGCCATTGAGGCAGATCCTCGTCAAACCTTTAATGAATTATCCCAATATCTTAATGCATCGTGGTCTACTGTTGAATATCACCTGCAACAGATAGGGAAGGTCTATAAACAAGGAGTTTGGGTACCACAACAACTTTCACCTGAAAACAAAGCCCTGAGTTCCACCATCTGAAACTCTTTGCTCACCCGACAGGAAAAGGATCCATTTCTTCGTCAAATTGTCACTGGAGATGAAACGTGAACAACAAACGCAAAAAACAGTGGCTTTCTCCAGGTCAGAAACCAGTTCCTACGCTAAAACGAGGCCTACATCCCAAAGAGGTTTTTCTCTATGTTTAGTGGGCTACCGCTGGCATAGCTCACTTTGAGCTCTTGGAACCCAGACAGACCGTAACGGCAGACCCCTATTGTCAACAACTGGACCGCTTAAAGCAAGCTCTTACTGTAAAACACCCAGCACTGGTCAATAGAAAAGATGTCATCCTCCAGCGTTTGAAGCAAGCTTTTACTGTAAAACATCCAGCACTGGTCAATAGAAAAGGTGTCATCCTCCAGCGTTTGAAGTAAGCTCTTACTGTAAAACATCCAGCACTGGTCAATAGAAAAGATGTCATCCTCCAGCGTTTGAAGTAAGCTCTTACTGTAAAACATCCAGCACTGGTCAATAGAAAAGGTGTCACCCTCCAGAGTTTGAAGTAAGCTCTTACTGTAAATCATCCAGCACTCGTCAATAGAAAAGGTGTCATCATCCAGCGTTTGAAGTAAGCTCTTACTGTAAAACATCCAGCACTGGTCAATAGGTGTCATCCTCCAGCGTTTGAAGTAAGCTGTTACTGTAAAACATCCAGCACTGGTCAATAGAAAAGGTGCCATCCTCCAGAGTTTGAAGTAAGCTCTTACTGTAAAACATCCAGCACTGGTCAATAGAAAAGAAGTCATCCTCCAGCGTTTGAAGTAAGCTCTTACTGTAAAACATCCAGCACTGGTCAATGGAAAAGGTGTCATCCTCCAGAGTTTGAAGTAAGCTCTTACTGTAAAACATCCAGCACTGGTCAATAGAAAAGGTGTCATCCTCCAGCGTTTGAAGTAAGCTCTTACTGTAAAACATCCAGCACTGGTCAATGGAAAAGGTGTCATCCTCCAGAGTTTGAAGTAAGCTCATACTGTAAAACATCCAGCACTGGTCAACAGAAAAGGTGTCATCCTCAAGCATGACAACCGTCGCACGGCGCGACGGACCCAGCAGACAATCCGACATTTTGGCTGGGAAGTTCTGCCTTATCCCCTTATTCCCCTGACATTGCACCATCTGATTACCATTTGTTCAGATCTCTGCAGCATTTTCTTAATGGGAAAAGATTCCACACTATTGATTATGTCAAAACGGGGCTCTCGGACTTCTTTGCATAACAGCTAACATCTTTTTTATAAAGACGGCATTGAAAGTTTGGTGTCACGATGGGCAAGCGTGATCGATAATGATGGCGATTATATAATTGATTAAGAAATAGATTTTTTCTGTTACAAACATTGTTTCACTTCTTTTCCAAAAACAACATAACTTTCCGGTCCGCCCAGTGCATTCTTATTGCTTTAATACAAGACGTGGCACGATCAAACAAGGAAAGGAAGGGGTCATCTTTTCGTATCGAGTGAAGAACTGATATCACAGTTCTTTGTATGTCTCCAATGTCTCGAAAAACTTTTCCTTTTAAAGGCAGCTTTAATTTAGAGAATAGAAAGTAGTCACACGGTGAAAAATCTGGAGAATAGGGAGGCATGGTTGAGAGAGGAGGCACCAGAGGCGTAATTAGGCATTTTTACCCCCGGGGCAAGCCCCAAAATATTGCACCTCCCCCCGAAGTCGTTAGGACAAAAGAGTTTTATCGCCTAAACATTATAATTCTTGTCCGTTGATTAGGGGCAAATCTGCAGTATTTATTACCCACAAGCATATGTTGTTACAATTTTCAAAATAACTAAATTTAACCACCAACTAAATTTCTGACATTTCGCATTACACTGAATTTCATACTTTATTGTACAATATTCTCTTGTAGTTAATTGATAACTAATAATAATTAACGGTTGTGCAATAGATTTTAAAAACGGGTTACTTTTTCGGCGGACCAGAAGACCTTTGCAAAGTTATTGACATTTTTAATTGTACTTTAACAACATAAGTTAAAATTTCTTTATTGGGGTATGACACTGCAAATAGGGTATTAAAGAACAAGGTGTCATTTCTTATCCCAAACTGGAATGGCATTTTACTCTCATTAACTGCGTCGAAAAAAAATTTGGAAATAGGGACAGTACTTAGCAGTAGGGTTTCATGCATTTCTCTTATAATCAAGGATGTTCTGAGTGGTAAAGCAGAACTGGACGCGGAACGCCATTTAGGGCTGCAAAATACAAAAAGGTGCAGAGAGCTGTGAGATTCCGAACTTCTCCGGAGTTCCGATCTTTGGTACCATATTGAACGAACAGAATGCAGCTTGCAGTAGTGGCAGTAATACTCGAATTGCCCTCAACGAATCTCCAAAAATATGAACCACATCCTTATCTGATTGAAAAATGATATGTCACGTAAATGAAGGAAGAGTGTCATCAGAAGGAAATGTATCCCTTCCTTCTGAGGGGCAATGATGAAAACAACATCCACATTTTGAAAACTTTCAACTCATCATAAACTTGTAAAAATTGATGTTGCCCTGAAACATATTCTGAAACTTGATATGTTGTCAAGAAAAGAGCAAAAACTGAATTTAAACATACAACATGTTACAAATTTTGAAGATGACAATCCGTTTTTTGGCGTAAATGTGTCAAGGATGGTAAGTAAGATGATATCTGAAAACTTGAAAATTTTCATCGTCCTGGATTTAAAATTTTCCGAGTATCGCTCCAGGACGATGAAAATTTTCAAGTTTTCAGATATCATCTTACTTACCATCCTTGACACATTTACGCCAAAAAACGGATTGTCATCTTCAAAATTTGTATTATATGGCGTAATCCCGTGTTTCTTTCGTGATACAACATGTTGCTTAATTAATAAAATTTGACTGTATCGCCATCAAAATAAGGTGGAACAGCCTTAATATGCAGAGACTTCTTCACTCTCGCAAATGAGACTTCAAATGAGTCTCAGCGCAGAGACTTCATAACTATCGCAAATGTGTTTGGAAGCATGTGTAAAATAGTTAGGTTATGTCTTACAAATGAAGGACGACAGCTTCAATACTTCCTCTAAGTAAGTGAGAAAATTATACGCTTCCTGTAAAACATTTGCTTGGTTCCAAATAATTTTTTTTAATTTTTTGTCGATTGGAGGTTTAACGACCACCGTGAGCAACATAAAGGGCTATAAGCAGTCGCCCGTCCCTAATTTAGGGTCACTGGTTCCAGGGAAGGGAGAGAGCCAGTGCCGTAAGGCAAACACATCATCCATGCCTCACTCGGATTCGAACCCGGACCCCTTTCGGACAAATGATCAGAGGCCATTGCTTAGACCACTGCTCCACCGGGGCGGCGTCATGGTACTGACTTCACCAGTTCGCATCATTTAAACACTTCAGCAGAGAAATTGTCTGAACACTACAATCTTTGTGCAAGATGATGCACCCCCTCATATCGGATTAAATGTGCAAACCTTACTGCAGCAGCATTTTTCGAACGAGAGAGTGATTAACCGATCGTTTTCAATGCGAAAGCCCCAACAATCACCAGATCTGAACCCATGTGACTCTTTGTTATGGGAATACTCAAAAAGCCTCGCTTTTCAAGGTAATGTTCCCAACTTAGCTGTCTTGAAAGACAGAATTTCACAACATGTGAAACAACTTCACTCAGGTCAGTTGCCTTCTTTCATCGACAATGTTGTTTATTGAAACCTGTTTAGAGCCTGGAGATGGAAAAGACATAGAACTGTATCTATGATTTAATCTTCAAATTCGTTTGTTAACCTACGTAATATGCAAATTAAGAGGGCAGCAGTGGCAAATTTTACCCTAGCAGCGGAATTTTGAACAATTTTTTTCTCGAAAATCGTAGTAGCATACTGAGAAAAGTACATGTACCAAATTTTGTTGAGATTTGTCCAATAGGTATTTCTACAGAGAGCTCTCAACACCTCCTCTTTAATTGTGTAATTGTGATCACCCTGTATTTGTCAGTCGTTAGAAGTCCTTCAGTGGGTATAGGAGACACCACGAGAAGGTAGGATTACATTTGTCTAGTAGAGACTATATGTCGCCTATCATTAGACCTCGCATTTTGAATAAACAGTAAACCAATGAAAGTTTAGTTCGTGTAGCTACGAATTTTAACACTCTGGTTTTTCTGTATAGCTGGTAAGTTTTACATCATGTTCGTTAAGACTCTAAAAACATAAAATCTTAGTAGACGTTTCCATTTATTTGTTTCAAATAAATATTTTCCGTCAAATGGAAATGCTAAATTCTTCAAAGTGGGCAGTTTTTTCACTTGCTTTCTAAATTCCTCGACGTGAAAGCTCACAGTAGCCTCATGAAAATAGCTTTTAACATATTAATATAATCTAACGTTGTTTCCTTATTAATAACTCATGAAATAATATCAGTTATAGGTTTTCCATTTAGTTTGCAAATATCTTCATGGCCACAAAAATGTTAAATTTTAACCACACTTTTCTGAAGTCACCCTGGTCGTGAAAATCGTTTTTACTTCAACCCTTTAAGTGGCCAATGTGCCTGAACCAAACAGTGCACAAAACCTACTGAGCTACACAAAGAGTAATGTTCACATAGCGGCCAGGTTTAACGAAAGCTACGGCAAAACAGTAACTTTCCGCTTATCATCGTAGTAGCACTGCCCATAAACCTGTCACAGGTAATGCGCAATTTCTTCTAGTCCTCTGTTCCAGTGCTCTCTTCTAGTCCTTTGTTCCAGCGCTCTCTTCTAGTCCTCTGTTCTAGCGCCCTCTTCTAGTCCTCTGTTCCAGCGCTCTCTTCTAGTCCTTTGTTCTAGCGCTCTCTTCTAGTTCTCTGTTCTAGCGCTCTCTTCTAGTCCTCTGTTCCAGTGCTCTCTTCTAGTCCTCTATTCCAGCGCTCTCTTCTAGTCCTCTGTTCTAGCGCCCTCTTCTAGTCCTCTGTTCCAGCGCTCTCTTCTAGTCCTCTGTTCTAGCGCTCTCTTCTAGTCCTCTGTTCTAGCGCCCTCTTCTAGTTCTCTGTTCCAGTGCTCTCTTCTAGTCCTCTGTTCCAGCGCTCTCTTCTAGTCCTCTGTTCTAGCGCTCTCTTCTAGTCCCTTGTTCCAGCGCTCTATTCTAGTCCTCTGTTCCCGCGCTGTCTTCTAGTCCTCTAGTCCTCTCTTCTAGTTTGCTCTGTGACCTAAGGAATAAAGGGAAAGGGCTTGTTTCAGTGTCGGTGTCAGTGTCTATTCCCCTGACGCGGACATCATGCCACTAGGCAGAAATATGCGACCCAATATCTCCTGTCTTTGGTTCGTCGCCATTCTTATAACCCTTTTAGCTGGTAATCAGTCAGAAAGGATTGGTGTCATTCATTTCTCTAAGTGACCATTTCGAATAACAAACCTAAGGGGAAAGCAATGCTCCCTGATGCTAAGGTTCACTCCTTCCAGCCGTTTTCTTCCCACTTCTTAGACAGAAAATATATTCGTTCGAGCTAATTTCAGCCGATTTGTTAACCCCAAGTTAATTCGTTCAAGCCGGTTAAAGAGTGAGTATCAGTTAATTGAAAATTATAAATTGGGATTCGCTTTATCATGTAGGTGTTTCGTGCATATCCTGCTGGATAAATTTCTCCCTGTTAAGCTTCGCCAATTTCCAAGGCATTGTCATTATATCAAAACAAATATTTTGTAAGCTGAACTTCATATTGTACTCCTACAATTGTAATAGGTGTGTATTGTATTGATTGCTACTTAAAACTAAGAGGGCCCGCATCACTTAACTTTTTCCGACGACTTTGAATTTTCCGTTGTGAAAAACCTGGATAAATAAAACTTGGCAGCTCCTTGCGTAAAAGAAAGTACAGATTTCTTCTCTCTGATTTTGGTAAATTGTGAAGTTCGTAATGAAATGCTCCAAGACGCAAAAAAAGAGAAGAAGATAAAATAAAGAAAGCAAGACAAAGCCAGTGCGATTCAGAGCGACCAAGCAGAAGATATTTGTGGCTTTTTTATCTTCCTAACGCGTAATGAATACTCCTCACTTAGTATCACATGAAAGAGTCTTCGTCTTTAAAAAATAAGAGCCACGTAAAATGAAGAAAGAGAGAAGAAATTAGAGCAGGAGAAAAAGTTCAGTGCCCCCTCCCCTCCGTATCATACTCATATATGGATAGATGGATTGCAGAAGGGGTGGGTGGTTCAAGGATGGAATTTGGGCGTTGGAAGACAAGAACAGGAGGGGAGAAGGAGGAACGCTTCCTCGTTTCTTAGTCTCTGCAGCTGTGCTATCAATGAGCCAAACCCTAGGGAGGAGGTGCGGATCCGGGCACAGCCTGAAAGCCGTATTTGTTCACAGGTTTCAACCTGATTAGAAGCGGACGCTTTGTTGAGTTGATCCCACCTAACGCAATTACAAGGCCGGAGCTTGTTGTGTAATTCAGTTAGTGGGATATGTCTTCTCGGTGAGGGCCGCCCTGGAAAAATGTCTGTCCTTTTCTTCGTGGCGGATGCCAATTGGATCCAAAGGAGAGAGAGAGAGAGAGAGAGAGAAGAAGGAAGAAAGCGAGCAAGGGATGAAGACGTTTCTGGAGAAACGAGAGCGGTGGGAGGCGAGTCAGAAACTGAGGCCCGAGGAGGAAAAGCTGAGATTTTAGGCCTAACTCAATCACAGCCATTCCTTTTCCATAGTACTCTTCCTTCCTTTCAATCTATCTCATTTCACTTGCTCTCTCCTTTACGCTGTGAGATCTATCTACCCATCTATCTACTCAAAATTCCGAATTATAGTTTGCGTCATTATCTCTCTTTCTCGCTCTATCTATTCAAAATTATATCTGATCTCTTTACTTTTTCCTCCCATTCTATCTATCTGAAATCCTGTGCTTTATGTCTAAAAACCCGAACTATAATTTCTTTTAAGCTACCAATCTTTTCAAAATTCCAAAATATTTTTTCTCTTTCTTTATCAATCTATTCTATTCAAAGCTCCTAAAAATCATAATTGCGTTTACTTATCTGTCTATATATCTCTCTGTCTGTTCGAAATTTTGAATTGTGCATAGACAAAGGGATAGATAGCACCGATAATATTTTCTCTCTTTGCCTTCCTTCTCTATATCTATCCATCTATTCAAATTTTCGACATAAAAGGCCGAATTATAATTCTTTTAAGCTATTCATCTGTTTACATATATATTCAAAATTCCGAAATATTTCTTCTGTCTCCATCAATGTATTCTATCCGAAATTCATAAAAATCGTAACTGCGTTTACTTATCTATCTATCTATCTCATGGTATTTTCAAAATTTCGAATTTTATTTGTCATCATTCCCTCTGAGCCTATCTAACTATCCAAAATTCCAATTCGTGTTCTTCACCTCTTTCTATTCAAAGTAACGAATTATGTTCTCTCTCT
This sequence comes from Macrothele yani, assembly GCA_039090855.1. NCBI lineage: Eukaryota > Metazoa > Arthropoda > Arachnida > Araneae > Macrothelidae > Macrothele > Macrothele yani. Next base: position 121,687,889 of record CM077003.1, read on the forward strand.
TTATCTTCCCTCTCTCTATCAATCCATCTATTCAAATTTTTGAACTAAAATGCTGAATTGTAATTATTTTAAGCTTCCCATTTTCTACCTATTTTTTCAAAATTCCAAAATATTTCTTCTCTCTCTCTCTCTCTCTCTTTCAATCTATTCTATCCAAACTCCTAAAAATCCCAATTGCGTTTACTTATCCGTCTATCTATCTCTCAGTCTATTCAAAATTTCGATTTTCATTTTCCATCATTCTCTCTTTGCCTATCTAGCTATCCAAAATTCCGATTTGTATTCTTCATTTCACTCTATCTATTCAAATTCCCGCATTATATTTTCTCTCTTTATCTTTCCTCTCCATTTATTCAAATTTTTTAACTTTCTCCTGTCTGAAACTCAATAATATGATTACATTTTAGCTACCTTTTGGTCAATCCATCTATCTAAAATTCTGAATTATATTTTACTGCATTTCTCTATACATCCCATTAAAATTCCTAATTATATCTGCATTTACCAGTCTATATTTTTCTTTTCAAAATTCGAATTTCATTCGAGCTCTCTATTTATTAATCCGTAAATTCGAACCATATTTGCTTTTTATCGGCTTGTCTGTCTGTCTTTCAAAAACTCCTAATTGTGATTACTTTCTGTCTAACTGTCTATCTAATGCTCCGAATTATATTCTATCTGTCTACCTAAAACTGCGAATTACAGTTTACATATGCGCCCATCTATCTAAAGGCAAAATTCCGAATTATATAAGTCTATCTACAGTACTAAAGGGCAAAATTCCTGACACGGAAGGTAGTCTACTATCTTTACGATACACTGAATGTGAGTGGTACGTATGTGTACAAGTGCACAGTTAAACGTAGTAGCACAAGGTTCAAAAATATCAGGTGTGGACAGACACAAATAAATATGCTGGGGTTACTATGTTCTTAATGACCTCGCAAATTATTCAAGAATTGTGTCACACTGTCCCGCAATGCTAATCTTCAAGATGATTTATCAGATCTCTTGCAGACATCGCTTCAAATACAGAAGATCTACAGGTGCAACTGTAGATCAACAGTATTGAAGCGATGTCTGCAAGAGATCTGTAACGCCATGAGCTCCCTGTCCCCCTCCCCCTAAAATCGATATGGGTGTTGAAAAAAATTCTGGTACAGTAATTGCTTTTCGTCTTGGCGGTTCGAAAATAAGCACTCTAACATTTTCGCTGTACAAAGTACTTTAAAATATTTCGCTGTGCATATAACACCACTAAATTACCTGGGGTTGGGAACAGAAAGACAGATTTCGTGGGTAGCTACCATTAACCCTTTAACGACCATAACGCCCAAAACGTCCGTACGTACAAACGGCCATAGCCGTCCAAAACGACTGTCTAGCGTGAGTCAGATTTCCTAGTTTTACTTGTTCTTCAAATTTTCTCGACCTATGAGGAATCAGCAGGAGTCACCTCCGGTCACTATTGTTGTTATTAAACAAAGAAGTGAAACAACAGACAGTTTCGGACATTACAGTATTTAGAGTGACACAAGATTTTGGGGTCATGGTAGTTAAAGGGTTAACTACCTCATCAAAAAAGCTAGAGATAAGCTACGACAACTGGCTCCTCTTTTCCGAAAGAACAACCTGATAACTCACCGTAAGGGAATATTATATAAAATGATAGTCCGACCAGTTGCCATATACGTTAGTTTGCTCACAAACTCTAAAAGAAGTTCTTCAGTGATAGATCAGGGAAACAATGGACTATGACAATACTGCCGTCCTTAAGTGTCCCAGTTCTAAAGTGGCGGTCCTAGTCTTCCTTAATATGGATTCCAGGGTGGCACCCCCTTCCATACACACGCCCTTTGCTCCTAGGAAGTTCTGAGGGGAGTAGTATCAATTGAATCAGTAGATGGTGGGAGCTCAAAAGATGCAGATGTGGTTAGACAGCATGTTCGTGATGGTGCTGTACCTAACACACAGACACTCGGGTGTGTCTCTCTTATTTTGCAGTTCCATTGCCTACAGTTTCCTTCCCTGATCTTCTAGGGACCCGTACCATGACACTTTATCTCCTGGCATCTAAGCGGCGCGAACACAAGAGGGAGTCCGTAGAAGTTTACTTAAATAAGGAAGAGTCCATAGCAGTTTACGCGAATACAAGACCTTGGAAGTTTACTGAAATAATTTTTAGTTGTAATTCACACTCTGCAGTCTATATGATACTTATACTTACTACACAGATTTTAATTTTGGTAGTTTTCTTCAGTTTTGTTGAAGGGACGGAGCTCGCACCATCAGGCAAGCGCACCAACCATACTTTAACTGGGAGTCGAACCCGGGTACATCACGGATGAATGGTTAGAAGCCAGCATCTTAAAGCATCCGGCCACATGGGCGTCCATTCCTTATTGCTCCACATACAATAATATGATTTCTGTAAACCAGTTTCGCAGTCCCGATGGCGCAGTGGTCTAAAACGCTGGCTTCTGACCATGCGTGCGATATGAGCCAAGGTTTGAATTCCCGATTAAGCATGGGCAGTGTCTTTGTCCAATGGCACTGCCTCTTTCCGCTTTTCCTGAAACCAGTGTATTTTTAAAGCCCATGGTGGTCGTTAAACTCTGAAAAAAAAAGATTGATTTTCATGGCCACGCCTTTGTAAGATTTCTGGATCCACTCTTGAAGCGGAGGACAAAACTTACGACTGACAAACCCTTAGCTTTCTGTACCTCACTTAAATGTATCTTTCCTATCGGACACTATAGCCCAAAGCTACTAGTTTTCTATATCTAATGGCTGCTTAGAACCAGCGTGGCATCAGACACTTTTTTCCTAAAATCCTTTCCAACATCATTCATAGAGCACCACTAACAGTAGCCTGCAGCTGATTTTACTCCCAATTGAAAACCCCGACTTAAAAGTAGAGTACCTTTGTTGTACGATACATAGGATTAAAAAAACCAGGCTTGAAAGTTGGCTACCTTTGTTGAGCATGGGCTTAAGAAAAATCAAGCTTGAAAGTAGTCCAACAATTTTTGCTGTGTATAAGATTGAGAAAACCCAGACTTTAAAGTAAACCATTTTTTGCTGTGCATAGGCTTGAAAAAAAACTCGATGAAAGTATATCACTTTTGCTGTGCATACGATTGAGAAATACCAGACTTGAAAGTAGACCACCTTTCCTTGTACAATACATAGGATTAAAAAAAAACAGGCTTGAAAGTTGGCTACCTTTGTTGAGCATGGGCTTGAGAAAAATCAAGCTTGAAAGTAGTCCAACATTTTTTGCTGTGTATAAGATTGAGAAAACCCAGACTTGAAAGTAGTCCGACAATTTTTGCTGTGTATAAGATTGAGAAAACCCAGACTTGAAAGTAGTCCGACAATTTTGCTGTGTATTTGAGAAAACCCAGACTTGAAAGTAGTCCGACAATTTTTGCTGTGTATAAGATTGAGAAAACCCAGACTTGAAAGTAGTCCAACAATTTTTGCTGTGTATAAGATTGAGAAAACCCAGACTTGAAAGTAGACCATTCTTTGCTGTGCATAGGCTTGAAAAACAAACTCGATGAAAGTATATCACTTTTGCTGTGCATACGATTGAGAAATACCAGACTCGAAAGTAGACCACCTTTCCTTGTACAATACATAGGATTAAAAAAAAACAGGCTTGAAAGTTGGCTACCTTTGTTGAGCATGGGCTTGAGAAAAATCAAGCTTGAAAGTAGTCCAACAATTTTTGCTGTGTATAAGATTGAGAAAACCCAGACTTGAAAGTAGACCATTTTTTGCTGTGCATAGGCTTGAAAAAAAAACTCGATGAAAGTATATCACTTTTGCTACGCATACGATTGAGAAATACCAGACTTGAAAGTAGACCACCTTTGCTGTGCACGGGCTTGAGAAAAATCAGGCTTGAAAGTAGATCATTTTTGCTGTGCATAAGATTGAGGAAAAATAGGCTTGAAAGAAGATCACTTTTGCGGTGACGAATAGGCTTGAAAGAAGACCACTTTTGCGGCTTGAAAGAAGACCACTTTTGCGGCTTGAAAAAAGACCACTTTTGCGGTGACGAATAGGTTTGAAAGAAGACCACTTTTGCGGCTTGAAAGAAGACCACTTTTGTGGTGACGAGGCTTGAAAACAAAGTCGAGATTGAAAGTAGATCACTTTTGCTGTGCATAGGATTGATAAAAATTAGGCTTGAAAGTAGACCACTTTTGCTATGCATAGGATTGAGAAGGCGTCGAAGAAGTTGGTGCATTGAAAGAGAGAGAAAGAGAAAATAGACGTCCGTTATTCATTCAATCCATCATACAATAAAAAGCCATTGGATATTTGCCTCCAATTGAAGTTGAGCGAGAGCAATGTAACCTTCCTCTGTTCTGAAGCTGCGTTTCCCAAATTTCATCCTATTTACTGATCTAAAGGTTGTTATTAATTTGGGCCATCCATGAAACTCATTTTATGGAGTTATTACGGAGAATTTAGAAACAATTCGTTTCCAGCAATAAAATATAAGTTACAATAATAGCAAGGCTTTCTTTGTCTCCATCATACTAATCAGGGAAGCAATAAAAATTAGAGTTATAAACAGCCGTTCCCAGAGCGATCCGCTATTGTATGTTGAAGAGCTCCTTGATTAATGTTTATTGCTTTATTGCTACAGCAAGTAGTAACACATTGAGTGAAAGTGTAGCCAGACTGCGTAATGTTTTTTTTTTCGTGGCGTCACAGGACGTTTCTTCAAAGCAACGAATATCCATGGATCCTAACGTAGGAAGGGAATACAGAATGCTGAGAGAAACAGAGAGATAGACAGAAAGAGAGCCAGACAGAGAGAGAGAGGGGGGGCAACAAAGGAAGATATTTGGGAAACAGGCGTGCTTCCGGGCATCCGAAAGGCCTTATGCGAAGGAGTGAAAAGTTGTGTAGAATAGAAGAAGTGCGAAAGAGTGAGTAATGAAGAAACAGAATAAATAGCAAGAGGAGGGAAATTATTAGGAAGTTGTGACGTACTACAGTGGTAAATCACGTGTCAAGATGACAAATCTGTAGCGGAACATTCTCTCGGTGTAGCTTAGGCGGTTACAGCAACCCACTCCGGAGCGAGGAGTCACGGTTTCGATACACGTCAGCGACAAAGTCTTGCTTTCACAAAGTGACTAAGATTATTCCGGGATGACGAGAATAATAACTTTTGCTGAAAATAAATCCATTGAAACTACAAATTTTGGTATGTATTCCTTCCTGGTATAATTTTCATGTACCGGGTGTTTCACTGGATCGTAACAACTTTCTTGTCGAATAAATCGTTAAAGAATAACGAAATGGCGCTGTAAGTCCGAGACGTCGATCATCAGGTGACAGGTATTCGTGAGGAAGTAGTGGGACGGTGGACACGCGATTTCAGCTATGCAGCGATATGCCACGGAAGGAAGAGTTTTATTGATGAAACATTGGTATGCGGAGGGCAGAAACCCCACAAAGCTGTTAAGTGGAGTACAGCATTTAAGAAATCGTCGTATGCTATCCCGTGCGTACCCGACAAAATTAGTAGCGAAATTAGACCGAACCAGCAGTGTCACAGATGACGTGGCAAGCATGGCGACGAAGAGAAGAACAACGCAAACGGCGGAAAACCTCGAAGCCGTACAAGAACTACAGGACGGAGCACCGCCACACTCCACAAATGCTGTTCTTCATTTGCTTAACCAGCAGAATGGCCCACGGGTCAACACCAGACGATTCCCATAACGTTTTTCATCCGGTATCTCTTGGCCTCCGTACATCCCCAATTTAACGCCGCTCGACTTCTTCTTGTGGGGCTATCTGAAAGATCGGGTGTACCAAGACAACCCGCGAACACTACTTGACCTCCGACGTGCCATCCAAAAGGAAATTGCACGCATCCCGTCGAACAACTTCCCGTCGGTATTGCAGCACTTCGAAGCACGTATTCGCCACGTCGTGGCAGCGGATGGTCATCATGTGGAACATTCCTGATCCTGGAAGATTCCTTCTTCAAAAGTCTATCTAAGATCAACTAGGGGATCAAACTGTTGTGCTTTGCCTTTGAGAACTTAGCACGTAGATCTGGAACACATGAATATTTGATCTTCTTGAGTTACTGGCCCGGGTTTTCAGTTCAAACACATACACAAAGAAATAGAGGTTGGTTTAGAGCGCAAGAGATTCTGGTGGAGTTTCAGGTCTCGCCATAAAACCCAAAGAGTATGATCAATTAGAAAAACTGCTTACTAAGACCGTAGAGAGACCACTCCCCAATCACCCGGGGGAAAGAAGGGAAGATAAATAAAACTGTGAGAGCATGTTTCACCTTTTCAGTCAGGTACTTCTTTCTTTCATTTTTTTTTTCGATTGGATGAGAGACCATAAACAGCAACCAAAAAATATCACTAAGGTACTTAATGATACAAAACAATTGCCATTTATATTCCAGGTAATTGGTATTTCGACTCATATACCGTATGACATTTTTAGAAACATTGCGTAATAACTAAAATAATGTATCATTCTGTTTTGGACCACAAAAAAAGAAAGCAATTTCACACAACATTGTTTACTTCGGTTTCGCTTCTCTCAGTGTGTATCTTTCTGTGCTCGCATCACTCTCATCATCTTCTTGTTCCTGAACCGAAACATTCGGATCTCTTCCATCCTCCAGAGTGCATCACTCTCTTCCTCCGTAACCTCTCAGTCGGTCAAGGAGCAATTAATTATTGTTAATTACGTAATTACCACGCGTCGCCGCAGCGGCTGCTAGGACCTTCTAGAGGATTCAAGGGGGCAAAGGAGACAAGGTCGAAGGGGGGCGCAGGTTAGGTCTAGCATCTCGAAAGTGGAATGGCCACTTAGAAGAATTCCCTTTTGCCCAGAGATGAGAGCTCGGCCGGTTCCATTAGTTCTGCTCTTGTAGTCCCAACAATGGGGCTCGGAGTTCTATCATGGACTCCATATTGATCTGCTCGTGGCCCCTCTGTTTACTGCCGTCCCACCCCGATGCGTTCGCCCCTCCCTTCACATCCTCCTCTTGCGACAGTCGACCATTTGATCCCCGACCCTTGTCCCCTGTGACCTCTCCGGCACGCTTCAATACTTGCTATTTAAATTAATGAAAACCATAACTTCCCTCGAAGGGGTTTGCCAAGGCCTAATCAGTTTGTTGTCCTCTGGGCGGAAAGTAACATAAAAATGCCCTAAAACTTAGACCATTATATTTTCTTTTAGCTAACACGAATACGCGGAGCTCTTCTTTCGGAACGTGGAATGCAGGATTATCGTCGCACTCTTTCCAAGCGTGGAACTTAATTTTAAGACTAATTTCTGGATTGTGAAAAAACAAAACATGCATATGCATGAATTTAGTTCAGTTTTCTATTTTTTAATTTTTAATCTTCTAATTTCATGAAAAGTTTTGAGTTCTTTGCATTAATATTTCCAACAAGTTGGAAGTTTTTCGGCAAAACTATGGTCTGTAATTGGACCTCCACATGATTCTCTTTATTCGAGTATATTTTATATGTCCCTTTCTTGAAAAATTTCTTCAATGTATAGTTATTTCAGAAAATTTCATTGTATTAGGAAGGCACTTGAAAGTAAAACGTTGCCGTTGGTACGTTAATCCTAGATAGCTATTTAACGTTTAATACAAGAAGCTGCTTTACGGCTGGTGTGTAAACGCATCGTTCGTTCCTTCAGCATACACTTAGCCAATGACCTGTCAATGTTTCAGCTGCTATGTATACATACTGTTTTGCAACAATCTGTGATCAGAACGCTAAAGAAGATTAACGAAGTTGTTTGGTTCTCCTGAATATCTGAATCCCACAGACGGAGAGGAATGGCTAAATTTACCTCTAGGTTGACTTTAATACTCTCCAATCCAGTGGAATGATATATCGTAGTCGATATTACGTAGCTGGACACAAAACACAGTTAGTAACGTGCATGTGCTGCCAGGACCAAGCGGTGTGAGTCGTTTTCATGGCACGAAGACAAGAAAAGACACTACAAAAGACATAACTAGTCAATTAACGCAATTCAATGACCCTCCGAAAAACAGCTAGTGTCATGATGTTTCCGTTTAGTCAACGAAGAATTTCAATTTTAGAAAGCAATATCCATCCAGTGATCAAATAATATTCAATATTATTCAAATAATATTCAATATTATTTGATTTTAACAAAACATACTGGAATTCAAACTGACCTTACACGTTCCAAGTAGTCTACACGATCTTAGGTGGAAAATATTGCAATGAATGAAAGATAGTGATGACGGAGTTCCCATTCATTTTTAATTAAAGGTTTAACCACCACCGTGAGCAACTCAATGGGTTATACAATAAGCAGTCGCTAAACCCCTTACCTCCGCATCAACCAATTTGGAAAGTTATTCCAATTCTCAGTGAAATGCGTTAACTCCCTATGTACGTCACATAGTTTTATAAATACCCTTTTTTGTTCTCCAGCCACTTAGAAGCTACAGATAGCCGCGGGTGGCCTAATGGGCAACGTTCGTACCTGTTACGGTAGGGCATCAGGTTCGATCCCAGGAGGGTACGAACGCTCGATCCACTAAATACCCGCCGTGCGTCGGATGGACACGTTAAGCCGTCGGACCCCGGATATTGCCCCCCCCCCTGTAATAAATAAGGGCGTCTTCCTCCCCCTTTCTACTCCGCTTCCGTGTCACTTTCCTATCGGGCGCTCAAGCCCAAATCTACTAGTTTCCTGTTTCTAAGGGTTGTTTAAGACCTGGGGTCAGACACTCCCTTCCTAAAATCCTGTACATATGATCATGATCAGAAGCTACAGATGCTGCATGTTAAGAGAGATGACATTTCGATTTTCTCAAAACACCGCCCCAGCTAATTTTCAGTTAAGTTAAAATTTTAAACTTTGGTGTGAACTTTAAAACTTTATAGAACACACCTGCTTTCCCATATCACAGCTACATACTGTATTGTGCTGAAACAACTTTCCACTCCTGTTTTTTTCTTTCCTTTGCTATGCTTAGAGAGAGAGTTTTGGGATTCAAAGACCCTCATGAACATCAAAGATTTTCATGTGTAGCTTTGCCCTAATTAGTGAGTGGCCCAGTGCCATGGAACAAGCGCACCACCAATACATCTTTCATGGATCGATCCTCTAGCTGGACAAATAGCATGGAACTCGCCCCCTATTCGGTGAAAGGGTTTAATATTAAATATGAACTTTGCCCTCAATTTCCGGTGAAAGGGTTTAATATTAAATATGTATGCTGTTAAACATTTATGTTTTTGAAGTTGGCTGAATTATTATCACAAGACCTGAGCAAATGTTACACTTTTTGTGCAAGTAAACAAAGTCTTGCTTCATGGCCGTAGCTAGGTCGCAGAACTGGGGGGGGGGGGAACTTAACACTCATCTGGGGGTGGGGCTCTGTGTTCAACGACAAACTATGTTCATCCATGAATACAATACAGACGCAAGTTTTGCTTTGTATTTTCAGTCCTTTTGTTAATTTACTTCAATAACGAATATTTTATCCATGCCAAAAATAAAATAAAAATTAAATTAAGCATATCAAGGGGGAAGAGAAAGAAAAATGAACTCTCTTGACATATGAAAAATAAATTTCATTATCACAATTTGTTTGACGGTGACTGAGTTGCAGCGTCATTATCTCTGTACAAAAGATAACTTCCAACTAGCATGAAAAAACTATTTACGTATTTTTTAGTTCCTTATTCTGGTTCTTTTCCGTGGATCCTCATAATGGCATCGAGGAGTTTTTGATACAGAATTTCGGTTCTTTCTTCTCCACCTTTCATCACGCTTTCTCTTTTGAGGGTGCTCTGTAGTAGTCCCTTCTTACTGTGGTCAAAAGCAAAAACCCCAAACCCTCTGATTTCCGCCAATAAACACTTATTTTCCCATGCATGCATCTCAAAAAACACTCCTACTGACCGCAAAGTAATGAATAGGAAGAAGTTGAAAGCTTTCTCTCTCGCGCTCACAAATATTTCTCTTTAGCACTGTTTTACACTGCCTACTCGGATACATTTACCTAAAACGTTCCAACGGCAACTCTTCTTTGTATACAATTAACCACTTGGAAATTTCTTAACAGAAGCTTAACATCACATAGACTATAACGAAGTAAATTTCTCCGTCATAAGCCACTCTACCGATTGAGCTACGCGGACGTTCGTTCTGACCGCTATCTGCCTTTATGTCGTGTGCGTCGTCCTCACCCCCCCCCCCGAAACAGGGCCGGGAGCATGGCCCACGGGTCAGCCGTGACCATGAATCATTGCAGGCAGCCTCCGGTGTAGAACGTGCACTTCAGTACTCCCAGTCAATCTGGTGTGAGGAATGCAACGTCACACACATTTATTTTTCGAAGCACTGGAGAAGGGATTCTCTGATTTTTCCTCTCTCGTGGTGTGGAAAGAACATCACATCATTGCGAGATTTTGAACGGCCGGGTCATCCGGAAGGTTCGGGCGCCATTATAACGAAGTAAATTTCTCCGTCATTTTTGTTCATGCCGGGCCTCGAACCCGGATCCCCTCATTCCGGAATAAGTCACTCCACCAATTGAGCTACGCGGACGTTCGTTCTGACTGCTATCTGCCTTTTTGTCGTGTGCGTCCTGCTGGCAGGTACGTCACAATACACTAATCAAGAGTGGAACAGCGTTTCATCCGTATGCGCAACGACGTTTCCGCCTGCGCCTCTTTCTCTCCGTTTTTCCATTATTATTTATTTCTTTTCTGCGATGCACCTTCACATTTTGCGTAACTCTAAGAAAAAAGTAGGGAATTCTCTTTTCCCTGATCCTTAACTGTAACCGGTGCCCTAGTAGCAGAGAATCAGAGATGGAAACGGGTCAACGGGGCGATAATTTCTAGCGGGTCAAACGGGTTGGGTTAGAGTGTTCCTGACCCGATTTAGACCCGGTTTTATTTCTGTTTCATTTTTGAAATGGAAAAAAAGAAAAAAAATTCGAAGGAAACTGCGTATTGTGTAATTTTGTGCTCGATACAAAAAAATGATTTGTCATGCAATATGAAGGAGGAGTGTCCTCAGAAGGAAAAAAGACCCTTCCTTCTGATGGGCAATGATGAAAACAACATCCACATATTGGAAGATTTCAATTCATCATAAACTTGTGAAAATTGGTGTTGCAGTGAAACATATTCTGAAGCTTGATATGCTATCAAAAAAACAGCAAAAACTTGAATTAAACATACAAGTTGCTTAATTAAAAAATTTTGATTATGGCACCATCAAAATTGGGTGCAGCAGCCTTAACATTACAACTGAGGGACTTTTTGACTCTCGTATAGATGTGTTTGGAAACATGTGAAAAATAGTTAAGTTAAGTGAAGAACGACAGTTTGAACACTTTCTCTAAGTAAGTAAATTATACGTCTCCGTAATACATTTATATGATTTTTCACAGAATTTACAACGTCCATTTCTCAATAAACCTTGCTTGCTTTGTAGAGGGGCTCAGCCCCTCTAGCACTCCACTAGCTACGATCTCGCCTAGCTCCTTTGTCACCATTTGCGGGTGAACAGTTCGACACCTTGCTCTCCCATCTTCATTGCTATATTGAAAGGAAACATATTCTGAGGAAAGAGAAAATCATACTCACCTTATTACATATAGATTTTTTTTTTTTTTTTTTTTTTTTTTGCAAATAAATGAAAAATCCCTCATTGGTTGGATTGAGCCATCTGACTTCTTCGTGAAGCCACTTCGGAGGAGAAGACAGCTCCTAACCTAAAAGTCGATCAAATCGCAACAGTTCATTTTATCATCAGGTCATACACTAAGAGAGCACCCAGGAGCTAATGTAAAGCGACAAGAGGATGAACGGGATCAATAAAGTAGCTCAAGGTTTCGAGGGTATTTTTACTTATTTTTTAAACAAAGCACAAGTAAGTTTCCGTTGCTCCATCTCTAGTTCGAAATTGGTGCAAAACTCAAAGCGATATCAGGAGGAATCTATATTTCTTTCTTTTTCGCTATTTCCTTTAAGAAATTATTTGTTAGGTTACACGTTTCTAAATTTTCGGGTCTATAAACACCACAAGTGCTTAAAAGAGCATAACTGTTAAGACACAAAGACCAACTGCTCAAGACGCCTAACATAGATTTTGTCAGAGAAGGAATAGTCGACGAAAAGGAAAAAATGTAGTTACGCTAATTTGTAGAACTCGTGGTGCCCACAGTTCGGTGACCTTGGACATATGTTCAAAGATCATGGACATCTGAAAACACTGAAGAAAGAGATGACATCACAGTATTCGAAAAATGGCTTTAGCGACAAGTCAGCACATCTGCCGAAATGAGGAACGCTGTTTCGCTCCACGTGATCCTTCACACGTCTGCAGCGATCTTTGGAAGTGGTGTTGATATCTAAAGTCCACCCGGAATAAATTGCCTTAAACTTTCGCTCATCGTCACGAACTTGGTGCTACTCAATAAACAAAAGATATACTCAGAAACCCAGTGTGTTTTGAAGGCACTGAATAAGTTTAAGTGCAGGAATCAGAGCTCAATTGATAAGCTCAAAAGGAGCATTAGTTTCCACCGGGTTCGAATCCCTGTCGGAACCAGGGAAAACGAGAGCGAATGAACTGGAGAAAGAGGCCACAAAGCGGAAAGAGATTGACACATCGGGTAAAACGCCGATGAAAATTGCGCAAGCGATGGTGGAACAAGCCATTATCAGAGAATGGTCGAGCAGATGGGACCCTGGAGATACTGGGAGGAAGAAACACGTGATCTTTCCACGATTCTCAATAAAGAGGATGGAATGTAACAGCTTCCTTAACCGAGTTCTGTCGTGGCATGGCATCTCATCAAAGTACCTTGGCAAATTTGCCATTACGTAAAGAGCTTGCCCTTGCGGAGCTCAGACTGAGGACATGGCTCGCCTGATACTAGAATGTCTTCTTCCTTCAACCAGGAGCCAGGCGGTCGTCCCTGGAGCAGCCAACACCTATCACACTTGATAGGCTCTTCCAGGAATAGGCAAGGGATCGTCGAACTGGTGAAGATGATCGCCGAAATGCAAGAAAACTTCTTCCGGGGGACGGAAGATCAAGATACAGATGAAGCGGAAGTGCACCTCAGTACTGGATCATCAGAATGAAATCCACCAACATTAGTGTAAATACCATCGTGTTTTATACCTATTAATGTATTGTTGTACATATTCATAGCTGTTTAATACTGATTGATGAGAAAATATAATTTTGATATGATTTAACATTGTAATAACGTATTTAAATGCTTGTCTGTAAGTGGTAATAAAGGACCGACTTTGGTCCTAAGAAAAGATTGTTCAAGGGATGGGTAAATCTCCCAGGTGGATAGGTAATGTGAATGAATTAGTGGTTATGGCTATTACGACCAGTTTGATCGAGATTGACGATTTCGCAAAATTTGAGATCGATGTCGTTTCCCAGTCTGAATGATTTGTTTCAAATTCCTGGAACAAGGAGACAAAGAGCGTCGTATCACACGATATCTACGTACAAAGCGGTCAGCTATGACCAAAAGGTCTTCAACCCTCAATCAACCAGCTGACTTCCGAGGTTCATTCTGAAAGCTACAGCTGCTTCTAAATTTATTTCAAGAATCTTAAAACTACTGCTCGAAATGGCTTGTTTCTGACCATTTACGTTTTGTGTCTGGTTTTCTTTGATTATTTATGGTTCCTGAAATACGCGTAAATATTGCACAAAATGACGCAAGGTGCAATAACATGAAGTTCAGAAAGCAGTTGCGAGTCAATCACGTGACAGATGAGTGAGAAGATACAAAGCCGAAACGGCTCAGCGTTCAGTCGTCCTCTCCTGGGCATGTGGACCTCTCCTGGGCATATTGGAGTGATCTCGCTGACGAAAACAGGAATGGCAATGCCTGAAGTACGTCATTAGGAATCCTACCATCCCATGGACACCTTTACCAGAGGCTTCGTCATAAGGCTACGCACTACGGGTTGGTCTCTGCATGATGTTGTGGAAGCTAATCGCACTACGGGTTAGTCTCTGCATGATGTTGTGGAAACTAATACACACTACGGATTGGTCTCTGCATGATGCTGTGGAAACTAATCGTACTACGGGTTGGTCTCTGCATGATGTTGTGGAAACTAATCGCACTACGGGTTAGTCTCTGCATGATGTTGTGGAAACTAATACACACTACGGATTGGTCTCTGCATGATGCTGTAGAAACTAATCGCACTACGGGTTGGTCTCTGCATGATGTTGTAGAAACTAATACACACTACGGGTTGGTCTCTGCATGATGCTGTGGAAACTAATCGCACTACGGGTTGGTCTCTGCATGATGTTGTGGAAACTAATACACACTACGGGTTGGTCTCTGCATGATGCTGTGGAAACTAATCGGAAGGTAACATCTGTCACCCGAGTGGGGCGACAGTATCTGGAGGAGGGTAACATGCGTCATCGTAGTGACACTGGTGCACGTAGGCGGATCCCGAACGCCTCGGTCGCCGCATTTAACGATGATCCGTAGCAGCCTTACAATCCACAGCGAATGACATTTGACAAGATGTACGCTGCACAGGCAGCTAAGAATATTCCTATAACGACACGGCCTGTGAATTGCAGATTGGACAAGGCAAGTTTGGGCTTTCGCCAGTGATTGGTAAGACTCACTACAGTATATCGTCCTGCAAGATTGCAGAGGTGCTGCACCAGACATGCCTGGATGGACGAATGGAATCATGTCGTATTCAGCAACGAGTCTCGCTTCTGCGTAAGCGCCGATTGGGAGATTAGAGATGGCGTGGTCACCTGTCTGATCTTGCTTCCATCCTTGAGCGTCATGCAGCTCCTCAGCCTGGTGTCATGATGTCATCCTTGAGCGTCATGCAGCTCCTCAGCCTGGTGTCATGATTTGAGGAGCTATCGCTTTCAACCGCCATTAACCGCTCGTACGCATAGTCTGTACAATGACAGCAAGATGACACGTCGATAATTTGCCACAGCGTCATATCTGCGTGGTATACCTGATGCCCAGTTTCAACAAAGTAATGCCCCTCTGCACACTGCCAAAGTCAGCTGACATTGCCTACAAGTAAGTTATCCAGGTGCTGTCCTGGCCATCACGATCCCCAGACTTCTTCCTAATAGAGAACGTGTGAAACTTCGTTGGCAGGCGATTTAACCCCTATGCACGACCCCCTTGCGATGTCGATGCATCATGGACACAGGTCAGTGAGGCATGGTCATTGATACATTAAGACACCATGACTCTTTCACTGGACACTACGCTGTGCTACTGAATGCACAACTCAGTATGGCGATCATACGACCTAATGGCTCAAGCAACACCATACTGTCTCCTCGCCCCTTTCGCATTGGTGTAATCCCTTAGAAATTCAATCAGTTCTTTCCCGGAACCAACGTGTCTACATGTGTAGTAAGATTTTCTCATTTTGTGCATTTCTTCATGGTATGGCATTTCCTATCTCGAGCAGTGCGTATAAATTTACGGCATCTAGCGGAAAAACTGAGCATATTGTGAAGCAGACAATGGTTAAAATGTTTTTTTTGTTGTTGTTGTTTGCTTGTTTTTTAGTAAATACATGCATTCAGCATCGGAAGGATTTTCTGGTCTGGACGATGCTGAGAGATTTTAATAAAGGTGAAATACGATGGCGCCACCTAGCGGGAAACTTGCTCTCCTGAAAAATCGAAAATGTGCGAATCATCGTTCTTAGGATCAGCCCTTTCGAATAAAAATAAATAAATTTTCAGTTTCAATTTACAGATGCGGAGATATCATGATACAGATACACGAGAGGAAAACTTATTTTTATAGGCACGTGCCAATTTTTCAGACGACCTGTTGAATAACGATAGACGGAGCGAAAATTTAGCAAGTATATCGCTGCGTGTAAGTGAAACGAAACATTGTGTTCCTTCTGAATCATTCACTGAAAAAAAATTTACAAAATATTTGCTAGAAAGAGAACATCGCTTTTGTTATTTCTCTCATAGTAACAACGTGAAAGGTGCTGCAACTTCATGCAGATAAAACATTCTCATCCAAATTTAACCCTTTAAGCGGCCGATGTATCTGGACCAAACGGTGCCAAAACTATTCTGTGCTCCTCAAACCGAAGTGTTCACACAGTGGCCGTGTTTTACGAAAGCTACCGCAAAACAATTCCACCCGTTCCCCTTACATCTCAGCTGTACCGAACATAAACTTGTCAAAAGTTATAGGTTCTCAATTCTTGTCCTCTCTTACCTGCTCTACAGTGAGGTGCCAAAAAACCTGGGAAGAGCGCTGCCATTTACATTACATGCTATCACATCGATTCGGTATATGGTACTGTCCGCAAATGACGTATACAAGGTGATTGTAAACTCCTTCAACAAAACAAGATGGGTGAGAGTACACATCAAGACGAACAATATTCGCAATGAAACCTAGGGCCGCATTCCACTCCTAGTGCCAGAAAATAGTAAAGTTACATATCCACTTTGAGCGTTCAACAGTGAAAACAAAGAGACATACCTAATTTATGAGTTGCACAGTTCCAATCGCACCAGAGAAAGACTCAAAGGAGCTGCTCAAACTAGCGTTCAAGGGCGTCGTTGCAGAGCCCACACCGGCGAATGAAGGACTATCACACCCTCTAGTAGACTCCCGGTGTGGTGTTGAAATTGTCCGCACCAACAGCGATTCGCGCGACGAGATCTTCCAGGAATTCCACAGGTGTCTCGTACACCAATGTTTTCATGCGCATCAGAAGAAGAAGTACAGTGGATTAAGGTCCGGGGATCGTGAAGGCCAAGCCACAGGTACACCGCGTCCAATCTACCGCCTGGGATATGTCGCATTTAGGAAGTATCGGACTTCGGTGGCAAAGTGTGCTGGGGCCCCATCATGCACACCCACATGTCCCTCCATGCGGTGAGCGGAACATTCTGCAACAGATCGATAAGTACTTGCTCCAGGAACACACGGTACGCTGCGCCGGTCAGACGTATACGTCAATTATCATGTGATGTTCGCACGATAATATTGCTGAACGGGTTCGGCTGCGTTTTTAAATAATTACCCTTCATCGTCTACGCACGTGTTCAGCGCACCTGATTTTTCATCTTGTGCTTCTCATGCACTGGACGTACCTGCTGGACGTTTATCGAACGTGCCCTTTTCTGGCACTAGAAGTGGAATGCGGCCCTAGGTTCCATTGCAGATATTGTTCGTCTTGATGTGTACTATCACCTATCTCGTTTCGTTGAAGGAGTTTACAATCACCCTGTATATACAGGTAGATATCTCTGCAAGTGCAAGTAGTAGCATTCGCAGTTCAGATGGCAGCTTATCAGGATTTAAGCGATTTCGTACGTGGTAGAATAGCCCGCAGGATGGATTACTCCATTTTGGAAACTACCATGGAATTTTGATTTACACGGTAAACGGTTTCAAGGGTGTACCTGGACTACACAAACTCAGAGGAAACGTCCAGAGTGCGAGACCGGTGTGGCCGTAGAAAAGCCCAGGACGATGGTGGACAGCGGCGTCTGGCACTCATTGTAACATCCACCGGATGTGCAACATTGCCACAAATCACAGCGCCAATTCTATGCTGCGGCCAGTAGTAGCATCAGCGTTCAAACAGTGCAAAGTTCCCTGTGTTTTATGGGGTTCCGGAGCCGATGGCTCACCCGGGTGCCATTTCTGATCCGACGACACAAGGAAGTGCTACTCGCCTAAGCTCGGGAACATCAACATAGTACGCGAGATGCCTAGAAGTGTAGCCTGGTCCTACGAATCGCTGTACCAACTTTTTCAAGCAGATGGCCGACTCCAAGTGTCACGACAACCCCGCGAGGCAAAGAATCCAGCATACCTATAAGGGATATTTCAGGCCGGCGGTGGCTCTGTTACGATGTGGGGTGTTTTCAGCTGGCACGCATTAAGACCCCTCATACATCTGCAGACCGCTCTGACCGGTGGAGGCTGCGTAAACATTCTTGGGGAACACTTGCACCCGTTCATGTCACGCAATCACTCCAACGGGTGCGAACTCTTTCACCACGACAATGCGTTACCGCACCCATCCACAGTCGCCTGATTATGGCTGGAGAAACATGCAACGGGGTTTGGCATCCTGACTTGGCCCTCTTGTTTGCGAACACATTTTGGATGCTGTTCAATGTGCCGTTAATGCCAGGGATCCTCCACCGGCGAATATTACGGAATTATGGAACGCTCTTTAGGAAGCATGCTGTGCACTGTCTCCATAGTACTACAGAGAGCTCGTGGAGTCCATGCCCCGTCGCGTTGCTGCCGTTATCCGATCGCGAGTAGGACAATCGCGATATTAGAGAGGTATCCCAGTTTTTTGGCATTCAATGTATAACACAAGGCAGGATGGACAAGGGATAGTCCACCTGACACAGACAAAATGCCACTGGATAGAAACAAGTAACTAAATCATCTTCCCTCTCTTTTTTAATAGATTCGTTGCCATTGTTATACCCATTTTAGCAGCCACTATTAACCCTTTAGCGACCATAACGCCCGAAAAGACCGTACATACAAACGGCCATAGCCGCCCGAAACGCCTGTCTAGAGTGAGTCAGATTTCCTACCCTTACCTGTTCTTCAAATTTTCTCGACCTATGAGGGATCAGCAGGAGTCACCCTCAGTCTCTGTTGTTATTAAACAAAGAACTGAACTAACAGACCGTTCCGAGCGTTAAGGCATTTGGAGTTATAAAAGATTTTAGGGTGATGATCGTTAAAGGGTTAATAGCAAAGCTAAGAGGAAAGCAACGCTTTCCGATGCGCACGTTTGCTCGTTCCAGCCGCTTTGAGCCCACTTCTTAGACAACGAATATATTGGGTTGTCGGAAAAGTCATGACGTATTTTGGCTCCCGATGGCGGTTGGGCGGTTTTGGAAGTACTAGAGGCATGCGCAGCTCTGTTATCGCTATGGCATTCGACAGGTGCAAGTTCTAGCTGCAGTCTAAAAGGAATAGTGAGCGATCTGGTTGATTTGCGGAGATTTGACATCAAGTTCAAGATGGAAGACCAAACTGTGCATTTTCGACATATTTTACTGTTTTACTTCCGTAAAGGGAAGAACGCGCGCCAAGCTTGTGAAAAGTTGCGTAAAATGTACGGCGGTAATGCTCTACAAGAACGTCAGTGCTAGCGGTAGTTCGCAAAATTCCGTGCTGGTGATTTTGACCTCAACGATGATCCTCGGTCCGGGAGGCCCACCGAGGTTGATGGCGACTAAATCAAGGCATTGATCGAGTCAAACCCACGTTACACGACACGAGAGATTGCAGACACATTGCACATCCATCATTCAAGCGTTCACTACCACCTGAAGAAGCTGGAATACGTAAGCAAGCTCGATGTGTGGGTTCCTCATGAACTCAAAGAATGAATTGACGGCGCGTATAAACATCTGCGATATGCTCATTAAACGTGAGGAAAACGATCCTTTTTTGAAGCGACTGATAACTGGTGATGAAAAGTGGATTGTGTACAACAATGTGCTGTGCAAACGGTCTTGGTCCCGACGTGCTGCTTCGCCTGAAACGACATCCAAAGCAGACATTCATCAGCGGAAGGTTCTGGTCTCAATGTGGTGGGATTTTAAAGGTGACGTGTTTTTCGAGCTCCTACCACGAAACCAAACAATCAGTTCGAATGTGTACTGTCGGCAATTGGACAGTTTGAACGAATCCATCATCCAGAAACGTCCAGAGCTCGTTCATCGTAAAGGTGTTGTGTTCCATCACGACAACGCGAGACCACACACAAGTTTGATCACCCGCCAAAAATTATTGGAGCTTGGATGGGATGCGTTGACACACCCAGCATACTCGCCTGACCTTGCGGTGTCAGACTTCCACTTGTTTTGCTCTCTTCAACAGTCCTGGCGTGGTATAACGTTCAATTCAGATGAGGCTGTAAATCAGCACCTTGTACGGATTTTCGCCACGAAAGACAGGTCCTTCTATGAACGAGGCATTCTGCAGCTCACTGAAAGATGGCAAAAGGTTATCGAACAAAACGGGCATTATATCATTGATTGATCTTTGTTCTTTCTATCAATAAATGACCTTTGCAAAACATGGCTAAAATACGACATGACTTTTTCCGACAACCCATTATATTCGTTCGAGTGATTTCAGCCCATTCTGCTAACTCGGAGTTAATTCTTTTCAGCAGTTTAAAGGGTTAAACTTTTGTTTTATTTTAATAAGCAAAATTGTGTTATTTACCTGCTTCAGATGCCTGATACACTTATTTTTCCTGGAAAGGTAAGAAATACGAATACAAAAAACCAAAGGCTAAAATCTGGAACAGGATCTTCTTAATTACTCTTCGGTTCTTCTCTAACTACGCTGTCAAGTCCTTGGTCACCTTTCCTGTTGGCCTTCTTCTTTTCTTATGCATCGTGAAAGATGAGGAAACCTCATGCCACTGATGAAATTTTGTTCATATTTTTTATGTTGCGAATTTTATTGACATTTTGATGAAAAAGCTAAATACAAATATCCCTTTCAGTTACTCGTATCATTTGTTCATTATAACATCTGTTCAATATGTCTCGTGAAAGAATAAGACAACACACATCCATCATTAAACTGATTTATTGAATCCGAAGAAATTCATGCGATGCAAATACTCAGTATTATGAATCTTATCTAATGAAAACGGCATTACCTTAACTTCGGTCGTACTTCAGATTGGGAAATCAAAGCTTATTCAACTTCAATTATATATGCAAATGTCTTACCTAAAATTAAAGAGAAAAAAGCATTCAGTGGATGTTATAATATATATTTTTTACTTTTAAGAGAAAATCGTATTGAGATAAGACAAAGTTAGAAAGAAAAGCATATTTAATGCACGTTTTACTGAGTTACAATTAGCTCCTTCGAAAATTTCCTGAGAATTATACCCTGTATATGACCTGGCAGTGTTCATTTAATATCAAGAAAGAAGCATTTCAAAAATCCTTACTTATAGAAAGTTAGTGGAATATTGCAGGCAATTTTTCAGATTCATGCATGATGAATATCAGATCATGCATACATTACGCACCGTATAAATACAAGGGTTGTATCAAAACAACTGAGAATTTTTTTTTTAAATATGCGTACCTTGAGGTGGTTCCACCTAAAATCTCTGTCTTATGTTTCCAATGGTAAAATTTCTTTACATATTTTCTTCGCAATTAATGTAATCCCAAGGATGAAAATTTGCACATCGATAGAACAAACTTTAAGTTATAGTATGGGATATTTAATTCTTGCCAAAACATAACCATAATTATATTAAAAATCAAACATTTTCCTTTGAATAATGTTCAGACCTGTTAATAGATGGCGCGACTTGTACATTGATGACGTCAGTAGACAAACAAATGTTGGATTGCTTGCTTATGGTTATGTTTTAGCAAGTATTAAGTATCCCATGCTATAACTTAAAGTTAGTTTTATCGATGTGCACATTTTCATCCTTGGGAATACATTAATTGCGAAGAAAATATGTAAAGAAGTTTTACCATTAGAAACATAAGGCAGAGATTTTAGGCGGAGCCACCTTAATTATCAAGGAAGAGGTCATCTTTTTTCGAAATACTGCCCATTGCACCGAATACAGGTGTCCCAACGCTCCTCCCACTTTTTGAATATCTTCTGGAATGCTTCTTCGGAAATGCTATTGAAGCACCCCTGTACAGCTCTAACAAGTTATTAATTAGTCTCAAATTGACTTCTCCGTAATGTCTTTTTTCAAAATAGGGAACAACCAGAAGTCGCATGATGATAGGTCTGGACTGTATGTAGGTTGGAGCATCAACTTAATATTCATTTTCTTCAAATATGAAACGACAGAACTGTCCATGTGTGGCTTTGCATTTGGCCGTACATGAAAGGAAATGGGGAATCCAAGTTGAATAAACTCGTTTCATGTTCGGTTAAAATTCTGCGAATTGATGATATTGAAATGTGAACCATATCTTTGATATCTCTGACTGATAGGTGTCTTTCTTCTCGCATAATACCAGCAATTGAATTGATGTTTACCTCTGTAACACTCATTAAAGATATTCCTCCACGCGCGATTAAAGCCGTCGACTCACGACCATCCATAAATTCTTTATGCCATCTGTAAATTGTTGATTTTCGGGGGCATTCATCTTTATAAGCCTCTTGCACAAAACGGAAAGCACATCTGACAGACTTCTTAAGTCGACAGCAAAATTTAATGGCGCATCTTTGTTCCACTTTCACACCCACTTTTTTTAAAACTCACAGCGCGAAAACACTTGTTAGGTGTTCCTGAAACATCGCTTATTAAACTGCGCACTACCGACGACGCATGCGTGATAGACAGGTGTTGCTGGTTGCTATAGTTACTACAACGACTACCGTTTTTTCGAGACTTGTGCCAAGGTCGAACGCTGCATTACCTAAAAAAAAAACTAAAAAAAAACAGTCTCAGTTGTTTTGGGACAAACGATGTATTATTAGCATGCGTACATACTGAGATACCAGTTTATTGGGTACACGTAATGGATCAGTCCAACACGTAACACAGCACGGTGTGCCCTGCTCGTTGACCATCAGTTAGCGTTCGACTGAGGAGACGAATGGGAGAAACGAGTGATCTGAGGGACTTTGAACGTGACGTTATAATTGACAGCAGACGTGCTGGTTCAAACTTCTCCCAAACGGCTGCTGTCTTGGGATTTTGACTAACAACCGTAGTTAGAGTTTACCATGAATGATGCGATAGGCAAAAAAGCGTCAAGCAATGGGCGATCCTGCGGATGAAAGCAGCTGGTGAATCAGAAAGGCCAAAGGAGACTTGCGAGAATCGTGCAAGAGTACAGTCCAGCCACAAGCAGGTAAATCACTGCGGAATTCAACACTGGTGTGCCGAAGGTCACCACCGAACGCACCACGATTCGAACCTTGTTGCTAATGGGCTACAACAGCCGACGACCATGTTGTCAGTCTCCTTTGATCTCTCTGATCCACCCGATTGCCAATTGTAGGAAGTTTTCAGCATGTGTGCACCACTCGCGTAAACCCTTGCTCCGGTTTTGCACGAAAAGCCCAGGAAAACAGCCCTTTGACAAATATTTGAACAGCCACGACTGGCGCCAGCTATCGCGCCACGTTCGAAGTCGCTCAGATCATTCGTTTCGTGCCGTCTTACGTGTTGATGTGGGTATTTGTGTGACGAAGACAGGTGTACTTATTAAACCGGCGTCTTAGTGCAAACTGCAGAATCTTTTTAATATAATGAATATTGTAACATACACACGCCATATACAGGATGCATATTAGATCTTGTCTAACATAATGAATATTAGATTACACCTACAATATGTACTATTGAACATGATGAATATTAAGTCACACATGCGCACTGTACTGCCTAACACGATGAATACCACACATGAACACTATACTTCCTAACACGATGAATATTAGATGGCACATGAACACTGTACCGCCGGACATGATGAATATTAGGTCACACATTCTTGAAAATGAAACACTGTTTAGCACCATGAATATGTGATCACACATGAAGACTGTGCTTCCTAAAACGCTGAATGTTAGATCGCGCATGAACATTGTACAGCCTAACACGAAGACAATTACGTCACACATACTTGAAAATACTACAACTGTCTAACACGATTAATATTAGATCACGCATAGATAATAAATACACTGCCTGACACGATAAAAACTAGATCACACATTAACACTATAACAACATGCCTAACACGAAGAATATTAGGTCACACATTAACACTATAACAACATGCCTAACACGAAGAATATTGTCACACATTATTGAAAATACTGCACTGTCTAACACGACGAATATTAGATCGCACATGAACACTTTACACTGCCTAATACGATGAATATTAGATCACATATAGGTAATAAAATATGCAGCCTAACACGATGAATGTTAGGTACCGCATATTTGTAAATACTGTACTATACTTTCTAACACGATGAATATTGATTCACACATAAATATTGAACTGCTTAACGCGATGAATATTATATCACACATAACTGTAAATACTGTACTATACTCTCTAACACGATGAATATTAGTCCACACATAAATATTGTACTGCCTAACGCGATGAATGTTAAATCACACATAACTGTAAATACTGTACTATACTCTCTAACACGAAGAATATTAGTTCACACATAAAAATTGTACTGCCTAACGTGATGAATGTTAAATCACACATAACTGTAAACACTTTACTATACTCTCTAACACGATGAATATTAGTTCACACATAAATATTGTACTGCCTAACGCGATGAATGTTAGATCACACATAACTGTAAACACTGTACTATACTCTCTAACACGATGAATATTAGTCCACACATAAATATTGTACTGCCTAAAGCGATGAATGTTAGATCACATATAACTGTAAACACTGTACTATACTCTCTAACACGATGAATATTAGTTCACACATAAATATTGTACTGCCTAAAGCGATGAATGTTAGATCACACATAGCTGTAAATACTGTACTATACTCTCTAACACGAAGAATATTAGTTCACACATAAAAATTGTACTGCCTAAAGCGTGAGATGAATGTTAAATCACACATAACTGTAAACACTGTACTATACTCTCTAACACGATGAATATTAGTTCACACATAAATATTGTACTGCCTAACGCGATGAATGTTAGATCACACATAACTGTAAACACTGTACTATACTCTCTAACACGATGAATATCAGTACACACATAAATATTGTACTGCCTAACGCGATGAATGTTAGATCACACATAACTGTAAACACTGTACTATACTCTCTAACACGATGAATATTAGTTCACACATAAATATTGAACTGCCTAACGCGATGAATGTTAGATCACAGACCCATAGTATTTCATCTAAGACGATGAATATTAGATCATACATGCCTGTAAATACTATACTGCCTAACACGATGAATATTAGATCACAAAAAGGTAGTATTCTGCATAACACGATGAATATTAGATCAAACAATCAGTATAGTGTAGTAAACACTATACTGTCTAACACGATAATAATATAACATAACTTGGTCATTTCTGAAAGCTTTTCCATTCTTTACTCAAGTTTTAAAGTTATTTAAAGAACGGCTTCTGACACGATACACGTGAAGTATTTTCGGGTTTGTTTGTTAACAGGCGTCTCTGAGGCCAAACCAATGAAGAAAAACGCAAAACAAATGCTCGGTACTGATTGTTCTCCGAATGCTCGGTACTGATTTGTTCTTAATGCATATGAGTCTAAATTAAGATCAGTAACTTTGACATAAGAGCCTCACGAGGAAAGATTAATCGTTTAAAAATTCGCAGTTTTACATAAATTTTCGTCAAATTACAGGAATGAAGAAATTCACGATGAGAGCTCTAGCGTCTCCGAAGAATTAAGCGTGCTAAATTTGATTAATTTAAAGAGATTTCATCGAGTTTATCTTCTTAAGAGTGAAATGTCGAAAAAAATTAATTATTATCTAATATTCAAATCACAGAAGTGTTGCGTTTTCCTGGGAATTATTTGTTACCCAGAATAAAATATAGAATAATTCGTCTCTTTGTGGCCATCTTACAGTCAGCAAAACGGAAATTCACGACGCATATTTGTAAAGCCAATAGTCGTTAGTAACCGTTTTACAGCGTTTCCCAGAGCAGTAGAGCATTGCATATTAGGGGAGCCTTCCGTTTTTTTCAGTTGAGCGTTTTATTTTAGTTATTTGAACTACGTACTCAGCTATCAGCAACAGACCTCCCCACCCCTCTCCCAAAAAAGCACGACAGAGCAGCAGCAAAGTCAAGACGATGCTGACCTTTTCTTCAATCATGAGGGAATTTCGCATCATGGATAAGCTACATCAGGTAAGACAATCAACAGGGAGTACTACTGTCAAGTTTTGCCGCGTTTGATGGACGTGGTTCGTCACAAAAGGCCAACATTTCATGAGAATGCGGGAGTGGGAACTCCATCACGACAACGTGCCTACCCATACACCGCAACTTGTGCAGCCCTTTCTTGCTAAGCGCCGCATTGCACGGCTCCGACTGCCACCGTATTTTCCAGATCTCACTCCCTGCGACTTTCTTCTCTTCCCCAAACTCAAATACCACTTGAAAGGAAAAAGATTTCAAGATATTGAGGAGATACAACAAAACGCGACGAAGCAGCTATCCACTATTTCAGATGACTTCAAAAAAAATGCTTCAAGTAATGAAAACAACGCTGGGTTGGCTTCGAGTGTGTGGCTTCTGGGAGTACTTCGAAGGAATTTAAGTTTCAAGTCTCTAAATCTTGGGGGGGGTTGTTTTTTTTTATAAATCCAATCTGGATATTTTTTTGGTCACACCTTGTAGATGCTTAGAATTATTTTGGGACAGAGGGTTTAGGCCATCAGCGAACATCTAATGCTGTAAGAAGTCGCCTGTCCCTGATTTAGGGCAGCTGTTTCTAGGAAACAAGGAGAACCAGCGCCATAACACAAATAATCCACCCATTCCTCGCCAGAGAACTTGTGCCGGTTTAAGCCTTAGTGGGGCCCTAGGCTAAAACATCTAAGTAGATTACCAAGGCTAATACATTTGAGTGGGCCCTCAAAGAACTTATGACGGAGAATCAACATGAAGTGCATTAAAACACGAAACTGCAGCAATATAACTGTGCAGTTTCGTGTTTTAACGTAATTAGTACGTAGTGTATTCTTCAAACTAATAAATTACCTCCAGAGTTTTTAAACTGATTACATACAATACTGTCTTAGCACGATTTATTAAAAGATGGAAAATATGTACAAATAATATTTTAATAAATCGTGCTAAGACGGTATTGTATGTAATCAGTTTGATCCTTCGCACGAAGTTTTTCGTCTCGCATCCAGAATTTTTGTAAAAAAGTCACTGTGTTTTCCACTGTTCTCATAAGAGCATGAGTTCAAAGCTTAAGATTCCTAGATTTTGTCTTGGAATTTTTTCGTCTCGCATCCAGAATTTTTATAAAAAAGTCACTGTGTTTTCCACTGTTCTCACAAGAGCATGAGTTCAAAGCTTAAGATTCCTATATTTTGTCATGGAATTTTTTCGTCTCGCATCCAGAATTTTTTCGTCTCGCATCCAGAATTTTTATAAAAAAGTCACTGTGTTTTCCACTGTTCTCACAAGAGCATGAGTTCAAAGCTTAAGATTCCTAGATTTTGTCTTGGAATTTTTTCGTCTCGCATCCAGAATTTTTATAAAAAAGTCACTGTGTTTTCCACTGTTCTCACAAGAGCATGAGTTCAAAGCTTAAGATTCCTATATTTTGTCTTGGAATTTTTTCGTCTCGCATCCAGAATTTTTATAAAAAAGTCACTGTGTTTTCCACTGTTCTCACAAGAGCATGAGTTCAAAGCTTAAGATTCCTAGATTTTGTCTTGGAATTTTAAATAATTTGGTATTACATACCTTTCTTAGTGCATCTTTTTTGTTATGCAATGTGAAGCCGTTCGACCATTAACGGTTCCAAGTTTAAATTGGGAGATGTACGAGGATGGCATAGTGAAAAAGCTGAAACTACCTCGCCGATCTCGCTGTAGACTAGAGATGAATACGGGTCACAAGTCAGCGGGTCAACGGACGACAATTTCAAGCGCATCAAACGGGTTGGGCTGTTCCTGATCCCATTTCGACCCGGTTTTACTTTCATTTTATTTTTGAAAAGCAAAACAAAAATGTTTTCAAAGAAAATTGCTCACTGTGGCATTTTGTGTTCGGTACTGCTGCTCGCCGACTGAAAAATGATTTGTCATGCAATATGAAGGAAGAGTGTCCATTCTTTTTGAAGGGCAGTGATGAAAACATCCCCATTTTGGAAACTTTCAACTTATCATAAACTGAAATGAAACATACAAGTTGCTTAATTCAAATTTTTGACTTCTGAATTAAAGCTGTAAAAATTAGGTGGAACAGCCTTAACATTACTGTGGAGGGACTTTTTGAGTCTCGCAGATGTGCTTGAAAACATGTGTCAGACAATTAGGTTATGTCTTGCAAAGGAAGGTATGAGGAAGTAAATTTCTCCCTCATTTTTGTCCACGCCGGGCATCGAAACCGAGTCCCCTCACTCCGGAGTAAGTCGCTCTCCCAACTGAGCTACGCGGACGTATGCTCTCGCTGCTATCTGCCTTTATTTCATGTGCGTCCTGCGGTGCAGTCCCTACGTCAGTTATTACGTTATGTGTGCTAAAGTCAATGTATTATTAGCAGGTAACTAATACGCATTACAAGAAAGAGGTCAATTGTAGTACTTACAAATCCGTTTATTTTGCTTGCATAGTTTGTACTCCACACTCACATCCGGTTTATTGACGCACTCAATACAGTATCAGTGATTTACATCCAATCGCAGTATAAAACGTCAATCATCAATAACATTAATCCCCGTAAACAACCGCTGCATTGCCTTTTTATTTATCGTTCTTATTCGGCCACACATATGTCACTCTTGTTCCGACCTTAGTGTGTTGCCGACATCGTTCTCGTTTGTGGGAAAAGACATAACGTTAAGGTTTGAAAATGTCTAAGAGAACGAACTCAAATTTACATGGACAAAGAAACTCAAAAGGAAAGTTAAAATAGAATATACGTTACACGGTTTCGAGGCGAAAAAGTTCAACATCGTGGACGTTTTGGAAGTGCTTCCCACGGAGAACCTGTGATATAAACCGGAATAAGTGGTAGTCAGAAGGCGCGAGATCCGGACTATAAGCAGGGTGGGGAATTTGCCCAAAACCCTTCAGTTCCTGTATTTTTTCCTTAGTTGATTGGGCACGATGAACAGGAGCATTATCCTGCAGGAAGATTGCTCGTTTATGGTTCGCCTGAACAGGCTTAAAGCGGCATCCATCTGCTCCAGCTGGCCACAGTACAGCGGCGCGTTTATGCCTCGCACATCTGGAACCAATTCCCAGGAGACAAAAAAGTTCCACTATATGCATGTCATAACTTTGTGGTCAAATCGTCCACTTCTGGTGACTGATTCTGGTGGCTTTTTGGGATATAATCACTGTTTTCTCGTGTCAGGATTCGGGCAAAATATCCGCTTTTCATCACATGTCACAATTCGCCCAAAGAAACGGTCGTCCTGGGGATTTTCCAGCGATTGGTGACACACATTCACACGTCTCTGACCTTGTGCAACAGCCAGTTCATGTACTTGTCGACAGCTTCTGTGCGTCTTGCTGGGCTTGTACAGTTCGCGGGCAATTGTGAACTGAGATATTTTCAAGCTCATTTTTCAATTATCTAGTGCTTGTGCATGGATTTAACTCTACGTCTTGGCGTTCGATTTCAGAATTCACCGTCGAAGGTCTTCCATCACGTGCTTTGTCTATAAGGATACAATCCCAATTTTTAAATCGCTGAAACCGAAATTTGCCGTTCTTTCAGACACTGCTCCTTCGCTTTCCACAGCACAAATTTCTTTCGCTGCAGCCGTCACCTTGTTTTTAAAGAAAAACCGTAACTGCACTCACATAGTGTATTTCTCGTCCATAGCTTTTGACAGAAGGACATTTTCCAATAAATCCAGGCAGTTATACAACTATATCAGACCAGATCTCCTATTTATACCAACTAGACCAGACCAGATCTCCTATTTATACCAACTAGACCAGACCAGATCTCATATTTATACCAACTAGATCAGACCAGATCTCATATTTATACCAACTAGACCAGACCAGATCTCATATTTATATCAACTAGACCAGATCTCATATTTATACCAACTAGACCAGACCAGATTTCCTATTTATACCAACTAGACCAGACCAGATCTCCTTTTTATACCAACTAGACCAGACCAGATCTCCTTTTTATACCAACTAGACCAGACCAGATCTCCTATTCATACCAACTAGACCAGACCAGATCTCCTATTCATACCAACTAGACCAGACCAGATTTCCTATTTATACCACCTAGACCAGACCAGATCTTCTTTTTATACCAACTAGACCAGACCAGATCTCCTATTCATACCAACTAGACCAGACCAGATCTCCTATTCATACCAACTAGACCAGACCAGATCTCCTATTTGTACCAACTAAACCAGACCAGATCTCCTATTTGTACCAACTAGACCAGACCAGATCTCCTATTTATACCAACTAGACCAGACCAGATTTCCTATTTATACCAACTAGACCAGACCAGATTTCCTATTTATACCAACTAGACCAGACCAGATCTCCTATTTATACCAACTAGACTAGATCAGATCTCCTATTTATACCACTTAGACCAGACCAGATCTCCTTTTTGTACCAACTAGACCAGAGGTCACCTAACATTTGGGAGAAGGGGCCAAATGGGAAATTGGCTAAAGCTCGGTGGGGGGGGGGGGGGCAGATTAAAATAAAAATTGATAAACCCAAGATCAATCAATGCAGATATTGTGTAAATTTTCAATAAACTAATATTTGTCAAGGTCTAACCAATTTTATATGGTGTGTAATTTAAGATGAAGGGGTTTTGAAATAAATATTTAAAGATATTTATACACATCTCAAACAAACACAAAACTAAACTTACTAAAGACTAAAGTTTACGGCTTCGCGAGGGCCGGACTTGGCCTGCGGTCCATAGTTGGGTTATCTCTGAACTAGACGATACCAGTTTTACGATCATTCATTGTTCTGATATGCATAACTCATGCGCACCGAGTACTTGCTTACCACAAGACGACTCTTCAAAACGGTATAACGAAGTAAATTTCTCCGTCATTTTTATTGACGCCGAGCATCGAACCCGGGTCTGCCTTTATCTCACGAGCTATACCCCCCCCCTCCCCAAGAGGGCAGGAGGTATAGCTCACGGGGCAGCCGGGACCATGTGTCGCTGTAGGCAGTCATCCGCTGAAGACCGTACATTGGAGAAATCCCAGTCAATTTGGTGTGTGGAACGTAACATCACACGCATTTATTTTTCGAGGCGCTGCTCTTATTTTTCCTGTCTCGCGGTGTGGAAAGAACATCACACCATTGCGAGAACTTTAACGGCCAGGTCATTCTTGAAGTTCGGGTGCCAATATAACGAAGTAAATTTCTCCCTCATTTTTGTCCACGCCGGGTATCGAACCCGGGTCCCCTCATTCCGGAATAAGTCGTTCTCCCAACTGAGCTACGCGGACGTATGCTCTCGCTGCTATCTGCCTTTATCTCATGTGTGTCCTGCGGTGCAGGTACGTCACAACGGCCATGACTTTTAAATCACCCTAATATTCATTTATTTTTGTAACCGGTTTACTACACAAGGAAAAACACTGCTTACATTGCGCTTTTTAAATAACGCGAAATTTTGTCTTGGAGGCGCAAATGAATTTTTCTTTTTGTCAAATCTTTTCTTCTAAAAATCTGCTTCGAAATATTTTATTTTCGCTTGGAAAGGGATTCAAAAGATGTGTTTATTCCACCCGAGAATTAGGTGACAACTTTTAGTTTTATAGTATTTTCGATGTTTCTCCTAAATATCAATGAAGTTACGTTTTGCTTGCCTGCTGAGAGATCAACGCGGAAGCGCGTAATTCCTAGCAACCCCAAAAAAAGATCACGAAATCCATGCCTCACTCTCTCTCTCTCTCTCTCTCTTTTCTGGCCCACACTTGGTTTGAATACAATGAAAAATCTGTCACCCACGAATGACCTTATTTCGACTATTCTCTCTGTGGATCTCTCTTCCCTTCCTACATCCTATTTCTAAGGCTCTTGACCATTGTGTATGACCAACAGGTTCAGATGTGTAAGGGGGAGCCAGTTCGCTGACTCTCCCCTGTTCTCAGAGGCCAATCAATAGGAGTAAGAGGAAAGAGTCGTTACGAGCAAGTGCAAGCTTAAGCGGCCATGTGTGAAATTGTGCCCGAGCTCTTGGGGCACAATCCTCACCCTGGGGTGGAGATAAGGCTGGCTAATGGCAGAGCACCGTCTTCTGCTACCTTTGTACAGTACATGCATATCACTGGTTCCCCGTCCCTCACTCACTCACACACACATGCACACACACACATTTTACCGTCCATGCGGCGAAAAACAGACAGAACGGAAAATTATTTCGAACCTGGATGTTTTGTCAGATGTCATATTGCGGCGAAGTTCGAACTCTTGGCTCTCATTTTGGGCCACTGAATAGTCCCTTTTCAAGTACCTTTTGTATGAATAAATCACGTTTCCTGCGTTTTCGAAGCTGATAGCAGCAATAAAGATCGTAACCATTTACTGAAGCAAGAAACTCTCTTTTTGGGTTCCCCGGAATAATCCTATTTTATTGTAACCGATTATTAAGTGACTGCAGTGGCGTGACTTCTAGGAGGCAGGGGAAGTATCTGCCTCTGGGCCCCGGGAAACTCAAGAGCCCCTTGCTTTTGTGATATTCTTACTTTTTTTTAATGTTATCTTTGTAGCATTCTAATATCTAGACTCAACTGGGTGATATCTAAAACGTAGGAAGAGTGCAACTTGCGTGTTTCAAAGACGCCAGTGCTATGAGAAAAGCCTGAAGCATTACTAACAGCAGTTTCATGACACACACACACACACACACACACAATTGTCATCATCATCCACTGCTGGATGAATGTCTCCCCAAGTTTCTTTCATAATGGTCTGTTTTGAGCCAGTCTCCTCCACGTGACTTCCGCATGCTTTGGAATTTCAGCCACCAATCTCCCACGTGATCTTCTTCCGGGTCTTTTCCTGTCCCATGGTATCCAGTCTAAAACTTCGGTTGTCTATCGGCTGTCCGTTCATCTTGCGATACGTCCAGTTCATTGCCATTTCAAGAATTTTACTCTGATCATGATGTATTCCACTCTTGGCATTTTCCTGATCCACGAGTTCCTCTTCTTATCTTTCCCGGTTAAGCCAAGCATGTGTCTCTCCATGTTCCTTTCAGTTGCCTGCATCCTTTGTATCTATTTTTTAGTCAACGTCTGTTTCTCTGCTCCGTACGTAAGAACTGCAAGGTTGCATTGATTAAACACTTTTCTTTAAGACATAATGGTATATTTCTTTTAAAAATTTAACTGTTTCTTGTAAAGGCTCTCCAGCCAAGTTTTAGACGCCGATTAATTTCTTCATCAATGTGACCCTCGCCTGATACCTGTTGCCCAAATCTGTTATCTCTAGATTTCCCCCATTAATCGATGAATCTCCATTTCTAATTAAGAGTTAATTTTAATCCCACTTCTTTAATCTTGTCAGAATGTTCCTTGATCATTGTCTGCAGCTTTGAAGAGGTAGTTGCAAAAATTGCTATGTCATCAGCGAAAAGGAGTTGATTCAAGTAATAAAACATTCTACACTGGCGTGCAAAATTAAGGACGAGACGGTTTTTCGAATGTAACGTCGTGCAGAAGTGCCCCACATCTACTCAAATCATACCATAAGATCCCCAAGATGTAAGAATGTGGGATAAGTGAGCAAAACCGTCCAAACAAGGAATCCAAAGGATACAAAGGCACTTTACTGAAACGGTAGCTTCGAGCACAACTGGACAGAAGACAGAAACGTCCATGTGACAGGCGGCTGCCAAGAAAAATCCAGTCTTTAGTAGGGGATATGATCACCCCTGACTGCTGAATATTTACAACGTCTTTCCATGCTGAGGACGAGGTTGTCAAGGAGCTGTTGAGGCATCACGGCCCATTCCTCTTTTAGCGCCAATTGCAGCTGCGGAATCGTTGCTGGCGGCTGGTGACGTGCTGCCAAGCGTCTCCCAAGAAGGTCCCACATGTGTTCGATTGAATTCAGCTCCGGGAACCTTGCGGGCCAATCCATGCGTTGCATATCTTCACTCTCCAACAGCTCTGCGACAGCCACTGTACGATGAGGTGTAGCGTTGTTGTCAATGAAGAGGAACTCAGGACCCACAGCACCTCCAAACAGACGCACGCGAGGCAGGAGAACCTCGGAACAATAGCGGACACCAGTGACTTAACCTCCTTGGAAAATGTGGAGGTCAGTACGGCTACCAAGCATGATACCACCCCAAACGAGAACTCCGCCACCTCCAAACCAGTCCCTTTCGATGATGTTGGAGGTGTGATTGCGTGTTTCCTGCTCTCTCCAGATGTGTATACGTCCAGAATCGCTCGTCAGACTAAATCGGCTCTCATACGTTAAGATAACTCGACCCCATTGCTGATGTGTCCAGTTCTTGTGTTCCCGGCACCGCAGAACCCGCCGTTTCCCTTGAGCAGGTGTTAATGCCACAGACCGTACTGGTCGTCGTGCAAATGGACCACCTTTGTGCAGCCTCCTGGCCACGGTAAAACGCGATAACGGATGTCCAGTTGTCTGTTGCATGTGCCTTGAGATTTCTCCCGCTGTCTGCCGTCTGTATCTTCTCGCCTGTAGGACAATATAGCGGCCGTCCGCCGACGTGGTTGCTAGTGGACGACCACTGCTAAACTCTCGGACAGCTGTTCCTGTCGCTTGAAATGCTCTCCAAGCTCGTGAAACGATGCTGTGAACGATCCCGAACTCCTCAGCCACACTAGTCACACTTCGACCAACTTCCAACTTCCGAATGACGCGACCTCGGATAAAATCATCCAGATGTCATCTACTGGATTGCCTGTTGGCCATATTACACGGTGGCAGCAACTCGACGTCGTTCAAACCAATGTACACCGTGCAATAGCTTTCACCGAATTGCTGAGCGTACACCGCCCGTGTGCTTTATACCCTTCCGACCCCCCTTACGTCATGTTGCATATATGCGCATGCCTTACCGTACCGGACCCTAGTCTATCTCCTGAGTGGTCGTTCTGTCTGTTCTGCCTGCTCGTTCCGCTGTTATGCTAATAATAATAAATATAAAAGATTCTACGGAAAATAATTTTGTTTTTACTTCCAAAACTGCGGAGCTGCATGACAGCGCGATGTTTTTTCCGGCCCTGTTTAGTTCCAGTGCATCGAAGTCTATAGTCGGGGCATGACAAAGAGGAACGTGCAGACCTCAAGTGTCTGCAAGACACCTGACTGCAAGCCGCATGCTGCTCAGGCTAGAGGCCTGCACGGGCCTTATTTGGTGAACCCGGCCCGTCAATTGCAGCTATTATTTAGGCCCGGCCCGTCATATCCGTTTTGTATTTCATTAAATTGTGAAAAATGGATACTGAAATGAGATATTATTGAAAATATTTAGCTGAACGTAATCCTAAAAATATTAAGTAAATAATTATCGAAGAATATAACCTTGAGAGAGAGGGAGAGTCTAAGAGCGTTCAAAATCTCCCTTTGTCTGAACTAGCAAGCGTTAACGCTACAACAGTTCATCCCTATAGGGATTAGAGATAGAAGAAACAATCGATGTCTTTACACTCTCCATGCAATACACACATACACTCACACTCGCTTGGAGACGAATTTTTTATTTGCCAACAAGCCCCAAAGTTGGTTTACCATCTTAGCACCTACAGATGATAAAAGCATTGTTAGTTCCTCTCCTTGCTTCTGCGACTATGTCCTGGGCTATGTCATGGAAGTAAGTAAAGCCAACAAAACTGTTAAACAGATCAAGAAATCAGAGGATACGACTTTTTTCTTTCTTTACCATTAAGATAAAAAGAATTGGTCGACCTTCGCCGCCCGGCCCATGCAGACCTCTAGCTAAGACTTCAAGGAGAAAGGAGGAAACAGACACCTTGACAGGACAAGGGACAGGCAAATGAATGAACAATTAGAGTTCAAGGAGTACACCCCGAGGCGTCAAGAAAAGTAATTGTAAGCTTCTACAGGGGGACATAGGTACGCGATTATGGCGCTAATTGTGGCGTACCGAGGTACGTACCTGGCATAGTGAGCGCAACCCGGTTTAAATTGCGAGAAAATTATTATTGGCGGGGGAGTAAGGTGCTGTGAGTCAATTTGGTTTAATTCGTTTAATTAGCTTCTTATAAATGTTTAACCTCGCTATATGTGGGTTCGACATTATATACAGAAAGTGAGTCGAACGTTTTGCAATATTTGCATAAACGCAAGTGCTGCGGCGGGTATGTCACGTGTTTAAACTAGTTCAAGTTGCGCACTGCAGTCAGTCGAAAGGGATATAAAGTGGTAGTAGTTGCTGTGAACAGCATTGCTGTCTGTGGTTGGGACGCCTAAAAGATGAACAGCCACAATCGGCTAATTAGGGAACCTTTGCTTTACGAGTTTCAACTCGGCCATAACGCTGCTCAAGCAACACGAAACATTTGCCATGCGAAGGGAGAAGGCTCCGAGAACCACAGCAATGCAACCAGATGGTTCAAGAAATTTTCCACAGGTGACAGAAACCTCAACGATCAGCCAAGGTCAGGTAAGCAGCGAACTGTAGATTCGGAGGACGTGCGCCAGACTGTAGAGGCAAATCCGACAACTTGCACTCGGAGATTATCAAGCGAGCTGGGCATATCACAAACCACCGTGGAAATTCAGGATCTCGGCAAGGTCTACGGGAGCTGCCGCATTGCCCCTCACGAACTGACGCTAGCTGAAGCAAACCGCCTAGTGGAGGTGTGCACGAAACTCCTAGAAAACCCACGCGATGTATGTTTCATCAAGATAATTATTACCTGCTATGAAAAGTGGGTCTATTTCCGTAATCCCAACACATAACAGCAGTGGTTGAACCAGAAGTAGCTTCCTGAACCTGTTGCCAAACGTGAGCGCTTCCAGCACAAGGTGATGCCCTGCGTCTGGTGGAATTTCGAGGGAATAATACATTACGAATTTGTTCCAGACGGTCAGGCCCTCAACGACATTCTCTACTCTGATAGCGGATGTATGCCGTTTTGGAGGAGAAGTACCCTGCACGGGTGAACAGAAAGCGCGCTCTTCTACAGCAGGACAACGCCCGGCCTCATACCGGGAGAACGATCGGGGCAAAACTCCAGGAACTTGAGGGCATTCAACTGGTGCCACACCCAGCATATAGTCCGGACCTCGCCCCGTCAGATTATTACTTGTCCCGGTCCATGGCCCAATTCCTTCGCGGGAGGCACTTCAACAACCAGGAGGAGGTGGCAGTTCGGGTGGAGGAGTTCTTGGCCTCGAAGGACAAGAACTGGTACCGCCGCGGAATCGAAGAACCGGCAGACAGATGGCTAAAGACGGTGCAATTCGATGGCCTCTGCTTTGAATACTAGTCATCTTTCGTGGAAAGGTACGTATGAAGACATAAAGCGATCCAAATATTGCAAAACTTTCGACTCACCCTCTGTATATATATACAGTGTCACAGTGGTCTAAACGCTTGCTTATGATCATTTGTCCGTGAAGGGTCCGGGTTCGAATTCCGTTGAAGCATGAATGTTGTATTTGTCTTACAGCACTGGCTCTCTCCCTTCCCTGGGACCAGTGGCCCTAAATTAGGGACTGATGACTGCTTATAGCCCATGGAGATGCTCACGATGCTTATCACATATGCAAACAACAACAACAACAAAAGAACACACAGGGAGGAACTCCCCCTTTTCTTTTTCCCGCAATGGCTATTACATTTATTATTTTCTTATTGCTCCAGTAATATTTGTCATATCTATTCTTTGGTCTTTTTCCCGCAATGGCTATTACATTTATTATTTTCTTATTGCTCCAGTAATATTCGTCATATCTATTCTTTGGTCTTCTTCCCCCAAGGTTATTACATTTATTATTTTCTTATTGCTCCAGTAATATTCGTCATATCTGTTCTTTGGTCTTCTTCCCGCAATGGCTATTACATTTATTATTTTCTTATTGCTCCAGTAATATTCGTCATATCTATTCTTTGGTCTTTTTCCCGCAATGGCTATTACATTTATTATTTTCTTATTGCTCCTGTAATATTCGTCATATCTATTCTTGGGTCTTTTTCCCGCAATGGCTATTACATTTATTATTTTCTTATTGCTCCAGTAATATTCGTCATATCTATTCTTTGGTCTTTTTCCCGCAATGGCTATTACATTTATTATTTTCTTATTGCTCCAGTAATATTTGTCATATCTATTCTTTGGTCTTTTTCCCGCAATGGCTATTACATTTCTTATTTTCTTATTGCTCCAGTAATATTTGTCATATCTATTCTTTGGTCTTTTTCCCGCAATGGCTATTACATTTATTATTTTCTTATTGCTCCAGTAATATTCGTCATATCTATTCTTTGGTCTTTTTCCCGCAATGGCTATTACATTTATTATTTTCTTATTGCTCCAGTAATATTTGTCATATCTATTCTTTGGTCTTTTTCCCGCAATGGCTATTACATTTATTATTTTCTTATTGGGTTCCAGCAATATTCGTCATATCTATTCTTTGGGTCTTAGTCTTCGTTTTTTGTTCGTGCAATGACTGTTACGTTTATTATTTTTTTCGGCTCCTCCTTTTCTTGGATCCTGTAATGGTTGCCATGTTTAATCTTCGGTTCTCCCATTATGATTGATTAATCTATTCTCTTATGACTCTTCTTTTTGTGGGCTGTTTTGCATTCGATCTTATCTGATATCATTTCAACCCAAATAGTATTATTGATACCAAAACTTGTTACAAGTTACAATGTCAGAATTAAATACATTATTTCTTTTATTATTATGCTCTTCTTGGCAATTGCGCTAAAAACAGTGTCGAAACCAATTTGTTCACTTTCGTATATAATGCAGTTTCAGTCGTTGAAAAGATTTAAGAATCTCGGCATTGTATTTCTTATTCTTCAGGTTTCGGAAATGTCATGCCAATCAAAACCGGTGTGGAATTAGCCGCCTAATGAAAACAGTAATAAAGCAAAACAACCAAAGTACGAGCATAGTTGTTTTTAAGTTATTTCCTCACATTCTGTATTAATGTATTACTATTATTATTTTTAAACACATTCTTTTTAAGCTTAGTTCGTGTAATAATTACTTAGCAAAGCATCTCGAGTGGCAGTGTGTAATTGCAAGTGCCGACGCATGAAAAAATGGCACGTTTATTTTCAATGATATAAAGAGTGCTCATAAAAGGCTACACTAAGAGGAGGGAAAAAATGGACCGGAGGTGATGTGTTAAATTTATTTACAGGTTGTGCATCATTCACGGGCTCTCTCTCCCCACTCAAGCATTAAGTAATTTAATCATTCTCTCGGTGAGACCCTTTAATTATGTAACCGTTCAACTAGTCATTAGTTTCTACCTGAGTAAATAAGAAGAGCATTTTTCTTCTCCCTTTTCAGCAATCAAAGCTCATTAAGAGACGGGATTACAAAATCAGGATTATGTAAACACTGAGGAAACTTTTGCATTTCGAACTTGCTTATCTGGACGCGGAGGAATGGGTTTTAAATTCGGACGAGGATAAAATATGCCGGGATCTCCAGAATTAAATTTAAATAAAAGTAGAAGTGTTCTTATCTGTGTTTGTTTTCAGTGGTGTTCTTTTGTATTTATTTATTTTTCTAGGGGGAATTAGAACGCAACCGACAAGCTGTTAGCATTTTGGTGATGTGATAATGTAACAGATTCACCAGATTTAGTTAATCAGGTTAGCTTAGGAGAGGCTGCTAAATTCGCATTAGGAGATAAGGCTCAGAAAATCCGATCCTTGACGTCGATCCACGGTACTGTGTTCTTCAAAGTTATTTAAAAAATTATTGTCGCACATCAGCGAAACGAGCAAACTGAATTATGTAGTTCATTTTTTTGCTGGGGAAGTAGAGGACTGTAGAATGGCCCAAAATATGTTCGTATGTACACTGAAGTAGCAGATTATTAGGAAGACTCAATAGCAAATCAGACATCATAGTAATCAGACACTCACTTACGAACGCAAGTATGACGTAATCGCAGAAGCCATTTGGCGACCCCGATGAAGCAGTGGTCTAAGCGATGGCTTCTGACCATTCGTCCAAGATGGGTCAGGGTTCGAATCGCGCCGAGGCACGGATGTTGTGTTTGTTTTGCGGTACTGGATCCCTCCCTTTCCTGCAACTAGTGCCTCTAAATTAGGGACAGCTTATTGCCCATCGAGTTGCTCACGGTGGTTCTTAAACCCCCAGTAAAAAAAAAGTCATGCCGGTGTTTATATCGAACCCGCTTTCTTCTGCTCCGGAGTCTAGTGCTTCCCCAATTAAGCTGCACCGACGAAGTTTGTCTCTACATCTTTGTATTCTTGACATGTGCGTCACCTATGAGGTAGGTGTGACATACTGCCGAGGTAAAGCACGTGTCAAGACGACAAATCTGAAGCGATACATTCCGTACGTGTAGCTTAGTTGGGAGAGCAACTTACTCCGGAGTAAGGGGGACGCAAGTTCGATTCCGTCATGGAAAAATTTGCGTTTTCACACTAGCGCCCGAACGTAAATATGGATCCACCGGTCGTTGGGTTAATCAAAAAATGTGTAATGTTTGTTCCACACATGGTCTGGAATTAATGAAATATTTCTAGCCTCCCCGGTGGCGCAGTGGTCTAAGCACTGGCTTATGACCATTCGTCCGAAAAAGGTCCGGGTTCGAACCCCGATGAGGCATGGATGCTGTGTTTGTCTTACGGCACTGGCTCTCTCCTTCCTTCCCTGGAACCAATTACCCTAAATTAGGGACAGGAGACTTCTTATAGCCCATTGAGTTCCTCACGGTGGTCGTTAAACCTTCAATAAAAAAAAATCCTACTTCGCTTCAAATAAAATAAAAATTAAGAGGGAGATAATGTGACGTACTACAGAGGTAAAGCACATGTCAAGACGACAAATCGGCAGCGATACATTCCGCCCGTGTAGCTTAGTTGGGAGTGCAACTTACTCCGGAGTGAGGGGGCGCGACCTCCGTTACGGTCAAATTTGTGTTTTCATATAGGTGCGTCACACATATCCGCCCTCCCTACTTCTTTGAAAAAGAGCTGTGACGGAATCGTAGATTTCCGTGTCAGCCGGCAAACCACACTTGAAGGAGGTCACTGCAGAAGAAGGAATTCTCTTTCATTCCAGACGATGTGTGGAAGAAGTTTCACACATTTTTCGAAGAACCCAACAGCCAGGAGATTCATTTTACGTTTGGGTCGCGTAAAAGCCATTTGCCGATGTTGGCAGTTGAACACGCATCCTTCTGCTCCGCAGCCGAATGCTTTCCCAATTAAACTGCACCGACTAAGTTTGCCCCTGCAACTTTGCCTTCTTGACAGGTGCGACACCTCTGAGGTAGGTACGTTGAGATGGCTTTATAAACAACCCACGGAAAAAGGATTCTGACTTGTACGAAGTGCAAATAGCGACCCTGTGGGAAAGGCACGTGACTTAAGGTAGAGTCACCTAAAATCTTTGCCTTGTGTTTCCAATGGGAAAACTTGTATAGTCATTTTCTTCACAATTAATGCGTTCCCAAGAATGAAAATTCGAACAACGATAAAAATAACTTCATATTATAGCCGAGTGTACTTAACATTTTCTAAAATTTACCCATAATTATATTAAAAATCAATAACTTTTCCTTTGGTGGTGTTGAGACCAGAAAATAGATGGCGCCACATCTACATGACTTACTAAATGCTATCACGTCACATCTTTTTTCAATAATTTTATTAATTTTCGAAATGGAATCAAAATTTGAGTGTCTCCATGCGACAGTCTGGAATGTTCAGAATGATTTGAACCAGTTAGATTAAATGTTCTGATAATAATTTAGCTGGAAATGTTAACAGACGTGTAGAT
The DNA here is from genome assembly GCA_039090855.1 of Macrothele yani. NCBI lineage: Eukaryota > Metazoa > Arthropoda > Arachnida > Araneae > Macrothelidae > Macrothele > Macrothele yani. The sequence goes on from CM077003.1 coordinate 121,729,724, forward strand.
GCTGCTGATTTTTAATTCCGAAATAAACCAGCAAGATCGCTCTGCAACATTTTCAGCTAAATTAATGATAGAATATTTAATCTAAATGGCTTGAATCATTCTAAACATTCCGGTCTATCGCATGAATGGACACAAATGTTGATTGCCGCCCAAAATTTAATGAAATTATTGAAGAAAATGCGACGTGATAGCAATTAGTAAGTCACATGTAGAGGGGTGCCATCTATTTTCTGGTCTCAACACCACCAAAGGAAAAGTTATTGCTTTTTAATATAATTATGGTTACGTTTTTGAAAATATTAAGTGTACTAGGGTGTAATATGTTATTTTTATCGATGTTCAAATTTTCATCCTTTGGAACGCATTAATTGTGAAGAAAATGGTTACAGAAGTTTGCCCATTGGAAATACAAGGCGAAGATTTTAGGCGGATCCACCTTAAGCTATTTTGAAAGAGGTAGTTATAAAGCCATCGGGTAGGTGCAAGCATGTCAGAAACGGAACTGTTATAGAACAACTGTATTGATGATATGCAATTACTGGTGCATGAACAACAAAATTAGCAGTCAGAGGTCTTCCTGTTGCGGGAAATGACAGGTCGATGTTGGAGGGCTGCAGCGGCTGGGGAGGAATTTACGAGGCAAAAGACGGTGTCATGTCACCACATGTATAACAGTGATATCGAGATTATAATTTCAACAAATACAGCTCGCCGCACACACGCGCGAATGGGTCATAACAGCTAAAATTCGCTTCGTGCACCCTTCGACTTTGCTAAAAGTCGACAAATTCGTCTACAGTGAGTACTGGGGCAGCAAAACTGGACCATTCAGGAAAAGAAAATGGTCGTCTGTCCAGATGAATTACGTTTCCAGTTAATATACGCAGATGGACGGTTCAGAATATGGCGACAACGGCAAGAATCGATAGATCTCTAGCATTAACTGTACAAGTTGGTGGAGGTGGTGTAATGCCATGTGGTCTGTTTTCATGGAGGGAAATGGGTTCCTAAATACCTCAGAAACAGTATTTGGTTACCACAAGGTGTATTAACGTCAATGCTCACCAGACACACCTGTACATGCGCATCGTGTCTCCTGATGGACAGGATTACTTCTAGCAGAATAATGCACCATGCCACAAGACTCGGATCTTCACATAGTGGTTCCAGGAGCACGATATTGACTTCAAAGGGCTAAAATGGCACCACAATCCCCAGATCTTAACCCAATTAAACATCGGCGGGATGAGATTGAGAGAGCCATTTGTAACAGAGATTACATGGTGTTTTCTGATGGAGAGGGGCTACATCCAGCATGATAATGCGCCACACCACAAGGCTTGGATCGTCACACAGTGGCTCCAGGGACACGACAGGGACTTCATAGGGCTAAAATGGCCCCCACAATCCCCAGATCTTAACCCAATTAAACACCTGCGAGATGAGATTGAGAGATCCATTCGTAATAGAGATTACATGGTATTTTCTGATGGAAAAGACTACTTCCAGCATGATAATGCGCCACACCACAAGGCTCAGATCGTCACACAGTGGTTCCAGGGGCACGACAGTCCCGTCAAAGGGCTAAACTGGGCCCCACAGTTTCCAGATCTTAACCCAATTAAATACCTGCGGGACGAATTTGAGAGAGTCATTCGTAACAGAGATTACATGGTGTTTTCTGATGGAGAAGGCTACGGCCAGCGTGATAATGCCACAAGACTCAATCGTCACACAGTGGTTCCTGAAGCAGAACAGTGATTTTAAAATGCTAAAATGGTCCCCACACTCCCGAGACTGTAACTTAATTGAACACCTGTGGGATAAGATTAAGATACCTATTTCTAATGGAAATTTTCCTCCAGCAAACATTCGACAATAGATGGACGCAGTCACACCCGCTCAGCTGAACATACCTGTAAAATGATATCCGCGTTGAATCCATGACACGTCGGATAGAAGCTGCTTTGAATGCATAGGGTGGCCTAACATGTTCATAGGCAGGTGTTCTTAATAATTTGCTGCTCCAGTGAATGTACATGTATTATTTGCGGAAGTGCTCAGGCAGTTTCATGTCGGGGTGTGATGTACTAACGCAAAGATTTTGACAATTCTTGTTATATTGCATGTCTCGACAACACGTGGCGAAATGGTGCCGTTCACTTCAATCCGGCAGGGATGATATGAGGAACCGACATCGCACAAAAGTGGACGTCCAAGTTCGTCGACGACAGAGATCGGCACTGCACGTGTGGACGAAATTATTCTAGACGACCGAAGAGTAACTCATTGCGTCCGAGCTGCGATTGAGCGATGTCGTTGTTCATCATCTTGTGGTGGATATTTCGCAGTACTCCAAGGTTTGTGCCAGACGGGTGCCACTTTCATTATCCCTCGATCACAAAGCAGCACGAATGATGGCCTGCTTGATGTACCTGCTGCGGAAAGAGATTTCCGAACGGTATTGGGACTGGGGACGAGACGTTGCTTCACCACTTCGCTCCCACCAGCAAGAGAGCCTCCATGCAATGGAAACACACTGCTTTATCGCCGTTTAAAGTCACACTGTCTGTTGGAAAAATCATGGCATCCATTTTCTGAGATTCCTCAGGTGTGCTTTTGGTGGACTTCTTAAACTATGGACGCGCCATCAAGGCTGAACTGTACTGTGCCACGCTGTTAAAATTGCACGAGAGCATACGATAAAAACGGCTAGGTCTGCTGAGTGATGATGTCATTCTCCTTCACAAAAATACGACACCAAACCACGCAGCACTTGCTCCACACATTCCGGCGGGAGGTGCCAAGCACCTGGTCAACAATCCGGACATGGCTCCTAGTGACTTTTACCTGCCCTGAAACAGCACCTGTTTGGTACCCGTTTCACTTGTGACAATGACGTGAAAACAGATGCAACAAACTGGCTACATCAGCAGGGACGTGGATGTTTTCGGTCCGGAATGGACAACCTGGTCGTGGGGTTCTACAAATGTCTGAATCGTCACGGCATGTATATATATATAATCATTGAAACAATGAATTAGCATTAATGGGGATTATTTAACTAACTTTCGGTTTGCTGATGACAGTCATTTTTGATAAATACTCCTTCAAAGCTGCAGAGTATGATCCAGGAACTAGCTGGCAAGAGTAAAAAAGTGGAATTAAACACGAGCTTTCAGAAGACAAAACTGATGTGCAGGCTTTTACAAGAAATTAAGATTTATCGATTGATGGTGAATATCTGGAGGTGAACAACTCGATGGGCTATATGCATTCATTCGCCTTTCCTCAATTTTGTCTTAATAAGCAATATACCATTATGTCTTAAAAGAAAAGTGTTTAATCAATGCATTCTTCCTGTCTTTACGTACGGAACAGACACTTGGGCTTTGACTAAGAAAGTTACAAATATTGCAGGCAAGAAACATGGAGAGATGCATGCTTGGTGTAACCAAGAAAGTTAAAAAGAGGACCTCGTGGATCAGGAAAATGACAAGAGTGGAAGACATCATGATTAGGGTAAAATCCTTGAAATGGCAATGGGCTGGACATATTGCCAAAAGAACGGACCACCGATGGACAACCGATATTTCAGATTTATGAGTAAACGCTGGAAGTATGCTTTGATTAAACACTTTTTTTTTAAGATATCATGGTAAATTGCTCTTGAAAATTGTACTGTTTTTTTTCAAATGCAGTCCGTCTAGGTATTGTAGGCCTATTAATTTCTTTTTGGATGTTACCTTCTGGATCACACTAAGCAAATCTGAGAAGATGCTTGAACAGTTGACTATGTCGTAAGCAATCAGAAAGTGATGTTAGCTACCTCCGTTAATCATATCTCTTTGTATTCTAAGTTCAGTTATTGAAAGACATACTAGCAGCATATGTAGCCCTTGGCAAATGGTTACCACTATGAGATTTGAGCTGTGAACTGGACAAATTTGTTTATGATTGCTAAAACGTTGCGTGCGCAATTTTCACCGTCACCCATATTGATTGGAGTATTAGCGCGACATCGATCTTCTTAGTTTTGCTATACAAAAAAATTCTACAGGTATAGTAAAACAATTATGTTCCAATTTAGTTCTATAACAGCGCAAAAGAACCTACGTGTAGTAATCCTTATGTTATTTTTAAAATGAAAGTCAAACTTCATACATTCACGCTCTAATAATATATATTTGTTTGGGAGTTTAACGACCAATGTGAGCAACTCGATGGGCTATATGCATTCGCCTTTCCTCAATTTTGGGCCACTGGTTTCAAGGAAGGTAGGCAGCCAGTGCCCCAAAACAAACGCAACATTCATGCCTTGCCTGGATTCGACACCATCTCGGATGAATAGTCAGAAATCAGAGCTTAAATCACTGCGCCACCAGGGTGGCTAATTTTCTTTTAACGCGTACCTTTTTTTCCAAAGTGTTTAAAAAATTCCAAGCAAAGTAGAAAATGACTTGAAATATATATTATAAATTACAATCGACTTTCTGAAAATTTTTAAAATGACGTTTCTGAACTTTCTGGAATGCATCTCTTGAAACATGTATTTTTATTTTCCCACGTTCCTTTATCAATTTCTTTAAAAATACGAGAACTGTTCCAGATTGTTTCTTGTGGAGGTTTTTTTCAGGATGTTCTGGCCCACTGGGAGAAGTCGCTCAACTCTAATCTGGAAAGACTGGCTCTAGGGAAAGGGCGCAACCAGAGGCGGAATGATACCCATGTCTTTCCCTAGGATTTGAATCCAGACCCAGCCTTCTCGATTTTACGTGCAGCGCGTAAAGAACGTGACGAAAGAGAGATGCCCTCCTGTTCTTGAAACTCAGTTTTCCACATTTTAGATTTAATTTTCCATTTTAAAATTGATTGCTTTTGTAATTTAAATCAATCTTTTATTTAACTGTATCTGTACTTCTGTAACGTACCAGGAGATGTGACGTACCTGCCAGAAGGACGCACACGACATAAAGGCAGATAGGAATCAGAATAAAAAAAAAAAAAAAAAAAAACGTCTGCGTAGCTCAATTGGTAGAGTGACTTATTCCGGAATGAGGGGATCCGAGTTCGAATCCTGGCGTGGACAGAAATGACGGAGAAATTTGCTTCGTTATACGTCCTAGTTTTATGTGTTATTTCTTATACTTTTAATTCAGGAAAAAGAAGTTCATCGAAATTCACTCAGCCTCCAACCACTGATCTGTAATTTTCTCGTGCAGTATCCGCGTTGGAGGGACATAATTGTAATTTCGGAATCATTCAGCTACATCAGTTTTATCGAATATAAAAAACGCGTTAATCAATACTGATCTGCATCAGGTCTTAAGAGTTTAAATGTTCAAGGAAACTTAAAGAAACTACAGCACCAAGGAAGCTATTGCGGCCTCAACGACTTTGGTCAAATTTGAAGTGTCCCAATAAATTGCGCTGTCTGAAGTGTGGAAATGTCCTGGTCTTCACCCCTATCTACTTCCTCAATACGGTCCTTTCTCCTGCTTGAATGAAGTCTATTCTTCTTTTCCAACCACGAGCACCATGAATCATCCGGGACATTGAGACGCACGTGACAATGCACCTCTCGCCAAGTCACCAAAGAACGTAGCGAATCGCAGCACTCTCTGATCAGAATCTGTATCAAAAGGGAGAAAGAAAATCACAGACTGGAACCGCTCGTAATGTAGTGCGTATGTACTCTTTCCGTAGAGCAAAAAAGAAAAAAAAAGGGCGATATAAAGTGCCCTTGTTAAAGAATTCGGTTCTGGGAGGCACAGAGTGTTGCGTGTGTTTCAGAACCATTTTCTGCCCTCCTACAAAAGCGCGAGAATCTAAAAATTATATCGTTTCTCTATGAGTACAAAATACACTTGAAAATAAAAATCCGTCAAAAAGATCATCGAATTTTTCTGCAGAGGATCTTTTTGTTCTATATGGGCAAAAATTCATTCGATATACCATCCACAATATTCAATCTCAATACAGAACTTTGAAATCAATTACTTCAATTGAAATATAATAGTTAATCAAACCCCGAAATATTCCCCTCAATCTCTCGTATTACTGAAATTTTTTTGTCATATATGTATACGGATAAAGCGAGAACGGAATTTTACCGTTAATATAAGAAAGGAATTGCGGAACGTTTTCCTAAAATTCAGAATTTTCCGTTAACACATCTTGAAAGCGGTAATTTACCGTCAATATAAGAAAGGAATTGCGGAAAGGTTTCTGAAAATTCAGAATTTTTCTGGTTTACGAAAAACCCTGAAATTCAAAGGGTTTTTTTCGTCATTTCATGGAAAAAGTTGTATCAGAAATATGCACGAAAAAAATCACGGAAAGTGGCTCGTCAATTTCAGAAAATGTGTTACAGTGTAGCTGCAATTATGGACGCTTATGACCATACATTAAAAAAGCACCTTAATGAAAAAAAACCCCATCAATTTAATACCCAATAATCACAAATTTGTAAGGTCAGGTGATGCGTAACATCACAGCCTCTCCTTGACAAATGTCAACCCCGCCTTCTCGTGGTGCATCCTGTTCCCACTAAAGGGGCTCTGACGACCGCAAATAGCGGTATAACTATACCATCGGGATCAGAGGAAATGCTATCCCACACTCACCAACCCGCTTGGCCAGCGTGGTGAGTTATGGCCAAACACCTCCAAAATGACTCTACAACTTAAATCTTGGCCCTCAGTCTAAGGCAGCTGGAATGTACCTGGCCAAGGCAGCGGCCAGTGCGACATGAAGGCAGAGGGTGCTAAGAATCCCCGGAGGACCGGACTAGGCTGCCATTTGATGCTGACCTTGGCTACCTACAACGCACGCTCCCTATCTTCTGATTCAAGGCTTCTTGAATTGGAAGAGGAACTACAAAGGATCAAGTGGGACATCGTCGGGCTGAGTGAGGTAAGGAGAAAAGGAGAAGATCTCATTGAACTGAAAAGTGGACATCTCTTCTATTATCGTGGGACAGATACTGGCAGAACTAGTGGTGTTGGATTTATAATAAACAAGAAACTGAAGGATAAAGTGGTAGAAGTTGAAAGTTCCTCGGACAGAGCTGCACGACTCGTTATCCAACTATCGAGAAGATACCAGGCTCAGATTATTCAAACTTATGCCCCCACCACAAGTCATCCTGAAGAAGAAATTGAAGAATTTTATGAGGAAATTCGTCATCTAAATAATAAAGGTAAGCAGCACTTGAAGATAATTATCGGAGATTTCAATGCAAAAATAGGGCACCGGCAACAGAATGAAACTTCAGTAGGTAAATTCGGTCACGGCAACAGAAACCAGCGTGGAAATACTCTCGTTGAGTTTGCAGAGGCAGAAGGATTTTTCATCTTGAATTCCTTTTTCAAGAAAAAGCCACACAGGAAATGGACATGGAGACATCCAATTGGGACGACAAGTGAAATTGATTTTATTATGTGTAACAAAAAATTCGTCATCGAAGACTGCAGTGTGCTAAACAAGTTCAACACAGGTAGTGACCATAGATTGGTGAGATGTAAGATGCACCTCAACACTAAACTGGAACGTGGCAAGCTCATAAGACAAACAAAATGTATTGACATAACCAACCTTAAAAAACACCATAATACTTTCAAGTTGGAACTGAAGAACAGATTCTCTGCTTTAGAAGGCCTAACATCGGAAGAAGTGGATATTTCGGAAGTTAACAGAAAAGTAACCAAAGCTCTTATGGAAACAGCAACAAAATTAGCTGGGTCTAAGAACAAGTTGCATGTAAACAAATTATCAGGAAAAACCAAAATGTTGATGCAAAAAAGAAGAGAGATGAGGACAACTAAAGAAGATGTGACTTCCAAAGTGGAATATATAGAGCTATGCAAGACAGCACGAAAAAGTATCACTGAAGACGTAAGGAAATTCAACTGTGAGCTAGTGAGGAAAGCAATTGAAAACAACCAAAGCCTAAAGATAGCAAAGGGACATCTCAGTAAGGGAAGAAAACAGATTATGGCTCTGAGAAAAGAAGATGGTTCTATAACAAGAAATAGAGGTGAAATTTTGACAAGAGTGAAAGATTTCTACTCCAAATTATATGAAAGGGATGATACATGTACTCCAGACATCATGAAAGGTACCAGAGTTCTTCCAGTCCTCCCAGCAGAAGTTTCACATGCAATCAAGAACATGAAGCGGGGGAAAGCTCCAGGAGAAGATGGAATTACTATAGACATCATACAAGAAGCAAGTGGAGAAATTGAAACAGTACTCGCCCAAATTTTCACTCGATGCCTTAATGAAGGGAAGATTCCTGAGGATTGGAACAATGCTACAATGATCCTGCTACATAAAAAAGGTGACATTGAGGATCTCAGGAACTACAGACCTATCAGCCTCCTATCAGTGGTTTATAAAATCTTCACTAAAGTTCTTTCACACCGCTTGAAGGTAACACTGGACATGGCTCAACCGAGAGAACAAGCTGGATTCAGGAGTGGCTACAGCACAATAGATCATATCCACGTACTGAGAGAACTAATTGAAAGAGCGAGGGAATATGAACTTCCATTGTGCATGGCTTTTATCGATTATGAAAAAGCCTTTGATTCGGTGAAACCATCAGCAGTTACCACGGCTCTGAAATCCTGCGGTATTGAAGATGCATACATTAATATTATTAATAACATCTATGAAAATGCAAGTGCAAAGATTCGGCTGTTTGAAAATACAACACACATAAAAATTGGAAAGGGAGTGAGACAAGGTGACACCATATCTCCGAAGCTCTTTAATGCCACATTGGAAAATGTCTTTCAATCACTGAACTGGGAAAACAAAGGGATAAAGATTAATGGAGATTATCTAACCCACCTTCGTTTTGCTGATGACGTAGTCATTTTTGCAACTACCCCATCAGAGCTGCAGAGTATGATCCAGGAACTTGCTGACAAGAGTAAAGAAGTGGGATTAAAAATGAACTTTCAGAAGACAAAAGTGATGTTCAATGCTTTTACAAGAAATGAAGATTTATCGATTGATGGAGAAAAACTGGAGATAACAGATACGTATGTTTATCTTGGACAGCAGATATCAAGTGAGGGTCACATTGATGAAGAAATTAATCGGCGTACAAAACTTGCCTGGAGAGCTTTTGGAAGAAACAGCATAATTTTCAAGAGCAATATGCCATTATGTCTTAAAAGAAAAGTGTTTGATCAATGCATCCTTCCAGTGCTTACGTATGGTGCAGAGACGTGGACCTTAACTAAAAGAGACATACAAAGGCTGCAGACAACTCAAAAAAGCATGGAGAGGTGCATGCTTGGTATAACCAGGAGAGATAAGAAGAGGAACTCGTGGATCCGAAAAATGACAAGAGTGGAAGACATCATGATCAGAGTTAAATCCCTGAAATGGCAATGGGCTGGACATACTGCCAGAAGGACAGACCATAGATGGACAGCCGAAATTTTAGATTGGATTCCAAGGGACAGGAAAAGACCCAGAAAAAGACCACATGGGAGATGGGTGGATGAAATTCGTAAATATGCGGGAGTGACATGGAGGAGACTGGCACAAGACAGACCGTTGTGGAGGAAACTTGGGGAGACCTTCGTCCAGCAGTGGATTGATAATGGTTGACAATGATGATGATGATGATGAATCACAAATTAATAACAAAAGTTTGACAATAAAAATTAATACTTATCTAAAAAGTTATAATCACAGTTTTCTCTTATAAACAATAAAGATATAGCATTTTTGGTAAAGGAAGATTTTATTGCTATTTTCAGTGTACATTAAAAAAATAAATATCTACACATTAAATGAACTTGACCTTTGGCGTCTTCAATTTTGGAGATTCATCAGTAACATCGTAAAAATCCGTTTCTACGCAAAGATAATTTTAAGGACCATCCAAAAATGCTCTTATCTATGTCATATGCATAACTCATGCCCTGTCCAGCAATCATAAAGGTTAACTCCCCGCTCAGAGCTTGACGTTCCGCCATACAACCCTCACACCCCCCGCCACACACACACACCATATTTTGTCTGGAATACACAACACAGGGGAACAATTCGGCGGTAGTCCCGATTCCCGATGTTTTACTGCAGTCTCTAATGCTTTTTTAATTTGGTTACACGTAATTCGTTTATACCGTTCTTGTGCTTATGTTAAAATTTGAACTACAGATTATGAAAAACACACGGTTCTTTGATTCTTTATTTATTTATTTTTTTTACGCAACACGTTATTTTACAACTCTGGGTGAATCAAGACAGCGTTGTTGTGTTTTTCTTGGAGCACCCAAAGTTGATCTTTGATCCCATCAGAGATGGCTATGTTGTTTCATGAATGGAATACGGGATACCACCATACAACAGAAATTTTGAAGATGACAATCCGCTTTTTGTTGTAAATATGACAAGGATGGTAAGTCAGACAATATTGGAAAACTTCGCCGTCCTGGAGCGGGAGTCGAACCCGCATCTCCCAGATAGCGCCCAAGTATGCTAACCACTACACCACTAATAGTAGGATCGCAGTAGAATCGATCAATAGAAAAGAAAAGGTGTTTTCAATAACGGCATAGGATTCTTAACCTCCTGATTAGCTAAACAGGAATGCCGGTTGCTTCGACTACCGAATCCTGGGATGGTTATATTTAAATTAATCGGAAACTTGGGACTTTGTTTTTCTGGGTGGTGTAGTGGTTAGCATACCCGGGCGCTATCTGGGTGACGCGGTTTTGATTCCTGCTCCAGTACGGCGAAATTTTCAAGTTATCGGATATTATCTGATTTACCATCCTTGTCATATTTACACCAAAAAACGAATTGCCATCTTCAAAATTTGGCTATGTTGTTTATTTTCGGTTTGGGTGAAAAATTGGTTTCTCATTTCATGACTTACACACATATGCGCTATTTAAAAGCTGATAAATCCCTGGGATGAATTTTTGTGGCTTCATTATTTCGTGGCGTATTGGAAGGGAATCCCAAACGTATCCTCAATATTCAACATGCTGGTTTCAAATGGAAGCCCTCGGGATCAGTAGAAAAGAAAAGGTGTTAATTCATAAGTTCCATACTGAAGCACTGGTCTCATATTCTTAGTTGTGACTTGTGAGGATTTCACTAACCTAGAAGCTGGAATTTTATAAACAGACAGAGTCGTCAAAAGACAAATTTGATATTCATAGGCTTTACGATTTCTGCAATCAGATAAAATAAATTACAATTTGTAACACTTTCGCCACCGATTCGCTAACGAACATCTTATACTTTAACCCTTTAAGTGGCCGATGTACTAGCACCAAATTGTGCCCAAATTTTCCTGCGCTTCTCAAACAGGAATAGTTACATATAGCGGCCAGGTTTTACGAAAGCTGGTTGTTTTCACGGTAAAACAATTCCTCTCCCTTCACCCTTTAACAACAAGAAACTTGTCACTATTGGGAAATATTCTCTCCTAGTCCTTTCTCTGCTCCGTGACCCAACACACATGACAGGAAACATACGGCCCCAACACACATAACAGGGAACTTACGACCCAACACATATGACAGGGAACCTACGACCCGACACACATGACAGGGAACCTACGACCCAACACACATGACAGGGAACCTACGACCCAACACATATGACAGGAAACCTACGACCCAACACACATGACAGGGAACCTACGACCCAACACACATGACAGGGAACCTACGACCCAACACACATGACAGGGAACCTACGACCCAACACACATGACAGGGAACCTACGACCCGACACACATGACAGGAAACCTACGACCCGACACACATGACAGGGAACCTACGACCCGACACACATGACAGGGAACCTACGACCCGACACACATGACAGGGAACCTACGACCCGACACACATGACAGGGAACCTACGACCCGACACACATGACAGGGAACCTACGACCCGACACACATGACAGGGAACCTACGACCCGACACACATGACAGGGAACCTACGACCCGACACACATGACAGGGAACCTACGACCCGACACAAATGACAGGAAACTTACGACCCGACACACATGACAGGGAACCTACGACCCGACACACATGACAGGGAACCTACGACCCGACACACATGACAGGGAACCTACGACCCGACACCCATAACAGGGAACCTACGACCCGACACACATGACAGGGAACCTACGACCCGACACACATGACAGGGAACCTACGACCCAACACACATGACAGGGAACCTACGACCCAACACACATGACAGGGAACTTACGACCCAACACACATGACAGGGAACCTACGACCCAACACACATGACAGGGAACCTACGACCCGACACACATGACAGGGAACCTACGACCCGACACACATGACAGGGAACCTACGACCCGACACACATGACAGGGAACCTACGACCCGGCACACATGACAGGGAACCTAAGACCCGACACACATGACAGGGAACCTACGACCCGACACACATGACAGGGAACCTACGACCCGGCACACATGACAGGAAACTTACGACCCGACACACATGACAGGGAACCTACGACCCAACACACATGACAGGGAACCTACGACCCGACACACATGACAGGGAACCTACGACCCAACACACATGACAGGGAACCTACGACCCGACACACATGACAGGAAACCTACGACCCGACACACATGACAGGGAACCTACGACCCGACACACATGACAGGGAACCTACGACCCGACACACATGACAGGGAACCTACGACCCGGCACACATGACAGGAAACTTACGACCCGACACACATGACAGGGAACCTACGACCCGACACACATGACAGGGAACCTACGACCCGACACACATGACAGGGAACCTACAACCCAAAACATGGTCTCCATGACCAAAGAAACTATGCTATTCCACCTGACACGAACATCATGTCACTCGGTAGAAACAATTTACTCAAACATGTTCTCTCTCTTTTGTCGAGTTTTTAACGGACTGCACAATAACCCCAGTGATGTCTACGGAAATTCAAATCCGTCTCATGGCTACAAATAAAGTATTCTATGCCCTGGGAAAACTGTTGAAATCTCGATTCTTATCTCGAGCAACAAAGTTAACCATCTATAAAACTTTAAAAAGACCTGTACTTACATATACCTCAGAAACTTGGATACTAACTAGGAAAAATAAACGAATATTGGATACATTTCAAAGAAAAAGTCTCAGAAAAAATAAGTGGCCCAATATGTGACGGTGTACTCTGGAGGAAACTCTACAATAAAGAATTATACTTAACTGGCTTTACTACCCGGCTTTGCCCGGTACAAAATGTATGGAATCTGTAGAATCAAACGGACGTTAAAAAAGCGTTACGAATTATTTAACACGCGTCCAGGAGACACAGCATTACGACACTGACTGAACAAAATTCGTTTGCAATTTGCTATCGATGATCAAATGCATCACGTGCCTTCAGTTTCAGACGTCTTTGAGGGCCGAATCTCTGGGATAAAAAAGTTAAAAACGTATCTTTGCGAATATTTTATGAAACTGGCTGAAATTTTAATGGCCGCCCCGGTAACGCAGTGGTCTAAGCGATGGCCTCTGATCATTCGTCCGGACGGGGTCCGGGTTCGAATCCCAGTGGGGCATGGATGTTGTGTTTGTCTTACGGCACTGGTTCTCTCCCTTCCCTGGAACCAGTAACCCTAAATTAGGGACGGGCGACTGCTTATAGCCCATTGAGTTGCTCACGGTGGTCGTTAAACCTCCAATAAAAAAAAAAAAAATTAATGAACACCATAAATCGTTAATAGAAACATGACCTACAAATTTCGCCTGAATCGGTAAATGCCTTTTTAAATTAGCCGTCAAAATTTCATTAACCGTTTCTGCGTACAGATTTCTGTTTACCGATGAATTAAAAATTCCATGCCTATTTTTAAAAGTTTTGACCGGATTCCGGTGAAATTTTGAGGGACTCCTCTTATTACCAATTCATGGTGTTCATAAAAATTTCAGCCCGTTTCGTTAAGAATTCGCAAAGTTCGTTTTTGCATTTTTTTATGCACAGTTCTCAAAGAATACAAACACCTGTGGATGTGTGGCGGCGATGAATGCAGTCACGTACTTTCAGATTTGGAATAAGATAACGATGACGTAGCATACGACGCTGACTTTATTGATTAGCTTATTAATAAATTCATACCTCGCGAATGGAACAACGTAGAGATCTTAAAATAGTTGCGTTGACCTAGAAATTCCAGTATTAATAAGCTATGCAAATTTCACGATGCCACAGTTCGGCGTTCGAGAGTTTTTGCTGCTTCAGACAAGACGTTTTGTGTTTTATATATAAGATTTATAAAGATGTTACTAGATTGAAGTGTGCTAGCACTACATGGCTAGCACACTTCAATCTTCAAGACCTAATCTGTTACTAACATGATTAGGTCTTGAAGATTGAAGTGTGCTAGCCATGTAGTGCAAATGGAGGAAAACGAAGCTCCTAAGAAAGTATTGTTTGAACATCCTGAAGGACACACAAGACGTGGACAACTAAAATGGATAAATGGAATAGTGGAGGACACAAAAAAGCAAGAATTGGAAAATAATAACCCGAAATAAAACAATCGCAAAAACTTGTTGAGGAGGCCAAAGTTCACACTGAACTGCAGAGCAGAGAAGAAGAATTTATTATTTTGAAATTTCGTTTATACGTTGTTTAAATTTATACGTTCTTTAAGGCCCTCCTCTGAAAATATGTATGTGTAATCGAGGATTCATATATGCTTACTGCGCTATTATAATCCGGGGTTACGTCAGTTTGATTCGATAGTCAAGAAGGATTAACAATTTTTTCCTGGCCTTATGACCTAAAGACAGAAATAGTATAAGTTTATGTAGGCGCTAAATTGCAAAGTTTAAACATCTATAAAAATAATGAAAATATTCAAATATATAGAAAGTTTGTGCTCCCGGTGCGGTTTTAAACCTTACAGTTACTCTGGCTGCTCTTTATTTAATTATCTAAACCCCGTATGGAGCCTTCGTTTAAGGCGACTGTGGCAATATCCACACTGGCCATATTCCAGTTGCGCAAAAGTGTTACCATAGTGTATTTTGAAGAGAAGTCCGCTCCAATCTTATTTAAACACTAGCAGTTATGCCTGTTCTCCGAATGGTGAATCTGTAATTTTTTTAACATAAAATTAAAGAAGGGAAAAGTTATCATGGGAAAGAAAAGTAATTTAAGATCCGTAACTACACTGCTGGCCACCCAAAATGCAACACCAAGAAGGAAACATCTGATTGGCCTGAAATTCGCAGCATGCGTCGCCCGCGAGAGGACATGCAAACGATAAGCATTGCAGGGCATATGCAAATCATGTGTACCCGGCACGCCACCGAGAAGCACTATAAGAAGGGTGCACAGAAGGCGGGGTGTAAGTAGTGGAAGTGTCTTGTGCTTCCTGATGCCTCGTCGCAGAATTCGGCAGTCATTCCAGCACGTTCCGGAGTTCGACAGAGGATGAATAGTGGCTTATCGCGACAGCGGTTTATCGTACCGAGACATCGGCGCCCGTGTGGGACGTAATCCAGCCACAGTGAGGCGAGTATGGATTCGGTGGGTGCAGGAGGGACGGACGGACCGACGTGAGCGATTACCGCAGCCACGGCATACCACTGAACAAGAGGACCGGCATGTTGTGTGGAGGGCATTGACGGCTTGCACCGCTACATCATCACGAATGTTAGCTCAGGAATTAGGGTGTGTTGCGCAATAACCTGTGTCAGCACGTGCCGTTCGACACCGTCTGCAGCAGCAGGGACTTGTCGCATGGCGCGAATTGCTCCGATTACCATTGACGTTACACCACCGGCGAGTGCAGCGGCAGTGGGCCGTTGAACGCCACACCAGGACTACATAATGGCACGTCATTGTCTTCTCCGACGAATCCCGCTTCTGCCTGCAACACCACGATGGTCGGATGCGCGTGTAACGGCACGGCAGCGAGAGACTGTGTGACGCCTCCGTTATGCATCACCATACCGGTCCGTCGCCTGGCGTTATGGTTTGGGTCGCAATTGGATATGACACCCACACCCCTCTGATACGCATCGCCGGTACACTCAACAGCCACCGCTACATCTCCGACGCTTTGCAGCCTGTAGTCCTCCCTTACTTGCAGGACCTGCCAGCGGCCACGTTTCAACAGGACAATGCGCGCCCGCACGTGGCACGCATCGTGCAACAATTCTTCACGGCTCACCAGGTGTCACTGCTGCCGTGGCCCGCCTATTCTCCCGATATGTCGCCAATCGAACACGTCTGGTCGCTGATCGGCAAACGAGTGTACCGGCAAGCTCCACCCACAGCTACGCCTGATGAACTGTGGCAACGTGTGGAAGCAGCCTGGACCGACATACCCCAAGCCCACATCCAAAGCCTCTTTCGTTCGATGCCGCGGCGTGTAGCGGCCGTTATTACCAGCCGTGGGGGCCACACGAACTATTGATGTCTGCGTGTTCCGCAAGTCGCACGGGCCTGTAAGCTCAATCGTTTCATCTTTGTATCTGTTGTTATGTGTCCAGTAAATCTGGCTTTGCTATCTAGTGTCCTTCTTGGTGTTGTATTTTGGGTGGCCAGCAGTGTATTTCACGATTTCGAACAGTGTCGTGACGGCAATGTATGCGGTTTGAGGAAAAACGGATCAGACTTTGGCGCCCCTTAATTTGAAATCAGAATTTGATGGAATATTTACAGCATTTCAACGTTTCTAGCATAATTATCTTTAAACCTATCAGTATTTTGAACAGTAAAGCTAAGCTTCCCTTTTGAACTGTTTGGCCTTTAGACTTTTTTACGTATCTGGACCTTATGGACTGTCAACATGCCAAATTTCAGATCTCAAGATTATTGAGTAGTGGTCGAACGATAAGCGAAAAATTCAAGCCGACAGTGTTCCAAAGTCGCCATTTTATTTTAGTTTTTAGTTTTTTTTTAGTTTTCGGACTCTTCTAAGTATTCGGACCTGAAGACCTATCAACATGACAATTTTCAAATCTCCAGATCATCTAGAAGTGGTCGAACAATTCGCAAAAATTTCAAGCAGAGAAATATTCCATAGCCGCCATTTTTTTTTTTTCGTTTTATGCCGGTGGAAAACGCCGAACTTTTGAAGCGTTGCTACGTCATTAAACATTGCATCATTACCAGTTTTATTGTAGCCTGTCCTTTCACCCAATGAGAAGAGAGCGCTAAAAAATAGCTGCGTCACCCTAGCCGCAGTTCACTGGACCAGAACGTTCCTAGTAGTTACCGTTGAAAGCACAGGAAGTCGTTCGTTCCCTCCCTTTGCGTCTTTAAAACATGTTTAAAAATCAGAAAATGATTTTTTCTATTTTTTTTTTAAAGGGCTGATATTTGTGAGTTTATGCTGTGAAAATTGCAATTGATAGTTTGCCATATATCCGTTTTTTTAAATGGATCCCATCGCGAAATAGAGAATATTGTGAAACTTAAAAATTTAATTTCTCGTAAACTAAATCAAAATTCTAAAAAAGGGCGACGAGGTGCAAAAATTCTACCATTGCCCTACATGTCTACAAAGTTTTTTGGTTCTGTTGCTGTTAGTGTGTCCGGAACGAGAACTAATAGCATTTTTTTTTGCTTATCTTAACTTTGAAATACAATAGCTCTCGAAGTATCGCCAGAATCGAAAAACGGTTTATTTCAGCGTATTCTCCAAACAATTCTCTACAAACGATATAAAATTTCCTATTTTTGTGTTCAATGCTTTTTGCGCTGCGAGCTAGGAAAGCACGAGTGTTGCGAAATTTGCAAAATAGCGGCGGCGGCAGTTACTTTTTTTAGAAAAGAAAGAAACAAATTCTTTTGAAATCGTTTACGAAAATTACGAACAGACGTTTTCTGAGTACGCTCGTAGCTAAAGAGCGTCTACAAAGAAAATAGCAGAAACTCATTTTTACAACTAAATGAAAATCGCGCAATGCAAAAATGGGTCACTCTATCACCCAAGTGGTAAGGAACCTGGCATTCCTGAGGGCAACCATATAAAGGGTGTACCACGAGTGTACCATCGACGGACGTACGACCTCCCAATGAGCAAGTAGGGGCTGACCACACGCCACTGATGACCGCGGTCGACGTACAATATCCAGGTTCTTACAGACCGACATCTTGGCCACGTGGGCGCAAATAACATCCAAGCTAAACGTTAGAGGACCAAGCAATGTCAATGAGTGAACGGTATGGCGCACTCTGCAGACCCTGGGCAACGGGAGCCGACGCCCTACCCGTATGTCACTGTTGACTGCTCGTCATCGGACATTACGCCTCGGCTTGTGCGGCAACATCAAAACTGGGCCTCTGCAGAATGGCGCCGCGTCGTGTGGTCAGATGAATACCGTTTCCAGCTGTACCGTGTTGCGAGTGTGGCGTCGACAGCATGAGGCTATGGTCCCGTCGTGCCAGATCAGCTCTGTTCAAGGCGGTGGTGGTTCTGTGATGGTTTGGGGAGTCATCCCATGGGACACATTAGGATCCTTAGTGTGAAGATCCTTAAACGCTGCGCGCTACTAGCATGTGCTAGCTACTAACCTACACGCTTTCATGGACTTTGCGAATCCTGCGGCCGATGGTTTGTTTACGCCCTCCGATCGGGCCGCAACCACCCAGGTATGGCTAGAATAAAATTCAACTGAGTTTGGAACCATCGAGTGGTCCCCAACGCCCTCAGATGTAAATACTGTGAAAGCTCTCTGCGATGCCGTGGAGCCGAACATCAAATCCATGGATCCTAGACCGACGTATCGAGTGACAACAGGCGTGACTAGCATTACCTTTGAAACCCTCCAGCATCTGGTTGAGTCGATGCCTCGGCGTGAACAGGCTGTTATTCGCACCAGAAGAAGACCAACATGTTTTATCCATTGAGTGTATACAGAGTGATTGTAAACTCCTTCAACAGAACGAGAGGAGTGATAGTACACATCAAGACGAACAATATTTGCAATGGAACCTAGGGCCGCATTCCACTGCTGGTGACAGAAAAGAGCACGTTCGAAAAACGTCCAGCAGGCACACGGAGTTCCAAATAGTACATGAGAAGCACAAGATGCAAATCAGGTGCGCTGAACACGTGCGTAGACGATGAGGAGCAATCATTTAAAAAAGCAGCCGAACCCGTTCAGCGATATTACTGTGCGAATCACATGAGAATTGACGTATACGTCTGATCGGCGCAGCGTACCGTATGTTCCTGCAGCAAGTGCTTCCCGATATGCTGCAGGATATTCTACAGGGAGGGACATGTAGTTTATGCAAGATGGGGCCCCAGCATCCTTTGCCACCGAAGTCCGATTCAACGGGATTCAGTGGAGTCAACGCGGTGGACCTGTGGCTTGGCCTCCACGTTCCCCGGACCTTAATCCACTGGACTTCTTCTTCTGGGGGCACATGAAAACATTGGTGTACGA
Source organism: Macrothele yani (assembly GCA_039090855.1). Taxonomy (NCBI): domain Eukaryota; kingdom Metazoa; phylum Arthropoda; class Arachnida; order Araneae; family Macrothelidae; genus Macrothele; species Macrothele yani. Next base: position 121,749,210 of record CM077003.1, read on the forward strand.
GACACCTGTGGACTCCCTGGAAGATCTCGTCGCGCGAATCGCTGTTGGTGCGGACAAGATCAACACCACATCGGGAGTCAACTACCCATCACCCCTATCTCTAATGTTTCGTCTACCGAGTTTATGTTGTCTAGTGAGTGCGCAAATGTATCAGAAAACTGTGTTTCTGAAAGCATATATAAAGGTATATATGCGCTAGATAATAACAAATTATTATTTTTTTTCATTGTGAAGATGTTGGTAATCGAAAACAAACTTTGGTCTTGATTTTTCCATATATAAAAAAGATTTCTATCTCGTAAAATATTGTCTTCCGCAGGTTTTTAACGCTACGTAAAATTTGACTGGACTGCTAAAATATTGTAAATAGAAAGTAATAAAATTCTAATATATTTTTTGAGCTTATGTAATTGTCCATCAGTATTTTTGAATAAAAAGTAAAATCGTAGAAGGAAAAACACCAAGTAAACTGCTTAAACTTGTATGATTTTGAGCCAAAATTACTATCAAATGCGTCAAATTCGAATCGAGTGCACACGCAACAGCATTTAAGGAATAATTCACATTCCTGAACTTAAAAGAGATCATCTAACAATAAAAAAAAAAAAGAAAACTATTATTTTTTTACGTTAATATTCGTTATCGTTATTATCTCTCTGGATGTTAGAAAATGAAAATAAAAAACTAAAGCAGATAGAATACAGTGCTGATGTTATCACATGTTTCTGTCTCACACAATGCAACACTCCCCCAGAGTTGGGCAAAATCGTAATTGAATTAATCGGTAATGCATTACAGCGTAATGGTAATGGGAACAAGAACTTAGCGTTACCATTACAAGGTTATAGTGAACTGCTCATTAGAATTACATGGTAATTGTAATGGCATGTAGCAGTTACCCATTATTATCGTATTGGGTAATGGTTAACTAAGTGTTGGTAATTAACCAATAACTTATGGGTAACAATACAACGTGAATAAACCTGCAACCAGTACATCCTTACACATTGTGTAGGTTATTTGACAATTGTTGCACCCCTCGGACCTGGAATGCGTGCATGTAGGTATTGGAGATTGTACGTGTACGACATGAGTAGTTGCCCCGTCTTCGCCGCAAGTAAAGTGATTTGAACGAAATAATATACAGTAGACATCATACAAGAAGCAAGTGGAGAAATTGAAACAGTACTCGCCCAAATTTTCACTCGATGCCTTAATGAAGGGAAGATTCCTGAGGATTGGAACAACGCTATAATGACCCTGCTACATAAAAAAGGTGACATTGAAGATCTCAGGAACTACAGACCTATCAGCCTCCTATCAGTGGTTTATAAAATCTTCACTAAAGTTCTTTCACACCGCTTGAAGGTGACACTGGAAATGTCTCAACCGAGAGAACAAGCTGGATTCAGGAGTGGCTACAGCACAATAGATCATATCCACGTACTGAGAGAACTAATTGAAAGAGCGAGGGAATATGAACTTCCATTGTGCATGGCTTTTATTGATTATGAAAAAGGCTTTGATTCGGTGAAACCATTAGCAGTTACAATGGCTCTGAAATCCTGCGGTATTGAAGATGCATACATTAATATTATTAATAACATCTATGAAAATGCAAGTGCAAAGATTCGGCTGTTTGAAAATACAACACACATAAGAATTGGAAAGGGAGTGAGACAAGGTGACACCCTATCTCCCAAGCTCTTTAATTCTACATTGGAAAATGTCTTTCAATCACTGAACTGGGAAAACAAAGGGATAAAGATTAATGGAGATTATCTAACCCACCTTCGTATTGCTGATGACATAGTCATTTTTGCAAGTACCCCATCAGAGCTGCAGAGTATGATCCAGAAACTTGCTGACAAGAGTAAAGAAGTGGGATTAAAAATGAACTTTCAGAAGACAAAAGTGATGCTCAATGCTTTTACAAGAAATGAAGATTTATCAATTGATGGAGAAAAGCTGGAGATAACAGACACGTACGTTTATCTTGGACAGCAGATATCAAGTGAGGGTCACATTGATGAAGAAATTAATCGGCGTATAAAACTTGCCTGGAAAACGTTTCGAAGAAACAGCATAATTTTCAAGAGCAATACGCCATTATGTCTTAAAAGAAAAGTGTTTGATCAATGCATCCTTCCAGTGCTTACGTATGGTACAGAGACGTGGACCTTAACTAAAAGAGACATACAAAGGCTGCAGACAAGTCAAAGAAGCATGGAGAGGTACATGCTGGTATCCAGGAGAGATAAGAAGAGGAACTCGTGGATCCGAAAAATGACAAGAGTGGAAGACATCATGATCAGAGTTAAATCCCTGAAATGGCAATGGGCTGGACAAACTGCCAGAAAGACAGAGCATCGATGGACAGCCGAAATTTTAGATTGGATTCCAAGGGACAGGAAAAGACCCAGAAGAAGACCACATAATAGATGGGTGGATGAAATTCGAAAGTATGCGGGAGTAACATGGAGAAGACAGGCACAAGACAAACCGTTGTGGAAGAAACTTGGGGAGACCTTCGTCCAGCAGTGGATTGATAATGGTTGACAATGATATGAAGTAAGTACCAATGGGATGCTTATTTCGGTTATAGATACTCATTTCGTCCATCACCAGTACAGTATTCTCGTCCATTACATACGTTTCACTGTCCAAAATAATTACCCCACTATAGCCACAAGCATATATTAGCACTACACTAACAGTTCAGCAACTCATAGCGCACTGCCGAATATAACAGAAATTTGCGAACTCTTGACATTTTTGTCGTACTTCTCAAGTGTTGTTGTCCATTACTTGCCCGATACGAACACTGGACTAGCGAGCGACTGACTCCTTTATATATACTTCACGACAGGACCTGAACCTTTTGGAATATTTTTGATTTACATAAAGATCCCAACTTCCCACCGCGCGATCATTCTGGAACATTCTACAAACGTCTAACCCATTCTTGCCGCTTCTAGAACATTCTACACGACACTTCGTTCTCTGTCTTTGTTACATGGCCGACTTTTCTAGACATAGTTTTTGGCACACGTACATTTCTATAAACTATTAGTATGTAATTTTTATTTGCAAATTGTGTAATTTCGTTAACAAATAATTCCATTACGTTTGAATGGCATTATTAAATAATTGAATTATATCCTCTTCATTGTAATGCATTACAGATTAATTCCATTACGTTTGAATGGCATTATTAAATAATTGAATTATATCCTCTTCATTGTAATGCATTACAGATTAATTCCATTACCTTGCGCAAACCATACTTGGGATTACTTAGTAATGCATTACACGTTAATTGTAATCTGTACTTCCATTACTTTGTAATGCATTCCTGCCCAACTTTGCCCTCCTCAAATATTTTCGCTAACGAATGCGAATTTTCTCACGAGAAAATGTTTGCATTTGTTTTGTGGCCTTTCCAAAATTCAAGGCGAAAAAAAAAAAAAAAAGATAAAAGGAATTGCCTACTTTATTGGTCGAGGAGAACATTTTCTACGGAGGATAACGGTTATGTTTGGGTAGTAGAGAGTTCTTTCCGTAAGAGTGAGGAAAGAAACAGAGTAAGCATGACTGAATCTAAAGAGGGAGTCAGAAGGAACGATAGAATAAAAGGAAGAAAAAGATAGATAGAATGAAAGAGATAGGGATGAAGGACAAGCGGAAGATGGAGAAATGTATCCGAATGTTTCTGCCGACGTAAGGATTTAGAAAAAGGTCTAGACCCCAAACTGGAGCCCTCTACGTTGTCATCTTTTCCCATTAGTCGACGGAGCTCTTGGCCGCAGGTGTCCGTGGCCATCCCGGGAAAGAGGCAGGGATGTGCCGCGTAATCCCTGGCGCTCTTCCCGTCCCTCCGACCCTTGAGACCGAGTGTTGACCCCTGTTGGATTTAGGCCGGCGAGAGCGTTGTCACCTCATTAGGGAGGAAAGCCCTTTCCAGGGAACCTCCCCACCCCTAAGTACCGTGTTCTCTTTTCATTTTGTTTGCCTCACCCCCTCTCGGCCTGGTATTTTCCTCTTTCCACCGTGTTCATCTTCAAGCAGCTAAACATAGCGATTGAAAAATATACAACTACCTCAAATAATTTAATTGTTTCCATGCTTGGAAGGCTTATCTGGAGCTGTTAAATGTTTCGTTTTTTCTTAGCTTGAAAACGAAATTTAAGTCGTGGCAATTTGTGCGTCTTCATTTTAACGATATTTCAGTTAACAAATTAAATACAAGCATACATTAAAAATGCAAGCTATTTGACACCACTTTTTGACCGAATTTTTACTTCTTTCTCTTGGAAATAAATGTTAATGGGCAGTCCGTGGAAAAAAGTTTTAATAAGATGCTTAGCAGTTGTTCTATTTTTTTGTCCTTGCCGAACACTCGCTATACTAAATCTGAAAACCAAATAAATAGTGAGTATAAATTTTGAAGGTGACAATCCTTTTTTTGTGTAATTATGACAAAGATGGGAATTCAGTTAGCATACACGGGCGCTCTCTGGGAGACGCGGATTCGATTCCCGCTGCAGGACGACGAAATTTTCAAGTTTTCGGATATTATCTGACTTACCATCCTTGTCATAATTACACCAAAAACGGACTGTCATCCTCAAAATTTGTATTGTATGGTGTAATCCCTTATACCATTCCTGATTCATCTGATTCTCCGGGAAATCATGGGACAGGATTCTTAACGTCCAGATTCGCTAAACATGAATGCCGGTTGTTTCGACTAGCATATCCTGTGATGGTTATATTCAAATTAATCGGAAACTTGAGATTTGGTCGTTCTAGGTGGTGTAGTGGTTAGCATACTCGGGCGCTATCTGGGAGACGCGGGTTCGATTCCCGATCCAGGACGACTAACTTTTCAAGTTTTCCAATATTATCTGACTTACCGTCCTTGTTATATTTACACCAAAAAACGGATTGTCATATTCAAAATTTGCATTTTATGGTGTAATCCCGCATTTCATTCATAAATGCCGAGCGATTACTGAATTATGACCACCCCTATCAGAAGTGGATGCGGTCCATTGATCACATGATCTCCGAGAGGGCGCGAGTGGTCGACCGCCATACATGTGGTGTGAGTGGAGCAGGAAGTAGTTAAATTTGGTACGTGATGGGTAAACGGAAGAGTTTTTTGAATTTTGGGAAATGACAGCTTCTGGGCGCTCGGAGAGTGGGTGCCTAGGTTTTTCAAACGGCTGAGCTGGTGGGTTATTCGCGAGTCGTCGTAGTTTAAGTGTATCAGGACTGGCTTGAAAATGGTCGAACAACGACCAGGGTGCTAAATTTCATAGGACAACGGAAGTTTGATATGATAGGTGATCGCTGGGTTCGACGACTCGTACAGACTAACAGACGCAACGCAGCTTTGTTCAACAGTTCACTACCCAATACAACAGAGGTCAACCCGGAACAGTATCTGTTATGACCATGCGTCGCACGCTCGCACGTATGGGCTATGACAGAAAACGACCCCGACGACATCCTCTCCTAACCACGACGACATCCTTTCCTAACCGTACAGGCAAACAGCCGCAGTACTGTTCAACAGTTGACTACCCAATACAACAGAGGTCAGCCCGGAACAATATCTGTCATGACCATGCGTCGAACGCTCCAACGTATGGGCTATAACAGCAGACGACACCGACGAGATCCTCTCCTAACCACGACGACATCCTCTCCTAACCACGACGACATCCTCACCTAACCAAGACGACATCCTCTCCTAACCAAGACGACATCCTTTCCTAACCACGACGACATCCACTCCTAACCACGACGACATCCTCTCCTAACCACGACGACATCCTCTCCTAACCACGACGACATCCTCTCCTAACCACGAAGACATCCCTTCCTAACCGTACAGGCCAACAGCCGCAGTACTGTTCAACAGTTGACTACCTAATACAACAGAGGTCAGCCCGGAACAGTATCTGTCATGACCATGCGTCGCACGCTCCAACGTATGGGCTATAACAGCAGACGACACCGACGAGATCCTCTCCTAACCACGACGACATCCTCTCCTAACCACGACGACATCCTCACCTAACCAAGACGACATCCTCTCCTAACCAAGACGACATCCTCTCGTAACCAAGACGACATGCTCTCCTAACCACGACGACATCCACTCCTAACCACGACGACATCCTCTCCTAACCACGACGACATCCTCTCCTAACCACGACGACATCCTCTCCTAACCACGACGACATCCTTCCTAACCACGACGACATCCTTTCCTAACCGTACAGGCCAACAGCCGCAGTACTGTTCAACAGTTGACTACCCAATACAACAGAGGTCAGCCCGGAACAGTATCTGTCATGACCATGCGTCGCACGCTCCAACGTATGAGCTATAACAGCAGACGACACCGACGAGATCCTCTCCTAACCACGACGACATCCTCTCCTAACCACGACGAAATCCTCACCTAACCAAGACGGCATCCTCTCCTAACCAAGACGACATCCTCTCCTAACCAAGACGATATCCTCTCCTAACCAAGAAGACATCCTTTCCTAACCACGACGACATCCACTCCTAACCACGAAGACATCCTTTCTTAACCGTACAGGCCAACAGCCTGTACATATTTACACCAAAAGTTGACTACCCAATACAACAGAGGTCAGCCCGGAACAGTATCTGTCATGACCATGCGTCGCACGCTCCAACGTATGGGCTATAACAGCAGACGACACCGACGAGATCCTCTCCTAACCACGACGACATCCTCTCCTAACCACGACGACATCCTCACCTAACCAAGACGACATCCTCTCCTAACCAAGACGACATCCTCTCTTAACCAAGACGACCTGCTCTCCTAACCACGACGACATCCACTCCTAACCACGACGACATCCTCTCTTAACCACGACGACATCCTCTCCTAACCACGACGACATCCTCTCCTAACCACGACGACATCCTCTCCTAACCACGACGACATCCTTTCCTAACCGTACAGGCCAACAGCCGCAGTAGTGTTCAACAGTTGACTACCCAATACAACAGAGGTCAGCCCAGAACAGTATCTGTCATGACCATGCGTCGCACGCTCCAACGTATGGGCTATAACAGCAGACGACACCGACGAGATCATCTCCTAACCACGACGGCATTATCTCCTAACCACGACGACATCCTCTCCTAACCACGACGACATCCATTCCTAACCTTACAGGCCAACAGCCGCAGTTCTGTTCAACAGTTGACTACCTAATACAACAGAGGTCAGCCCGGAACAGTATCTGTCATGACCATGCGTCGCACCCTCCAACGTATGGGCTATAACAGCAGACGACACCGACGAGATCCTCTTCTAATCATGACGACATACTCTCCTAACCACGACGACATCCTCTCCTAACCACGACGACATCCTCTCCTAATCACGACGACATCCTCTCCTAAGTGTACACGCCAACAGACGCAGTACTGTTCAACATTCGTCTACCCAATACAACAGAAGTCAGCCCGGAACAGTATCTGTCATGACCATGCGTCGCACGCTCCAACGTATGGGCTATAACAGCAGACGACACCGACGAGATCCTCTCCTAACCATGACGACATCCTCTCCTAACCACGACGACATCCTCACCTAACCAAGACGACATCCTCTCCTAACCAAGACGACATCCTCTCCTAACCACGACGACATCCACTCATAACCACGACGACATCCTCTCCTAACCACGACGACATCCTCTCCTAACCACGACGAGATCCTCACCTAACCAAGACGACATCCTCTCCTAACCAAGGCGACATCCTCTCCTAACCAAGACGACATCCTCTCCTAACCACGACGACATCCACTCATAACCACGACGACATCCTCACCTAACCACGATGACATCCTCTCCTAACCACGACGACATCCTCTCCTAAGCGTACAGGCCAACAGACGCAGTACTGTTCAACAGTTGACTACCCAATACAACAGAGGTCAGCCCGGAACAGTATCTGTCATGACTATGCGTCGCACGCTCCAACCTATGGGCTATAACCGCAGACGACACCGACGAGATCCTCTCCTAACGACGACGACATCCTCTCCTAACCACGACGACATCCTCTCCTAACCACGACGACATCCTTTCCTAACCGTACAGGCCAACAGCCGCAGTACTGTTCAACAGTTGACTACCCAATACAACAGAGGTCAGCCCGGAACAGTATCTGTCATGACCATGCGTCGCACGCTCCAACGTATGGGCTATAACAGCAGACGACACCGACGAGATCCTCTCCTAACCACGTCGGCATTATCTCCTAACCACGACGACATCCTCACCTAACTAAGTCGACATCCTCTCCTAACCAAGACGACATCCTTTCCTAACCAAGACGACATCCTCTCCTAACCACGACGACATCCATTCCTAACCACGACGACATCCTCTCCTAACCAGGACGACATCCTTTCCTAACCTTACAGGCCAACAGCCGCAGTACTGTTCAACAGTTGACTACCTAATAGAACAGAGGTCAGCCCGGAGCAGTATCTGTCATGACCATGCGTCGCACCCTCCAACTTATGGGCTATAACAGCAGACGACACCGACGAGATCCTCTTCTAATCATGACGACATCCTCTCCTAACCACGACGACATCCTCTCCTAATCACGACGACATCCTCTCCTAAGCGTACACGCCAACAGACGCAGTACTGTTCAACATTTGTCTACCCAATACAACAGAGGTCAGCCCGGAACAGTATCTGTCATGACCATGCGTCGCACGCTCCAACGTATGGGCTATAACAGTAGACGACACCGACGAGATCCTCTCCTAACCATGACGACATCCTCTCCTAACCACGACGACATCCTCACCTAACCACGACGACATCCACTCATAACCACGACGACATCCTCTCCTAACCAAGACGACATCCTCTCCTAACCACGACGACATCCACTCATAACCACGACGACATCCTCTCCTAACCACGACGACATCCTCTCCTAACCACGACGACGTCGTCTCCTAACCACGACGACATCCTCTCCTAAGCGTTCAGGCCAACAGACGTAGTACTGTTCAACAGTTGTCTACCCAATACAACAGAGGTCACCCCGGAACAATATCTGTCATGACCCTGCGTCGCACGCTCCAGCGTATGGGCTATAACAGCAGACGACACCGACGAGATCCTCTCCTAACCACGACGACATCCTCTCTTAACCACGACGACATCCTCACCTAACCAAGACGACATCCTCTCCTAACCAAGGCGACATCCTCTCCTAACCAAGACGACATCCTCTCCTACCCACGACGACATCCTCACCTAACTATGATGATATCCTCTCCTAACCGCGACGACATCCTCTCCTAAGCGTTCAGGCCAACAGACGCAGTACTGTTCAACAGTTGACTACCCAATACAACAGAGGTCAACCCTGAACAGTATCTGTCATGACCATGCGTCGCACGCTCCAACCTATGGGCTATAACCGCAGACGACACCGACGAGATCCTCTCCTAACGACGACGACATTTCTCCTAACCACGACGAAATCCTCACCTAACCAAGACGACATCCTCTCCTAACCAAGACGACATCCTCTCCTAAACAAGACGACATCTTCTCCTAACCACGACGACATCCTCTCCTAAACACGACGACATCCTCTCCTAACCACGACGACATCGTCCCCTAACCACGACGACATCCTCTCCTAAGCGTACAGGCCAACAGACGCAGTACTGTTCAACAGTTGTCTACCCAATACAACAGAGGTCAGCCCGGAACAATATCTGTCATGACCATGCGTCGCACGCTCCAACCTATGGGCTATAACCGCAGACGACACCGACGAGATCCTCTCCTAACGACAACGACATTTCTCCTAACCACGACGAAATCCTCACCTAACCAAGACGACATCCTCTCCTAACCAAGACGACATCCTCTCCTAAACAAGACGACATCTTCTCCTAACCACGACGACATCCTCTCCTAAACACGACGACATCCTCTCCTAACCACGACGACATCGTCCCCTAACCACGACGACATCCTCTCCTAAGCGTACAGGCCAACAGACGCAGTACTGTTCAACAGTTGTCTACCCAATACAACAGAGGTCAGCCCGGAACAATATCTGTCATGACCATGCGTCGCACGCTCCAACGTATGGGCTATAACAGCAGACGACACCGACGAGATCCTCTCCTAACCACGACGACATCCTCTCCTAACCACGACGACATCCTCACCTAACCACGACGACATCCTCACCTAATCACGATGATATCCTCTCCTAACCACGACGACATCCTCTCCTAAGCGTACAGGCCTACAGACGCAGTACTGTTCAACAGTTGACTACCCAATACAACAGAGGTCAGCCCGGAACAGTATCTGTCATGACTATGCGTCGCACGCTCCAACCTATGGGCTATAACCGCAGACGACACCGACGAGATCCTCTCCTAACGACGACGACATCTTCTCCTAACCACGACGACATCCTCACCTAAAACAAGACGACATCTTCTCCTAACCACGACGACATCCTCACCTAACCAAGACGACATCCTCTCTTAACCAAGGCGACATCCTCTCCTAACCAAGACGACATCCTCTCCTAACCAAGACGACATCCTCTCCTAACCAAGAGGACATCCTCTCTTAACCAAGACGACATCCTCTACTAACCACGACGATATCCTCTCCTAACCAAGACGAACTCCTCTCCTAACCACGATGACATCCTCTCCTAACCGTACAGGCCAACAGACGCAGTACTGTTCAACAGTTGACTACCCAATACATCAGAGGTCAACCCGGAACAGTATCTGTCATGACCATGCGTCGCACGCTCCAACGTATGGGCTATAACAGCAGACAACTCCGACGAGATCATCTCCTAATCATGACGACATCCTCTCCTAATCACGATGACATCCTCTCCTAACCACGATGACATCCTCTCCTAACCGTACAGGCCAAAAGACGCAGTACTGTTCAACAGTTGACTACCCAATACAACAGAGGTCAACTCGGAACAGTATCTGTCATGACCATGCGTCGCACGCTCCAACGTAGAGGCTATAACAGCAGACGACCCCGACGAGATCCTCTCCTAATCATGACGACATCCTCTCCTAATCACGATGACATCCTCTCCTAACCACGACGACATCCTCTCCTAACCGTACAGGCCAACAGACGCAGTACTGTTCAACAGTTGACTACCCAATGCAACAGAGGTCAACCCGGAACAGTATCTGTCATGACCATGCGTCGCACGCGCCAACGTAGAGGCTATAACAGCAGACGACCCCGACGACATCCTCTCCTAATCACAGCGACATCATCTCTTAATCACGACGACATCCTCTCCTAACTACGACGACATCCTCTCTTAACCGTACAGGCCAACGAACGCGGCCCTGTTCAACAGTTGACTATCCAATACAACAGAGGTCAACCCGGAACAGTATCTGTCATGACCATGCGTCGCACGCTCCAACGTATGGGCTATAAAAGCCGACGACCCCGACGACATCCTCTCCTAACCACGACGACATCCTCACCTAACCACGACGACATCCTCACCTAATCACGATGATATCCTCTCCTAACCACGACGACATCCTCTCCTAAGCGTACAGGCCTACAGACGCAGTACTGTTCAACAGTTGACTACCCAATACAACAGAGGTCAGCCCGGAACAGTATCTGTCATGACTATGCGTCGCACGCTCCAACCTATGGGCTATAACCGCAGACGACACCGACGAGATCCTCTCCTAACGACGACGACATCTTCTCCTAACCACGACGACATCCTCACCTAAAACAAGACGACATCTTCTCCTAACCACGACGACATCCTCACCTAACCAAGACGACATCCTCTCTTAACCAAGGCGACATCCTCTCCTAACCAAGACGACATCCTCTCCTAACCAAGACGACATCCTCTCCTAACCAAGAGGACATCCTCTCTTAACCAAGACGACATCCTCTACTAACCACGACGATATCCTCTCCTAACCAAGACGAACTCCTCTCCTAACCACGATGACATCCTCTCCTAACCGTACAGGCCAACAGACGCAGTACTGTTCAACAGTTGACTACCCAATACATCAGAGGTCAACCCGGAACAGTATCTGTCATAACCATGCGTCGCACGCTCCAACGTATGGGCTATAAAAGCAGACAACTCCGACGAGATCATCTCCTAATCATGACGACATCCTCTCCTAATCACGATGACATCCTCTCCTAACCACGATGACATCCTCTCCTAACCGTACAGGCCAAAAGACGCAGTACTGTTCAACAGTTGACTACCCAATACAACAGAGGTCAACTCGGAACAGTATCTGTCATGACCATGCGGCGCACGCTCCAACGTAGAGGCTATAACAGCAGACGACCCCGACGAGATCCTCTCCTAATCATGACGACATCCTCTCCTAATCACGATGACATCCTCTCCTAACCACGACGACATCCTCTCCTAACCGTACAGGCCAACAGACGCAGTACTGTTCAACAGTTGACTACCCAATACAACAGAGGTCAACCCGGAACAGTATCTGTCATGACCATGCGTCGCACGCTCCAACGTAGAGGCTATAACAGCAGACGACCCCGACGAGATCCTCTCCTAATCATGACGACATCCTCTCCTAATCACGATGACATCCTCTCCTAACCACGACGACATCCTCTCCTAACCGTACAGGCCAACAGACGCAGTACTGTTCAACAGTTGACTACCCAATGCAACAGAGGTCAACCCGGAACAGTATCTGTCATGACCATGCGTCGCACGCGCCAACGTAGAGGCTATAACAGCAGACGACCCCGACGACATCCTCTCCTAATCACAGCGACATCATCTCTTAATCACGACGACATCCTCTCCTAACTACGACGACATCCTCTCTTAACCGTACAGGCCAACGAACGCGGCCCTGTTCAACAGTTGACTACCCAATACAACAGAGGTCAACCCGGAACCGTATCTTTCATGACCATGCTTCGCACTCTCACACGTATGGGTTATAACAGCAGATGACCCCGACGACATCCTCTCCTAGACTCACCTGGTGCAAAGATCATACAAGTTGGACGTCGAATGCCTGGAAAAAAGTGTGCTGGACTGACGAGTTGCATTTTTCACTCCATTCCGTGGATGGTCATGTACGTATTTACCCCAAACAACATGAGGCACTGTATCCATCCTGCATGGCCCGCCACAGTGCAAGCCGGTGAAGGCAAATGTATGGTGTTTGGCATATTTACCTGGCGGGAACTTGGACCCCAGGTGCATGTGGAACAACGTATGACTGACGCTGGGAGATGTTCACAGAGATATGGAGCCTTGCTTACTGCAGTGCATCTGACAGCTGCCGTAGTGTGCGTGATGGACGATCCATAGAGCGAAAAAAAACGATCGAGGTGGTCCCACAGATGTTCAATTGGGTTTAGGTCTGGGGAATTATTAGGGGGCCAGGAAAGCACTTTGAAGCTTTCATCGTACTCTTCCAACCACTCTCGGACATTTCTGGCTGTGTGACGCGTCGCATTGTCGTGTTAGAAGATTCCATCCGCCCCAGGGAAGACAATCAGCTTGTATAAGTGTATGTGGTCTGCAAAGATGGATTCGTAACGAATTCGTTCCATAGTGCCTTCCATAGGTATGATTGAACCAAGAGAAAGTCACGAAAATATTTCACAGATCATAACGCTGCCCCCACCAGCTTGTGCTCTTTCAGCAATGGTTGAAGAGTGTTTGTTCTCCGATGTTTCTCGCTTAATACGCCAACATCCATCCGTTCGACAAAGCAGAAAACGTGACTCATCGGTGAAGCGGCAATCAGCGGAGGTCCAATTCCGATACTGCCGTGCAAATGTAAGTCTTTTCTGCCGATGCACCTTCGTTAGCATAGGTGCAGTGACCATCCGTCTACATCGGAGCCTCATACGCAGCAGGGTTCGCTGAACTGTCGTTTTAGTCACACTTCCGGTAGCCCCCTGGTTCATTCGGCCAGTGAGTTGCTCTACTGTAGCGTATCGGGTGCCCTCACGCGGCTTCGAAACCGAAGTTCCCTTCTCACAACAAGGGCACGTGGTGCTCCGCAATTTGCACGCCGCTTATTCGCAATGGTGCCATTTCTCCAATCACGATACACTTTAACCACAGCAGCGCGCGAACAGATAACAAACTGGCCCGAAAGCCGATATTAATCCTTTTTTTCAAATCTCGTCCATTTATCCATGATAGCAACGAGTGATATGTTTTCAGATTGCCTACAGCACACCTTATATACCCTCCAAGCCAGCTCATGGTACGTGCTTTCTTTTATTGGCTACACGCTGTTGACGTCAAAAGTAGGAATTGGTCACAATAATGTGACTCGACTGTGTGTATATATATATATGCTGTCATACTGGATGAAGGTTCTTCCAAGTTTCTTCCACAACTATCTGTCTAGAGCCAGTCTCCTCCATGCCATCCCGACATGCTTTCGAATTTCCTCTAATCATCTTGCGTATGGTCCTCTCTTGGGTCTTTTCCTGTCCTTTGAAGAATGCAGTATAGTACATATTTCAATTGTCCATAACTGGTTAGCTCTTGCAGAAAGATGCCCAGCCGACTTCCATTTGAAGGATTTTACCTTGATCGTGATGTAACCAACTCTTGTCATGTTTCTGATCCATGAGTTCTTCTTCGTGTCTCTTCTGGTTATACCATGCATGCATCTTCCCGTGATTCTTTGTGTTATTCGCAGCTTTATACGTCTTTTTCAATTAGCGTCCACGTCTCTGATCCATGAGTTCTTCTTCGTGTCTCTTCTGGTTATACCATGCATGCATCTTCCCGTGATTCTTTGTGTTATTCGCAGCTTTATACGTCTTTTTCAATTAGCGTCCACGTCTCTAATCCAAAAGCAAGAACTGGAAGAATGCCCCGATTAAATACTTTTCTTTTAAGTCATATTGGAAAATTAGTTCTTTTTCAGTTCTTTTAAAAGCATTGTACAACAGTTATGTTTTCTGCAAGTTCATTTTTAAGCCCACTGCTTTACTCTTGTCAGCAAGTTTCTGGAACATACTCCGCAGCACTGAGAGGATACTTGCAAAAAAGACTATTTCGTCAGTAAAACGAGACTGACACAGACAAACGCACATTTATATGTAGTTTAGGGAAACCATCAGCGGCAATAATGTGCTTGAAATCCTGCGGTATTGAAGATGCATGATTTAATGTTATTGGAACCATCTATAAAAATGCAAGCTGAAAGGTTCGGCAGCTCGAGGACACAGTTGTTATAAAAATCGGAAAGAGAGTGGTGACACAAGGTGACACCATATCACCGAAGTTCTTCAATGCCACATTGTAGAACGTCTTTCAGTCTCTGAACTGGGAAAAAGGGGATAAAGAGTAATGGAGATAGTTTAATCTGCCTTCGTTTAGTTGATGACACAGTCATTTTTGCCAATTGTCCCTCAGAGTTCCACAGTATGACTTAGGACCTTGCCGACAAGAATAAAGAATTAGGGTTAAAGGTAAACTTACAGAAAACAAAATTGATTCCTAATGCTTTTACATGAATTGTGGATTTAGAGGTTTATTGGGCAAATTTAGCAGTAATTGGTCCTCACAGCTACGTTGAACACCGATATCAAGCGAGGACCACATCGAGGAACAAATTAATATCATATAAAACTTGCTTGGCAAGAGTGAATTGGGAAGAAACGGTGCAATTTTTGTGAACAATTAACTATTATGTCGTAAAAGAAAAGTGCAATCAAAGCATCCTTCCAGTTATTACTTATAAATCAGAGACAGTTAAAAAAGGCATTAAGAGGTTACGAACAACTCAAAGAACCACGGAGAGATGCAGCGTTTCCGAAATTTGCAGGAAGCGATTGCTTACAGCAATAAGAGTTGTTCATGGTGGTCGTTAAACTCCGAAACAAAATGCATTATTATAAACTGAGTGGCCAAATTATTATGACCACCTGGTTAGTACGTTGCTAGACAACCTTTTGCTCTTAATACTGGATGAAATCGTTTTGGTATGGACTCTGTTAAATGTCCTTCAGTAGCTTGGAGTAAATCCGCCAAATGCGATGTATATCACCCTCCAGCTTTTGGAGATCTGATGGTAGCGGATCCAACTGTCTGATGCTCCTTTCGACTTCATCCCACAGATGTTCCATTGTATTGGCATCCGGTGATTGAGGAGGCCAATGTATCAGGGAAAAGTCTCTTCGTGATGCTCATCAAACCATTCGCGTACCATGTTAGCACTATGACATGGAGCATTCATTGTCCTGTTGGAGGTAACCATCTCCAATGGGACAAACCATCAACCTAACTGGGAGGAATTGGCCGGCAACGATATTAAATACCTTTAGGTTGTCACACTTTGTTCCACACGAACCAAAGGGCCCAAACACTCATACGAAAACATTCCTCAACCCATAACGTTGTCTCACCCAGCTTGAAGAGTTGTGACGATGCAAGACGGATCCATGCTTTCGTGTTGCTATCTCCATATAATCACCCTTTCATCTGCATGGTGTAGTTTAAAAAGTGATTCGTCGGACCACATTACCCTTTTCCACTCATTTACTGTCCAATTCTTTTGTTCCTGAACAAACTGGAGGCGTTTCTTTTTGTGCGCTGCAGATAGCAATGGCTTACGGACAGGTCATCTGCTTGTGTAGCCCATACGATATAATGTGTTGCTAGCTACACATTGAGAGGTCATCGCACTTGGTCCTTGATTCAGATTATCTGTAATCTGATGAAGTGTTGCCCGTCTGTTGGACTGAACAAGTCTGCCTACTGTCCGCCCAGCTTGAGCATCCGGTAACGGTTGACAACCACAGGCTTTGCGCTCAGGCTCGGTTTTTGGACTGGTGATCTATTTTCTGTAAACTTTAACAACTGGCTTCCTTCGCACACTTCACAAGTGCAGCCATTTTGCTAATGCTTGTACCAATACGTCTAGCACCCACTATCATTCCACGTGCAAAGTCCGTCAGATGGCATTTTTTACCCATTATTTCAGTTTGCTAATGTTCGCACCAATGCTTCGAGCACCCGCGATCATTCCACGTTCAAAATCCGTCAGATCGCGTCTTTTACCCATTATTGCTTGCTCAATGCACTTCATTAGTCTCTGCATGCCTGCAGCATTCCCTTTCTATGCCGATTCAACCAACTTCCGTCAGCAGTACCTGAGGGATAGCTACTTTGCCCCAAATCGTCTGGTGGTCGTAATAATTTGGCCACTCAGTGGCTGTACACTT
The DNA here is from genome assembly GCA_039090855.1 of Macrothele yani. NCBI lineage: Eukaryota > Metazoa > Arthropoda > Arachnida > Araneae > Macrothelidae > Macrothele > Macrothele yani. The sequence continues at coordinate 121,766,561 of CM077003.1, forward strand.
TGAATCATTAGCCTAAAGCTATGATGGACCGAAGTTAAAGTGCGTCCTAGGCCGATTTCATAGGTAAGCATTCACCCTCCCTGGAAGGCAACGAAAAAGCCTGGAGAAACCGTACTGTGGTTCAACCCTCGCCATGATGACACTCTTCCACACCGAACATAGAGCGTGATAACAAACCGGGCTATGCTGGTGGTTATGTGAATAGTAAGGGAGTGTAATCAACTGCTGTTAAAGTGTGTAATCAATAATTTCTTATGCAATAGAAATAGGCTTGCTTTTCTCTTTGTGATTGGGAATGTTGTGTGTGGGGGCCCGATCGGGCCCCGATTAAGAAGGGGTCTACAGGGAGTATAAGCCTTGGAGCCCATCATTAGCAAGGGCCCAGAACACATGCCTGGGAAAATAATGAGAGAGATAGAAAGAGAGAGAGAGAGAGGTTTATAAAATAGCTTTACTTTTGTCTCGTGTGATTTCCTCTCGGTGTGAAACACATCCTGAAAGACGAGCAGATTTCAAGGCAGTGACTTATCAAAGGTAAACGTTCCCTGACGCTGTGCACAGCGGGATCGGTGAGAGAGTTTCAGCTTTTCAACTACCGTCTACTCACACCTTCCAATTTACACTTGGAACCATTAATGGTCGAAATCCCGGTGGCTTCACACGAACAGGAAGACACTGGAAGACGCTGGGAAATAGAAGACATGTACTAAGAAAAGTATAAAATACTAAGTCATTAGAAAACCCAAGACAAAATTCAGGAATATTAAGCTTTTAGCTCGTGTTCTTAGGAGAACAAAGAAAAATGCAGAAACTCTGCAGATAATATATTAGTTTGGAGAATGTACTACGTATTTATTTATCAGAAGCATATTGCTATAGTTTTCTGTTTTAACGAACTTCATAATGATTCTTTGTCATTAGTTCTTTGGGGCCCACTCAGATCTCTTAGCCTAGGCAAGGCATTATTAAGGCTAAGACATTTGAGTGGTCCCCAAGGCTAAGACATCTGAGTGGGACCCCAAAGAACTTATGAAATGGAATCATTATAAAGTCCGTTTAAACAGGGAATTGTAACTACTAAATTATCTGCAGAGTTTTCATAACAAGTATAACGAAGTAAATTTCTTCGTCACTTTTGTCCACGCCGGACATCTCACTCCGGAGTAAGTCACTCTCCCAACTGAGATACGCGGACGTATGCTCTCGCTGCTATCTGCCTTTATCTCATGTTTGTCCTGCGGTGCAGGCACGTCACATCTCCCCCCCAGAAAGAGGGCCTGGGCATGACCCTTGGGTCAGCCGGGCCCATGTGTCGCTGTAGGCAGTCATCCGCTAAAGAACGTACATTGGAGAAATCCCAGTCAATTTGGTGTGTGGAACGTAACATCACACGCATTTATTTTTGCTCTTATTTTTCCTGTCTCGTGGAGTGGAAAGAACATCACACCATTGGGAGAACTTTAACGGCCAGGTTATTCTTGAAGTTCGGTCGCCAATATAACGAAGTACATTTCTCCGTCATTTTTCTCAACGCGGGCATCGAACCCGAGTTCCCTTATTCCGGAATAAGTCGCTCTCCCAACTGAGCTACGCGGACGTACGCTCTCGCTGCTAACTGCCTTTATCTCATGTGCCACCTGTGCTGCAGGCACGTCACAAAAGACACTGTATTTTTCATTGTTCTCATAAAAACACGAGTTAAAAGCTTAAAGTTCCTAGATTTTGTCTTGGGTATTTTAAAGATTTAGCATTGTATACCTTTCTTAGTGCATCTTTTTTGTTATGTTATGCGAAGCCACAGGAGACTTCGAACATAAACGGTTCCCAGTGCATTATTGGGAGGTGTGGGTGAATGGTAGGGAGAAAGCTGAAACTGTTTCTCCGACCCCTCTGTACACAGCGACACGAAACCTTGACCCTTGGTGAGTCACTGCCTTGAAATCTTTTCGTCTTCCAGGCTCTGCATCTGACCAAGTGGAAATCACACGAGACAAAGGTAAAACTACACTGACGGAAAAAAAATCCCAACACCACGAAAAAATAGTTGTAGAGGAATGAAATGGCTGCAATACATTTGTATAGGTAACATATTTAATCGATTAAGGTTTCAAGATCACAGCTTATTGTAAGCGCGAGAAGAGCCATTTTAAATGTGAAATGCTGGTACATTAATAACCGGTGTAACCACCAGAATGTTGAATGCAAGCACGCAAACGTTCATGCATTGTGTCGTACAGGTGCTGGATGTCAGTTTGTGGGATGGAGTTCCATGCCTGTTACACTTGGTCGGTCAATACAGGGACGGTTAATGCTGGTTGGGGATGACGCTGGAGTTGTCGTCCAATGATGTCCCATACGTGCTCGATTGGTGAAAAATCTGGTGATCTAGCAGGCCACGGCAACATGTCGACACTCTGTAGAGCATGTTGGGTTACAACAGCGGTACGCGGGCGACCGTTATCCTGTTGGAAAACACCCCCTGGAATGCTGTTCATGAATGGCAGCACAACAGGTTGAATCACCAGACCGACGTACAACTGTGCCGTCAGGGTGCGTGGGATAACCACGAGAGCGCTCCTGCTGTCATAGGAAATTGCTCCCCAGACCATAACTCCAGGTGTAGGTCCAGTGTGTCTCGGCCGCAGACAGGTTGGTTGCAGGCGCTCACCTGGCCTCCTTCTAACCAACACACGGCCATCACTGGCACCCAGGCAGAACCGGCTTTAATCAGAAAACACAACAGATCTCCACTCCGTCCTCCAATGAGCTCTAGCTTGACACCACTGACATCGCAAACGGCAGTGGTTTGGAGTAAGTGGAATGCACGCTACAGGGCGTCTGGCTCGGAGCTGTCCTTCAAGTAACCGATTTGTAACAGTTCGTTGTGTCACTGTGGTGGCAACTGCAGCTCGAATTGCTGCCGCAAACGCGGTACGATGCGCCACGGTCATACGCCGTACACGGCGGTCTTCCCTCTCAGTAGTGCCACGTGGTCTGCCGGAACCCAGTCTTCTTTAGGCAGTACCTTCCCTTGACCACCGCTGCCAACAATCATGTACAGTGGCTACATTCCTTCCAAGTCGTTCTGCAATATTGCGGAAAAAAAATCCACCTACTCGTAGCCCTATTACGCGACCTCGTTCAAACTCCGTGAGCTGTTGATAAAAGCTTCTTCGTCTTCTTAAAGGCATTCTTGACTAACATCAACACACTACGTCGAATCTCAACGATAACTAACGCTCACGAACGTTACAGCGCGTATTTACAGCAAACCTGCTTTGCATGTTTCGAAGGGCGCTACTAGCGCCACACGTATGCGCCGAGCGCGAAATTTGCATAGACGTCATCTTACAGATGTACTCTCACCGCCTACCAACTGTCGTTTATCTAAAACAACCCCTTCTTGGTGTTGGGATTTTTTTTTCCCGTCAGTGTATTTTACAAACCTCTCTTTCTACTTATCTACAATATAATTTGCCCAGGCATGCCCCCTGGGCCCTTTGCTATGGTGGGCCTTATAGGAAAGGGCCTAGGAGGCCTTTAAGGGCTTATCCGGCCCATAGCCTAGGGGCCCTTAAGGCCTTAATCCGGCCTTGACCCTAATTAGACCCAAATGTAGGGACCTCGCCCATACTTGGTATATTCAGAACTGATATCTTTCTTTTTAATTGATTTTAATATTTCATTTCAGTCAGAAAGGTTTGATGGAAATTCTGCTGAAAAAGCCATGACGCAATAATGAGTAAAACTCCCCAAAGTGTATCGAAAAATTAAGACCTGACAATGGATTTACGCCAAAGTGAGATAAGACTTTGCGTGCAAGCAACTAGTGAATCAATTTTAACTAATTCTTGACAAATTAAATCTGCGAAGCTTCTTTATCTCACTGCTGGAAGACGCTGGGAAATAAGAAGTTCTATATGTTAGTCTGTTGATACATATTTCACTTTAAATTGCCTCATGTCATGTTCGCCTAATACTTCATCCCAGAGGGAAGGAAGCAGACGACAAATTCGCTCTTCATCTGTTACGTTGGTGATTACTTGGTGTCGTTCAGTTAATAATAACCTAATAAACGCAGCTGCGTCGGCCTAGAATAAACCGACTTCGTTAGCTTTCTCTAAAGGCAGACAATAACAGGAAAGGTTTGTACATCGTACGTAATGTAAAACATTTATTCACTTCATGTAATAACTTAAACACGACAATATGATTTATGTCACTTTATCCTCTGCTGGCACAGCTGCGATGATTAGGTCGTCACGTGACAAGCACACAATGATATTTAGCATAACCCATGCAGCACGCGAGGTCGTCGTCCATTGCTACAGCCCCACTTTGGGTCATGTGATTACCTGGCGTGACGTCACTTTCATTGAGCTCATTGTTATTCATATAATTTACTCAAGTACTATTTGTTTGCTTCCGCCACGGTGGAGAACAACGAGAACGAACGTGGGTGTAATAAATACTCAAATTCCAATAAATAATATTTCCCGAAAACTACGGCGTACGCAAACTCGTTAATTTTTGAAAGTGAGAGGATTTACCCCCTCATTAAATCTCAGTGCGCTAATATCGGCTTAACTAAGTTGCAGAACGATGGGACAGAGAAAAAGAGTTGTCAAGAGCACAGCCATCTATTATGTAAGGTGGCTTTTCCCTGATATTACAAGTCTTCTTGAAAAGTTTCTCATCAAATAATTGCGCCGCCGAGAAGAAATATAGCGCGTCCGCATAAAGCGACGTGCTAAAACGAGTTAGTGCAAGTAATTATATTTGCCGCCATGCTTAAGATGTAAGACAAACGGTAAATAATAATAATGCTCTGGTCTGTGTCTTTCCAGATTTGCTGGATTGGCCCCAGATTATGCCTCACCTTTGGCTGTGAAGTCTGATCTGTTCTCAGCAGCCGTTTCCTGACGTCCTAGATGGGCTCAATCGGCGATGGATCCGGCTACCGGGCTGACAAAGAATGCACGGGAACGACTTGGTTCATTGATTCGAGTTTAGCGGTGAAGAGTCTCAGTGGCCCAGTGGGCCTAAAACCCGCGGTTTACAATTGTAACGAAAACATCTGAACATAATTTAAAAAGTATGTCACAAAGAAGAAACACAAAGAACTGTGTAAATGTCCGAGAAAAGAAAGTCGTGGGGGAAAATAATGTGTCGTAAAGTCAGAAAACGTTTAACGAGGAGAAACTAAATTTACAGAAGAAAACAGAAACTCAAAATGAATATTAAAGTAAAGGTATGCGTTACAATATGTTCATGCTAACTTACGTATGCTCAGTAGACAAAACGCTAGAGAGAGTGGTGATGGGTACTTCACATGGGCATCCCCCACGCAGAGTGGAGTAGACAAAAACCAAACGCAGGCGATAAATAGCGGAGAGCAGGGCTTCCCAACATTATATTCCAAAATGGGTAAATGTGGTAATCAAAACGACTTTGATCATGGATACCTTGTCGGCACAAGGCAGATGGGTCATTCTATCGCTCAAGTGGTAAGTACCCTAGGGTTCTCGAGGACAACTGTATTAAGGGTAAATCTCGAGTATACCATCGACGGACGTACCAGCGCCCAGAGCCCACCCTGGGTTACGGGAGCCGACGTCCTACTCGTGTGCCACTATTCACTGATCGTTATCGGACATTACGTCTCACCTGGTACCGAGAACTTCAAAACTAGACCTCTCTAGAGTGGCTCCGCGTCGTGGGGTAGGATGAATCCCGTTTTCAGCTGTGCCGAGCTGACGGGAGGGTGCGGGTGTGGCGTCGGCACCATGAGGCCATATCCTCGTCGTGTTATATAGGCTGTATTCAAGGCGGTGGTGGTTTTGTAATGGTTTTCGGGACCTTTTCGTAGGACACATTAGGTCACCTAGTGCGTCCGGAGAGGTCCTTCACCCCTCTGTGTGCTACCAGCAGGTGTCGGTTGATCACCTACACGCTTTCATGGCCTTCCACCGAGTCGCAGTCACCCATAAATGGCTCAATGAACACTCATCTGAGTTTGGGACCATCCAGTGGTCCACAATGTTCCCGGTTTGCAAATACCCTGCCATGGCTCGAGGAACACTCATCTGAGATTAGAATCATCCAGTGGTCCCCAAGGTCCCTGGATTGCAACCACCCTGTCATGGATCGAGGAACACTCCTATGAGATTGGAATCATCCAGTGGCCCCAAGGTCTCCGGATTGCAACCACCCTGGCAAGGCTCGAGGAACACTTATCTGAGTGAAGAATCATTCAGTGGCCTCCGAGGTCTCCGGATTGCAAACACCCTGGCATGGCTCGAGGAAAACTCATCTGAATTCGGAACCATCCAGTGGTCCCCAAGGTCCCCGGATTGTAACCACCCAGGCATGCCTCAAGGAACACTCATCTGAGTTTGGAACTATCCACTGGACCCCAAGGTCCCTGGATTGCAACCACCCAGGCATGGATCGAAGAACCCTCATCTGAGTTTGGAACCATCTAGTGGTCCACAATGTCCCCGGATTGCAACTACCCTGCCATGGCTCGAGGAACACTCATCTGATATTAGAATCATCCAGTGGTCCCCAAGGTCCCTGGATTGCAACCACCCAGGCATGGATCGAGGAACACTCATCTGAGTTTGAAACCATCCAGTGGTCCCCAAGGTCCCTGGATTGCAACCACCCTGTCATGGATCGAGGAACACTCCTATGAGATTGGAATCATCCAGTGGCCCCAAGGTCTCCGGATTGCAACCACCCTGGCAAGGCTCGAGGAACACTTATCTGAGTGAAGAATCATTCAGTGGCCTCCGAGGTCTCCGGATTGCAAACACCCTGGCATGGCTCGAGGAAAACTCATCTGAATTCGGAACCATCCAGTGGTCCCCAAGGTCCCCGGATTGTAACCACCCAGGCATGCCTCAAGGAACACTCATCTGAGTTTGGAACTATCCACTGGACCCCAAGGTCCCTGGATTGCAACCACCCAGGCATGGATCGAAGAACCCTCATCTGAGTTTGGAACCATCTAGTGGTCCACAATGTCCCCGGATTGCAACTACCCTGCCATGGCTCGAGGAACACTCATCTGATATTAGAATCATCCAGTGGTCCCCAAGGTCCCTGGATTGCAACCACCCAGGCATGGATCGAGGAACACTCATCTGAGTTTGGAAACCATCCAGTGGTCCACAAGGTCCCCGGATTGCAACTACCCTGCCATGGCTCGAGGAACACGCATCTGAGATTAGAATCATCCAGTGGCCCCCATGGTCCCTGGATTGCAACCACCCTGTCATGGCTCGAGGAACACTCATATGAGATTGGAATCATCCAGTTGCCCCAAGGTCTCCGGATTGCAACCACCCTGGAATGGCTCAAGGAACACTTATCTGAATTAAGAATCATCCAGTGACCTCCAAGGTCCCCGGATTTAAACCCCGTTGATCCTGCCTGAAATACCGAGGAGCGGATCATCAGATCCATGGATCCTGGGCCGACGTCTCTAGCGGATTTGTGAACAATGCTGCAACAAGCTATTAGGTACGTATCCCTAATGTTTTATCCGCTGAATGCATTCCGATAGGATTTGACATGGCAGTTATGACTTAGATATGTATTGTAATGTGGTATATGCGAGATTTGTTTTAATGCTATTTGATTTATTCGTGATTTGGATATTTTGATGCGATCTCACATGCCCGTAATGATATAGACATTTCTGTGGGATTTAATATGGCTGCGACGATTTGATGTATTTTGATATGCCCATGATGTTTTAGAAATTTCGATGCGATTTGATGTGCCCAGGTCCGTGTTTAGCAATCGCTTAGTAAAGCTGTCTTATTCAAGCATATCCCCCTTCCACCTATTTCGTTGGAGTTTGGGTAAAATAAAAAAAAATAAAAGGATTTCTTAGCGTTACACAAATGCTAGGCAAATATAAGCAGGTTCAGCTCTCAGAAAAGCTAAAGGAAATGGGGAAGAAGAAGGTAAAAAATTTGCAAGCAGCAAACATAAAAATGAATTGAAATGAAACGTATAACGACGCACATATATATGAAGGTGGAGGAGCCTTCGCAATCTTCGGCAATCACAGGCAAATGCAAACTGTGGCGGTGATTATCCAGCTCCGTTGGTTTCCTCTAATGCCATTTTAAAATCACGTGTCATCATTGTTTTCGCACTTGTCACAGGAACGTGTGTCGTCGCATTTTACTAAGCACAGAAAAGACGGCGACTTGCTCTCTCTTACGCCTGCCTTTTTTCCCCCCCCGAATTTTATTTTTTCCCTTTTCGTTCTTTTTTTACAGAGCGCCGTCGGAATCACACCCCGCGTCATCAGAGAAGAGGTTTTTGACTTTTAAACTCAACCAGCTCCCTATTCAATTGGTGTCCCTGATTGCCACAACTGCACTCAGATTAGATATGCAAATCAAGGGGAAATGTTTTAAAATGCCTTCAGCTCCAAAAAAAAAAAAAATAAATAAAATAAAATCGTCGCATCAGTCCTTTCCACCTTAGTCTCGTAGAACTAACTAATTCGTAGTTTAACTATTTATTCTCTTCGTTGTTATTTTTAAATTTCGTGAAGGAATGTTATTAAATCATTGCATCTCAATTAAAAATTGTAACGTAAATGTTTTTTTTTTTGTGGGGTAAGTTTTTCTTTTCTTTCCAGTTTTTTTTTTTTTTTTTTTTTCGAGATTTAAGCAAGGATGTTAGAACAAGACTTCCGGTGATGGCCTGGGTCTGTTAACCTTGAAGCCAAAACCGCCATTAAAGTGTGGGCATTTTAACGTTGTTTAAATGGTAACCTACGAAGTCTTACGCAGTTTTAACTGCGTGATAGCTGTGATTTTAAATTGCGTTGTTTTCAATTGCAAAAACCGTGTTAATATTAAAAACCATGAGAGAGATACGTGCGTTTTATTTTTAATGTTTCGTTTTGTTTTGGACTTCGACTAACGTTTCACGCATTTCAAACAGAAACGGAAAGGTGTCTCAAAATAATTAAGAATTTTATAAAATCAGCATTTTCGCACACATCGGCAAGAAGTGAAATGCAAAAATGGAAATATTTGCGGCGAAAGAACGTGATTCGAACAACACAAAGAGCATTACCTTGACCATCGGATTTTTCACACTTTAACGGTCGTCGCTAGCTGTTATTGGCTTCACGCAAAGTAGTAGTACTCCATTGACCTCGGCATGTCCTGAAATCTTATTCTAACGTCCTTAGCGTCCCCGAATAAAAAAACAGGCTCCTCTGACCACTTGCCCTCGGTTTAAGTGGTCAGATGTGGAGTAATAGTAATGCAATTCCAAACACTATCAGCTTTCGATAAGGTTTTTTGTCAATTTCTACTTTACTAAGCTTTATAATGAAACAAAATATACTGAGCTTCGTCTTAGATATACTACACTTGTCTGAAATATAAAATAAAAGAAGACAGCATGAGGAAGTTTTGGTTCACAGACTTAAAAGAGTATGAAAAACAAGGTTTTTATATTCTCTTATTTTCAGTTTTATTTTATTGGGTTGTCGGAAAAGTCATGACGTATTTTAGCCATGTTTCGCAAAGGTCATTTATTGATAGAAAGAAGAAAGATCAAGCAATGATATAATGCTTCGTTCATAGAAGGACCTGTCTTTCGTGGCGAAAAACTGTACAAGGTGCTGATTTACAGCCTCATCTGAATTGAACGTTATAATACGCAAGGACTGTTGAAGAAAGCGAAACAAGTGGAAGGCTGACGGCGCAAGGTCAGGCGAGTATGCTGGGTGTGGCAACACATCCCACCCAAGCTCCAATAATTTTTGGCGGGTGATCAAACTTGTGTGTGTGTGTGGTCTCACGTTGTCGTGATGGAACACAAGACCTTTACGATGAACGAGCTCTGGACGTTTCTGGAGGATGGATTCGTTCAAACTGTACAATTGCCGACAGTACACATCGAATTGATTGTTTGGTTCCGTGGTAGGAGCTCGAAAAACACACCTTTAAAATCCTACCACACTGAGACCAGAACCTTCCGCTGATGAATGTCTGCTTTGGATGTCGTCTGAGACGAAGCAGCACGTCGGGACCAAGACCGTTTGCGCAGCACATTATGCGTCGTCAATTGAGCTCCTTTGAGTTCATGAGGAACCCACACATCGAGTTTGCTTACGTATCCCAGCTTCTTCAGGTGGTCGTGAACGCTTGAATGATGGATGTGCAATGTGTCTGCAATCTCTCGTGTCGTGTAACGTGGGTTTGACTCGACCAATGCCTTGATTTGGTCGTCATCAACCTCGGTTGGCCTTCCGGACCGAGGAGCATCGTTGAGGTCAAAATCACCAGCAAGGAATTTTGCAAACCACCGCTGGCACTGAAGTTCTTGTAGAGCATTATCACCGTACACTTTACGCAACTTTTTACAAGCTTGACGCGCGTTCTTCGCTTTACGGAAGTAAAACAATAAAATATGGCGAAAATGCACAGTTTGGTCTTCCATCTTCAACTTAATGTCAAATCTCCGCAAATCAACCAAATCGCTCACTATTCCTTTTAGACTGCAGCTAGAACTGACACCTGTCGAATGCCATAGCGATAACAAAGCTGCGCATAATTTTAGTACTTCCAAAACAGCCCAACCGCCATCGGGTGCTAAAATACGTCATGACTTTTCCGACAACCCAATATTATAAGAGTATTTGCTTGCTACAAAGAATGTTTCTTGTTCTACTGCAGTAAGACGAAGTAGATAAGAAACTCGGTATCGATCAAGATTTCTTATACTTTTCTATGGGGTTTAGCATCAATGACGGCAAGATATTCTTAGAAACACTGATTTGTTCAAAACGAAACACCATCATAAGATAGTGTAATTATACTAGTGATCCGAATTTATTGGTGTAGATTAAAATCAAGGTTTTCTGGTTGATGTGTGAAAGCTTGGAAATTTCGATTTTTACCTATGCCAATAAATTCGGATCACTAGTACAGTTATACTATCTTACGTATAGTTGGTGTAAAGTTCCTTGTGTCCATTTAGAAACACCATCAGTTTTCTCCCTTAAGTTCCCGATGAATTTACTTGACGTGGACTAGGAATCACCGACTAATAAACAGACAGGGAAAAAACTACTCAACATGCTCGCAGTATAGTTATATTATCTTATGTATAATTTGTGTAAAGTTCCTTCTGTTATTATTTAGAAACACCATCAGTTTTCTCACTTAAGTTCCCGATGAAAGTGAGTCAGATAATCTCTATTAATCTTCATCCCTTTGTTTTCCCAGTTCAGTGATTGAAAGACATTTTCCAATGTGGCATTAAAGAGCTTGGGAGATATGGTGTCATCTTGTCTCACTCCCTTTCCAATTTCTATGTGTGCTGTATTCTCAAACAGCCGAATCTCTGCACTTGCATTTTCATAGATGTTATTAATAATATTAATGTATGCATCTTCAATATACCGCAGGATTTCAAAGCCATTGTAACTGCTGATGGTTTCACTGAATCAAAGGCCTTTTCATAATCGATAAAAGCCATGCACAATGGAAGTTAATATTCCCTCGCTCTTTCAATTAGTTCTCTCAGTACGTGGATATGATCTATAGTGCTGTAGCCACACTTGAAACCAGCTTGCTCTCTCGGTTGAGCCATGTCCAGTGTCTCCAGTATATATCATCATCATCATCGTAATTGTCAACCATTATCAATCCACTGCTGTACGAAGGTCTCCCCAAGTTTCTTCCACAACGGTCTGTCTTGTGCCAGTCTCCTCCATATTACTCCCGCATACTTTATATATATTAATATATATATTTGGTTGAGGTTTAACGAGCAGTGTGAGCAACTGAATGGGCTATGAGCATTGGCCCGTCCCTAATTTAGAGCCACTAGTTCCAGGGAGGAGAGAGAGAGGCAGTGCAGTAAGACAATCACAACATCCATGCCTCACCAGGATTCTAACCCGAACCCACTTGTATGAACGGTCATAAGTCAGCTTTAAGACCATTGCGCCAATGGGGCGGTCTCCAGTTTTTTCCAGTACAAGTCAAAGAAGTTTCATTTCCATACAGATCATTCGCGTTGTCAGAATTGTTAACAATCCTGTCACAAATCCGAAATACTTATTTTTAATTGCTCTGGTTCAATTTCATCGAGATCTGAGTGTATAGGCTTCCAATGGAAACTCTAATTAATGCTTATATCACATTATAAGAAAATAGTTACCCGATGACAAAATAATGTGTGCTCTTTTGACTGCTGGGACCGGTAAGCCATGGATGTCGTTGTTTGTCCTTATAAGTCTGTTTTTTTACTTTTCCTTGGAGCCAGTGACCCTAAATAAGAGTCGAGAAATTTCACCTAGTCACGAAAGTCGCTAAATCTTTGAAATGAAACACAAAGCATACATAAACGCCGTGATACGGATACCGTTTTTTTCCGCAAGAAAAGAACATTTATTAAGGTTATTCTCAAAAATCTCAGTTTCGTGCTTCAACATAGACACGTGCTTTCCGCGGCAGATTCGTTGCATTAGCCAATTTTTTTAACTTCATTTGTCACAGATCGCTCCTTGTGTAGTTCGTTGCAGAGGCCTTCGGGCATCAGAATTTGATTCCCCCCGCCCCCTTTACATCAGTTCCCCAACATTCAGTCTTTCCTTTTATTCAATTGTCTCCCTGTTTGTCAGGAGAATGGATTCACATCGGCCACAATTCTTTGGCGACGACGGACGACTTAAAACACAGGAAAAAGAGAAAAGGAAAAAAAAATGAAAAAAGAAAGAAAGGCGACACAAGAAACTCAGTCAATTAGAACATCACGTGGGCGACAAAATGGCCAAGGAACAGTTGAAGCGCAATCATTGGTTCGCCCTCCTAAGAGAAATTTAGAGGGACAACCCCACTGTTGAAGATGTCCAGTGTAAACAAGATTTATTCGGAAGCGCGTCTATGATAAAACCGAACCGCGATTTGTCTGTTTAACACAATGGACCGTGTTCGCCTACCATTGCATCATGAGAAGGAAGTTCGTTGCTTGTGCACCAATAACAGTTTGTTTACTTTTGTCTAAGCATTACTTCTAACAAGGAGTTCCGTTGTAGCTCTGAGGGAAATCTGCAATTTTTACTGCATTCATACCTAATTCTTGTTCACCTTATAGGTTATTCAAATTAATCCTACCACTTAAAATCTATAGAGGAGGGGATAAGTTTTCATAAATTTCTTTTTAACAGACAGGAGTGTTTAAAGAAATACCTGCTGCGGAAAATGAAACAGAAGGATTTCCATTTCAAGGGGTATATTCCAGAAAATGTTATTCTCACTTTACCGAGGAAGATTTTGTATAACATTGAACAACGAATGGTAGGCAGTTGAGAATTGTCAGTTTTCCCAAAATATATGGTGTTCAAAAAACTGGGGAAAATATAGATGTATTTGCTGCTGCTGTTTTCATTTTGGCTTTGAGCTCTCCACGCAAAAGGAAAGCTTCCCTAGAATCTCTGCTATCTCGACTATGCCGTGCCCAAAAAGGAATCCACTTAAAACAGACATTGAACACGTAGTTGTCTTGATAATTTTTTTTAACTCATGATCTACAGTTTAAAAAAATTAATTTTGATTTTTCCATCCTATAGTTGTATTTATTTGTTGACATAATCCAAGGCTGCTCAAAATTAGTCAACAATAAGGGCCGATCTAATAACAAGAACTTTGCGTCACCAGCTATGTTTGACCGAAAGACCTGATTGTGACGTCACATAAATATGCTCCATAGTAATAACAGCATAAAGCATTCATCATTCATGCACAAGAATCATCCATGAATGCTTATTCAAATGAATACCCATTCACTTTGCATCTACTGCAGGCCGGTTGTCTGACTACACTCACTGATTAAATTATGCTTTGTTCCAAAGCGCCTGCAAGGCCAGAACTGAAATTGGCCAACTGCCCCACAGAGCAGGAGACTTCCACCATTCACGATGTAGGTTTCGACAAGGAAACAAGCGCATTAACAGCTCTTTTTGGCCAAGTTTGCATCAAAAGAGGAAGAGCTTAGTCAAAACCGTCTGTAATAGAAAGCCTCAGAACTGCTAGGGAGGAAACTTGTGACGTCACGCGCAGGAGGCCATTTCCTTTCTAGTTAACTCAGCGCGGTCATTTTGAGTGTGATTAAGATGTCACTTCCAAAGTGGAATATACAGAGCTATGCAAGACCGTATGAAAAAATATCACTGAAGACATAAGGAAATTCAACTGTGAACTAGTGAAAAAAGCAATTGAAAACAACCAAATTCTGAAGTGAGCAAAGTGGAATCTCAGAAAGGGAAGGAAACAAATTATAGCACTAAGAAGAAAAGATGGCATTGTAACAAGACATAGAGGCAAAATTTTGACAAGAGTGAAAGATTTCTACTCAAAACTATATGAAAGAGATGATTTACCTACTTTGGACCATAGTTGGGTAAAATCATAAATTAATTAATCGGTAATGCATTACAGCGTAATGGTAATGGGAACAAGAACTTAGCGTTACCATGTAACGTATACTCTAGATTCACTTTCCTTTTGATTTTTACTATCTCTGGCTATTTTATTTTACTATGTAAATTATCTTCTTACTGAACGAGATGTTATTTCTCCCGCTGAATGAGATCTGGCAATGAGTGTAAGTCATGACGTGGTGGTAGCCAGTATAAATAGGCGCGTTCAACGATACCTAAGAGAGCTGTTGTTTATGTGCGGGAGAGCTTTTTGTTGATGTGCGTAGGGAGAGCTTCGTTTATGTGAGTAGAGCTACGTTATTTTGTGCCAAGAGCTTCGTTCTATGTGATTAGGTTTTTCTTCATTATTGTGATACGATTAATGTGACTAGTGTGTGTGTGTTGGATGATTCCAGAAGTTTTCCTAATAAAAGCTTTTTAAGTAAGTACGTTTTTCTCAGTTCATAGTTTTGTCAGATCTCTGTCTTTCTGTTAGGTTTATTTCATTAGTTGTTATTATTAACAACCAGCATAAGACTTTATTCATCTTAATTACTACTACAACATTACTAGCAGTTAAAAGCTTGTTCATTATTATTATTACTACACTACTAGCAGGAAAGTTTATTCATGATATAATTAACAAACAACAAGCATTAGAAGAAGCTTAGAAGAAGTTGAATTCATTATAAATGGCGCCCGAACTATCTGGATGACCCGACCGTTCAATATCTCGCATTGGTGTGATGTTATTTCCACACCTGCGAAATAGGAAAAATAAGAGAATCCCTTCTCCAGCACTTCGAAAAAAAAACAATTAAAAAAAATAAGGGGGAGATGATGTAACGTACCAGGAGATGTGACGTACCTGCCAGAAGGACGCACACGACATAAAGGCAGATAGGAATCAGAATAAAACGTCCGCGCAGCTCAATTGGTAGAGTGACTTATTCCGGAATGAGGGGTTCCGGGTTCGAGCCCCGGCGCGGATAAAAATGACGGAGAAATTCACTTCGTTATAACCATTACATGGTAATGGTGAACTGGTCATTAGAATTACATGGTAATTGTAATGACATGTAACAGTTACACATTATAATCGTAATGGGTAATGGTTAACTATATGTTGGTAATTAACCAATAACTTATGGGTAACAATACAACATGAATAAGCCAGCAATCAGTACACCCTTACACATGGTGTAAGTTATTTGACAATTGTTCCACCCCTTGGATCTCAAATGCGTGCATGTAGGTATTGGAGATTTTACGTGTATGACACGAGTATTTTCCCATCTTCACCGCAAGTAAAGTGATTTGAACGAAAAGATACATGTGAAATAAGCACGAATGGGCTGTTTATTTAGGTTAGAGATGCCCATTTCTTCCTTCTCCAGTACAGTGTTCTCGTCCATTACATACGTTTCACTGTTAATTACCCCACTATAGCCGCATGCACATATTAGCACTACACTTACAGTTAAGCAACCAAGGGTGCAGAGCCGAATATTAGAGAAATTTGCGAACTCTTGACATTTTTGCAGTACTTCTCAAGTGCTGATATCCATTAGTTGTCCGATACGAATACTGGACTAGCGAGCAACTGACTACTTTATATATACATCACGACAGGACCTGAACCTTCTGGAATATTCTTGATTTACATAAAGCTCTCCAACTTCCCACTGCGCGATCATTTTGGAACATTCTACAGAAATCTAACCCATTCTTGTCGCTTCTAGAACATTCTATAATGAATTAGCTTTGTTTATCTTTTTGCTAAGCTAATTATTATGAATGAATAATGCTCTAAGCTTCAAAATGATGAATTCCCAAAAGGGTGTTGTTACTCGTTAATTATGAACTTAAACAAAGTCTCAACGCTGGTTATTTATATTAAGTAATCAAAGTCATAAACCTAACAGCCAGACAGAGGTCTGACAAAACTAAGAATTGAGAAAGACTGAACTTACAGAACAACTTGTTTATTATGAAGACTCCTGGTCAACTAAGGCACTCATATATCACTACTACATAACAACACAACTCCAACGCAACAACACAACTACAACGCAACCAACACAACCCTCAACTCCAACGCAACAACTACACAACACACAACACTCCACTTCTCGATGAACGCGCCTATATACGAGCTACCACCACGTCATGACTTACACTCATTGCCAGATCTCATTCAGCGGGGTGAAATAATATTTCGTTCAGTAGGAAGATAATTTACATAGTAAAATAAAATAACCAGAGATAGTAAAATCAAAAGGAAAGTGAATATAGAGTATACGTTACAATTCTACACGACACTTCGGTCTTTGTCTGATTTGTTACATGGCCGACTTTTCTAGACATAGCTGTTGGCACACGTACATTTTGTAACGTACCAGGAGATGTGACGTACCTGCCAGAAGGACGCACACGACATAAAGGCAGATAGGAATCAGAATAAAACGTCCGCGTAGCTCAATTGGTAGAGCAACTTATTCCGGAATGAGGGGATCCGGGTTCGAATCCTGGCGCGGATAAAAATGACGGAGAAATTCACTTCGTTATAATTTCTATAAGCTATTAGTATGTAATTATTATTTGCAAATGGTGTAATTTCATTACCAAATAATTCCATTGCGTTTGAATGGCATTATTAAATAATTGAATTATATCCTCTTCATTACAGATTAATTCATTACCTTGTGCAAACCATACTTCGGATTGCCTTGTGATGCATTACCTGTTACTGCATTACCTTGTAATACATTACACGTCAATTGTAATCTGTACTTTCATTACTCTGTAATGTATTCCTGCCCAACTCTGCTCTAGATATTACCAAAGCAGCTGTCAGCATCTTAGGCTGCATTTAAGTTTGCAACTTCATACTTGTAGATGACGTACTTTGATTTCGGGCGGAATTATGCTCCCAAATCTTCCCAAACCCAGAACATCGAATTCATCCATCGTTCTACGACTTCTCTTCTTTTAGAAACAAAATTAAAAATATATATATTGTAAATTTTTGAGGCCCTCCAGTATTGCCTGGGCTTCGTCGGATTCCCTGTAAATCTGCGCCTACATTTGACTCTTTTCGTGCACATAAAAAAGGTTATGCCACAATTCTAAAAAAAAAGGTTATGCCCATAAAGGTTATGCCACAATTCTTTTAACTATTACTAGCTGGGAACTCTGGTCGGCTCTTTGCTAGTACAACTTTTAAGATGCAAGTTGTAAATTCTGATTTTTTTTTTGTACGGAAGTGGCATCATACTTTTTTCTTTTCTCTTTTTTTGTTTTTTGTTTCGAGGTTTATTTTCGCAAATTAAAGAAAATTCCAACTGAAATTCGACTAAGTGATTTATTTTGCTCCTAGATTTGCATAAAACAAAGCAAGTTTCGTTCTTTCAAGTAATAATATTATCGCAAAATAAGCACAGGGGACAATCTGCTATTCAACGTTGAAACAATTGTGAGGTATCGTTTCTGTTTCAGTGTCCAGCTGCTGTGGGCACTAATCTCGATTTTTCCTCTTGTTTCTATTTTCCTGTCAAGGCACGAAAATGTGTGAGTCATTACAACGTGAAGGCGTTCGGGAAGGCCCAGCGTCTTTCTGAATGTG
This sequence comes from Macrothele yani, assembly GCA_039090855.1. Lineage (NCBI taxonomy): Eukaryota > Metazoa > Arthropoda > Arachnida > Araneae > Macrothelidae > Macrothele > Macrothele yani. The sequence goes on from CM077003.1 coordinate 121,784,659, forward strand.
TTCTTGATTTTAAATTTGTCGAGGACGCACATTTTCTAATATACATTAGGGATGCTGATTGTCCTTTGACACATAGTCTTGCTGATATTTATTTGGTAAGACATTTATTTGAACAGACATTAAGTGAACGTATTCTGGATTTTTTCTAAATCTAGAACGTAGTCTTGCCTTTTTATCTGGGGAAGGGAAAGGGGAGATCAGGCAAGCACATTTGTTGATAGTTGCCTCGCATTCCGGATGTCCTTTAGAACATATTCTTTGTAATGTTTCTTCTCTTCAGTTTGCTTGGTACATTTGAAATTAATTGCTTCGTGTAAGCGTTCCGGATACCCAGTTCCCATTAAAACACGTTCTTAAAATAGTAAAACTATACTAGTTATCCGAAATTATTGGCGTGAAATAGTATTCAAAATTTCCATGCTTTCGCACATCAATCAGATGGCTTTTTCAAGGAAGGTAGATAGCTAATTACAATCTGAATAACAGAACGCTTCAACAATTTGACCGCGTTCAAAATGTTGAAGAGTTATATTATTCAGCGTGCAGTTTGCTGTCTAGCTTTCTTGAAAAAGCCATCTTATTGATGTGCGAAAGCTTGGAAAATTTGAATATCATTTTACGCCAATAAATTCGGATTGCTAGTATACACAGTACGTCAAAGAATTTTTAAGACTGGCGCTAGATTTCAGCCTACGGTGATGCCACCAGTGTAATCGCGAATGCGTTATAAACCGTGACCATCTGCTTGCTTTCTGACAAAAGTACTTTGCAATTGTTAAAGTAACTCAAACGAAACGGGCGTTCATTAGAGAAGTAAAATTTTTTTCATGTTGAATTATTAAGATGGAACAAAGGGCTGTTATTAAATTTAACGCAAAACTTGGTAAAAGTGCCTCGGAAACGTACCAAATGATGAAACAAGTTTACGGCGAGTTTTGTTTAGGTAGATCAAATATTTTCCTGTGGCATAAACGTTTTTTGGACGGAAGAGAGACGCTAGAAGATGATAAGCCTACCGTAAGACCAAGTTCATCTAGGACACCTGAGATTATTGAAAAAGTGCGTGATTTCGTGGCAAACAATCGATGTGCGTCACTAAGAATGATGGAAGAGTCTTTAAACATAAACAAAGAAACGATTCGAACCATCCTGCATGAAGATTTGGGCAAAACAAAAGTCTGTGCAAAATTTGTTCCACACACGTTAACCATTGAACAAAAACAAGAAGTGTACATTGCAGAGATATCATTTCAGCCGCTGAAAATGATCCAAACTTCTTAAAATCGATTGTTACTGGTGATGAAACATGATGTTTTCAATATGATCCTAAAACAAAGCGACAAAGTGCAGAACGGAAGTCAAAAAACTCGCCACAAGCCAAAAAAACAAGAAAAGTTCCATCGAAAATCAAAACAATGCTCATTACATTCTTCGATAGTAAGGGTATTATCCACAAAGAATTTGTTCCAAGTGGACAAACAATTACTGGTGAGTTTTATTTAAATGTTTTGAGGCGTTTGATGGGCTGAATTTGTCGCATTCGTCCAGAATATCGAGATGAAAGCGGTTGGTGTTTGTTGCACGATAATGCATCCAGTCACACCTCACTTCTTGTTCGTAGATGTTTGGCGAAAAATAACGTCTGTGTGTTGAATCATCCACCCTATTCGCCTGATTTAGCACCCTGTGACTTTTCTTTGTTCCCAAAACTTAAAATGACGTTAAATGGGTGTGTTTTTAAATGATATTTCGACCATACAAACAGCTTCGACACGTGCTTTGGAGGCAATTCCGCAAAGTGAACTAGAATAGGCATTCGAATGATTGTTAAATCGCTGTAACAAGTGTATTGAAGCCGGAGGGACTTATTTTGAATAGAAAACCAAAACAAATTATAATTTCTTATTTCTATTTCATTTTACAGACCCAGTCTTAAAAATTCTTTGACGCACTGTGTAGTTTGACTATTTTAAGTATAGTTGGTGTGCAGCTCTTCGTTATTAAAGCACGTTCTTGCTGATATTTCTTTGACAAGCACTCAAGTTTTTGAATAGTCGCATAGTGGAAGAGTTTTGCATATATTTTAGAACACATTTTTGTTGATTTTCATTTTGTGTATCTTTAAAACATACTTTTGCTGGGTTTTTTTATTCTGTATATTCTTTAGAACATACAATTACTGAATTTTTCATTGGATCAGGCATGAACATTTGTGAACAGTTACCTCTTAAAAGCCTTCCGCTCCATTTCTTGGTTCGGCACGCAGGTTAGCAAATAGTTGCTGCTTGAAAGTATTCCAGATAACCGCTTTCCTTCAACACACATACCTCTCGATTTTTGCATCGTCAGGGATGCGCATTTATGAACTGTTGCCTTGCGATAACGTGTGAAATCACAAGTTTGTCCGCGACGGACGTCGAAACCGCGTCTCCCCAGTCCGGAGTAAGTCGCTCTCCCAACTCAGCTACGCGGACAGAATGTCTTTCTGCAGATTTGTCGTCTTGACACTTGTTTTCACCTCTATAGTACGTCACAAGCGTTACGGACATCAGTGCTTTTCAGAACATGTTGTCACTGATTTGTTTGTGGTTCACAGCTCACATTTGTGAATAGTTACCTTCTGAAAGATTCCCAGTGTTCTTTGAAACATATTTTCACTGATTCTTCATTGGTTGGGCGCCCACATCCCCCCCCACCACCACCATAGAGTTAACCAGCGTACAGGGTAACATACACTATCAGATGTGAACATCTCATATCCATGAAGGCAATTTTCCAAAATAGTGAATGGAGACATAGAAAACAATACGTTGAGCTCCATGACCTTTCCGAACACGTCGTTCGGATGAAGAGCTAATTAATCATCTGTATTCTGTAGCAGAAAGTTCTCGGAGCGTTTAACCCTGAACGGAATTTTTCCAAGCCCTATCCCTAATTCTTCTTCCTATTCTTTCGTTCACTATCCGACACTTATTCTTTCTGCGCTGGTTTGTGTTTCGTTTCGCATTTCTGTGGTGTGTTCTGTTGGCGGCGATCACATAACGTTTACGCTTTACTTGGTATTTACAAGCTGTGATTATTGAGTATTTACCTAGTTTTTACATTTTTAGTGAAATGATGTCAAAAACTTGAAATGCGATTTTTGAACGACCATAATACTCTCCTATAACGGCAGTGTGTGAGCAGGTAAAAGCCACATATTATTTGAGTGGAACACGAAGGGGCGTAATTTTGAACTCGAAGGGCTGTAATTCTAGCCTTTCCAGATAAGAAAGCTTGCTACGGTCTGCTTCCGGGCCGCAACTCAAAGGGAAATTAGTGGTTCGTCTAAGAAGGAGCGCAAAAGCATTCTCCTTGGTCGTAACTCAAAGGGACATTAGTGGTTTATCTAAGAAGGAGCGCAAAAACATTTTCCTTGGTCGTAACTCAAATGGACATCCCTGGTTCATCTAAGAAGGAGGGCAAAAGCATTACCCATGGTCGTAACTCAAATGGACATTAGTGGTTCATCTAAGAAGGAGCGCAAAAGCATTTTCCTTGGACAAAATTCAAAGGGACATTAGTGGTTCATCTAAGAAGGATCGGTAAAAGCATTCTCCCTGGTCGTAACTCAAAGGGGCATTAGTAGTTCATCTAAGAAGGAGCGTAAAAGCATTCTCCTTGGTCGTAACTCAAAGGGACATTAGTGGTTCATCTAAGAAGGAGCGCAAAAACACTCTCCTTGGTCGTAACTCAAAGGGACATTAGTGGTTCATCTAAGAAGGGGCGCAAAAGCATTACCCCTGGCCGTAACTCAAATGGACATCAGTGGTTCATCTAAGAAGGAGCGCAAAATCATTTTCTTTGGTCAAAATTCAAAGGGACATTAGTGGTTCATCTAAGAAGGAGCGTAAAAGCATTCTCCCTGGTCGTAACTCAAAGGGGCATTAGTAGTTCATCTAAGAAGGAGCGTAAAAGCATTTTCCTTGGTCGCAACTCAAAGGGACATTAGTGGTTCATCTAAGAAGGAGCGCAAAAACACTCTACCCCTTCGTCGTAACTCAAATGGACATCAGTGGTTAATCTAAGAAGGAGCGCAAAAGCATTTTCCTTGGTCAAAATTCAAAGGAACATTAGTGGTTCATCTAAGAAGGAGCGTAAAAGCATTCTCCCTGGTCGTAACTCAAAGGGACATTAGTAGTTCATCTAAGAAGGAGGGTAAAAACATTCTTCCTGGTCGTAGCTCAAAGGGACATTAGTGGTTTATCTTAAAAGGAACGCAAAAGCATTCTCCCTGTTCGTAGCTCAAAGGGACATTAGTGGTTCATCTAAGAAGGAGCGCAAAAGCATTCTCCCTGGTCGTAACTCAATGGGACATTAGTGGACTAGCGAAGAGCGGATGGTTCAGTGACCACAGCAGCATGTCCGATCATCTGTCTCACCGGGCCAAGAGGAATGCAGATCTGATATTTTACCTCCGTTCCTTGCGAGCGCCTATGGGAGCAGTAAAAATTGTTCACGAAAGGCGTCTCACGCCTTTTTAACGCCACCAGGACGTTTGCAAAAGCATGCAACATCTTTGATTAAGATTGTCTGTAATTTGCTACACTGTTGCCCTTCTGTTGTCTGTTACCAGTCTGGACACTCTCCGTTCCGCCCGAGCTGTCACTAGTCGATGACGACCACACGTTGCACGTAGAGACCCAGTTTTTTGGCTGACAGTCCAGTGTTTAAACACTGGACTGTCAGCCAAAAAACTGGGTCTTTTGGCTGACAGTCCAGTGACAGTCCACAACAGCTGCTCTGGAACATTTCACGAATGCGGCGGTTTCGGTGATACTCGCTCCATTGCTCCAAGCTCTTACAATCATCTCACGCTGAAAGTCCGTCAAATCGCATTTTTTACCCATCTCGTCACCCAAAAATCACTTCTACTACTGTTGCAATAACTAAGCTTTCCCTTTTTATACTCGCCTCGCCCTATGGCGGCAACAGCGTGCAGCCATAGCTCATTTGCTTAAAACTGTTAGGTGGTCATAACAAAGTGGCCACTTAGTTGTATAAAAGTATTATGATCGTTCAAAAAACGCACTTCAGGTTTTTGACATAATTTTATTAAAAATGTCAAAAGTAGGTAAATGCCCAAGAACCACGGGCTGTAAATACCAAGTGCCGGGTGTTTCACTGGAACTGGGTAGTGACAACTTTCCTGTGGAATAAATCGTTAAAGAACAACGAGATGGTGTTGTAAGTCCGAGACGTCGATCAGCAGGCGACAGGCATTCGTGAGGAAGTAGTGGGACGATGAACATGGGATTTCGGACATGCAGCGATATACCACAAAAGAAAAGGTTTTCTTAGTGAAATATTGATATGCGGAGGGTGGAAACCCCTACGAAAGTGGGGTACAACGTTTAAGAATCGTCGTAAGCCTGACGTGCGTACCTGATGAAATTGGTAACGAAATTCGGATGAGCCGGCCGTGTCCCAGATCACGTAGCAAGCATGGCGACGAAGAGAAGAAGGGCGCGGACGGCGGAAAACATCAAAGCTGCACGAGAACTCCTGCACGAAGAAGTTGGTACTTCAACACGAAGACTTGCGCAGCAACTAGACGTTAGCCCAGCGTCCGCACGGAGCATTGTGACGTCAGATTTGGACATGTTTCCCTACAAAATCCAGGTGCATCAGCCTTTGAGCACAACAGCCGTCCAGCAGCGTTATGAGTTTGCGAATGACATGTGTTCACTGATCGATGAGCCCAACTTTGATGCGAAGAGCATTGTCTTCAGCGATGAGGAGCACTTCTGGTTTGATGACTACGTTGACCGGAAAAATTATCTGGGGAAACGAGAAGCCACCGGTCTGTGTTGTGAAGCCTCTCCATCCGCTGAAGCTAACCGTTTGGTGTGCATTGAGTGGTGACGGCCTCATTGGGCCATTTTTCCTGGAGTCCACAGTTACCGCTGCCGCCTGCTGTGACATTTTGAAGAATAGTTTTTCCCCGCTGCAGTCCAGTAAACCTGGATTCACAACCGCACGTTTCAACAGGATGGAGCACCGCCACGCTCCACAAATGCTGTTCTTGATTTGCTTCACCAGCAGTATGACCCACGAGTCATCGCCAGACTATTAGCTCAACGTTTTTCCTCCGGTTTCTCTTGGAATCCATACAGCCCCAATTTAACGACGCTCTTTTTCTTCAGGTGGGACTATCTGAAAGATCGGGTGTACCAGGACAACCCGCGAACATTGCCTGACCTCCGACGTGCCATCCAACAAGAAACTGCACGGATCCCGTCGAACATCTTCCCGTCGGTATTGCAGCACTTCAAAGCACATATTCGTCACGTCGTGACAGCGGATGGTCTCATGTGGAACATGTCATCCATTGATCACCTTTTGCGTACTCTTACTCCTGTAAGTGTAGGCAAAAGGATGTCCTTTCTTTTGCCACTACCCAGTGAAACAAACGGTAAAACGTAAACGTTATGTGAACGCCGATAACAAAACACTCCACAGAAATGCAGAACGGAAAACAAACCAGCGCAGGGCGAATGAGCATCGGATAGTGAACCTAACTTTAGGGGTAGGGCTTGGAAAAATTCCGTTCAAGGTTAAACTCTCAGAGAAATTTCTGCGGCAGAACACAAATAATTAATTATCTCTTCATGTCAATGACATTCTCGGAAAGGACATGGAGCTTAGGCATAGCAGCATATTGTTTTGTATGCCTCTACTCACCGTTTTGGAAAATTCCCCTCATGGTTATGAGATGTTCACACCTGATAATGTATGTTACTTTGTATCCTGGTTAACTGCATGGAATACTGTGTGAGACTAAGTAAGGTCTTTAAAAAGAAAATACTGAAGGGTGTAAGCTCCTTTTTTAGTTACAATTTCTATTTTTATCTCACCCAGAGCATGAATTTACTCCCCTGGAATGACCTTTAGGGATAGGGCTTGGAAAAATTCCGTTCAAGGTTAAACTCTCAGAGAAATTTCTGCGACAGAGCACAAATAATTAATTATCTCTTCATCTCAATGACATTCTCGGAAAGGACATGGAGCTTAGGCTTAGTAGCATATTGTTTTGTATGCCTCTATTCACCGTTTCGGGAAATTCCCCTCATGGTTATGAGATGTTCACACCTCATAGTGTATGTTACTTTGTATCCTGGTTAACTGCATGGAATACTGTGTGAGACTAAGTAAAGTCTATAAAAAAAAATACTGAAGGGTGTAAGTTCCTTTTTTAGTTACAATTTCTATTTTTATCTCACCCAGAGCATGAATTTACTCCCCTGGAATGACCTTTAGGGATAGGGCTTGGAAAAATTCCGTTCAAGGTTAAACTCTCAGAGAAATTTTTGCGACAGAGCACAAATAATTAATTATCTCTTCATATCAATGACATTCTCGGAAAGGACATGGAGCTTAGGCTTAGTAGCCTATTGTTTTGTATGCCTCTATTCACCGTTTCGGGAAATTCCCCTCATGGTTATGAGATGTTCACACCTCATAGTGTATGTTACTTTGTATCCTGGTTAACTGCATGGAATACTGTGTGAGACTAAGTAAAGTCTATAAAAAGAAAATACTGAAGGGTGTAAGTTCCTTTTTTAGTTACAATTTCTATTTTTATCTCACCCAGAGCATGAATTTACTCCCCTGGAATGACCTTTAGGGATAGGGCTTGGAAAAATTCCGTTCAAGGTTAAACTCTCAGAGAAATTTTTGCGACAGAGCACAAATAATTAATTATCTCTTCATATCAATGACATTCTCGGAAAGGACATGGAGCTTAGGCTTAGTAGCCTATTGTTTTGTATGCCTCTATTCACCGTTTCGGGAAATTCCCCTCATGGTTATGAGATGTTCACACCTCATAGTGTATGTTACTTTGTATCCTGGTTAACTGCATGGAATACTGTGTGAGACTAAGTAAAGTCTTTAAAAAGAAAATACTGAAGGGTGTAAGTTCCTTTTTTAGTTACAATTTCTATTTTTATCTCACCCAGAGCATGAATTTACTCCCCTGGAATGACCATTCTGGGCGGGCAACTGCCCTCCCTGTCCTCCTGGTAACTACGGCCCTGCTGAAAAGGTCCTCCGAGAGTTACAACCTTCTGGCAATGTGAGTTTTCCCCATCTACTCTCTCTATATATACATATTTCGCAAGGAAAGGAGCCTATATGTCTAAGCTGGATAAGCACTGTTGGAGCGAAAACAAAGTACTCCTGGTGTTTGTGTCTTTGAATTAAATTTATATTTAAAGAGACAGAACGCAATAGTTGTGAAAGATGAGCATGGGTCGTGACAGTTTGCAAACAGTGATCCCAACACCCTGCCTTTCATTTTATTTAGTTATTTTTTTTTATTTGCAACGGTAACACTAATTTAATTAGTCAGAACTGGTAGCCAATTGCTTTCTGACCTAGTTTGCACTTTCGGTTACTGTTTTGTTCCTTAGCGGCGCTTTAGTAAAGTGTCACAAATTTCGCTCCCTTAATCCACTTACTTCCTTGGGGAGAAGCAACAAGAGAGGACAACTCGCTGTAATAACAGCGGAGTCTCTCTCATCAGTGTCACAGCCATTTTCAGAGGCGGGGAAGGTCGAACCGTAGCTGTGTATTTCAATGGCGACATCACTTAAAAGCAAGCTCCAGTCGCGCGAACATATTTCATCTTGCTGTATTTTGAAAAATAGTCGTCGGGTAACGTGAGCTTCCAGGGAATTCCTTAAGGCAATCGGATGGCGTAGCTCAGGATTTCGGATATTAATCAGCAATTGAATATCTCAGACCTGTCTGATCAACATTTTCTTTAAACACACAGCTCAAAACAACAAAACAACGTGGAATCGGGCCTCCACGACAGTAGTTTAACATTCTCTTTAAATGCATTATACTAAATAATCCGGTAGCGATGTGGCAGCCATTCAAGATTTCGTTTTAATGTAGTGAGCGATACGAAATAAGTCCGACTTCTTCTGTAAGTGCTCTGCTTTAAGTAAAACGAAGTAGACCAACATTCTCTTTAAATATATCGGCACTGCTCAGTGAATGTATTCCACTGAATTATACTCAGCCGAGTCTCATTATTGTGACCACCTCCTACTTTTGACGTCATTAAAAGGAAGAAAACACGTGTCGTGAGCTGGCTTGGAGGGTGTATAAGGTGTGCTGTAGGCAATCTGAAAACATATCACTCGTTGCTGTCATGAATAAAAAGAGCGATTTATCAGATTTGCAAAAAGGGATGATTATCGGCTTTCGGGCCAAAGGTGGCAGTATTTCTGAAACAGCGCAGTTTGTGAACTGTTCGCATGCTGCTGTGGTTGAAGTGTATCGTGATTGGAGAAATGGCACCATTGCGAATAAGAGACGTGGAAACTGCGGAGCACCGCGTGCCATTGATGTGAGAGGTGAACGTCGGCTGCGAAGGTGCGTGAGGGCCGATCGACATGCCACAGTGGAGCAACTCACTGGCCGAATGCCTAAAATGACAGTTCAGCGAACTCTGCTGCGTATGGGGCTCCGATCCAGACGGATGGTCACTGCACCTATGCTAATGAAGGTGCATCGGCAGAAAAGGTTTACATTTGCATGGCAGTATCGGAATCGGACCTCTGTTAATTGGCAAAGGCTTGCCTTCTCCAATGAGTCACGTTTTCTGTTTTGTCGAACGTATGGACGTTAGCGTATAAGGCGAGAAACATCGGAGAACAAACACTCTTCAACCATTGCTGGCATAACACAAGCTGGTGCGGACAGCGGTATGTTCTGGGGAACGTTTTTGTGGCATTCTCTGGGTCCACTCATACCTGTGGAAGGCACTATGAACCGAATTCTTTATGAATCCATTCTTGCAGACCACGTACACCCAGAAAAGCTGATTGTCTTCCCTGGTGCGAATGTAATCTTCCAGTACAACAATGCGACGTGTCACACAGCTAGAAATGTCCGACAGTGGTTGGAAGAGCACGATGAAGACTTCAAAGTGCTTCCCTGGCCCCCTAATTCCCCAGACTCAAACCCAATTGAGCATTTTTGTGACCACCTCGATTGTGGTATTCGTTTTGTGGATCTTCCACTACGCACCCTCCAACAGCTGTCAGATGCACTGCAGTCAGCATGGCTCCACATACCTGTGAACACCTTCCAGCACCTTATTGAGTCACTTCCACCCCGTCTAGCTGCTGTCCGCGCTGCACACGGTGGTTACTCTGGATATTAGCTGATGGTCACAATAATGTGAATCGACCGTGTATATTCATGAATGTATTGCATTATTTTCTTAAAACGTGTTGCTAAGAGCAATATGAAAGTAGCCAACGTTTTCTTTAAAATTATTCTTCAGAGCGATATTCAAAATAGTCCAACATTCTCTTTTAATACCCTAAAGTAAACAACACGGAAGTAGTCGAACATTTTTTTTAAATGCACTGTACTAAACAGTATGAAAAAAATCAAAAATATTATCTTTAAACATACTGCCCAGAACATTTTTTTTATTGGAGATTTAACAACCACTGTGAGCAACTTAATGGGATATAACCAGTCGCCCTTCCTAATTTAGGGTCACTGACTTCAGGGAAGTGAGAGAGCCAGTGCTGTAAGACAAACACAACTTTCATGCCTGACCGGGATTCGAACCCGCACCCTTCTCGGACTAATGTCAGAAACCAGCGCCTAGACTAATGCGCCACCAGGCCGGCCCAGAACAATATGAAGCTAGTATTCAACATTCTCTTAATACACTACTCCAGACAATGCGGAAGTTTTCCAAAGTTTTTTTTAAATACACTATTCTAAACGACAGAAGAAAGAAGATACATTTTCAGTTATAGAGTACTACTAGTATCCAGTGATAGTACATTGAAGTGCCAAAAGTTGTGGGATACATCCCTAGTATCGTGTAGGACCTGCTCTAGCCAGGGGAAGTGCAGCAACTCAACGTGGCATCGATTCCACAAGTGGCCAGAAGACTTCTGGAGAGATGTTGAGCCATGCTTTCTGAATAGCCGCGCACACAGTTCGCTGGTATTTGTAGGTGCAGAACTGTGCACGAGTACTAACTCTTTCCCATCATGCCTTCGGTCATGGAGCAGAGCAAGACGTATACTAGAAAGGAGCGAGTATAAGCAGTACCAGGTTTATAGTCGGTGCTGCCGAGATAAGAACGGGAAAGAAATTGTTTTGCTGTTGTTTTACAAAACCTGGCAGCTAGCTGTGTGAACTCTTACTGAGACTGAATACAGGAATTTTTAGCAAAAATATTAAATTTCATTCGTAACATTTCTTTTCCTTTGTCTTTGGGCCTGGGAAAGTTTTATTCATTTCCCTTAGTGAGGAAGTAACGGATTTTCGACGGCGCCTTTGAGTCGCATTTTAGGTTTCGTCTCCAGAGATATCACAATGAAGGGAGTCATTTGAAGACATGGCTTAGTGCATTGTAGCCTCACTTTGGGTTGGTCAAGTGCAATTAGCACCTTTCGCTGTCTTTAATCAACAGTTTCCGAAGAGGACGTGGAAGACGATTTTAATCACCTTTGAGTTTTTGAATATTATGCCGTCTTTAATCCGTCGGAGAATACAGCTGTGTATGTTGGAGGAGTGGAGTTCTTTTCTCCTCGGGGGAAGTCAAGAAGGAAGAAGGACAGTCAGGGCGACAAGAGGGGAGTGAAAGGTCGCGAAGGGACCGTAGCGCTGTTTTTGTTGGGGCACACGTTTAGGCTGCCTATAGAATAATTTTACCCCACCTCGGAAGGAAAGGGGTAGAAAGTAATCGAAACATATATAATAGGGAGTGGAAATAAATTATTTAGCACAAACAGAATGGGAAGAAGCCTGTGGACAACCATCCCCGAATAGACGAGAAGAATAAATTGTTTTTAAAAGATTAGGACCATTTCATGAGCATTTAGCGTACTGCTCATTATTAAGTAGCATTTTATCACTACTTACGACGTTAATTGGAACCAACCACATAACGTTTATGCTTGGGAAGCTCAGAATTTTTTTTATCACAAATTGGTTCAGGTGCATCGACCGCTTAAAGTGTCCAAATAAATTCCAACGTGTACGTCAACTGACCCGTAAGACTTAGTAGAGGTGAGAAAACGACTAATATCTACGAACTCGGTTTCCAGGTGAACGAGAGTATTCCGATCGTTACATCATGAAATGTTTCGAAACATTTATTTCTCCAATCAGTCACTGCAAGTGGATGGCGCTTTAGTCTCGCGCCTGCGTTCTAGCAGTTAGCGAGTGCACTTTTTTATATGCGCACTTTGGTCTCCAGGTGCGTGGTCTTCTTGTGGGCCGTGCAGAACTCTGAGTAAGAGCTAATCCAAAATAATAACACGAGGGGGAAAGTGAAAATTAAACTTTTTTTTCCTAATTTCTGGGTTTAAGGACTACCATGCGCAATTCTAAGTATTATAAGCCGCCGCATCGTCCTTAATTTAGGGCCAGTGTGTCAGGGAAGGAATGTATGAGTTCCTTTCCGACTGTGTCAGGGAAGAGACCCATACCTCATTGGGGACTCTAACCTTCTGAACTTAAGTTTACAGAAATAATATGCAATAAAATAACGAATGGACAATGTTTTGAAGTCAACGTCTCAGTCACTGGTCTGAGACGTTGAGTCCTAAACATTTGTCTGCGATAGGCCCGGATTCAAGTCCGGGGTTAGACATATATGGTGCGTGTTTTGTCCCTTCCATGAAACCGGTGGCACCAAATTAGGGACGGGTGACTACTTACAGCCCAGAGAGCTGCTCATAATTGTGGTGCGCCCCAAATGGCCTAGTGGTGAACGTTCCTGACTGCCACGGAGGAACCTCGGGTTCGATTCCAGGCGAGTACGAATATTCGAACTATAAAATATCCGCCGTACGTCGGATGGGAACTTTAATCTTCCGGACCCCGGATACTTGCCGCCCGGTTATAAAAAAAAAAGGGCCTCTTCCGACCTCGCTTCCGTGTGACATTCCAGCCGGGCATTCTAGCCCAAATCTTCTAGCTTCCTCCTTCTAAGGGTTGTCTAAGACCTACGGTCAAGCACTCCCTTCCTAAAATGCATAGATCTCTAATTCCATAGTGGTGGTTAACTCACCCCCACTCCCTCAGAAAAAATAGCGAACGAACATCGTTTGAACAGAAATAAATTACTCATAAGTTCATAGTGTGCAACAGAACTGGAGAAAACTGTCAAAATATAAATCATTGAAGCATTTATGAGAATATAGATTGCACAAAGTAAGCGATGTTAAAATTTAATTCAGTAAGTTTTCAAGGGGAAGATCATGGCCTCCATTTCCTGCCCTTTGACTTTTTTTCCTGGTTATGAGCCACAGAAACAAGAAACTCAGTTTTTTTTTTTTTTCTGCTGGTTATTGATGAGAATTGTTTTGTACCGAAAACATACCGAAGAACAAATATATCTCCGTTGACACTGTATTTTAATTCTGGGCTAATGCTACGGAGGAACCTACGGAGGATATCTTAGCTACACCTTTTCTATTTCCTCTCACAGTGACAAAAGTAACATAAACAGGAAATTAAAAAACAAGAAAGACGACATTGAATTTTCGGTTGCAATGAGCACGTCATTTTTTAAATCTTTTCCGACACGAATAAAATCTATCAAAGTTATTCAAAGTGAATGGAACCAGTTAGAAAAAATCAATCAGATTAAAATCTATCGAATAAAATCTATCAAAGTTATTCAAAGTGAATGGAACTAGTTAGAAAAAAATCATTCCGTTTAAAATCCATCGAATAAAATCTATCAACGTTATTCAAAGTGAATGGAACCGGTTAGAAAAAAATCATTCAGTTTAAAATCTACCGAATAAAATCTATCAAAATTATTCAAAGTGAATGGAACCGGTTAGTAAAAAAATCAATCAGATTTCTACAATCCATAACACATCCAAAAATAGAAACAAATACTTTACTTCCACCAGCGGCTAAGAAGTATGTTACGATAATTAACAAATGGCGCACAAAACGTTTCTCATAGCAGAAGGATAACGCAGACAAACAGATTTTCAAATCGAACAGTTAAAAGAAGAAAGATAGAAGGAAACATAATATAACTCTACGCTTTCTAGCAGAAGAATTTTACATAATGGAAAAGTTGAAAAAAGGCGAAAACTTTTTTTCGTGGCAAAGGTTATTATGATAAGGTAAAAAAAAAAAAAAAAAAAAACTTTTCAGTTATGTCTCCCAGAAGCAGGGAGATAGCGAGAAAAAGTTTTGAATTTTCCGCCTCCTAGCGGGAAACTGTGTGTTATTTAAAGAGGATAATGCTCCTTTTCTTTATTGTAGCGAAAGGCACATAACACAAATAAAAAAAAAAAAAAAAAAAAAAAAAAGAAATTCCTCAAAGGGATTTTAAAAGCGGAGATACACCTCTTAACAGAAGTACACAAACACCCACCTAGGGACAGAACTGAGAACTACAAAACTTATCAAATACAAACCTTAAGTGTTCCACAAGTTAAATGATATCCGGTGTTAAAAGAATTTTTAAATCGTACATTTAGAAGCAGAGATGTTGAGAAATATGGATTAAACATCCCCCCTTAACGTCGAAATTGTGCATTATTTTGGGAACAAAATGCACAAAAAGAGTCTTCATAGTAGGTAGTATCTGATCGAAAAACAAAATTTCCAGTCAAGTGTTTAGTTCCGCAGATATTGCTATAAACGGAAACGTGAACTTACGCCCTCCAGTGGCAAACAAATGCGGTAAGAAAATTTGAAATTATGAAAAACGTTCTCCAACAGAGAAAGAAATTTTCAAATCGGCCTCTTAGAAGCAGAGATATAAACAAAAATACTATATATATCCACGCCTCCTGGTGGAAATACCATGTTCTATTTTAAGGACAAGGTATTCTGAAAAGGTTTTCCGAGGTGAGCGGTATCGATCCACGAAAGAATTTTTTCAGTCGAGCATTCAAAAACTCAGATTTGCGGCAAGTACATCAGAAGCAGAAATAAACACTTACGCCCACTCGTAGTCAAACCATTCTTACCAAAAATTAGAAATTAGATGCAAAATATTTCCCACTGGGAGCTGTATCTGATGCAGGAAGAATTTGTTAAATCGGTCTTTTAGAAGCAGAGATATCAGGGGAAACGCAATTTAACTTTACACATCCAAGAGGGAAATCTATGCATTACTTGAGAAACAGACTGCACCTTATTAAAATAGTGTTCGATATAAATGGCATCGAAAGAAAAAATAATTTTTTCAATCGGATATTTAAAAGCAAACATATGGAATAAAATGTATTTTGAATTCGATATCATCTGCACTTACGGCCTCAAGCGGCAAAGATGTGCATCGAAAAAAACCGCAATGCAAGGATCATTATTCTCACATTTCAATCTTCTCAATGCACAAATGATTTTTCAAATCAGACAGATAGTTGCAGAGATATGGTGTCCACAGGCAGACGGACGGACGGACGGACGGACAGACAAAGAGATAACATAAGCATGATTTATTTATTTAGCGGATAGTGTGGGGCGACTTACGGCCGACCACCTGTGACCAAAATAGATCCCGATTGAAAATCATTATAGCGTTAAAAATACGTGCCGCTCACTAATCGAATCAGCATATTCTTAAACAGATATGAAGTCTGATTCGCGTACTGAGCAATAAATCGTGCGCGCGACGCTCCCCTCACTTCCTGTGCGCGGGGGAGATGACGTAATATATCTGGGTGTGCCGCCACGTTTGACTCCGTCTATCTCGGCAACCGTCAGCGCAACACAACTGTGCGTGGTATCGTTTCAAAGCTCTCGACGAGATCTATTCAAATATACGAAGAACATTTCACAGTGGGTTGAATTGAACATTTAAAAAATTGTTTTCTTGTGAACCGGTGAACACTTTTGACAATATCGCGGTTTATCTGGACAACCGTGAGTGCAAAACCACTGTGCCTGGTATCGTTTTAAAGCTTTCGACGAGATCTATTCAAATATATGAAGAACATTTCGCAGTGGTTTGAATTGAACATTTAAAAAATTGTTTTCTTGTGAACTGGTGAACACTTTTGACAATATCGCGGTTTATCTGAACAACCGTGAGTGTAAAACCACTGTGCGTGGTATCATTTCAAAGCTCTCGACGAGATCTATTCAAGCATATGAAGAACATATCGCAGTGGTTTAAACTAAAATTTAAAAAAAATTCTTTTGAATGGGTTAACATTTTCGACAATTCCACGGAATTCGCAGAATTAACGCAAGCAAAAGTGGAAAAAATCAAAACGAGAGACAAGAGGAAGTGATGAGGAATGTAAGAAGCCCAAGAAGACAGAGCACCATGTTGGGTAATTCGTGTATCGATCTGCTTTGCGTTCGCAATGTATCCAGCATTATTTGTAAAAATTGTGTTAGCTACTTTTCGTAACATAGACCTGTGTTGGCTATGTAGCAAATTAAATAAACGCTTTGAAACCATACTCGACTAGCTTATTTCAACTCTCCGATCTGAAAAACCTTAATGCAGATGTAGGTAAATGTCACTTACGCATCGTATATGCAAAATACGTGGTCACGCGCGTCATCACGTGATCTGGGCAACTATTTAAGACTGCTGCTCGTCAGTAGTGTTGGTCATAATAGGAAAACACAAAATATCATTCGGAGTTCAATAAAGTGCTTATTGTGGGTGTCCGTCTGGCTGGAGCGACGGTTTTGAAAACAGCAGGGAGGTCTGGTTTCCCAAAAGGTGAGATATCCCGGTCTTTAATCAGTGAAAAATTATCCTGCGTGTCTTGTCTAAGAAGCGTAACTGTGGCGTGACGACAGTCTGTCAGGTACGAGCTCGCCGTCGCCTGAGAAGTCTTGTACGGAGAAAGAGGACTTCCTGTATGCAGCAATTGACCGAAGCATTCACTGAAGGCTCTTCCCGACCCATTTCTCGGCGAACTATGTGCAGACAATTGAAGAGGATCGGGACTGGGAGAAGCATGCCTATTCGGAAACCAATGATATCTGTGGAGAACCGGAAAGTTGGTTTACAGTGGTATCAGGAACACTGTGTTGGCCAATGGTAAAAAGTCATGTGGTCCGACGAGTCACTGTTTGCCTTGTTCTGTATTGATGGTAGGCTAAGAATTTGGCGAGAGCCCCATGAAGCAACAAACCCAGCTTGCATTGTAAACATTACTCAGGGTTCTGGAGGTACTGTCACGGTGTGCGTCACGTTCTGTTGGAACAAAACGGGTCCCTTGATATTGCTGGAAGGTCGGGTGTCTTCGGAGGATTATCTAAACATTGTTGCCGGTGAAGCCCATCCTGCAATTTTGGCACTTTTTCCACCAGGTGACACCTGTTTCATAGACGACAATGCTACTGTTCATCGCTCCAGATGTGTTCAGCAGTAGTTCAGCAAACATGACAGCGACTTCAACCATCTTGTCTGGCCATCACAAATCCCGGATCAGGAACAGGAACGAGATCGCCGTCGACTGAGAAGTCTTGAACGGAGAAAAAGGACTTCTTGTATACAGCAACTGAACCGAAGCATTCAATGAGGGCTCTTCCCGATCCATATCTCGGCGAACTATGTGCAGACAATTAAAAAGAATCGGTATTGGAAGAAACATGCCTGTATGGAAGCCACTGATATCTGCGGAGAACCGGAAAGTTGGTTTACAGTGGTATCAGGGACACCGTGACTGGATACTGGAAGACTAAAAAAGTCATGTGATCCGACGAGTCACTGTCCAGCAAAAATAGTCTTGCTGGGCCAGCAGTGGACCACTGCTGGTGTCCAGCACTGCCAGCGGTGGCTGAGCACTATGTTGCCGCCCAACCGTCAATAAAATGTACGGGCGGCCATCACATGGGCCAGAAGCGGGCCAACATTGGCACCCCCATCAGTTGTCATACGTCAGAACAGGGCCATTAGTTATCCATCACAGGCAGTAGCTGCCACAAGCGGCCCTTTAGCGGCTTTGCAAGCACGTGTCATAAATGATGGCTAGCCTAATGTGGTTCGCTAGTTTTCAGGCACTGGACGCCGGCAATCACGTGACGTAACTGACGGCTTGCCGAACTTGTCCGCCAATTTCCCAGTAGTAGCCATAAAAAAAAAAGATAACCGTAGTTTCCCAAAGCTACAATAACTTTTTTTCGCCTTACGAAACTTCTGCATTACAGCACTGAGCTGGGGAAATTTTGTCAACAGGTCCTTAAAAACGCCCGTTTGGATCTGGGTGGAAAGGAACGAAGGACTTTCTGCGTGGGCAGCGGGCGATTTACCAACGGGACTGATTTGCTACGCACGAGCGGTTGCTTGAAGCTGAATTTCTTTCCTGCGGAATGTGTAACGATGGTTCACTTTTTAATTTTACAATATTGCGAGGTATTTTTCGTAAATGTCAGTTTCATATAATTCATAAATTTATTTTTTTTTCAACGTACCGAATGTTTTGTTTTTATTTACCTTAAGGGAACTTCACTCATTTTCAACGAGTGTACAAACTTAAAGGCGCTTTCCAAAGTTTTGAGCTGTCCTTGTCGTCTTGAAAGGCGATTGTTGAATTAATGTATTTACCCGTTCATGTCACATTCTGTTACATTTTTAACGTTGTATCTTTCCTTTCCGCTGTCCGAAGCTACATTTGTTTTAAAGAGGAGAGATATTTTATTTTACTTCTCGTTATTTTTAGAAGTGAATTCCTCCAGTCTTGGGTATTCAACCCATGTATGAGTGCATTATATCCACATAGCGTTGCATTTTTTATTTTTTTCAAATAATTGATAAATTTTGTATGCGTGTAATTCTTTTTCTTTCTCGAACATAACTTTTTTTAAATATTTTTGCAGGACTTTTGTTTCAAGCGGTTTAGTGCGTGTTAAAACTAAAGATTACACAAAATTTATTTCTTGTTATTCATGGGAATCGAGTGGGTGTATTTCATGGCTTAATCTGATATCTTCGTCGACGTGGCATTTCATTATAGGAAATTAATTCGCCTCTCTACATATGTTTTTTTTTTCTTAATATTGTCTAAAATACCACAATGGCGATAGTGTCGTCTCCAAGTAACTGGTACCACGAGAGGTGTTACTTCTGCGCATGCGCAGTCCCGTTGCTTCCACCTGGTGTTGGGGTTGCATCGGTTGCCAGCTACGGGCCACTAGTGGCACTTGCCTGGAGGCCCGCAATCCACGGCGATGCTGCAGGGTCATCAATGGCTGCAAACTGATGGCGCTGCCACCAACGGACCGCTACCGGGCCTGCCAGCTGGTGGCCAGCAGTTTCCGCACACATGTGTTTTTGCTGGGTGTTTGTCTTGTTCTGTATCAATAGCCATGAGCCCCATGATGCAACGGACCCAGTTTGCCTTGTAAACACTACTCAAAGTCCTGGAGGTAGTATCATGGAGTAGGGCGCGTTCTGTTTTGACGAAATGGTTCCCCTGATATTGCTGGAAGGTCGGCTTTCCTCCAAGGATTATCTGAACATTGTTGCCGATCAAGTCCATCCTGCAATACATTTTTCAACCCAATGACGGCAATTTCATGAACGACAATGCTACAGTCTATAGCTCCAGATGTGTTCAGCAGTAGTTCAGCAAGCATGACAGCGACTTCAACCATCTCGCCTGGCCATCACAAAACCCCTATCTGAACCCCATTGAGAATGTATAGGACATGTTAGAAAAACAGGTCGGAGACCAAAGTCCTTTTCGGTTAAATCTCAGCCCATTAAATAACTGTCTGGTCAACGCTTGGTATTGTACGAGGATAGATCCAAAAAAAAAAAAGGTTACAAGCAGCAGCATTGGAAAAGTAATTAGTGTGGAGGGTACATTTGTTGCCCAGAGTGGACACAGATGGCGCTAGTTGTCTGACAGCGGTTGTTTGGGAAGTTAGTGCAAGTTCGCAGACACGAAAGAGGGATTGAAATGGCAAGATGTTTAGAAAAGTGGTCCCGCTTGGAGGTGCGAGCCGCAATTCGGTTCTTATGGGCAAAGAATGTGTCCGCATCTGCAATTCACAGTCAAATAGTGGAAGTTTATGGTGAAGAAGCAATCAGCCGACAACATGTAGCGAAATGGTGTCTCTCTTTTCAATCGGGCAGAGAGGATGTGGAAAACCGCAAAAGGGCAGCGAGCGGCTGTCCAAGTTCGTCAATGACAGAAATCAACACTGCACGAGTTGACGAAATGATTCAAAATGATCGACGAGTAACTGTGCGTGCAATGGTGTCAGGGCTGGGACTCAGCTATGGTACCGTTCAGCGTATCGTTTCTGATGTTTTGGAATATTCCAAGGTTTTTGCCCGCTGGGTACCACGTGCGTTATCCGAGGAGCAGAAAGCCACACGAATGATGCGCAGCCTCACGTTTCTGCGGCGTTACCATGCCGACGGCCAGCAGTTCATTGATCACATCATTACTGGGGACGAAACTTGGCTTCATCACTTCGTCCCCACAACCAAAAGAGCCAGTATGGAGTGGAAACACGCTGGATCACCAACAAAAAATAAGTTTAAGGTTGCACCCTCTGCCGGTAAAGTTATGGCAACCATATTCTGGGATTCATGCAGTGTTATCCTTATCGAGTATCTGGAGCGTGGCCATACCGTTAATGCCGATCGTTACTGTGCCACTTTGACAAGGTTACGTGAAGCCATCCGACGCAAACGGCCTGGCATGTTGAGTGATGGTGTCATCTTCCTGCGTGACAATGCCAGGCCCCATACTGCAGCGCAAAACTCAAGAATTGCTGCAAAAGTTCAAGTGGGAAGTCTGGAGCCACCCCCCATACAGCCCAGATTTGGCACCCAGTGACTACTTCCTTTTTCCGAAATTGAAGGA
This sequence comes from Macrothele yani, assembly GCA_039090855.1. Classification (NCBI taxonomy): domain Eukaryota; kingdom Metazoa; phylum Arthropoda; class Arachnida; order Araneae; family Macrothelidae; genus Macrothele; species Macrothele yani. The sequence goes on from CM077003.1 coordinate 121,805,508, forward strand.
ACACTTATCTGGAAGAAGGTTCTCTTCCGACAGTGATGTGAAAACAGCTGCCGAGAACTGGATCAATGGGCAGGGACGTGATTTCTGCCGAGCCGGGTTAAACAAGTTGGTCATGCGTTCCGATAAATGCCTGAACAGATTTGGTGATTATGTGGAAAAGTGATTGGCAAGTATGCCTCATAATTCCCTTTTGAATGTTCTGTCTATTGTTAATCAATCATTTTTTATGACCCTTGTAACCATTTTTTTTGGATCTATCCTCGTAGATGTAGACGCACTCCAACAATAACGGGAAAAAAGTAGGTGCTGGAATTCGGGCGAAAAGGAGGTCCAATCCTGTATTGAATAAAATTTTCTAATTCAGTGACCGGCATGTGTATTTACCGGTCTTATTCTGTCGTACTCGTTTGTGCTATTCAAGCAATAAAAAGTGCGAAGAATAAGAGCACAAAAATTGTTCTTGTACCAGACCTTATAATTTGCATACTGAATAAATCAGTAGCCTAATTCTCTGACATCTTTCTTGAAAGTCACACCGTCTGTTTTATTTTATTTTTTACCAGTCGAAAAAAAATTCTTACTTTGCGTTCATGATTAAATAAGAATGAAACTGAGATTTCCCAGCGTATTTAATTGTGAGGTGGGGACATCGTTATTCTTTGCTTATCGTTCTTTTATTGCCGAGATTCAGTGAATTCTCTCTAAGTAAAGAGTAAAAAAATCATCATGCAGAATTTTTAAATATCCGACTTTTTTTAATAAGAAAAGTAGATTGTTGAGTTCAAGAGGTATTTCGAATAAGTACGCGTAAATAGCAAAGCGCTGGTGAAAAAAAGAGGTTAAAAAACTTACTGGGAGGATGTTAAGAGGAGAGTTGGTGGTTATGGTTTTTTTTTTCTTTTAATTCAATCAGCCTTAATTAGAATTAAAGATTTGTTTGCATTAGGATTAGCGACCACAAGGTAAGCGCTCATTAAAAAGCAAACGGGGCTTTTTTTTTTTTTACTTTTTCTTTTCTTACTTCGTTGATGAAAGCCACTGAAACTTTTTTCGCTCTCAGTCACAAGACTTTCTTTGCTTGATTTTTTCCCCTTATTTGCGTTTTGCAGTATTCTTTTGAACATGGTTTTCCGTCACAAACAAGTCGTTTATTTTTATTTCTTATCGTCTCTCGCTTTACTTAGAATCATAATGCGCTCTGAATTATGTTCGTATCATTTGTCTTTTGTCTGACACTGTTGTCTACTTTATTCATTATTATACTACTTAAGTATGACCTATTTTTTTTTCATGGGAATCTAGAAATAATTTGTTCTTTACGGCGTAATAAAATTAAAACCAAAATTCGTGATCAAATAACCCATTTCATCAAATAATTCTTTTCAGGATTTTTACGCTAAAATCGTTGCATTCGTTCGTGATTGTTGAATAGAAGTGAGGGCTTCAGTTTTGTGATATACAGTGTTAGCGCACTGCTTACTGATCTTTCAATATAAATTTCTGTACAAAAAAAAAAAAAAAAAAATCAGCATTTTTACTACAAAATAGAAAAACATCTGAACTACACTGCTGCCCACCCAAAATGCAACAGCAAGAAGGAAGCATCCGATTGGCCTAAAATTCGCAGCATGCGTCGCCCACGAGGGGACATGCAAACGATTAGTATTGCAAGGCATATGCAAATCATATGAGCACGGCACGCCACCGAGAAGCACTATAAGAAGGGTGCACAGAAGGCGGGGTGTAAGTAGTGGAAGTGTGTTGTGCTGCCGGACCTGTGCGTGGGAAGCTTCCTGATGCCTCGTCGCAGAATACGGCAGTCATTCCAGCACGTTTCGGAGTTCGACAGAGGAAGAATAGTGGCTTATCGCGACAGCGGTTTATCGTACCGAGACATCGGCGCCCGTGTGGGACGACATGCAGCCACAGTGAGGCGAGTATGGATTCGGTGTGTGCAGAAGGGACGGGCGGACCAACGTGAGCGATTGCCGCAGCCGCGGCACACCACCGAACGAGAGGACCGGCATGTTGTGCGGCGGACATTGACGGCTCGCATTGCCACATCACGAACGTTAGCGCAGGAATCAGGGTGTGTTGCGCAACAACCTGTGTCAGCACGTGCCGTTCGACGTCGTCTGCAGGAGCGGGGACTTGTCGCACGGCGCCCATTGCTCCGATTACCATTGACGTTACACCACCAGCAAGTGCGGCGGCAGTGGGCCGTTGAACGCCGCACCTGGACTACGGAATGGCACGACATTGTCTTGTCCGACGAATCCCGCTGCAACACCACGATGGTCGGTTCCGCGTGTGGCGGCACCGCGGCGAGAGACTGCATGACGCCTGCATTATGCATCGCCATACCGGTCCGTCGTCTGGCGTTAAGGTTTTGGGCGCCATTGGTATGACACCCACACCCCTCTGGTACGCACCGCCGGTACACTTAACAGCCACCGCTACATCTCCGACGTTTTGGAGCCTGTAGTCCTCCCTTACCAGCAGGACCACGCTTCAACAGGGCAATGCGCGCCCGCACGTGGCACGCATCGTGCAACAATTCTTCACGGCCCTCCAGGTGTCACTGCTGCCGTGGCCCGCCTGTTCTCCCGATATGTCGCCCATCGAACACGTCTGGTAGCTGATCGGCAACCGAGTGGCCCGGCAAGCACCACCCGTGGCTACGCCTGATGAACTGTGGCAACGTGTGGAAGCAGCCTGGACCGACATACCCCTAGCCCACATCCAAAGCCTCTTTCGTTCGATGCCGCGGCGTGTGGCGTCCGTTATTTCCAGCCATGGGGGCCACACGAACTATTGATGTCTGCGTGTTCCGCAAGTCGCACGGGCCTGTAAGCTCAATCGTTTCATCTTTGTATCTGTTGTTATGTGTCCAGTAAATCTGGTTTTGCTATCTCCTGTCTTTCTTGGTGTTGCATTTGGGGGGGGGGGAGCAGCCTAGTTTCTCATACTCATATGCGTTTTCAAAAGCAATGTACATATATACTGTATATCCCATCAGCCTCCTATCAGTGGTTTATAAAATATTCACTAATGTTTTTTCACATCGTTTGAAGGAAACAATGGGCATGGCTCAACCGAGAGAACAAGCTGGATTCAGGAGCGGCTACGGCAATATATGTATGTAGATCATATCCGTGTACTGAGAAAACTAATTGAAAGAACGAGGGAATATGAACTCCCATTATGTATGTCTTTCGTCGATTTTGAAATGGCCTTTGGTTCCATGAAACCATGAACAGCAGCAAAAGTTGCTGCTGTTCATCTTTGGCGAATCCCCAGCATTGTGCGGAGCTCCAAGGAAGCAACCTGCCATGTGGTTTGGTAGTTTGTCGTTAGTGAGTCTGGAGAATTTCGAGGCTGCTGTGGTGCAGTGGAAGCATATCCGGCGCGTAACTGGAAGACCCTGGGTTCGATTCCCGGTGGCGGCTGATAAGGATTTTTCCATGACTCACTTATAAACGTGGAAAGCGCGATGACTTCTATTTGATGTTCCTGGTCCACGTCAACTGTGTATTTATAAAACCCTCCAGACGTTATATATATATATATTAACAAACCTGTCAGACGTTATGCGCATATATTTTGAAGAAAGTTTAAAACTACACGTAGTATGCCACAGAAAGTTCGAGGTGCACTTTTTTTCTTTCTACATGCACGCATAAACACAAACAGTTGGACCACCTGCCGATTCACTGGGTTAACCCAAGAGTGCACTATTGGGAAAGGTACGGAACATCTGCTTCTGATACAAAAAGTAATGTGTCGAGCAAAGAGCAGCAGAATTATTCCCCAGCGCCCATTCTTGTTTATTCGAGAATTTATCGGGCAAAATTGTTATATATGAAAAAATTCCAAAATGGCAGAGCGTTTTAGAAGTTTGGCGATGGAGCGAAGGAAACTGGTGTGAACGGGCGAATATTGTGTTCCACAGCTGTTCGATGGGATTCGATGAGGAGGAATTTGACAGTAAGAGGTGCGCACACGGATTGCTTTGCTTCTAAAAGAATTGAGTACTATATCTGACACGCGGTTCCCATATAAGGCAAATAATTCCTAAGTAGAATGGGGCTGTCAGTGTCTGTTCAACGAGGAATAGGGGACCGATAGATGTCTATGAGAATAATCTCCACATCACGACACCGCCACCATGTTTATGTTTAACGGTGCATTTTGTATTGCAGCTGCACGCCAGTGTGGTGTCCAATGCGGATCCGTCCATTCGTATGTTGCAGCTGGAAGCTGGACTCATCGGACCAGAAGACTCGTTCTCCGTCGTTCAATAACAAGTTACTGTGCTACCGTGCTCATTGCAGGCAGAGCGATGGATGACAATCACGCAGCTTGGATACATGAACGGGCACCAGCCAACTCATCTTTGGTCCATCGTGAAGTGCGTGTGCTGGATTGTTTGCACTGTGTTTGTAGCTTGTTGTTAACTGAGTAACCGTGGTCCATCTGTTGTCCCGGAAATAACATACCAGTCCGTTGGTGTTTATTTAAATGGTCAAACAATGACGGGTGCTCCCTCATTTTTGAGATGTTGAGTGGATGTATTACACTTCGGACCGTATCCTCCGTATGTTCATCGCGGCCGTCTGTCCTCAAACCTCCAACAATGCCAGAGTTTGCTGAGATGCTACAGTCAGCCATCCTCGCATCGATAATCATTCCACATTCAGACTCGGACAAGTGTTCCCTTTCCCCATTGCACAGGCTTTGTACTGGAGAACTGATACGCCCTACCAGTGCTGTTTATGTATATTTCACACCGACTGGGGATTTCATCCACTTGTGGACACAGGGTTGGTCAGAATAATCTCATGAATTGCGTCTTTTTTTTTTATGTTCATTGAGTCCAATTCTAAACGAACGCTGCCGCACCGGTGGCGCAGTGGTCTAAGCGATGGCCTCTGACCATTCGTCCGAACGGGGTCAGGGTTCGAATCCCAATGAGGCATGGATGTTGTGTTTGTCTTACGGCACTGGCTCTCTCCCTTCCCTGGAACCAGTGACCCTAAATTATGGACGGGCGACTGCTTATAGCCCATTGAGTTGCTCACGGTGGTCGTTAAACCTCCAATATAAAAAAAAATAAAAAAAAAAAAAATAAACGAACGCTTGGAATGGCCAAGCGTTCCTCTAGAATTAATAGAGACATAAAAAGGACACAAGGAACGGTAAAGTAACCACGGCTCTATCCAGAGATGTAAAGTTTAAGTCCACTGCTCCTGTATGGGATGATAGAAAGAAATTAGCTTCCTACTCCACACCTAAATCCTGCATTCGAGAAATCTTAGAGATCGTTACTAGTAGTGAGTCTTCCGATAATAGCATCTCGTTAGAATTGCCACGAATTTAGAACCAGTTCATCAAATAATGAATGCCTTTTGTTTTCCTTCCAGGATACTACGTGCTAAACCAACATGATCTGTGTCTTTGAACGAAAAATTATATTCGTCTCTGTTCGTTTATTGTCCAGTCAAGTCACCGCGTTCAAATGTTGAAGCATTCTATTATTCAGTTTACAGTTTGCTGTCTGCCTTCCTTTGAAAAAGCTATCTGGTTGATATGGAAAGCTTGAAAACTTTGAATACTATTTTACGTCTTTTTTTTATTTATTTTTTTGGGATTGGGGTGTTAACGACCACGTAAGCAACTCAGTGGGCTATAAGCACTCGCCCGTCCTTAATTTAACGCCACTGGTTCCAGGGAGGGGAGAAAGCCAGTGCCGTGAGACAAACACAACATCCATGCCTCACCGGGATTCGAACCCCGACCCATCTCGGACGAATGATGAGAAGCCATCGCTTAGACCACTACGCCACTAGGGTGGCGTCAATAAATTCGGATTACTGGTATAGTTTTCCTATTTTATGCATACCAGGTGTACAGTTCCTCGTTACTAATTAATTATTTTCTCGTTCATCATGCCCCTTTCACGAAATTACGTAAAATCGTGAGCATAATATTTTATGCGATATTTCAGTCCCGTTGCTTTGCAGTCTGGCGAGTGGAGCTTGTTCCAACCGAACGAACTGAAAGAGTGTGTAACCTATAGCTAGGAATGAGTTTCGAACTCTGCGTTCCATTACAAGTGGTGATTTCAGGGAAAATCTTGGACAACCTTGGTTCAGGTATCGCCACCTAGGAACTGTTTGCTTTATTGCTTTAGAGTTTAACCACCATCATGGGCATCTAGGTGTTGTATGGAGTCATCGGTCCCTAACTCGGGGACACTGTACGCAGAGAGGAGATGGAGTTGTCTCTTTAGGCACAGCCCAACACTTTGGCCTCATCTTGCGCTCGAGAGCGGGCCCTCGGGAAACGTAAGGGCATGACATTCTTTTTGGGACGTAACATTCTCCTTCTGATACAGACAATTTCCTTTACAGCTTCTGTGTTAAAGCATTCGACTCTGGAGCATAAGGTTGTGGATTTCATTCTTCCACCATCAATTTTCTGTTTTCACACCTCTTTTCCAGAGTAAATAACGGTTAAATACTTTAATCTAGCTAGGTTAAAGCATTTCGTAGTAACCAGTATTTACTTAGGAAAAGAAACTGTAAAGCTAAATTAAATTATCTTCACTACATAACGGGAAACCGTTTACTTCTTGTGCTCTAATACACTACTGGACAATTGCAAAGGACGGATCATAAACGGCTATATAGCGCATAAAAAAGTAAGTGTGGTTGGATGCCAAGTGAAATAAAGTAATGTCAGAATGCCAGGACATTACAAGAAAGACCATTTATTGTGCTCTGAAATCCAGAAGGCTTTGGAACGTGTTCAAGGGACAAACAGGCCATTTTGTGCAGAATACGTAAACGTGAAAAAATTCAATTACCGTCCGCAGGCGTTCCGGCGTAAGATGTAAATACGGGATATGGCCACCATGGAGGGCGATGAAAAATTTCACACGTCGTGCCATGCTTTGCACAACATTATCAAGCAGCTGTTGGGGTAATTTATCCCATTCCTCTGTCAGTGCACGGATGAGGGTGTCCTTCTTTATTGGAGATCATTGGCGACCGGCAAGACTTCTCCCCAAAGCATCCCTCAAATTTTCAATGGGATTCAGATCTGGAGAACGTGCTGGCCATACGAGGCGTTGAATATCCTAGCTCTCAAGACACTCCTGGACAGCGACTGTTCGATGACATGTTGCGTTGTCGTCCATGAAAATGAATCTATCACCGACAGCACCACGGAACATGCGAACATGAGGCAGCAGAACATCATTAATGTATCGTTGGCCAGTCATAGTCCCAGTTGGAAGCACATAGAGGGACGTACGGCCATTGATCATGATGACAGCCCATACCATGACACTACATGTCGCATATCGGTCCCTTTCCTGTATGTTTGCTGGACAATATGCAGTACCACTATCACGCCTGATCAGTTGTCGTCGACAATCAGACGATAGACTGTATCTACTCTCATCTGAGAAGAGGACAGCAGACCAGTCGTTATCAGTCCAATTGCGATGTTGATGGCACCATTGCAAACGGGCGGTACGGTGACGTCTGGACAATGGGATGCACACAACAGGACGGCGGGCGTATAATCCTCCTTCATGCAAACGTCTGGCGACAGTTTTTCGGGAGATCCGCTTGCCAGTAGCAGCCATAAACTGATTTGCTACTTCACTAGCTGTGCTGCGCCGGTGTCTTTTTGTTGATAGCACTATGTACCGATCTTCTGCAGGTGTCGTACTGCGAACACGACCTTCCCGTGACGTTTGCTACACTCTCCATTTGTTTGAAATGATTTCCAAATCCTTGGAACAACACTGTGGCTGACGTCAAACTCCCTGGCAACATCTGTTATTTTTCGCCCTTCTTCAATCTTGCCAATAATACGGCCACACGTAAAATCATCTAGGTGATGTCGGGAAGACATACTGAAAATTGCAAGTTCGTCAATTGATTCTTTCCCTTTCAACTTTGCGTTTGAACAACAACGGTCAATACGCGTCAAATCCTTTATATCTCTTATCAGCGCTATGACGTCACGAACAAGTTCGGCAATCCAAAATTTGCATACGCACAACAAGTCTTACTGTATCCGGCACTTGTGCTAATTTCCACATTTTCCTGCCTTCCATTTTATGGTTGCTATTGTCATCCGTCCTTAGCAATTGTCCTGCAGTGTATTTCCAAACTTTTCTTTCGTGCTATTCTATCAGGGCAATCTGCTCCTAACTCTCTTAGATTCTATTTCACCTGCCAAAAGACCCATAGCGCTGTGGCTTCGGGTATCTCTACCTAAATTAGGAACCCCCTTGTCTTGTCTTAACTTCGCGGACAGTGTGACGTCACAAAACTATTGCCATGGCTTTGTATTTCCGATGGCTACGGACCTACTCGGGCAATTAGCTGGAAGCTTTCGCCTCTGATGTCTCGGTCAAGAAGGCGGCCCTGTAGTCAGACATGGAAACGGGTCACGGGTCACTGGGTCGATAGTTTCTTGCTGGTAAAACTGGTCGGGTCAAGGTGTTACTGACCCGATTTCGACCCGGTTTTATTTCCGTTTTATCTTTGAAAAGAAAAAAATCAAAGAACTCTTCAGAGGTCTTTGAAATAATACGTCAGAGCTGCAGAGTATGATTCAGGAACTTGCTGACAAAAGTAAAGAAGTGGGATTAACAAGTTAGTAAAATCCTGCAATGCATTGATTATGATGCGCTTTCCAACGTACCACAAATCATTATTCAAGTTATTAACTCAAGTTATGAGGGTAATGGCTGCAGAAAAATCTCGCTCCTATGCCCTGACCTTTGACCTCATTTTACCCATTTTAAACAGGGTTTGTCCCCAGGTGGTCTCCGACCACATAGTAAAATGTCATCGAAATCGAACCACTTTTACGCAAGTTATGACGCATAGGAGCAATGGAATGGATCCCGCTCCTATGGCCTGACCTTTGACCACATTTCGCCTGTTTTTAATAGGGTTCGTCCACTGGTTGTCCGCCACCACGTACTAAAATTCAATCGAAATCGAACTATTTTTATGCACGTTATGACGCATAAGAGCAATGGAATGGATACCGCTCCTATGACCTGACCTTTGATCCCATTTAGCCCATTTTCAACAGGGTTCGTCCCCAGTGCCCTACCACATATTACAATTTAATGGAAATTGAATCCTTTTTACGCAAGGTATGACGCATAAGGGCGATGGAATGGATCCCGCTCCTATGTCCTACTTTTGACCCCATTTCGTCCATTTTCAATACGGTTCGTCAACAGATTGTACCCTACAACATATTAAAATTTCATCGAAATTTGACCATTTTTACGCGAGTTATCGTGTGGACAAACGGACAGACGGACAAAGCTGGCGCATGTACGCTTGTTCAACCTACGGTTGGAAAGCGTAAAAAATGAACTTTAAGAAGACAAAACTGAAGTACAACGCTTTTACATGAAATGAAGATTCATCAATTGTTGGGGGAAAAGCTGGAGACAACCAATTCCGACAGAAAAGACCCTGAAGAAAAAAAACCACGTGGGAGATGGGTGGATGGAGGAGAGTGGCCCAAGACAGTTTGTTGTGGAAGAAACGAGGAAGACCTGAAGCGGATGGCTGCCAGTGGACTGGCAGCCATCCGCTGTAGAACGTGCACCTGAGAACTCACAGTCAATCTGGTGTGTGGAATGTAACGTCATACACATTTATTTTTTGAAGCGCTGGAGAAGAGATTCTCTTATTTTTCCTCTCTCGCGGTGTGGAAAGAACATCACACCATTGCGAGATTTTGAACGGCCGGGTCATCCGGAAAGTTCGGGCGCCATTATAACGAAGTAAATTTCTTCGTCATTTTTGTCCACGCCGGGGTCTCGAACCTGGGTTCCCTCATTCTGGAATAAGTCCCTCTACCAACTGAGCTATGCGGACGTTCGTTCTGACTGCTATCTGCCTTTATGTCGTGTGCGTCCTGCTGGGCAGGCACGTCACAAGCTCAAAGCAGATTTTTCCGGGTCAGCCCCGTGGTCGGGTTCGAGTCGAGTGCAATTATGTGACGGCCGGGTCCGTGTCGGGTCCGAGTCCAAAATTGTTAACCCGTTTCCAACTCTACCTGTAGTTTTTACACTCGCTTCTTCTATCAAGTGCCCTTGCGTTCCACAGAAAATTCCGAGGAAAAAATTCTGGTTTAGTCAATATCGAACCCGCTGCGTTTTGTTTTAGAACGAACTATAGAGCTATATTGCATTTGCTTTAATGCGATTCCAATAATATTTTTTGTTTGTTTGTTTCGTTTTTCGAGGAAACACAATTTGTCTGAAACTTTTTAAGACCACCGTATCGTCATGCGCTCTTGAGCGAACTGCACAAAGGGCGCAGTAATAAAACCAAAATTTTTCGTAGTTTATGTAGGTGGAGAAGTATGAGCAAGGGAGGGAGGGAGGGAGAATGGGGTGGCTTGCTCCGGGATGGGGCTAGATTTCTGAGCTTGGGGCGAGCGACATTTTTGTCAAGACCCAACTCGTTCCTAAATCAGGAACTCTGACTTTCTTCTCCGCGCGGATAAAATGTTAATGAGGAGGAGAGTACTTGAGTGCGGTAGGGGGCCTCAGCATGTGGCCCGAGTAACATGGTTTGTATTTAAATCAGGCGACCGAGAAATAGAGGGAGAACTCCACGAGACTGTCGTCCCCTGTGCCTCCCTGCTTCTTTTCCGTCCCCACCTCCAGCGCCAAACAAACTCTCGCTTACCTCTGCGTCGTCGCTGCTTATACATAATTTCTTCAGCGACCACTTTTTCTCCTCCAAACCAACTTGAACATTCAAAGCTATCCGTCGCCTGTGGCTGCTTCAACTGTGAACGGCTAATTGGGCCTTCAAATGCCATACTTTCCCCCATTTTGCCCCCCCCCCTAGCTTAACCTTCTAGACGTAAGCAAGACCTTGTCATACTTTTTGTTTTTAGCTTTGATGATATAAAACCCCCCTACTTGAGAATTTCGGTCACTTATTTTTATTTCTTTGAACAATTCATTTCTTTAGGGAAATTCTTAGGTTTTGCATATTTCTCTGATTCTGTTTTTCTTTTATTTCGCGAAAGTTAGAGGCTGCTTTAATTTTTCAGATCCCCGGAAGTCGTATTAAATCTTCTTCTTTTTCAACAGTTTTTCATTCTAATAGACAATTTTTTTTTAATATTTTGGAGTGGCTAGGGGTAAATGGATAAAGCTCCATGCATAAATGCCTTCGCAAACCGCCAGCGAACAAATGAAAACTTCAGATTCGATTGAATGCATGCTTAGTTGCAATGTTACTTCTTTCTTTGCATCGAAGCTATTACTGTTATCATATTATTATTATTACAATTTATCACCATAAAAACCTAGCAATAGTGTTTCGAAATAAAATAAATTTTATAAAAGGATCACATTTTTAAATAGTGATTTGTCCGATCGATGTCCCATCCCAGAACCTGAGAAACGACCAAATATGGAGGGAAAACTTGTATTTTTGTTAGTAACGCCAACACATTTGCAAAAACGACGACACTTCCAAACAGTATCGTCGCTTTTGCAGACGTTTTGGCGTTACTAACAAAAATACAAGCTTTAAAAAATTAATTACAGCAACTTAGGGTGAAACAGCCTTTTTCACTAGTAGTGGAAAAATGTTATTTCTTCACAAGTTTCCGCATCGAAGCTCTTATTGTTTTATCGTATTGTTATTATTAGTCTACAATTTATCAACATAAAAACCTAGCAACAGTGTCTCAAAATAAAATAAATTTTATAAAAGGATCACGATTTTAAATTGTGATTCGTCCCATCGAAGTCCCATCCAAGGAACCTAAAAAGCGACCAAATATGGGGGAGGGCGGGCATGAACCCCCAAAGAGAATTATATTTCATTCAATTTAGAAAACAACGTATATGAATGAAATATTTATAACTTAAAGTTTACTATAGTTTCACTAGAAACTATGATCCAGCTTCATCAGGAGTAAGCGTTTTTATTTCTTACTTGTGACGATGTTACCAGTTTCACGTGTCAAACGTCTCGTCTTTTTTGCAAATGTGTTGGCGTTACTAACAAAAAAATACAAGCTTTAAAGGATCTTTCCTGTTATCTGCCCGTGACCGCTATCTTCTAATAGGGAAGATCCATTTTGTCAACGAGCTATCCCAGCAGCAGAACACCACAGCCCTCGGCATCAGATGCGCAGTGATCACGTGGTACTGAATGCATACCACCGTCACCAGAGAGCCAATCCCGGTCCGTGTGTTTCAGTCTGTGGTGACCCCTGGTCTGCGCTTGGGAGTTCCGTGTGGTCATTCTGAAAGAACTTACCTTGTATGTTGGGGTCATGAATGTTGTCCATTCAGTAAGGTTTCAATAACCATCTTCGTAATGAATTTTCTTTATTTATCGACAAAGGTCGATAATCGGCCATACGTTTCCTTCAAGACAAAAGAGTTTTACATGCTCAAAGAAATTGCTAATTAGGTCATTGGCATTAAGTGGAAGATAGAGATGCCGATGTTATAAACGAGGATGCCGAGAAGAAATACCTTTACGTTCTAATACGTGGTTCACAGCATCTAAATTAGACTTCGAAATGCCTATATTTTTCGTGTATGCTTGGAATACGGGTATGCAAGAATTTCGTTTTGTGAACATGAACTGCGTATAAACAAGAAAACTTGTGTGTAAACCCACCTATGTCAATTTATATGGCGGAAGAGGTTGAACAGTGATGACAATACATCATTAAAAATTCTGGAAGCGTATTGGCCTCCAGAGTGACATTGCTACCTAATTTGTTGGTATTTGTTTTGTTTTTTTTATACTGTATAATTTTCTTTCATATATTTCTGAAACAGTTTCAATTGCATTAAAAAGTGAATAAGTAGGTATTTGCTATGTAAAAGTGACATTTTATATACCAATCAGCAACACTAAATAGTGGCGGATAGATAACAGAAAATGCCCGCTTTAAAAATCACATATAGCAATTTGCGAAGAAATAGCCCTTTTACGAGGGTCATAACAAAAGTTCTGCACTCGTTAATCTAAAACGGTAGGGGACGATGCAATCGGGAAAATGATTGCATCATGTCAAGGTCAGCAACGCAGTGGTGTCAGAACGACGCGCTATCATTTGCCGTGTGGACGTGGGAGGATTTGGAAATGTAAGTGTGCAGCTCCTCAGGTCGAGTCACAGCGTTAGGCCAGTGCTCGTACGTTAAAATAGAAACTCTGCGGGGAAAAACTCAGACACAGATCCACACTCCCTTGCAAGAAATTTGTGTGGAAGGAACTCTTGATCGAAGCACAGTTTCTCACTGGGCATTGCGCTTTCGGGAGGGCCAAAGCAGCATCGAAGATGATCACCGCTCAGGCCGACTTCAAACGGCGACAGACAAAACATCTGTCACCATTGTTGCAACGCCTCTCGAAGAGAATCGTCGTTTGACAGTCGAGGAGATTGCTCATCAGGCAAATTTGTCCACCATGTCTGTTCGCCGGATTTCGACCGACTCACCGGGAAAAAGAAAAATCGCCGCGCGCTGTGTGCCCCATCAACTCAACACGGAGCAGAAGTCAGCCAGAGTGAACATCGCACAGGATCACCTCCACAGGTTCGGAAGTGAGGGCAACACCTTCCTGAACGGAATTGTCGCAATTGATGAGACTTGGACCCGTGATTTTGTGCCGGAACTGAAGTCACACTCAGCGGAATGGAGGCGTCCATGTTTTCCATGCGCCTCAAAGTGTCGTTGGCAACAATCCAAAATGAAACAAATGATGATTTTTGCGTACGATGCCCAGGGTGTTGTTTTCTCTGATCGAGTGCAGGTATGGTAAAATGTCAACGCACAATATTATCATGACTTTCTGAGGATAAAGTTGAGACCGAAATTTCGTCAAAATCGCACCAATTTGTTGGAAGCGGATGCGGTCTTGCTGCATGACAACGCATCGTGTCATAGTGCAGCGTCGGTGCGGGAGACTTTTGTCGAAATATGGCTGGGAAACTTTATCCAACCCACGACACAGCCATCTCAGTCCACCCGACTTTGATCTTCACACAAAGTTAAAAAATCGGCTCCTTGGGATCCGCTACGAATCACTGGACGAACTGTCATTGGACGTGATCAGAGTAATACAACAGCTGAACAAAGACGGCGTACTACGGGGCATCCAGGTCAACATTACACACAATGAATCAACATGATATATATAAGGTAAGTTAGTATATCATGTTGATAAGGTAAGTAAATATGTCATGTTGATAAGGTAAGTAAATATATCATGTTGATAAAGTAAGGTAGTTTGTCATGTTGATAAGGTAAGTTAGTATATCATGTTGATAAGGTAAATTTGTATATCATGTTGATAAGGTAAGTAAATATGTCATGTTGATAAGGTAAGTAAATATATCATGTTGATAAAGTAAGGTAGTTTGTCATGTTGATAAGGTAAATTTGTATATCATGTTGATAAGGTAAATTAGTATATCATGTTGATAAGGTAAATTAGTATATCATGTTGATAAGATAAATTAGTATATCATGTTGATAAGGTAAGTTAGTATATCATGTTGATAAGGTAAGTTAGTATATCATGTTGATAAGGTAAATTAGTATATCATGTTGATAAGATTAATTAGTATATCATGTTGATAAGGTAAATTAGTATATCATGTTGATAAGGTAAATTAGTATATCATGTTGATAAGGTAAATTAGTATATCATGTTGATAAGGTAAGTAAATATGTCATGTTGATAAGGTAAGTAAATATATCATGTTGATAAAGTAAGGTAGTTTGTCATGTTGATAAAGTAAGGTAGTATATCATGTTGATAAGGTAAATTAGTATATCATGTTGATAAGGTAAATTAGTATATCATGTTGATAAGGTAAATTAGTATATCATGTTGATAAGGTAAATTAGTATATCATGTTGATAAGGTAAGTTAATATATCATGTTGATAAGGTAAGTTAATATATCATGTTGATAAGGTAAATTAGTATATCATGTTGATAAGGTAAGTTAATATACCATGTTGATAAGGTAAGTTAATATATCATGTTGATAAGGTAAGTTAGTTTATCATGTTGATAAGGTAAGTTAGTATATCATGTTGATAAGGTAAGTTAGTATATCATGTTGATTCATTGTGTGTAATGTTGATAAATTTCCTCCTGTATCCTGATTTCCGCTAGAGTGCGGGATAAGCACTCTTCAAAAATCCGACCTACATCATTGAAGTTCATAGACAGTGTATTTATAGAACACTCTGGCACATACTAATGTAGTCTGAGGATGGGCCATAGTGATCCCGAAAGATCTAACTGTTTCATCTGTAAATATTTTAACTTTTAGTAAAGTTTACCTGACTTGTAAAGGGTTTTCTCCTTTCCATAGGTTTTTAATCGTGTATTGACGGTTTTACTTTAATTATCGAATTTTAGTGCACGAATGTTTGCCGCTCTCATCCATGTTTTTAGTTTTCTTTGCAGTGCATCCTCCTGAACAAATAGAAAGAAAAACCTCAACTGAAATTACGCGATACTCTCACAAGAAAAACATTTTACTATAAGCGTCCTCCATGATTTTTGAGATACTAATGAATAATTGAGTGAAAAAATAGTAAGGAGGGGGTCAGAAGCGTAACTAGAGCGACGCGGGGGGACTCTTTTCCCGGGCGCAGCTAAAAAGAAGGTGTAGAACTAACTGCTTACAACCTGATAAAAATTGGAATTGAAACTTTTGAATCAGTCCGTGGTACAGACTTTTTGGACCGTGCTTTGTCATTTGTCCATTCACGAAATTTGCTTTTATGTTTCGCCAATTTCGGTAGACTTGACAGCTTGAAATTTGCATTTCTACCTCAACGTGCTGAGGGGATGTCAGTTGCTCATATGCAGAAATAAATGCGCAGTTCTACGTACGTTGCAAGATCAAGATATCGTTTCCATTGTTGAAGGTTCTCTGGGGGCTAATCTATCATTACTGCGGCTGCGAGTCGCAACAATCAGCTGCACTTGCAGTTTGATGTGGTATCAAAGGTCCGAACTCCCCGAAGCTGTGAAGAAAAGCTGAACAAACAATCACAGTTTAATACGTTTCGTTTCTTTAGAGGTATAGTTACCACCATGAGCAAATCAATGGGCTATAGGCAGTCACCCTTCCCTAATTTAGGGACACTGGCTCCAGTGGAGAGAGAAAGAGAGAGCCAATGCCGTAGGACAAGCACACCATCCATGCCTCAGCGGGATTTGAACTCGGACCCACCTCAGACACGTATTTAGAATCTAGCGCCTTGTACTGGTAAGCCACCGGTGCGACACAGTTTGAGTGTGCGTACTGCATGGCGATAATATTGGGGTATGTCGTTAGTTTTGTCGGTGTTCGTCTGTTTGTCCGAGTGGTCCCTTGTTCGAGTCCTGATGGGGCATGGGTGGAGTATTGGTATTATTACTCTGACTCTCTCTCTCTCTCTCTTTCCTGGAACCATGAGACCTACAATAGGAACTGGCAACTGTTTGTAACCCTCAGAGTTGGTCGCTAAACGCCATAAAAAAATGACAGATGGGAGATCAACATTTAAATAATAGAAGTGCTGCACTGAAATTAATCCTAAAATTTAAGATCTCGGGGTTACGCTGGTTGTAAGCGAAATTATATTCATTAATTCAAATATTTTAAGTTTAAAACGAAAAGAGTGGCAACTATCAATTTTAAAATTCGTCAGATTTATTTTTTTATTACGAAAGAGATTGGGAAGCGATGAGTACAAAGTAGCGAAAAAATTAAGCCATATTCAGCCCCTCGCCAAGGTTAAAAAATTAAGCCCTGTAGAACCCCCTAGCTCCCAATGTTCTTAGTCTAGTGACTCCCCTGGTTCCAAAATTATGTCGCTTTGGAAAAGTCATGATGGAAAACAATGTAATTTGTGATAAGCCCTCCTACAGAAAAAAATGAAGTTATTGTAAACCTATTTGGAACAATAACAAGCTCATACAGGAAATAAAATAACTAATTAATTCTCAAGTATTAAGTACCACATGCGATAACTTAAAATTAGTTTTATCGATGTGCAAATTTTCATCCTCGGGAATACATTAATTGCGAAGAAAATATGTAAAGATGTTTTACCATTGGAAACATAAGGCAGAGATTTTAGGTGGAACCACCTTAAGGATAATGTGCATGTGCCACCATTGCCCATGAACTCAAAGTTCGCATTCATAGTGCTCTGCAGTCGTTGGCAACAGACATACTTGATTACGTATGGCAGGAATTTGACTATCAACTCGACGTAGTTCGCGTGACCATCGGAATTCACATAGAACATTTATAAAGTATGAAAACAAAATTTGCACAGTTTTTCCTTTATCCTATGTACATTTAATCCCTGTATATTTAGGAACACATGAAACAAAGGCATTTGAAATCAGATGATTCATGTTCAATTACTTTGTATTTCGTTTTCGAATCTGCAGACTCTTTATAGAATCTTTACGAAAATGAATCGAAAAAATGCAGATTTAAATACAAACGTTCTTAGCTATATTGTCAATGCCCGGTGGGGGCAGGGAATGGCTTTTTTCCGCCGGCCAATGGTTCCTCTATGGAGATATACAGACCGAACAGCCAAATCATTATTCACCCCGATGAGACAAAACATTATACACCCCGAAGAGTCAAAAAATTATTCACCCCGAAGAGTCAAAACATTATACACCCCGAAGAGTCAAAACATTATTCACCCCGAAGAGCCAAAACATTATACACCCCGAAGAGACAAAACATTACACCCCCTGAAGAACCAAAACATTATACACCCCGAAGAACCAAAACATTATACACCCCGAAGAGCCAAAACATTATACACCCCGAAGAACCAAAACATTATACACCCCGAAGAGCCAAAACATTATACACCCCGAAGACTCAAAAAATTATACACCCTGATGAGCCAAAACATTATACACCCCGAAGAGTCAAAACATTATACACCCCGAAGATCCAAAACATTATTCACCCCGAAGAGCCAAAACATTATACACCCCGAAGAGCCAAAACATTATACACCCCGAAGATCCAAACCATTATACACCCCGAAGATCCAAATCATTATACTCCCCGAAGAGTAAAAACATTATTCACCCCGAAGAGCTAAAACATTACACACCCCGAAGAACCGAAACATTTACACCCCGAAGAGCCAAAGCATTATACACCCCGAAGAACCAAAACATTATACACCCCGAAGAACCAAAACATTATTCACCCCGAAGAGCCAAAACATTATACACTCCGAAGAGCCAAAACATTATACACCCCTGAAGAACCAAAACATTATACACCCCGAAGAACCAAAACATTAACACCCCGAAGAACTAAAACATTTACACCCCGAAGAGCCAAAACATTATGATCAGCGCGTCTTTATGCAAATCGAAGCAACTACAGGTAAACGACAACGCGTGTGAAAGTCGAATAACACCTGATTACGTGTATATGCCACCATTGCCCATGAACTCAAAGTTCGCATTCATAGTGTTCTTCAGCCAGCCGTTAACAACAGACAGGTATGACAGGAATTTGATTATCGCCTCCACGTAGTTCGCGTGACCAACGGAATTCACATAGAACATTTATAAAGTACCAAAACAAAATTTGGACAGTTTTCCCTTTATCCTATGTACAGTACATTTAATCTCTGTATATTTAGGAACACATAAAACGCAGTCATTTGAAATCGGATGATTCATTTTGAATTATCCTGTATTTTCCAAATGTTATGAAAAACTGACTGACAAAGTCCTACGTAAGCAAAGGCAAAACCTGCAATTCAAAGTGACGTACACCAAACTTCAGATCGAAAATTCTGAAGCACAATACATTGGTCGCAATTTGTCTCTTGGAAACACTTTTGGATTTTATCATGCGATTTCCTCGAACCTCTCCCAGAGAAGTCAGGGAAAAACTTCCGCAGGTTAAGTTCACGAAGAGTACATAACTTTGTTATTCGGAGTATAAAAAAATTGGTTTGGGATAATTTTACCCTCGTTGCATATGCCAAAACTGGGAAGCGAGATAGAGAGAAAGAAAATCACATTTTCTACCCCAACTTGACAATTTGAGCATATCGCATTATCAACTTTTTCCCCCACAGTCTCTTTCAGAAAATATAAAACAAGCGAAGAAATGTACTTCATCTTCAGTCAATGCACATCCAAATTACATACAACAGACCATGAACAGCGTCTTTGAGCACTGAAACCTCTTATACCCGTAGCGAATCATGATTAGGTATACGGAAATCGTACATGGATGGAGTAAGGAATGGAAGGATGATGAAAATAGAGAAAAATAATAGATCGTTGAGTGCACGAAAGGGGAAGGGGTCGCAGAAGACGTTGGGGGGAATGCATGGATGGATAGAAAAGCGGGATGTAGAGAGAGAGAGAGAGAGATGATAGAAGAGCAAGAGCAGGATACCTCTGACTTGGGAAAATTCCGAGCGGCGAGTTGTCGACTTACTGCCATTGTTAACTAGACAGTGGCACGGGGTTTGCCGTAGTAATTGGACCTCGAGGGCAGCTTCATTTTGTGGGGCCCAAGTCTAGAGACTCACCTCTTCACTGCGGTAGCAAAGTTGTGGTTAACAAGGCTTCTGTTCTCCGAATCTCTGCTGCCTTCAAAACTTGTTTCCTCTAGGCTACGTGTACATACTGAGGAAAGAGGACGAGAGTAGGAATGGAGTGTAGGGGGAAGGGGGTTGCTTCGGAGAAGAGGTGAATTCGAATTTAGGGAGGAAAGGAAGTTGAGGTAGGGCGGGGGAAAGTCAGTCAGCTAAAGAAGGATACTTGGAAGTCTAACAGAGAAATGGGAATCGAGGAGAGGTGCAAGACTCGTACGTTGATACTGTAGGAAAGGCCCACACAGTACAGTGAGAGTAAAGTTCTCGCATCCAATGCGCATGCGCAGACTCCGTTTTAAGTGCCACTGAAAGACGGGAGATCAGTTGAGTTTTAAGCCAAGGAATGTCTGGGGAAAGGGGGAGGGAGCAGAAACCTACCACTTAGCATACGGTTCCTGTTTCTGTTGATATCTCTGAAAGGAAGTGACATTTTAAATAGACGGGGGGGGGGGAGGAAGAAAAGTTAAATTTGTCTTTGGAAAGGAAGAAATAAGAGACCTTCCTTTAAAATAAAATTCTTCTTATTACGATCAAAATAAATGGTTGGTCTATAAGAAAAGCAGAGTTACAAGGAGAATAGGAATTGGTTTGTTATCATTGTATATACAAGAATGGTTTTATCTGAAGTAGCCAAGACGCAGGGGAAGAAAAAATGAGGTAGGATCCTGAAGCGAATAT
Source organism: Macrothele yani (assembly GCA_039090855.1). NCBI lineage: Eukaryota > Metazoa > Arthropoda > Arachnida > Araneae > Macrothelidae > Macrothele > Macrothele yani. The sequence continues at coordinate 121,825,899 of CM077003.1, forward strand.
GGCGAAAGCGAAATAAACAACGAAGGATCGACAGAGCGATAGTGAAAACAAGGACGATTCAGAAATAATAATGACTCCACCAGGAGAATTCCGTTTGAGGCACACGATTTACGTGCTCCAAGAGCCTCCTTTCTTTTCTCCTCCTTTTTTTCCTAAGAAAAATTGAAAGGTACGCAAATTTTTCTCTTAATTTGAGCTCCGGGTCATAAAAATAAGAGAAAGAAAAAACGGTGAGGGAAGGCAGGTAGGTAGGCTGGGGATAAAAGTGTTTGTTAAAGGGCTATTGCGAGGAAGAAAAATTTGAATAAAACCTGAGGTGGTCGGTAAAAGTTTGCCAAAAGATGTCAATTATGCTCGACAAATAGAAATAGTGTTTTACATAAGGTGGAAAAAGAATGGAACAATAAAAGAGAAGGACGCTGAATAGAGGGCGTTCTTCTTCTTTTTTTTTTTACCCTCCTCTTGGCCGCGTTGACACGTCTTTGTTTGAGAACACTAGAGTACAGAATGGGGGTGAGAGACAGAAGAGGAAAATCGTTTTAATAAGAATTCAGGACTCGACGAAAAAATTTGTTTGCAAAATGCGTTTTGTCTTTTTGAAGAAGTTGAGTCAATGCTCTGGCTGGACAAATCACTAGCACAAGAGGAATTGAACAAGAGCTTTCACCGTTGTGCGCCATTGTATCTCGTTACAGGTCCCTTTGAGAGCAATGCATTTGCACAATGATTCTTCGTTAACATTTTTAACGGAGGGGTTTCTTTTCTCGGGCTTTTCTTCTCCTTTATTTCTTTTTTTCTCAGCTTAGCTAAATGACGCACAAAGTCAGCTCTTGCGGTTTGCTGGGTGTCAGCTCGTTCGTTTTTGATTTGTGACTCTAAAAAATGGCGTTTTAGGAAGTAACAGATGTGTTCCTGAATATTTACAGGGGCCGTTGAGACTAACTATTTTAGGTATTGAATTTTTAATAACATCATGCTCATTTTTAAAATTATTATATGAATCTTCACAAGATTGAGGTACCGGTCAGGTAAGAGGAATAACTACAAGGGTTGTCCCAAAACAACCGAGAATGTTTTGATTTAAGAAATTCTCAAAGAAATTGTCATTTGTTTTTGAAATGCTGTCCATTGCATCTAATACAGGTGTCCTAACGTTCCTCTCATTTTTTGAATGGCTTCTGGAATTCTTCTTCTGAAATGCTGATTAAGCCCCTGCGCAACTGTAATAAATTGTTGATCAGTCTCAAATTGTCATTCCCGTAATGTTTTTGTTTTTAATGGGGAACAACCAGATGTCACATGGTGACAAGTCTGGACATTATGCAGGTTGGGGCATCAACTTAGTATTCATTTTCTCCAAATAAAAAAAACCACAAAACTTTCCATGTGCGGCCTTGCATTGAGCCGCAGATGAAGATAAATGGGGAACCCAAGTTGAACAAACTCGTTTCATGCCCAAATGTCCGGTTAAAATTCTGTGAATTGGTGATATTGAAATGTGAACCATATCTTCGATATCTTTAATTGATAGGTGACTGTCTTCCCGTATAGTAACGCCTATTCTATTGATGTTTACCTCTGAAACACTCGTTGAAAATCTCCCTCCATGCGCGGTTAACAGTTTAACTGGCTGGAATTAACTCGGGGTAGAAAAATGGGCTGAAATCAGCTCGAAATATATTCGCTGTCTAAGACGTGAGCCGAATGCGAATAGAACGAATGAGCCTGAAAAGCATCAGAAAACGTTGCTTTCCCCTTAGCTTTGTTATTCAAAGTGGTGATTTAGGGGGATGATTAACACTGATCCGTTCTGATTGATTACCTGCTAAAAAGACTATGGCGGTGAACTAAAGGAAGGAGCGAGAAGATGTTTGAGTCACTTGTTTTTGTCCAGTGGCATGATGTCCGTGTTAAGAGAACCATCCCTTCCCCATCATGTTCTATTGCATGTTTCAGCAGTACGTTTCGGACAGCCTCTATCTCAATGGATGAAATATCAGAATTACGGAAGTTAGACTTACCTTGATTTATTTAATCCAAATTTTAAAAGCTTTAATAAACAATTGTAGGTACATGGCGAAATGGAACGCTGAAATGGAACACACATTCATATTGACAAAAAGGAGGAAGACTTCTTAGTAATACACCAAAGAACTATAACACACAAGTCCAGCTAATAAACTAACTTTCCTTGACTACTCTGAACAAAAGCAACGTTGTAGCTGACTGAACTCTCTCTTCGCACATGGAAATGATGACGTCATTCATGTCCCCTCTTATCGCTGTCCAAAGCCCAACAGAACTTCCGCTAAGTTCTTTTCTGCACCGCGCAAATACAGTGAGACGTATATCGATTAATTTTCCAACAAATTTAATGACTGTAACATTCAGAAAAATTATGAATATTTTGAATGCGGAATCCATACAATGCAAAATGTGCATCCGTTTTCAGACCCATATCGAATTCTTTGACATTCCACGAGGAGATTTATTATTTGATCAAAAAATAAAAGCGTCTGTATAAAAGATCTTACAGTCTTGTATCGCACAAACTCAACAGTGCTGTCTACTTAAGTTGCCCCTCTTATACCAGGTGGACTTGGTGATGTGGATACAAGATATGAAAAGTATGCTGACAAAGTTAAATCTAAAGCACAAAACATATGCAGCAAAAAATCTAATTTACAATGCTCATTTTTTTGTTCCAGCTCCAAAAGTGCACAAGACAATTCTAAATAATTTCGAGTAAATTTTGGAGTTAAAATCTTTCTTCGAATCAGTGTACGTTTTCTTGCATATGTCGTGTGTGAAGTTCTACCTGTTTCTCAGCTTTAAGATTTTAGAAAATAAAAAAACTCAATCAGCTGTTAACATCACTTAATTGTCTAGTTCTTTTAGATACAGTTCAAGCAAGAAATGAGAGCAAAATATATTTCTACTTTTTTTTTATTTCATTTACTTATTTATTTGGGAAATTATCTACTGACCATTAATGCAATTTACATGCTATTTTATCTCGCTATTAGGTACGAAACTGCTGCTAACTATATAACTTCGCATGAAAATAATTGTTAACTCTAACAAAGTGATTTTTCGAGCATCATTTGTTTCAAAAGCCAAGGCCGACTGTGTTACTTTTGGGTTATCCACCGAAATAAGTTCTTTTCACAGGAAATGTGTCAAAACTGTTGTTACTCGACAGCGATTTTAAAAGTCACCCAAAGTTCATGGGGAGAATTTAATTATTGTTTTTGGGTGGAATAAAGTTTCTGCAACACTGCGAAGGCTTTGTTTTATTGCCCTTATGTTGCATTGCATATATTTTACTTATAAATGAGCCATAGTAGTTGTTTGTAGCGGTTCCTGAGAAAAGCCTTTCCAATTTTTTTAATTTATTCATTTCAAGCATTTTGCTTTGTTGAAAAAGCCTTGTATCAGAAAAGGCAATAAATTTCTTTCCTATAATTACATAATTCTAGCTCGGATTTTGGAGTTCCATCGCCTTACAAAGATTACGTTTCTGTCATAGAATGTAGCTAGCGAATGGAAGTCGGCCAACAGATAGCCTGGGCATGGCGCTACATGCGTTGTTGTTTTGTTTATTGCTACTTATCCCAGAATATTTACAAGAAAAACAAAGAACTTACATATCCTTAATCGAAGCTATTTCTTTTAAACCTATATATTTAAAAACTAAGTTAAAGGAAGGTGAAATAAATTATGCATAAACTAACAGATCGGCATCTCCGAAGCAGTGTCACAAGGTAAAAACCATCGACAGTCAAATTAAAAAATAACTAAGATGTGATAGACTGTTAGAAATTCCAGTGAAATAAGACTTATTTGTGGTGTGTTGTTATTACACTACTGTTTTTGAAAATTGCAACACCAAGAAAGAATCACGCTATTCAAATGAAATTTGTATCAGAGATTCCTCATGTTACAGGAGATAACCGATTACATTTGTATACGTGATATTTTCGCTTCAAAACTCAGTATCGTGTGAAGCCACCACGAGCAGCAATAACAGCCTCTACACGGCGAGGCATTGAATGGAATAGGTTTTTGATATCGTCCTGGGGAATTGCCAGGCTGCTTCTATGCGAGACAAGAGTTCATTTGCGATGATTAACGAAGGCGCTTGACGGGACAGTCCCTTAGCTACCATGTCCCAGACATGTTCGATCGGGGACATATCCGGCGAACGTGCAGGCCAGGGAGGAAAGAAGCTGTATCTACCGTGCATGTAAGAGGTCTTGGTCATAGCGGGCCACATGTGGCCAAGAATTTTCCTGCTGTAATATAGCGCCAGTACAACTCTGAAGGTAGGGTATTACCTCTTACTCTAAAACATCCCTGATGTATCGCTGGGTATCACCTCTGACTCTAAAACATCCCTGATGTATCGTAGGGTATCACCTCTGACTCTAAAACATCCCTGATGTATCGCTGGGTACCAGCTCTGAATCTAAAACATCCCTGATGTATCGTAAGGTATCACCTCTGACTCTAAAATATCCCTGATGTATCGTAGGGTATCACCTCTGACCCAAAAACATCCCTGGTGTATTGTGGGGTATCACCTCTGACTCTAAAACATCCCTGATGTATCGTAAGGTATCACCTCTGGCTCTAAAATATTCCTGATGTATCGTAAGGTATCACCTCTGACTCTAAAATATCCCTGATGTATCGTAGGGTATCACCTCTGACCCTAAAACATCCCTGGTGTATTGCGGGGTATCACCTCTGACTCTAAAACATCCCTGATGTATCGCTGGGTATCGCCTCTGACTCTAAATCATCCCTGATATATCCTTAATTCGTATCAGGCGAGATTGAGAATTGAACCCAATGGCGCCCCGAACCATGACATTGACGTCGGGAAGGTATGAAGCTGCAAAGTGCCGTTCATCACGATGTTTTCGTACACCTATGCAACTATCATGGTGCATCAAGTTGAATCATGACTCGTCAGAAAACACAACCTGTTGCCAATCAGTGCGCCAATGTCTATGTTTGAGACTCCATTGCAGCATGAGGCGTCTGTGGTTAAGGGTCAAAGGAATGTACAAAAATGGGCTGCTAGCGACCATTCTTCTGTTAAGCTGACGATGTCGAATTGTTCTGGATGGCAAAGCCTGATCCGTGGCAGTGCTCCACTGCTGCGCTAACGTCGTGGATATTGTTGTGCGATCGGTCACTGCTATGTGGTAGATGTGTCATGCCTTCCCAGGCAGTCGTGCGATTTTGCGGTCCATTTCTTCAATTTCTGTGCGTCCGAGCCTCATCTGTCCTCTGACGCTGCATTTGTATCATTGTACTAGCGTTTCTTCCCGTAGGAGTGGCAATTTTGCGGTAGAAAAATTCAGCTTCTCCTATCCCAACGATCCTTCCTCGCTCAAAGTCCATCAGTGTTCATAATGTGACCTTCTTCGGCGACGGGGTATAGTGAGACACAAGAAACACCCTTTCGACTCAATGTCGGCCCTTCCCTGATTGCAACATCTCGTCTGAGTCAGCTCTTTATGCCCAAGACTGGACAGTTCTGATCCGGAAACCGCATGGGCATTTTCACTAACATTGTAATCATTTTAATGTCCCAACCTGTTGTACATATCCTGTAAGTTTCAAGCTAATATCAGCAGCCCTTCATGATGTTTCAATTTTCACAAGCAGTAGTGTAAAATCGAAGCTCATTTACGCTTTCCAACCTTAGGTTGAATAAACGTATTTGCTCTTGCTTTGTCTGTCTGTCTGTCTGTCTTTCCGTCCGTCCACCTTTCCGCGCGATAACTCGCGTAAAAATGGTTCAATTTCGATGAAATTTTAATATGTGGTAGAGGACCACATGGGAATGAACCCTATTCAAAACGGGCGAAATGGTGTCAAAGGTCAGGACATAGGAGCGGGATCCATTCCATTGCCCTTATGCGTCATAACATACGTAAAAATGGTTCGATTTCGATGAAATTTTAGTATGTGGTAGGGGACCACCTGGAGACGAACCCTGTTGAAAATGGGCGAAATAGGGTCAAAGGTCACATAGGAGCGGGATCCATTCCATTGCCGTTATGCGTCATAACTTGAGTAAAAAATGGTTTGATTTCGATGAAATTTTAGTTTGTTCCAAAGTTATACTGAACCGGTTCTGTTGAATATCATTGAAATGGGGTCAAAGGTCAGGACACAGGAGCGATATTTATTCCACGGCCGTTATTATCTTCATAACTTGACTAAAAAGGCTTCTATTGCGACAAAACTTTGGTATGCTGTTCCGGAGGTATACTGAACCGGTTCTGTTGAATATCGTCGAAATGGGGTCAAAGGTCAGGGCACAGGAGCGAGATTTATTCCATAGTCATTATCTTCATAACTTGAGTAATGATTTCTGGTATGTTGGAAAGCGTATTATAATCAATGCATTGCATGATTTTACTAACTTGTTTTACCTTTTCATGGAGGTTACCGTATTAAATCACTTATCAAGAGCCATTTCTTGCACTTTCCAACCGTATGTTGAAGAAGCGTATATGCTCCAGCTTTGTCCGTCCGTCTGTCTGTCTATCTGTCCGCGCGATAACTCGCGTAAAAATGGTTCGATTTCGATGAAATTTTAGTATGTGGTAGGAGTCAACTTGGGGACGAACCCAATTGAAAATAGGCGAAATGGGTTCAAAGGTCAGGACATAGGAGTGGGATCTATTCCATCGCTCTTATGCGTCATAACTTACGTAAAAATGCTTCGATTGCGACAAAACTTTATCATGTTGTTCCGGAAGTATACTGAACCGGTTTTGTTGAATATCATTGAAATGGGGTCAAAGGTCAGGTCACAGGAGCGAGAGTTATTCCATAGCCATTATTATCCTCGTAACTTGAGTAATGATTTCTGGTATGTTGGAAAGCATATCATTATCAATGCATTGCATGGTTTTACTAACTTTGTGACGTACCTGACAGCAGGACGCACACGACATAAAGGCAGATAGGAATCAGAATAAACGTCTGCGTAGCTCAGTTGGTAGAGCGACTTGTTCCGGAATAAGCGGCCTCGGGTTCGAATCCCGGCGTAGACAAAAAAATGACGGAGAAATTTACTTCGTTATAATGGCGCCCGAACTATCCGGATGACCCGACCGTTCAAAATCTCGCAATGGTGTGATGTTATTTCCACACCGCGAGACAGGAAAAATCAGAGAATTCCTTCTCCAGCGCTTCGAAAAATAAAAATGAGTGATGTTGCATTCCACACAGCAGATTGACTGGGAGTTCTCAAGTGCACGTTCTACAGTGGATGGCTGCCTGCAACGATTCATGGTCACGGCTGACCCGTGGGCCATGCCCTCGGCCCTCTTTCGGGGGGGGGGGAGATGTGACGTACCTGCCATCAGGACGCACACGACATAAAGGCAGATAGGAATCAGAATAAACGTCTGCGTAGCTCAGTTGGTAGAGCGACTTGTTCCGGAATAAGCGGCCTCGGGTTCGAATCCCGGCGTAGACCAAAAAATGACGGAGAAATTTACTTCGTTATAACTTGTTTTTTTTATAGGAATCGGTATTGGAAAATATTCGCTCAGCGATCATTCTAGATCGATGCTATCATAAATATGGGATCAGTCAAAATTTAACGGGTGAGGGTCAGGCCTCTGTTTTCCGGTTGTTGCCATACTCGTAAAAATACATGAATGTTTTTAAAAACGTGTGCTTTTTATATTTCTAATTCATTCCCATTGGTATGCGCTTTGTGGTATGATTTATGGACTTTTATACAGCCCTTCCAAATTACTTTCATTCACGCCGCATTATCATCTGAGATACCTAGAAAAAGATCCTGGGTCAATGGATAATTAATATTACATTCTGCGGTTTAGAGAAACCCACGGTAGTTTCGTTAATTGTCTTAGTTATTTTATATCGTTTCTCTTTTACAGATCCGATTGCTCATTATTGGAATGACTTTATCCTACTTAATAAGCAGGGATGTGTAACTACAACCCGACTTTTTTTTATCAATTTCTTTCCTTCGCAAAAAAAAAAAAAAAAAAAAAAAAGGAAAAATCTTGTCGAATTCAATATAAAGAAGAAAAAACAAAACTATAGAGAACGTGCGCTTTTATCGCCGATAGAATTAAAACTGCAGTCATAAACCTAATACATTTTATCAACATTTGTAACTCTCAGTAACCTGCGATCTCTCGAACAAGACTCGAAATGCTCTGTTGTAGACCATATTTAAAATCAAGCTTAAGAATAGTGTCGACAGGTTCGAAACGGAGCATAAAAAAACAGATGGGGGATTTCTTTTGTTAACATTACGTATCTTTTTGTTTTTTCCTTTGATTTTTTCTATACCTATTAGTTTTAGTGGAGCTACAGTATTACCGTCAAAGACTCCAAGGAAGACATGCCCATTAAGTAATTGTCAATTTAATCAAGTCTTTTGGAAAACAAAAGTCGACGACTCTATGTCAAATTCCTAAAGACCCCCTAGAGCCACCAACAGCTCTCTCACTTCTCATCATCCGAGCTCAGCCCCGTCTTCTTCCCTCCTGTTAGAAGGTGCGACTAATCACCTTTAACAAAAAGATTTATTTTCATTAGAAAGGGGAAGAAATTGTTCGAAAAGGCTAGTTCACACTCGTCCGCTTTTTCATTCCTTTTTTTTTAAACCCGCTAACATTCACAGAGGCTCACTTCTTTTTTTACTTCTTTTCTTCTTTTTTTCAGATTCGGAAGTCCTTTGTAGCTTTCGATCCTTTTACTTTCTTCTAGTTTCCTCTTTCTTGGCCATTTTCTTTCTCACTTCAATGCACAGACAGTTTAATTTTGTTAAAAGAGACAAAACCCGAAGATCCTGATACATCTTCATTAAAGCCTTAAGCATGTCAGCACATAATTCAAACCAATTAAAGGTTTGATTTTTCGCCTGATGAAGACAGTTTGTGGTGAACTTCGTCCCGCTTTTTTTAATTCTTCTTTTCTTTCTCCCGATTTTCCCAAATTTAATTATATCGGCGAATTTCGAGGTTTTGTAAGCTATAACAAAAGCATCCAGCTGTTCTACGTATTGGTCACGTTATTAAGGCTTCACTTGATCTTGGGTTTTGTGTGGTTACGTAGTAAACATGCAGGTGACGTTTTGAACAGAAAATCGCGGTTTATGCAAAATCTCGAAGTTTATTTTCTCATTTAAAAACCTGTAAGACAGTTGGTAAAAATTGTCTGAATATTCAGGCATTCCTCGCACTATTGCAGCATGTTTTTGGTATAAAAATTAGGTTTAAAAACGGTTCAAGAAGTGTCACCCAGCTGTTTAGTGGTCAGTGGCTCAAGGGTCTGAACATTTATATTATTTTGGCCTGGGTTCAAATTTTTGATCAGATATGAAGGGCGTGTTAATTAAATTTAAAAGCAGTATAAGAAACGAGTTCTCGGTTGTCGAGTGGTCTGGGGCCGAAGGCTCTGATCATTTAAACTTTTAAGACTGGGTTACTCGATTTCCAGGTAGTCTAAAATCCAAAAATTCTCGATTTAGGACTAGATCTTCTGGTTGTCGAGCTGTCTGAGACCTAAATCTCAATTTTTTTTTTCATATTTTGAAGCCTGGAGTACCCAGTTTCCAAGAAGACTGACCCTCAAGACTCTGATCACTCACTTTTTTAGGCCTGGGTCTTTCTGTTGTATAAAGGTCTAAGGCAAAGAGCTCTTTTTATTCATATTTTTAGAACTGGATTACCCAGTTTCCGAGTAGGTTCTGATCATTCACAACTTTAGGTCTGGGTTACCAGTATTTCGCGCCGTCTGAGGCGCAAGTCTCTGATTATTAACATTCCGGGTGGCAAGGACGCATATATACGTTCGGAGGTTTCTGTGCCCAAAGCGGCGACGACGTAATAATACGTTCATTTAAAATATATTCAAATGCCGCGAGAACGCATTATTGTGTCGAAACATTTTTCAGACTAATAGTGGCGGGAACGCGTATTTGCGCTTCTTAACAACGACAAATGCTACAAAAAGGGGAGTCTTCTGTTATACATGTGAAAAAATTTCGCATTGCTTCTTCCAAAGCTCCTGCCACCGGGAGGGTTAACATTTTTAGTTCTGAATTCTGATCCTGTGTAAGATATGGATGAGATGATCTTCTTTACCTCACCGCAACACGGAAACGGCCCACCGTATGCTGCTCCTACTCTCGCTTAATACTCCCTCTAGTTTGAAAGAATTTACCGGAAGGAGACACCTGGTTATCTATGTAACCCAAAGGGTCTACTCGGTTGTTAACAGTAAAATATAAAATCATATAGACTTTACCTTGCAAAATTTGGCTTAAAACGATGAGAACACGAAAATACATATCTTACAATATTTGAATTTTTTTTTCTGAGTTGGTGAAGACGTTTTGAAAAAAAAATCAATTCATTGTACTCCTATTAACGTAAGAGAATAATGCGCAGTCCCATTTATCTATTGCCGACAAATATCCAACAGCGGAATAAAAAGAATTTCGAATTAAATCTTAAAAAATACATGAAATACTGACGGGAAATGGGAGAAGAGAAGGGAATTGTAAATTATTTGATTGCAATGACAAAACACTGTAATCCTACAGGTACTCAGCAGCCTTTATCCTTTCTGCTGAGCAAATGAAATATTTTGAGATGAACAGTAAGCGGAGAATTTTCCACAAAGCACTAAGAGTGCCCAATATTAATTCATATCGTTTGGCAAGCTCAGCTGGCCACAATGAAATATGATTCGTTCTATACCTTCTCACATGTACTTTTGAAGCTTCTATGTTGAACTTTACCGTGCTGGCAAGCTGCTAAAAGTTCTAGGGCTCTCCTCCTCCAAAAGTGCACATTACATTACGAGAAGGCCACGTAAATGTCGCAGACAACGTTTTAGGGACTGCATATAACGTTTTAGTGACTCCAGTAAGCATCATAACAAAATTCGATTGAAAGGTATAAGGGAGAATAACAACGGTTTCGAACGTGGAAAGATTTTTGAGTGTAATATTGCTGTGCTAAACATCAGGGCTTTTCTAAACATCAGGGCTATTTAACAGTTATTTTTCTATCGTAACAGTAACTGTTTAACAGTAGACAACGAATGGAAATGCCAGAGTGGAATTTCAATTCCACAGGTCAGTTACTTTCTCAAAAATAATTCTATGTTCTTAGAATCCTCTTTGAAACGTAAGAAATCTTTTACTACATAGAAATATTTTAGTACAGAGAAACCTTGAGAGAAAAGAAATCTTTTACTACAGAGAAATATTGAGACGTAAGAAATATTTTAGTTCAGAGAAATCTTGATACGTAAGAAATCTTTTAGTACAGAGAAATATTAGACGTAAGAAATATTTTAGTACAGAGAAACCTTGAGAGAAAAGAAATCTTTTACTACAGAGAAATATTGAGACGTAAGAAATATTTTAGTTCAGAGAAATCTTGAGACGTAAGAAATCTTTTAGTACAGAGAAATATTAGACGTAAGAAATATTTTAGTACAGAGAAATATTAGACGTAAGAAATATTTTAGTGCAAAGAAATCTTGAGACGTAAGAAATCTTTTAGTACAGAGAAATATTAGACGTAAGAAATATTTTAGTACAGAGAAATATTAGACGTAAGAAATATTTTAGTTCAGAGAAATCTTCAGACGCAAGAAATCTTTTAGCACAGAGAAATCTTGAGACGTAAGAAATCTTTTAGTACAGAGAAATCTTGAGACGTAAGAAATCGTTTAGTACAGAAAAGAATTAGACGTAAGAAATCTTTTAGTTCGGAGAAATCTTGAGACGTACGAAATCTTTTAGTACAGAGATATCTTTAAGACGTAAGAAATCTTTTAGTACAGGGATATCTTTAAGACGTAAGAAATCTTTTAGTACAGAGATATCTTTAAGACGTAAGAAATCTTTTAGTACAGAGTATAATGAATAAAATTCTCCGCACGACGTGTAGTGCAGGAAAGCTTACGTTAAGTCACGTTAGGGTTATTGAAAGGTTACTTGACGTAGCTAAAGTGTGCTTAATCTTCAAAGTGCTAGAGTTTGTTTAGGTAAGACACGCACGTGCAATAAATTCCAAGAATATGGAATTTATTTTTACTCAGCGTTCCTCATTATCTTGAATATCAGTAATATAACTTCGGTTTTAGTACATTAGTACCTTGAAGGCTCCTTATTAGAGCGGTAAACACAATATACCCTGAACTTAACGAAAACACTCAATGAAATAGACTTAACGGCCAGACAGAGGTCTGACAATAAAATGAACTAAGAAAATGTACTCACTTTTAACCTTTTATTGGGGAGCTCCTGGTATTACTCAAATACACACTCCAAAATAACACAACTACTGATAGCCCGAAACTTTCGTACTGTCGTAATATCGTAGAAACGTAGGTAAATCGCATATCAATAATCAGGAAGAACCTATCACATATAAAACGAACCTCTCTGGTATACTTGAGCGCGCCTATATATACTGCATACCACCATGTCATGACTTACACTCGTTGCCACATATATTTCAGCGGGAGAAACAACATCTCGTTAAGTGAGAAGATAATTTGCATAGGAAAATAAAATAACAAGAGATAGTAAAATCAAAAAGAAACTGAATCTAGAGTATACGTTACAAGAGAAACCTTGTGACCTAAGAAATATTTTAGCACAGAGAAATCTTGAGACGAAAGAAATCTTTTAGTACAGATAAATCTTGAGAAGTAAGAAATCTTTTAGTACAGATAAATATTAGACGTAAGAAATATTTTAGTTCAGATATATCTTGAGACGTAAGAAATATTTAACTACAGAGAAATCTTTTAGTACAGAGAAACCTTGAGAGGAAAGAAATCGTTTAGTACATAGAAACCTTGAGACCTAAGAAATCTTTTAGTACAGAGAAAGCTTGAGAGGAAAGAAATATTTTAGTACAGAGAAACCTTGAGACCTAAGAAATCTTTTAGTACAGAGATATTTTGAGACGTAAGAAATCTTTTAGCACAGAGAAACCTTGAGACCTAAGAAATCTTTTAGTACAAAGAAATCGTGAAACGTAAGAAATTTTTAGTTCAGAGAAATGTTGAGACGTAAGAAACCTTTTAGTACAAGCCACACAGCTCCTACCAAGGGGTCCCAAAGATAGCATGAGATAGTGCCAGCGTGGAAACAATACGCGCAGCGTGGCACGCACTGCATCACCCAGGGCAAGCTCAAGTCGTCCACGATGAAAGAGGGCTACAAACAGTCGCCGAGCTCCTTACACTACCAGGGTGAGTCATAAGTTCGTAGCGTTTCGCTGTACAGATGGAGAAGCTACGCCGAACAGATGGGACATGCACAGTAAGGTGGAATGTGTCCCACGCCTGAATGGCTGACGTGCTCCGCTGCTCAGACAGGTAGGCATGCTGCGGGCCCAACACGTGTGCGCCCTTCATACGAGACGAGAATGTCGCAGGAGAAACTTGATGTTCGTTTACTCCTACGCCATTATTGGGAAAAAGGGTTGAACGCGGCAGCTGCAGCGAATGAAATTTGTAGTGTAGGTGAGGAAACAGTGCACCCTGCAGCAGCAAGAAAATGGTTCAAACGCTTCCGGCCCGCAGACACAGAGCTCGTTGGCAAATCGCGGTGTAGGAGACCAGTCACCACCAAGACCAAAGCCCTGCGTCTAACTGTTGGACAGCACCCAGGAACCAGCACTCGATGATTAGCAGAGGAGATTTATGCACCACAGATCATCGGTCGTCATCTACACCAGCTCGGTTTTCACTCTAGACGTCCGCGAATGGTTCCCCATGAGTTGAGCCCAAAGCAAGTTGAGCAGTGTGTCACTCTGTGTCGAGAATTACTGCGAAATCCACGTGATGACCGGTTTTGGCGGAGAATCGTAACGAATGATGAGAAATGGGTCTTCCTACGTTATCCTGATACCGGAAACCAATGGCTGAGCCCAGGGGATGAGGCTCAAGCAGTGGTTCAAAGAGGGCGTTCTGAAGTGAAGGTAGTCTTGTGTGTACGGTGGAATTTCAAGTGTCCTCTCCACTGGGAGCTTGTGCCACATAGTCGGGCCGTCGATGGGAACCTGTATGCCGATCAGCTGCAACACGTATATAACGTTCTACACCAGCGCTAACCCGCAATGATGAACTGAAAGAAGGTCTTCCTGCAATTCGACAATGCCCCATGTCATAGGTCACGGATTGTCCGCCAGAAAATTCAGGATTTGGATGGCGTCGAAATTCTTTCACACTCAGCCTGTAGCCGGGATCTTGTCCATACGGATTTCATCTATTTCGTTCCATGGCGCACTTCTTGGCAGGCACTCAGTTCCATTCCTTGGAAGCTGTGAAAGGGGGCATACCTGAGTTTTTTGCATCCAAGCCAGCCGCCTGGTATCGCAACGGCATTGCATCTTAAGCTGAACGTTGCCGAAGGACCATAGACCCTGATGGAGTGTGTTTTGCCTAATAGCCATGTGTGGTCACCATGTGGTACCAGACTGAATATTGTACCCCAAAACATATGACTCACCCTGCTAGTTCCAATCTCTTGCTGGAGTTCATGTGCAATTATCCGACGACAACTGTCTAGATCTAGGATCAGTTCTTCAATTTTGACAACGTTGCCTGGAGTGATAGAACTTCCCGATCTTCGAGCGTGAGGTTCATATTCGCCACGGACATTTCCTACTCTAAATGGTTTTGTCCGTCTGTTGTTGTTTTATGAGGTTGAACGATCACCATAGGCTACAATTCCACTCCGGTGCTAACGTCCATGCCTGACCGGGTTTGAAACCCGGTCAGGCATGGACGTTGTGTTTGTTTTACGGTGCTAGCTCTCTCCCTTCCCTGGAGTCAGTGGTCCCAAATTACGGATGGGAGACTGCTAATAGCCCAATGAGTTGCCCACGACTGTCGTTAAACACCCAAACAAACAAGCGCTGATGTCTAACCTTTCGTCCGAGTCAGCCTGAGCTCGAGCACCAGATGAAGCATTGACGGAGAGCTTACTCTCTACACCTGTCTGAAACCAGCAACCATAATTCTGAATC
The DNA here is from genome assembly GCA_039090855.1 of Macrothele yani. Classification (NCBI taxonomy): domain Eukaryota; kingdom Metazoa; phylum Arthropoda; class Arachnida; order Araneae; family Macrothelidae; genus Macrothele; species Macrothele yani. The sequence goes on from CM077003.1 coordinate 121,840,973, forward strand.
ACTCACGACAGTCGTTTAACACCGAAACAAAGGGGGGTATAAGCAGCCGCCAGTCTAATTTGAGATCATTAGTTTCACGGAAAAGACAGACCCAACTCCACCAAAGCAGCACCCTACCCAAGACTCACCGGGATTCAAACTAGGGCACATCTCGAACAAATGGTAATATGCCAGGCCCTCAAACCACTGGGCCACCTGGATGGTACACCCCTGCGGCTGTGACAGTCTTCTCCAAACTGCGGTCGTAGGCTAGTAAAGATTTCGAAAGATATGACATATTCCTTCGTGTGAACTTTGATAAAAATATGCTGCACAATAGGGCTGGCTAATTCTTTGCCAGATATCTTTATCACATTTGATTATTTCGTTGCTCCCTTTTTCACGATGCCTGGGGTTTTATGTTCAATACTATTGATAGCTGAAGATTGTGGTGGCCAGTGTAGCTCCTGTGCTTTATCCTTATGCTCTGCAAACCACAACTCGACATGTTTCGCACAATGCACTGGTGCATCATCTGCTTGAAACCAGGGACGGTCACTAAGGAACAATGCCTGCAATACTGGGTGCAGATGTGACAAGATCCTGCAGAACAACCAATGGCCGTAAGAAATGCCAAGACATGGCACGCCACAGCATCAGGCATCCCCCTACATGCTTCACAGTAGGAACGAAATAGTCGGGGTGATACGCTTCAACAGGTTTTCACCAGACATACACTCTACTAGTGGCGAGAAACAATGTGACGCATGATTCATCAGACCAGATGACACGTTGCCAGTCTTTATCTTCCCAGTTTTTATGTGCTCTGCATCATCTTACAGGTTTGTTACATTGACGCTGGTGATCAGATGTTTATAGATTGCAGCAGGGTCACACATATCGGAATGATGGAGTTCCCGATCATTTGTTATGACGGAAACGGGATCATTCCGACTGGTGTTCAACTCTGCTGTTACTTGTGGTGCCGTGGTTTCGTGCTTCCATTGTACAACGCATGGCAACTTTTGCCTGTCCATACCTAAAATCTTTGTATGGCATCCAAAATTGCACGCTTGGATGTAACGCCGTGTCCTTTTTGATGGGTATTCACAATCTTCTATACAGTCCCTCATGCTACCCGTACCAATGCTGAGTTCAGGCTCAATATTTAGAGCTTGAGCCCTTCCGAGCACGCCCGGGCCCGAAGTTTGTCAGCCGGAGACCGTCCGAACCCGAAGTATGTCAGCTCGAGCCTGTCCGGGCCCGAAGTATGTCATCCCGAGCCCGTGCGTGCCCAAAGAATGACACCCCGAGCCCGTCCGAGCCCGAATTTTAAACTACAAGACAGAGCCCGGACCCGAATGAGCCCGAAAAATGTGACAAATCCGTTTAAGCATTAATTTTTTAAAACATTCCTTTTCCATACGTTCTCTCGTCTTCCTCCTGCAATTAACCAATGTTTTTCCTTAACTTGGCAGTGGGGAAGGGATATCTATCTGCTTCTAAAGTAGAGTCGTACATTTCCTTTGACCATTTCGTTTCGTCCTGAAATGCTTCGGAATGCCAGACATCCAGGAACTCGGGCGACCGAGCATCCAGAAAGATCAGGGGCTCTGTAATTTGCACACATTACTTAATAGAATGAGCTGGAAGCTGCCGCTTGGAGGCAGAGGGCAAAATTTTGTCGGGGTGATATCTGCTATGTAGTGCTTATAATTCTTGAAGAAGCTTTTCCTACGCCTCGGAAATCCACCAATGTGTGTCCTACAGCATTCGCTAACCAAACCTAGAAAAATAGCCTATCCGAATAAATAGACCCAAGAATAAATATCCAAACCCAGAATAAATGGACCCAGTAGCCAAGGAATTCGTATTGTTAACTTGAAAGTGTAAGAATATGCTGAATCATTCGAAATCGCATTTAAAAACAAAAGAATAAAATTCTCTCTCCCTCAGAGCCCGAGTCCGGTTTTCGGGATTTCGGGCTCGGGCTCGGCTTCTCTCAGCACTGACACGTACCACGAATATTCCTTCCGTTCTGGTTACTGAAGCTCCTGCAAGACGCACACCAATGATTTTGCCTTTTTTTGAGGTTACTGAGATCTGACATTGTCCACAATTGCTGCGCAACAACTGTTTCATCTGCGATTGCGTCACTGCTACGTGATAGCCTACATCGTACTGCACCTTTTCATATACCGTCACTTCTTCTTAGCCAGTTGGCACCCACTGCAGGGTATAGGCCTCCCCTAGTCTTTTCCAACTTCCTCGATCCTTAGCGTCCGTCCACCATTTAGCACCTCTAAACTTCTGAAGGTCATCTCTCTATCTTGTTCTCTGGTGCCCTCTTCATCTCCTTCCATCTCTCGGTTGCCATTCTGTTATTAATCGTGTCCATCTTTCATCTTTCAATCTTCCAACATGTCCAGCCCATCTCCACCTTGATTCTTTTATTATTTTTATAATATCTATTATTCCTGTTCTTTCTCTTATAAGTTCATTTCTAACTCTGTCTCCTCTTGTTATTCCCAACATTCTTCTCTCTAACTTTCTTACCGATACTCTTATTTTTTCACATTGTCGTTCCGTGTTACTCCACGTTTGACTTCCATAAGTACATACAAGGTTAATACATGCATTGAAGATTTTTCTTTTAAACACATAGGAAGATCGTAGGTGAAATAGTCTTTAAGTCTCCAAAAGGCTCTATTACCTTGGACAATTCTTCTATTGATTTCTCTTTCTTGTCTTTCTTTAAAACTTATTACTTTACCTAAATAAATGTATTCATCTACTTTTTCAATTTCTTTTCCTTCTACCAAAATGTTTTCTGTATTGTTCATATATTTAGTTTTCCCTGTGTTTATTGCCAGACTCTTTTTAATAATTTCCATCTAAAAATCCTCTACCGTATTTTGCATTTCACTATTGCTAGTTGTAATACCATCACTTATATACGTAGCTTTATATTCATGCACCCTTTATATACCTTTGTAAAAACCTATATACCTTATGTACTGCATTCCTTTATACACATTTATTACGGGTGACATCGTCCCTGTAATTTGAATACGGCGCATTGCGTGAGCTCTAGTCGCAAACCGGTGTTTCCCTTATTTTGATTAACTCCTGTATTTATAACATAACGGCTATATATGGGAACTAAAATTTTTTGTCATGTTAAGATGTCGATTGAAGTTCATTTTGCTGAAACTTCGCAAAAAAATGGCATGCCATGTAATGACGACAAATCTAAGTTCTGCTTTCATTGCATAGCATCATTATACTTTTCTATGGGGATAAAAAAGAACTCAGCATCCATTACGCTCTGTACCGTTAGCACAAAGCAGGACAATCAAATATAGTTCTTTCAGAGGTCGAGTGTTGTGTGCCTAGGGTAAGAGAATTCTGTGTAAGGGAGAATATTTAGCCTATGTATTCCTCACACTTCCGCGCAAGAGGAGAGAAGGTGTGTTTGAAGAGGGAGAAGAGGAGATTGAAGGAGAAGCGCCTCACATAACGTTTCGTCAACTCATCAGATGGCGGGCTTCAAAGTGCTCTTCCCGCCACCTGGAATGTGCGTTGCGAAAGAGAATAAAACGCTGTTGTATATCACGCTGTCTCCATATGTAATGTCAAGACTTTTCTGAATAACAGAAAAAAAAATGAATTTTTAAAATACTTGTGTTTGTTTTCATTGCTGGAAAAGAACACCACTCCTCATAATGGGATGCAATTAGTAGTAGAGATTTCGTGGTAATCTTACCTTTTGATCTAGCGATTTACTTCTGCAGTATCACAAAAGCATTTCTACGAGCTTTACGCACACTAGAATTTTCAAGATTTCTTTTTACTTGAACCCGAATCATAAAATACCCTTTTTACTCACTCCCAAATTTTCAAGATGACTTTTACTTGAACACGAATCACAAAATACACTTGTTACTCACTCCCGAATTTTCAAGGTGACTTTGACTTGAACACGAATCATAAAATGTTATTTTTACTCACTCCAGAAATTGCAAGATGACGTTTACTTGGACACGAATTATAAAGTACACGTTTTACTCACTTCCGAATTTTCAAGGGTAAAATGCACTTTTTAGTCACTCCCGAATTTTTAAGATGATTTTACTTGAGCAGGAATCATAAAATGCACGTTTTACTAACTGCCGAATTTTTAAGATGACATTTACTTGAACACGAATCATAAAATACACTTGTTACTCACTTTCGTATTTTCAAGGGGATTTTTACTTGCACACGAATTTATTATGAAGGGCACTGTTTGCTCATTCCCGAATTTTAAAGATGACTTTTACTTGAACTGGAATCATAAAATGCATATTTTACTCACTACCGAATTTTTAAGATGGCATTTACTTGAACAGGAATCATAAAATACACTTGCTACTCACTTCCGAATTTTCAAGGAAAATTTTAGTTGAACACGAATTATAAAATGCGCTTTTTACTCATTCCCGAATTTTCAAAATGACCTTTACTTGAGCACGAATCACAAAATGCACTTTTTACTCATTTCTGAATTTTAAAGACGACTTGTAAAGATGACATTTACTTGAACATTAATCATAAAATACACTTGTTACTCACTTCCGAATTTTTAAGGGGCTTTAACTTGAACAGGAATTACCAAATGCACTTTTTACTCACACCCGAATTTTCAAAATCACTTTTACCCCAGCAAAAATCATAAAATACACGTTTTACTTACTTCCAAAGTTTTAATATCACTTTTACGCGAACTCGACTCCCAAATTACCAAGAGGAATAGAACAGTGACGTTAAACCCCGGTGAAAGAAAAAAGGAATTACATCCGAGGAACAAATGGGGAAAATGTACGACCACAAAACCAACTTCCTAAATGGTTGAATATTATCTCGCGAAATAGTTGGGATTTTTGTCAATCTGACGTGAGGAACGTTTAGGAAAAAACTATCCTCACTGCAACGCAGAAAATCGTGAAGTGATTTCCGAGTGACCAGCGGTTTCGGTAAATTTTCTCGTTTTGCAGTGAAGTCGTTAGCATGCATTACTGAACAACGCTGTGAAATATTCTTGTGCTTTATAGGAGGAAAGGTTTTCTTTTACTAAAAGAAGAAAATTTCGTAAATTGGCGAGCGTTACATACCCCGATGGCACAAAATTTCACTGCAAAAAACACAAGAACACTCTAATGTGCAGTACATATTTTGTGAACCATACTTGCGTACTTCACGAAGTACCCAGCAATAACAAAGCATTAACGGAATGCTCCGGGCGTACGTTACGCAAAATTGTAAAACAGCGTATGACTCTGTAACCAAATATCAGTATCAGTAATGCAATTAAAAATGCCACTACGAAATTACCAAAACATTTTCTGTAACCTAATATCAGTATCAACTCGCAACACAGAATCTGTCACTGTAAAACTGGATGATACTCATAGTATGAGATTATCCGCACGTTAATATCTTCCGGTAAAAATGTTTTTTCACACAATCAATTAAATGACCAGACTCTCATATAGAGCAACAACTAAACGTATCATATTCTGTGCATTAGTTTTTCGTATCATTGGGACAATGTATGCTAAATTGGGTAACGTAATTCAAAACGGTAAGGTCCACGAGTAAATTTAAGCTTAAATTTTGAATAACGAACGGTCAGAATATCTTCATTCATTTTAACCAATAATCATCGACTTAAATCAATACTTCTCAAAATTTTTAAAACTGCGACCCAATTTTTAAAACGAGAGATTTTCGTGACCCATTTAGAGTAGTTTTAACTGACGCGAGAGGGCGGGTATTTTTAAATTTAATTATTTATACTACTGTCCTTTTAATTTAATATTGAATATATTTTTCTCATTACTGTTTAAATTTATTATTGAATACAATTTATTTTCTTTGTTTGGCTCCATGGTTATTCTGTTGTTGTTTTTTCTTTAATTCCAGCGGGCCGAATTAAGTCCTTAGTGGGCCCCTAGGCTAAGATATTTGAGTGGGCCCCAAGGCTAAGACATCTAAGTGGGCCCCCAAAGAACACATGTTAGGGAATTATTTTGAAGTCCGTTAAAACACGAAACTGTAACTCTGCAGAGCTTTCATAATACGTCATTGTATTTTCCATTGTTTTCACAACATGAGTTAAAAAAGCTTTAGATTCCTAGATTTTGTCTTGGATTTTCTAATGATTTAGCATCGTATACTTTTCTTTGTGCATCATTTTTGCTATGCAATGTGAAGCCACAGGGGCCTTCGACCATTATTCCAAGTGCAAATTGGGAGGTGTGGGTAGATGATAGTGAAAAAGCTGAAAGTGTCACACCTCTGTACCCGAGGGCACAACGACCCTGGTGTACACAGCGACATGAAAGATTAGACTTTGGTGAGTCACTGTCTTGAAATCCGTTTGTCTTCCAGTCTACGTTTCTGACCAATCATACGAGACAAAAGTAAAAATATTTTATGAACCTCTTGCCCAGACATGCCTCCTGGGCCCTTGGTCAGGAAGCGTGTCTGCAAATAAGTCTATAGGGCGCCTCCTGGGCCCCTTATAGACCCCCTTAATCTGGCCCTGAATTCCAGCATTTCGCGTCGTCATCAGCTTTTTTGTCAATCACTTATCAACGCGTCCTACGTGTTCACAAAAAGTATAAACTTTGTTTTAGGTTGCATCGAAGTTAATGCACGCGCTGTTGTATCTGGACTGAACTCAAGTGAAGCTGGCCCTGATTACATATGATGATGGAAAGTCATGTAGACTCCTAGCAATGAAAACGTCCAGAAATGGAAGCGTCCAGTAGGTTCTGCAGTTAGGTGGGCGCTTTGATTGTCTGGCGGCCGCACTGAGCTGTGGCTGCTTGTCTATCTAAGTTTGCGCTGTTGTCGTCAGATTGCAACGCTAATGGGCTACGACGGGTTAACTTTCCTGCTTCGGAAGACGTCCAAAGGCAGGAACATAAAACCCGTATCCGTATATTATGTGCAATTTTATTATTATTATTATTTTGTACCTTCTTTCATTATCTTTCGTTTTTTTAAGTTTCCCATTTTTCCATAATTTTCTATTTTCAAATAATTACATACTTTTAGCATTGCGGAACTTCTTGACGGGCCAACAAAAGTTAGCTCACGACCCAACGTTTGGGAAACGCTAAATCATTTTTTTCATGGGAGTTTTACGATCTCTGTGAGCAACTTAATGGGCTGTAAGCAGTTTCTCTTCCCTAATTGAGTACCACTTATTCCAAGGAAGGAAGAGGGCCAGTGCCGTAAGACAAACACAACATCCATACCTCACCGGGATTCGAACCTTGACCCATGGGATTTGAACCTGATCCAACGCTGAGACCACTGCACCATCGGGGCGGCCTTAATAATTAAATTCAAGTCTGTATTTGTTGAAAAGAAGGCTAAGAGCAACACATTCAGCAATGCTCAAAAATCAGCTGAAACCTATAATTCGCAACAACAAAACAGCATTTTTGAAAAGGAGCACAAGACCTACATTCGGAACTGTGACCTAAAGAAGTCATCGATGGCTAAACACTGTTACGAAAAGGACCATAAATTTCTCTTTGAAGAAGCCAAACTAATTGACAAACCAGATTCAACCAACAAACTTGATATTTTGGAAGCTTTCCATATATATATCAGAAGTATTAACATTATATCAGAAGTCTTCGCATCCATGTGACTTCTATATATCAGACGTCACACGGCATCCACCCCAATTCTATCAAGTGCGTGGAAGCAACTAACCAAAACACGTGACTGTAAACACCATTTATGTTATCATATACAATTTGAATATTTACGTGCCATTCGTCCTGATGAAGCTAGGTCAATACCCAGCGAAACCATGGTCGACTTGAAAAATAAATATTTGTGACAAATTACGTTGTATAATCTTAATATATAGCATTGTCGCCCATTTTTTTCCACCATGAGCACGCACGCCTGATACAGCGGCTGCAAGATTTCCGTTCATTCCAAAACCACATTACAGCCCGGAACTCGCACTAAGCGAATTTTACTTATTCGGTCTACTTAAAAAAGCATTACGTGTTGGGAGGTTTCGTAGCGGTGAAGTGGTAAAAGAGGGGATTTATTCATAGCTTCAGAGTCAACTGAAAACCTTCATCTCCTATGGGATTCACGAAGCTTGTGAACCGTTACGAAAATGTGTAGGACTGCCTTTCGTAACAGTCTACGTCCAAAAAACAAAGCTAGAGTTACGTAAGTTTCACTTTGTTTCTGGTAAATACAACGAAATTGCTTTTACTTTTGATTTACTTTCGCACAAACGCTCGTTCAAGGAGATGACCAAAAAAATTTACACTATTCTGAATGTTGGGAAACATACTAAGGTTCGTCTAGCGAGATGAACGAAAAACTTAAACTTTTCCGTATGTAAGAAGAAAATAGTAAAGTGGGTACTACTGGGGAAATTTCGTGTGGGCAACATTACTTGATTTCAGGGTTCGTTTTCTTTTCTTTTTGATTTTAACTTTTCAAATATTTACCAAATCTTTATGAGAAAATCTGTGAATTAAAAGGTTCAAACGAAATTCAATTAAATCTATCAGCTTCAATTGAATTTCGTACGGACCTTTTCTATTTTAGCTCAGTTGAAGAATTTAGGCACCTCTTTTTTCACCTAAATAAAAACATTTCAAGAACTTACAATAAATTATCGGGATATCCTATATTGATCAGAGCAGCAGTAGTTTTAATCAGCTCTTCTTAAGGAAAAGGAAAGGCCAAAAAAAAAAGTAAGAAAGAAAAATGGTTGATGCTTTCTAGTCTTTTCTTTATTTCAAAGTCAAAATTTTTTTACTCTTCTGCTTTTAATTTTATGGCCCAATTTCATGTATATATTTCTAATAACTGAGTTAGATAGACATGTATCAGGTACACAGGTATGTACAAATGACCGGCTTGATAGACATGAGATAGAAAAACTGAATTAAATAAACCATGCAAGAAAAATACTATATTAAGATGTAATGGAACTCAGTGAAAATCTTAAGCCGGAGCCCAAATGCTGTGGAAAAGAAACTAGAAGAAGGTTTAAAAATTGAAAAAATTACCAGGGAGATCCATTAATAATCATCTCTGTTAGATTCTATCTCCAGAAATAGATAGCTGGTCTGACGAAGGATATTTAGAAAATTCGTCTTATATTTTTAAGAAATTGCTCCGGAAAAGATCACGGTAAATTCCTAAATTTGTTCCTTCAAATTTTATGTGGATCTACATCACAAGCTAAACGATTAACAGCTGTGGTTTACCATATTATCAGAAAAACGTTCCAACATACGGAAGTATATGAGTTGCCTTACGAGTTCTTTCATTTGAAGCATCGTTCGCCACACATTTTATAGCAAAATACTCAGAAGGTCATACGTCTTTTATATCTTGGAAAAAAGTTTCAGATGGTTCTCACAAAACTTGGAAAAATAAATTTTATTCTCAAGCAAAATCTATTTAACATATGCCAATTTTTAAAATTAGGAAGAAAATTGCACTCATGACTTTCTCTTTGAGCGGCTATTTAGTGGATAATTTTGTCATCAGACATACGGGAGAATACTTACGACGAAGTAGGAAGTTGATAAATTCAGAGGGAATACGGTTGTTTTTTATGCCCTCTCATGCAGCTCAGAAACATCGTGCGTGTGGGTTCATTTCTTCATAAGTGTCATTTCTCAGAGGCCTCTGTTTGCCAAGCTCTTCTGGAGCGAATGGTCGAGTGTCGTCTTTGGGATTCCAAGCGAAAGACCCAGTCTTCAGCGTAAATTGCCTAATAAATACCGCGATATTCCATATACACTACGTCAAGCCCTAAGATGGAGATTTTTTTGCGTCCTGTGTTCCTTTGGCATGAAAGCCAATGATTGTCGATTCTTACATTCGTGGAGCTTGCCTTCCACCCCAGTGTTGTTCCTAAATCTGATAGAAGATAGACTGGACTCCTCTCTATATATCAACTAATATGTATGTGTATAAACAAAAGTGCTCCTTCCTATACTGTCCAAATGTATAACGTAAAGTGAAACATCTGAACCAGTTTTTTGCACGTGATTTCTGTATACTTCTTAACAGATAATTCTATCTTATTTCTATAATACGTGTTGCTATTTGGACGATATTGACTGGTAATTGTATGCTATTTGACATTTTTTCAAATTGGCTAATCAAGATGGAAACTCTTAAATGAAACCAGCAGGAGGAAAATGAAATGTTCAGGCGACATCATGGGGAAAGTTACTTTAAGAACTTAAATATAACAGAAATAATTCCAGGGTAAAGAGAACGAGGTCAAGCTTGACGATCTTGCTTGGATTACTTAGAAAACTGAAAGAGACGGAGAGTAATATCTAATCTTAGGGACACAAGACATCGAATAATGTGAAGAGTCACGGTATATGACCTCCAGATCGCAGATGTCACTTGACCTAACTGCACTGTTCAACATTTTGTAGTAGGTTGCAGCAAAAAGTGGTGATCACTGCAATGCTAAAAGTGGCGCAGTGATTACCTTAACCAAAAAGGTAATCACTGCACCACTAAAATTGGTGCAGTGATTACCTTAGCCAAATGGCTTACAAGATTACCTTAGCAAAATGGCTAAGGTAAGCCAGTGATTACCTTAGCCAAATGGCTACGTCATGATAAGAAATGGTTTACCCTTAGCCATGATAAATAATGGTTTACAAATAGTTTACAAAATGGTTTACCTTAGCCATGATAATAAATGGTTTACCTTAGCCAAATGACTAAGGTAAACCATTTATTATCAAGCGTGTCATAATGGTTTACTACAGCCATGATAATAAATGGTTTACCTTAGCCAAATGACTAAGGTAAACCATTTATTATCAAGCGTGTCATAATGGTTTACTATAGCCATGATAATAAATGGTTTACCTTAGCCAAATGACTGAGGTAAACCATTTATTATCAAGCGTGTCCTGATGATTTACCTTAGCCATGATAATAAATGGTTTACGTTAACCAAATGACTAAGGTAAACCATTTATTATCAAGCGTGTCATAATGGTTTATCTTAGCACCAAAAGTGGTGCAGTGTACCACTTTTGAGGCTACTGTAAACCATTATGTGACCCATGAAACATAGATAAACATGTTGCAATGGGTGCTACTTCGCACCATTCAGGTTGAATACCATATCATTTTGCTTAATTTCGTCATGCTTTTGTGTATTTTATGCATCACACAATAGTATACCTTTCGAACAAAAGTGGTGCAGCTGGGGTAGCACCAGTTTTTGGTGCGAAATAACACAATTTTTTTAGCAGTGTAATATCTATTTATCTATCTATCAATCTATCTATCCGATACACTTAATCGAAATGTGTGCACTGTTCACAAGTATTATTATTCACTTTTGGCATTATGAGAATCATATAAAGTGGCTTATAAAATATCACACGAGACCTTTGTTGGATCTTCAGTAATCATGAGTACTGAAAGAAGGTATTCTTCTGGTACGTTTGAAAGAAGCAAAATGTGCTTATTTAAATTGATATAGTAACCTTCTATTAAAGAAAGCTGGTCCCATTTAATGTGACCAGTACAAAAATAGTATAACTATACTAGTGATCCGAAATTTCTTGGCGTAGAATAGAAGTAAAAGTTTCCAAGCTTTCGCACATCAACCAGATGGCTTTGTCAAGGAAGATAGACAGCTAACTGCAAACTGGATAATAGAACGGTTCAACAATTTGAACGTGGTGACATGATAATAACGAATAGATGCGAACGTAATCAGGCATTCAAAGACACGCGGCGTTATGCTCGTTTTGGCAGGCGGAATCATGGAAGGAAAACCAAGAGGCAATCACTATTTGAAGAACTCGTTCCAAACTCGTGGCCACTCCAGTGAGACGCTATCATTGCACGACTCGCTGTTGGTTATGATCTCCAAAGTTTCGCGAATGGCAGTAGATTTTGGGGTGGAGTAGGAAGCTAATTTTTTTATGTCATCCCACATAGGAGCAGCGGACTTGAACTTGACTTCTCGACGAGATACTACATTGGAATGACTAAACGTTCATTTAGAATTAGAGTTAACGGTCATAAAAGAGACATAAAGAACGGAAAAGTAACCACAGCCCTATCCAGAGCAGGCAAGTTCAAGTCCTCTGCTCCTATGTGGGATGACGTAAAGAAATTAGCTTCCTACTCCACCCCAAAATCTACTGCCATTCGAGAAACTTTGGAGATCATAACCAACAGCGAGTCCTGCAATGATAGCGTCTCACTGGAGTTGCCACGAGTTTGGAACGAGTTCTTCAAATAGTGATTGCCTCTTGGTTTTCCTTCCAGGATTCCACGTGCCAAAACGAGCATAACTCCGCGTGTCTTTGAATACCTGATTACGTTGGCATCTATTCGTTATTGTCAAGTCACCACGTTCAAATTGTCGAACCGTTCTGTTATCCAGTTCGCAGTTAGCTGTCTACCTTCCTTGAGAAAGCCATCTGGTTGATGTGCGAAAGCTTGGAAACTTTTACTTCTATTCTACGCCAAGAAATTTCGGATCACTAGTATAGTTATACTATTTTAGTTCAGTTGGTGTATTGTTCCTTGTTATTAATTAGTGGCCAGTATAGTCTCTTTTCTAAAATATACTGTATATACCATAAGGAAATGCTGAGCAGGCTTATCGCGATTTTAATTACTACATTTATCAAGAAAAGCATACATCACAGACTAATATCTGGTATAAGAGTGATATGAACAGTGATAAAGCTTGTTGCGCCATATGGGAGGTGAATGTTTATGCTTGTAGTGCGGGCACACGTGAGAGTTTACAAGCTGAAGCGCTGACTGAAGGGCCTGCATACCAAAAAAACACTTACCACCTCAGCACAGACAAACCTGAATCGAAGGGAGCTTAAAAGAAAGTTCTTAATATTTAACGTTCTTCTCAGAGGTTCGCCACTCTTGCTTCCCAAACTGTAAGGACAGCTAGCAAACAATTCAAGCTTTTTTTTTTTGACGCTATCCCTGCAGAAAGACAACGTCTTTCATTTAAAAAGTAGGAAATAATCAGAAGTATGTAGATCATGCGCATCAAGAGAGAAAGAGGTCCTATTAAAGCAGATGTTAAGTAAAAGCCATTTTTTTCGTTGTACCGTAGTATTACGATGGACATTGGTTGCAAAGCAGAAAAGAGCGTGGAATAGAATACTTCACACGAAAAGATCAATTGACTTCATCTACGCAAAAATTCTACAGTGATACTTCTCAAACTGTTCTTCACCGTATGTAAAGTTTCTGATCTGGACATTCTGTGCTGGTTAGATTACCCAAACTTTTTAGCCGTTCTGAATTCCAGGTTATGTTAGGATCGCAAATTCTGGAGGAATATATCGCCACGAAGAATTTAGAGATCATTCGCTTCCAAGAATAAAAGGAAATATTCAGCAATCGTTCCTTCTTCGTGATCATCGTAGCATAGCATAGATAATTTCGAGATGGCGGCAATGATCATTAGTAGGGGTTATAAACAGCATTTTTCTAGAGCGGTCGGCTAGTAGGGGGTTCGGCTAACAGGGTTTTCCCAGAGCGTCCGTAGTTCGGGAGCTCCTTAAGTAAGCGTTGATTGTTTTATTTCCCCATACAGCAATCAGTTACATTGTGAGTGATGGTGCAGCCAGACTTCATAATTGGTTTGTCGCTCTTCTTGATGTCACAGGTGTTTTCTTCAAAGCAACAGATAACCGCGGACAGAACAGAGGAAGGGAACACAGAATGACGAGAGTGATGGAGAGAGAGAGAGAGAGCAAGTCGGGCACAGAGATCGGAGACATTGGACAGAGCAAGGTATTTTGGAAGCCAGGCGTACTTCCGGGCTTCCAAGACGCCAAATTCGAAGGAATGAAAAAGTTATGTAGAATTTGAGAAGTACAGAAAAGTGAGTAATTAAGAAAACGGATAAATAGCGAGAGGTGTAAAAGCATTAGCAGGTAACTATGATAATTCTGAAACAACCAGCACAACAAGCTTTAGCTGATAATTAGCCCACTGTGACTACAGTTTCCCCATTAATTTCTTCGTGGTATAATATTCATGTACTAAGAATTGTAGTTAAGCGATGATGTCGAACCCAAGTGTGAAAGGACAATGTTAAAAATACTGTATCAGCTTTGTATTAGGAACACCTACCTAATAACGCATTGATCCACCTTTCTGTACAATTACGGCACGCAGACTCGAAAGAACAGATTCTACAAGGAATCAAACATCTTCCATGCGTAACTTGACCCATGTCCGCTGCTGCAGTTCCGTCAGTTAACGTTCATTCCGTGGAGGAGGATCACAAGTTCTCACACCCCGTTCTAGTATACCCCACGAATGTTCAATCGGGTTAGAGTCAGGGGAGTTTGGGGCCAAGGAAATGTGGCGAATTCAGTGTCGTGTTTCTCCAACCACTCCTCACTAGTTAACAAACCCGATGACACGGTGCTATGTCCTGTTGAAAGACGACACTGTGGTCCGGATAAACCTCCTGCAGATATGGATGGAGATGATTGGCTAACATGTTCCTGTAGCGTTCACCATTCAGTGCTTGTGGGATGATAACCAACTGGTCTAGGACTTGGCAAGAAAAAGCTCCTTAGACCAGAACACAACCTTAACTGGTCTGCTAAACCCCAATTGCGCAACCAGGCGATAGGGTTTCATGCTGTTTACGCCTTATGCGAACCCGGCCATCCGCATGGTGTAGCAGGAAACGAGTCTCACCATTCCAGACGACATTCTTCCATCATTTGAACCAGGGATAGGGCTTCAAGCTGTCTATGCCATATACGATCCAGGTCATCAGCTTGGTGTTGCAGGAAACGGGACTCATTACTCCAGACGAACTTCTTCCATCTGTTGAACCAGGGGATAGGGCTTCAAGCTGTCTACGCCATATACGATCCCGGCCATCAGCATGGTGTAGCAAGAAACGGGACTCATTACTCCAGACGACATTCTTCCATCATTTGAACCAGGGATAGGGCTTCAAGCTGTCTATGCCATATACGATCTCGGTCATCAGCTTGGTGTTGCAGGAAACGGGACTCATTACTCCAGACGACCTTCTTCCATCTGTTGAACCAGGGATAGGGCTTCAAGCTGTTTACGCCTTATGCGAACCCGGCCATCAGCATGGTGTAGCAGGAAACGAGTCTCATCATTCCAGACGACATTCTTCCATCATTTGAACCAGGGATAGGGCTTCAAGCTGTCTATGCCATATACGATCTCGGTCATCAGCTTGGTGTTGCAGGAAACGGGACTCATTACTCCAGACGACCTTCTTCCATCTGTTGAACCAGAGATAGGGCTTCAAGCTGTTTACGCCTTATGCGAACCCGGCCATCAGCATGGTGTAGCAGGAAACGAATCTCATCATTCCAGACGACATTCTTCCATCATTTGAACCAGGGATAGGGCTTCAAGCTGTCTATGCCATATACGATCCCGGTCATCAGCTTGGTATTGCAGGAAACGGGGCTCATTACTCCGGACGAACTTCTTCCATCTGTTGAACCAGGGGATAGGGCTTCAAGCTGTCTACGCCATATACGATCCCGGCCATCAGCATGGTGTAGCAGGAAACGGGACTCATTACTCCAGACGACCTTCTTCCATCTGTTGAACCAGGGATAGGGCTTCAAGCTATCTACGCCATATGCGAGCCCGGCCATCAGCATGTTGTTGCAGGAAACGGGACTCATTACTCCAGACGAACTTCTTCCATCTGTTGAACCAGGGGATAGGGCTTCAAGCTGTCTACGCCATATACGATCCCGGCCATCAGCATGGTGTAGCAGGAAACGGGACTCGTCACTCCAGACATCCTGCTTCCATCTATCGAGGGTCCATTGCCGGCGTTCCTTGACCTACGCGAGGCGTTGTTTGCGATGACAAAGCGTCATCATGGGTATTCTGTTTAGTCACCATCTGTGGAACGCAAGGCGAAGCAAGGTATGGCGCATGGTGCATGTGGAAATAGGTCGAACTGCACCGCTGTTGTACTGGCGGGTGAACTGAGTGACTGTTGCACATTGTTGCTGAGATACCAGTCGTGACACCCGACGCTCACCCGTACGATCAACCGTGTGTGACTAACCAATGTAAGAGCCGTCCTGTTGGATGTCTGTGATTGGTTAATCCAATCCAGGTATACCTTTGATACATTAAGTACGAGAGCAGCCAACAAGTGCGGTTGTTTCCGAAATACTGGCAACTGCCCTCCGTGCCCCAACTATTTGGCAGGGGTCAAATGGGCTTAGGTCGCCACGTTTCCCTATTGCTGGCAAACGTTTACTGATAGCGTACAAAGGATAAGTGTTCACATTTTATAGTAGCCACACGTGGCGTTGGTATCACGTGGTACTTCGTTATCGCTCCTAATATATAAAACGGGTGCGTTCCTAATGCAAAGATAACTCAGCGTATATGCTGTGTGTGCAGTGCGCGGACGACACATGGCCTGAGAGGGCCTCCATGTAGCGTGGCAATGGAGTATTTGTTAAGGCATGAATGAACACACCTCTATCCAAGAGATAATGGAACTCACGGCCAATCTGCGAATTTTCATCAATCGTTTACCTTCACCTTTTGGTGGGATATCTGAATAATAGGAGCTGATTGCAAGATACCATCAGGTTGGGAAGAAGCTGACGTAAAGTAGCGCCTCGCTGCTTTTACGTCAGTTTACGAAGTCTGTGCGGAGCCTGCAGGCACAGAAGGCATTGAGGGAAGAGGAGCAGAGGCACAAGGCAAGGCAGTAGTCGGAGCAGTACAGCACCAAGGCAAAAGCAGCAAGGCAAAAGCAGAAGGCGCAGCCAAGTCGAGGAAAGGCGCAGCCAAGTCGGTAGAGCACCAAGGCAAAAGCAGAAGGCTCAGCCAAGTCGAGGAAAGGAACCGTTAGCAGGAGTACCAGGAAGCTGGGAAGGCATCGGAAGAGACACATCTGTGGACGAGAGTATGTCAACTTCCACGGACGTGGAAAGTGCAACGTGACGTGCATCCGCCACGCCCAGCGATGATAAGGATAGACAGAAATCCGCCATGATGGCAGCTTCCAAACGTAAGCAAAAGAGCTAACGATATGAAAACGGAAAAATATGAACAAATACTAGAACGATATCGCAGGAAAACTAGCTCAAAACATACACAGTACCTTTAAACAGGCGGGGCACGCAACTGGTGGGTGCGAGACGAGGTATATCCCACTAGAATGCATACAATGTAGGAGCTACCAACACAACGTCTGTCAAAAACAAGCAATGGGCTGGACATGTTGCCAAAAAGAACGGACCACCGATGGGCAACCCAAATTTTAGACTGGATTCTAAGGGACAGGAAAAGACCCAGAAGAAGACCACGTGGAAGATGGGTGGGTGAAATTCGAAAACCTTCACGAGTGACATGGAGGAGACTGGCACATGGTAGACCGTTGTGAAAGAAACTTGGGGAGACCTTCATGCAGCAGTGGATTGATAATGGTTGATGATGATAATATATATATATATTGTCTTTTCCGTGTGTAGAACTTTTTCAGGAATTTTTTTTATTACGAAATTCTGTAAAAATATTTCTGGTATTATCGTTCCGATTTCTGGTATTATCGTTCCGAATATTTCTGGTATTATCTTAGTTCCTCTCATATTGAAAATTTCTCGTTCCTAATGTTCCTTTGGAAAGTTCGATCTAAACAAAATATATTTTACTGAAGGTTCAAAAGTTAAATCCATAGTGAACAGTAATTTTGCTTTAAGGAAACAAATATTTCTATTTAGAACCCGCTACCGAAACAATATATATGCATGAAAGAGACATGTTGTGTTTTATTTCGATATTATTTGGCCTTGGCTCACATTCTTTTAGATCTTTTTCCAGTTTTATTTACATGAAGACATTTCGTTTTTTTTTTTTTTTTAATTTGTGCGTTTTCCAACTTCACCACAAACTGAGTTCCGAACAGAAGATGCAGATGAAGGGAAGGATTGATAGAGGATGGGTCTACGGTGAGGAAGACAGCGTGGCGGAGAAGTGGCAGAGAAGAAAAGACTCCATGTATATGTATTAGATAACGTCCGCTTCATAAGCAGTAAAGAAAGCTGTAAAACCCTCCCAAGTGCCACCACATGTCTGCCCCACTAGAGTCAACACCAACTATTTCCAGATGGTCTCCTTCTCCTGGCCCTCCTCTCTAGCATCTTCTTTTTATTCTTTTTTTTTTTTTCCCCTCGCTTTCCTCTTAGGTTTCATTTCATCAAGGAACTCCACCACTTCAGCCAATTGTGAGTGACGAAAGATTTTATTTCTGGAAGTTTCCAGTTCCAAACCCGTTTTAGAGTCCGGAAAATCATATTGGTTTCAATAAAATTTTGATCATTCCGATACTTTTTTAACGTATCGTAGGTAGCCACAAATGAAATCGTCCTAAAATAA
Organism: Macrothele yani; assembly: GCA_039090855.1. Classification (NCBI taxonomy): domain Eukaryota; kingdom Metazoa; phylum Arthropoda; class Arachnida; order Araneae; family Macrothelidae; genus Macrothele; species Macrothele yani. The sequence goes on from CM077003.1 coordinate 121,859,450, forward strand.
AACGTCCTCCATTGGCTTTAAAGACAAAACAGGCTGAAAATTGTTTTTCTTTACAAATATAATTTTTTTTTTATGTTGCTGGAGAAACGTACTTCGAGAATCGTTCAGCTGGTGTCTCAAGCAGTTCTAAAGCTGATTTTAGCTGCAGCGTAAAGTGAAACACTTTTAAAAGTTCTTTCTCGAATTGTAATGACTAAGAAATTAAATTATATGCCTGTAGCGAAACCTTGAGCAACAGTTGCCTTTGGAGAGATTTACACACTACGTTTCTCTTCACTTTTTGATCAGTATCAAAATGAAGTCTACGAACGGTTAAAACAGCCGCTTGTTCAAGGTCAAATTTAAGAAGGGGTTAGGTAAAGGACTGCTCGGTCTCAAAGTTCAAAAGCGCGGCTCGGCCGGGACCTGAACTTTAGGGACCCGGCTTAGAATTTCCAGTTTATGGGCCGGCACGACCCCATTTCAGAATTTCATCAAGGGGCCGTCCATAAAGTACGTCCGTGATTTTTTACTATTTTTTAACTCCCCCCTCCCATGTCCCGTTTTATCAGATTGGTGACCCCCCCCCTCCCAAATGTACGTCCTAATTCCCGCAAGCCCCTTTATTACTGCCTTTAGAAGTCCGTTGAGAAACAGAAAGAAAAACATGCAATTATTTAAAGGAATTTTCCATATATTTACACTTTTTCTTCAGAAAATATTTATTATTTAGGCATTAATTTATTCCAAAAAGCTACCCGAACTTTATCATTCTGAAATAAAGATCTACAAATGAACGCACGCATTCAAGGTTGTAACACTACCCGATCAAACCACATACAAAACACAATATTTTTGGTAGTACAAATACGAGAATTTAATATGAATATTGTGATTTAGCTGAATCTTATTTCATACCTTTTTTGAACTATTAAAGGGGGAAAAAAAAAAGAAGGAAGACATACCATCCGCTATATTTTTGCTGGACGTCCGAATTACTAAACCTCCCACCTCCCCCATGTCACATTCGGTCCTGTTGTCAGGAACCTCCACCCCCCCTTCCCCTGTAACCTCGGACGTACTTTACGGACTATCCTAGAAGTTTAGACCTGACTACATACTTTTTACTTAAGTGTGAAAATGTAAACACATTTTAACACTTAAGTATAAACAAGGTTGTCTCGATCCCCAAATATGTAAACAAATACTTTAAATTTCATCATCTCCGTTGTAGCCACGGATTGCGCCGGGAGCTTATTTTGGTTTTGGTTTCGTGAAACTGAAAACTCATTTCTCGTAACAGAAAAAAAAATCAGTTGCTTTTATCGCTAAAGCCGACGAAGTGAAAAGGGACACTAAAAACACAAGGCAGCTAAACTTGATACACGATTAAAAAACTTTCAACCACAAATGACTAGTTTAAAACCGCCGTCAGTTGCTAAAAGCATTTATCGATGGTAAAAGCAAAACATTAAAATCATTAGATCTTTCGGGCTTCCTATAAGCCCATCATCACTGATGACATATAGGTGATGGGCTTCATCTTTATGTCATCTGATGATGGGCTTCAGATGACATATAGCCCTTTTTCGTGTGCGAGATTGGTGTTACGCCATGTCTAAAACCATGACTAAGGAAATGTTAAACTAAATGAGAATACGATGCAATAGTTGCACGGGATAGCTCAAATTAAGGTTTTATGACCGGACGAAACATATACAGAAGCCAAACTTACGATAGCCTTTTATTGGTCCAGCAACGAATGATGACATCCACAATATAGCACTGCTAGTATTACACTTCACGTATATTCTAGCTTAACAAAGATCGAACATCTCCACACACACACACACGCACACACACACACACACACTAAGCAACTGCTGTATCGTCCTTTATATTTAACGTTATTATTACATCAAAACGTCACTCTCTCTGACCTCAAAAGTGTTGCCCACCTCATTCATGTGGGAGAGAAGATATCACGTTACGATTGGAAAGTGCAAAAGAGAACAAACTCAAATTTACATAGGAAAAAGAACTAAAAATGAAAGTTTAGAATATACGTCCCAATGGGCTTCATCTTTATGCCATCTGATGATGGGCTTCTAAGAAGCCCGAAAGATCTAATGATTTTAAAGTTTTGCTTTTACCATCAATAAATGATTTTAGCAACTGACGACGGTTTAAAACTAGTCAATAGTGGTTGGAAGTTTTATAATCGTGCATCAAGTTTAGCTGCCTTATGTTTTTAGTGTTACCTACGGCACGAATTACAGTTATCTTCATTTAGCTGGTGTGAAAACGGAATTTGATTTCAAACTTTAAAGAAATAAACCGTCCCATTTCAGGATTTCATCTTGACAGCCAGGTTTGTCGGTTTCAGTGGTAATTCATCACTGCACTGAGTGGCGTATGGGGTCTTTCGTTTCACTCAGTGAACTTCACCATCTGATTATTTAACAAATCAGTCTTTGTTTTGCGAGACGAAAACTTCTTTTTTTTTCAATTTAAATCCAGCAGCAAATGCGAAACTTTCCGGTACAGGCCCTGCCTCAGCCCGAAACTTTTCACTGAACCGATGAAAGAAAAAGTCCGGCCCGGCGAAATGCCCAGGCCGGCGCAAACCTCTAGAGTTAGCTGTCGTTTTGAAGGATATCACGTTGTTGCTCTACATAACCTTTGAGTGTTGTTCGGTTAACTCTGAATCGGTGTTCGATCGAAACCAACCACAGTCTTATTGAAAATACTATATTATATACTATTAAAAAATATATTAAAACATTCATAGCAACATAGCACGGAACCAGGGAAAGGCCAATATTAGCCTGACTAGCCCCACGGCTCCTAAAGTAAGAAAAATGTCAATTACATATTTTAACTTATGTATATATAATCGCAACACAATATGACTGAAGTGGATGTAAATTCAATATCAGCATATATTCCTTTAGTACCTTTTTAAACGATAAAAAGCTGGCAAGTTATTTATATGAATCAGCAACCCGTTCCAGAGCAATGGCAATGAACGTTAATATTGAAATACAGCGCATTAGTACGACTTCTAGGAATTAAAAAGTTATCGAAAGACATCTCAATCTAATAAATTAAAACTTATCAAAAGACATCTCAATTGTGACGTACCTGCCAGCAGGACGCACACGACATAAAGGCAGATAGGAATCATAACAAATGTCTGCGTAGCTCAGTTGGTAGAGCGACTTGTTCCGGAAAAAGCGGCCTCGGGTTCGAATCCCGGCGTAGACCAAAAATGACGGAGAAATTTACTTCGTTATAATGGCGCCCGAACTATCCGGATGACCCGGCCGTTCAAAATCTCGCATTGGTGTGATGTTATTTCCACACCGCGAGACAGGAAAAATCAGAGAATTCCTTCTCCAGCGCTTCGAAAAATAAAAATGTGTGATGTTGCATTCCACACAGCAGATTGACTGGGAGTTCTCAAGTGCACGTTCTACATTGGATGGCTGCCTGCAACGATTCATGGTCACGGCTGACCCGTGGGCCATGCCCCCGGCCCTCTTTCGGGGGGGATGTGACATACCTGCCAGCAGGACGCACACGACATAAAGGCAGATAGGAATCAGAACAAATGTCTGCGTAGCTCAGTTGGTAGAGCGACTTGTTCCGGAATAAGCGGTCTCGGGTTCGAATCCCGGCTTAGACCAAAAATGACGGAGAAATTTACTTCGTTATACAATCTAATAAATATATGGATGACATATATTTATTAGATTGAGATGTTTGTTGGCATAAACACGCATTAACAACATCAGTCGATAACTGTATAATCTTTCAAAGATCAATTACTTTTAACGACTGAACAGGATGTTTACTTTTCCAGTGGATTCAACAAACGAAGAATTTTTTTGGTAAAAAAAAAAAATTCTGTTAATGTTACATTTAGTTGCCCCACCCTAAGCAAGCAGAAAGACAGATAGGGATAAATAAAATAATGATATAGTGTTACTTTAATATTTAAAAGCAATAGACTCGAAACTCTAGATATAACTCCTTTTCAAGACCTCAAGTCCCACGAAATAACTTCGACGTGGGTTTCCCATTTAAGGTTTTCCTGAAACAAAATACCTCAAAACTTAACCATTTCTTGAAAAATCAAAGGAATATCATTTAGAATTACCTTGCGCCAAGCTGCTGCTTGGTAGCCTTGTGACCTTTTGGCCGTATAATTACGTCAATTTAAAGAACTAACCGCTACATCAAGATAACACACACACGTCAAGCGTTTATTTACTATATTTTGTGTATGTTTCGGTAATTTTAATTTTTATATGAATTTTCTTCTTGTATAAAGACATTTCTTCGAAGATGCAATCGCACGATCATACAGTTATGCCCATCTTCCTGGCCATTACAATAGATATCTAGAGACGGGAGCAGGCTCCTGACCATTCGTCTGAGATGGGTCCGCTTCTAATTCCGGTGTGGCATGGATGTGGTGTTTGTCTTAATGCACTGGCTCTCTTCCCTTCCCGGGAATCAACCAGTGTCCCTAAATTAGGGAGGGGCGACTGCTTATAGCCTACCGAGTTGCTCACAGTGGTCATTAAACCTCCAATAAAGAAAAAGAGAGAGACGCGAAGTACGACTATGAAATAAAGAGACTGTACTTGTGGCAAATGAAACGCGCAGTGCAAGTCATAAGTGTGTGAAACGCCATTGACCTGCTTACAATCGAAAATGCAAAGTTCACTTCACTCCCACCATTACTTTGGACACGTGTCAGTGAAAGTAGACGTGCAGCTGACGCGCGTTGAGAAAATACTAAGCTCAATGATTGAGCAACGGGTAAACATGAAATGAAAAAAAAAAGACAAGTTAGTAAAATCATGCAATGCATTAATTATGATACGCTTTCCCACATACTAGAAATCATTACTCAAGTTATTACTCAAGTTATGAGGAAAATGGCTATGGAATAAATCTCACTCCCGGCCCTGACCTTTGATCCCATTTCGATAATATTCAACAGAACTGGATCGGTATACCTCCGAAATAACATGAGAAAGTTTTGTCGCAATCGAAGCAATTTCACATACGTTATGATGCATAAGGGCTATGGAATAGATACCGCTTCTGTGTCCTAACCTTTGATCCCATTTCGCCCATTTTCAATAGGATTTGTCCCCAGGCAGGTCACTACAACGTACTAACATTTCATCCAAATCGAAACATTTTTACGTAAGTTATGATGCATAATGGCGATGGAAGTGATTCCGCTCCTATGTCCTGACCTATGACCCTATTTTGCCAATTTTCAATAGGGTTTGCTCCCAGGTGGTCCCCTACCACATACTAAAATTTCATTGAAATCGAAGCATATTTACGCAAGTTATGACGCATAAATGCAATGGAATGGATCTCGCTTCTACGTCGTGGCCTTTGACCCCATTTGTCCCATTTTCAATAGGGATCATCCCCATTTGGTCCCCTACCACATACTAAATTTCATCGAAATCGAACCATTTTTACGCCAGTTATCGTGCTGACGGACGGACGGACAAAGCTGGAGCATATACGCTTCTTCAACCTACGGTTGGAAAGCGTAAAAAAAGGCGACCGAATATTTTAGTGTGTGAGGCGTGTTTCGAAAATCTATTTGCAAAAGCAAATCTTACCTGTGAGGAGTCACGCCGATAAATAATAGGCGACGAGGGTGAGATTTTTAATCCATTTATATGCACACACGAAAACACACAAACTTTAGTACAAACATCACAAACTTCTTATTCAAATTTCTCTCTATTCGCAATGCCTCATGTCTGTCTAGGTTCGCACTTCGTCTCTGCTCACGTGCGTCAAAAAAGGAACCAAAACCATCAGCGTACACCTGTTGCGGGTCTTACGTCATCCACTAACAATCGACTGGGCTGACTCAGCATGATAAATCCAATTTCCAACAAGGCATACGGGGTTTCCAGCTTAAATGCTTTCAATGTTGTTTTTTTAACCATTACTGGCCCCATATAAATTATATTTTTTACAAAGTCCATGTTTAATGGAACATCTTTTCCTTAGAGTTTATTTTGGTCTAATTGTAGTTTAGCTCCCGTTTAGTTGGGTTTTTGACCTGAATTTTGATATTTAAAGATTAATGTGTCATAATTCAGAAAGCAGTTACAATGGCTTTGAAATCCTGCGGTATTGAAGATGCATACATTAATATTATTAATAACATCTATGAAATGCTAGTGCAAAGATTTGGTTGTTTGAGAATACAGCACACATATAAATTGGAAAGGGAGTGACACAAGGTGACACCATATCTCCCAAGCTCTTTAATGCCACATTGGAAAATGTCTTTCAATCACTGAACTGGGAAAACAAAGGGATAAAGATTAATGGAGATTATCTAACTCACCTTCGTTTTGCTGATGAAATAGTCATTTTTGCAACTACCCCATCAGAGCTACAGAGTATAATTCAGTAACTTGCTGACAACAGTAAGAAGTGGGATTGAAAATGAACTTTCAGAAGGCAAAAGTGATGTACAATGCTTTTATAAGAAATGAAAATTTATCGATTGATGGAGAAAAGCTGGAGATCACAGATGCGTGCGTTTATCTTGGACAGCAGATATCAAGTGAGGGTCACATTGATGAAGAAATTAATCGGCGTATAAAACTTGCCTGGAGAGCTTTTGGAAGAAACAGCATAATTTTCAAGAGCAATCTGTCGTAAAAGAAAAGTGTTTGATCAATGCATCCTTCCAGTGCTTACGTATGGAGCAGAGACGTGGACCTTAACTAAAAGAGACATACAAAGGCTGCAGACAACTCAAAGAAGCATGGAGAGGTGCATGCTTGGTGTAACCAGGAGAAATAGGAAGAGGAACTCGTGGATCAGAAAAATGACATGAGTGGAAGACATCATGATCAGAGCAAAATCCCTGAAATGGCAATGGGCTGGACATATTGCCAGAAGGACAGACCATTGATGGACAGCCGAAATTTTAGGTTGGATTCCAAGGGACAGGAAAAGACCCAGAAGAAGACCACATGGGAGATGGGTGGATGAAATTCGAAAGTATGCGGGAGTAACATGGAGGAGACTGTCACAAGACAGACCGTTGTGGAAGAGGCTTGGAGAGACCTTCGTCCAGCAGTGGATTGACAATGGTTGACAATGATGATGATTATGATGATTTAAGAAACTAAACAAAAAAAATGGGTGGTCAGAAGCGAAATGATTACTTTCAACATTTATATTAATGAATTACTATCACAATTAAAAATTTTGCAGTAAGTACGCAAAAACATGATAAAAAATTATGCACCATGGTGTGATATCCAACCTAAATGGTGAAAAGTTGCACGCATTTCACCATATTTGTGTATGTTTCATGCATTACAAAATGGTTTACTTTTGCCCCAAAAGCGGCACAGCCGGTGTTGCAGCACTTTTTGGTGCAACCCAGTACAAAATTTTACACAACGTATAGTGCACTTTGTGAGCTCCCATAACAGTACTTGATGAACTCAGAAGGCACGGGCATGTTCCAAGTGCTGTAGCTAGGTCTTCGAACCAGAAGGGGAGGGGGCGGGCTGAGACTTATTTGGTAGGCGACTCGGTGTTCATGGACGAGCATTATCAATCCACGGATACAGATGCACGTTTTGCTTTGTATTTTCGTTCCTTTTCTTAATTTATTTCACTAGGGAACAATTTCTCCACGTCGAAGAAAAAAAAATTAAATTCAAAGTATGAAGAAAAGTTGGAGGACGAAAGAAAACTGAACTCTCTTGAAATGGAAAAAGAATTGCATTAACGGGATTTGTTTGACGGTGGCTGAGTTATAGGGTCAGTGTCGCTGGGGAAGAGATAACTCCCAAATCACACTGAAAAAAAACTTTTTATTTTTTTGGTTTACTATTCTGCTTCCTTTCCACGGATTCAAGCAATATATCGAGGATTTATGTGATGCCGAATTTTGGTTCTTTTTTTCTCCATCTTTTATCGCGCATTCTCCTTCGTTGGTGCTCGGAGGTCGCCTCTTCTTACCGTGGTCAACAGTAAAACCCTATTCCCCACTCAAAAACCAAACATCCTCAGATTACCGCCAATAAACACTTGTTCTTCCGCACATGCATCGCAAAATCACTTCTACTGACCGCAAAACAATGAATGAGCAGGAAAAAAGTTGAAAGCCTCTCTCTCGCACAAAGACCTCTTTACAGCACTATTTTGTATCCCCCATAGGTGTACATTTAGCTAAAATGCTTCCACAACACTTTTTTATATGCAATTAACAGCTCGGTAATGTTTTAACAGCAGCTTAGCATTTCATAGTCACTTACAAAGTAATGAACAGTATTGCATCCTATACACAATTATGCTTCCACCTCTGCCTCTTCGTGTGTGTGTGTGTGTGTGTGTGTGTGTACTCGTTTGTTTGTAATGTACTTTTACTGAATAATTTATGTTTCTCTAATAATGTCGAAATGGCAGTGAATCGTTGGCGCAGCTGCTCTTAAGTCATTTCTTTTGAGTTATTCATCTTTCGTGCTGCATGATTTCGATTTCCCTTTTCTTAAAAACGTGCAATACGTGAATAAATAAAGTACTGCTTATAATGAAATATAAAAATCATTTTGATAAACTACCGAAAATAAAAGTTCTGAGAATGCACAACGTCAGTTCTTGGGGAGAGCTGGGTCCCCTCTAGCCTCCTGATGGCTCGTTTGTTTGTTTGTTTGTTTGTTTGTAATGTACTTTTACTGAATATTTTATGTTTCTCTAAAAATGTCGAAATGGCAGAGAATCATTGGCGTAACTGTTCTTAAGTAATTTCTTTTGAGTTATTCATCTTTCGTGCTGCATGATTTTAATTTTCCTTTTCGTAAAAACGCGCACTACATGAATAAATAAAGTAATGCCTAAATTAAAATACAAAAATCATTTTCATAAACCATTGAAAATAAAAGTTCTGAGAATTTACAACGTCAATTGTTGGGGGTATGAGCCCCCTCTAGCCTCCTGATGGCTACGGCCCTGTCCTTGCCCCTTGTGCTCTTCCAAAAATGAGATCCTGACTCAGGGTGAAATAAAAAACAAATTTTCCGTATAAATGCAGAATCAAAAATCGGAAAGAGGCAAAAAATCCAGACGATGCCTCCCAGCAGCCCCAGCGGCGTGGTGGTCTAAGCGATGGCTTCTGATCATTCGTCCGAAAGGGTCCGGATTCAAATCCCGGTGAGGCATGGATGTTGTGTTTGACTTACGGCAAAGGCTCTCTCCCTTCCCTGGAACCAGTTACCTTAAATTAGGGATGGGCGACAGCTTATAGCCCATTGAGTTGCTCATAGTGGTCGTTAAACCTCCAATAATAATTTAAAAAAGCCTCCCAGCGAGTGCGAAAGCTCGGCATATATATTGAGTGTTGTATTTGCGCGTATAAAGGTAATTTTAATCTTACAAAAAAAACTCTTCTTCACCTAATTTTTCTAAAAGTTACTAATTGCAGAGATGTGAAAACAAAAATTTGTTACTGACGTAGATCGAAACCGCATCTCATTGATCCGGAGTGAGTTGCTCTAAGCGACACAGACGGAATGTATCGCTGCCGATTTGTCGTCTTGACACGTGTTTCACCTATGAATAGGGGCGGATTGGCCCACCGGGATACCGGGACATCTCCCGGTGGACCATTCGAGAAACGGCCCACTTTCTCGTATTCTTTTTGAGTGGATTTTTTGTAAAGAACGAATAATTATTTTAGTAAGCAAACTGCTGTAAATTAAGCTAAGGCTAACTGCAGTTAGACATAGGTGGCTGGACTTGGGACCCCAGGGTAATTAGTATGCCCTACCTTTATTTTGTAATTTAGCAGGCACTAGTACCCATTGTGATAGTAGATAGCGCCACACAGACTTATCCACTGACACAGTGCACATAATGCTTCCCCGGTAGAGATATTCCGAAATCTGTGTCACACACACACACACACACACACACACACACACACACACACGTGTATCTTAAAGGAAACAACGGTTCACAGTACTAGCTCATGGGTCAAAATAATGGGTACACTTAGAAAAGGCCTCTATTGGAGGAGGGCTCAGTACTATTGCGCAGTATGCCATCAGTAACCAAATAAATGTAAAAATTAATTTTGTAGGAAAATTGCTATATTGCAAGTGCACAGTTCAACTTTCTGAATGATCTTCATAATGATTTAGTTGGAAATGGGAAATTCAAGAGACTCGCGATTTTTTTTTTTTTTTTTGGCAAAACCACATTTTTTGAAGGTATAACACCAAGTTTTGAGCGTGCTTTGATGTTACATTCAATAACAAAAGGATTTTTAAAATTCTTTCACCGTTAAGTCGTTCTTAAAATTTGTTCACCATTCAATTCGTTTTACGATGCATATTTCAACAGTTCTTCATCCAGGATCTAACAGTTTGTTGCCGTTAAGGAATTTGTGACATAATCCCCTGTTATGACGAAGTAAATTTCTTCGCCATTTTTAGGCCAGGGTCAGGATTTGAAAACCCCCATCTATCCACTACACTACACTGCCATGAGCTCTTACTGCTATCCGCCTTTATCTCATGTGCGTCTTGCTTGAGCAGGCACGTCACACAGTCAGTATACATGCATGTTTTTACAGTGGACGACAAGACTAAAATTCCCGACCTGGTTTGGTCGTGCTAATCCGCCGCTGCCTATGAAATATGTCATATAAAATTTAATTGACCGGAATGAGCAATCTTCTTTTGTAAAAAAAAACGAAGATTTTATAATGATTTATTTCTTTCTCTCTTTTCTTGTTTTTGTTCTAATGGGAAATCTTCAATAATGCCTTTTTTCACAAACTAAGGCATGCGTTGCTCACGTGGAAGTTAGAAAACGATCACGTGCTATATCATTTGTACTGAAGGTCTTCCCATAGCTAAGCACTTTGATTCATTCCTGTTATTTCGCCTTGCATGTAAGTTTAGCTTATCAGGTGCCCCTGTGTGTGTTATAACATCGGTGTGCACGAAAGGGAAATAGCAGGAATTCCTACCGAGCTTCGAAAAGACAGCGTTTATTATACTAATAGAATTGACCAAAAGTTGAGGTCATTGTCGTACACGTGCCCCTCCCCGAAGGGCAGGAGGGTGTTGCCATGACTACAAAGGCCCCAGAGTTTCCCCTCCCCAACCTCGATTCATTCTCTTTCTAGGCTCGGGTCTTTTCTTCCTTTTATGCCCGCGATCATAACTTGCCTGTTTTCTGTCCATTTACATTGAACATTAGCAACAGAGAAAAGAAATGAAAAACAACTACACATATCTCAGTGCGATGGGCTTTGCTTCAAATATGGTATCGCTCACAAAGTCTAACTTTGAGTACCACTATACATTCCAGTAGCATGCAAACATGTTTTAAAACAATAGGAATCAGCCGCTGTCAAAAATGCTGATACCCATGAAATCTGGTGGCATTTTTTATTGTCTGAGACACTTAATTTCAAAATCAATATATCTTGCCGCTTTTTTTTCTGTACATGTAGATTTAGCAAGACAGTACTGTATTTTGCATTACATCCCAATCCTGTGTGAATATTTCTGTGGATTCCAGATCAAATTTTTTAAAGTTACGATTCTTTACTGAAGTAAAAAATTTATGCACAAAAACTTGTTTCGGAATACGTTATTTTTCGTTATACATTTTTTCTACACATCTTCTTTAGACTTCTGTGCTCTGTGGCTTAGCCACTGTACCATCGGCATCAGGGGCAGGTTTAGAACGAAGCCCAGAAGTGGGGACCCACGATGCTTGAGGTCCTCAAAAAAAATTTATATATTTTTTTACATTTTGCTTCTAAAAATAGAGAAAGTTATAGAGCGAGAGATGAATTCGCTGTTCTGGGATTGGGAAGATTTTGGGGGCATAATTCCCCCGAAATCGAAGTACGTCATCTACAAGTATGAATTTACTAGCTTAAATGAAGCCTCACTAAATATCGTTTTGAGGGTAATATTACTTAACCCTACATTACAAATGAGCTTAGAAATTGGGGTGTTATTTCCAATCAATTTTCTTAGAATGTAATGAACATTTATCTTTTTTGTTCGGTGTTTTATATGGTACATGTCTGAAATTATAATCTTGTGAGTTATAATCTCTCATAAAAACACACTTTGCGTATGATCAATATTACATCTTTTTGCTAGTGTGAAACACCAAGAGATACATGTACTTTCACCAAGAGCTCACCGTTGCAAAATAACACATTTTAATTAAAGTGCGCCCAAGTTTTTGGAGGTCCCATCCCCACTTCACTCAATAAACTTATGCCTTTCCTTTTCACATATTATAGACTATACGTTTGTATTTAGTCCTATCTCACAATTACACCATGCACTTCCAAAGTTATCTAAAACCCTTTTAATGATGCAATTTTAAATAAATTGTGTCATTAAAAGGGTTTTAGATATCTTTGGAAGTACATGGTGTAATTGTGAGATAGGACCAAATACAAACGTATAATCTATAATATTTGAACTAGAAAAGCATAGGTTTTTGAGTGAAGTGGGATGGGACCTCCAAAAACTGGGTCACACTTTAATTAAAATGTGTCATTTTGCAACGGTTAAAAAGTACATGGTTAAAAAGTACATGTATCACTAGGTGTTTCACACTAGCAAAAAGATGTAATATTGTTTTATATGGCTTCCCATCTTTCCCTTAAAATTCCTTTTCCATCCATTAAATGTAGTTTAGAAGGTAATCACAAGACCTTTATCTTACGAGTAAAATGTCATTGAAAAACGTGTTTTACGAGGCAGAGCAATAGATTTCATTCATGTTCGAACTGTTTGTAAGGGAACTAACTGTCAGTGGGGTAGAATCTGACAATATGCGACAGCAGATCCCACACCGCATGTACCATAAATGTCAGTTAAAGCAGTACCATGAACTGACCTTACATAACATGTTAAAACTTAGGGGTTTAGTGGTCATCCTTTTAAAAGTTCTGACTTTTCTTCCTTAACAAAGAGACTTTCCACTTGTAATTTCAGCCATTTCTTACCCATCAGGTCATCACAAAATCTCTCAGTATAACATTTCGTCTTGATAGCCATAATAATTTTTGAGTTAAGGCGACAATATACCACACACACACACACACACACACACACATACAAACACCACCATGAAATGTTCGAGAGCAAGGACGTCGCCAAGAAGGTGCCTGCCGCCCACCCAGTTCAATATGTGCCCTATTTTAATTTTTTTTAACTTTAAAATATAATCTGGAATTTGTCAAGGAATAATGGCTCCCGTGTTTTTTCGTCGTGTAGTCGTACGTATTTCCCCTAGGAAGTGCGTTTTTCCTTCTCCGTAGAGAGGTTATCAAACATACTATCCGCAGAGCCATGAAAATTCAGTTGTTCTCCACTCGTCCAAATTTTCAATTTAAGCCTTTTTTAAAGTTAGTATGACCACGGGCGAATGAAGGGGGTGAATAGGAATCCACTGAAGTCATTAGTAAGTGCTCTGCTGCTTATTTGTGCTACTAAGCAGGGGATTCCTACACGGAAAGTGGAGACTAAAATTATACAAACTTTCTTAAACCATCCCTAGGATATCTGACGACTACTTTGGAAGAGATGAGTGCAAGACAAGGTTGCTGGCTTGAAGGAATGGAGTTAAGGAGGAGAAGGTATTGTCTGCGTGTTGGAATCATATACAAACTTGAACTGCTGAAGAGAAATGTGCAAGTTAATCATACTTGAACATTTCCCAACAACCCTAATCCACGAAAACATTTGCTGTAAGACCTTTCTCCTAGGCATAAAATTTTCTTTTAATCAGGGCGGGTTACTGGTGCTGGTGGCATATGTCACGTTCATTATACGGGTATGTAACTCTTTATTAGATTTTACTAATTTTATAAAAAATTGGTGGACGAAACATTAGCAAAATATGACTCCAAACTTTAGTTTCTTTTGTATTTCAAAGCGCACAAAAATTTCAAGACAGTTCCAATATTAATGAGTATGTTAAATACTCAGTTGACGTGGAACAGGAACATCAAATAGAATTCGTCGCTCTTTTCCACATTTATAAGTGAGTCACGGAAAAATTCTCATCGGCTGCCACCGGGAATCGAACCCAGGGTCTTCCATGTACGCGCCGGATATGCTTCCACTACTGCACCACAGCGGCCTCGAAATTACCCAAACTCACAACCGACAAACTGCCAAACCACATGGCAGGGTTACTTCTTTGGAACCCCGCACAATGCTGGGGATTTACCACAGATGAACGGAACTGAAGACTTTGTTCAGTTGCTGCTGTTCATTTGTTGTGAGCCGCCCCGGTGGCGCAGTGGTCTAAGCGATAACCTCTGATCATTCGTCCGTAAAGGGCCCGGGTTCGAATCCCGGTGAGGCATGGATGTTGTGTTTGTCTTACGGCACTGGCTCTCTCCCTTCCCTGGAACCAGTGACCCTAAATTAGGGACGGGCGACTGCTTATAGCCCATTGAGTTGCTCACGGTGGTCGTTAAACCTCCAATCCAAAAAAAAAAAAAAAAAAAAAAAAAAATTGTTGTGAATCCCCAGCATTGTGCTGGGCTCCAAAACTGCAACTCTGCCATGCGGTTTGGCAGTTTGTTGGTTGTGAGTCGGGAGAATTTCGCGGCCGCTGTGGGGCAGTGGAAGCATATCCAGCGCGTAACTGGAAGACCCTGGGTTCGAAACCCGGTGGTGGCAGATGATACTTTTTCCGTGACTCACTTATAAATGTGGAAAAGAGCGCGATGAATTCTATTTAATGAGTATGTATCCAGGAGGGGGAGGGAGGGGGGGGTATTGCGAATACCTTTGCAGCCTGTAGAAAAAAACAAAAACAAATTCTTTCTTTCAGTGTTTTGTAAATAAAGTTGCTATCAAACTTACCCCAGCAAAAATAATATTCGCCCTCCCGTCGGCCGTCCTGATTTCGAAGTCTAGCGACGTCCCTGTTCGGGAAAGACCAAAATGTGTACTTCTGTTGAAATCCAGAAGTCAATTTGTTTTTGCATTTGCAATACTTTTTCATACATTAGTGGAGAGAGTAAAAACGCACGGGTTATATTTTAAGGATGCCCGATAAAGTGAGGGGGCCCCAAAGCCAGACGCTGTGTGCAGGGCCCCGGTAACTCTAAATCCGCCACTGATCGGTGGCTACGTTTCGTTGCTAGAGTGCATGGTAAGCTTACGTGGCATACTCACTGAACCTAAGAGGAAGGAAGTATTATTATTATTATTATTTTGGGTGTGATGCTTTTCGTTTAAAATATCACTACTTAAAACATTACTATCCTGCTACCTGTCAGTTGAACTCGTAACAATGTAACTTCGATGTCTTAAGCACCGGATAGATAG
Organism: Macrothele yani; assembly: GCA_039090855.1. Lineage (NCBI taxonomy): Eukaryota > Metazoa > Arthropoda > Arachnida > Araneae > Macrothelidae > Macrothele > Macrothele yani. The sequence continues at coordinate 121,874,839 of CM077003.1, forward strand.
CACACAAAAATCATTAATTTTACGTTGACAAGGGAAGCCTTTGAACTGTCACTGTCCAAAATTGAAGAAACGTGGCCAGGAGATAGTACTAAGGGCAAAAATCAATAGGTGTATTTTCGTTTTGGCCCAAATGAACTGACAAAGGTGAACGAGTGGTCTGAAAATGGCCTTAGAGCACAAGTGGAGAAAATTATAGAACGTATCAATGAACAATCAATGGCAATCAGAAAAATTCAGCAACATCCGTTGATAAAAATTGGTTACTGTGAAAGTGATGGCGCTTCTTTTGCTAATGTTCAACGCATTTGTTTTTCAGATATCAATGACAATTTTCAGTACTGTGATAACTTTGGAATCTTGCGTTGTTCTCATTGTTCCAAATTACTTTGCTTCGGTCATGTGTTCAATGCCACAAATGTTCATTTACCCCTGTAATATAGGTTTTTGTTGCTTTTTGTGTGATATGAGCTTAATTTTATTCATGGGGACATAGCTGATATTTGGGGTTACATATCACGTACCACAAACACATGTTAGATGATTTTTCCCACTTGTGTTCTCGTTCACCTTTGTCAGTTCACTTGCGCCAAAACGGAAATACACCCATTAGTTTTTGCCCTTAGTACTATCTTCTGGCCATGTTTCTTCAATTTTGGAGAGTGACAGTTGAAAGGCTTCCCTTGTCAGCTAAATTAGACGACCCAACGGCCAGAAAAAACTGGATTTCAACTTTACGAAAAATCACATTCCTTTATTATCCAAATACTTTAGGTCAAATATAAAACCGCACAGTAACGAGTATCTCAACTTTTCAATGAGAACCACAACTTCTTTACGTGCAGAAAGTCGCGAAAGTACAACGCAACGCAACATTAACCTATACACAATATCGCCACACCACCACCCTTTTCGCTGCTGCTTTAACATCATATAGCTCGTTTTTATCTGTCAACACGCACACGTCCCGCACTCTGACCTCAAGACTGTTGCCAACATACATTCAGTGAGTGAGAAAATATAACGTGAAAGTTGAAAACGCCTAAAAAGAATGAACTTAAAATTTACATAGAGAAGTAAACTAAAAACGAAAGTAAAATTAGAGTACACGTCATACGGGATTTAACGAAGCTCCAAGGGATATAAGCAGTCGCCCGTCCCAAATTTGGGATCACTGGTTCCCGGAAGGAGAGAGAGACAATGCTGTAAGTTTAGCTCGCCATCCATGCTTCATCCGGACCACAAACACGGGCCCACTCGGAGAATGGATCAGAAGCCAGAGCTTAGATTACTGCTGCCACCGAGTTGGCTAAGTAGGAAGTAAACTTCATTTTATGAAGCCAGTTCTTGGGACTCTGTCCTTTAATCTTTGTTTGTTTGCTTCGGGATTTAGTGACCATCATGAGCAACTCTAAGAGCTGAAAGCAGTATTCCATCCCTAATATAGAGCCACTGGTTTCAGACAAGCACAATACCCACGCCTCATTATAGAAGACCGCACACTAACAAAAAGCCAGTGCCGTTAAACAAACACAGCATCCATGCTTCATCGGGATTCGAACCCGGACCTATCTCGGACGTATGGTAAAAAACCAGCGGTTAGAGCACTGTACCACCAGGGAGACTAATATTGTTCAATTGTTTCCTCATTTTCTGTGGAGTTTTGAGAAAAGGAAAATGGTCCCCAGTTGCTTTGCTGCGGTAAAGAGTATTTGGCAGCACTGCCGGTAAGAGCCATTAAGAGCAATACAGAGCGACAGAGTCCCACTGCAGGGCAAGAATACTAGCCTTATAAGGCCACAGTCAGCGTACGAGAACCAAAATCTCTGGGCGTCTAATTAATCTCCAAGTCCACCACGCGCATGCAGTGTTGCCAACTCTTGAAAAGAACCCATGGCTAAAAAGTAAAAATACTAACGAACCGCATCCCACACCCCACGTTCGGCGGGACATGTGCTTGCGTAAGAGTCAGTTCCTTGCTTATCCTTCGGTGGCATGCAATGGCCAAATGAAAATTATCCATTGAATTTTTTGTCTTCTTTCTTTATTTAGTTTTTGATGATCTGTCATTGATTTAAAATTGATGATAATATTCTAAACTGAGTGAAGATTTGGAAATTTATTTTCTTAAGCTAAAGGAAAAAAAATTATTTCGAAATTATGGAGGGTTTCGGATGTGATTGGAGGGACTTCAGCCCCACCTCCTTCCCACATGCGGTGTAGCGACACCCCGGACGAGAAATGTCTCGTTCATGAACGAATGAATCTGCAAAGTGAGTCATTGGCGAATAAATCATTTCCGAAATGAGTCAGTTCCGCAAAAGAGACGATTCATCGAACGAATCAACCAAAATTACTTTTTACTAGACATCAAACGTTGACCACGCTGTTTCGGTGAGATTCATGTTCTAATCAGAAAATCTTGCCTTATTCAGAAGTGTACAAATGCAGCCAATTACGTAAACGCTTCGATAGAAACTTATATGAAACCCGAGGAACAAATTTTCTATAAGAATTTAGAATAAATTTAGATTTAAAAATCGTCCTAAACCGGAAACGCCTAATGAACGAAAGGATCCGACTCAGAATCATGTCCGTAAATACAAATCGTTTTCCAAACCGGAAGAATCACCGAATGAAACGAAAGAAAAGATCCGGCTCAGAATCGATTCCCTAGACACAAATCGTTCCCTAAACAGGAAGAATCACCGACCGAAACGAAAGAAACGATCCGACTCAGAATCGATTCCCTAGACAAAAATCGTTCCCTAAACAGGAAGAATCACCGACCGAAACGAAAGAAACAATCCGACTCAGAATCGATTCCCTAGACACAAATCGTTCCCTAAACAGGAAGAATCACCGACCGTTCCCTAAACAGGAAGAATCACCGACCGTTCCCTAAACAGGAAGAATCACCGACCGAAGCTAGCAAAAGGATCCGACTCAGAAACGATTCCCTAGAAACAAATCGTTCTTTAAACAGGAAGAATCATCGACCGAAACGAAAGAAACGATCCGACTCAGAATCGATTCCCTAGACACAAATCGTTCCCTAAACAGGAAGAATCACCGACCGAAGCTAACGAAAGGATCCGACTCAGAATCGATTCCCTAGACACAAATCGTTCTTTAAACAGGAAGAATTACCGACCGAAACGAAAGAAACGATCCGACTCAGAATCGATTCCCTAGACACAAATCGTTCTCTAAACAGGAAGAATCACCGACCGAAGCGAGGGCAGGGATCCAAATCATAATTAATTCCTTAAAAAAATGAGGAAAGAAATTGTTTTCTAAGCTGCAAGAGCCGTCGACCGGAAGGAACAAATCTTTTTAGTGAGTCGAATCGGAAGAATCAATTCATTCAAAAGAGTTCGTTTTCCCATCTCCACCCTGTATACTCTTACCGTTTTTTCCTTTTTTTTTAATTGAAGACTTAACGATCACCCTGATCAACTCATTAGGCTATTAGTAGTCACACGTTCCTAATTTAGAGTCACTGGCTCCAGAGATGGGAGAGAGCCCGAGCCGTAAGACAAACACAACATCCATGCCTCACCGGGATTCGAACTGGGACCCTTCTCGGGCGAATGGTCATATGCCAGTGCTTAAACTACTGGGACACCTGGGCGGCACTCTTATGGTGACTTGGAGTTATAGCGTAAAAGTCTTTTCTACTTCTACGTTGTTTTAACACATCAACATACTAAGAAATAGTTCCTAAATGAAAGAAACCTTAACGACCAGACGAAACATGTAAATAACCGAAGTCAACTTACGGAAAAGATGCTTTATTCAGGATGTAGTACACACATCGTAACATAACATATTGTAGTGAACGCTCCACACACCACACATTATCACAACACTCCTATCAGTAATCAGTTTACAACCCAACGTTCTCTCTTACAACGCTCTCAAGCAACAGATCAGTCGTCGTTTTTAACTCTTGTTCTTATCAAAACTCAGGCATACGTCACGTGCATTCAACCTCAATTGTGTTGCCAAACGTATTCGTTTGAGAGAAAGATATCACGTTAAGAGTGAAGAATAACAGAATAAACTCAAGATTTACATAGGGAAAGAAACTAAAAAGGAAAGTTAATTTAGAATATACGTCACAGAGTGCAGTATATATTGTGGAGCGGTTAAATATTTATCACTTGTGAGATAGACATTAGCTTAAAAAAATTTTCTGAGCATTTCAGACGGACATGCAGATAGGAAAATATTTTTCTTCAAGCGTAAGAAACTTTTGCGCTCAAACCAGCGAAATCGCATAAAAACTAGATGTAAATTCGTCAACTTGATTGTTCATTATTTTGCTCTATACTGTCATTAAGTGAAGTAGAAAGTCTATGTTGGTTTCTAATTATGACATACATGAAGGGCATTACACCTATAAACAAGGAGAGCTTCGCTTCCTCTTGGCAGCATTTAACAGGTACTTCAAGTCATCCCGCAGCCATGAAAACTACGTCGCAACAATAAAACGTGTATGTTGATTGACAGTTGATCATACGATGTTAGTTGGCTATTACATAAAGATTTTGCGCCCCCTTCCTGGTTGTTTTTATCTCCAAAGTAGCTTTCAAGGTTTTTCGTAAATGCGGTGAAAACATGGGGCGTGACAGGTTACACGCTTTGTTGATTGTTTTGTGAGGGAACAGCTTCGTCGGAGAAAAAGGGAGTTCTCTGCTTTAAACGTAACGTTGAACATCTGGTGAATCTTTCGGGATTACCGAGGTGTGATGATGCATTTTTAAACACCAGTGCCGTTTTGCCCTGAATAACAAAGCAGGGAACGGGTGAGATGTTTGGCTTTCACTCTACGGTACTTTATTATGTGTTGCTTGACGATATCAAGAACGTGATTTTTAAATATTATAGAAGACCGCACATCATCGCTTAAAAATTCTCCCGGCTCCGTATTTTTCTCTCTCTCTCTTTAATGTAGATTTATTATTTGAAGCACAGGTGATTTTGAATGAAACAGCTTACTTGAGAGAAAATTGCCTTCATTCTGTCAAAAGACCGCGCCGGCTAAATCAAAATGCAGTTTGGCTTTCACGGTCTTGTCGGTTAAAACATGGTCACGTATGAATATCTTTGTCTAACAGGGTTGGCTATTATTAAATGTCTCCCGATTCGAATATTAAAGTATATGATGTAGTAGAAAACGCAACCTAATTCTGGATGAACCATTTACGTGTTGATCCTCAAAACGAAAAGGTATAAATGTATACAGTTTTTTTTTTTTTTTTTTTTACAGATAAACTTGAATTACTGAGATTTTAAGAAATGAGAGATTGAAGCATTTCTGACGTAGAAAGCTTCTTTATATGTGATCATCAACGTAATTAGAAAATGCATTATTGCAGGTATGGGTTTTGGGGGGTTGGAGGTTTAACGACCATCGTGAGCAACTCAATAGGCTATAAGCAGTCGCCCGTCCCTAATTTAGAGTCACTGGTTCCAGAGAAGGGAGAGAGCCAGTACCGTAAGACAAACACAACATTCATGCTTCACTGGGATTCGAACCCATACCGATCTCGGACGAATGATCAGAAGCCATCGCTTAGACCACTTCGCCACCAGGGCGGCGCACTAAGGGTCCTACCAAGGCCGTTTAGAAAGCACAAGGCCATGGAGTTAGACAGATGAGTTCCCTCTCCTAGTGACGTCACGCGGAAGCCAAAGCTTCCAATTGGTTTCCAATGTTGTGTTGTGTGACGTCAAACACGACACCGACGTATCAGTTCGTGTAACATGAGAGTCACGTCACAAACGGAAGGAATTCATCTCTCCAATGTCATGGCCTTGTATTTTCTAGACAGTTCTTCGATGATCAGGAACACCCGCAGGTAATTCCATCAGTTAACGCTCTGTCTTTTCGCGGGCCCCACCTTTTTGATAGTACACATACAAATAAATTACAACGTGAAAAATCGCTAAAGGTCGGAAGTATCATGAACTCACATATTCTTTTGCCACTGCTGAAGACTGAATGTTGCTGCGCAGAGGTTCACGCGCTGGCATCTGATCATTCTGCAGAGATTGGTCGGGGTTCAAATCCCGGGGAGGCATGGATATTGTGTTTGTCTTACGACACTGGTTCTCTCTCCCTTCCCTGGAACTAGTGACCCTAAATTAGGGACGGGCGACTGGACCCACAGAGATGCTCACGGTCGTGGTAACCCCCCCCCCCACACACACACACACGGATGTTATATAAATTTTTGATAAAAAGCATTTATAATCGGGAATTTTTTGGGGGGAGGGGGTTAGATTGCAGAAATTGTCTAATGACAGACACAGCTTTTTTGAGTGCTTAATTGCGTACTCCATGTTTAAATTTACTCACATCGCAGCAGGTATTACGCGAAAGGGGAAATAAAAATTTTGCGCCGATCAAAAAGGCTAGTCCATTTTTAAAATGTAAAAGTAGCTTCTTTCACAAAAAATTTTCTTCAAAGTAATTCGGTCCAACTACGTATAACAGTTTTCTAATGAACATGTGGGATACTCATTATTTTCTGAGAATAGACCAAATTCCTGATTTGAAATGGAAAAAATCTTATTTAAAAAGATTAATTCAAGCAATTTTCAACATCAGCTTCTCGCATGTTATTCTGCTTAACGGTTTTATTGTCTTTAACATTCTTTGATTTTGCATTTTTATTAGTACTTTTTATTACGGTTTTAAAGAGCATTTCATGCCTCGTTTGATACTTATATTTTCTTGACTCCTACTGATTTTCCATACGAGGGATTCCCTTCCATATAGGGGAGCCCAGTGGGTACCTTTGAAACAGGGCCACTGGAATTGGAGCGACTGTCTTGATGAAGATAACAGCAAAAACTACTCATAACAAATGTCCAACGTTGCAATTTATTTGACGCCCAGATGACTTGTGCATCAACATTTATTCATAAACGCGAGGAACTAACATGTTGATTAATTAAACAACGATGTTAAATAGATTAGAAGAATATCAACGATGATAAATTCTGTGGCAGAAATATTCTTCTCATATACGTGGAGATATGTCAGACTCGTTAACACAGCAGTCAGACAGCTCTGAATTACCTGTATTTACTATTCTTCACGTAACAATAATTACATCAGAAAATTTGAATATTACATCGCCCTGGAGCGGAAACGGACCAGCATTTCCCGTTACACCAACCAAGACAATTCGAGCATGCTATTCGTTTCACCACTTAGGATGATTCGAGCATGCTATCCGTTACACCACCCAGGACAATTCGAGCATGCTATCCGTTACACCAGCCAGGACGATTCGAGCATGCTATCCGTTACACCAGCCAGGACGATTCGAGCATGCTATCCGTTACACCACCCAGGACGATTCGAGTATGATATCCGCTACACCACCCAGGACAATTCGAGCATGCTATCCGTTACACCATTCAGAACGATTCGAGCATGCTACGCGTTACACCATCCAGGACGATTCGAGCATGCTATCCGCTACACCACTCAGGACGATTCGAGCACGCTACCCGTTAACCACCCAGGACGATTTGAGCATGCTATCCGTTACACCACTCAGGACGATTCGAACATGCTATCCGTTACACCAGCCAGGACGATTCGAGCATGTTATCGTTACACCAGCCAGGACAATTCGAGAATGCTATCCGTTACACCAGCTAGGACGATTCGAGCATGCTATTCGTAGAAGATTTAAACTAGAGTGCCCGACAGGAAAGTAACACGAAAGAGAGGCAGAAGCCCCAATTTATAACCGGGGGCCTAATATACCCCTGGTCCGACGGCTTAACGTGCCGATCCGACGCATGGAGGATATTTAGTGGTTCGTGCTTTCGTACATGCCTGGGATCAATCCTGATACTTTTCCGTGGCAGTAACGAACTTTAACCACTAGTCCATCCTCAGCCCCGCAAAATGGGCTGAAATCAGCTCGAATGATATGCATTCTTTATCTAGGCCAAACTACGCATCATAAAGCATTGTTTTCCATTCATCTTTATTATTCAAAGTTGTCATTTAGGAGAATAACTGGCACTAATCCTTTCTGATTGTTTACCTGCTAAAAGGATTATTCGGTCAGAGAGGAAGTTTATTCCACTTGTTTCTACTCAAAGTGGCATGATGTCTGTAAAGCGGAATTAACTCTTACTATACCCATTAGGCCTTGAGTCATCGAGAAGAGAATAGAGGAATAGAAGGTAACACTTATAACCTAGTCGCTATATGAACATTTCTGATTGGGAAGTGCGGAAAATATTTGCACCACATGGTTCAGGATCATCTGCAGCTTGACCCGTCGTTGGTCGCTCGCCATACGTTAAACAACGCCAGTAGTCGCTCGTGAGAGTTTTTCTTACACTACCTTTTCCCGATATTTTTGCTTAAAAGTGAACAAAAGCACAGGTGTTCAAAATGCGCTGCTGACAAACCAAAAGTTACAAATTAAATTTGGTGAAAAACGCACTCGTATCATGGCGTCCTATATAAAATTAAAAACACAAACGCCAGCGATCGCTTGATGATAAAAGCTTTCATGTGACGCAAACGGTAGCGGTCGTTTGATGAGAAAAACTCTCACGCGACGCAAACGCCAGCTGTCGCTTGATGAGAAAAACTCTCACGTGACGCAAACGCTAGCGGGCGCTTGGTGAAAAAAACTCTCACGCGACGCAAACGCCAGCTGAGCTTGATGAGAAAAACTCTTACGTGACGCAAACGCTAGCGGGCGCTTGGTGAAAAAATCTCTCACGGGACGCAAACGCCAGCGGTCGCTTGATGAGAAAAACTCTCACGTGACGCAAACACTAGCGGGCGCTTGATGAGAAAAACTCTCACGTGATGCAAACGCTAGCGGTCGCTTGGTGAAAAAAACTCTCACGCGACGCAAACGCCAGCTGTCGCTTGATGAGAAAAACTCTCACGTGACGCAAACGCTAGCGGGCGCTTGATGAGAAAAACTCTCACGTGACGTAAACACTAGTGGGCGTTTGATGAGAAAAACTCTCACGTGACGCAGACGCTAGCGGGCGCTTGGTGAAAAAACTCTCACGCGACGCAAACGCCAGCCGTCGCTTGATGAGAAAAACTCTCACGTGACGCAAACGCTAGCGGGCGCTTGGTGAAAAAATCTCTCACGGGACGCAAACGCCAGCGGTCGCTTGATGAGAAAAACTCTCACGTGACGCAAACGCTAGCGGGCGCTTGATGAGAAAAACTCTCACGTGACGCAAACGCTAGCGGGCGCTTGGTGAAAAAATCTCTCACGGGACGCAAACGCCAGCCAGCGGTCTCTTGATGAGAGAAATGTTTACACATGCACACGGGAGCAAAGAGCAGACTGTTTGAAGATCACAGACGCGCTGATCCTTATCGGAAGTGATAACAGATTATTGAGAAGATTCTGAAAGTCAGCTAGAGTAGGGGTGTGCACTCAGGGTCACTTCCAAATAAATGGCACTCTTTATATGAGAAGTGTGATAGAAATGCTCATAGCGCGACAAACAACTGTTTAATGGGTTAGGTGCTGTCGATCCTCTTTTATCTGCAACATTCCTAACTTTTCTTTTAAGCAGAAAAGTTAGGAAATGTTACAGATAAAAGAGGAGTCTATTTAAATAAATATTCCTGAGAAATGGATTAGTAGGTTCAAACATAATGGTGTGTGTGTGTGTGTGTGTGTGTGTGTGTGTGTGTGTTGGTGTGTGCGATGCATTCAGTCTAAGAGGTCAGTTCTCATGGTTTTCATCTGTACGCTTTGTGCAGACGTAAAAAAATTGTTAGCACTCATAAGAAGTGTTCTGATGGCGTTAAAAGTTTCCAAACCATCAGTACATAATGCAATTTTGGGGAAATGAACCACGGTCATCTCTTTTTGGCGGCGGTAAAAATGTTGAATGAAGCACCTGTAGCATTCCAGGAACAGCAGTTACCTTTCTTGCTTTTCGTTATTTTGTTTCCTTATACGTTTCTTTTTTATTATTTTCCTTCCGTGTTTCCCTTTTTTTCTCCTTTGCTATTCCTGCAGAAAAAAATACTTGCGTTTTTTATCTCTTGAAACGGAATCCATTCCGCGAGATCTCTTTCCCATAGCGAGTGCTTCCATTTCTTGAGTTGTGGCATTTGCTTTCCTTTTGCGTGTTTAGTTCTACATTGTGATCTGGCAGCACGCGATTTGTTCTCACAGCTGAGAACGGGAATGATTAAAAGCGCCCGAGAACGAGGGTTGTTTCAGAAGTACATTTGCCCACCACTTTTTTTTTAACCACTTGGAAAACGAAATCATATAATTTCGGAAGGTTCTGTTTTTTTTGGGGTTTTTTTAGTTTCTTCTTTGAGTGTTAACATTGTTAATGGCTTCGTCGACAAGTCTTGCACCCTGCGTTTAACAAGGTTATGAACACGATATGAAAACTTTATTTCTTGCTTAAGAAAAAAAATGTTAAGATCATCATCTCTGGAAGCGGTTAAGAAAATCTGACCAAGCTTCGAATCTAAAATGAACACACAAAATAAAAACACTGAAATATGCGAAGTTTTTAGTAGGCAAAAAAAAAAAAAAAAAAGTTCATGAATAGCTTGCTAAAGTGTATCGTTGAAAAAATTACATATACCTACCGTCGCAGCTGTTCTTTGTAGCTGCACCGTTTTTTATTAAGTAATGTGCATACCTTCCATTTTATATGGTAAATGCACAATTCGTATTTGGTGAATGAATTATGGTCGAGCTTCATTAAATAAATTATCGGAATGAATTATGGTCGAGCTTCATTAAATAAATTATCGGTGTTTGTCCATGAACGGACCGTGATAAACATTCATTTTTGTACAGAATAATTCTTGTTGGTCCGTACGTAATTGGGTTTTTATGGACAATCACGTCTTTTCAACACACATCACTGCAGCTTTCCGAATGTAGTCTATTCCGTACTTACTGCTGGAGTGGATGACATCTTTATAATCGATGTACATAAAACGAGATGCCTGTAAGATTCTCAAAACTTCCGCCAAAATGATCGTAAAAAAAATTAGCTCATTAATGAGATGCCTAAAATCATCAAAAAAATTTTTCACTACTAACACGATAAAGATGATCCTTGAAGAATTACCACATAAATAACATGGCGAAAACCATCGGAAAAAATTGCCACACTAGCAACGAAGCAGAACTTATCACTGAAAATTACCAAGCTAGTAGATGAATGAAACGATCACAGAAGAAATTACATTAATTACATGAAAAAAACAATCACAGAAAGAATTAAACCTATATAAGAGATTACGTCTGCCCCTAACGCTTTGACGTCATGCAGTACTTGCAGCACCATTTGCTTTTTTATGGTGGCCGAAATCGGAACTAAGCTCACCGCTATCGCACGACACTTAAAATCAAAGAGAAATACCGGAAAATAAAATAAAGTTAGTAAGACAAACGACTTTATTTGTGGCAACACGCAGGTGCTCGAACAACTGTCTGGGCGTTTTTTCTGTTACGTAGCTATTATGTCGTGTTTTATTTCATTTTCTTTGCATTGCAGAGTAATTTCATTAAAAGGAATAAAATTGCAGAGTAATTTCACAAAAAGAATCAGCTTTATTTTATTTCATAAAAAGAAAAAAAGGGAAAATTGTAAGAAAGTAACTGCAGGCGTAGTTTTGATTCACTGTGATGGAAATTTAAAATATTATTGGCACCGTGTATTTTTTTCTTTGTAGTACAAGATGGAAGAAGATAAAGCTGAAACAAAACGTCGCTTAAATAGAGAACGACAACGGGCGGCGATGGCGTGCAAACCAATCTTCGAATACTTTTTACTTTATATGATTTTTAACGTACTGTGACCGTCACATGACGGGTTAAAATCTATTAACCCATATAATAGTTTTCTGTCATGGGAATATTACGAAAATTTTGTTGTTGGTGACCTATCTTATAGACTGCCCATTAATAACTCAACCGTTTATTATAGTTATGTGTATGTATTTTACGATTCGTATTATGAAAATTTCAGTCACAGATTTTTAACCTGTGCATGGCACGAGCTATGAGCTAGTACCATATTAATAATGTGGAAAATTGATCAAAGACCACAAGCATGACAAAAATGATTTTAAAAATGGCAAGAATGATCATAAACATAGCAAAAACGATCTCAAAAGCACAAACATGGTAAAATGATCAAAGGCCACTATAATAGCATAGCAAAATGATCAAAGACCACATTAATAACGTGGCAAAATTATCAAAGACCACAATAATAGCATAGCAAAATGATCAGAGACCACATTAATAACATGGCAAAATGATCAAAGACCACATTAATAACATGGCAAAATGATCAAAGACCACATTAATAACATGGCAAAATGATCAAAGACCACATTAATAGCGCAGCAAAATGATCAAAGACCACATTAATAGCACAGCAAAATGATCAAAGACCACATTAATAACATAGAAAAATGATCAAATATAACAATTAATAGCATGGCAAAATGATCATAGACCACATTAATAGCATAGCAAAATGATCAAAGACCACATTAATAACATGGCAAAATGATCAAAGACCACATAAATAATGTAGCAAAATGCAATTAATTCAGTTTTTGTTTTCTTTTTACAGAAATGTCAGTTTTGTAGTTTTCCACATAAACGGAAATTTCCCGTGTTTCGAACAGTCTGCTTTTGATTTTTTCAGTCCCAACACAGAATTTAAAAAAAATGTCCTGTTCTCACCAGCCTCTTTGCACGTGGTCATGCGGATGTATGAATCGTATTGCTGGAGTTCATGCGTCTCGTGAGAGGAGATTTTCCTATCTTTTGAAGTAAAGCAAAACCTTTCTTCGTCGTGATTCTCGCTCGCCATGTTTTGTGCACGAGTAAGGAGGGCTGCTGGCTGAGCCAACAAGACGCATACCAACCAATCACGTTTAAAGTAGAAACACAAGTTACTGGAGTCGTGCTATGGTTAAATGTTCACTCTATCAATACGTGTTAATTAGTAATTTCACTTTCTCTAAAAGTTTATTATTTTCTTAAAAAGGTTTATAATATATTTTTTATATAAGAGGACATATCACAAAATATTTTTTTTTCCATCCTGATTTTTCAAAGCACTGAAGACTTTTTTTAACTGACTTTAAATTATGCATAAGAAAAGATGAAATGTAACACTTAACAGTATGATTTCCCAAAGCTCCTAAACCTAAAATTTATAATAGCTTTCGGGTTAAGGGGTCCACCATAGGCGCCGACTGTGGGAACAAATTGAATCTTGCCCCCCCCCAATAATCTTATTGGAGAGCGGTGCCCACCCAATATTTTTCGTCTTTTTTAATTAAATAATCGCTTCTTTAGCCTCATAAAGTGGACCAAGATCCACCTTATGAGGCCAAAGAGATTTATTTTCAAAAAAATTAACAGATAATAAAATAACTCAAGTTTTTTCCATCTGCTCATTTGATAACAAATTGGATTGCCAGCAGGATTGGCCACGTGAATTACATGGTACATATTCGGCATAAATTACGCGTAATTTATGCGTATTTTACGCTGCGTAGAAAGCTAATTTATTACACAATTGATAAATGAAAATAAATTGATAAATAGCCATGCTAAATTGATAAATGAAAATAAATTAATAAATAGCCATGTTAAATTGATAAATGAAAATAAATTGATAAATATCCATGTTAAATTGATAAATGAAAATAAATTAATCAATAGCCATGGTAAATTGATAAATGAAAATAAATGAATAAATAGCCATGGTAAATTGATAAATGAAAATAAATTAATAAATAGCCATGTTAAATTGATAAATGAAAATAAATTGATAAATATCCATGTTAAATTGATAAATGAAAATAAATTGATAAATATCCATGTTAAATTGATAAATGAAAATAAATTGATAAATATCCATGTTAAATTGATAAATGAAAATAAATTAATCAATAGCCATGGTAAATTGATAAATGAAAATAAATGAATAAATAGCCATGTTAACGCAATTAGAAGTAAGCATTTGTTTTTAATTGTTAAGTTTGTAATCACAGAAGTGAAAATAATTACAGTAGTGAAATATTAAAAACACACATAAGTAATGCGAATGATTGACCATTTTTTTCAGAAATATTAACGTTTCTTTTAATTTGGCAGTTGTTAATGTTCATGATTACCCACCTAAACTAACATCACTCTTAACAATAAAGTTGTTTGCCATTCGTTTTATCCAAAATAACCAGAAAAATTAAATGTCTTTTACAGTTAAACTAAAATTGCATTTTTATAACACTAAATAATATGTTATTAGTCACATTTATTTTATTCTAAGGAAAAGAAACAAAGAATAAAACGTTACGACAAAAAAAGTTTCACACTTTTCACTGTACTTTTAAAAACTGAAAGATTACTAACCTGTGAATTGTTCATATATTTTTGATGATTCATATTATTTATTAATAAATTCACTGTATCCAGGGATCATTGTTGCTTTAATTTGTGTTTTACTTTAATAATGCCACATGCTTAATAATTTTATCAAAACTAAATTCAAACTAAAAATAACATTTGGCGTTACATTATCACATATTGTCTACATACAATGTGCATTACACTTGCCTAACAGTTTCATTCATTCTTATTTTTCTTAACATTTTTTAATAATCATCACATTTTTTATCTTTCATTTTTAGAGTGTAATACATATATATATGCACCAGTTTCTTAGAATTTCGAAAGCGTAGTCGGTTTCTTGTTGCGTTATGAATGTACGACCAGTTGGAGAACACCCTCTCAAGCTATGCGGATGATGCTGGTATGTTGAGTAGTTTACTAATGGCTAATTTCGCGAGCTCTTTGAGATGTCTTTTAGTAAATAGCCAAAATGTTGCTGCAGTTTGAACTTGTTTTTCAAGTAGTTTACCAAATATTTTGGCATGATCTTTATATTGTTGGTAGCTTATAATTCCGGCTGCATCTAAATTCTGCAGTATAAAATTTTCTACCTCCTCAAGACGTTCTTCGTTAAGTTTCTTCCCCTCATATTAGGATGCAACACGTTGTCAGTGAGGCTGTATTTATTTAGGGAATGTTCTCTTCTTTTGCTGAGTAAAAGATAGCAAATGGTCATAGCCTTCAGGAAGCTTCATATCCAAGAACAACTCCACTGTATCGGTAACGTTGCAATCTTCTTTTTGGCAATAGTTTATCAGTTTGCTCATAGAATTTAGTAGTTGAACAGGATCATTAACCTGGCCAAGGAAATCATTGTCATACAGCAGAGACTTTACAGTGGATGGTATCAAGCATGCGTCTCTTTGGGAGCACCAACGGTTATCATCAGCTAGTTGAACTTTACAACCGCAACATTCGAACAACTCATATTTGCTGTCAGGATGCTTGAACATTTTTAGCACACTGTTTACACGAGATGAAATGCCATTGGGCATTAGGTCCTTTGCAAGAAGATTGTCCGTATGTGAATTGCAAGCTCAATGCCATAATCCGCAAACATTGCTCATTTTGATCATATTGCTTGCTTTATCCGACACTGTGCAATATAAAGTATATTGGATTGGTGCGAATGAAATGTCGGGCAAAGGACCAGCACATGTGGACGGCAAGAACGGAAAAGTAGAACAACTTGCCTAGGCAAAATAATCCCCCTCAGCATCGACACATAGTTGCCATCTGTCCGGCAAGGCCATGATCCCGGAACGAAAAAAGTCTTCTGGCTGGGACCTGAAGAAGTCATTAACTGCACGCTGAACCTCGTTGTCTGTCGTGAACTGTTTTTTGGACAGGAAGTGATCCAGGCGACGAAACAGATGATAGTCTGTCGGAGACAAATCCGGGTAATAGGCAAAATGAGGCAGTGTTTCATAGCCTAAGGCACTTAGTGCCGCATCGTTCGTTGTGCGACATGAGGGCGGGAGTTATCCTGGAGCAGAATAACACAGTGTCTGCTGACCAAAGCCAGTAATTTCTGCAGCAATTTCAGGTGCATCTGGTGTAATTTAGCACCATAACGTTCTGCAGTGATCGTTTGGCCTTTTGCCAAGAAACTCCAATGAATTATCCCGATGGGGACCACCAGACAAGGAGCATCATCTGCTTGGTGTGTAGGGGTGGCTTAGGATACCGTCCAGCAGGCTGTGCCTTGCTTAACCATTGTGCAGATCGTTTTCCGATTATCATAAAAGGACCCACTTCTTGTCACAGGTGACGACTCGATGCAGTAGAGGTTCCTGTTTATTCCTGGAAAACAGCGACGTGCAGACTTCCAAACGCCTGGTCTTGTTGGCAGCTGTCAACTCATGCGGCAACCACATGTCCAGCCTCTGACCTTACCCAGCGCAGCCAGACGCTGAACAACTGTCGTGTGGTGGACACCTACCACTGCCGCTATCTCACGACACGTTTTTCGGGGGTCCGCTTCAACCCCATGTAACAGAACATCGTCGTCAGAAACAGCAACAAGTCGGTAACCACGTGCTTAGCTTTGCAGGTTCGTGTCTCCGCTTCGAAACTTCACAAACCATCGCCGAATGGTTCGTTCATTGGCTGTATTCTCCCCAAACGTTTTGTTAACGTTTCGAGTGGCAATTCCTGCAGAATGCCCCAGTT
This sequence comes from Macrothele yani, assembly GCA_039090855.1. NCBI lineage: Eukaryota > Metazoa > Arthropoda > Arachnida > Araneae > Macrothelidae > Macrothele > Macrothele yani. The sequence goes on from CM077003.1 coordinate 121,891,488, forward strand.
TAAATTCATAAAGGAAGATGACTCTCAAATCCGGCGTCTGCATGTTTCTTTTGCAAGTCACGTTACGTCCAAACAAACTACGCCTGAACCTTATTATTCACAATAATAATAATAATAATCAGCAAAATAATATTTCTGTTTCCTTATTCATTTTCGGATAAGCAATTACAATTACTTTTTTTAAATATGCGTCACATCTCGTAGTTTATCTTTTTGCCCGTTTTTTTTTTAAATTTTCCTAATGACAACGGAACAGACGTGCCCCCTCTCACGTCTGATCTCTTCACGCCCCCGCCCAATACTTTGGTCAAGTCAGCGCCCGTGGGATCCATAGACTGATACTTGGACATCATACAGTTAACTGTATAACACCTCCAGTACACGGTTCATTATGGTAATACTGTATACAGGGTAGCAGGTCCACCACCTTGGGGTGGGAGATATCCATGCTAAACTTTTCAGGAGGACCTCTGCGGTTACTGCTTACGATGTTGTGAATGAAAAGGGATTAAGCAGAACTAATGAACTGAAATTTAGTTGTTAATCAGGCCTCTTTAAATTCAAGTGTTCCAACGAATCACTCGTATTACCGGAAATGTCTCGTCATATGGATAAGGAAAAAGTGATAACAGAATGTTCGCGTTAATATACAAAATATATCATGAAATGGTTCCCTGAAAATTAAGATTTTTTTCTGAAAACACCTGATGAAACGGCAGTTTCCTGTCATTAACAGGACCATTTCTGCTAATTCACGTATGAAAAATCCGTGAAATTCAGCACCCCCCCCCCCCCCTTCGGTCATTTCACGGGAAAACCTGAATCAGAAATATATTTCATGAATTCACGAAAGGACTCACGGAAAATAACTCAAAATTTCAAGAATTTTCTTACAGTGTAAATGATAATGCAGCGTCTTTTCTACACTACAGTCATCAACAACAACCATTCTGAACCCATTGTTGGATGAAAATCCGTGAAAACACAAATGTGTCTGTGATCGAACCAGCAACCTTCTGCTCCGGAGCCGAATGTTTTCCCAATTAAGCTGCACCGACGGAATTAATCGCTGCAACTTTGTCGTCTTGACATGTACTTCACCTCTGCAGTATGTCACAAGTCCACTACTCTCTGTTGTGAGCCTTTACCTTCCACATGATTATTCATTACATACTTTCGAATGTTATCGCCCCATCTCCCATGAGGTCTTCTGGGTTTTCTTCTCTCACGTGGTATCCAGTTTAGTATTTCAGTTGTCCAATGATGGTCAGTACTTCTAAGAGTAACCTTTCCAGCCTATTGCCACATGCGGGTTTTTGCTTTGATCATGACGTCATCAAATCTTGTCATTTACGCTTTTCAACCGTATGTTGAAAAAGCGTATATGCTCCAGCTTTGTCCATCCGTCTGTCGGCACGATAACTCATGTAAAAATGGTTCGATTTCGATGAAATTTTAGTATGTGGTAGGGGACCATCTGGGGACGAATCCTATTAAAAATGGGTGAAATGAGATCAAAGGTCAGGACATAGGAGCAAGATCCATTCCATTGCTCTTATGCGTCATAACTTGCGTAAAAATGGCTCGATTTCGAAGAAATTTTACTGTATGGTAGGGGACTACCTACAGATAATCCTGTTGCAAATGGGAGAAATGAGGTCAAAGGTCAGGGCATAGAACCGGAATCCGTCCCATTCCCCTTAAGCGTCATAACTTACGTAAAAATGCTTCGAGTGCGACAAAACTTTAGTATGTTGTTTCCGGGGCATACTGAACCGGTTCTATTTAATATCATCGAAATGGGGTCAAAGGTCAGGGCGCAGGAGGAAGATTTATTCCACAGTCATTATCCTCATAACTTGAGTAATGATTTCTGGTATGTCGGAAAGCGTATCATAATCAATGCATTGCATGATTTTACTAACTTGTTTTCCTTATCCATGAGTTCCTCTTCCTATCTTTCCTGGCTGCACCAAGCATGCAGCTCTTCATATTTCTTTGAGTCGTCCGCAGCCTCTGTAATGTCTTTTTTAGTACGATCATATTCGACACCATGAAAACTGTATTTAAATTAGGGATGACCTCTGAGCAGTAATTCTAATACTTCAGACAAGGTAAACTGCGCTCATGTAAATCCACCTGAAGTTTGTGAATGTACGTACAGTATAAAAGTATGTATACATTTCCGGTCAAAATGAACGTGAAACAAAGCCTCAACAAAATAGAAGCATGAAGAATATTTCTTCCTTTATTGATTTAAGCCTCAACAAGCTGGTAAAAGTACCCTACTTCGCTGTTTTTGACACATTCATTACTATCACATGTGCACTAAAAATAATCGTCATGTTGAAATCTGAAAATTGTTCCTTAAAGGATTCAGATGAACATTTTTATTTAAAAATTAAATTTTACGCTTGACCTGAAATCCACTGGTCTCTTTATTACGCTTTGAGTTTACCGATTTAAACAACACAGAAAAAAAAATAAGATATCACACATATACTGGTCAATAATTTTGAAGCTCCTATCAATTTTTCTATAACTTTTCCCACATGAAAACACAAAAACATCCCAAAATACTGAGATACAAAAGCTGCTCTGTTTTTTTTTAATAAGGCAGACTACCTACATATTCCTGTGCGTCTGATTTTCATCAAAGTATTAAGATATAAAAATAGCCCAGTTTTTTGTAGTACGGCAGATTGTCTGTCCGTTTCATTTTTACCAAAATATTAAAATGTGAACAGCTGTGTTTATTGCAATAAGAAATACTATCTCCCAATTTCTCGCAACTGCTTTTCATAAAAAATGTTAAGATGCAAAAACAAGTCTCTTTGTTGAGTACGGCCGAATGTCTTCTCGTTTGTGTGTGTGCATCTGCTTTACAAAGAAAATATTATGAGACAAAATTCTGTCTTGCTTGTTGTTGTAAGACAGATTATCTGCTCATACCTGTGCATCTGTTTTTTACCAGATTATTAGGGCAGGAATAAAAATCCCATTTGTTATAAAACAGGAACTCTTCACACGTATTAACATCTACTTTTACAAATTTTGAAGATGACAATCCGTTTTGTCATCTTCAAAATTTGTATTGTATGGTGCAATCCCGTATTTCATTCGTGATCTACTTGTCTTTGACAAAAATATCAAAATGGGGAAACAATCCTGTGTTCTAATAAGGTAGATTATCTTTTCATGTCTGTTCGTCTGTTTTTTTCAATATTTAGACAAAAAACATTTTCTTTCTAATAAGGTAAATTATCTTTCTTGGTTGCGCAGTGGTCTAAGCGATGACCTGAGATCATTCGTCCGAAAGGGGTCCGGGTTCGAATCACGGTGAGGCATGGGTGTTATGTTCGTCTTACGGCACTGGCTCTTTCCCTTCCCTGGAATCAGTGACTCTAAATTAGGGACGGGCGATTACTTATAGCCCGTTAATTGCTCACAGCGGTCGTTAAACCTCTAATCAAAAAAAAAATCTTTTCATGCCTGTTCGTCTGGTTTTCTTCAATATTTAGACACAAAAACATTTTATTTTATTTTTTTGCAGAAAGGTTGGCAATATACGCATATTTATGCATCTGCTGTTCTAAAAACTCTTAAGGAAATGGAGCCATAGAATGCAGTAAATTAGGTTTCAAATTGATAAGCAAAGAATAACATTTTATGAGACTGTTACTGTAGAAGTTCGAGATCTTTTAAAATTTAATTTGCATTTCAAAAAGAAAGAAAAACTCTTAATCTGTTCGAAACTCCAATAAGTAAGAATTAAGTGAAGAAATAAAAAGGGGAAACGACATCTTAACAACTGTAAATTGCATTACGAAGATAGTTACTGCTTTGTTTGTAAGAATTTGCAAACTTGGTTTGATATTGTTTTGTTTAGGAGACTTTTCCAAACTTCGTTTTTGATTTTAAAAAATGCTACGGTATTTCTAATGACAGAATTTTCAGATGCAGCCATTTTGAGTCAAATATTTTGACCTTAACGGTAGAATATCCCCGACAATCATAGTTACGTGGGGTGTGTGTGTGTGTGTGGAAAGAATGGGGGAGGATAGATGGCGAGGGAGAGACTGCCAGACTGACAAGGACCCACGGGCTCTCAGCCCTTACAGGGAACAGCGTTAATGGAAAGGCTTTTTGTTCTGCTGCAGTCTGGGTAGGAGAGACAATTTGTGGCCTGATGAGATAGTACCGGGCTCCACATACTCTATCTCCAAAAAAGAGCCCACCCTATATGAGCAGATGGCGCTTCTCCCAAGATGAAGGGACCGAAATCCGCATCACAGAAGCTCCACACACACACACACTGACGCTCTCACACACATACATATAGCACAGAGTAAAACACAGAGAAAGAGAGAGAGAGAAATAGCGAGGTTCAGGGGCAGGTTTGAGAACACATTCACTCGAAAGGATCTTGCGAAACTTGATCTTTTGTTGATTTCGATTTCAGAAACTGTTTATTGTTCCGGTTTGCGTGTGTGTTGATTCGCTTTGTCGGGATCCTGGTCTGTTTGCTGTTTACCTTCTCAACCGCCCTAGTAAACAAAGAAATGAGCCAAAGAGTTGTTTGTTTTTTCTCTTTATTTTTGATTTTTTTCTTTTTCGTCTTTCTTTCCTAAAAAAAAAAGAGCAGGTGGTTTGGGTCAAGAAGAGAAATATGGGAAATGCGGAAGTTGATGAAACACTGTAAACTCAATTCCTCCCCCGCACTGTAACTTTTCTTTGCTAGTTTTAATTTCCCTCAGATCTTTCAGATCAATCAGCTTCCAAACTCAGCAAAATCAGTATTTTAACTTACCGGTGCGTGAGATTAACTGTATTAGGCTGGTCGTACAAGATTTGGGACTGAAATACTTTGGAAGTATTTGAACTCTACTTTTGAAGATTTATCTTCTTCGAAGCTGCGTACACAAGTCACAATTCGTTTACATTAAGGATAAAAAAATCTGTGGGTTCAAAATCAGCATTAAGAAATCCAGAAACTGTGAAACTTCCATGTCTTTTAATGTGAACTTCGTGATGATAAAAAAAGTAACTGATATTTTAGGCATGAGAAATGCCATGTGGAGAGAAACCTTTTTGTACAAAAAAATGCTCTGAAAATAAATGCGGCTAAATTTCAATTCATATGCGTTCTATAACACCAAAAGTGAACTGAAATGATATAGATTTTCATTTTCAGACGGGTTTTTTTTTATTTAAGTTTTTAAAGGTATGAAAAATCTAAACCGAAGTATTACACGAAGAAAAGTAAATACCACCCCTATCTCAAAAGCTTAGAGGGGGTAGACATGGGCGTACCCTGCGCAGAGTGGAACACACCCAAACCGAACGCAGGCGATAAATAGTCTGACAGCATGACTTTCCGAATGTGTATCGTAATTAACGAACATGGGTAAGCCATGTGGCGCAATGGTCTACGCGATGGCTTCTGATCATTCTTCCGAGATGGGGCCGGGTTCGAATCCCGGTGAAGCATGGATGTTGTGTTTGTCTTACGGCGCTGGCTCTCACCCTTCCCTCGCACCAGTAGCCCTAAATTAGGGAAGGGCGACTGCTTATAGTCCACTGAGTTGCTCACGGTGGTCGTTAAACCTCCAATAAAAAAAAGAGCATGGGTAAACGTGATGATCGGAGAGACTCTGATCGTGGACGCATTGTCGGCGCAAGACAGGTGTGTCATTTTATCGCCCAAGTGGCAAAACCTTAGCGGTTAATGTACCAAGGGTGTACCGCGAATATACCATCTACGGACGTAAAAGAGCCCAGAAAGCAAGCGGTGGCCAACCACACGCAATTGATGAACAGGATCGACGTAGACTATCCAGGCTCGTACAGACCATCCGTTTGGCAACGGCGGTGCAGACCACATCCAGATTAAATAGGAGCTCCAAGAGGCGTCAGCGAGCGTACGGTGCCGCGCATGCTGCGTACCCTGGGCTACGGGAGTCGATGCCCTACTCGTGTGCCACTGCTGACGGCTTATTATCGGAAATTGCGCCTCTCCTGGTGCCGGGAATATCAAAACTGGGTCTCTGCAGAGTGGGGCCACGTCATGTGGTCAGATGAACCCCGAGTTCAGCTGTGGGAGGGTGCGGGTGTGGCATCAACAGCATGAGGCCATGGCCCCGTCGTGTCAGATGGGCTCGGTTCAAAGCGGTGGTGGCTCTGTGATGGCTTGAGGAGCCTTCTCATAGGACACATTAGATCCCTTAGAGTATCTGGAGAGGCCCTTAACCGCTGCACACTACCAGCATGTGCTGGCTGATCACCTACACGCTTTCATGGCCTTCACCCATCCTGCGGCCGATGGTCTGTTTCAGCAGAACAATGCGCAGCCCCACCGGGCAGCAACCACCCAGGCATGTCTCGAGGAACACTAATCTGAGTATGGAACCATCCAGTGACTGCAAAAGTCCTCGGATTTAAACCATGTCTCTTGGATGCCGTTGAGGGGAACATCAGACCCATGGATCCTGGACCGATGCTTCGGGTGGAGCTTTGAACAATGCTGCAAGAGGCACGGCTGGCATTACCTCTGGAAACCCTATTGAATCTGATGTAGTCGATGCCTTGGCGTGCTCAAGTTGTAATTCGCGATAGAGGAGGGCCAACACGGTATTAGGAAGGTATCTGTAATGCGTTGTCCATTGAGTGTATAACTATGAGTGTGATCAAACGGCATTGTCAGTATTAATGGGATGCTAAGGCATATTTGTTTCTAAGTACCAGATTTAAGATATGTATCTAGCGGCGGTTTCAGTCAACTAAGAAGCTATCCCGGTGGTCTGAGGCACTGGCTTCTGCTCATTCGGCCCGGGTTCGAGTCTCAGAAGATGCATGGGGGTTGCGCTTGTCTCAGGACACTTGCCTTTCACTCTTGATAGAGCTAATCGCTCCAAACTGGTTACGGATTACTGCTTATAGGTCTTAGATTTGCTCATGGTGGACATTACCCCCTCCAAAACACACACCACAAAAAGAAACTGGGACTGTTAGGCGAAGTTTAATAAGAATTACTTCGAATTACACTAAAACGTCAGTTATCCGAGGTAACTGGGTGACCCTAGAGCCCGGATAAATGAAGAACACGGTTAATCCAAATTACGTTTTATTTAATTAAGCACATTAAAAAAGCATAAGATAAACATTCTTGTAGTACGTGAACACAAAACTAAATATTTTAAAACTTATTTAGACAGAAAGTTCCTGATTTTTGTTTGTTTTCTTTTTCTCATACGTTCACAAATTTTCAAAACTTCAATGTAATCAACATAATCTTGATTTCCCCCTAATTTAAGTAATGTTACTGCAGCTGTTAATTTTCTGGCCAATATCAAATTCGGCTGCAAGGGATGAAATACTTTCACCTTTTTCACGCCTTTTAAATAACCTGCAATTTATTTTTCCTCTTTTAAAACAACTCTTTTTCTTCTTCCCGACGTTTTCGAGGTTGAAATGCTAGATAAATTTGGTTACATAAGAATAGCACACGAAAAAGCTTTCGTAATGTTTAACCGACAAAAGAGGCCAGATTAAACTCGTAACACACTTAACTGCACACTCTGGCGACAAAACGAGAAACTGCAACAGTGATGACTAATAAGTTGTGCTAGAAGGATGATGCAATATTGTTTAATTATGCTGCACTAATATTTAAAATACGCAGTAATGACTTCTATTATTTTGCAAATCCACTTGCATAGATTGTTTTTCAAGTAAAATTTCTATATGCTACAGAGGACCACGGCTAAACCTACCCTTACGGAAAATGGGCGTTTTACTGTAGTTCGAACACACGAATATTAATATCATTAATGAGTTCCAATATCTCATTTTATATCACCTAAATAAACTGTAGATTCCGGTTAATTGGGACGCACTGGGATTAGGAGGCTTTGGCCTAATAAAGCGGTTGCCCCAATTATGCGAAGCTGTATCCCAAAGAGCTAGTTTAGAATGTTCTTCAGGAATTGGCTAAAATAAACGACTGCTCATATTAACCGGTGTCTACTGTATATGACTTTTGAAACGAACAGGTTTTCAAAATCCTTCGAATGTTTTCCTTTCTTTTGGTAATGGCTTCAAGCCAGTTTTATTTTCTGTCGCCTTTTCGTTCCACGGCAAGAAGCTTTTTTGTAACTGGTTTCATGGTCATCATTCCGAACTTCTGAACAAATTTAATGATCCACAACTAATAACGAAATGAACACGGACAAAGCAAAATACGAGTTAGTGATTGATGGCATTAAACTTGACATTCAAATGGAAATCTATAATAAAAGAAAATGTGTGACTGTCTATGGTAGCCATAACTCACCAGGGAAACTTGTTAAACACTTCAAAATTCGGAAGATTACGTTCCATTGTTGTCCGAGTTACTGTGACCTGTTTTAATTCGAAAGTAGGTATTGCTAGAAGTAAAAATATTTTCCGAGCTAGAAGTAGGAAGTTATGAATGAGACAGTTGGGAAAGCGCATGTGCCCCTCGAGCTGCAGAATTGCGTGCGCTGCGATTGGCGCACGCAAATGTTCCGGTCACGAGTGCATCTTGAAGAACTGCACAACTTTCCTTATTCAGGCATTATTATTTCGGCTGGCGTCCTAGTCTTTCTTTGCGACGAATCAACTTCGTTCTCCCAATATACTTCTACGCTGCTTGTCTATCCCATATTTCTTTGAGTTTGGTAAATTAGTGTAACTACGATAAGGATTTGGTTAGATAACGGCAGGATTGTGTGCGTTATCGGATGGCAACGAGGCGATTGCAAAACGACAGAAACTATTTCCCGACTCCTCTATCTATCAGGCAGAGCTGTTAGCGATCAGGAAGCGACAGAAACTATCTCCCGACTCCTATGTCTATCAGGCAGAGCTGTTAGCGATCAGGGAAGCGACAGAAACTATCTCCCGACTCTTCTATCTATCAGGCAGAGCTGTGACGTACCTGCCAGCAGGACGCACATGACATAAAGGCAGATAGGAATCAGAATACATGTCTGCGTAGCTCAGTTGGTAGAGCGACTTGTTCCGGAATAAGTGTACTCGGGTTCGAATCCCGGCGTAGACCAAAAATGACGGAGAAATTTACTTCGTTATAATGGCGCCCGAACTACCCGGATGACCCGACCGTTCAAAATCTCGCATTGGTGTGATGTTATTTCCACACCGCGAGATAGGAAAAATCAGAGAATCCCTTCTCCAGTGCTTCGAAAAATAAATGTGTGTGACGTTGCATTCCACACACCAGATTGACTGGGAGTTCTCAAGTGCACGTTCTACAGTGGATGGCTGCCTGCAACGATTCATGGTCACGGCTGACCCGTGAGCCATGCCCCCGGCCCTCTTTCGGGGGGATGTGACGTACCTGCCAGCAGGACGCACATGACATAAAGGCAGATAGGAATCAGAATACATGTCTGCGTAGCTCAGTTGGTAGAGCGACTTGTTCCGGAATAAGTGTACTCGGGTTCGAATCCCGGCGTAGACCAAAAATGACGGAGAAATTTACTTCGTTATAGAGCTGTTAGCGATCAGGGAAGCGACAGAAACTATCTCCCGACTCCTATGTCTATCAGGCAGAGCTGTTAGCGATCAGGGAAGTGACAGAAACTATTTCCCGACTCCTCTGACTATCAGGCAGAGCTGTTAGCGATCAGGGAAGCGACAGAAACTATCTTCCGACTCCTCTGTCTATCAGGCAGAGCTGTTAGCGATCAGGGAAGTGACAGAAACTATCTTCCGACTCCTCTGTCTATCAGGCAGAGCTGTTGGCGATCAGGGAAGCGTGGGTGTGGGATCTGCCCAGAGCAACGGTATTTTCCATCCAAATTGTGTGAGCCGCGACCGTGGCTCACACAATTTAGATGCAAAATACCCCTAGTAAGGGAAGTAAAGTCTCTGGTGGAGACAGCAGGCAACACAGAAATATCTTTCAATTGGGTCCGAAGCCATGTCGGAACCAGTAAAAACGAACAGGCAGACCAGCTGGCAAGAGAGACCGCTGGAAAAGAAGTGATTGACTATCATCTGATGACGCCACTGTAAAGTGTGCGGACTCAGATGAAGCAAGCCACGTTAAAGGAGTGGCAAAAAAGGTGGGATGAAGGGGATACGGGAAGGAGGACGAATTATATCGATTCCAGAGTCTCAATTATAAGAGTAGAATCAAATAGTTTCCTTAACCAAGTACTCAGCGTACATGGCGTATCACCCGAATACTTCAGCAAGTTTGCAGTTGAGGAAAGAGCGTGCGATTGCAGTGCCCAGACCGCTGATGTAGCCCACATTATTCTAGAGTGCAGTTCTCATTCAGCGAGAAGAAAGGTCCTTGTTCCTGGAACGGAAAAGACGAAGGTCGATCTTGCTCGGCTTTGCTAGGACGAGACAGGGAATCATCAAGATGGCCAAAGATTTCGTATCCAGGTAAGACGAATACTTGAGGATTATAGAAGTTGAAGAAAGAAGCGGAAGACAAACGGAGGATTTAGATTCGGGCCCAGAGTCATCAATCACCCTAGCACTCACCCCCAAGTGCTAGGACTTGCAACTTACTCATTTTTCAGTTGAAGAAAGAAGCGGAAGACAAACGAAGGACTTAGACTCGGGCCCAGAGTCATCAATCACCCGAACACTCGCCCCCAAAGTGCTAGGAGTTGCAATTTACTCATTTTTCAGTTGAAGAAAGAAGCGGAAGACAAACGGAGGACTCAGGCCAAGAGTCATCCATTACCCTAGCACTCGCCCCCAAGTGCTAGGACTTGCAACTTGCTCATTTTTCAGTGTAATTACCATCTTTTTCATTTGTGCCTCAATTTATCTCTGTCAAAGGTGTCATGGAAATAAAGGATAAATTTCCCATAAACATGAGCACCTAAGTGTATTAATATGAACGTAGTTTTTCTCAAGATACCAATAAAGGACAGATGGTCCCATACTTGTTTATATTTGTTTCAATACTTGTTTTCACGATGTGAATATTTGGTCCCATATTTGTTTTTACGATGGTGAATAAATCTCCCAGCCAGTCGCATATTTGAATTCCCCTCTGCTCGGCACGTCATACATATGGAAATGGAGTGGGGTAGGAAGTGATGGTCCCGCGGTGGCAGTGATCACCTGACAGGTCCCCCGATCCATACTGTCCCGGTGAAGATCCGCCGGATTCTAGCAGGATTGCTCTCGTAACGCCTTTACTTAACAATTTTAAAAAACGCTCTATTTCACTCTAAAGGTAGTGCTTTGACGGCGCAGGCGAAGTCATCACATGCTTACGGTAAGGATTATAATTGGTGTGTTTATCAAATAATTTCATCTTCAGTCTTACAGCTGCAAATGTACAAACTTTTGAAATACCAATAGGAGAAAAACATTTTGATCCCCATTATCTGATGTTTGGATTGTTTCCGGAGCTTCAGCGCTTCCTTATGAAGAGCGATCTGTGACACGTGCCATATCAGTTGCAACTGAAACAGAGGTCGAAATAGGTAAGGGAGGAGACTTAACCCCCTTGGTAAACGGCACAATGATCGGATACAAAGCAAAGTGTCGCAGCATCCGAAAAATGGCGAGTTTTGTCATTTTGTCGAGTTTTGTCATTTGGAAGTCCGTGAACATTACACGATAAGTGAAGTTGCTGCAAAAATATATACTTTGCTCTGTTGTCTTAACGTTAGAATTCTTCTGAAAAGAATGTATTTTTTTTTTCAGTAGAATTAGAGCGTTTGTTTTCGTCGGAAATTTCACATCCTCAGTTTTACGTTCTTTTTCATTCTTTCAGTAAAATTCTAGCATTTATGTTCTTAGTAAATCCCACATGCTTAATTCTACGCCCTTTCGTATTTTTTCGCCAGAATTTTGACATTTATATTCGTAGTAAATCTCGTATGCTTATCTCTCCATATTAAAATCCTTTTGTATTTTTTCAGCAGTATTCTAACGTTTTGCTCGTAGTAAATCCCACCTTCTACGCCATTCTGAATTTTTCCCAGCGGGATTCTAGCATTTATTTTCATAGTAAATCCCACATGCTTAATCCTACATCCTTTTGTAATTTTTTCAGTAGAATTCTGGCCATCATGTCCTAAGTAAATCACGCATGCTTAGTTCTACGTCCTTTTGTGTTTTTTCACTAGAATATTAACATTTATATTCCTGGTAAATCTCGTATGATTAGTTCTCCAAATTCAAATCCTGTTGTATCTTTTCAGCAGAATTCTAACGCTTTTTTCGCAGTAAATCCCACATTCTACGTCATTATGAATATTTTCAGTAGAATTCCAGCATTTATTTTTGTAGTAAATCCTATACTTAATTCTACTTCCTTTTGTATTTTTTTCAAAATTCTAACATTTATTGTCATAGTAAATAAAACATACGTCTTGCTAATCGTCTTGCTAATCGTCTTGCTAAAAGTGAGTGAGTTACGTTCGTGCATTGCAATTACAATCTCGATTCCCTATTTACTTTAAAAGTTTACTTTCTCCTCTTTGGTTGAAAGTAAATGTTCTCCAATTTAAAGTTACGTATGCAGATTGCTTCCACTTTAATTCACGTGAGAGATCCTTGACATTTTCATTGTAAGCCATTCGTAAATTGACTGATTGCTCTTCAGATGATCAAAGCTCTTATTTGTTGATAGAAAGAAACAAGCAATAATTGGTTAGCTCAGGTCGTCAGAAAATCATCATAAGTGCCATGGTACTTAGCCACCTACAGATCAACCCAGGAAATAATGCACGCTGAATTTGTGTGCTTCTGCTACACAAAATATGAAACGTGTCTCCATGGAAACTCCTGAATGCGTGTAATGTCTCTATTACAATATTCTCGTCATTTTATTTACTTAATATGTGACGTACCTGCCAGCAGGACGCACACGACATAAAGGCAGATAGGAATCAGAACAAATGTCTGCGTAGCTCAGTTGGTAGAGCGACTTGTTCCGGAATAAGCGGCCTCGGGTTCGAATCCCGGCGTAGACCAAAAATGACGGAGAAATTTACTTCGTTATAATGGCGCCCGAACTATCCGGATGACCCGACCGTTCAAAATCTCGCATTGGTGTGATATTATTTCCACACCGCGAGACATGAAAAATCAGAGAATTCCTTCTCCAGCGCTTCGAAAAATGAAAATGTGTGATGTTGCATTCCACACAGCAGATTGACTGGGAGTTCTCAAGTGCACGTTCTACAGTGGATGGCTGCCTGCAAAGATTCATGGTCACGGCTGACCCGTGGGCCATGCCCCCGGCCCTCTTTCGGGGGGGGGAGATGTGACGTACCTGACAGCAGGACGCACACGACATAAAGGCAGATAGAAATCAGAACAAATGTCTGCGTAGCTCAGTTGATAGAGCGACTTGTTCCGGAATAAGCGGCCTCGGGTTCGAATCCCGGCGTAGACCAAAAATGACGGGGAAATTTGCTTCGTTATAAATACCAGTTCGTCAACCTCATGCAACATTTATGAGAAGTTTCATTTAATTTTCGAAATTGTGTTTTAATAAGAGATGGCATCACAAATTTGTAGATCTTTGGGGAACAGTTTCAAAAGTAGAGTCAAATATGTTAGTTATATCTCAAACAAAAATGGACACTTAACAAATGAAACCGGTTCACTAACACAATATTGTTGTTAATACTTTGTTAATTTGTTGAACACCTACAGTCGATGTTCAGGAAGTGAATGGAGTTGATCTAAATTGAGTTTTCCCCCGATGCTGTTTTCATTATAACACTCTAGGGATCCCATCTCACTGTCTATACGCTATTTATGTTGTTGTGGAAACTTCATTTTGGCTTGAGAGAATTAGTGTTTTAGGACACTTTACCTCACGCAAGCTATCTGAGTTTAGAAGTCTTTGACTATGTAATCAAAGTGTAAGCTGTTTTTCTGAGTTTAGAAACTTTGACTACATTTTCGAGAGGCAAGCGGTCTGAGTTTTAGAAACCTTTGACAATATTCTCAAAGTGCAAGCGGTCTGAGTTTAGAAACCTTTGACTATATTCTCAAAGTGCAAAGCGGTCTGAGTTTAGAAAACCTTTGACTATATTCTCAAAGTGCAAGCGGTCTGAGTTTAGAAACCATTGACTATATTCTCAAAGTGCAAGCGGTCTGAGTTTAGAAAATATTGACAATATTCTCAAAGTGCAAGCGGTCTGAGTTTAGAAACCTTTGATAATATTCTCAAAGTGCAAGCTGTCTGAGTTTAGAAACCTTTGACTATATTCTCAAAGTGCAAGCGGTCTGAGTTTAGAAACCTTTGACTATATTCTCAAAGTGCAAGCGGTCTGAGTTTAGAAACCTTTGACTATATTCTCAAAGTGCAAACTGTTTGATTTAGAAATATTTGATTATATTCCCATAGGGCAAGCTGTCTGAGTTTACAAACCTTTGACAATATTCTCAAAGTCAGAGAAATCTCTGACAAGAATCTCTGATTTGAATAAGCATCGGTGCTTTGTGTTCCCCGAAATGCATGACCAACGTGCAAGGATGAAACTTTGCCTTAAGGTTATTTTTTTGTTTGTGGGTTTTGACAACCATTTTGAGCAACTCGATGGGCCATTAGCAGTAATCAGTCCCTAATTTAGGCACTGATTCCAGGGAAGGGAGAGAGCCAGTGCCGTAAGACAAGCACAACATTCTTGCCTCACCGGGATTCGAACCAGGACTCATCACTGACAAATAATCAGCAGCCAATGCTTAGACCACTGCGTTCGCCTTAAGGTTCACAAAAATGCTGCATACACACACAAAATATTGATGATAGTTCACAGCAATCGTATTGCCTCCCAGACTAAAATGCATTGCTTTACCTTAATATTTCAACACCTGCATGCTTACAAATAATACGCATTTACCAGTACTTAGTATTGGATGCTAAAATGTTTAAACCTTTTGACGTCCTCTAGTCTTCATAGTACACTTCTCCACCAGTTTTTTGTGAATTTCCGCCGATATGTTCCGCCTTTCGGCTTTCAAAGCAGTGGTCATTTCAATTTTGTTTGTTCCGCGATCTCTTTTCAACGGAGCAGACGATCCAAGTTTTTCCATAGATTTTCTATAGGGTTCAGGTTAGGACTCTGGGATAGTTAGTCCAGTTTCTCAAAGCACATTTCTTGGTGACGAATCATTTTTTCCGTATTCATTTCGTCCACGTTCACTTGGTTCACTTCATTTTGTCCATGTTCACTTGGTCCAGTTCATTTCGTCCACCTACATTTGGTCCAGTTCATTTCGTCCACGTTCACTTGGCCCAGCTCATTTCGTCCACCTTCACTTGGTCCAGCTCATTTCGTCCACGTGCACTTAGTCATTTCGTTCACCTTTACTTTGTCCGTGTTCATTTCGTCCACGTTCACATGGTCCAGTTTACTTCGTCCACGGTTCACTTTGCCCACCGTTTATTCTGTCCACCGTTCATTTAGTCCACTATTCATTTAGTCCACCGTTCAGTTTGTCCACATTCATTTCGTCCTCAGACGGGATGGAATGCAGTGGAAATTTTCCGTTTTGATGGAATTTTTGATACTGTTCAGAAAAAGATTGTCAGCGGAAATTGCTTACATGCGATTTTTTTTTCCAGTTTAAGATTTTCGACTGAAATATAACGATTTTAAATGCTATTTAAATTAAAATGAGGAACTGAACTTTGTAGAATTTTTTAACTCTTCTGTGTGGTACGATGTCAATCACTATGACATAAATCAAAGTTTTACAAAAGTCTTTTAATGTTTTGAAATACATCTTTTATAATGTTTTCATATAGTTCTTAGCTTTTCAGTATATTTACTTTTCATTTTTATTTTTAATTGTTCATAATTTCCGTATTACTAATTTTCATACGAATGAACTATATGTGTCACAGCTATTTGACGTGAGAAAAAATCCATAAAAGTATAATGGTGAAAAAAATTTAAGTTGATATTTACTATGAATTTGCCTTGTGAGAGAAGGAAAATAGAGACTTTTTAAATAAAGGAGATAGGGGGTCTAAAATTTTCCTCTTCAAACCGAAACATTTGTGGCCATTAGAATAAACTTTGATTTGGGTCACAGTAATTGACATCGTACCATACAAAAGAGTTAAAAAGCTCTTCAAAGTGTAGTTCCTCGTTTCACTTTAAATACCATTTAAAATTGTCATATTTTAATATAATAACTTAAACAGGAAAAACGTAGCATATAAGCAATGTCTTTGACCTTTGTTTCGTGCCTAATAACAAGAATTTAACCAAAACAGAAAATTTCCGCGGTATTTAATCCATTCTGAGGACCAAATGAATGTGGACATAATGAACGGTGCACGAAATGAACAGTGGACTAAATGAGCAAAGGACAAAGTGAAAGGTGGGCGAAATGAACAGTGGACTAAATGAACAAAGGACAAAGTGAACAGTGGACAAAGTGAACGGTTGACAAAATTAACAGTAGACTAAATGAACAAAGGACAGAGTGAACGGTTGACAAAATTAACAGTAGACTAAATGAACAAAGGACAAAGTGAACGGTTGACGAAATGAACAGTGGACTAAATTAAGAAAGGATACAGTGAACGGTGGACAAAGAGAACGGTGGTCGAAATGAGCAATGGACTAAATGAACAAAAAACAAAATGAACGGTGGACGGAATGAACAGTGGACTAAGGACACAGTGAACGGTGGACAAAGTGAACGGTTGACGAAATGAACAGTGGTCTAAATGAATAAAGGACACAGTGAACGGTAGATAAAATGAACGGTGGACGAAAAGAACAGTGGACTAAATGAACAAAGGACAAAGTAAACGGTAGACAAAGTGAATGGTTGACGAAATGAACAGTTGGACTAAATGAACAAAGGACACAGGGAATGGTTGACAAAGTGAACGGTAGGCAAAGTGAACCCTAGGCGAAATGAACAGTGGACTAAATAAACAAAGGACAAAGTGAACGGTGGGTGAAATGAACAGTGGACTAAATGAACAAAAGGCACAGTTAACGGTGGACAATGTGAATGGTAGACAAAGTTAACCGTGGACGAAATGATCAGTGGACTAAATGAACGAAGGTCACAGTGAACGGTGGACAAAGTGAACGGTGAACGAAATGAACACTGGACTAAATAAACAAAGAACAAAGTAAACGGTGGACAAAGTAAACGGTGGACAAAATAAACGATGGACAAAGTAAACGGTGGACAAAGTGATCAGTGGACGAGATGAACAGTGGACAAAATAAACGATGGACAAAGTAAACGGTGGACAAAGTGATCAGTGGACGAAATGAACAGTCGGCTAAATGAACAAAGGACACAGTGAACGGTGGACAAAGTGAACGGTGGACGAGATGAACAGTGGACTAAACGAACAAAGGACACAGTGAACGGTGGACAAAGTGAACGGTGAATGAAATGAACAGTGGAATAAATGAACAAAGGACACAGTGAACGGTGGAAATAGTGAACGGTGGATGAAATGAACAGTGGACTAAATGAACAAAGGACACAGTGAACGGTGGACAAAGTGAACGGTAGACAAAGTGAACAGTGGTCAAAGTGAGCGGTAGACAAAGTGAACGGTGGACGAAATGAACAGTGGACTAAATGAACAAAGGACGCAGTGAACAGTGGACAAAGTGAACCGTGGACGAAATTAACAGTGGACTAAATGAACAAATGACACAGTGAACGGTGGAAAAAGTGAACGGTGGACGAAATTAACAATGGACTAAATGACCAAAGGACAAAGTGAACGGTGGACGAAGTAAACCGTGGACGAAATGAACAGTGGACTAAATGAACAAAGGACAAAGTGAACGGTGGACGAAATGAAGAGTGGACTAAATGAACAAAGGACACAGTGAACGATGGACAAAGTGAACGGTGGACGAAATGAAGAGTGGACTAAATGAACAAAGGACACAGTGAACGGTGGACAAAATGAACAAAGGGCACAATGAACGGTGGACAAAATGAACAAAGGGCACAGTGAACGGTGGACAAAATGAACAAAGGGTACAGTGAACGGTGGACAAAATGAACCGTGGACGAAATGAACAAGGACAAAGTGAAAGGGAACCCATGCATTCAACCGAATCTGTAGCAACGCGAGCAGTATGAGATTCTGCATTGTTCTGATACCACCGACATGACGCAGTTGATTAAGTCGCTATACACTGTGTGGGAGGCAGACGTTTCTGATGGGTGTTCGAATCCCGCTTCTGCCGGCCCTCTAGTCTTCGGTTTTTACGGGGTTTTCTGCAATCTCCCCGTTTTAGGGGCGCGAATTTTTAGATGGTTCCCCCCAAATTCGGCCCCGCACGCGCTTTGTCCCTGGACCCCTTCCCCAGGATGCCTAGGTTTGCCAGATGAATGTCAATGCGCTGGTAGTAAAAGAATGTACGACGAATGAAATCTGATGATCCTTGGCATCAGGCATCTACGAGAATATTACCATTATTTGATGTTGATGATGGTTCTGTTGATAGAAGTATGGGCCTACCACAAAGTACTGCCGTAACAATAGTAATGCATAATTCTCCAGGACGTCAGGGTATAGCTCAGCTTTCATGGGCTTTTCCAAGACCACCAATGGACCAAAGACAAACCACGAAAAACAGCTCCGCAGCATCATGCTGCCCCAATGAAACTTCCGTGTAAAGACGATAAAGTCAGGAATGAGCTTGTCTTCCTACATGAGCCTCATCCATGATCGACCACCAGTCTGGCATACTGTAACCCGTCAGTCCAGATCTTCGCATTGGTTTACAGTCCAAAATCGAGTTCCTTACATCACGCTAATTAGAGTGTGGCATTAGTCGAAGTGATTAACGACTGGTGGAAGGCTGTTCGACCGTGGAAATCCATGTCGTCCTGCGCGCACTACTGGTTCTAACATTATCACCAATAGTTTCAGATAGCGTTTTAGGTATTTGAGACATTGTTGATTTAGGAAAGTCCTTTGTTGAGTTCTCTTGGCACGTTCTCTTAGCTTCTAAGGTCTTCGGGATTTGAGACACTGTTTATTTGCTACGTGAGAGGAAAATTATTTTTCAGAGTTCTCCTGCCACGTTCTCTTAGCTTCTGAGGTCTCCGGTATTTGAGACATGGTTGATTTGCTACCTGAGAGGAAAGTCCTCTGCAGAGTTCTCCTGCCACGTTCTCTTAGCTTCTGAGGTCTCCGGTATTTGAGACATGGTTGATTTGCTACCTGAGAGGAAAGTCCTTTGCAGAGTTCTCCTGCCACGTTCTCTTAGCTTCTGAGGTCTCCGGTATTTGAGACATGGTTGATTTGCTACCTGAGAGGAAAGTCCTTTGCACAGTCCTCTTGTCACGTTCTCTTAGCTTCGAAGTTTTACCTGGTCATTTCCTGGCATATTCAACCACAGTCCTCTTACAATTGCATATCACATCACTAACCGTCTGCTTGCGGATCTTCAATTACGTTGAAAAGTCACGTACGGAACGATTACTTATGTGGCACCATGTTATCAGTCCATGCTGTAAATCAGTTAACTCTGGCGAAAAATGACCAGATAAACCTCCAAAGCTGACAGATTGTGACAGTGAACTGCGTGTATTCCTTACCAGGGATTGAAGACTGAGGAACGGGGACAAGTAAAGACTCTCCATGTCTTACACGAGATTCAAAAGCTGTCCCAACTCCTGAAAAAGGTCAGAACACTTCACCTCTGACCACTGGACTACCAGAGCAGATACAAGCTTTGGTATATCCATGAAGGTCTATTCGCTCTCTTTGATATACCTGTAAAGATATATTCACTTTTTATTTTACTTCAAAGGTAACAAAGCTGTTGAAATATGTACATCCGCAATAGTTGTTGTAAAATTGTAACGCAAGTTTCTAATGCGTCCTCAAAGCATTGGTGCAAAACTTGAACTACGTTCTCAACAATACTCGGGCGCGGATAGCCTTGTGGTTAGCACGTCTGCGAAAGGAAAGGTCTCAGGATCGATCCCAGGTGAGTCAGATGTGTTGGACTGCAAAATATCCTCTGTGCGTCGGATGGGCACGTAAAGCCGTCGGACCCGGTGTGCTGCGCCCGTCCGGTTGAAAATGAGAGCGTTTGCTCCTTCTTCCACCCTCTTCTTTCTCCCCCACTGACAATGTGTATTTTGGCGTGTCTGACGTCAGTCGCGTTAGCGACACGCTCTTGTAGCTAAGCATTCTGATTTCTGTCTGTGCACAGTAGTCTAAGTGCTGGCTTGTGCCCATTCAAACCAGATGGGTCCAGCCCACTGAGTTGCTCGCGATGGTCGTTGAACACACAAACGAACAAACTTTTCTTGGTCTACCAACTTTCCAATCGTGAGCTCCTATGTTCCACCTAATGATAATTAGTTTCCGATATTCGGCTCAAAAGCCTGTACAGGCATTGCTAGTGCAGTCTTTTTGTTTGTTTGTCTGTACGACCACTGTGAGCAACCCGATGGGCTATATGTAGTCCTCCGTCCGTAATTTAGTACCATTGGTTCCAGAGAAGAGAGAGAGAGAGAGAGCTAGTGTTGTGAAAGAAACACAACATCAGTGCCTGACGGGACTCAAACCCTGACACTCTCGAACGAATGGTCTAAGCGTCATATTTAGCGTCGCACTGAAGACTTAGTCAAGCCTAAAATGTGTGTGTAAAGCTTACTAAGCGATTGTTGAGAACATCACGGTGATTTTCTGGTGCCAAGCAGGGTCACGTGACCAGGCGGAAGCATTAAATGAGCTCCCGGAGATCAACAGTACTTGTTCCTGGCCTGGTGTCCGAGTGGTCAGAGGGTTTGGTTTCCGGCAATCCGTCACAGCTGAGCTCGAGTCATGAGTGATATGCCTGTCTCCTACCCCTGGTACCAGCAACTCCGAAATAGTGAAAGGTGATTGCTTATAGCCCTCAGAGTTTCTCACGGCGGTCACGAAATCCCGAAAAATAGAAACAGTACTTGTTACCTTCCTTTAAAAGCACCTTCATATTTGGGTTTCACATTTACTTTGTCCACTTCTGAAGTTGTCTAATGCAATTTGTGACGTACCTATCTCAGAGGTGACGCACATGCCAAAACGGGAAAATTGCTTCGTCAGTGTAGCTTAATTGGGAAAGCATTCGGCTCCGGAGCAAAAGGATGCTGGTTCGATTACCGCTACCGACAAATGGATTTGGGGCTATTTTGGTGCTCGAACGTAAAATGAATCTCCTGGCCGTTGGGTTCTTTGGAAAATGTGGAATGTTCATTCCACACATCGTCTGGAATTAGTCAGAAATCCTTCTTCTAGAGTGAGCTCACCTTCAAGCGTGGTTGCCTGATGACCCGGAAACCTACGATTCTATCCCATCCCTTTCTCTTAGGGGAAAGATATGTGTGTCGTACCTACCTCATAGGTGAAGGCACATGTCACGACTGTAATGTTGCAGCGACAAACTTCGTCGGTGTAGCTTAATTGGAAAAGCATTCGGCTCCGGCACAGAGGGATGCTTGTTTGAAATCCGCCACCGGCAGATGGATTTTACGCTATAAGCTTTTTTAGGATAGAATGTGCGTCTCTTCTCCTCATATATGAATCTAGATATTTCTAACACACCATTACTCAGTTTGTACAAAAGGGAAAGCAAGTTTTTATCCTGTATTTTACGCTTGTTATGCGATCTTAGGCATCTGTTTGTCAAGTTTTACGGAACGTACTTCCGGTGAACTTGTTTAGCATCAGATGTTGGGCTAAGATTGCGTGCGACGTTAAGCCTTCTTATAGAGGAAAAGGCATTTATTATCATTCCCCCAAGACAGCTAACGACTGCTTAAGGACGAGGGTGTGGCTGCGACCAAATGCGTTTCCATCCCAAAGAAATGAGTTGGTCACGTCAACGATGACCACGAAAAATTGTCGAAAGAAGGGAAAGTTACTGGAGTCTTCATATGCGCTGTGGAAAATAAAGTTTCTCGCAATAGTTTTGTGTGTGTTGTACTGCAACTAATTCAATGCAAACGTAGTTAAACCTTTAACATTCCAAACCTGTTCAATGAAACTGAGTGAACCACTGGGATGCGTACTTGTACATGCAAAAACCAACTATAACGAAGTGAATTTCTCCGTCATTTTTTATCCGCGCCGGAGTTCGAACTCGGGTCCACTCATTCCGGAATAAGTTGCTCTACCAATTAAGCTACGCGGACGTTTTATTCTGATTCCTATCTGCCTTTATGTCGTGTGCGTCCTTCTGGCAGGTACGTCACATCTCCTGGTACGTTACATCATCTCCCCCTTATTTTTTTTTTTTTTTTTTTTAAGTGCTGCTCTTACTTTTCCTATCTCGCGGTGTGGAAATAACATCACACCATTGCGAGATTGTGAACGGTAGGGTCATCCGGATAGTTCGGGCTCCATTATAGCGAAGTGAATTTCTCCGTCATTTTTTATCCGCGCCGGGGTTCGAACCCGGGTCCACTCATTCCGGAATAAGTTGCTCTACCAATTAAGCTACGCGGACGTTTTATTCTGATTCCTATCTGCCTTTATGTCGTGTGCGTCCTTCTGGCAGGTACGTCACATCTCCTGGTACGTTACACAACATATTAGAAACAACTACATATGAATTTACGGGAGTACGCATCCGTAATATTCAATGCAATTCAGTTTATTTTGCTGTTACATTAAAACCATAAATACAATGTAATACAACAACAGTGTAAGTAATTGTAACAGCAAGGGAGATCTAGGAAAAGGCCACAAAAGTCCTGACAAGGCTCTGATCTCCCTATACAAATGTAGGCAAATCAGAGTTGCACCTGAAAGCATGGCACATGACATTCAAAGTTATTAGTGGAAATTAGTATTAGTAAAATTGTTTCCTATCCCCCCTTTTTCTCCACCCTCCTCCCAACCTTCCCCACTTCCCTACTACTTTGCCCTCCTGTTCCCATTTTCCTAATGCGTCCACTAGACCTTTTAGTCCCTTCTTCCTCCCCCACCCCTTTTTTTTCTTACACTTTCCTTTTCATTTCTCCTTATTCCCTTTTTCCCCCTTTTTTTATATTCTTGGTAGTCCCAGAATGCAGAGTTTTAATTTTGTTTTAATAGATTGAAATTATTTATTATTGTAAGATCATGAGGTAGAGAATTCCAAAATTGAGACCAGTATATGAGTCCTGGGAAAAATTGGTCTCAGTCGAGATCCACCTATAGTATCATAATTATGGGTAGATAATGAAATTTCAATTAATGTGTGATCTATATCATTTTTTATTCTCCTGTACATGGCTTTTCCCAAATTATAATTATCTAATTGTTTTAATCTTAATATGTTATATTTATTGGGTCAACGCGTATATATATATACACGAGTTTATCAGTGAAAAGTGATTCATATCAGATTTATGTTTTAATTTTTAGAGTCTAATATATTTATTTTGTAATTTTAAATGCCTTTTCCCAAATAGCTGTAATTTGATTTAATTCTATTGTTCTTAGGCTAAAAGTATATATTTCCTCTCGGCATATGTAGTATAACGAAGTAAATTTCTCCGTCATTTTTGTCCACGCCGAGCATTTCACTCATTCCGGAATAAGTCGCTAACCCAACTGAGCTACGCTGACGTATGTTATCGCTGCTATCTGCCTTTATCTCATGTGTCGTCGCCATTGTAGCACATTTATCAGATTATCAGTCAGGAGGATTAGTGCCAATCATCCCCAGTGCCGGACTAGGGTGTCTATAGAGGCTATATAGCCTTGGGGCCCACCATTACCTAGGGCCTATGGGCACCAAATGGCCTAGTGGTCAACGTTCGTGACTGCCACGGAGAAGACCTCTGGTGAATGTTCCTTTGCATGGAACATTCTCCACCGCTGTAGTGCATAATGCATATAGCGGCCACTGCATTAGAAACTCTTAAGGTTGGATCTTTTTTAGGCAGAATTACAGCACGCATGCGGTTTAGCATAGATTCCAAAAGGTGTTGGAGGCCATTTTCGTCTACATCAAACCAGTCGTTTACCAGACAGTCTTTGAATGGCTCAGATTTGACGGAATAGGACTTTCCCCCGGGTCTGTTTTTCTAACATGTACCATACATCCTCAATAGGGTTCAGATCCGGGTTTTGTGATGGCCTAGGATGATAATGGGAGTCGCTGTCATGCTCGATGAACCACTGCTAAACTGCTAAACACATTTTGCGCGATGGACAGTAGCATTGCTGTCCGTGAGACAGCCGTCATAAAAGGTCAACATTGCAGGATGGACTAGATCAGCAACAGTGTTCAGATAATCCTTGGAGGACATCCGATCTACCAGCAATATCCGGGGACCCCTTTAAAGCCAACAGAACGTGCCTTACATCATGACCTCCAGCTTTATGAGGCTGGTGTCATGGTTTGGAGCTCCACTCTCTTCCTACCGTCGACACAGCATGAGGTGTACAGTGACACATAATTTTTTTCCAGTTTTCCAGTGACCAGTTACGGTGTTCTTGACACCACTGTAGATGAACATTCCGGTTCTTCGCAAAAATCAGTGATTTCCGTATCTTCATTGAATGTTTCGGTCAATTGCTGCACACAGGCAGTCCTATTTCTCCGTACAAGCTTTCTCAGATGACGGCGATCTCATTCCTGATAGAATTTCGTCGCCCAAGCCTCTTAGACATGCAATGCCGGTTATTTTTCCATTGATTAAAGACCCGGGATACCTCCCCTTTTGAGAAACCAGTCAGCTCTGTTGTTTTCAAGATCGTTGCTCCATCCAGACGCGCACCCATAATAAGCCTTTTATCGAACTCAGAAAGTTTTTCCATTGTGATCAACACTACGGACGATCAGATCAGATCATATGTAGAGGATTTTAGGAAGGGAGTGTCTAACTCCGTGTCTTAAACAACATTTTTTTTTTAATTGGAGGTTTAACGACCACCGTGAGCAACTCAGTGGGCTATAAGCAGCCGCCCGTCCCTAATTTAGGGTCACTGGTTCCAGGGAAGGGAGAGAGCCAGTGCCGTAAGACAAACACATCATCCATGCCTCACCGGGATTTGAACCTGGACCCCTTTCGGACGAATGATCAGAGGAAACAACCCTTAGAAATAGGAAGCTAGGAGATTTGGGCTAGAGCTCCCGATAGGAAAGTCACACGGAAGAGAGGTAGAAAGTGGGAGGAAGACGCCCTTATTTTTTACCGGGAGGGCGGGGGGCAGTACCCGAGGTCTAACGGCTTAACGTGCCCATCCGACGCACGGCGGATATTTAGTGGTTCGAGCTTCCGTTCATGCATGTGATCGAACCTGAGGTTTTTTCCGTGGCAGTCGCGAACGTTGAGCAGTAGGCCATCCGCGGCCCACTACGAACGATCACATTGCAGTACTTGTCATTTTCTTGTAGGACTTTCGTCCACAGTGAGTAGAGTTTAGGTCCCAGCCACCTACAGCGAGATCGCCTTTTGGGCAGGACACAGAAACGGAAGGAATGAGAGCAAGTCTAGCTACTTTGACAGAACAATGGCGCCACCGTACAAGTACGATGTTGCACACAGAGGGGTGAGAGAATTTCAGGTGGGGGGATATAGGAAAGGATACCCATTTACCAGTGGGTCCAGCCTGGGTGCCGTCACTTAACGTGCTCGTCTGATGCACGGCGGATATTCAGCGATTGTTAGTAAATCGCACCATCTCTGAAAGTTCAGCTCAGGTTCGAACCTGAGGACCTTGCATCGATAATCTGAATCGCTAACCACCAAGCGATCCGTGGCTCTACGAACGATCACTGGCGAGCAGCCGTCTTAAATAGTTGCCCGTGGTGACGCACGTGACCATGTGTTTTCCATATGCGCTGCAAGTGACGTTTACATACATCTGCATAAAGGTTTTTAATTCAGTGGCCCGTGTACTTAGTAGTACTCCCCACTCCAGAGACAGTTGTTCTTACAGAGTAAACTGCACCGACGGAATGTATCGCTGACGATTTGTCATCTTGACCCGTGCTTCACCTCTGTAGTACGTCACAACCTTACCAAAGAACCACTTATTATATACTTATTTCCCTGGGGAAAAAGAAATATTAAATGCTCTTGAATAAATAGGAGTTGTTGCCTTTAATTACAGTAACGAACACCATGAAAATTTCGATGCCACCCCGGCTGCGCAGTTGTCTGAGCGATGGCTTATGACCATTCTCCCGAGAAGGGTCCAGGTTCGAATCCCGGTGAGGCATGAATGTTGTGCTTGTCTTAAGGCACTGGCTCTCTCTCTTTCCTGGAGCCAGTGGCCCTAAATCAGGAACGGGCAACTGCTTATAGCCCATTGAGTTGCTCACGGTGGTCGTTAAACCCGTAATCAAAAATATATATATATATTCGACGACGATAATCCGTGTTTCAATTTTTTAATAAATTTCAGCTAAAATCCCGAATAACTCATGAAAAAGCGTTACATAGAGTTCGAGCTTCTGGTAACTGGAGAACATTTGCAAGGGAAATGAGCTCATTGAACGATATTGTGTACATAGAATCTATTATTCTAAGCTGTATTTAAATATTCAGCTGGAGGCAAAGATATTATTGTCTTGCTAGTCCGTTGGATATTACAATGGAAACGTACCTGCGTTGAACTCACCAAATCTTTAATTTAATAGCGCCGTAACTTTTGGCTATTACATCGGCAGACGTAAACGAAAGTCAAACAAACCCGGAGTTTAAATGGTTTCCCATCCCCATTACAAAACCCCAAAATTGTGATAATTTAATTCGGCAAAAAGTTAAATTACCTACATCCTGAAGGTTAAATGCCTCACGCAGCTCACTGAATGAGGCACAACCATTCTCCTATTCTCCTCTTCCTGTTCCGTAGGGTTGTCTCTCTCTCTCTTCCTCCATCCCTTTGGAGTAGGTGATTGTTCCATTGAGCTTGGCATTCGTTATCTCCCACTGAATAGCAAAATGGGAGGGAGGAAGGGAAGGAGGATTAAAGGACCATAGGGGAGATCTTGACTATGCAAGGGGATAACATCCATAAGAGGGCCGTATACAAAATAAAAATGTGACCGGTTCTTTCCCAAATGTCTTTACCGGGATGCAGCACTTGGACAAAAATAGGGGCAACCTTCTCTCGCTTCACTGATTTTACCGAAGTGGTGGTTCTTTTACAGGTTGTTCCTTTCATTAGAACTAATCCTTTTTCAGAAAAACTGTTTCCTTCTTTTATTAGCATCGAAAATTTGAAATTATTCTATTTTGTCTCATAATAATTAAAGTCGTAGTCTCCTTTGCAAGAATTATAATTCTAAGTTTATCAATCTGTTTTCAAAAGGAAATTAATTAGCAGTTGTTAAATTACGGAACTTCGAAAAGGCTGAACTGAAATCTTCGGGATCGTTGTAATCTTTGCAAGAGGGTTGTACCCAAAGTAATGCAAAAGTGGGCATAACTTGTTTGTTAACTGACACAGGTCTTTCAAATTGCACATGTTGGTAGAGTAACTCTTTCTCTATACAAAGGTACTACTCAACATATAGTCTCCATCACAAGCGATGCATTTGCGCTATCATTGAACCCAACTCTCGAATGCTCTTTGAAAAAATTCAGATGTGGACTGGTGTACCCTCTTCTTCACATCAGGTTTCACCTCGTCTGTATTATCAAATCGTTGTCCCCGGAGACTGTCCTTCATTTGGCCGAACAGGTGGAAGGCGAAGGGCGCCAGATCTGGGCTGTACAGTGGATCGGGGACCACGGACCAGTCTAATTTTGCTGATCGCCTGATTTGTTGCTAAATATGTGTGTTGTCTCGCATTGTCATGGTGAATGTAGATCCTTTTCACATTCTTATTCGGTCTCTTCCTCCTTATGGCTTCCATAACCTTCTTGAGTGTCTCAATGTACCGCTAGCTGGTCATGGTATGGCCACGTTCCGTAAAATCAAGGAGAATGACATCCCTGTCATCCCAAAAAACAGTCACCATGACTTTCTGTGTTGATCGCTGGTTCTTGAACGCCTTGGTGAAGAGGTGTCACGCCATTCCATAGATTTATTCTTCGTTTTCGGATCTAGATCGATAAAAAACGTGTCCACATTGGCTTCAAAAGCTTCCAGCAGATCAGAGCAGACTTCCACCTTTCTCTCCTTCGAGTTCAGAGGTACCCGCTTTGCACACACTTTACGATATCAAAAGTCTTCCACCATCTTCTGTATGGCTTTGTGACCACAGTTCAGTTGTGCAACAAGCTCACAGACTGTGACTCGTCTCTCCGCGCGAATCAATTCATCCACTCGCTGACGATTCGTGTCAGCTGACACAACTGATGGCCTCCCACTGCGTGGTTTGTCTTCAATGCTGGTTTCCCCTTCTTTAAACTTCTTTATCCATCTGTGCACATTGCTCTTGTCAATGGTGTCATCTCCGTAAACATTCTGTAGCTTTTGTGGATGTCAGACAGCCTGCACCTTTCCTTCGTCAAGGACTCAATGACGGAACGTGGCTTCTGCTTGAAATCCATTATTTACATGCAATGAAGAAGAAGGGTTACTATAGACGAAGAGTTACTCTTACAATATGTGCAATTTGAACCCCTGTCAGTTAATCAAACAGTTATGCCCACTTTTGCATTACTTTAGGTACAACCCTCGTGCTTCGCTGTGAGTCTCCAACATGCAATGGCTGGTGGCTTTCCTCTGAAAACAGGACAGAGGCAACAAGCATGTTGTTCATAACATTATGCCTAGTAACAGGGACCATTGTTGGGAAGTGACAGTTGATCGGAAATTAGGCAAAAGTTAGCACTGCTACCCCGTTGCGTTTGTATAAAAGCAAAATAAATGTATATGCACAAAGAAAACGGCTGCAATGCTTTCTCCAAATGCTGAATAAAGCTCAATATAATAATTAAATAAATTAATCATGAAATACATGATTTTAGGAAAGCAGTATCTGACGTCTGGTCTTAAAGAGCCCTTATGGAGATTAATGTTCATAATCATCAGCAACAACCATGGGAAGATTCCCGTAGGTGTCTGTTGCTATATGACTGCAGATATCAATCGACGTGTATTGTTTTACTAGCAGTGTATCGACATACATCTGGTAAACCCTGTCAGCCCAAGGAAGGTGGTCCAAGGACAAAGTGCGTCTGGACCGACTTTTATAGGAAACCATCTACGCATTCGCTTCCCCAAACAGGCGGAGAACCCCAGAGAAACGTTATCGCCGAGTTGAAACTCGTCAGTTAGAGCTTGCATCATGAAGAACTAAACTCTAACTTATTTCTTTTCATTTAAGCACACTATTGTAACCCCTGTAATTCAACCCTAGGCCCAGTACCTTCAGCAATATTCTTTGCTCCTATCTCATCTATCTTGCCGAAGTACCGAAAACACTATGTAAAATCCTGAAGAACAAGGTGTCTGTTACATCCCTTTCGGGACTGACTGTGGTGTCCGTTGACCTCTGTTAAGAGGTTTTGTTGTTCGGAGGTTATCGTTAATGTTAATCCTACGGCAGCTGTTCTGTACCAATCAACTCTTGCTGGTGTTCGGAGGTTACCGTTATTCGGATGTGTACGTTATTAAAGGTTTCGCTGTATTAACAGCAATGTTCGCTCATTTTTAGGACCACGTTTGTTTGGCCTATCGTTTGTGACACATTTGACCCATTACTAGGCCCCGTTAATAACACTCCTGGTTTATTTCTAATTGGCTTATTAATGTTAATTAGTAAGTCAGTACTGATGAAACAATATACTGGTGGCGTAACGACCCTTGTGTGACGTGCCTGCAGCGCAGGACGCGCATGAGGTAAAGGCAGATAACAGCGAGACCATACGACCGCGCAGCTCAGTTGGGAGAGCGACTTATGCCGGAATGAGGGGACCCGGGTTCGATGCCCGGCGTGGACAAAAATGAGGGGAGAAATTTACTTCGTTATACTTGCTCCTTTCTAGCTCTTACTCATCATAGTCTCGATCCAGCGAGAGCCGTCACATAATTTTGTTTGGTTCGTTTTTCAAAGTAGAATCTCGAGCAAAAATAGAATTCAGGTCCTTTTTTTAACAATAAAAAAGATGAAAAGTTCATTTCTCTAAAACTATATGGATTGTCCGTGCTATCGATACTAGACCCGAACTTCGTATTTCCCGAAAACCATCGCTACTATTACGCGGCCCGATATCGATCGCTCTCCGGAAAAACTTCTCCGACGTCAACTCCCAGACCCGACCACTCTTTCCAAAACTCCGGTCCCGTCTGTCTCGCTTTCACTTCCCAAGTCAAAAGTGTCCGTTCTCTCTTAAAATTTCAGAAAAACTCCACTATCGGATTTCTGAGTTAATCACCCTCATGTGGGGCGATCTGGCACGTCCTTAACTTTGTGTTTCACTCCTTAACGCACCCTTGAGATAATCCCATCACCACACAAGACAAGTACGATACACTTAAAATACTTATGTGCTAAGCCGATTGTAATTCTGCTAATCGCGTGAATCTGACAGCAACAGCCTTAAACATGCTGATTTCGTCCTCTCTGCTCGAAAATGACGCGAACAAAAGCTTCCACGTGGGAATGTACATAGGCATACCTATTTACACTTATCTTTTTATGACCTGAGATCTAGCGAATCTCACAGGTGGCTTATCTCTGAAAACAGAGCACAGACATCAGGCATGTTGTTCGTAACACCATGTTTATTAATAGCAACAATGTCCCCTCGTTATTAGTACCACTTGATAAATGACCCACTTTCTCGTATTCTTTTTGTCTGGATTTTTTAGAACAAACGAATAAATATTTTAATACTTATGAGTAACAATTATTAACTTCATTTGAACCTGCCTGAAAAGTTAGTTCCTTAAAAAAGGAAGCGTTTTCTTCTCTCAATATGTTGGGCGTTTGCTCTCAGATTGCATGGCAAAATTATATGCACTTCTGTGAGAATAGTGTACTTTTCTCACACAAGTGCAGATAAACGACGGAGCACTCTGTTATAAATTAAGTTAAATCTTACTACAGTTAGACGTAGGTCACAGGGTTATTGGTAGACCCTACCCTCCTTTCCTAATCTTGAAGGAGACACAATAATCCATTTGTATGGCTTATCACCACCAGCCTCTTACCCACAGACTGACACAGAGCACAAAGTGATTCTCTGATAGAGATATTCCGAAATGCGTTCACCCACATCGGCCTGAAAAGAAACAACGGTTTATCGGTACCAATTCCTGTGCGAAAATCATGCGTAGACTTAAAAAATGCGTTTACTCAAGGATGGGATGCCAATACCACTTTGCAGTACACGAGAAATAGAAATATCATTTGCATAGGGAAATCAGTATGCAGCATATGCACAATGATTCTTTCAGGCACACATCCACGGGGGCGAAGCCCTCCCGGAAACGACCATTCGCCCCCCCCCCCCGGATACATTTTAGGTTACCAAACCAAATTTTTAATAAATTCACGCTATGATGAAAAAGGAAGTTTCATTTCTTTTTGTGCTACAAATATTTCTCCAATTATATTTTTTTAATGTTTGTTCAAATGGTACTAGTTATAGTTTATTTTATTAAAAGTGTATTACGACGCATGATATTCTTAAAAATATATACGTAGACTAATCATACCTAATTGTCTGGGAATCGTGATTCAGGAACAAGAGTGCGTTGAATGCATTTTAATAGATAAAAATTTAAAACTTGCGGACCCTTCCCCTTCCCCCTCCTCCTTTACTGGAAAAAAGTTTGTTATTCCTGAAATGTTTGAAGAAGTAAAAACTATATCAGGGATGTATATAGAATTTTTCTTCGGAGGGGGGCGAAAAAAGGAAGTTTTTGAAATCCACCATCTGAAACAAAATTAAAGTTAATGAGAAATTGAAGAAAAATTAAAGCACTTTATTTTTCTTATGTAAATTGATACATTTTTACAAAATTAAGGCATTTTTTTTCTAATGTAAATCGCATTTTAAACAGAAAACAAAAAAAAATTAAACATTTTCCGGGGAGGTGGCAAGGTCCCCTCTAAATGCGCCCCTGTGCTAGATATATAGTAATTACTTCTATATATATAAATATAGTAGTTAAAATTATATATATATATATATATATATATACAGCAAATGGAAAACTTGCCTCCTCTAAGGTTCCATTTGCCCCCCCCCGGCCAAGAAGTCCTGAAAGAAACACTGCATGTGCACATTTCGTGTTTCAGAACTATCATGATTTAAGTAATTAAGTAATTGTTCATGATTTAGTTGGAAATGGGGTCTTCAAGAGACTTGATTTTGACAAAACCAAATTTTACGAAGGAAAATAATTATCTGGTACAACACCCTATTTCGAGCTTTTTTTGGTGCTGAATACAATCATGAGCGGATTTTTAAAACTCTTTCACCGTTCAATTGTAAAATTGGCGTCGTGCGACTTCCACCTATTCCCTGAAGTGAAACAACAACATCGTGATTGTGGGTTTGCATCAAATACTGAAGTGAACAATGCTGTGATGGGTATCCTGAACCACATGTCGAAGAAGGGCTTCGAACACACCTTCCGGAAGTGGATAGAAAGGTATAGGACCGGTACTTTGAGGTAGAGGGAGAATACTTCGAAAGTATGCAAGTGTAAGTATGTTTACTGCATTACACTTCTTTCCCATGTAAATTCAGTCACATTATTTTTTGAACCTCTCTAATGCGTTCTGCGGCTGGTTTTGTTTGTTTGCTATGTTTCTTGTATCTTTTTCTTTGAATAAACTGATCACAGCTTTAAAATCAGGAGCAAACAAGGAGGATTAGGAATGGTACGATACTTGAGGACGGAAGCTCAGAGATCTGACCATGCATTGCTCACCCACATAACCCTTTTTCCATGCATATGCATTGCACACATTGATATGAGAACAAAATCAACCTTAATTGATATGAGCACGAATCAATCAAATGGTATGTTTTATATTAGAAAAAGGTAGTACTCAATTATTCTTAATTTTAATTAAATTCTACAAGGGCCGTTCCATAAAAACTGAGAGTAATTTTTTTTGAGTTGTCAACAGTGCGAAGAGGAAAAATAACCACGCAGACGACTAACTGAGTTAAGGAAGTATCTATAGCAATAGTTATTAGTAGTGGCAGACGATTCTGGTTTTGTTATTGCGCAGTTGTGTGAAGTACGTCTGCGTTTCGCCATACAGCTATGGAGTGATTCAGAGTGAAGAAGTGAAGTGCGTTGTGCGATAAAATTTTGCTATCGTTTGGGTGAAACGGCTCCAGAAACAGTTGATTTAATGAAAAAAGGCTACAAAGATAAATGTTTTGGGTGAGTCAACGATTTTTAGATGGCAAGGCATCAGGTTCTCGTGAGGAATGAGTCAGTCGTAAAAGTTTAAGGTAGCAGTCTTAAGAGCACGATAATTGAAACAGTACACCAGCTTCCGATGAAGCGAAGAACTTATTTAATATATAAGTTAGGGTAAAAGATTAACTTATACATTAAATAAGTTTTTCACTTCATCGGAAGCTGGTGTGCTGTTTCAATTATCGTACTTTTAACTTATACATTAAATAAGTTCTTCACTTCATCGGAAGCTGGTGTACTGTTTCAATTATCGTACTTTTAACTTATACATTAAATAAGTTTTTCACTTCATCGGAAGCTGGTGTACTGTTTCAATTATCGTACTTTTAACTTATACATTAAATAAGTTCTTTACTTCATCGGAAGCTGGTGTGCTGTTTTAATTATCGTACTTTTAACTTATACATTAAATAAGTTCTTCACTTCATCGGAAGCTGGTGTACTGTTTCAATTATCGTGCTTTTGAGACTGCTATCTTAAACTTTTATGACTGATTTTTAGATGGCACCATGATTTTTAAAAAAGGGCGTTTGTCGGCAGAACTCGCTACTAGATCTGGTCGACCTGAAAGTGTTGTTACGCTGCGAACAACACTTAACACTGTTTGGGCAATCCTGCAAGAAGATCGACGAATGACGCGTGAAGACATAGCGGCGTCAACTAATATTTCAAAATCGACGGCATAACGCATTTTACGTGACAAATAACTGCTGCATCGTGTGTGTGTGTGTGTGTGTGTGTGTGTGTGTGTGTGTGTTCCAGATGGGTACCTCATCACCTGACGAGAGAACAATTGTTAGCCAGAGTTCAGGTGTATCATGAGTGGAAGCAAATGATTGCAAAGGATTCAAACTTTCTAAACACAGTAATAACTGCCAATGAAACATGGGTCTACTATTTCTAGTCCCTCACGAAGCGCGCAACGATAGTCTGGAAACACACAGGCTCGTCTCCTCCGAGAAAAGTCCGTCAAACCAAATTAGCTGGGAAGGTGATGATGATCATTTTCTTTGATCATAAAGGTGTAGTCTACCAGCATACCGTTCCTCCACAAATTACTGTCAACGCTGAGTGTTACCTTTCAGTCTTGAAGCGTCTGCGACGACACATGGATTAAGCGACCGGAACTGGCGGGCAAGTGGACCCTACACCATGATAACGCCCTCCCACATGTGGCTGTTTGTGTTCAACAGTTTCTTACGAAATGGAGTATTGAAATCATGCCACCGCCTGCCTACAGTCCTGATCTCTCCCTGTGCGATTTCTGGTTGTTTCCAACAATGAAGGAGAAGTTCCGTGGCGCAACATTCAACATAGATGCTGAGATTATTCAAGCTGTACAGAGATCGCTAAAGCAGCTTCCACAAAATGCCTTCGCCACATGCTTTGAAAAGTAGACTGAACGATGGGACTGTTGCGTATCATCCGAGAGAAGGTACTTGGAGAAAGAATAACATACATTTTGCTGTACCTATATTTCTTCATTTTGTGTGATTTTACTCTCAGTTTTTATGGAACGGCTGTTGTATAATGAGCTTTGGAATTGAAAAACTTAGGGAATCGTGGTATGTTGGTTTACAAACTAAAGTTGAAAGTTAAGGGGGAGGATTCCTACTTAAGAAAAAGGTGAAGGGGTCAGGTCTCCCCATACGATAGTCTTACCGTGCTTCCTGAGTGCAGAGTTCTTTCTTCGCGTACAATCAAATTCATCTGCTTCGAGGGGAGATATCAAACTCTTTTTTGTTATACTTGCACCTTAACCAGCATTCATTTTTTAAACCTGGTATCGGCAATCCAGCATCGAAGTGTAAGGTGGAAATGAAAAATAAAAAAAAAATTAAAGTGATCGTAACAGCGATTGACTAATGGTGGCATTCCTTTTCACATATCTTCATGCAAATGACATCCGACTCGAGAGTATATTATCCTTTGATTGACAAGCGTGGATATTTTGACACTTTTCTTCAGCCTTCAACATCCATCTGCGCCTACGCTGCCTGCCTAATTGTTGGATCCGGCACCCTGAGTGAGTTGTTGGGCGCACACTGTTCTCTTCTCGATGACAGCATGACTGGAGTAGGAATGGGGGGGGAGCTTGAGGACATGGAAGGGGGCTGAGAGGGAGTCTGTAGGGAATAGGATCCAGCAATGGTAGACAGGAGCAAGAGGGAGGAAAGAAATAACTTCGAGCCTCAACGCTTGGTAGGTCATGCATCAATTGGCTCGTGTAGCGTAAGGGACGTTTTTGATTTTTACCTCGGCAATGCCTACGCCGTAGCACGCACAACACAGAATTTGCCAACACCATTAAGATGGTCTCTGCATTCGAAACTTACTTTTGGAATGCAACGTCAGCGTGCTAACGACCAAGCCAGCAACCGCTTCATAAAAATCAGTTTTAATTTCAAAAGTATCTTAAGTTGCTGCACAAGTGAAACACAGTATTATTTTTCCATCTGCAAATTTAGCAAACGTAACGCGTTTCCCTTTGTGCTAAATTTATTTCAAATGTTTCGAGTACTTTAATATAATGTTTCGTGTAAGCAAAAAGTCTCTTTTCTTCTCTCTTTTTTTTATTTTTTTTAAATATTAGAGTTCGTTATGATGTTAAAAAAACTAACTTAGAAATTACACAAGAAACGAATAAAAATGCAGGGAATTGGAACACGTAAGGATTATTTTTTAAAATAACGTGGGTGACGTCACTCACGAGCATATTACATGAATTTTTTTCACATAATTTTACGACGCGCCGCAATGTGTTTCCACCTTTTAAAAACGCATGCCAAACCATTGGTCGTTCAGTAAAGATCATATCATTGCATGTCAGTTTGCTGGAGAGGATTTCGACTGTTTCCCTGATGGCAGTCTCTTTAAAGTTGTTCGTGTAAGTGGCAACGCAAACTAGCATGCAAATGATATGGTCTCTACTGAACTACCAATGGTTTGGCATGCGCTATTAAAAGACTAGCAGGGGTACCCGGTATTTCTCGGTTAAATATTACTATTCGTGGAATCACCAAATTCAGTGGGTGAAAGTGAATGAAAAAGATATTCCTGCAATTTTCCAGTAAATTTATTTCAATTCATTTAAGTTATTGCCTTTTGGTAAACAATAGTTTTGGTTTTTCCATTGGGAACAAAAATATTGGGATTTTTAGTATTGCCAACGCTTGAGCAGGCGACATAGAGTTGTCCGTGTGAAAAGCAGGGTTCCTCCAAATTAATGCCAGCCACTGCCAATGTCTGGCTGATGCAGTAATATTTCTGTAAAAAAGAAAAGAAAAGGAGCCGGGATGGCTGCAAATGTGAAAGATAAAAAAATTGATTGGTTTAATTTACTTTTACGAAACAAAATAGAAAGGAAGAGGAATGGAAATACCTTCGAGGAGACATCTATAGAACTGCCACACATCTGGCGCGTGCTTCTGAGAATCTCGCGTCACTGAAATGCAATGTACTGTACCTTCGTCATGTCGCGTGCATGCGACTTGACCAGTGTTTCTTTCAGGCATACATCCAGGAGGGCGAAGCACTCCCGGAAACGACCATTCCTCCCCCCCCAGACATTTTAGGTTACCGAGTCAAATTTTAATAAATTCAGGCTATGATGAAAAGGGAAGTTCCGTTTCATTTTATGCTACGAATACTTCTTCAATTATGTTTTTCTTAATATTTGTTCAAATGGTACTAGTTATAGTTTATTTTATTAAAAAGTGTATTACGACGCATGGTATTCTCCAAAATATAATAAGCAGACTAATCATACCTCATTGTCTAGGAATCGTGATTCAGGAACAAGAGGGCGTTGAATGCATTTTAACAGATAAAAATTTCAAGCCTGCGGACCCCCCTCCTTTAGCTGAAAAAAGTTTGTTATTCCTGAAATGTTTGAAGAAGTAATTACTATATCAGGGATGTATATAGAATTTTTTCATTTAATCCAACATCTGGATAATTAAAGTTTATGAAAAATTGAAGAAAAATCGAAGCAGTTTTTTCTAATATAAGTTGATACATTTTTATTAAATTAAGACATTTTTTTAATGGAAGTCGCATTTTAACCAAAAACAAAAAAAATTAAACATTTTCCGGAAGGGGGAAGGCCTTCTCTAAATGCGCCCCTGTGCTAGATATATAGTAATTACTTCTATGTAAATAAATATAGTAGTTAAAATTATATATATACTGATATAGCAAATGGAAAACGTGCCCTCCCCGGCCAAAAAGTCCTGTAAGAAACACTGGAATTGACATTAATCATCTTTTTGTTTACCGTTTTGAATTTTGAATATCTGGAACTCTCTATTTACATTGTATTTCTGTCTGGTGAAGCCGCCCGTTGGTGGTAAAAGCGAACGTTTATTCATTTGTGTTTTTAATGCACCATTAAACGGATAATTTTGCACTTTATTGTTATCTATGATTTCTAACTTAGACCGTAAATCGGGTATTGGAGTGCTGAGTTGTGTTGCAGTTCTTAAAAGTGAAAAATGGAACTTTTAAAGAATATTTTGTATAAGGGCTCCCTTGACCCCGGGCACCGACCCTATCTGAAAACCGTCTATGGTATACGTTAGAGTACCATGAGATAGTATGCCAGATTTGGTGGTTCTAAATTGAAAACTGTAGATTTTACGAAAATTTTGTAAGGGGGCCCCTTGACCCCGGAACCCGACCTCTTCCAAAAACCGTCTACGGTCTAACTTAGAGTACCATGAGATAGAATACCAAATCTGTTGGTTCTAAATTGGAAACTGCGGAATTGTATAGCGGACATACAAACAAACATTCAATTTTATACACTGCCGGAAAGTGAAGAAAGAACACCAAGAAGGAATTAGCAGACGATCATAAAATTTACATATGTTAATGGGGTCGAGTTTACGTAGGTGTGATGTTAATTTCGGGACCAACCGGTGAGCGCTTACGCCACAGCACGGCATAATATGCAAATTATCGTCGGTGGTATTTAAGAAGTACGGCGAAGTGAATGTAATCAGTCGTCGGCGTACGGACGCGAGCGAAGACCCTGAAGAAGCTGCAATGCCTGGACATGGAAGACGTGTACGATTTCAGCAGTTATCGGACTTTGAGCGAGGTCGTCTAGTCGGACTCCGCGAGGCCGGGTGGTCGTATCGTCGTATTGCGGAGCGAATTGGACGGGAAGTATCGGTGATGGTACGATGGTGGCGTAGATGGTCAGAGGAAGATTCCCACACGAGAAGACGTGGAACCAGGAGTCACAGACGGACTGATGAGCTGACCGATCAACGCATAAGAAGAGCGGCGTTGTCAAGCAGAACATCCACTGCGACGCAAATCCGAGCTGCCGTTGCACCTGAGGTGACTGTGCGAACAATCCGCAACCGTCTACTGGATGCAGGACTACGTGCACGTGTGCCTCTGACATGTGTACCTCTGACTCCAGCCTACCGTCAGGAACGGCTGCAGTGGTGTCGCCAACGTCTGCACTGGAGAACGCAATGGCGATCTGTCGTGTTCAGCGATGAAAGCAGATTCTGCTTGGGAGCCTCCGATGGCCGTATGCGTGTTCGCAGACACACAGGGGAGCGTCTCCACCCTTCTTGCATCTGCCAGCGACACACAGGGCCTACACCTGGTCTCCTGGTGTGGGGAGCGGTCAGCTATCGCTCCCGCACACAACTAGTGTTTGTACCGGGTACGTTAAACAGCACCTCCTACATCAACAACATCATTCAGCCCGTTGTTGTGCCATTTGTAAGGTCGGTCCATCGTGGTGTTTTACAGTAAGATAACGCACGCCCACACACGGCACGTGCAACGCAACATGCACTTCAGGGTGTGAGACGATTTCCATGGTCTGCACGTTCACCGGATTTGTCCCCCATTGAGCGCGTGTGGGATTTTATGGGACAACGACTTATCCGGTCTCCACGGCCAGGCACGACCATCCCCGATTTACGCGTCCAGGTTGAGGATGCTTGGAACTCAATACCCCAAACTTACATCCAACATCTGTACGACAGACTCCATGCCAGAATTGCACAGTGTGACGCAGTTCATGGCGGTTCAACCTCGTACTAACCATGTTACATAGAAATGTTATTTTTCAGTTTACCAGCAAATACAGCTGTGTTTTGCTCTAATGTTTTGATCACGTTATCCTCTGTATTCCGTTATTATGCTGTATAAATTTCGTTGGTATCAGACGACTCCTTCTTGGTGTTCTTTTTTCACTTTCCGCCAGTGTATATTAGCTAGCAGGGGTACCCGGTATTTCCCGGGTTAATATCCGTAAAATCACCAAGTTCAACGGGTGAAATTTTATGAATGAAAAATATATTCCTGTAATTTTCCAGCAAATTTATTTTACTTCGTTTAGGTTATTGCTTTTTGGTAAACAATATTTTTGGTTTTACCAGTGGGAGCAAATTTTGTATGGTTTGGTTCTCGAAAATTTTGTATGGTTTGGTTCTCGAAAATTTTGTATGGGGGCCCCTTGACCTGCCCGTGCTCCGACCCTTTCCAAAAACCGTGTACGGTCTAAGTTAGAGTGCCATGAGATAATATATCAAAGTTGGTGGTTGTAAATTGAAAACTGTAGAAATTTTTACTAAAATAAGGAACATTTTGTATGGGGGCCTCCTTGCCCTCCCCCTCCCCCCGGCTCTGATCCCTTCCAAAACCCTTCTACGGACTGAGCAGATGCTGTGAATGGTGATCCCAATGAGTAAATGTTAGAGAATTAAGTGGGATCATCTCATTGCAATCCGTACGAAACAGCCAGCTGTGAAGAATTTGGACTTTGCATCCAGCAAAGTGAGCCATGTTGTTCACATGACCTAAACCTGAGACGCGCTACATGCTTATGGAGAAGCCAAACAGTGGATGTATTTGTTTAAACAACCAAAAAGCAATCTTTCTCTGTTTAATTAGTTGTTTGAACCTCAATCCAATTTGTTCCGTGTGAATTCCTCATTACATTTTATCGTGTAGTGTTTTATACTCAATTAAAATGCTTGACTGCACGAGAATATATGGGAACTTTCCATTGCTATAAGGTTAATTTATTATCTTGCTATTTTCGTTTCTGCGTTAGGCAGGTTCTGTTTTAAACAGGCTTACCTAATTATCTATCATTTCGGGAACAAAAAAAAAAGTTCCGTTTCGGGCAAGTTCCATCTCAGATAGATTTTATTGTATTAAAAATGGCCCTATTCACACTACAATGCGTTAATACTACATCGTGAACGGATATTAAAGTAACACAATAAAACCTGCTTTGCAACTGTTTTAATCATCACTTTGAGTGTTCAGACACACCTGTCAAAGAAACTATCGATTACAATACTTTTCCCAGCATGCGTAGGTATACCCACGCCTATAAAATGCACGACAACTTAAGTGCAACTTATGCCTCGGAGATTTTAATACCATTTAGGTGGTTAACCTGAAAGAAATTCCTCCTCCATTCACTATTCTCCATTGAAGTTCGGACGTTGCCCTTATTGGAGCGATCGTTCTCCTACTCTTGCTGTCTTCTGCTTGAGATTTCGCGGAACTGGAATAATTGTAAAGATTAGGTTTCTCAGATATCAGTGACTGTGTTCCGAAAGACATTCAGGTTTTATTTAAAGCACCAACTTCGCTCTCCGATGTGTGCAACACGGAAGTTATGAAATTCTATTACTACCGTGATTAAAGCTGAAGAGAGCGAGAATGAGGGTGCGTATGTGTGTGCGTGGCGTTGTTGTTGTAAGTCTCACTGTGTAACGCACAGCGGCAATTCTCAACGGTATCCAAGGGAACGAGGTTGCAAACAACCTTCCCTACGTATCTGAGTCAGTCGACTCGCAGGCGTTTAGCTGTCGTGCACAAAGTGGTTCATCGTGACCCTTAGACCCTCCAGTCCCCACCCTCATCCCTCCGAAATTGGGGTGAGGAGCAAGGGGAGAATAAAAGGATGACGCAGAGGGTTTGTGGCTGAAGTCGGAAACGAGCGGTAGGCCAAAGAATGTAGGCATAGAGAGGGTGGAAGATAAAGGGGAGAGAGGTGAAAGCAGAGTAGTTGAAGGTAAGAGAATTCAAGAACTCCCGAAACTCATTTGTCCTAGACATGGTTGAGACGAAAATGCGTGGTTTCGGCATACGGACTTAATTTCTGAAATTGCCAAGAAACAAATGAACCTTGTTAAAACAGAGATATTTATCAAATACAAAGGGTCGCCACCTTTTCTGTAGTCTTTCAAATCAACATTTTATAACGTACAGGATTGTCCGCGCCGGACCCTCACTAGAGTAAGTCGCTCTCGCAGCTTAGGCTATACGGACATGCGCTCTCACTCCTCTCTGCCTTTATCTCATATGCGTCCTACGGTGCAGGCACATCTGCCCCCTCCCTCCGAAAGAGGGCCGGGGCATGGCCCACTGGTCAGCTGGGACCATGTTTTGCTGTAAGCAGTCATCCCATGAAGAACGTGCATTTGAGAAATCCCAGAAAATTTGATATGTGGAACGTAACATCACACTGATTTATTTTTTGAAGCACTGAAGAAGGGATTCTCATTTTTTCCTGTCTAGCCGTGTTGAAAGAACACCAATCATTGCGAGAAACTTAATAACCGGATCATCCTGGAAGTTCGGGCGCCAATATAACGTACAAGTTTGTCCGCGCCGGGCATCGAATTCGGGTCCCCTCACTCCGGAGTAAGTCGCTCTCCCAACTGACCTGCATGGACATATGCTCTCCCTGCTATTTGCCTCTATCTCATGGGCGTCCGTAGGTAGATACGTCACAACAACTTAAACACTGGGATCAAAAATTACAATCCTGAAGGTATTCGCAGGGACAAAATGGCAGGTAGAGACGTTTGGCTTATAAGGAGACACAATGACAAGGGTAATAAACGTTTTATAATAACAGATAAATTTGTACATATTTTGTGTATACAAGATGAGACGTAAGAATGTAACATACAAATGTCTCAATAGGGAATGTGATCACCTCGTGCTGACAGACAACTCTCACAACGACGATACATACTCATCACCAGGTTGTTGATGAACTCTGGAGCCAAAGAATTCCATTCATCAATGAGGGCGATGCGTAGCTCGGGAATTTTTCTAGGAAGGGGCTGGCGAGCTGCTACCTGTCGTCCCAGAGCATCCTAAGCATACTCTATATCGTTCAGGTCGGGAGACCTGGCTGGCCAGACCAGACGCTGAATATCTTTACTCTGCATGAAACCATGGACATGCTGAGCCCTGTGTGGGCGAATATTTTCATCCATTAAACGGAACTGAGAGCCAAAAGCTCCCCAAAAAATTATAATATAGGGCTACTGGATCTCGTTCCTATATCGCTCAGCATTCACATTGCCTCCTGTGAACACGTGGAGTGGTGCGCGGCCGTTAAACATAATGTCCCTGCGCACGAGCAGACCACATTCTCCGAAGTAGTCTCGTACGCTGACGTTTGCAGGATAATTACGAGTTTCCCCTAGATGAAATGCCGATGAAAACATGTTTGTAGACTAGATCTCCAGGAACGATTTCTCCTGCATCAGTTCAAGCGAGCTTTCAGGTAAGATGC
Source organism: Macrothele yani (assembly GCA_039090855.1). Classification (NCBI taxonomy): domain Eukaryota; kingdom Metazoa; phylum Arthropoda; class Arachnida; order Araneae; family Macrothelidae; genus Macrothele; species Macrothele yani. Next base: position 121,934,387 of record CM077003.1, read on the forward strand.
GGTTAGCGGAACACCAACCATGGGGTCTCCTGTGAGGCCAATTACATTAAGCCTTTGATATATCGTTTACCTTGACACCTCAATCTCAGTGGCAGCGGAGAGCTCCGAAGGCAAATTGCCGGGCTGCACATCAGGACCTGTGCCGCCGTGCGGTTAAAGTGACATAACGGTCCTCACGAGATGCCGTACGCCTTGAACGACCTTGGACAAGCCTTTGTGACACCCCACTGCTATTGTTTTAGTGTTCCATAACCGAGAAACCACTCTGGAGTGAATATTCAAGTTCCTTGTGATCTGGGCCTGAGAATCGCATTCCCCTAATCGTCCTATCGCTAGCCACCCTACTACGTCGGAAACACATGTATGAGACAAAGGAAAGCAATTGCAGCCACCGGAAGGCTTCCTATATACGCTGTCAACAAGATATGCCACTGCCATTCCTCGTTGGCTTTAAATATGTAACTCAATTTACATACTGGACAGCATTTTGCTTAATGATATGCAAATTCCATTGTAGGCATTTTTACTTCGTATCTGTTTGCACATGCCATGTGAACATCGTAACATCTCATTGAGCGCTTCAGATTATTTGCCTCCTATTGCCTTTGAAACTTTTACAAGTAATTACCTTGAAAAAGAACTGAATGAAATGCGAGTAATTCCAGAGAAAATAGTTTTCAAATATGGAAATGCTCATAGTGTGCCTTCGGCCGTTCATTTTCTTGAAAAAAATAAACATTTGCGGTTCGTAATTTTGAAATTCCAGGAATGGAAGTGCTCATACTGTGCCTTCGGCAGTTTGTTTTCTTCAAAACAATGAATGCCGCACCGGTTGCGCAGTGGTCTAAGCGCTGGCTTATGGCCATTCGTCCGTGAAGGGGTCCGGGTTCGAATCCTGGTCAGGCATGGATGTTGTGTTTGTCTTACGGCACTGGTTCTCTCCCTTCCCTGGAACCAGTGACCCTAAATTAGGGACGGGCGACTGCTTATAGCCCATTGAGTTGTCCACGGTGGTCGTTAAACTTTCAATAAAAAAAAAAAATGAATATTCGCGGTTCGAAATTTTGAAATTCCAAAATTGGAAGTGCTCGATCATAGTGTGCCGTTTATCTGTCCATTAACATTGTCTCACGCCAGTTGAGTCAGATAAAAAAACATTGTGGAACTTAGTGAACACAACTGCAAAATAGGGCAGAAATGTAAATTACAAAGTTGTAGAGCTGACTTTGCTTATTAGAAATCGATATCGCTGTTTTATTAAGTGCACATTATACACGTGTTTGCATTCTACGAAAAATCACAATCTTATATTACTAAATTTAGTAAGTTCACATCATAAAAATGTATGCATTATATCATTATATTCCCGAGAAATTTGGAAGGAGGGGGGACTCCTTAACATTGGGGATTTCCGACTCTGAAAATCTGGAGGGGTTCTGACCCCCCCCTCCCCCAGGGGTTACGCCTATGGCTCGTATTATTTACAAGCCATTGCAGAGCAATCGTATTACAACCCGAAGTCAAAAAGCCGAACACTTTCAATCTGTAGGACATTCAGTGTTTTAAAAGTGAAACTGGGCATTTATTTAGGCAAAGCTAAATGTATCCTAAAGCAAAATATGAATCTTTGGATTAATTATTGTCCGTGTTCGAATTCTTTCATAAAACTATAACTGGAAGGTGCAGTACGCCCCCCCCCGCAGCTGCACGGACTGCGGGAGTACTAGTCACGCCACTGTCTTTACACAAATTGAAGCAACTGCAGGTAAACGACGGCGCATGTGAAGATCATGAAAGGGTATTAAAACCACCTATGAGATCTGTTAATCCGTGTTATACTTGTTCTTCAGATGGGAAAGGCAGCGGACTTAAGCGAGTTTGACAAAGGCCAAATTGTAATGCCAGATGACAGGGTTAGAGTATTTCAGAGACATCAAGGTTTGCGGGGTGGTCACGGTCAGTCGTGATTAGTACCTTCAAAAAGTGGTCCGAGGAGGGAAAACCACGGACCGCCGTCAAGGTGTGTGCCCACCACGGCTCATCAATACCAGACGTGAGCGAAGGCTATCCCGTATGGATAGCCGTGTGGTGCAATTAGTCAGTAATTTAAATGCTGTTGACGGGAGTAATGTGTCACAACACACAGTAGATCAAACTGTATTAAAAAAGGGGCTGCATAGCAGCAGGCCGCTCCGAGTGCCCATGCTAACCTCAATTCACACACACAAGAGCAATGTATCACAACACACAGTACATCGAACCCTGCTAAAAATGGGGCTGCTTAGCCACAGGCGGCCCAAGTGCCCATGCTAACCTCGGTTCACACACACACACACACAAGAGTAATGCATCACAACACACAGTACATCGAACTGTGCTGAAAATGAGGCTGCATAGCAGCAGGCAGCTCCGTGTTCAAATGCTAACCTCGATTCACACACACACAAGAGTAATGTACCATAACCCACAGTACATCGAACTCTGCTGAAAAGGGAACTGCATAGCAGCAGGCAGCTCCGAATGCCCATACTAACCTCAATTCACACACACAAGAGTAATGTATCACAAAACACAGTACATCGAACCCTGCTAAAAATGGGGCTGCGTGGCCGCAGGCCGTTCCAGGTGCCCATGCTAACTTCGGTTCACACACACACACACAAGAGTAATGTATCACAACACACAGCACATCGAACTGTGCTGAAAATGAGGCTGCATAGCAGCAGGCGACTCCGAGTTCAAATGCTAACCTCAATTCACACACACAAGAGTAATGTACCATAACCCACAGTACATCGAACCCTGCTGAAAATGGGGCTGCATAGCAGCAGGCAGCTCCGAATGCCCATGCTAACCTCAATTCACACACACACAAGAGTAAAGTATCACAACACACAGTACATCGAACCCTGCTAAAAATGGGGCTGCGTGGCCGCAGGCCGCTCCAGGGGCCCATGCTAACCTCGGTTCACACACACACACAAGAGTAATGTATCACAACACACAGCACATCGAACTGTGCTGAAAATGAGGCTGCATAGCAGCAGGCAGCTCCGAGTTCAAATGCTAACGTCAATTCACACACACAAGAGTAATGTACCATAACCCACAGTACATCGAACCCTGCTGAAAAGGGAACTGCACAGCAACAAAACGCTCCGAGTGCCCATGCTAACCTCGGTTCATTTTCGAAAGCGCCTACCATGAGCACCCGAGCATCAAAACTGAATCTTAGATGATTGGAAGAAGCTCCTTTGTTTTCACGAAGCTGGTTTCCTGTTGCACCATGTGGACAGCAGGTTACGTGCCCGTCGTTTACCAGGGGAAATGTTGTCACCACGATGTACCGTAGGATGAAAACAAACCTGTGGAGGAAGTGTAAAGCTTTGAGAAATGTTCTGCTGGGAAACCCTGGTTCCAGTCATTCATGTGCAATAAACTATGACGCGAACCACCTATCTAAGCGTCACTGCAGACCAGATACATCCTTTCATGGCAGTGGTAGTCCCCTACCCTAGTGACTTCTTTCAGCAGGATAATGGGTCATGCCACACTGTCCGGATTGTTCAAAAATGGTTCGCGGAGTATGAGGAAGACTTCCAGGTGGCCCCTAAATTTCCCACATATCAATCCACTCGAGTGTCTGCGATTTGTGTTGGAACAGCATATCCGATTTGCGGCAGCTCAACCACGTAACTTACAAGAGTTAAATGATCTGTTAGTACCGTGTTGGTACCAGATACAAAAAGACACCTTTATAAATGTTATAGCGTCTGTTTTGGTGCTGTGGAGGACCGACATCGCATTAGGCAGGTGGTCGTAATGTTTTGGCTCTTCAGTGTATATTTCATTTGTCTATGGTACAAAATGGACGTATCATAGACAAACTTACACCATGCTGAGCGACGTGTAGTAGTCGAAATTATTGACGGCTTTGAATGGCTTCTCAACCGTAGTTACCCATGTCCTGCAGCGTCCAACTCACTGTAATGGTTCTAAATCAGTCCGAGTGGTCTCTTATGAGTTTTGCGTGATTTGAGACAATGTTGATTTGCATTCTGAGTGAACACCATGTTGATTTGCGTTCTCCTGCCACGTTCTGTTAGCTTCGGAGGTTTACCATTTTCTTTCTTTTTTTTTTTTTTTTTTTGGACTGATTCAGCTCCAGTCCGCTTTAATTTTCATATCATATCATCAACCGTCAACCAAGGGATCTGCAATGCCACTGAAATATCACGTACGGGGCGATTGCTTGTGTGGTACCCAATTATCAATCCACGCTGGACATCCTATCTCTCGTCGATTGGGGCATCTCGCATTCGTAGTCATTCTATTGACTCATCATAACCCCTATGAGCATGTCTGTAGTTGGGTCAGTGACGTCGTGCTTGAGTAGGACCTGATTCACTATAAACAGAGCGTGTTCGGATATTAATTGTACGGCAGTGCATTTGGTAGTAGACCAGCGCCTAATAGATTGTATTTAAAGTCATTCTTTCTTGAGAAGGGGATTAACGACCACCACGAGCAACTCTAAAGGCCACTTTTAAAGTTGCTCATGGTATGCTAAGAGACACTAAGAGGTTTTCTGGGAACAGAAAATCTCTTGGTGCCCTTGGGTTAGGACAGGCCAATCGGACACTAATAGAGAGCGTATCTTTTTCTTCTTCGGTTCCGGTTCTTCTCAGTTATTGCGCCCTGCGACTTTAAATTAGGATCAGTGACTTTTTTTATCATATTAAACGGTCACGTAAATAGAGGAGGTAAAAGGATGATTCAGTGTCCACACTGCTTGTTTCACTTACCTTTGTGCTCCTTTGATGCTCCAATACATCAGCTTATGCACTACTAATTTAATCTAAAATACATTTTCATTGATTTTCAAGTCTGCATTTTAAATAAGTGTGCTACAAGGTTACAGCAAGAAAAATACTTGCACAATAAAACTGATTTAATCCGAAGTAGATTTTCATACTGTTCAAGTATGATACTATACAAGTAGAAGTACTATACAAGTATGCATGAAGCGTATTTGTATAGTACATCTGATTTAATCCGAAGTAGATTCTATATCTACTTCGGATTGAATTTATATATAAGCTTTCAATTCATTTTAAGTAGGTTACAACATAAAGCGTATCTACTTGCAACTAATTTAATGCAAAGTAGAATTCCTGTACAGCGTATTTCGAAACTAATGGAACAAACTTTAAGGGGTGATAGAACACACCGAAATAAGCACTTTTCGTCATAGAATGCATGGTCGCAAGTTACGCGGTTAGGCGCTGGAGGGCGCTTTCCGTTTCCCCACACAAGCCGTCTTTCGGAACGCAAAGACCCATATCTTTTACCGGAACGTCTGGATGGGAGGACGTACCTTCTTTTCCTTCAACAAGTCTTGCCTGAATTGATCAAGCATGTACCGGCAGCCGTCAACTGTAACATGTGGTTCCAGCATGATGGAGCGCCAGCTCATTTCAGCACTCAGCTGCGTGATTACTTGAACGCCACATTTCCAGGCCGATGGATTGGCCGAGGTGTACCCATCGCTGGTCCCCATGATCAGCAGATTTGTCCCCTCTGGATTTCTTTTTATAGGGGCATCTTAAGTCCGTAATGTACGACACTCCCATTGATTCCAATGAGGAACAAGTCGCAGCTGCAGCTGTCCAGGAAATGGCTGGTATTTTCCACAGCATACGGGCATTTTTACGTCGACGATGCGAAGCGTGTATTAGGAGTGGCTGTCGCCCTTTTGAGCAGCTTTTGTAAATGCAATTAATTTCAATATTTACTTAATAATGTTTGCAAATTTGATGTAATTTTGCGATGTCAAGTTTTGTTTTTTATTTTGTCTGCAATAAAGCTTTGTTTTGATTTGTTGTGCCATTCCTGTCTTTGCGTTGCGAAAGACTACGTGCGTGGGGAAACGGAAAACGCCCTCCAGCGCCTAACCGCATAACTTACGACCATGCATTCTATGACGAAAAGTGCTTATTTTGGTGTGTTCTATTACCCCTTAAAGTTTGTTCCTTGAAACACCCTGTATTGTTTTTCAATTCATTTTAAGCAGGTTGCAGCATGAAACTGATTTAATCCGAAGTCGATTTTCATATAGCTTTTTAAATCATTTTGAGCAGGTTACAGCGTATTTGCACAGTGCAACTAATTTAGTCCGAAGTAGATTTTCATATAAACTTTTAATTAATTTTAAGTAGGGTAAAGCATAAAGCATACCTCCAACAACTGATTTGATCCGAAGTAGATTTTAATATAGATTTTCAATTCATAGTTTCAGAATAAAGCCTATTTGTGCAACTAATTTAATACGAAATAGATTTTCGTATAGATTTTCAATTCATTTTAAGTAGGTTACAGCATGAAGTATACCTGCAAAGTACAACTAATTCAATACAAAGTAGATTTTTATATAGGTTTTCAATCCATTTTAAGCAAACTGCAGCATAAAGCATACTTGCATAACGTAACTAACTTAATCTGAAGTAGATTCTTTACAAATTTCCGATTCACTTTCAGCAGGTGTGCTATGTGGTTGCTGCATAAGGTATACCTACAGCGTACAGGTAATTCAATCCCTGAAAGTTCTTCATAGGTTTCCAATTCATTTTAAGCAGATGTGCTATATGGTTGTAGCATAAAGCGTACCTTCATGGTACAATGAATTTAATCAAAGGCAGTTTTAATATGTTTTTACTTCTGTGCTACGTGGTTGCATCCGAAAGCACACTTACGCGCTAATGCTTTATAGGCAAAAATTATTTCTATTAACACTAAAAGGATATCTCTAACACAGCATACGATATAAGCCATAACGTTTTTCAAAATGCTTCGCTGTGTGCCCCTGTTTTGTCGAGATACAACAAAAATAGAGACAGCGTTAAACATGGAGAGCACATCGAAGTGACTTAGAATTTCATTATGAGAAATTTCGGTACTTTAAGAAGGTTCAGGATTTCCTTTCAATTTCTCGTGCCAAAAAGCCACCTTCAGGTATCCCTTAAAAAGGAATCGTTGAAAAAAGATTACTTTCAGAGAAGAAGGAACAATGACGTGCATGAAATGCCATTACTGAAACTTTCAGCAACGTTTCAGAAATATTTATGATTTACAATTTCAAATGTCACGTGACTCACGTTAACGAGTTTTAAACATTTCAACATCAGATGTGAATATTCAAAACAGCATTGAAAGATATCAAATTCTGAACATGCATTACAAGTGCGTAATATTTTAGCATTGAGGTATTTAAGCACAGGAGCAATAGCAACGCTGATTTTTCTTTCTTTTTTTTTAGTTTCAAGAATTGCCTCGAATGCATGCTATTAATTAATACGGCTAATTGCAACTAATTCATATATCACATAGGCTATTAATAAAGCTCATTGTTACAAATTAAAAGAGGCAGCTATCATTCGTCTGAGAGAAGATGTCTGTCTGAGACATCTATGTTGTCTCACGTTCTGTTAAAGACCATTGGTGTCATCCATAGGTCATCTTGTAAGTTAAAAATATCTGAACTCCAGCAAGTAAAAATATCACCAATCCGTTCCCGGTGAATCGAGATAGTTACAGACCTGTTATCATAATTTACGTATAAAGATAGCTGAGACATCATAAAAGGTCCCATTCATTGGGGGGCGTCATGAAATTTGTCATTAAGCCTGGAGGAAAGCATTAGGAAATCATACGGAATCCATCATTAGCATTGGAACACTCATTATCGCCCAGTCTAAAAGAAAGGAGGGAGGGTAATTAGCACAGGAAGTGAGCATTACAGTAATCAATTCCGCGCTCTTAGTCAATTCCAAGTCGATAGCAAACGTTTTATGGGATGCCTCCTATGATAAAACGGGGGTCACATACGTTTACACTTAAGAGCAAATATCTGCCACGTAGCTCTGATGAAAGCAAAGCTGGTCTTGGCAATTCCGCGGAACTTTTCGCTTTCAAGCCTGATGCTAAATGAATCTTTTAGCTTATGACGACGGCGCTTGATGTAAGAAAACGACAATCACTGAATCGATTACGAACTGATATTTCGTCAAAGCGCTTTGTTCGTCCGGCGCTTTGATATCATGTTTGGTAATTAGCGAACCACTTCCCTTTGATTGTTCTTCAATAATACTTTAAAAGACACTCGCAGGAGCTACTTTTGTGGTGTAACTCGCAAAAGCGCTTCTTTTTTCTATTATTACCATTATTTCAAAGAAAGAATTCAGCGTGTTTAAGAACATCTGCTCATTCACCAACTAGGAATGATTACAAATTCAAACGTAAACAACGAGTCAGTTGTTTATGCTAGGGAAACCATCATTATGTTCAAATTTCATGTAAATGGAGATTCCTCCCAAATGGTAGGGCGTAGTTCCACACTTGCCAAAGAGAAACCAGCAAAGAATGCTGACTATAATTACAATTTTTGATTAAAAAAAATCTTTTCAGGATGGAGGACCGAAGATGTGTACTTAGAACGCAGCAAAAAATTCATCTTACTTAAAATTTGTGTTAAATGTTTTGACGTGCACATCTAGTTTAACCTTTCTTTTGAGTTTCTGTATTCTTAAGTAAATTTAGTTTCTTCTTGCTGAAGAGATGATGTGACGTATACATCTAATTTACCGTTCCTTTTGAGTTTCTGTATTCTTATGTAAATTTGGTTTCTTCTTACTGAAGGGATGATGTGACGTATACCTCTAATTTACCGTTCCTTTTGAGTTTCTGTATTCTTATACAAATTTGGTTTCTTCTTGCTGAAGGGATGATGTGACGTATACCTTTAATTTACTGTTCCTTTTGAGTTTCTGTATTCTTATGTAAATTTGGTTTCTTCTTGTTGAAGGGATATGATGTGACACATACCTCTAATTTACCGTTTCTTTTGAGTTTCTATATTCTTAGGTAAATTTCGTTTCTTTTCGATAAACGGATAATGTGTCGCAAACCTCTAATTTAACCTTTATTTTGAGTTTCTAAATTCTTATGTAAATATGTAAATTTAGTTTCTTCTCATTAAAGGGATGATGCGACGCATCATACCTCTAATTTAAACTTCTCTTTGAGTTTCTTCTGTATTCTTATGAAAATTAGTTTTCTTCTCGTTAAAAGTTTTTCTGACTTAACGGCACGCTATTTTTCCCGGGGGTCTTCAGGGCTGGCCTTACTGACAGAAAGACGTGATCATGATCATATGTAGAGGATTTTAGGAAGGGCGTGTCTGACCACAGGTCTTAAACAGCCCTTAGAAATAGGAAACTAGGAGCTTTGGGCTAGAGCGCCCGATAGGAAAGTGACACGGAAGTGAAGTACAAAGGGGGAGGAAGACGCCCTTATTTATTACCGGGGGCCCAGTACCCGGGGTCCGACGGCTTAACGTGCCCATCCGACGCACGGCGGGTGTTTAATTGATCGAGCGTTCGTACCTGCCTGGGATCGAACATGAGGCCCCTCCCGTGGCAGTCACGAACGTTGCCCACTCGGCCACCCGCAACAAGACAGAAGTCAATATAGCTATGTGTAAGAGCAGAGCGAGATAAGTGCGATATCCGCGAACGATAGATTACGTGTAGATTGATTGCTAACTACAGTTAACAGCAGTGAAAAGTCACGAGCCTACGTACGAGTAAAGTAGCCTAGCTTGCATCTCGAATTCTGTCTCGTATCTCTACGTTAACTTTTTAACTTTGTTCACAGAGGTTTTAAGATTATTTTTAAACCTTCACTAATTTCTAAAAGCACATAGGTTTCTAAATGACATGATGTCAGTTAAGAGGAAGTCACTGTTGCTCGACCTTTTATTTATATTTTTTTTTCTTGTTCAACATTTCTAGAAAAGTTATTTACGTAAATCATATTGCGACACTGAACACGGCTTTTAGTTCACCCTGCAACTTTTCTTCGGAAAACTTGAAATATTCTTCTGAGACATTTGTTATTAAAAATCCTGCAAAATTTTCTCATCGTGTGTGGTTGGACTTCGAATTTCTGCTCGTATAAAACAAAGGGTCTTTGCGATGGTTTCGCTTATTTCTATATACAAAATCACTTAAAAATAAGCGTTAGTAGTCTTGTTTGCACCTTGACTTAAATTCACGCAGCTAATTAAAAGTAATCATTATCTTTTTTGGTTAACGCACCTGGAAACATTATTTTCATCAATTGTGTTGAGGTACTGAATTGAATTTAGTTCAACATGTAACTTCTCAAAAAATTTGAAAGTTGCATCTCTCTGGAGATGGAATCGAGCGCGTAGTTCCCGATAGCCGTTCTAACATGCTAGCGTTACACCACCTTGAACAACAAAAAGCCACTTACTAAAAATAAGGAACTATAACTTAGAAATATCAAAACTTCAGGTTTGCGCTAACCACACGCTCCCTCGTTGTGACAATGATCTTTTTCAAATCCACGAATGGAGATAGTCAGAGAACAAAAATAATAAAGTACCACAATCTGATTGCTGAAAAAAGTTTACTTAAGAATTCTCCATGTACAGTATATTTGTGAAGAATATTTATTTTTTTAATTTTTGTGATGACATCTGGTGCACTGGTGATTTGTAACCTATATCCGTTCAGGAATTTAAAAATGGTCGTTGAAGCTATGAGCAAGCTATGGATTGTTTCGACTAGCGCAAATCTGAATTTGTTCAGATTCTTAAGAAATAACTACTTTAGCTTCAGTTACAGCGTCATGGTCTGTACTTACTGGTATATAAGTAAGTACGAAAATGGAACTGAAATTAATGTAACTGTACATGGAACTGAATTAAGAATGTAACCGGAACTGAAACTGAAGTAGGTAAGTAACTAGAACTGAAGCTAAGTGAAGTATAAGTATGTTAAACAGAACTGAACCTAACTCAAGTAAGTAACTGGAACTGAAGCTAAAAAGTATAGATACTTTAACTAGAACTGAAGTACGTAACTGGAACTGAAGCTAAAAAGTATAGATACTTTAACTAGAACTGAAGTACGCAACTGGAACTGAAGTAAGTATGCAACTGGAGCTGAAGCTAACTGAAGCATGTTAACTGGAACTGAAGCTAATTGAAGTATGCTAACCAGAGCTGAAGAAAGTGTGCAATTGGAACTAAACCTAACTGAAGTATGTTAACTGGAACTGAACCTAACTAAGGTATGCTAACTGGAACTGGAGTAAGTATGTAAGTATAACTGAACCTATCACATGTAAGTATGTAACTGGAACTGATGCTAACTGAAATCAATATGTAACTGGAACTGGAGCTAACTCAAATAAGTATGTAACTGAAACTGAAGCTAACTGAAATATGTAGTTGGAACTAGTGCTCGCTGAAGTATGTTGACTGGAACTGAAGCTAACTGAGTTATGCTAACCTGAACTGAAGCTAACTGAGTTATGCTAACCTGAACTGAATCTAACTGAGTTATGCTAACCTGAACTGAAGCTAACTGAAGTATGTTAACTGGGACTGAAGTAAGGATGTACGTGTAATTGAAGCTAACATACATAAGTATGTAACTGGAATTTATGCTAACTAAAGTCAATATGCAACTGGAATTGCAACTGACTGAAATAAGTATGGAACTGGAACTGAAGCTAACTGAAGTATGTAACTGGAACTGAAGCTAACTGAAGTATGTAACTGGAATTTATGCTAACTGAAATATGTAACTGGAACTGAAGCTAACTGAAATATGCTAACTGGAACTGAATCTAACTGAAGTATGCTAACTGGAACTGGAGTAAGTATGTAAGTATAACTGAGCCTAGCATACGCAAGTATGTAACTGAAACTGATGCCAACTGAAGTCAGTGTGTAACTGGAACTGGAGCTAACTCAAATAAGTATGTAACTGAAACTGAAGCTAACTGAAATATGTAGTTGGAACTGGTGCTCGCTGAAGTATATTGACTGTATAACGAAGTAAATTTCTCCGTCATTTTTATCCGCGCCAGGATTCGAACCCGGGTCCCCTCATTCCGGAATAAGTTGCTCTACCAAATGAGCTACGCGGACGTTTTATTCTGATTCATATCTGCCTTTATGTCGTGTGCGTCCTTCTGGCAGGTACGTCACATCTCCTGGTACGTTACATCATCTCCCCCTTATTTTTTTTTTTTTTATTTTTTTTTTCGAAGTGCTGGAGAAAGGATTTTCTTATTTTTCCTATCTCGCGGTGTGGAAATAACATCACACCAATGCGAGATTTTGAACGGTCGGGTCATCCGGATAGTTCGGGCGCCATTATAACGAAGTAAATTTCTCCGTCATTTCTATCCGCGCCAGGATTCGAACCCGGATCCCCTCATTCCGGAAAAAGTAACTCTACAAATTGAGCTACGCGGACGTTTTATTCTGATTCATATCTGCCTTTATGTCGTGTGCGTCCTTCTGTCAGGTACGTCACATCTCCTGGTACGTTACAACTGGAACTGAAGCTAACTGAGTTATGCTAACCAGAACTGAAGCTAACTGAAGTATGTTAACTGGGACTGAAGTAAGGATGTACGTGTAACTGAAGCTAACATACATAAGTATGTAACTGGAATTTATGCTAACTGAAGTCAGTATGCAACTGGAATTGGAACCGACTGAAATAAGTATGGAACTGGAATCGAAGCTAACTGAAGTATGTAGCTGGAACTGAAGCTAACTGAAGTATGTAACTGGAACTGGTGCTCACTGAAGTATGTAACTGGAACTGAAGCTAACTGAAGTATGCTAACTGGAACTGGAATAAGTATGTAAGTATAACTGAACCTAGCATACGCAAGTATGTAACTGAAACTGATGCCAACTGAAGTCAGTGTGCAACCGGAACTGGAGCTAACTCAAATAAGTATGTAACTGAAATTGAAGCTAACTGAAATATGTAGTTGGAACTGGTGCTCACTGAAGTATGTTAACTGGAACTGAAGCTAGAGTTATGTTAGCCAGAACTGAAGCTAACTGAAGTATATTAACTGGGACTGAAGTAAGGATGTACGTGTACCTGAGCTAACATACATAAGTATGTAACTGGAATTGATGCTAACTGAAGTCAGCATGCAACTGGAATTGGTGCTCACTGAAGTATGTAACTGGAACTGAAGCTAACTGAAGTATGTAACTGGAACTGAAGCTAGCTGAAGTATGTAACTGGAACTGGTGCTCACTGAAGTATGTAACTGAAACTGAAGCTAACTGAAGTATGTAACTGGAAATGAAGTAAGCACAAGTACGTAACTGCAACTAAAACTAATACAAAGAAATGTGTAACTGGGAATGAAGGTAAAGCTTCAGTCGCAGCAGGCTGGAATGGAAATCGGGAAATGTGAGTTCGATTCCTTCTCCGGAGCGATGTACGAGGTATCGCAATCTGATCACTGAAAAGAATATACTTGTTTATTACTTATGTATTACACTTGTATGACTTGTGTATTACTTATGTATGACCTGTTGTGTAGATACGAAGAACATTTCTTTCTTGATTTCTGGGAATGTTTCAACATTCAGTAGTAATTTTTGGGTAAGTTTTCAGAGAGCAAGCTTTCTAAATATTATTTATCATCTTCAGCTATTTCTCCCAGGAAATCAGCAAAACAATTTTCGGGAAAAACATACAATACAGTGTATTTTGGGTCTTTCAATACCTTTCACTCAGATTCTTGGAATCCCCTCACCCCACCTCCATATTTTTTATAGAGCTGCTTTTTCAAACGGCTGCAGTTTAAGCGTTCGTGTTGGCAGATATATCACGTGGTTGTTCCAGTAATTTTGCAATCGCAGTGTACGTGATTTTACAACCTGCTCTAAAGTTGACTGTGGGACTTTTCATTATAGGATTCGGACGCACCTTTCTTGATCAATTATCCATAAAATACTGCGAGAAAAGACAAAAACTTGTAGTTGAAATCAGGACGATGAAAGAATTGAGATCTCATTGAGCAAAAAGAAAGCAAAGAAAATGAATGAAAGTGGGGGGACGTCGAGCAAATTCCAACCTAGCCAATTACAGCAAGCTGTTACAGGACAATTAATCCTAGAGGCAGTAAATCACCTTCTCCTTTGTGACTGTCGCTAGCCCCTACGTTCCTCCTCTCCTCTTTTCCCGGCCATCCTGCATCAGTTCTCCTCTTTCACCCCTCCTCCTGTTTTTGTGCAGACCAGAGTGACCAAGAGGATGGAGAGGAACTCATGCGGACTTCATTAGGGTGACTTTGGGGAAAGGGGGTCAGCAAAAGTTTTTTTATTTTATTTTTTGCAAGTGAACTAATGCTATAAACACAGCACGGGGAAGGTACATACACACACCCCTGAATGATTTTGGCATCTACTTTGTTTCCTCACCCAAGTCGACTCACCGATTTTTTTTTCTGTATTACCTTTCTTCGGTTGATATATGTTTTTAAGATGTCGCATTGGAAAATCTGCGTCTGACAGGCAATGGACTGAAATGGAAGACTGCTGTCAAAGTTGATCGCTGTAAATCATGTTGAATTTAGCAGCAGGAGAAATTACCACTACGCCTCATACACACATATCTTTAGAGTCCGGAACTGATGTTTTCAAATGTAATCCGAAGGAATTACGTCACTAGTAAAGACTTGTTAGTTTCGCAATTTCCTCTTCATCTGGCATACGCACTTTAGTGTGCGTGCTCATACATCTCTTTGTTTGGTATTTTTTTACCGTACTCGATGGGCATAACCAACTTCTCAGCCAGCCCTGGAACACAAGTTTTATTCAAATTTAAGTTTCAGTTAATTAATTGGGTTTCCCTTATTGAAAACCTTACTTCTGTCTTTTGACTTTCATACAAGTAAATTTCAGCTTTCATTGTCATACTAAATCATATCTATCTGTAATGACTGAACTTAGGCTATTAGTATATACAAAACGAAAACATTACATAACACCTGTCTCAAATTATATCTGCTTATTTTAGAGCCACTACTGACCTTTATCTTAGAGTCATTTATAAATTTAGAAAAATTATGTTGAAAATATCATACAGCTACAAAAAATTATATTCAATTGTACCTGGAAAAGGTACTTAGAAGTTGTTGTTTTTTCTTGAAATCAAAGACTACAGTCTTGTGATGATTATATATATTAAGAAAATACAGCGTTTGTCACAAATATTTTATTTTTTCAAATCGACCAAGGTTTTGCTGGGCTCTGGCCTAGCTTCATCAGGACGAATGGCACGTAAATATTCAAATTGAACATGACATCATAAATGATGTTTACAATCACGGGTTTTGGTTAGTTGCTTGCACGCACTTGATAGGAATGGTGTGGATGCCATGTCATTAACAAGTTGCTAAGAACTCTGATATATATGGAATGCTTCCAAAATATCAAGGCCGGCCCACCGATGGCGCAGTGGTCTAAGCGATGGCCTCTGATCATTCGTCCGAAAAGGGTCCGGTTTCGAATCCCGGTGAGGCATGGATGTTGTGTTTGTCTTACGGTACTACGTAGCTCTCTCCCTTCCCTGGAACCAGTGACCCTAAATTAGGGACGGGCGACTGCTTATAGCCCATTGATTTGCTCATTGTGATCGTTAAACCTCCAATAAAAAAAATATATATCAAGTTTGATGGTTGAATCTGGCTTGTCTATTTGTTTTTCTTTTTCAAAGAGAAATTTATGGTTCTTTTCGTAACAGTATTTAGCCATCGATGACTTTTATGGGTAGAAGTCATCGATGGCGTCCGAAGACTCAGGCACAGACAACTGTGACTGGGCACAGGAAGTGAGGGGCATTGCAAAGTAAGGAATAGAAAGTTAAGTAACTGTAAATCAATGGCATAACTAAGACAACCTGGGGACAACACCTGAGCGCCTAACAATAAGACTGCAAATAAATGATAAACGCAAAAGAAAGTTACGTCTTCTTTGCTTTTTCGTATCACATTCTCTTTTGTCGATTAAGAGTTACAAATAAATTGAATCCAAAGCGGGAGAGAAAAACCTCGCTAGCATTTACTTAGAGTAGCAGTTTCAATCAATAGCTAGATTTGAGCATTCGCTTTCCAGTTTTAAGCTCTAACTGGTAATTCAAAATGGCTCCATAAACCTAAAATTTATTTTGTGAACTTGATTATCGTGTAGCATAATGTTTATAACAAGTGTTAAAAATGAAGTGGACATAAACTTGCAAAGTGTCTACTCTGTTCTCTGAAAGCGTGTAAGATATGTCTGTTCATGCAAAATTCCAAGATGGCCTGCTGTGAATGCAGTACCCGTTGAGCGCATTCTTAAGTCTTTTTCCCCATGGACATAAATAGATAAATCATAGTGACACACTAGTCGTAAACCTAATTTATCACTGCTAGCAATGCTTTTCCTGCCTTTCGATTGTATGATCCACAACTGTAAAAACGAAAACCGCGATGGACACAACGGAATACTAATTCTTCGTCAAATAGGGCACACATTGGACAATGTTTCCTTTCCTGGTAAACTTTTTTTTTTTTTTTTTTTGTATCCCGGTTATTACCTTTTTCCCTAATAACAATTCAGATTTGGAAAGAATGTTTTTAATTTCTCTGGACATGCTAACGCACTTCATATATCTCACGTAATGCACGTAAAACATTGAAAAGAGCAAATCTTAAAGTTTGATAAGTGGATTGCGAGGCTCTGATGCAGGAACTTTCGGAAACTGATGAAATTGTGCGGTGTTTTACAGCTCAGTGCAGATTGGCGAGTTAAAAACGAGAACGCAAATTTTAAGAGCGTTTGTACCACGCAAAAACTGTATCACATTTTTTTATAATTTCGATGACCCAAAACCGTTGTTATTTGCTTTCAGTGACCAGAACTTCACAAAAAGAAAAGCTTAATATGGATTTGAAGAGACGGGTTGGAATTTAGTTAACTTATCAAGGGACGTCCTTCCCTGAAGAAGCCAAAATTCACTGTAAAGATATAGAAGTGAGAAGGTTGAGGGCCGAGCTAGATTCAAAGAAAATATTAGAAGGATTAAAGCTGAAGATTTTTGCAATCAACAATAAAACCTCTATTTTCCCTTACTTAGTACGATATCACCCCTTAAAATTTTATCTCAACTGCGTCTGGTTTAACTTCGTTGACTATATTCTTGACGAAAAATCGCTTATCAAAACGTTAAGAGCTTTTTTTAGTTATTTTTAAATATACTTTTTCAGCTTTTTTTTTCTTATTTTTATATTAAGGGTTGTTTTTTAAAGCAATATAATAAAATCCAGACCTTCAGAATTTTAAATGTTTTCGAATGAATATGCGGCGATAATTTTGGGCCACACTTCCTAAATTTTTCTCATGTTGGGAAATTAACAAACCTAAAAGAGTTCTCCAAGAGTGCGTTTATAAACATACGTTTTCCGACAATTATAACGTCAATTCATTGCACGAAAATTGTTTTTTTTTTTTTGCCATCTTCAATGACAGATCTTCTTTATGTCTCACAAGTAGGCCATTAATTCGAGAGTCTGGGTCACGAAAATTAGCAAACCTATGCTGATTTCACCGAAGTTTCCCTTATAGTTTCTTAGCATGCTATTTTGCTTGTTTTAGGCGCCTTCACGAATTTTCAAACTTTTACTGGAAAGAGGGTGAGAAATTCTTATGTAGCAGTATTGCCTTCATTCATTTTGGAGAAATTACCCTAGCGACAGAATTAGTAAAACTTAGTCTTTATCTTCCTTAGGCACTTCAAGTTTTAAACGTTTCAGATCCCAGTCTTATAAGAACGATCGTACCAATAGGTCTCGTTAGAAAACTCAAGACTGTCAAAGAAGGTAAGCATATCTGTGGAGTCATGACACACAGCTATGGCTTCTCATCCTTCTAATCCTGCTTCTCCCACGTGATTAGCGATCCCCACAAGCAAACCTCTTTCCGAAGCAAATAAAGATCATTTGATATAAAAATAAAATCCGAAGAAACAATATATTACACTTATGTGAAGCCTCGTTTAGAGTACTCTTCACCAACTAAAGTGAGTCAAAAGTTCTTCTTTCTTTCTCTTCTTTCCCTTCTTTCTAATCCTGCTTCTCCCACGTGATTAGCAATCCCCACAAGCAAACCTCTTTCCGAAGCAAAGCAAAGACCATTTGTTATAAAAAGTAATTTCGAAGAAACAATATATTACCCTTATGTGAAGCCTCCTTTAGAACTAGAGTGAGTCAAAAGTTCTTCTTTCTTTCTCTACTTCCTCTTCTTTTTTCTCATCTTTCTTTCTTTCTCTTCTTTGTTCTTTTTTTCTGTTTTTTTTAGTCCAGCTTCTCCCAAGTGGTTAGCAATCTCCACAAGCAAACCTCTTTCCGCAGCAAACAAAGATCATTTGGTATAAAAAAAAATCCGAAGAAACAATATATTACACTTATATGAAACCTCGTTTAGAGTACTCTTCACCAACCAGGATTAATCAAAAGTTCGTCCAATTCTGAGCTACCCATAAAGTTGAGACAATATTCCCGTGCGAAACGCGCCATTGTCGACTGGGTGACACGATGACGTGGGACACACGAAACTGGTGACGTTCATTTGACATTAGTCAACATTGTTATCAGGTGAGCTGAAACTGTAGATCGATTAACGTGTTGTTCGGGTGCTTCTACGCCATTACTGAAAAAAGGATTTAGCTAAGGAAATTTGTGCAGCTGAAGGCAAGAAAACAGTACAAGAAAATGGCTCCGACGTTTTAATGCTGGAGAGAAGAGTCTCGAATTCCAACAGAGGTCAGGACGTCCAACGGCCACAAACAATAAATAATTTGAAGTGATTGACATTTAATATCCCTTACTCATCTCATTTGCATATTTGTAATCTTGTGCTTATCCCTGTTACTATAAACACTGAAGAGCAATTGAATTAAAGACAGCTGGCGTTATGCAAATGTGGCGCTATGGACAGCCCTGTAAACGGAAACGACATGACGTATGCAGCGATCCGACAATATAAGGAGTGATGCGACGGGAGTCAGTAAGAGTCGGACGCAGTATGGGTAAGACGAAGGATCTAAGCGCATTTGATCGTGCGCAAATTCTGGGGGCCCTACGAATGGGTCACTCCATCTCGGAGGTCGTGCAGGCACTGGGATTTTCACGAGCCACTGTGTCACGCGTGCATCGTGAGTACATCGAATCCGATAAAACCATCCCTGCAAGGGCCAACTGCCGTGGACAGCAGCGTGCGGATGAGAGGGGTCATCGTCGTCTAGCTCGCATTGTAACAGCGGATAGACGGGCCACAGTGCAAGAAATCACTCGGCAATTTAACGCTGGTGCACAAAAACGTGTAAGCAGCCGCACCATCCAGAACCATCTCCTCGCTATGGGGTACAGAAGCCATCGTCCCACGAGGGTACCAATGCTGACCGCACATCACAGGGGGCAAAGATTAGCATGGGCGCGGGAACATCGCCACTGGATCCTAGACATGTGGAAAAATGTTGCCTGGACTGATGAGTCGAGATTCACGTTGGTACATGGGGACGGCAGGATACGAGTACGGCGCAAGCGATGGATCCTTCTTGCCAGCAGGGTACTCTTCAAGCTGGTGAGGGTGGGATTCTCGTCTGGGGACTGTTTACGTGGACTGCAATGGGACCCCTGGTACGTGTGACATCGTCCCTCATAGGTCAACGTTACCGGGATATCCTGGACGACCATTTGCTCTCGTTTGTGCGTCTTCAACATCCCACTGGGGACCTCATCCTGCAACAAGACAATGCACCGTGCCATCGCTCCTGAATTGTATCCGAATGGCTGGATGAACACTCCACCGACGTGACCTCGCTTCCTTGGCCAGCTAGGTCACCTGACCTCAATCCCATCGAGCACATCTGGGATGCCATCGAGAGAAATGTTCGAGGCTCTGCCTCCCCCTTCCATCAAATCTTCGCGTACTGTGAGATCTTGTTTCAGGGGTCGTGGATCTGTATGGCTTCCCAACGCTTCCGGTGTCTTGTCGAGTCCATGCCGAGACGAATCGCCGCCGTCATCAGGGCGAAAGGTGGTGCTACACGTTACTGGACAGGTATCTCTAATTCAATTGCTCTTCAGTGTAAGTCATGTTCCGCTTCATAGTGATTTCACTCCTTAGCCTGATGATGCGACCATAGTGGTTCGCGAAAGTGATCGCTAGAGCTTTTAAACTAACCCTTTTAATTGTAAATAAAGACGTTTTTTAATTTGCGTTTTTAGATAGTGATTGGAGATGTGGTGTTTGTACTCTATATTTAGACGAATCTGATCGTGCTTTGACAGCCTTAATTACTCTCTGATCGAAGATGTCATGGCTGACCCCGGTCCAGTATACGACTATTGGCAACTGAGGAGGGGTCTTTTCAATCCACCGTCACCTGCACCATACTGGTATCTCTTCCAGGCTCCACCTGATAGTTCCGCATGAACCGACCCCCAGCAGACCTAACAACGTGTCTTGTCGCAGGCCTGTCAAATACACAGGACGATGGGGTTCGTCGTATCGTCACAGGTGGACAAATGGATATTCCTACGTTAACCTACGACTGGGAACCAGTGGCTGTGGCCACTACAGGAAGCACAGGCAGTAGTGCAAACAGAGCGGTTCGAAAGGAAAGTCATACTGTGCGTTTGGTGGAATTGTGGGGGTCTTGGGCATTGGTAGCTCGTACCAGATAGTCTCTGCACAAACGCTACCCATCGCTCATCAATAGTAAGTGGTGACGTCTGCAAGTGGATAATACCACAACTCACACTTCCTGGGTGGTCCGTCGAAAACTGCAGGAACTGGACGGAATCCCACACCATCCTCCATGCAGTCCAGATCCTACCCCATCCTCCATACAGTACAGATCTTACCATATCCTCCATACAGTCCAGATGTTGCCCCATCCTCTATACAGTCCAGATCTTACTACCTCACCCATGCAGTCCAAATCTTGTCCCATCCTCCATACAGTCCAGATCTTACCACATTCTCCATACAGTCCAGATGTTGCCCCATCCTCCATAAAGTCCAGATCTTACTCCATCATGCATACAGTTCAGATCTTGCCCCTTCCACCATACAGTCCATATCTTACCCTATCCACCATACAGTCCAAAACTTGCCCCATCCTCCATATAGTCCAGATCGTACGCCGTCTTCCATGCAGTCCAGATCTTGCTCCATCCTCCATACAGTCCAGAACTTACCCCATCCACCATACAGTCCAAAACGTGCCCCATCCTCCATACAGTCCAGATCTTACCCCGTCCTCCATACAGTGCAGATCTTGCCCCATCATCCATAAAGTCCAGATCTTACCCCATCCTCCATACAGTCCAGATCTTGCTCCATTCTCCATACAGTCCATATCTTACCCCATCCACCATGCAGTACAAAACTTGCCCCATCCTCCATACTTTCCATATTTTACCCCATCCTCAATACAGTCCATATCTTGCCTCAACCTCCATACAGTCCAGATCTTGCCCCATCCTCCATACAGTCCAGATCTTACCACATTCTCCATACAATACCGATCTTGCCCCATCTTCCATACAGTCCTAATCTTACCCCATCCTCCATACAGTCCAGATCTTACCCCGTCCTCCGTACAGTAGAGATCTTGCTCCATCCTCCATATAGTCCAGAACTTACCCCATCCTCCACACAGTCCAGATCTTGCCGCATCCGATTACCACCTGTTCCGCACCATGGCTCATTTACTGCAAAGACGGCATTTAACTTCAATGGTGGATGCGGAATCTGGCATCAGAGAGTTTCTGTTCTCGAAACCTGCTGAATGGTACTGCCGTGGGATCGCGGCTATGGTAGAACGTTGCCAAAGGACTATAGAAAACAACGTCTTGTACTTTGCAGATGAGGCGCGCATGTGCGACTTTCTTGCATCGTCAAAATTTCTGGCTGTTAACGGGACGAACTTCTGACTCACCCTGATAGTTGGAATGCGTAATAGACAGTGCTTGTGAGACAAATTGAAAATTTGCAGAATAACTTCTTGCGGCTTCTGTACTTCAACAAATATGTTAGTTAAACTAATTTATACCTCTCTTTTAAAAAAAATAATTTAATATCAGCGACATAGATTACGTGAATGCTCTGTTGCTTAAGCATGCCCCCGCAAAACTTAGGGCATTCCTACCTAAATTGTATTTCAGTGACTATTTGTATATTGTTATTGGAACTTATGGAATAATATGTTTCTATCTGTCAACATCAGTCAAAGATTTAAAAAAAAAAACAGATAAATATTTTCAACACGCACTTTTTGAATAGTTTGTATCGAATATATTGTTTTAGCATAAATAATATATTCAACAACCACTTTGTGACGTACTACGGAGGTAAAGGATGTGTCAGGACAATAAATCTGCAGCTATTTATTCCGTCCGTGTAGCTTAGTTGGGAGAGCATCTTACTCCGGAGTGAGGGGAAGCGAGTTAAATCTTGTCACGGACAAACCTGTGTTTTCACATCGGCGCCCGAACGTAAAAAAGTGTCTACTGACAGCTGGGTTCTTCGAAACATGTGTGATGTTTGTTCCACACATCATCTAGAATTAATGAAAGCCCGTTCTTCGCTTGCAAAAAAAAAAAATAATAATAAATTAAGAGGGAGGTGATGTGAAATACTACGGAGTTAAAGCATGTGCTAGGATGACAAATCTGCAACTATACAGTCCGTCCGTGTAGCTT
Source organism: Macrothele yani (assembly GCA_039090855.1). Classification (NCBI taxonomy): domain Eukaryota; kingdom Metazoa; phylum Arthropoda; class Arachnida; order Araneae; family Macrothelidae; genus Macrothele; species Macrothele yani. The sequence continues at coordinate 121,957,049 of CM077003.1, forward strand.
GGTTGGGAAAGCAACTTACTCCAGAGTGAAGGGGCGCAGATTCGTTCGCGGACAAGTTTGTGTTTTCACAACTTTTAGAACAGTTTGGATCGAATATACTATTTTAGTGTAAATGAATTCTATCTGTGATATGTTATATCAGTTTCAGCTTTATGCTGAATTTAATTCAACAAATATTTTTTAAATCTATTTAGAAATAAAACAGCCATTAAGAAAAATGCAAAAGAAAGCAGGAACATTTTTTGCCCGGTATATACATTCAGGAATGAGAATTTAATGAAAAGCGGCTACAGTTTTGAAAATGTTTATAAGTGCGATTAATAATAACATATTTATTATTTCTTTTATTTATAAGAAAATAGAGAAAAATATCTTTATACACAAATACCAAAGAAGCATAATGTGTGACCGTACTGTTTTTTATTACTTTTTCTTTTTTTTTTCTTTTTTTTGTTGAGTATGTTCTGAGATTTACAAAACTTTACTTCTATGATCAGCGACCTTTTTAGCGACACGGCATTTCGCCTTATTGATATTTTCTCACACGGTCATTAACAACAATATAGACGCCATCAATTATATTCTATTGCTTGAATTCCGAGTGTCACCTTTTGATCTTAGGTTTCATGCTGTGCTTCACGTATTAGCATACAGTTTTCACATCTAGTCAGTTACCTGTTTTTAGGTTTTTCTGCTTCCTCAACTCTCTAAAAGGCAAAGAAATTTTTGCGATGAATGGAAGAATTAAATATGCTTGTTGTCACAGCCTCACAGTGTGCTGACTGCTGCACAGCAATTTTTTTGTTTACCAATACTTTACAATATGTATGCTTTGTATCTACGTTCTTTTCTCGTATTTCTGTTCTACAAACTTCATTATTTTTTGCATTGATATGATTTTCTTTCTCACTGCTGTGCCATCTGCTAAATTGAGTGGTAGAGCTTGTTGAGATGAAATAAATAATGAATAAAAAAGAAACTTTCTTCCGAACAACTCTATTGGGTTTACACAGCGAAGACTTTAGCAGACACGGACATGAAATGTCAACATTTTGTTTATTGTTATCCTTCCTTGAATTACCTTGCTATTTGTCATACACCAAGTCAACAGATTGACAACAATAATCTGACCCGTGGTTACGATAAACGATGTTTCTCCGCTGTATTAAAATGGGTCGGTTTATGACTTAATAAATCCGATAACATTATGCATGATTACATTGGCACGTTCATTGTACTTCTTCGGTTTAGGAAGAAGGCCTAATAATTGGAGGTAGAGTAATTACTTTACATTTGGAGCATGTTTTTCTCCTGAACAATATTTCTCGTGACCATTATTCAACGAAAGATACACTGTTAAAATTTCCAGTGAAATAAATCTTGTTAAACTCAATTTACCATTTGACGTTATTAATGAACTAACTCTGTTAATACACTTATCCAGAGCTATCTTTTTACGGCCAAAGACACTGGAAATATTTGCTCAGCGATCATTAATAGTCGAATACTAGCTGAGTTACAGGAGTTCTTCAAAATAATTGAAACACTAACTGTTTATAGAGAACGTTTTATTGATGAGCTATAGATCAACCACGGAATTTCAGATCAGAAGCAATTTAACTTGAAATAGACTTAAACAAGTCAAGTACATAAGATAATGGAATTTAATACCATTCTCTTTATGTCCCAACTGCGTCGGTAATATTGTAGGTGGAAAGTGTAATCGGTTCGTTCCAGATATTCCCGCAAATATTCAATAATATTGAGGTCTGGAGATTGGGATGGTCAGGGTAGCTGCATCCTCATGCTCTGTAAACCACAACCTGACACGCTTCGCACAGTCACGGCAGCATTATATGTTAGAAACCAGGGGTTGTCTTTGAGGAACATGCGTGCAATACTGGTTCTTTGTACAGAACTTTTTATTGATTAGCTATAGATCAACCTCGCACTTTCAGATCAGAAGCAATTGAACTTGGAATAGACTTATACAAGTCACGTACATAAGATAAGGGAATTTAAGACCATTCTTTTTTATAAAATAATCCCAACTGTATCAGCGATGTTGTAGGTGGAAAGTGTGATCGGTTCGCTCCAGATATTCCCGCAAATGTCCAATAGTGTTGAGGTCCGGAGATTGAGATGGTCAGGGTGGTTGCATCCTCATGCTCTGCAACCACAACTTGACACGTTTCGCACAGTCACGGGTGCATTATATGCTTGTAACCAGGGGTGGTCTTTAGGGAACAATGCTGCAACACTAGGTGCAGGTGATTAAAAAAGAATGTATTCGTACTTTGAGGATGTGTCATGATCCTGCAGAATAGCCATAAGCTCTGAGGAATGCCATTATATGGAACCCTACAACAACAGCAATCCACCTGCATGCTTCACAGTGCGAACCAAACAGTCCGGATGTACGTTTCTGCACGTTTTCACCAGACGAGCACTCTACCAGTGCTGGAAAGCAATGTGAAGCACGATTCGTCTGACTAGATCACATGTTACCAGTCTTAAGCATCCTAGTTCTTATGTGCGTCGGGATCATTTCGACCGTTGTTCAACCGTTCTGCTATTTGCGATGCCGTGGTTTTGTGTTCCGTTGTACAATCCGTTCCAACGTTCCCCTATTCTTATTTGACATCTTCGTATGGCGTTCATAATTTGCACATTTGAAGGTAAAGCCGTGTTCTATTTAATAGGTAGTTGCGTATATTCGAGGCTATCTAGGCTAGCTGCGAAGCCCAGAGAATGCCCAAATAAAACTGAATTAAATATAAACAAATAAAAGTCAATTATCAACGGTATTAAAATATGTCGATGCTTTCGGTGCGAAAAAAACGCGGGCGGATTCTCTTTTTTGACTCAGTCTGGGGAGCGAAAACCAACGGCATAACGCAAGCAGCTCTTCCAGCGTCTTCGCAGTTCTGATGAGAAAACCTTCCGTACAATCGCCTGCTAGCGTTTCCATGACAACATGAATCAGCTGGTCGAGGGGAATGGGCCATTGCTTTGGGAAACGGTTCGCTCAGAAAAAAGAAGACTTAGACTATCTCAGGCACTCGCATACTTCCGCCCGTAAGACTGTTTTGCGAAAGTTATTTCAGTTTTTGTGAAGTGTCAATGAATTAAAATCAGAGATATTATATCTTAAATTCGTGGCTTTGTTGGATTCGAACTGTTTTGATGAATTGTGTGAAAGCTTCCCTGAACATCTACTGTCAGAACTTAAAGAACTCTATGTTTCAAATTTTGATACAGCTCGACTAAAAAATGAACTGAAGGTGTTGTATTCCCTTAATTAATAAAAAAACAAATCAGTAAGAGACATTACGTGTTACATAAAGTTGAATAAATTGTGGACATGGTGTTTAATGAGGTGTACAAATTAGCAGACCTCATATTAAGCTTTCCATCAATAACTGCAACTGCCGAAAGAAGTTTTTCTGAATTAAAAAGAATCAAGATATATCTTAGAGCCACACAAGGACATGCACAAAATTTGGTTATTTTGTCAATAGAGAAAAACATTCTTTTTATATATGAAAAGTACTCGGAAGAAACGTTTTATGAAAGCGTAACACTCAAATTCACACAAAAGGAAACAAGAATGGAGTTCATGTACAAATAAAGTATTCAGAAGAAGAATGGAGTTCATGTACAAATAAGTGTTCAAATCCTAATCCTCATAATTATTTGGTATCATGTTAGCAATGGCATATACCAAAAACTCAGAAAAAAAGTTACTTCTATTACTTAACAATTAAAAATTAAACTTCGCAATTTAAAAAACACAGTACTGGGGAGGGAGGGGGGAGATAGCCCAGGTCTCTGACCCAAGATACGCCATTGTTGATAGGTAGTCATAATATTCGATACAGTTCCTCGTGTTGCATCTATTTTTTCTGCTGTTTTAGGGACTAAAGCTCCTGCTAAACGGGCACAAATGATCACAATGATCATGCCTTTATTGAGGTCACTGAGGATCTGATACTGTCGAAAATTACTCCAAAACAGCTGTTTGACCTGCGAACTATGGCACAGCCACGTGATAGCCAGCATCCTACTGCCGCCCCGGTGGCGCAGTGGTCTAAGGCGTTGGCCTCTGATCATTCGTCGGAAGGGGTCCGGGTTCGAATCCCGGTGAGGCATAAATGTTGTGTTTGTCTTACGGCACTGGCTCTCTCCCTTCCCTGGAACCAGTGACTCTAAATTAGGGACGGGCGACTGCTTATAGCCCATTGAGTTGCTCACGGTGGTCGTTAAACCTCAAAAAAAAAAAAAAAAAAAAAAACCATCCTACTGCGACCCTTTATATATTCCACATCGCGAGTGACGTCATCCCCATGACTTGTATACGGTGCATTGCGTGTATTCCAGTTGCAGTCGGTCTTTCCATTATTTTTATAAACCCCTGTATAATTTAACGGACGTGTGTTCCCTGTCTTTGCGCGTGATAATACATAGAAATTTGCAACAGAGAAATGTTATGTCTATACACCCTAAAGGCATAACATTAAAACGAACCTCATGGAATGTATTCCGATCCTTTCCAAGTAACTTTTTGGCACTATGCACTACCCTCTAATGTACGACTTGCTGCGCCATGTAAGAACGTAAACATAATAGCCATACATTGCTTAGATTTGATCGTGTGATCAGGGTAGTAGCTCGAAAAGGGATAGAGGAAGGGGGCTCAACTCCCGCTAAAAGATAGGTGTTTCTAATATTCTGAACTTTTATATTCAGTGATTTAGGAAAATTACTTTTGTATTTCGTTATAAATACTTTACCATCCGTGTATTTTACTATTTTTAAAAAGTCAATATTGAAATGATACAGCGCGAGCTGAACTATGGGTAACACAAATGAAAATGACTTGTGAATCAGAAGAAACTGTTGGAGAATTAGTCGAAAATACGAAATGTGCGGAGAGGAAGTTTTTCGAACTTTGGACCCAGCGATAAGAGCGGACAAGAGACATGTGATGGGAACTTCCTCTTCAAATGGGTGTTAAAAAGAAACATGTCAGTTTATGTGTTGCGTTCGTTTATTTAGTGCAGCACTCAGAAGACTCTCTCCTTTGTTCGTGTATATGTGGTTCTTCTGTAATTCCTTTGTTTTATTGCATATAGGTACAGTTTATTCATAATTAACCCTCAGTTAATTCTGTCCCTCCGATTGAAGAATTAAGTAGTGGTTGTTGAAAAAACAAAGATAATTTGATTTCACTGAGATCTCCAGAAAGGCTACGCAGCAAATCTTCGAAAGCGATTGAAACGAACCCTTCGTGTGGAATTACTTTACTGCAATAGTTTGGTGCAATCCAGAACGCCATCTATGTGTCATAAAAATCGTAGAATGTGCAGGATATCTAAAAAATTGCGGGATGCAAAGAATGTCTATATAATCGCGGAAGATACAGAATGTCCAAAAATCGCATTACATACCGAATTTCTGGAAATAGCTGGGAGTGTACAGAATCTAAAAATTGCAAGTCTTACGTGTTTAAAAATAGCACAACGCAATGAACTTTTAAAAATCGCAGGATGTATAGAATTTTCAGAAACCGCAGGTCTGAAATATTTGAAAAATTGCAGGAGTTACAGGATTTTTAAGAATTACAAAACGAACAGAATGTAGAATTACTTGAAATTGTAACGTCTGTGTGTTTAATATTTAGAATTGGTGTTTTAGTTTCACATTAAACGTTCTCAAATAAGTAATTGGGTTTTTTCACTAATGTCGTTGAAGACTAAGTCGTGCTAAACAAATTTTTGCAGAATAAAGAATACTAGTAAGTAACCTTTTCCGAACTTATTTGAGTGACTCCTGATTCGCTTAAAAGTGAAGTTATTAATAATTGATTTATGTAGTGTTCAGAGTGCCATATTTCCACGAACATTATAGCACGTGTAAAATATATTTTCTTGTTTTGGGACTTGGCTGCTGAGCCTCGCCAATTTTTCGATGTGAGTGATCTTAGAAACCGATTTACTGCTGAGCATCTGTCTTCTCTCTTGAGAATCACCTCCTCATAATTTAATTCAGATTATGAAACAATGCTGAAAGTTGAATCATAGTTTCATTCATCTCACACCCCATCATATTAATCTTCTGAATGAACTTAAAACCAATTTAGTAGGTATGAATTGTTGTTTTGCATTCTCAATGTGTTTAAACTTATTCATGTCAGTCTATTATGTGCGTTTGTTATATCACTAAGCTGTTCTCTAAGATTCAGAGGTTAGCTTCACAAAAAATACAAACTACCAGATAGTTTTTACTTACTGTTGCAGTATAAAACTTCATCGTTTACAGCGATCTTGACATACAACTCGGGCTTCACTGACATCCATCATACGCCGTACACAAGATCTTCTATACATCATACTCATAATCTTTTCTCATGCAGGCACTTCTGAATCTGATCCTCCCACAACTTCCTTGGCCTTTTTCTGTATTTCCTTCCTTGCCAATTGGGCTAAAAATATTTTCTTTGTAAGCATCTCATCGCTCATTCTTTCAACATGGCCAAAACACCGAATCATATTATCTAGAACTCAGTCCTTCGATTCAGCTGTTAGCTACGATTTTAAGTAAGGTACGTCAAATTTACGAAGGAATTATATGGTTGAAATTTTTATGTGGGAGTAACTACAGCTTCAAAAACAGTCAACGTGCGTGAACGTAAAACATCCAAGACGATGCGTGAAAGACAACCGGGGATGGGCCAATAGGAGAGGCCGAAGAAAAAAAATTCGGCGGGCCAAAAACCTTTTTTCATTAATTTTTCTTCAAAATTCATTTTAGGAAAACTTAAGGGAGGGGTGGCAAGACACGCCACCTTGCTAATAACATTTTACTTCGTATTGCACAACTGCAACACATCTTCATTCCTCACACAATCAGAACGTGCCTTGCCACACACTCCCCGTAAGTTTTACTAAAATGAATTTTGAAGAAAAATTAATGAAAAAAAGGTCTTTGGTCCACCGAATTTTTATTTTCTTCTTCCCCACCTATTGGCCCATTCCTGGTTGTCTTTCATGCATCGTCCTGGATGCTTTACATTTACGCACGTTGACTGTTTTTAAACTATAGCTACTCCCACATAAAAATTTCAACCATGTAATTCTTTCGTAAATTTATCGTACCTTACGTGAAATCGTAGCTAACGACTGAATCGGAAGACTGAGTTCTAGATATTACAGTTCCATATCATTTTGTCCACGTTTGAAATTTTGTAAAACACTGTGTAGTACTATTTGCCATACTTAAATGCAGTCTATAACTTTTCTGACCTACTTATTATTTTTTTTATTTATTTCCCCCCCCACGGGATATGTGGATACACACACACATACACACGCACGCCTGAGGACCAACACTGACGTAGGTGCTTGAAACGTCTATGACGGAAATCCCGGTTAATAAGAAAGAAAAGATTGAAAGGTTTCGCAGACCTTGGTTCGCAGGGAGAAGAGGGTCTAAGCTCTTGGCTGAACTTCTGCTCCTCTTTAAGAGCCCTAATGGCATCCCTCTGACATTCCCTACCTACTCATCCTCCCCTACGACGTCATCACTGATGAATCCCTGGTCTCCCTTCTGCACAGCCCTCCGCATCCTTCCTTCCTCCGCAAAACGTCTCGCACTCCAAACACGAATGTATAATTTATTTTTCTTCAATTCCTTTGAAAGGTATGGATTTGCTTAGCCTCGAGTCAAGAGGCTGAAGCCACTGAACTTTTCCTGATCTACCTCCACCTCTCCTCCGTCGTACGTTATTTCTCCGTACTCCACTCTGCTTTTATATTCTCTTTTGTTTTCCTCCCTTGCTTTACCTTCTTTACCAGGGATATTTTTCTATTCTTATGACTTTCCTTCGTCGCCATATTTTTTTTATATATTTTAATTCCTGTCCTTTGTCCACTTTCGGTACTTGAACTCTGCTATGCCAAACTTTCCCTCCGTCTTTACGGTGACTTTCAGGTGAATTTTATTGCTTCTTCAGCTTTCGAATGACGACTAGCACATCGGAACAAAAAATAAATGTCAGTCATATTAGCATACAGTAAAGCTTGTGATGTGTACCCCCAATTGAACCTTCCGTTTAAGTTTCTGTGTTCATATGCAAATTTAATTTCTTTTCGTTAAACGTTTTCTGCCACCGGCATAGTGCAGTTCGTTAAGTCGCTATGCGCTGTGTGAAAGGCGGACGTTTCTGACGGGTGTTCGAATCCCGGTCGTGCCGGCCATTTAGTCTCTGGTTTTTATGGGGTTCTCTGAAGGCTCCCTGTGGTTGGGGATGCGAATGCGTAGATGGTTTCCTGTGAATTCGGCCCCGGACGCATGTCTCTTATCCGTATGCACCAGAGGAATGGCAAGCCGAATGCATTAATTTGTCAGTAACCGTTAGGGGCGCATAGTCGTCTTTGCGGGACTCCCCCGCCATGGGGTGACGAGATGGACGGATGGATGGAAAGGTTTTCTTACTGAACGATGCATTGCTTTTCCCGAATAGTTTTTTCTTCAATTAGGCATAACTTACAGTGGGTCAGAGGTAATAACGGATCCAACGAAGGGTGGCCGTACCCTCTAAAACAGACTTTTTCTTTATAAATGGACAAGATCATAAATAATTAACGTATTTGTTTTAGTAAAATTAAAGTAAGATTCTCTTAAAAGTTTTTATAACGATTAAAGTTTGCTGTGCATCTGGAGATTAAATGTTTCGTTCCTGGTTCAGAGAGAAAGAGAGAAAGAGAGAATGAGAACAGAAAGTAAAAAAAAAACAAACAAGGGGGAGTTTCGGAAACAGAGGAAGCAGAGAGCGGAAGGGAAAGGAGATTTTGGCCACTCATGGAAAGCAATGAGTGTGCTTTGTTTAGTGTAATGTTTCCACAAACTTTAGAGAGAATATTCCCAATAAGACAAGGAATGGCGCAGGAATGACTTGATGAAGTAAAGTATATACTGTAGAAGTGTCTTTCAACTGTAGTGGGAATCATGCATTGCAAAAGAATAGACGAATATTTTAAAGGAATTTCCGGTCATATTACTTAGGAATGATTCAAGCTGGAATTTGTTTTTATTAAATTAAGCCGCCCGAGTAGAAGGACTCAAATTCATTTTGAAAGATTCTATCCAGACTTGATATTTGAAAAGCACAGAGCTCGTTTCGTCGCAAAGCTGACAACTGAGCACAAGAAAAATAGCGCTGACTTTTTAGTTGTGTTTCCCACTTTGTGCTTTAAAACCTTAGCGCAATTTTTTTATGGAAAAAGCTTTTAGAAAGCCATGCAATTCCAGAGAGGGTCAGTTCTGCTAGCTTGTGTGTGTGTGTGTGTCTTCTGTGTGTGGGTTTGTCTGTCTGTGTGTCTTTGTATGTCTCTTTCTCTTCTCCCTGTGTATGTGTGTCTGTCTATCTGTCTGCGTGTCTGTGTATGTCTCTCTCTCTCTTCTGTGTGTCTGTGTATGTCTCTCTCTCTCTCTTCTGTGTGTCTGTGTATGTCTCTCTCTTCTGTTAGCGTGTATCTGTGTATATATATATACAGTATATATATATATATATATATATATATATATATCTTGTGTGTGTGTGTGTGTGTGTGTCTGTCTGTCTGACTGTGTACGTCTCTCTCTTCTGTGTGTATGTGTCTGTCTATCTGTCTGTGTGTCTGTGTATGTCTCCCTCTTCTGTGTGTGTGTGTTTCTGTATATCTGTCTGCGTATGTCTCTCTCTTCTGTGTATGTGTGTCTGTGTATGTCTCACTCTTCTATTAGTGTGTGTGACCCTTCCTCGAAGTCTCATTAATATTTTTTTCGACCAGAGCAGTCACCCCCACCTTCTTTAAGGTAAGATTCTGGATCAGCTCCTGGTCAGGGGAGCTGATCCAGAATCTTACCTTAGATTCTGGATCAGCTGCTGGTCAGAGGAGCTGATCCAGAATCTTACCTTAGAGAATCTTGCCTTAGATTCTGGATCAGCTCCTGGTCAGAGTTCGATTAAACGTCAACCCTGGAGGACGTGGCGAGAGTGCATTTTTCATAGAGGCTTGATAATAGACCTGCATTATAGCAGAGATGCATATTACGAGTTATTACGCAGATTTGTTGAGCGTATGTTACGCTGAGTTATGAAGTATCACACGGGTGGTGATTGTATTGTGATTTTTGTTTAAATTGAAGCCTGTTGCTCTTCTAAAGTTCAACTGACAAGCAAATAAAGAATGGATTAACGTAAGCTGTTTTGCTGATTCATTACCCTGGCCATTTTAATGTCTATGTTATTAAGTAATATACTTATATTCAAAAAGTTGAGTTCGAAGTATTGCAGATTCAAAGTACATAGTTAAGCAAAGTAAATCTTACCACTACAACTTTTTTTTATTTCTTTTGTAGTTTTTCTCTCTTACTCACGGACTACTGGTAAACCAACTTAATCCATACTACCTCCTTTTTCACATTCACTGCAAAGACGGAATCAGAGATACGTCAATTGTTTGTTGGTAGAATTAGTGATGATGTCCTTCGAATAGAACCAACGGGCCCATTGAGGAAATACAGATGTAACGTGCATGACAAGATTGCATGTAGCAGTGAAAAACCTTTGCCGACGTAGCTTAATTGGGAAAGTATTCGGATCCGGAGCACAAGGACGCAGTTTCGATTGCGCCACCAGCAAATTTGGGTTTCACTTTGGCGTCCGAACGTAAAACTGAAGCTCCTGGCTGTTGGGTTCTTCGAAAAATGTGTGATATTCCTTCTACGCATCGTCTGGAATTAATGACAATTTCTTTTTCTATAAAATTACTTCTTTCACACAGTACCACAAACCATCCTCCTTCAAGCATGGCTTGAGATTTCGTGCTTCCTCCTTCCTCAAGGGGGGTAGGGGGTATATATGACCTACCTACCTCAGAGGTGACACACATGTTAAGACGCCAAGTAAGAGTGACAAGCCTTTACCGGTGTAGCTTAATTGGGAAAGCATTCGACTCCGGAGAAGAAGAATGTGTGTTCGAAATCCGCACCGATACATTTGGATTTCACAGCTGATATACTTAGTTTTCGCTATTCTTTGATTTCCTGAAAATAATACTCTGAAGTAATGTATACTACCAGAGCACTGCATTTAGGACTACCCTGTCAATGGAAAAGGAGTGTGCACAGTCAATGTAACTGCCGAAACACCAGTTGCATGTAAGAGGAACAGTTAAAGAAAATTGTACCACTTGGCCTGTGAATTTGTACGGTCGGGCCTCAATGAAGTTAAATTCGTATTTCACTAAAAGGCATGGCGAAGAACCCAGATTCAGTGTTTACAACATGGTGCTTTTTAATAATTTGCAGGTCTTGTATATGCACTGACCTGCTACTGAGATTCGGACACCCCTTCTATTGATAGTTAATTCGGTCCTACGCAAGCATCACGTCGCAGACCCAACAGCAAATACGCTTGTAGGGATATGATGAAACAGTAGCATGAATGTGAATGTAAGATGCCTCGACCAACAGCGTTAACTGATTTGCAGGGCGGATTGATAATAGGGTGTCACATAAGTAATCGCTTCATACGTCACATTTCATTGGTATTGAAGATCTCTAGGTCGACGCTTGGTCGTGTGGCATGAATATATAAAAGGACTGCAGCTGAATCTGCCAAGAAATTATTAGGAAAAACCTCAAAAGCTTGTGACGTACCTGCCAGCAGGACGCACACGACATAAAGGCAGATAGCAGTCAGAACAAACGTCTGCGTAGCTCAATTGGTAGAGTGACTTGTTCCGGAATAAGTGGACCCGGGTTCGATCCCCCGCGTGGACCAAAAATGACGGAGAAATTTACTTCGTTATAATGGCGCCCGAACTTTCCGGATGACCCGGCCGTTCAAGATCTCGCAATGGTGTGATGTTCTTTCCTAACCGCGAGAGAGGAAAAATAAGAGAATCCCTTCTCCAACGCTTCGAAAATAAATGTGTGTGACGTTGAATTCCACACACCAGATTAACTGGGAGTTCTAAAGTGTACGTTATTCAGCGGATGCTGCCTACGACGATTCATGGTCACGGCTGACCCGTAGGCCATGCCCTCGGCCCTCTTTCGGGGAGGGTGGGGGGAGATATGACGTGCCTGCCCAGCAGGACGCACACGATATAAAGGCAGATGACAGCGATAACGAACGTCCGCGTAGCTCAATTGGTAGAGTGACTTATTCCGGAATGAGGGGATCCGGGTTCGAATTCTGGCGTGGACAGAAATGAAGGAGAAATTTACTTCGTTATAATAGCCTCCTGAACTTTCCGGATGACTCGACCGTTCAAAATCTCGCAATGGTGTGATGTTCTTTAAACACCGCGAGATAGGAAAAATCAGAGAACAGAGAATCCCTTCTCCAGCGCATCGCAAAAAAAAAAAAAAAAAAAAAAAAAAAAGATGTGTGATGTTGCATTCCACACACTAGATTGACTGGGAGTTCTCGAGTGCACGTTCTACAGCGGATGGCTGCCTTCAACGATTCATGGTCACGGCTGACCCGTGGGTCATGCTCCCGGCCCTCTTTCGGGGGAGATGTGACGTACCTGCCAGCAGGACGCACACGACATAAAGGCAGATAGCAGTCAGAACAAACGTCCGCGTAGCTCAATTGGTAGAGTGACTTATTCCGGAATGAGGAAATCCGGGTTAGAATCCTTGCGTGGACAGAAATGACGGAGAAATTTACTTCGTTATAAGCTAAGATAACGTTACAGGAGAACTCTGCAAAGGACACTCCTTATTGGTAGTAAATTGTCATTGCCTCAAATCTTGGAAACCTCAGATGCTAAGAAAACGTGGCAGGAGAACTCTGTAAAGGACTTTTATCTCGGGTAGCAACTCAACAATATCTCGAATCCCGGAGACCTCAGAAGCTAAGAGAACACTGCAAAGGACTTTCCTCTCATGAAGCAAATCAACAATTTCTCAAATCCTAGAGACCTCAGAAGAGAACGTGCCAAAAATACTGCAAAAGACTTTCCTCTCAGGTAGCAACTCAACAATGTCTCAATCCCGAAGATCCCAGAAGCTAAGAGGACGTGACAGGAGAACTCCGCAAATGACTTTTCTCTCAGGTAGCAAATCAACAATTTCTCAAATCCCGGAGACCTCAGAAGCTAAGAGAACGTGGCAGGAGAACTCTGCAAAGGATTTTCCTCTCAGGCAGCAAATCAACGATGTGTCATATCCCAGAAAGGCTATCTGGGACTATTGGTGATGATATTAGAACCAGTACTGTGCACAGGACAACGTGGATTTCCACGGTTGAACAGCCATCCACAACCTGTTAATCACTTCGACTAGAGGATGTTCACCCATTTTTAGAACGCCTTTAATAAGAAATTACAAAAAATAAAAGAAGTTCAAAGTGTTGATACTGGTAACAGCATGTTAGATGAACACGAAAAAAATCTGCTGCAATTCAATATCATCTAAGAAAATGGAGCACGTAAACAAGTTGTGCATAGAAGGTTATGTTTTGGCTCTTTGCGAAGAGAAATATTCGTGTACTGAAATTAGAAAAGGCTCGGAAAATCATGGAATTAGCATTTCCAAATGTAAAATAAGCAATATTATTAATAATAGAGGGAATATCGTCAAGCATTGCTTTTAATAGGAAAAAGCACACCAAACAAATATCCGAAGAAGGTACGTACTTTTATTACTATTTCAAAAGCAAGGTCTCCTGTCTTAAAAGAAAATCCACCGACACAAAGAGCAATCTCTAACTAAGTCGTTAAAAATATCTATGTCAACTATTAACAAGGTAATAAACACAGATTTGAACCTGAAAAAAAAAACGTAATGTTCACCGGCTTTTTCCTAGGCACGTAGCTAAGCGCAAAACACGGTGTAGACTTCTTTATGAAAATCACTTAGCCGGAGACAGATGGAAATTTATTGTGACTTTTGATAAAGCATGGATCTACCTAACCGACTGTAACAAAAAAAAAAAAGATCGTTTTACTATCGCAAAAGATCAGAAAAAGACTTACAAACTTAGTTCCAAGAATCCAAACAAGTTTCAGTAAAGGATTCATGATTATTGCTGTTTTCTCGTAACAATGCGAAATAAAAGTCAAGAAAAATTGAAAAGAAGGTTAAAATGAATTTTGCATAATACCAAAATAATGTTTTAACTCATATATTTAAAGAGGAAATACCATTTCTTTATCCGCACAGCCTTCAAAGAGTACAACCCCATCAGGATAAGCCGACCAATCATAAATCAAATCTACAGCTCCATTTCTTAAAAAAAATGAGAAAAGAGACGGGCATCAAGCCTATTCCTTTTTCTCATATTCCTTCAAAGTCCTTTGATATATCACCAATGGACTATTGTGCCTTCGAACTGCTAAAAAGAGCGCTTTCTAAACGCAGACCTAAAACAATGATTGGACTATGAAAAGCAGTGGAATAAAATACCACTACCAATTTGAAGAAATGCCCTGTTATCTTGAAAATCCAGATGTACGAGTTTCATATCCAGAGGAAGGACTGTCAGAAAGCACATTTTAGAAAGAAATAATTTTATTTTAAACAATTATATTGCAGGGAAATCGTTTTAAAAATGTGTGAACGTGAATAGACAAAGTCATCGCTCTTTTCTCGTTTTCTTTAATTAACAGGCAACAACCGAAAAATTTTATCCGGACACCGCTGGGATCGTACCCCAGATCTCTCGATAACTAGCCGAGTGCGTTCACCTTACGCAACGGTGGCCAACAATCCACGGCGCTATGTATGTTTATGTGTCAGCATCTGACTTCACAAGTTAGCCACCGTGTAAGGCGAACACACTCGGCTAGTTATCGAAAGATCTGAGGTACGATCCCAGCGATGTCCGGATAACAGTTTTTTAGTTGCTGTGTGTTAATTAAAGAAAATCGTGGAAAGAGCGATGTCTTTGTCTATTTATATTGTCTCCACGTATTTGGAAGATTTGCACCATTTCTCTCTCCCTGTGGATTTATTAGCAATAATGTAATACCTTGTGCCGTTAAGCCCCACCAGATGGAGACGTCTCAGTTGCTGAGCCCATCTCTACGGATTTGTGAAGTCACATGCTGACAGATAAACACACATAGGGCCGTGGATTATTGGCCACCGTAGCGTAAGGTGAACGCACTCGGCTAGTTATCAAGAGATATGTGGTACGATCCGAGCGGTGTTCAGTTAACAATTTTTTCGGTTGCTGTGTGTTAATTAAAGAAAACGTGAAAAGAGCGATGACTTTGTCTATTCACATTGTCTCCGCGTATTTAGAAGATTTTCACAATGTATGAACGTTCTCTGTATTAATTATTATTAATATCCTGGGTCAAAAACAACGAGCTTTGACAAAGGATAAAGCTGAGTTCTGTTACTGTAAGTGGTAATTCTTTGAAGATTCTTGAAGTGATTTTTCTGTATCCTTAAGCTATCCGAAATTTCACCTAAAATGAATTACATAGATGAACAAGCTCCACTTAGAGTAGTGTTTTTAGGTTGAATTGACTTTGCACATGTATTATACCTCTTAAAACCTAGGAACATTACACACACATCCGTACAGAGGTCTGTAGAGTTCTATTATTATTACAGGTCCTGACTTCTTTGTCTTTTTTCTCAAAATATGTTCATTTACAAAAATTTTAAGATGTTGATTGGCTCTGTACCTTTTACTTGTTAGATGTATCCTACCTTCCTGCAGGGCACCTAAGTTTAGTTAGAAGCCAATATTCGCCATTAGCGAGAATCAGTAAATTCTGCCAAAATACTAATCAATACTTGAACTACCTGAGAGCTCAATGACACGCTTTCATTTTTGAAGTATGATTTCATGTATACTATACTTGCTAGCCAAAGAATAAATTTTGCCTTCGAATCCAATTTTTCCTGCTCAATTTCGAAAACAGCATACCCATACTAAGGAAGCTTTTAACTAATCTGTAGAAATTCTCTTTTGGACTCAGATTACAGGCTCGCTTTAATTTTTGCTGATCGTTTGTCTTCAGTAAGCACTACTGTGCTTTCAGCAATGGTATTCAAATCCACTTTCGTTGAATACCTCATCAGACGTAAAATGTGTTTCCAGAATTATTCCTTTCTCGGCTAAAAACAATCTCCTTCAACTGGATAATGAGTTCGTTTCAGTCTCATATTCTCTTATCTACTTCTTTATTCGACTTTACCGACTGTTTAATAACAGCGCCTTAGTGCTCCACCGCCGAGCATATTTCCAAAATTACTTATAAAAAGTGCGTGACGAAATAAATGTCGAAATTTTCGTGAAATCTCAGACATAAAACAAAGTCCGCAGCACAATTACATCTCGTTTCCTGCTTGCAGCATCCTACTATCTAGGGGATCATTAGAAGCTGAGGAATCCCTTAAAGAGAGGAGGCTGCCTGCAACAATGGGAAACCTCGGATATACCTCCCTTTCACAATTGTGATCCTTTTCTATCTTTCCCACCTTCCCTTTGTTTCCTGTTTTATCTTCGTCTCTTTTCTTTTTCTGTCTTTAATTTCCTTCGCTTTCTAAGGGAAAGTTACGCTGCTTTACATTTTATTCCGATTCCACAAAGTCAGGGGTTTAAATCCAGGAAGAAAAAAGTCCACGAGGCTAAAAGAAAATCCACGTGATTGCAGTTTCAATTGAAAGTACAATGAGTAAGAAAACTTTGGGAAACTTGTTCCCCAGTGGCGACCTTGATGCTCTAAAACAAACTGCTCTTTTTAGCTTATTTCCTATAAGTAAAAATTAAAAAAAAGAGAGAAACGAGACACTACGATTTCTATTGTCCGTTTAGGATTAAACATTTGGTTTCCGTAACCTTTACCCCGAAACTTAAATGGAAGCCAAACATTTTCCTCCGAATCTCTACAAAGTTTTATTTCTCAAGGTGCACCGTACATTCCTTTCCCTTGACGCAACGTGATATGTTGATGAGAATACACAGGTGCATTTTTGAAGAGCTTTTTTCGCCTAGTAAAGCAAAGATCAGCGGTATATAGTTGCTACATGCTAACACGTGACCCATCTCTTTAAATTATTCCTACAGCCTTGGAAATGTGATCGAACATGATGACTGCCAGTATTCTTTACAAACGTAGATAACTAAGTTAGACTTTATCGTCATTGGGTCATGTTTATTTTTTTTTTTGATCGGGGGTTTAACGACCCCCTTGAGCAACTCGATGGGCTATAAGCAGTCCCTAATTTAGGGTCACTGGTTCCAGGGAAGGGAAAGACCCAGTGCCATAAGACAAACACAACATTCATGCCTCACCGGGATTCGAACTCAGACCCATCTCAGACGAATGATCAAAAGCCATCGTTTAGACCACTAGGTCATAGGGGCGGTAGGCCATGTTTACCAAAAAATATTGTGCAGAAAACACAAAATGTGAGAGAGGTTTTTTTTTTGTTTTTTGAGAGCGGAAGAGTTAACTGCCACCGCGAGCAGCTAGGGCTATAAGCAGTCTATTTTCCCTAATTTGGGGACACTGTTTCTAGAAAAGGGAGAAAACGCATCACCCGTGCCTCAAGCGGGATTCGAACCCGCACCCAACTGATACAACTGACAAAAATCTAAGCCTCTGACCACGCGAGAACTGTGGTGGCTCAGATTTCTCTTGTTTAAGAAACAGACATTGTTTAATATAAAAAAGAGGCAAATCCTCCTTTACAAAGTAAGTTATAAAGCATCATATCAACACTCAGATGAAAATATTGCTTCTGAAGTAATTTCTATTTTTTTTTATCTGCAAATTTTACTCCGACGACGACAAAATGGACTTGCACAATGTAAATAATTAAAACTAGATCACACTGCATGGAATACTTTCAGTTTCAACTTAAAATAGTACACTGCAATTGAAAATATATATTTTTTTAAACAAAATCTGCTTCCTATTAGAATACAATTTGAAACTACAGTATGAGCCAAGGTGCGGGGATAATCCTACCCATTTTTGATGCTATGCATCTCTTCCGACAGTGGTAAAGTAAATCCCAAGTAAAAACATTTAATGTAACGAAAATGGGCAACGGAAGTAGTTAAAACCATTATTAAAATCTGATTGCTGAATTCTGTTTCATGAAGTGACGCGACACCAGTTAATTTCATCGTTACTCAGCAAAATATTTTACTAAACTATCGCCGAACATTATATCACCAGGTTTTACATAAACGAAACAATATCTCATTGCAATCTGCGTAAATTACGAAAAGCTAAATGTGATAAAAGCCGTTAGAAAAATGCATTTTGATGCTGTAGTGCGTGAGCCACCTAGATTACTATTCTTGAATATCACGAAAACGGTGCGTCGTAAAGAAATTTGCCATCCGCTCGACCTCTCCAGTGGGGGGGGGGGGAGGTTACCTGCTACTGACGAGAGCTTTAAAATTATGTATAACAAAATGGAGTGTAACCTGTCGATTTAGATATCCTAGACAAAAAGCTGCTATTCCCCTTCACTAACACTTTTCTATTCATCTTTTCTTTCTACCACGAGGTCAGATTTTAGCTTGCGCATGCGCATATGGACTTTCATAACATTCGTCGGTGTTGGGTTTGTTTCTTGCTTTCGCCAAAATCTGAATAATAATAATAAATATTGTTTTCGAAAAGCTAAACAGTCGAAATACTTACTATTGCCGCCCACAATTTAGCAAATATCTACTTTTAAGACCCACATGTGCTCTTTTATTGGTTTCATGACAATAACATTCATTAATCCGTCGATCTAAGTACCTCTCAATGTCAGCAATTCGTAAAATTTATTGTTTGTTGTTAAGATTTAATTCCACTTGGCATGTACTGTATTGTGACTCGGTGTGGCCGCGAGTGACGCGAATAAATGTGTTATACGTGAATAAATGTATACTCTTGTGACACTCTACAGATGTGAAAACATGTGTCAAGGCGACAAATCTGCAGCGAGACATTCTGTCCGCGTAGCTCAGTTGGGAGAGCAACTTACTCCGGAGTGAGGGGGACACGGGTACGATGGCCGTCGCGGAAAAACTTGTGTTTTCGCACTCTCGAATCAGTCGTTTCATTTCACACCCAGAAAGATCTCGGCATACGAAAGATGCGTAGCATAAGTTATCTGCAAAGATTGCCAAGGTACCCTCTCATTTCTTTAAAAACTTTTACAATCTGAACGAATCGATTTAAGGATTTATCTTTCCTGGTAGGAAAAAATGAAGCAAATGGAAAGCAAAGAGAAAAAATGCTCACTGAAAATGAATATTTAACTTCTGTTGAGAATAAGGGAAGTTTAAAGGACATTGGGCTTTATACCAAAAGTTTCATATGATTTTGTAGAATGACAACATATCATGTTATAAGTTGGGTACGCAATTGAGACATTACTGATGCCACCCTCACATGACGGGAAACTGTAATGTGTTTTTGTTTCATGAATAACACTAAATACTACATACATGCTATAACTAGGACAAACCACCAACGGTAACCGATAACTCGGGTGCAGTTAGCAAATTTTGTGCGAAGCTATTGCAAAATCTAAGCTTATTAAGGCGTCTATTATAACAAATTCTAAAAAACGAACGCGTAAAATTTATGACTTCCAGAACAAAAGTGCGAAACATTCTGAAAAAGTAATGCCTAAAATTTTGAATGAACTACTTTCCTTCACGCTAGTTGTGATCAGGTTGCATGTAAACAAAGCTGAAAGACACACTCAGATCGGGAACCACGTTTTTCATCAAGCCTCACTGAACTGACGAGCGAAGTCATTGACGCCATATTGCCGGCCTCGACCGCGACTTCAGCAGTTACAGTTAGAAAAGAAACAAAAGCAAAAAAAAAAAAAAAAAGGCTTACCGATGCCAATTCTAACGTTTTTCTTGTGTCCACAATGTGCTCCGCTTCATTTTTTTCTCAGTTTGAACCAAAATAATTTCAAATTAACGGCAAAAGAACGAAAGAACTCGAGGAAATTGCGTCGTGAAAAATTGTGACTATCGAATGTAAACAAATGTAATGAAATGTTCGCGCGTGTTTTTTAACTGAAAAAATCAATTATTAGTGACATGGGGTTGGTATCGTTGTGATTGGCCGTGTCCTATAGGAATAATGACCATTAAAAAACGGACCAATTTTAATCATTTCAATTGAAATTCCTCAATGACACGGAATTTCGGGAATCGGAAGACGTCAAAACCTGACCATGGACGATGTCGAATCGCATGCCAAAAATCACGGTGATCGGAGGAGTCATGTCGTAGCTATGCCCGAACAACTAATTCTCCCGAGTCTCGTTCAGAGAGCGGATTTTTTCAATTATTATTAATATTGGTGAGTTTTCTAATGGTCATTTTTCTTATACGGCAAGACCAATCACCATGATACCAACCACATGTCACTCACCATGTGCTTTCCATTTCTCTGTGGCAAATGTCACCGCGATCGGCTGAAGATCTTTGGATGTGATAGGTAACAAACGACCCCTTCTCAAAACGCAGAAAAACCCCTAAAATGCAATTTTATGGACGATTATTCCTCAATGACATGTAATTTCGGGAATCGGAAGGCCTCAAAACCTGACCATGGATGATGTCCAATCGCATACAAAAAACTCACGGTGATCGGATGTGTCATCTCGTAGCTATGTCCAAACAACTAATTGCCTCGAGTCTCGTAAAGACAGCTCCACTCAGTGATGTCAATACGTACAAAGCAACGGTAAATAAATTGCACTAATCGCTGGAATTTTGTGAGTAGCCTTCCATTATATAAACTGCAGAAAGCCTATTTTAAAACTAGAAGGATAATAATTCGGAATTATTTGCAGGTTAAGTAAATAAACAAAGACATCGCTCTTTCCACGTTTATCAACATATAGCAACCGGAAAATTGTTATCCGGCCACTGCTGGGATCGTACCCCAGATCTCTCGATATCTAGCCGAGTGCGTTCGCCTTACGCTACAATGGCCAACAATCAACGGCGCTACGTGCGTTTATCTATCAGCTTCTTACGTCACACATTCGTAGGATGGGCTCAGCAACTGAGACGTCTTCATCTGGTAGGCATTAACGACACAAGCTTTATATTAATTACAGCAAATAAACCCAAAGGGCTAGAACAATAGTGAAAATCCTCTAAATACGTAGCGTCAGTCAATAAACAAAGAAATCTCTCTTTAAACGTTTATCAACGCATAGCAACCAGAAAATTGTTATTTGGCCTCTACTGGCATCTTACCCCAGATCTCTCGATATCTAGCCGAGTGCGTTCGCCTAACGGTACGGTTAAGTATAGTTTACTTAAACGATTAGCAAAAGAAACCTATAAACAGGAGAATATAATTTTATGGATTAAGAGTGTGTTAGAAAACGTCCTGTGTTAAAAGATTGGCTTTTGTATAAATTTAAAAAAAATCGATAGAGTAGCCTGGTACTTTTTGTAGGTAATTTATGCTATGCATCTTTCGCATACCAACATCTTTGTGGGCATGAAATAAAAGGGATGATTTGAGAGTACGCATTTATTTAAGTGCAACACATTGCATTTATCCTTTTCACTCACGACCACACAGAGCCACAGCCCGGTACATACTGAGTGGAATTAAATCATAACGGCAAACAATATCGTTCTTGTCCGTCGTCTCGGCTGGGCGTCAGTTCGGGTCCCGACACCCAGGCTTGGACTTTAACAAAGGAAGACATACAGGACAATGTGTGGTCAACTCAAAGAAACGTTGAGACATGCATGTTTGGTATAACCAGGAAAAATATTAACAGGATATCATGGATTATGAAAATGGGAAGAGGTGATGACATCGTAGCCAAAGTAAAGACCTTCAAGTGGCAATGAGATGGACACATTGCTTGAAGAATTGGCCACCGTTGGGCAGCTGGAATATTAGACTGGGTACCAAAAGACAGGAAATAGCCCAAACGTGACCACTTTGGAAATGGGTACACGCCGGAGTAATACAGAAGTAAATTGCTCAAGACAGGCTTTTGTGAAAGGTGGGAGGTCTTCATCCAGAAGGGGATTCAGAACGGTTGATGATAATACCTCGCTCTTTTTCTTTTAATTCATTAACTATCTTTAGAAGCTGAACACTCCGCCATCGATTAATCTATTTATCCTTATTTTTAAATGCTGCTTTTTGGATAAAGAAAAGCTTCCCCTTTTTATTTCTTTTAATGTTTTCTACATCTTTGAATTTCTTTTGTTTCGAGGATTTCTTTACTTTGCGAAAATAAGAATGTCGCTCAGAGTTAGACAAGAGAAGAATGGAAATCGCTGTGTTTAGGGGCTCGGACGGAATTTTCATGACTCATTTTGTCCTCAAATTTCCTATTACATAGTGAAATTTCACCTGCCCCTGCATTTTCCTTTACGGTCAGTTGATTTTGCTTTTTAAAGCAAAACTATATCTTAATATCATGAATGAAATACGGGATTACACCATATAATATAAATTACATCCTTGTCATAATTACACCATGACTTACATGGTGTAATACACTGCTGGACAATTGCTAAGGACGGATCATAAACGGCTATATAGCGCATAAAAAACTAAGTGTGGTTGGATGCCAAGTGAAATAAAATAATGTCAGAATGCCAGGACATTACAAGAAAGACAATTTATTGTGCTCTGAAATCCAGAAGGCTTAGGAACGTGTTCAAAGGACAAACAGGCCATTTTGTGCAGAATACGTAAACGTGAAAAAAATGCAATTACCGTCCGCAGGCATTCCGGCGTTAGATGTCAATACGGGATATGGCCACCATGGAGGGCGATGCAAGATTCCACTCGTCGTGTCATGCTTTGCACAACATTATCAAGCAACTGTTGGGGTAATTTATCCCATTCCTCTGTCAGTGCACGGATGAGGGTGTCCTTGTTTATTGGAGGGCATTGACGACCAGCAAGACTCCTCCCCAAAGCATCCCACACATTTTCAATGGGATTCAGATCTGGAGAACGTGCTGGCCATACGAGGCGTTGAATATCCTTGCTCTCAAGACACTCCTGGACCGCGACTGTTCGATGACATGTTGCGTTGTCGTCCATGAAAATGAATCTATCACCGACAGCACCACGGAACATGCGAACATGAGGTAGCAGAACATCATTAATGTATCGTTGGCCAGTCATAGTCCCAGTTGGAAGCACATAGAGGAACGTACGGCCATTGATCATGATGCCAGCCCATACCATGACACTACATGTCAGATATCGGTCCCTTTCCTGTATGTTTGCTGGACAATATGCAGTACCACTATCACGCCAGATCAGTTGTCGTCGACAATCAGACGATAGACTGTATCTGCTCTCATCTGAGAAGAGGACAGCAGACCAGTCGTTATCAGTCCAATTGCGATGTTGATGGCACCATTGCAAACGGGTGGTACGGTGACGTCTGGACAATGAGATGCACACAACAGGACGGCGGGCGTATAGTCCTCCTTCATACAAACGTCTGGCGACAGTTTTTCGGGAGATCCGCTAGCCAGTAGCAGCCATAAACTGATTTGCTGCCTCACTAGCTGTGCTGCGCCGGTGTCTTTTTGTTGATAGCACTATGTACCGATCTTCTGCAGGTGTCGTACTGCAAACACGACCTCCCCCGTGACGTTTGCTACACTCAATTTGTTTGAAATGATTTCCAAAGCCTTGAACCAACACTGTGGCTGACGTCGAACTCCCTGGCAACATCTGATATTTTTCGCTCCTCTTCAATCTTGCCAATAATACGGCCACGCGTAAAATCATCTAGGTGATGTCGGGAAGACATACTGAAACTTGCAAGTTCGTCAATTGATTCTTTCTCTTTCAACTTTGCGTTTGAACAACAACAGTCAATACGCTTTAAATGCCTTATATCTCTTATCAGCGCTAAGACGTCACGAACAAGTTCGGCAATCCAAAATTTGCATACGCACAACACGTCTTATTGTATCCCGCACTTATGCTAATTTCCACATTTTCCTGCCTTCCATTTTATGGTTGCTATCGTTGCTATTGTCATCCGTCCTTAGCAATTGTCCGGCAGTGTACAAGGAGGACTTACCATCCTTGTCATAATTACACCAAAAAACGGATTGTCATCTTCAAAATTCATATATCTTAATATTTTGATAACATTTCGGTATTCATGAATAGAATACGGGATTACACCATACAATACAAATTTTGAAGATGACAATCCGTTTCTTGGTGTAAATAGGACAAGGATGGTAAGTCAGATAATATGTGAAAACTTGAAAGTTTCGCTAGATCGGGAATCGAACCTGCGTCTCCCAGATAGCGCCTGGTTATCTGACTTACCATATTTGTCATATTTACACCAAAAACGGATTGTCATCTTCAAAATTTCGGTATTCATTTCTCTCTTTTTCTTTAGAGATTCAAGGGCGCATAATCCTTTTAATGTAAAGGTCATTCTTCTTTTAAATCAAAATAATTACTGAAAAACTTCTTCGAGATCTCTAAAAAACTACTAAAGTTGAATTTACGTATGTCCTTTCATTCCGCTATTCTGTTTCAAAATAAATAATGTAAATTTTTCTCACATTCTTAAATGTATCCAAAATTCAACAAACAAAAGCACTTTTCATTTTAAGTATTTTTAATTTGTGACACTGACAAGTACATGGCGATCTTTGAACATATTACTTTGCTTCGACTGGCATATTTAGGATGTGCCAATGTCTTCAGTGTAGCAGAAATAATTTCAGAAACTCTGCCATCAAAAGCTAATCCAAATTATTTTATTCAGATCAGTTCTTCTACATATGACGCGTATCTTAAATTTCAAATAGCAGCAAAAATCAAGAAAATTATTCATAAGCTGCTAATCAGTTATCAGAACAATACGTACTGATCTCCCCAGTAAGTACTACATTCTTTTCTGCGGTATTGTTCTTCTGTCCTCGCAGAAAAATCAACAATATCTTGTTTACTCAGCGTACATTGCTCAACTTTCGCATCGTTTAGCATCCTTTTAAAAATTCAATTTTTCATCCAAAATATTTGTGTAAATACGTATGTTATAAGAGTGGGAGACTTTATATGTGAAGTATTTGACAAACGAATCATAATAGTAGTACCAATAAATTGTTACGTGAGAATAAAACACATGAGCGGCATTTTCTAAGGTGAAATATATTACGAAGAATAGAGCATCGCAAAAATGCAATATGTGATTCAACGTTATTCCACCTGGAACATGCTTTTCTTGTTCGTTGTGTGTGTGTGTGTGTGCGTGTGTGTGGTTATGCAAAGTTCAGTGTCTTATTCCCGGAGGAAAAAGGAGCCCAATTCCAAAAGACGATCGGAAATCCACCTTTCGGGTGCCTCTGAGGAAAATGCCCAAACGTCCTCGTATGGGGGATGGATTCTTTCCCCATCCGTTCTCAAAGGAAGAAACTTAGTTTGACAGTTTAAAAACGTAAAGGTCACTCTCTAGGGAACGTAAGGCTCTCTGCCCTCTAACGTTCGAGGAGGGAGAGCACAGAAGGACGGAATCTGTGTGTGCGTGTGTATCCAGAACATGAAGTGACTGAAGAGAATTGCGATGTGGGAGGTAGGAAGAGCAGGAAGTAGGGATGTCGGTCACCTCCTCGCACTCGGAGGCTGGTGGAGACTTTAATTCTCCCTCTCTTCCAATTGGGACGTGTCATACTTCGCTGAACCTTCTTCATCCTTGAAGTTCAAGAGGGGAAAAGCAGTTTCATCTGAAAGCTTCAGGAGTAATGAGTGGCATTCATCTTTCAGTGCAAAAAAACAAATTATTGCTTTGCATTTAAACCATTTAAATGAAAATTAAACATTATCGATTCATTTTTGGGATTTATTATATATGTTTCCTTTTCTCTCCCCCTCGCACTCATCCTATTTATCCTTTTCTGTTGTCCCCAAAATTTGTCATCTCACCGTCTCCATCAATCTCTCTAAATAATCCTGTTTTCTTCCTCTTTTTCTCACTCTTTTCCTGTCTTCCTCTCTTCCTCAACTCCTCTTCCCTCTAATCCTATAGACCCACAACCCCTCTTCCTGTCACCTTCGCTACACCACCTTCTTACTGTCTCTCTCTCGCTTTCTTTCTCTTTCTTCCTCATCTTTCTCTCCACTTCCTTTCTTTCTCCCTCTCCCTAGCTAATAACTTTTTTCTCAGTTTTCGACTCTCAAGTAGCATGATGTTTGTCTCACTACCCTTTTGCTCTCTCTCTCTCTCTCTCTCTCTCTCTCTCTCTCTCTCTCTCTCTCTCTCTCTCTCTCTCTCTCTCTCTCTCTCTCTCTCTCTCTCTCTCTCTCTCTCTCTCTCTCTCTTTGTCCTTCCACCTTCTTTCCAGCTATCTCGAATTTTTGTAATCCTTTGCCATGACACTTACTGTAGGTAACTTTTAAATGATACATGAAGATGTTTACATAATATATATTTTCCTTTCAAGTAGGAAAAATCTTAAATTGAAATTACCCCATTCTCTCACATTTTCTCTTTTCCTTCTCCCGCTTCCTATTTTTCTTTCTCT
Source organism: Macrothele yani (assembly GCA_039090855.1). Classification (NCBI taxonomy): domain Eukaryota; kingdom Metazoa; phylum Arthropoda; class Arachnida; order Araneae; family Macrothelidae; genus Macrothele; species Macrothele yani. Next base: position 121,983,603 of record CM077003.1, read on the forward strand.
CTCACTTCCCTCTCTCCTAACTGTCTTTTCAGCAGCATTATAGGCGGGCTCATAAAATGTAAACCTCTGAAATTTGTTTTATGATGTTTTGGTAATTTTCATATGGCGCATGAAGCAGGAGATGCCCTTTCCTTCTAAATCGAAAGTAAATTTAACCTTAAGGGTTGTGTCCACGTACAATTCTAGCATTAGTTTTAAGATTTTGTGGTACCCATGGGAGTATTTTGAACAACACGTAAAGCTGTAAGAAGTAAATTATTAAACCTGTTCCTAATATGTGATACTAGTTAAATCAAATTTGTGTTTGTCAATCGTTTCACAAATTCTTTTCTCAACTAAAAGAGAAAAGAAAATGGAATCAAACTAAATATTCGATCAACAATATCAGATCAAACATTTTTCGGTTTACTAAAAGTAAATTTTAGTCTGGGTACGTAAAAAATTTAGTACTTTCTTGGTAGATCTTATTTGGTGAAAATTTCTCTCATTTATATGCGTGGCGCTGACAAAATTAAATTGAAATATGAACTAGAGAACCAGTGCAGATCTTCTGTTATATTTTTCATCTTACAGTTTACGTCGTGTGTTAAAATGGTGAAAAAGCATAATCCCCCTTCTATTCATAAATTGGACTTAACAACATTCATCATTCATATTCACGATGGCAAATCATTTCTTGTCTGTTCAGGTGATGAACAATGGTATTAGTAAATTCCCTTTAGTGCTTCACGCTAGGGTAAAGAGAAAATCATGCTCTGTCTAAAATGTTGAGTCACTTTCCTAATTGACAAAAGATTACGCAGAAAATCAGATACTCTCTTTTGCTATGTATTTAAATAATAATCTGGAATTTTCTTTTCTAGGTACTTAAGGCCGTTTTCAGTGAGTTCTAATGCCGAACGGTGAAACTTTTCTGTATCACGCTGAAAACTTCAAACGAAATACGGCTGTTTCTTTTTAACGTAAAAGGCTTCTGCAATGAAATTTTGTTGTGTTGTGTGCGAGCGTGCGTGCGTGCTTGCGTGTGTCTGTGTGAGCGCGCGCGTGTGTGTGTGTGTGTGTATCTGTGCGTGCGTGTCATTATATTGTTATTTAAATGGCAAAATGGTATCACATACTCCTGAATAATATTTTCACCTGCCCAAACTCATTCAGCAGAAATTTCATTGTCTTCCAATCTTTCACTACTGCTTTCCATGAAATCTGACATGCAAAACTTATGTAAATACTTTCACTAAAAGAGAGGATGGGGGCTTCAAAAAATCCAAAATTTTTCCTTCTTTATGGCTATGAATATTCTGTCTTCCAACGTGAAGCTCAATTAAATTCAGTGAAACCTCGCTTATACGTTTTTCTAGAGGATAGTGAGGAAAAGCGTATAAATGTAAAAAACAATAAACCAACCTTCAAAATTTAATATGCTATTTCAAAATTTATGCTTTAAAAGAGTATATAAGATTCTCTTTAATAATAATTTATTTGAAGTGGAATTGGCAGCGTAAAAAAAAAGCATTACATATTATAATATATTTCATCTCATTGCAAAAATGATAAATAGAGCCTATGAAAATCAAACTTCTCTTTTGATGACTTCATCTGTCTATTGGGTTAGTGCGAATGAAATGTCCGGCAAAGGACCAGCACACGTGGACGGCGAAAACGGAAAAGTAGGACAACCTACCTTGGCAAAATAATCCCTCCTCGGCATCGACACATAGTTGCCATCTGTCCGGCAAGGCCATGATCCCGGAACTAAAAACGTTTTGTGGCTGGGAGCTGAAGAAGTCATCAACTGCACGTTGAACCTCGTTGTCTGCTGTGAACTGTTTCCCGGGCAGGAAGTGGTCCAAGCGACGAAACAGATGATAGTCTGTCGGCGGAGACAATTCCGGAGAATTAGCAGGATGAGGCGGTGCTTCATAGCTCAAGGCACTTAGTGTCAGCATCGTTCGTTGTGCGACATGAGGGCGGCCGTTGTCCTGGATCAGAAGAACACCATGTCTGTTGACCAAAGCCGGTTGTTTCTGCAGTAATATTTTAGGTGCATCTGGTGTAATTCATCACAATAACGTTCTGTAGTGATGATTTAGCCACTTGCCAAGAAACACCGATGAATTATCCCGGATGTGGGCCACCAGACAAGGAGCATCATCTTCTTGGTGTGTATGGGTGGCTTAGAATGCCATCCAGCAGGTTGTGCCTTGGTTAACCATTGTGCGGATCGTTTCCGATTATCATAAAGGACCCACTCCTCGTCGCAGGTGGCGATTCGATGCAGTAGAGGTTCCTGTTTATTCCTGGAAAACAGCGACGTGCAGACTTTCAAACGCCTAGTCTTGTTGGCAGTTGTCAACTCACGTAGCAGCCACATGTCCAGCTTTTTGAACTTACCCAGCGCAGCCAGACGCCAAACAACTGTCGTGGGGTAATGGACACCTACCTCCGCCGCTATCTCACGACACGTTTCTCGAGGGTCCGCTTCAATCACACGTAACAGAAGATCGTCAGAAACAGCAACATGTCGGTGATCACGTGCTTCGTTTTGCAGGTCCGTATCTCCGCTTCGAAACTTCACGAACTATCGCCGAATGGTTCGTTCGTTGGCTACATTCTTCCCACACGCTGTGTTAACGTTTCGAGTGGCAATTCCTGAAGAATGGCTCAGTTTAAATTCATACAGGAAGGTGACTCTCAAATCCGGCGTCTGCATGTTTCCTTTGTAAGCCACGTTAAGTCCAAACAAACCACGCCTAAACCTTGTTCTTCACACATGTGCTAGCTATTTATAGTACCTCTGTGACGTAATACCCATAATACCTTTGGTTGGTTCCATTTCCCTGTGGTAGGGGGCCTGTGTAAACTGCTCGTTCGCGCCGAACATTTCATTCGCCCCAACCCAATATGTAATTTCTGAATCTAGGTCAAGTGAGACCCTCACAACTAAGAATTTGAGACCAGTTTGGAACTCATGAATCAACAGCTTTTTTTTTCTTTTTCCGGATCTTAATTACGTGCATCCATTGAAAGCACAATGTTGAATATTGAATATACGTTTAGGATTCTATTCTGCAACGCCACGAAATAGTGGAGCCACAAGTCTCAGAGAGTTATCATTTTTTAAATAGCGCATATGTGTGTAAGCCAAATTCGGAACCAATTTTTCATCGAACCCGAAAGTAAACTACATCATACCCTTCTCTGACAGGAACAAGGTTCAAGTTTGGCTGCGCCATAAAGGAACAATCCGAAATCTCTCAAAGTTGTAAAACACCAGGTTACGTATGAAAGAATCAAAGAACCGTGTATTTTTGGTAACCTGAAATTAAGTTTTTAACGTATGTTCGCAAAAGCGTATAAATAAATTCAAAGAGCCGTGTATTTTTGGTAATCTGAATTTAAGATTTTAACGTATATTCGCAAAAGCGTATTATAAGTGAATTCAAAAAACCGCGTGTTTTTGGTAACCTAAAAATTAAGATTTTAAAGTATATTCGCATAAGCGTATAAAGGAATTCAAGGAACCGTGTATTTTTTGGCAAACTGAAATTAAGATTTTAACGTATATTCGCAAAAGCGTATGAAGGAATTTAAAGAACCGTGTATTTTTGGTAATCTGAAATTAAGATTTTAAGTTATATTTGCAAAAGCGTATAAATGAATTCAAAGAACCGTGTATTTTTGGTAATCTGAAACTAAGATTTTAACGTATAATCGCAAAAGCGTATAAATGAATAACGTATAACCGAGTTAAAAAAGCTATCGAAACTAAAGTAAAATATTGGAACTAACGCAGAATTACGTAAAAAAATGTAAAACGTATAACTGAGAATCGTATAACCGAGGCTTCATTGTATCTACGGTTTTTTTTATTATGGTCTGCCTCTTCACGAATACCAAATTAATATATTTCGACATGCCGTAGGCGGAGATCCGGGATACTTTTTACACACTCACTAACACGCTGGGAGCCTGCTTACTCTTCTTTCCCCGAAAGAGGCGTTACATTGCACTCTGGCAGAGTATGGGCGAAAATAGCTTATTAAATGATGAAAAGGTAGAAAAGAAAAGTATTAATTATATTGAAGATACAACCATCACATTGTGAAAACACAAATTTGCTGGCGGCGGCGATCGAAGCCGTATCCTTCTGCTCCGGTGTCAAATGCTTTCCCAATTATGCTACACCAGCGGAATTTATCTCTGCAACTTTATCTTCTGCATATGTGCTTCACATTTGCAGTACGTTATACCCCCCCCTTTGAAGAAAAGCTGGGGCAGAACGCTTATATTCGGGGTCAGTTCGTAAACTATGCTTGGCCGCCTTGTGGCGCAGTGGTCTAAGCGCTGGCTTATGACCATTCGTCGGCGATGGGTCCGGGTTCGAATCCCCGTGAGGCATGGACGTTGTGTTTTCCTTATGGCACTGGCTTTCTCCCTTTCGCTGGAATCACCTTCACTACCTTCTTAGCCTACTGAGTTGCTCCGGGGTCATTACAAAAAAGAAAACAAGAAGCATGCTTGAAGTAGCTCCTTTTTGAAAAAAGAATTTTGACCGATCCAGACGATGTGTGGAAGGAGCATCACACATTTTTCGAATCGAAGAAGGAACTCTCATTAATTCCAGACGATGTGTGGAAGGAGCATCACACATTTTTCGAATCGAAGAAGGAACTCTCATTAATTCCAGACAATGTGTGGAAGGTGCATCAAACATTTTTCGAATCGAAGAAAGAATTCTCATTAATTCCAGGCAATGTACGGAAGGAGCGTCACACATTTTTCGAATTGAAGAAGGAATTCTCATTAATTCCAGACGATCTGTGGAAGGAGCATCACACATTTTTGGAATTGAAGTACGAATTCTCATTAATTCCAGACGGTGTGTGGAAGAGGCACCATACATATTTCGAAAAACCTAACGACCAGTAGATCTATTTCCACAATGGCGCACTAATGTGAGCACACAAATTTGCCGGTGGCGGAAATCGAACTCCCATCCATCTGTTCCGGAGCCGAATGCTTTCCCAATTAGGCTACACCGACGGAATTTAACGCTGCAACTTTTCCGTCTTGACATGTACGTCACAACATTTAAAACAGACTGTTATTTTGGGGTTTAATAACCAACGTGAGCAACCGTATGGGGAACGAACAGTCGCATGTTCCTAGCCTGTGGTTTCAGAAAAGGGAGGGAGCCTTTGCCTTAACACAAACACACCATTCATGCTCATCTGGGAGGAGCGATCAAAAGTCAGCACTTAGACCACTGCTCCGCACATCTTTTGACCTTACATCTAATGAGTTCCAGACTTCTAATATCATCTTTGTCCCTTCATTTAATGAGTTCTAGACTTCTAATATCATCTTTGTCCTTACATCTATGAGTTCCAGACTTCTAATTTCATATTTGTCCTTACATGTAATGAGTTTCAGACTTCTAATATCATCTTTGTCCTTACATCCAATGAGTTCCAGACTTCTAATATCATCTTTCTCCCTACATCTAATGAGTTCTAGACTTCTAATATCATCTTTGTCCCTACATCTAATATCATCTTTGTTCTTACATCTAATGAGTTCTAGACTTCTAATATTATCTTTGTCCCTACATTTAATGAGCTCTAGACTTCTAATATCATCTTTGTTCTTACATCTAATGAGTTCTAGACTTCTAATATCATCTTTTTCCTTACATCTAATGAGTTCCAGACTTCTAATATCATCTTTGTACCTTCATCTAATGAGTTCTACACTTCTAATATCCTATTTGTCCTTACATCTAATTAGCTCCAGACTTCTAATATCATCTTTGTCCTTAAATCTCTAATGAGTTCCAGACTGAAAAATATCTGCCTTTTTCAAATTTTGAAGATGACAATCCGATTTTTTGGCGTAAATGTGACAAGGATGGTAAGTCAGATAATATCCGAAAACTTGAAAATTTTCATCGTCCTGGAGCGGGACTCGAACCGCGTCTCCCAGAAAACGCCTAGGTACGCTAACCACTACACCACCCAGAACAACCGAGTTTCAAGTTTCCGATCAATTTGAATTTAACCATCACAGGATTCGCTAGTCGAAGCAACCGGCATTCATGTTTAGCGAATCTGGAGGTTATTAATCCTATCCCGTGATTGCCGGGAGAAGCAGATAAATCATGAAAGAAATACGGGATTACGCCATATAATACAAATTTTGAAGATGACAATCCGATTTTTTGGCGTAAATGTGACAAGGATGGTAAGTCAGATAATATCCGAAAACTTGAACATTTTCATCGTCCTGGAGCGGGACTCGAACCCGCGTCTCCCAGAAAACGCCTAGGTATGCTAACCACTACACCATCCAGAACGACCAAGATCAAATTGATCGGAAACTTGAAACTTGGTCGTTCTGGGTGGTGTAGTGGTTAGCATACCTAGGCGTTTTCTGGGAGACGCGGGTTCGAGTCCCGCTCCAGGACGATGAAAATGTTCAAGTTTTCGGATATTATCTGACTTACCATCCTTGTCACATTTACGCCAAAAATCGGATTATCATCTTCAAAATTTGTATTATATGGCGTAATCCCGTATTTCTTTCATGATCTGCCTTTTTCCTTCAAAACTGCGTGTTTTTTCACTTCCGTTTATGTGTCCTTTGCTGCGTCTAGCTGAGAAATATCCAGCACTAGTTGCCCAACATTATATTTTGTGTTTTGCCCTTTTGCAACGCAAGAGAAAGAGTAGGAATCATTACGGGGACTTCTTGGTTCCCTCCAGTTCATAGGCACATACGATATTTTCTTACCTTTTGTCTACTTCCTCGGTTGTTTAACAAACAGCACAGACCGTGATGTACGAAATCCGTAATTCGTCCTGGGCCCCAAGTTTCATTCCTATAACTTTTCTTTTTGCAGACAGTGTGATTCGAACCCACATCTTTCTACTTCGGGGCAGCTCTTCTCCCAATTGAACTCCGCCGGCAATCTTATTGCTGCTTCATTGCCCACTTAACTTGTACGTCACATTCGAAATCATGCATAGGGAGCTTTTTTTTTACAAAGTTTTTTAACGTTCCTCTGTTGATTTTATTGACAAATTCCCTACAATATATAAGAAAGCAATCATATAATGTACGTGCCTGGAGTGCGTGATACCTTAATATCATATCAGAACTGAAAGTGTTACTGAAACCCGAATGCGATTTTATGCAAGCTTGTGAACTACGTCACTTAAAAGACACTCATGTGCGAGCATAGAGTTTATTTGTTAGAGCTTGTGACGTACTACGTCAAGTCGACCAAGGTGCAGCGATAAATTCCAGCGGTATAGCTTAATGATAAAATAGTAGAGGGATGCAGGTTCGATCCTTGTCAACGGCAAATTTGTTTTCACATTGGCGTCCGATTGTGGAAAATGTATCTACTGTTCGTTGGGTTTTTCGAAAAATGTGTGATGTCCGTTCCACACGTCATCTGGAATTAATGAAAAAAAATCCTTCTATGCTTCAAAAAAAAAAAAAACAATTAAGAAGAGATTATGTACGTATTACAGAGGTGAAGCACATGTCAAGTCGACAAAGTTAAATTCCGTCAATGTAGTTTAATGGTAAAGCATTCAGTTCCGGAGCGGAAGAATTCGGTCTCCGTCACCAACAAATTTGTGTTTTCACACGGTTTTCTTTTTCTTGTATTTGCTTGGGGGCTTAACGAATACAGTAAGCAACTTAATGGGATATAAGCAGTCGCCCGTCCCTAATTTAGGGTCACTGACTCCAGGGAAGAGAGAGAGTCACAGCGGTAAGACAAACATAACGCCCATGTCTCACTGGGATTCGAACGTGGAGTTATAACGAAGTAAATTTCTCCGTCATTTTTGGTCTACGCCGGGATTCGAACCCGAGGCCGCTTATTCCGGAACAAGTCGCTCTACCAACTGAGCTACGCAGACGTTTATTCTGATTCCTCTCTGCCTTTATGTCGTGTGCGTCCTGCTGGCAGGTACGTCACATCTCCCCCCCCCCCGAAAGAGGGCCGGGGGCATGGCCCACGGGTCAGCCGTGACCATGAATCGTTGCAGGCAGCCATCCACTGTAGAACGTGCACTTGAGAACTCCCAGTCAATCTGCTGTGTGGAATGCAACATCACACATTTTTATTTTTCGAAGCGCTGGAGAAGGGATTCTCTTATTTTTCCTATCTCGCGGTGTGGAAATAACATCACACCAATGCGAGATTTTGAACGACCGGGTCATCCGGATAGTTCGGGCGCCATTATAACGAAGCAAATTTCTCCGTCATTTTTGGTCTAGGGCGGGATTCGAACCCGAGGCCGCTTATTCCGGAACAAGTCGCTCTACCAACTGAGCTACGCAGACGTTTATTCTGATTCCTCTCTGCCTTTATGTCGTGTGCGTCCTGCTGGCAGGTACGTCACAGAGTCATCTCGTACGAATGGTCAGAAGCCAGCGCTTAGATCACCGGGCTACCGGGCGGACAAAGAGGTTTATTTTTGCAGCGAGGTTTTATGAACAACGCGTGTCCGCATTTACCAAGTGATTTCCGCAGTAGGCAGCACCTAGAAAATCGACAATAAGCAATATAATCCGTCGATTTTGTGTAACTTGCAGTGTCTATGACCGACCCAGTAATGGCCGACCGAGGAGATTTAGACTTAGATCTTGTAATGATGTTCAGTAGCGTCTTCAACGGTCACATACACACACACAAACAAGAGCGCGCGCGCGCGAATTCATAAATCCTTTCGAAGGTTGTCACAAGAGGTTCAACTTCCTTTCGGTTCCGATTGCACAGCTCAGCTACGAAAAATTTGGGTCTCCATATCATCATTGTATCTTGTTATCATCGCATTCGGACTATTAGTGCGCGAGGTCCTGTATCATTCGCCATTTAAATATGATTATGCTTTTTTATTTGTAACAAGATTGTTCGTTCACAGTGTCGTCGGTCTCCGGAACTGTGCGTCCTTTCGGGCGGTGACATCGGCAAGCTTGTACATTTGCGTGGTATAGTGTTATTGGTTATCGCAATAGGACTGTGTGTCTGCTTGTCCCTGTATCATCAGTTATAGCAAAAAAGAAGAGTTTTCGTGGCTTCAGTCTTTGATATTTGTAACAGGACTGTGTATTCACCGGATACGGTGTCATTTGTCATTTCAATAGGATTTGGCATGTGCATTTTGTCGGTATTCTCCATTAAGCTCACCATGCGGAGAATTTGCAGACATAGTTTAAATCTTTCACTGCAATTTTCAAGTCCATAGAAGAACTGATATGTTAAATGTGAAAGCTATTCCTCCTAATCAAAGCTGGTTTGATATATAAGGAAAAGCAAGCCAACAAAAAAGTAAAACTAGTAGGTGCTCTCATTTTAGGTGAATGGGACATTAAAAAAAGCAACTGTATTTCTTCTTCTGGGAGCACAATATCTCGCTCGAGTATTTCTCGTTAATATGTTATAAAAGGTAATAGATACGTATCTTTTTTGCTATTTAATAGGGATAAGAAAAAATGATTAAATAATAACCATTACGTCACGCAAATTACACCACATGATTAATTTAAGGGCAAATGAGCTACGAAGAAAGCGGTAATCAGGGTGGATAAAGGCAAAAAAAAAGTAAAAAAAAAAAAAAAAAAAAAAAGAACGAAAAAACTTAGTCTGTGTACCGAAGATATCTGAATGTTGGTTTGCGAGGGAGGTTTTCCAGTTGTGAGGGCTGAGCGGGGTTGTGGAGAAGTTGGAGAGGAGAAGGCTGCTGGAGGAGGGGGAGTAGGGTGTGCTGTGTCATCCCCCCCCCCATTCCTGCGTTGCGTTGCCCTTGTCACCCGCCCAGACGCATGAATCAGCCTCGGTAGTCTTCCCTGCATGGCAGCAGGTGCCGCAGTTAAGTGGGATTACCAGGGTTATCCCTCTTCCCGGCAGTTCGGGGTGAGTTTCCATCTCCGAATGCTCTCAACAGCGAGACCCACCCCTTACCCACGTGATTTCCAGATGATAGTAGTGGTCGCTTTTGCGGAGGATAGTCAGACGAGTGATGGGGTGCTTCTCTAGTTTTATCACGCTGCAGTTTATGTTGGCCCCACCACCAACGACAATTTGATAGTGATGCAATCCACTTGGCGTTTCCTAACACTGAAATCCCGAAGAGCGCAGATCGCACAGAACAACAAACACGTCTCTATGGTTTCAGCTGTTAGAATGAATGACGTGTCTTTAAGAAGTGTCTTTTTACAAAAGGGTGAGGATGTTTTTTTCCCTGGGCTTCAAGCGATGAGGGCGCTTATTAAGGAGATCACACATCCATCCAATCATCCATCCGACATGATCTTCGTAAAATCATAATGCGATATAATGACGAAATATTTCTCTGTGAAATAATGAACAAGATTTCTAGCGCAGTATCCGTGGAAAACTCCACCTCATTTTAACGAGCTTTCCGATATGGACTCCGGAAATAAAGGATAGTAAAAAAGCGATGTTATCCATCACAAATTTTGTGACAGCTAACGACCATTTGTATTTTTTTTAATTTAACTATTCTCGTATTTTACAAACCTGAAATAAAACATACCTTTCGAAATATCTCTTAAAGATATTGTTTGCCGCACTATCAGAAGTACATTATCAGAAAATAATGTTTGCAGAAAAAGGTACCGAGTCTTACCTCTTATTAATATTTTTGCGTCTTAGTTATTCTAGTAAAACAAAGGAACTGGATCGTAAATAATGGAACATACCTTATTTTGGTGCAAAATTAAATTAGCAGTTGAGTGTACGTTATTCCTCCTGGTGATTAACCTGAATATCATCTTCTCTTGTTAAATATGTGAGATATATCAAATACATATATTTTGTATATTTGCACCTGTTTATCACATTCCCACATGGCCCTCGTCTGATGTGTGATTTAGCAATGAAATGATGGCACCATGTGACATCCTGGCGACGCTTGTCTACATCATGTACGTCATCATACTCGGACATATATATGGGAGCGCACGTGCAGCAGTGGCTCTCCTCCATCTGAAGACGGGTTGACCCGAAAGTACTAATGGGTTTTAATCTTTTAAATATGTAAATATCTATCGTTTTTTAAATTAAATATATCGTGCAAAGACGGTGTAAGTTTTTTAATGTATTGTATATGCACGACATCTTCATTAATACTATCTTCCTGGTGATTTTTGTTTGGAGGTTTAACGACCACTGTGAGCAACTCGATGGTCGTTACCCGTCCCTAATTTAGGGTCGCTGGCTCCAGAGAACAACGAGAACCAGTGCCGTAAGAGAAATACAACATCCATACCTCACGGGAATTCCAACCCAAATCCATCTCGGACGAATGGTTAGAAGCCAGCGTTTAGACCGCTGCGCCACCAAGGAAGGCTTCTTCCTGAGAGCTTGATTGTGAAGCAATTAAATGTCTTGACTAGCCGGAACCACAAGATGTAGAAATGAACGTATCTGGAAGCGCAGTAGTAACACAAAGACAATAGAACGCGGCATATCTGTGGGTTTAGGAACAAGAAACAAGATAATACAACGCAATTTTTCTGTGGTATTAGGAGTAACACAAAGACAATAGAACACAGCGTGTCTGTGGTCTTAAGAGTAAACACAGAAACTATAGAACGCAACGCATCTCAACACTATTAAAAATTTATACTTAGAAATAAGCAAACTGTACTCGTTTTGAGTACATTCTTGGCTTATAAGAGCTCCGAGTACTTGTGTCTCATTTTTGGAAAAGACGCGTACTCATTTTTGAGTGCATACAGGGAATCAGTTGTGAGTATATCTGGTATTTCTAATTTGAAATATAAGTACTCATTTTTGAGTACATATATTTCAAATATATGTATGAATTTCAAATATATTGTTACGACTTTTGGGCCTTAGATATCAGGATGCCCAATTATTTTCCGGACTGCGATTCGAATCACTGGATCCGCCAATACCTCGTTAGCCAATTAGCCGACACAGTACACCAATAAACCAATGGAGGCACAGTATAACAATTAAAACAGGAATTTAATAGATATATGCATAAATTACACCGGACACTTCTTCTAATAACAAAGGCTATAACTTCCGGCCAGCTTTGGCCCTCTTCGGTGTTTCAGAAAATATGTTTTAACGAAAAAGTCTGTTCGTTCACAATGGACCGCAAAGAAAATACTGATAAAAAGTACTTAAAAATGTCCTCGAGTATCCAAAGTATTGATGACACCAACAAACACACACACTCACTCACATTCACTAATATGTTGGCACTACGGGTAGCTCTTTTTCCTCTTTGGAGGAGGCCGCGTTGCTTACGGACTCTAGTATGCACGCATTCAAACGAACAGACTTCCTTCCTCCGTGGAACAAGAAAGGTGGCGATTCTCTCTATGTAGGGGGGTCTGCTTTGTTCCTGGGGCTAGGCGTTTTTCTCTCTCTCTCTCTCTCTCTCTCTCTCTCTCTCTCTCTCCCTCTCTATCTGGATGAGCGAGGAGATTCCGTAATTATTTTGTCTCTCTTTGCACTTCACCTGAACTGGCTCCTTACGGCAGGTATCGGTGGTCCGGCAAGGTGAAGAAAGTTTTCAGATAAAGTTCGTGCTGGTTATTCATCAGCTTATGCTTTTAGCTGGTTTCCCTTCTTATGCTCAGAACGCAAGAGCACGGCAGCAGACGGCAAGCATTTGTTCTAGCGCGAGGAAAATAAAGGCCTAGTGCTCTCGGCTATCAAACGGATTCTGCTCCTCTCAACAACAATCTCCCGTCTCCAAAAAGCTGGTAAGCGGTGAATTCTACCACTTGAAACCGCGACATATTTATCATATACCGCTCTTCAAATCCAAGAGCTTTCCCATTGTTTCGCGCGCGGCACAGACAAAAGCTTCAAAAGCTTATGCCGTCTAAACATTTTTGAGTCATGGGAAATAGCTTTTAAACTCTGATCCGTCCCATTTCCATTTATGGGCTCTTTGTTCTCGTGGCAAACACCTGCAACTCGCCACTTGAATTCCAAGTGCCAGCAGATCTTTTCTTAACATACCGCCTCTAGCAGGTGTTTAAATTATAACTCTCTGTTAATTAAAACCCCCAAACAAGTTTCAATTACCGTTAATTAGCCACGCCTCTCGCCAATTAATTACGCTAGGGGGGGGATCGTCCCAATATGTACTAAAAAATCCATATATTTCAAATATATGTGCCCTAACTTCATTCAATTGCTGTGCCCTTTCGGGAAGGGCACAGAAACTGAAGGAAGTTACAGCGAATCTAACGATTCTGACAGGATAGTTCGTAAGTGAGAGAGAGCACACTAGATAGCGCCACCGTACAATCGTACGATTTTTCACATAGAAGGCAGAGAGAAATTAGGGGGCCTTAGAAATGAACATCTTTAAATGTAACCGAGGGTTTCCTACCCGGGGGCCGTTACTGAACGTGCTCGTCCGATATTTAGCGATTGTTAAAAAATTCACGCCCCCACAGAGAGTCCCCAGGTTGAAGCCTATCAGGCTAGGTTCGAACCTGGGGTCCCTCCATCAGTAGTCTGAATCTCTAACGACAAAGGCAACCGTGGCTCGATTTCAAATTTGGAATACGTGTACTCCATACATACTCATTTATTCATAGAATCAACTGAAAGTATATTATTCAATGGCACATCTGGGATAATAGATATACTCGTTGTCACATGCTGACCACACAATTTTATGACAAATATAGTGATGAAGCGGCAATATATTATTTATGAGATTGGCACAAATATAATTAATGTAAGAACGTATTCAAAATGATCAGTGACTTTGTTGTGTTAATTATTTATGTGTGTCACTTTACACATTTATCACACAATTTTCTTGAATTCTATAATATCTAAAAAGAAGTAATTCGAGATTATATTTATATTTATTGACGCAATTATTTGTAAATACGTATCGTTACTTATATTTGAGCATGTCATGTACTCGTTTACGATACGAGTGTACTTTAAAAAAACGAGTAGGTTCAGGTTCTCATTTTTAAGTAGATTTTTTCAACAGTGTAGACGCAAGAGTAATTGTACGAGGATATCTCCCTGCTTCGGAACAAATTGGCGCAGTACCTCTAAAGGCTGCAGACCTTGGGGGAATCGTCACTTCAGGCTTAGCAGTCCCTGAGGAGAACGAGTCTAAAGGCCTAAACATTATTGCACGCAACCTATCTAAGGCTCAAGAATAACTAAGCGAAGAGAACTTTCACGCACAGGTTTCGCAACATATCTACGAGCTTCGAAATAAGTGAACGCAACGTAGCTCACAAGTTTTGGGACAGTTAGTCACGCTGTATATAATTGAATTCTAAGTGTAAGTAAACGTGAAGAGCAATTATGCGCATGAATATTCGGGTGTAAGGTTCATGTTGGCATTTATATAGAAATGCAAATGGACCAATTCGCAACTCTGGGTTTTCATAATTTTTAATATAAGTTAATATACTTGGTTACTTGCTTATTACCTTTTTCGAAGTTACCTGTGAGGGAAAATGAAATTACATGTTATATAATTCGAACAATGCAACAAACCCTTCATATTGTAAAAAAATGAGCTACCTTTCTGAAAGGCATGCCATACACCAATACCCCCAATCTTTCTTGTCCCCAATATCGTGTAACCCCAATCTTTCTTGCTCCAATATCATGTGTCTGAAATTTTCTTAAGTAATGGCATTAATCCTCGCTTGCTTAAAACTGACCACATTGTTGGTTGTATTTTTTCTGATAGATGTAAACTATCTTGTATTCAGCTGACAGGCACAGAATTTATTGTGCCTAGCTGCCTTATGTTTACCGATTCACCTTCTGACTAGCTGAAGTAAGCATATCAGGTTAAGATAAAAGTAAATCAAGAGGGTATATACGCTACGAAAATTTCCATTGTTCTTGATGTTGCAATCTAAACATTTTCCATAAAAAACGTTTAGTAACCTTTGTATTTATTTATTTACTTTTCCATTAAATTAGAGAAGAATAATCATATTGTGTAAGAATTATTACATATTTCTTTTATTTATTAAAAAGGAGAGTTTGACTCCCATGAAATGCGTGAGTAAAAAGAAGTGGTATGGATAAAGCAAAAGGGAAGAGAAGCCTTTAGTTAGAGCTTTTGTATCATTCGAATGCTTCTTTTCTTTCATTTAATGAGAAAAAAATATGATAATCTGTCATAAACTATTTTACAATCCATCCTCTCAAAATATAGAAATCAATCAGTAAATAAAAATTATAACTTCGCTTCCTGTTGCGCAGTATTTTAACAGAGGTCCAACGTACTTCTTAAAAAACATTTACAATTTTATTTTCAAACGTTTCGCTAATCGTTTGCGAAAGGAAATTATCACTGAAATGGGAAATATGAGCAGGCTTCACACACAAGTATTTTGGGGGTTTAAATAGGTTAGAAATTACTGAAGAACCTGGAAGGGTTTTCTTCTTAAATTTCAGAAAAAAGTTTTCCCCGTGTAATAAGAATTCAGACAATTCGCTAATGCTACTTCACACATCAAACTTTTAAACGCGGAAAAATGTGGCAATAACCACAGCTTTGTTGCCACGGGTACCTCTCAAAAGAAATAAATGGGACAAAATCTACTTGTCGGCATCTACAGCATTACCTCTTACAGAAAATGCCCAAAAAGCTCTAATAAAATACAAAGGTTTGCTGATGTTGAGATTTTAATTGAGAAAATGTGTTTTTTAGTTACTATTATTGTTTTCTGTAAAATGAGTTGACAGCTAATATCACAAATAATGGCGCAATTCTTTTCTATGTTAGTTTTACGAAGAAAAATTAAATTATGACAATATTTTTAAAAAAATTGGCCTAAGTTTACCGAACCCCCAGAAATACGGTGACTCGTGATATATTACACAGCCACCAGTACATAAAAAGGTTATATGAAGTTCTCCATATTTGTGTGATCGTCTCTGATTTTAGTGTATTTATTTTCCCTGCCTCGACGATCGAGGAATTCTGAGACTTATTGTGATTTTTCTTGAAGTAATTGATTAGTTCAATAAAACCGTATCCCAAGATTAGGTTGGGAAATGTTCTTGTTTAAAATTGATGTACTGATGTGTTACTTTGAGTCCCTATGAAGTCTTTTTTACAGTTCCATGTCTTACGCATCCCGAACACGTGGCACCCCGGTCTCGCTCCTTCCTCGCTGCGACCATTTGTATGCAAATTGAATCTAATCACCCTCTCTATCATTACACATGCATGCACACCACGAAAAACATCCTTCGCGTCTGTTATTTGAAACTCCGACCCATCATAACACTGAATAAAACCATTAATGATAAAATAAAGAAAAAGCCAGGTCGCAAAACGCTTAGTTCTCCATTTTGTTGCCCGAACTGTTTTTAATAAGGGGAATAATTGAGTGGGAAAAACAAGAACGCGGGGATTTTCGTCCATTCTATTCTTTTTCTTATGATTATTTACATGCTGGAAACGCATCTGGGGTTTTTGGAGATGGGAGATATAACCCTATCTCGTTGTATATGCAAAGCTACGAAAAAGTTTTTCCTCTTTTTTCCCCTTTCCCTTTTTTTCATGCTTATTTGAGAGTTTATGATCTAATTTAGTTTTTAATTATGTAAAAAAAGAAGGTAGCGGGAGATACCAGAAGCATAGAAGCCAAACTAGCTATCACCCCACTAGCACAACAACGAAAAACAGCAAACTTTTAGTCATTTTACGAACGACGACGGGTCTTTTTTTTTTTTTTTTTTTTACATAATTGAAATTTATGGATATACATATAAACTTCATAATCAGCCACCAGTTGCTTACTGTTGTTCTGTTTTGAAATTGACATTTCCTTTATTTTATTTCGTATAGGAACTGGGTACTGTAAATACCAATCACAAAAGGGATGCAGATGGATCCTAAATCTTAACTCAGCTCTGGCTTAATCAAATAAAATCTCAAATATCAACAAAGACTACAACGATATTTAAAAATCACACGCACTCGTGTGCAGCTTCCCGCAAGCACACCTAGCTGTTTCAGTAATTGGTTTACCTAGATGTCTTTTTTTTATAATAGCATAACCAACATTCACCTTTGTCTTCACGTTCCAAGGTTAATACGTGGGTAACTGTCAGTTGGAAGTATTTCTTGATGCTGTGGATCTTTCCCGACAGTAGTAATTGAATAATTGTAATTGATTAATTTGAATATAGTAGTAGTTGGTTAATTTGAATATAACCATCACATTAGCATACCCCTGCGCTATCTGGGAGACGCTGGTTCGAGTCTCGCTCCAGGACGATGAAATTTTCAGGTTTTCGGATATTATCTGACTTATTTGTCACATTTACACCAAAAATCGGATTGTCATCTTCAAAATTTGTATTACATGGTGTAATCCCGTATTTCTTTCATGATATTTCTTTCAAGAATTTGATTTTAGACAAACAACGTGACCTGTGTCCTACAGTCTACACCTCGTTAGGTCTGTATATGTGTGCACGAATGCCAATTTTGTCAGTTATTTATTTCTCCAGTCTGTCATGTTTTTTAGTTCCAGTTAGATATTATTTGCGAAACACATATTTTGAGGAGCAAAACAGATTTCTTTACATAATTAGCCTTTTTGATATAAACGAAGAGGTATTAGATTTACACTTTATTCAACAGGTTTCCCGAAAACAGTTTGTTATACATAAAATGCAAACAGCAATTACGGAAGCGTTCGAATTTGCAGTTGTAAAGTCCAAATTATTTATCTCACACAAGCTCTCTGGCATGAATGCCGTCCGATTTTCAGTAAACTGTCCTTTATACGTATGTGGACGGAGCGATTCAAGATATACATATTCATGTCGTGCCCGTGCCAAAATGCGCTTCAGTGATTTCTGTGCTCGAAGCACTTGTATCAAAACCTCACGCCATGCTAAAAATACTCTGATTTTTTATTCTTTACCTATGGCTGTCAAAATATATTGTTAGCCAGCATCAGCTGAAGGTTTATAATTTCATACTTTCTTCACGTAGCTGCCACGCTCTGAGTATCAATATTTAATAGCGTCCCTCGTAAAGACTTTACTAATTACTTAAACATAACTCAAAGGCATAATGTGGCGAAATTAAAAATAAAAGATTCATAACATTTAGCAAAATCATGACATATGCAGAGTGTTTCACAAAGAGTTTCCAAAAGGAATAGGAAAGTAACGGTTGGTCGTAACAGTGAAGTGAGAAATGCAAAATACGCAGCAAACAGAGAACAATTCAGCTGTGATATTTGAACCCTCCCAGAATGGATAATTTCTGAAAAATACGAAAATTAATTATTTATATGACCCCCCTCGGAAACCAAAATCGAATATTAAAAAACGCGCCACGCCGAATTAGGGGGATTTACCTGCATGCTTTGAAGGAATATTTCGTTGAGATATCGAGAGTTGAAATTCTGGACGCATGCCAGCTTATCTGACAAATATGTGTTCTCACACATATCTGTCTGCGACGGGCATTGAACTCGTTTTCCCTCACTCCGGAGTAAGTCGCTCCGGAGTAAGTCGCTCTCCCAACTGAGCTACGCGGACAGAATGTCTTGCTGCAGATTTGTCGTCTTGACATATGTTTTCACCTCTGTAGTACGTCACATCCGCGAGTAATACATATGGGGGACATCTATAAATCTATTTAAAGGACAGACGACGGGTTGTCTGTTCAGACATTAGACGCGTTCGATGTGATTGTGAATAGTACATATGGGCACATCTACAAATCTTTTTATAAATGGATTTGCAGATGTTCCCAATATGTACTATTCGCGGACGTTAACGCTACGCATGTTAACTGTATGTAAGTTGGCATACGTACAGAATTTCAGCGAAATATTCCTCTAAAGCGTCCGGGTAAATATTTTTCCTTCTAACTTTTCACCTTCCTTCTCGTGCCGCAGCAAGTTCTCCAAGAACAGGCCCATTCGTTCAGCCTTTTGCTCTGCTGACAACAATTTGGGAATCCACACCGCGCTCATCTTGCTGCACGCTTATAAGTCTTTATGGACTATTTTGTGCATAGTTCCTATGCTTAGTTCCAACGCAGTACACAGTTGTTCTCCTTAATGTGAGCATCAACCGAGGCGATGTTTTCCTCCGCGATTTTTCTGTTCGCTTGTTCTGACATCGCGACACCTGCCGGCGACACGCGTCCTTGCCGAAACATGTCTGCCCGTCGAATTACGGTGCGTTTTGACACGCATTCTTAGCCGTTTACGGCCCTGTATCCACCGATTAGTGTCCGTAGAAATTGCTCCATTCATCTTTAAAAACTGGATCACTGCCCTCTGTGAAAGTTTCGACCAATCCACCATTCACAGCAGCGCGAATTTCTCTGAAGTACTGCATGTTACTATATTTTCAAAGAGAATGACTTCTACAGAACGAAAGCTGTTTATTAAGCGATCGTACTCGACTACTTCTTCCTTGCACGCACAGGCGCCCTTTTTCACTATACTGCCGTTGCCAATTTCATTTGAACGGCCTAATATCTTAATATATTGTTGGCCAGCCACAGCGGTACATGTATCACACAGAGATTCTAGGTTTGAAGGGCCTTAAATTGGAAAATGCGACCCGATCCTAACCTGAACTTTAAGAGCCCGGCCCGACTCAGAAATTCCAGTTTACGGCACTGTTCGACCCGTCTCACAATTTATTTATTTATTTATTTATTTATTTATTTTATTGGAAGTTTAACGAGCACCGTGAGCAACTCAGTGGGCTATAAGCAGTCGCCAGTCCTTAATTTAGGGTCACTGGTTGCAGGGAATAGAGAGAGCCAGTGCCGTAAGACAAACATAACATCCATGCCTAACCAGGATTCGAACCCGGACCCATCTCGAACCAGCGGCCCCGGTGGCGCAATGGCCTAAGGCGTTGGCCTCTGATCATTCGTCCGAAAGGGGTCCGGGTTCGAATTCCGGTGAGGCATGGATGTTGTGTTTGTCTTACGGCACTGGATCTCTCCCTTCCCTGGAACCAGTCACCCTAAATTAGGGACGGGCGACTGCTTATAGCCCATTGAGTTGCTCACGGTGGTCGTTAAACCTCGAAAAAAAAAAATCTCGAACCAATGATCAGAAGCCATCGCTTAGACCAGTGTTACGCAACCGGTATGCCGCGGCCCACCAGTGTGACCTCACAAGGTGAAAGCTGTGACGCGAACTTTTACCTATTATCCTATTGTAAGAAATTAATTGTCGAGTTTTATTTTTTAATTTTATCCCAGTTACTGTGTTTCATATGCTTGTATTTCATTCTCTGCCGCTGCACTGATTAAATAAGATGGTGCTTGTTTATTCTTTATTACATGCCGCGAATTTTTATGTATTCTACAAAATTAAATGTAAATTATTTACTCACAGGTGTTATATCGTAGTTTTGCTTCTTGATATATTTGTATTTCTCGCCTCTACCGCTGCGCTATGCGGCGTCTTTGTTACACTTGCCGCATGTTCTTTTTCCCTAAAAGTGCTGGGATTAGCAAAACTTTCCCTGTCTTTCATTATTTTATTACGTTGTTTTGGTATTTGTCCCTGTTTGTTAGTGCTTCTTCAACTTTATTACTTCCTTCCTGTGCCGATGCACCCATTCATTGTTAGACTTTATTTTAAATAAGTCGGTATATGTGTCCCTTCTTCTCTTTGAAGGTCCCGTGTCTTACAATTATTTCAGTTCTACCACAGCTGTGCTCTAAAGTAGTCCGAAAATTGTGATTGCTAGTCAGTCTTGCTATTGTCTATTACTGTTAAACTATTTTATTTTTTCAAGATGGACAAGTTCCTTGTACGGAGTGTTTCGTCCTAATATTAATAGGTTGATTACATTACGTATTTATATTAAAAGTGTCATATACGTTTTTGAGGGGATTAACATTTTGGTGTGCCGTGCTGAGTCATAAATAATTTATGGTGTGCCGTGCTGAGTCATGGTAAATTTATGGTGTGTCTACTGAGTCATGGATAATTTATGGTGTGCCGTGCTCAGTGATGGATAATTTATGGTGTGCCGTGCTGAGTCATGGATAATTTATGGCGTGCCGTGCTGAGTCATGGATAATTTATGGCGTGCCGTGCTGAGTCATGGATAATTTATGGTGTACCGTCCTGAGTCATGGATAATTTATTGCGTGCCGTCCTGAATCATGGATAATTTATGGCGTGCCGTGCTGAGTCAGGGATAATTCATGGTGTGCCGTGCTGAGTCATGGATAATTTATGGTGTGCCGTGCTGAGTGATGGAAAATTCATGGTGTACAGTGCTGAGTCATGGATAATTTATGGTGTGCCGTGCTGAGTCATGGATAATTTATGGTGTGCCGTGTTGAGTCATGGATAATTTATGGCGTGCCGTGCTGAGTCATGGATAACTTATGGTGTGCCGTGCTGAGTCATAGATAATTTAAGGTGTGCCGTGCTGAGTCATGGATAATTTATGGAGTGCCGTGCTGAATCATGGATAATTTATGGTGTGTCGTACTGAGTCATGGATAATTTATGGTGTGCCATGCTGAGTCATAGATAATTTATGCTGTGCCGTGCTCAGTCATGGATAATTCATGGTGTGCCGTGCTGAGTCATGGATAATTCATGGTGTGCCGTGCTGAGTCATGGATAATTTATGGAGTGCCGTGCTGAATCATGGATAATTTATGGTGTGTCGTACTGAGTCATGGATAATTTATGGCGTGCCGTGCTGAGTCATGGATAATTTATGGTGTGTCGTACTGAGTCATGGATAATTTATGGTGTGCCATGCTGAGTCATAGATAATTTATGGTGTGCCGTGCTGAGTCATGGATAATTTAAGGTGTGCCGTGCTGAGTCATGGATAATTTATGGAGTGCCGTGCTGAATCATGGATAATTTATGGTGTGCCATGCTGAGTCATGGATAACTTATGGTGTGCCGTGCTGAGTCATGGATAATTTATGGTGTGCCGTGCTGAGTCATGGATAATTTATGGTGTGCCGTGCTGAGTCATGGATAATTTATGGCGTGCCGTGCTGAGTCATGGATAACTTATGGTGTGCCGTGCTGAGTCATAGATAATTTAAGGTGTGCCGTGCTGAGTCATGGATAATTTATGGAGTGCCGTGCTGAATCATGGATAATTTATGGTGTGTCGTACTGAGTCATGGATAATTTATGGTGTGCCATGCTGAGTCATAGATAATTTATGCTGTGCCGTGCTGAGTCATGGATAATTCATGGTGTGCCGTGCTGAGTCATAGATAATTTAAGGTGTGCCGTGCTGAGTCATGGATAATTTATGGAGTGCCGTGCTGAATCATGGATAATTTATGGTGTGTCGTACTGAGTCATGGATAATTTATGGCGTGCCGTGCTGAGTCATGGATAATTTAAGGTGTGCCGTGCTGAATCATGGATAATTTATGGCGTGCCGTGCTGAGTCATGGATAATTTAAGGTGTGCCGTGCTGAATCATGGATAACTTATGGTGTGCCGTGCTGAGTCATAGATAATTTAAGGTGTGCCGTGCTGAGTCATGGATAATTTATGGTGTGTCGTACTGAGTCATGGATAATTTATGGCGTGCCGTGCTGAGTCATGGATAATTTAAGGTGTGCCGTGCTGAATCATGGATAACTTATGGTGTGCCGTGCTGAGTCATAGATAATTTAAGGTATGCCGTGCTGAGTCATGGATAATTTATGGTGTGCCGTGCTGAGTCATAGATAATTTAAGGTGTGCCGTGCTGAGTCATGGATAATTTATTGTGTGCCGTGCTGAATCATGGATAATTTATGGCGTGCCGTGCTGAGTCATGGATAACTTATGGTGTGCCGTGCTGAGTCATAGATAATTTAAGGTGTGCCGTGCTGAGTCATGGATAATTTATTGTGTGCCGTGCTGAATCATGGATAATTTATGGCGTGCCGTGCTGAGTCATGGATAATTTATGGTGTGCCATGCTGAGTCATAGATAATTTATGGTGTGCCGTGCTGAGTCATGGATAATTCATGGTGTGCCGTGCTGAGTCATGGATAATTTATTGTGTGCCGTACTGAATCATGGATAATTTATGGCGTGCCGTGCTGAGTCATGGATAACTTATGGTGTGCCGTGCTGAGTCATAGATAATTTAAGGTGTGCCGTGCTGAGTCATGGATAATTTATTGTGTGCCGTGCTGAATCATGGATAATTTATGGCGTGCCGTGCTGAGTCATGGATAATTTATGGTGTGCCATGCTGAGTCATAGATAATTTATGGTGTGCCGTGCTGAGTCATGGATAATTCATGGTGTGCCGTGCTGAGTCATGGATAATTTATTGTGTGCCGTGCTGAATCATGGATAATTTATGGCGTGCCGTGCTGAGTCATGGATAATTTATGGTGAGCCATGCTGAGTCATAGATAATTTATGGTGTGCCGTACTGAGTCATGGATAATTCATGGTGTGCCGTGCTGAGTCATGGATAATTTATTGTGTGCCGTGCTGAATCATGGATAATTTATGGCGTGCCGTGCTGAGTCATGGATAACTTATGGTGTGCCGTGCTGAGTCATAGATAATTTAAGGTGTGCCGTGCTGAGTCATGGATAATTTATGGTGTGCCGTGCTGAATCATGGATAATTCGTGGTGTGCCGCTAGTAGAAAAAGGTTGCGGAACACTGGCTTAGACCTCTGCGTCATCGGGGGCGGCTTTCAGACTTTCATCAAGCGTTCTCCGCCATTTATTGCAAATAACGCAAGGCTTTCCCTACAGCAGGGGTCTTCAACCCGTGGCTCACGGAGCACTTTCTAATGACCAGCAAGACGTCATCCACAAAATAAATTCTAAAAAAGAAGCATTTCTGAAATGAAAAATATTAATATTCACGAACTTTGGGTACGTGGACTTCGAATTCTCAAATCTAATAGCTATGCTGCGATATTTTTTTTTATTATTTATATTTCTAAAGAAAACTAGAAATGTGGGCTTATGAAGTACCTACCTTGGAATTCTTTGTAGCATATATATCATGTTAATTGCATCGTTCTTTGTTAGTTGTTTTTTTTCAAAAGCTAAGTATATGGATTCAATACCTCTCTGAAATAATCGATATTCATATTAAATACATACATTTTTACTCTTCTTCTTTTTCATTTGGTCCGCGAGTGCTTCCTCATTTTATCATGTTGTCCGCGATTCAAAAAATTTGAAGTCCCTCTGTGCTACAGAAACAAATATTTTTCTACTGAACTAGAAGTAAACGGAATATAAGAAAAAAATGAATGTAAGAAATTTTTTCTACTATATCTTAGCACCGAATGTAACACTTAGCATGCCGAACTGGTTCCTATGGTGCTGGAAATGGGCCCTACCGACGTCCAGACATGTCTTACCCTGCTTCTGCATGTTGGTGAAGACCTTTCTCAGGTTATGTCTCTGCATGTTATGAAGATATTGTTCAGTTTCCTGACGGTGACGTATCACATTAAGGTGGGGGACGTCTGCATCACGAAATTTCCTAGAGGATTGTTTTTGCATTTCGTCCGTGTGCTTGTCGTCATGGCGGAAGACATGTTCCACCAAAAACACTCTCTTTTAGACCGTGAACACCATTTTCCTTGTGCCGAGACGAGTGATCAATCGACACGTCTGCCACCATTGACCAAGCGCTCGGGAACGACCTTCGCTTGGAATGAGAACTGTTCACGCTTCAGGTGGGGAAACACGAAGTTTACCATAACACTTGTGACGTACCTGCCAGCAGGACGCACATGACATAAAGGCAGATAGGAATCAGAATACATGTCTGCGTAGCTCAGTTGGTAGAGCGACTTGTTCCGGAATAAGCGTACTCGTTCGAATCCCGGCGTAGACCGAAAATGACGGAGAAATTCACTTCGTTATAATGGCGCCCGAACTACCCGGATGACCCGACCGTTCAAAATCTCGCATTGGTGTGATGTTATTTCCACACCGCGAGATAGGAAAAATCAGAGAATCCCTTCTCCAGTGCTTCGAAAAATAAATGTGTGTGACGTTGCATTCCACACACCAGATTGACTGGGAGTTCTCAGGTGCACGTTCTACAGTGGTTGTCTGCCTGCAACGATTCATGGTCACGGCTGTTCCGTGGGCCATGCCCCGGCCCTCTTTCGGGGGGGGGGAGATGTGACGTACCTGCCAGCAGGACGCACATGACATAAAGGCAGATAGGAATCAGAATACATGTCTGCGTAGCTCAGTTGGTAGAGCGACTTGTTCCGGAATAAGCGTACTCGGGTTCGAATCCCGGCGTAGACCGAAAATGACGGAGAAATTTACTTCGTTATACACTTCCACGTGACGGGTCACTTCTACTGCAGTTCACCGGTACGCTCTCGTCCTATACTCTTACGCAGCTCTAATGTTTTCGCCGGTATAATACAAACGTTAAAAATAATAATCAAAATAATAATTATTATTAATAATATTAAATTTAAATTATTTAATAATAATAATAATAATAGTAATAATGTAGAGAGAGACGCCAGAGATTAGAAGAGGCCAACGGTCACGGTTAACTGTTGCCGAGGTAACGTCAGAAGTCTCCGGGAAGTCGACGTACGTTCGGAAAACAAGGGAGGCCAGGAGAGCAAGGAAAACGGACCATAGTCCAACACTTGCGTGTAAACAGCAACAGGCTGACACTAAGAGTCTGCCCAAGCGCAGGCTTTCTGAGGAACCAATAAGAAGATGATAGCATGATGACGCAAATTACGTCTTTCCAGAGCCGTACGAGGCAGTGATTGGCTCTGTTGTTGTGGGATTGCGTGTGACCTGCTAACTTTCTGCTGCTCTTAGTTAGACTTACTATATGTTCAGAATTTTCAGTGCCTTCCTTGAAAAGTTTACCGATATGCGCACCTGCGCATACCGGTTGAAACAAAGCCCTGTAAATATGTCATGACTTTTCCTCTTGTACACGCAAGTATAAACAAGGTAGTTCTCGATCCCCAAATATGGGAACCAATGCTTCAAACCTCCTCATCTCTGTTGTAACAACGAATGGTGCCAGAAGTAGGTTTTGGTTTCGTGTAGCTGAAAATTCTATTTATGTAAACATTCTTCGAACTTCTTCATCTCCGTTGTGACAACGAATGGCGCCAGAAGTTGGTTTTGGTTTCGTGTAGCTGAAAACTCTGTTGATGTTAACGTTTCTCGAAAAAGAAAGAAGCCACGTGTTTTAGTCGCTGAGGCTAACGAAGTGAAAACTTAATTTGGTTTCAACCGTTAGAGAAATAAGCCATCCTATTTCATACTCTCATTTTACACCCATGCTTGTCAGTTTCATTTGTAATTAATCAGTGCATCCAATCCAGTGGCGGATGGGGTCTTTCGCTTCGCTTAGTATGTAACGTACCAGGAGATGTGACGTACCTGCCCGAAGGACGCACACGACATAAAGGCAGATAGGAATCAGAATAAAACGTCCGCGTAGCTCAATTGGTAGAGTGACTTATTCCGGAATGAGGGGATCCGGGTTCGAATCCTGGCGTGGACAGAAATGACGGAGAAATTTACTTTGTTATAATGGCGCCCGAACTATCCGGATGACCCGGCCGTTCGAAATATCGCATTGGTGTGATGTTATTTCCACACCGCGAGATAGGAAAAATAAGAGAATCCTTTCTCCAGCACTTCGAAAAAAAAAAAAAAGGGGGGGGGAGATGATGTAACGTACCAGGAGATGTGACGTACCTGCCCGAAGGACGCACACGACATAAAGGCAGATAGGAATCAGAATAAAACGTCCGTGTAGCTCAATTGGTAGAGTGACTTATTCCGGAATGAGGGGATCCGGGTTCGAATCCTGGTGTGGACAGAAATGACGGAGAAATTTACTTCGTTATAAGTAAACTTCGCCATCTGATTATTTAAGAAGTCATCTTTGTTTCGTGAGACGAAACGTTTTTCTTTAATCCAGGAGCGAAATGCTAAATCTCCCAGTACAGGCCCTGCCTGGCTCGAGCCCGGGTTTTTTCACTTAACTGATATATATATATTGAAGAAGGAGTTCAAGATGAAAAACCCTTCTGCCTCTGCAAACTCAACGAGAGTATTTCCACGCTGGTTTCTGTTGCCATGACCGAATTTACCTACTGAAGTTTCATTCTGTTGCCGTTGCCCCTATTTTTGCATTGAAATCTCCCATAATTATTTTCAAGTGCTGCTTACCTTTGTCATCTAAATAATAAAGGTAAGCAGCACTTGAAAATAATTATGGGAGATTTCAATGCAAAAATAGGGCAACGACAACAGAATGAAACTTCAGTAGGTAAATTCGGTCATGGCAACAGAAACCAGCGTGGAAATACTCTCGTTGAGTTTGCAGAGGCAGAAGGGTTTTTTTCATCTTGAACTCCTTCTTCAAGAAAAAAGCCACACAGGAAATGGACATGGAGACATCCAAATGGGACGACAAGTGAAATTGATTTTATTATGTGTAACAAAAAATTCGTCATAGAAGACTGCAGTGTGCTAAACAAGTTCAACACAGGTAGTGACCATAGATTGGTGAGATGTAAGATGCACCTCAACACTAAACTTGAACGTGGCAAGCTCATAAGACAAACAAAATCTATTGACATAACCAACCTTAAAAAACACCATAATACCTTCAAGTTAGAACTGAAGAACAGGTTCTCTGCTTTAGAAGGCCTAACATCGGAAGAAGTGGACATCTCTGAAGTTAACAGAAAAGTAACCAAAGCTCTTATGGAAACAGCAACAAAATTAGCTGGGTCTAAGAACAAGTTGCATGTGAAAAAATTATCAGGAAAAACCAAAATGTTGATGCAAAAAAGAAGAGAGATGAGGACAACTAAAGAAGATGTGACTTCCAAATTGGAATATATAGAGCTATGCAAGACAGTAAGAAAAAGTATCACTGAAGACGTAAGAAAATTCAACTGTGAACTAGTGAGGAAAGCAATTGAAAACAACCAAAGCCTAAAGATAGCAAAGGGACATCTCAGTAAGGGAAGAAAACAGATTATGGCACTGAGAAAAGAAGATGGTTCTGTAACAAGAAATAGAGGCGAAATTTTGACAAGAGTGAAAGATTTCTACTCCAAATTATATGAAAGGGATGATATATGCACTCCAGACATCATGAAAGATACCAGTACCAGAGTTCCTCCAGTCCTTCCAGCAGAAGTTGCACATGCAATCAAGAACATGAAGCGAGGAAAAGCTCCAGGAGAAGATGGAATTACTGTAGACATCATACAAGAAGCAAGTGGAGAAATCGAAACAGTACTCGCCCAAATTTTCACTCGATGCCTTAATGAAGGAAAGATTCCTGAGGATTGGAACACCGCTACAATGATCCTGCTACATAAGAAAGGTGACATTGAGGATCTCGGAAACTACAGACCTATCAGCCTCCTATCAGTAGTTTATAAAATCTTCACTAAAGTTCTTTTCACACCGCTTGAAGGTAGCACTAGACATGGCTCAACCGAGAGAACAAGCTGGATTCAGGAGTGGCTACAGCACAATAGATCATATCCACGTGCTGAGAGAACTAATTGAAAGAGCGAGGGAATATGAACTTCCATTGTGCATGGCTTTTATCGATTATGAAAAAGCCTTTGATTCGGTGAAACCATCAGCAGTTACAATGGCTCTGAAAACCTGCGGTATTGAAGATGCATACATTAATATTATTAATAACATCTATGAAAATGCAAGTGCAAAGATTAGGCTGTTTGAAAATACAACACACGTAAAAATTGGAAAGGGAGTGAGACAAGGTGACACTATATCTCCGAAGCTCTTTAATGCCACATTGGAGGGTGTTTTTCAGTCGCTGAGCTGGGAAAACAAGGGGATAAAGATTAATGGAGATTATCTAACCCACCTTCGTTTTGCTGATGACGTAGTCATTTTTGCAACTACCCCATCAGAGCTGCAGAGTATGATCCAGGAACTTGCTGACAAGAGTAAAGAAGTGGGATTAAAATTGAACTTTCAGAAGACAAAAGTGATGTTCAATGCTTTTACAAGAAATGAAGATTTATCGATTGATGGAGAAAAGCTGGAGATAACAGACACGTACGTTTATCTTGGACAGCAGATATCAAGTGAGGGTCACATTGATGAAGAAATTAATCGGCGTACAAAACTTGCCTGGAGAGCTTTTGGAAGAAACAGCATAATTTTCAAGAGCAATATGCCATTATGTCTTAAAAGAAAAGTGTTTGATCAATGCATCCTTCCAGTGCTTACGTATGGTGCAGAGACTTGGACCTTAACTAAAAGAGACATACAAAGGCTGCAGACAACTCAAAGGAGCATGGAGAGGTGCATGCTTGGTGTAACCAGGAGAGATAAGAAGAGGAACTCGTGGATCCGAAAAATGACAAGAGTGGAAGACATCATGATCAGAGTTAAATCCCTGAAATGGCAATGGGCTGGACATACTGCCAGAAGGACAGATCATCGATGGACAGCCGAAATTTTAGATTGGATTCCAAGGGACAGGAAAAGACCCAGAAGAAGACCACATAGGAGATGGGTGGATGAAATTCGAAAGTATGCAGGGGTGACATGGAGGAGACTGGCACAAGACAGACCGTTGTGGAGGAAACTTGGGGAGACCTTCGTCCAGCAGTGGATTGATAATGGTTGACAATATGATGATGATGATATATATAAAGCCCAGCCTGGCCACTGCGTACCGGCAGTTTCAGGAGCACGAAATTGACTTCAAATTGCTAAAATGTGCCCCACAACTTTGAGGGGCGCAAAGCATACCACCGGTTATGCGTTGCGCTTCTTTCTTTCCACTCTTGGTATGCTTTAAATACGGCGGTCCGTAAACAGCCAACCAAGTACACCGTTTCCCGGATACTTCCACTCATTGTTCTGTATGCGATGATCATGCCCTCTCCCAAGTTAGTTAATTCTCGTTCCTTACACATTACAACCACCGTTTCAGCTCCTATTGTTAATGCATGTGTCACAGATAGAGCAGCATTATACATTTAGTTTCACACGTGCTGTCCCATCGAAAACGATCCAAACGTCAGCTAAAGGGGGAGGGTCATAATATTTTGCTCCTGGTATGTATACTCCTAAACGGAACACAAAACTATCTTTTCTTTACCAATCTCATCCTGGTAGAATCACAACTTCGTTTCTCGGAAGTGTAAAATTCTATCAAATGACGCTTTCAAACTGACCATAAGGTTTTACGTTTCAATATCCCGTAGGCGTAATAAGCTCAGATATCCGCCGTTAAACGAATTCTCTCGGTTTCCCATTGTTCACTGGCATTAAAACATCATGCTAAAATGAGAGAGATATACCTGCAGTTATTTTGTCCCCATTCTAACTACCGTGCAGAAGTATAAGTTAACTTGAGTACTAAGGAAGAAACCAGATAAAAAGTAGCTCAGCTAAGTGTGTGCGCTTCAGAGGCAAATTTCATTCCAAATTTGCTAATTTGGCTGCTTAAGAACAGCTGGCAATTTTTACTAAAATGTGACCACTCCTATTCAGCAAAAAAGTTTACTTTTGCTATACCAATGAAATTGCACATTCAAGGTATGCTTATAGATTGTGTTAACTGTAATAGAAAAATTGTGTTTAGTTCTATTTGTCAATCAAAAAACACTCTTAATAAACCGGCTGCTCCAAAATTCATTAATAAGCATATTTGGAGAAAAGCAACTTGTAACGTACCAGGAGATGTGACGTACCTGCCAGAAGGACGCACACGACATAAAGGCAGATAGGAATCAGAATAAACGTCCGCGTAGCTCAATTGGTAGAGTGACTTATTCCGGAATGAGGGGATCCGGGTTCGAATCCCGGCGTAGACCAAAAATGACGGAGAAATTTACTTCGTTATAATGGCGCCCGAACTATCCGGATGACCCGACCGTTCAAAATCTCGCAATGGTGTGATGGTATTTTCACACCGCGAGATAGGAAAAATATGAGAATCCCTTCTCCAGCACTTCGAAAAAAAAAATAATAAGAGGGAGATGATGTAACGTACCAGGAGATGTGACGTACCTGCCAGAAGGACGCACACGACATAAAGGCAGATAGGAATCAGAATAAACGTCCGCGTAGCTCAATTGATAGAGTGACTTATTCCGGAATGAGGGGATCCGGGTTCGAATCCTGGCGTGGACAGAAATGACGGAGAAATTCACTTCGTTATAAACTGTTTTCAAATTAAAGAATTTGCATGAAATTTATATCAATTATTTTGACGCTCTCTATTTATGTTACGTGTAATATATTCGCTAAAACTGGATATGTATAAAGTGTGTTAATAAAATCTGGTGAATGCACGTTGAAAATGAACAAGTAGTATTTAAGAAACCTTACTTTACTGGCCTTCAAAAGGATTTTCCCCGATGTAATACATTTACAACATCGTTCATATAACTGATGGGAGCTATGGAAAAGTCTTCCTTTGTTTCTGTCTGCTGTGGCTAGGATGTCGCTTTCGCTTAAATGGCCAACTGACCAAAATCACTTCCCTTTTAACTTAATTTCAGTAGTGAAAAGAAAAAGTAGTCGTTCGATGCCAGATCAGGCGATCACGATGGGTGATTGAAGTCCTCAGCAGCAGCCTATTTTGAAGCAGAATTTGATGTTGGTTCTTTGCTTAATTTTTTCCCTTTAAAAACATGCGCCAACTACAGCCGCCGCGACACGCTCACAACCACAGCTCCATGATTGCTCCTGACATGATCGCTCATGAACTTGACTAGGTCGCGCAAGTTACAGCACCTTTGACAACCTTTCCTTTAAGCGCTTTACGTCAGCATTCACAGAACTTTATTGACACACCTTTTACGTATACCTGTGTATGTACTCGTATTTACGTAGTTTCTCGGCCCCTCCCGAAATGAAGTCCTGGAAACGTCACTCCTCACGTTAAAATAGAAAGAAGAGAACGTTTATGCCGTTTCTCTTACTAAGCAGACACCACCTTGGTGGCCGGATGGCAAGAAGCGAGGCTTTCTGTCTAATCGCCTAAGCCTGGCCCTAGTTCGAACCCCCGTTTGAGAAAATGGTGGCGCTTGCTCTACGTCTGTGACTCTGCCTCTTTCCTGTAACAATCGTCTCTAAATTTGGGTCAGGGTTAGACGATCATGGGAGTCGTTTTACTCCGAAGCCAAAATCATAATAATAACGGGACGTCATTTCGTTTCTTTGCGGCTGTATCAGGCTTCTAACGAGATCAAAGCGTCATGCAGAAAAACTTTACAATACCCTAACATTACAGAAGAGTGCTCTGATATGTATAGGATCATAGTTTAAAGTACTGCTGATACGTTTCATGTTTTGTGAAGACCCTGTCTGCATGATGCACGGGTTCCTTTAGAAGTACAAAACAGCGGTAAAAAATGACGTCACAAATATTTTTGACATCACGAATGTCTATAAGAAATCGCTCGTCCTTAATTTAAGACCATTGGTTCTAGCGAAATGAAAAAAACCCATCCGTCCTCGATATTTAGCTAGAACTCCATGCTTCTGACCACTCGGCCGTAGAGGCTGCTCAAAACAAAATTTGAGCGCTTAAATCTTTAAGGAAAAAAACGTAGTCGTGAATTGAAACGATAATGTCAGAAGAAATTTTGTGCCTAAGTTCACCCACAAATTAATCCCCTGGTTTTTATCGTTTTCTATTTCTGAACACCC
Source organism: Macrothele yani (assembly GCA_039090855.1). Lineage (NCBI taxonomy): Eukaryota > Metazoa > Arthropoda > Arachnida > Araneae > Macrothelidae > Macrothele > Macrothele yani. The sequence continues at coordinate 122,016,333 of CM077003.1, forward strand.
TTTCTCTATAGGTTTTCATTTTCTTTCTTGTTTTCGAATTGCTTTGTCTCTTAATATTTAGATGATTGCTTCAGATCAACATTTGGGACACAAGAGCTATCTTATACCTGCACTCTCACAGGACATGAAATCTTGGAAGTATCTCATAGTACGGAAATGAAGCGCCTATATTTTATCATCTTATTCAGGCATGCGGTAATTTATATGATATACTCATGATCACGTGCTCGTACGTGTATGTGCACAAAGTGGTGATTATTCGATTAAGCTATTGATCTTTATTTCTTCCCCTCATAGAGCATCTCTTGTTCGCATTCTTCACACAGAACAACTCTGAACCCAACATTCGGTCCTGACATCTTCAATCCTCAGGGGTTATTAACTACATCTTCAAACTTCACACTTAAAAATTTATCAAATAAAAAATGAATGACATCAGCTTTTCTGCACTGAAACAAAAAGAGATGTCTTTGAGGGATAAAAAAAAAATAAGGAACAAAGGCTCTTCGCCAACACTTCCAGCTAGTTCGAAAGAGAAAAGCAAGAAAAACTGAAAGATCGTATATAAAACACTGAGAAAACAGCAGTTATAACTTGGTATAAAAAGTCTACATAAAACTCCAACAAAAATAACCGAACTTGTGAAAAGGTCCATTCATCCACCCATTGAAGAAGTCTCTAAGATCTTGTAAAAAGAAGCGCTGCGAAGAAAGAGGGAGGAAAAAAGTCGACAATGAGGGAAGAAAATACACTGAATCTCACAAAACCTTTACGAAGATGTGGCATGTTTTCAGGCAAGCAATTAGAGGGGGATGACCACACCTCCGACGCTTGCCTATGGTCCCACTTTTTTCTGGAAGAGGCACATCCATTAATCATTCAATAGAAGTAGAGTTTAAAGTCATGCTGTGTACAAGCGGCCTCTTGGTATAGAATCTCCCCTCCCATCCTACTCATTCACGTTTAGCTCCAAAAAATGACAAAAATTGGGAAGAAAAAATAGGCAGACAAATTTTGTGACGGTCATTTGTTGTTTTAACAGAAAAGTTGAGAAGAAAGAAGTTCCACTAGTGGATGCGGAGAGGGACCCCTGTTTACAAGATTCGTTGGCACCTGGCAACGGCGTTTTCGTTAGCTGATAGGGGTCGCCTCGCTGTCCCCCTTTTAACATCTAGACCACCCCCGATGGTTTAAAGACCATTAGTCGCCCCCTGTAGAGGCACTTTTTCCGTAAAGCACTTTTTCAAAACGTGTCGATGTGAGTCCTCCGCCTCCTTGCTTGTAGCACTCTACGATTTTCTAACTTTGTTTCTGCCTGGACCAGATGCTACCTTCCTTTCCCTGTTTTATCAGCATCTCCTTTGATTTTTTTGTCTTTTCTTTTCTTTTCTTTATTTTTTTCCTTTTTCTGATGCGTGTTGTTTTTTCACATCATCCATTCCGTGTACACGCGTGCGATGTTTCCACCCGTCTTGCATATCTTCAAGGGTGTGTGTTGTGTCGCTTTAAACGTCACTTTCCGTCTAACAAACGCGGAGTTTTGAACTCGGAAAGAGCCCTTCCTTCACTCGTCCGTCTCATCTCTCTAGTTTTCACGCCACAAATTTGCAAACGGATATTTTTCGAGAAATTCAAAGAGGAGGAAAGGAGGCTTTTTACAAAGGAAGCGGGGAAATCATCTTTTGGGAGAGTTTCTTTTTTTTTTATCTCACAAGCGAATCTTTCCGAAATATTTTTCCCTGGGGCGCGAACTTGAATTCTACTAACTTTTTTATTTCATGCGATTTTAAGTTGTACTTATATTTTAAATAAACTTTGCTTTCGTGTTCACATTTAAGCAAAAAGTGCGCAGTTTTAAGAGTTTTAAAAGTAATCAATATTTTTTACAAATAAATTAAATACCGGATTACACCATATAATACAAATTTTCAAGATCCGTTTTTTGGTGTAAATATGACAAGGATGGTAAGTCAGATAATATCCGAAAACTTGATGATGAGAGACGCGGGTTCGATTCTCGCTTCAGGACGACGAAATTTTCGAGTTTTCGGATATTATCTGACTTACCATCCTTGTCATATTTACACCAAAAAAAACGGATTGTCATCTTCAAAATTTGTATTATATGGTGTAATCTCGTATTTCATTCATGATTTATTTGCTCCTCTGGGCAATCACGGGATTGGACTCTTAACCTCCATATTCGCTAAACATGAATGCCGGTTGCTTCGACTAGCGAATCCTGTGATGGTTATATTCAAATTAATCGGAAACTTGGGACTTGGTCGTTCTGGGTCGTGTAGTGGTTAGCATACCCGGGCGCTATGTGGGAGACGAGGGCTCGATTCCCGCTCCAGAACGACGAAATTATCTGACTTACCATCCTTGTCATATTTACACCAAAAAACGGACTGTCATCTTCAAAATTTAAATGAAATAAATTTGAAATTTGTGTTATTGTAGCAATGATTTTTCAAACCCCGTTGAAAAAGATACCATGAAATGTTGTATGATAGCAAGAGCAGTGTGCTACTTGCGCAAAAGTTAAATGCATTAGATTACATAAAACCGTTGTGCGCAAAATTCTACGTTTTGTACGCAAATCATTTCGTGAATATAAAAAATAGTATTTTAGGCAGACTACATCTGGTTTTACAGAGATGAGAATTAGGGGGTAATGTGTGCAAAGATGCTTAAAAAAGCTTTAGAGGGAGAGAAGGTTCTGCACTTGTACCTTAAACTTTTGAATTTATGTTTAACAAAACTATGTTTCCACCAGTTTACATTTAAAACTCTACAGAGCCGTTTCGAGAAACACGACTCGGTAAAGTTTCTGGTGTGAGAAAACAAAAGGAATAAAATTAATTACTTGTAAAAAAAAAGTAGAAAGGAAGAAAAGGAAAGGTTTAGAAAATTAGGCGTTGGTGAGAAAGTAAGACGTTGAATCTAAGAATTGTTTTCAGGAAAGAAATGAATTCAGAGCTATGAACCGCGGTGAGATTCAGTTTGCAGAGCCAATAAAATGTTTGACAGAGAAAAGAGATGAAATGTTGAAATCGGGCGAGGGAGTTCAGTTTTGCAAAATTATGTTTGACAGAGGAAACTGGTTAGATGTTGAAATCAGGAAAGTGAGTTCAGCTCTGGAAAAATTATGTTCGACAGAGAAAACAGGTTAGATGTTGAAATCAGGCTAGTGAGTTTAGCTTTGAGAAATTATGTTTGACAGAAAAAACAGGTTAAATGTTGAAATCAGGAAAGTGAGTTCATCTCTGGAAAATTATGTTTGACAGAGAAAACAGGTTAGATGTTGAGATCATGATAGTGAGTTAAACTTTGAGAACTTATTTTTGACAAATGAAACAGATTAGATGTTGAAATCAGGTTCAGACATTTTGATTATTTCATTTGATAACTAAATCCTTTCTCCATATGATGCTTTAATGCAGAGAGATTTCTTCTTAACCGTCAGGGGGAAAGGGCTTTTAAGACAAAATGCATTTTAAAAAAATGCAAAAAAAAAAAAAAAATGCTTTCGTCTGTTACATGTAAAATAACAATTACAATAAAGAGTTAACTGCATAAAATAGTAAAATTTGTTCTCAAATACACGGACATTAAAATTTAATGTTTTCATCAATCAAATTACAACAACACGCAATTTTGTACTCCTGAGGTAAGGTTGGCGTTATGTGAATTATTTAAGTAACATATATGCTAAGAAGAAAAGCATAAAAGATTTTTAGAGAGGGGGAGGGGGTTGTTTGAATCCCGGTGAGACATGGATGTTGTGTTTGACTTACGACACTGGCTCTATTCCTTTCCTGGCGTTAGCGGCCCTAAATTACATACCGGCCCTGCTTATGGCCCAATGAGTTGCTCATAGTGGTCGCTAAACCTCCAATAAAAAAAGAGCGGGTGGGGCGAGAGAGGGCAGGCAGAGAGTACATGACGATTGTTACGTTAACTAAAATTTAAGCAAGGCAACAGCTTATGCTTCATTTATTTTTGTCGTAATATATAATAACTTCATTGACCTTGCGAGCTCTCCTGAACTCAATGCAATCGAATATGCATCGGAAGCTCTGGATAGACGTGTTTCGCAAAGTAATTCCTCACCATTCCAGCACTTATCCGGGCGCTCCAACAGGAGTGGGACGATTTACTTCATGCGCTCCTAAACCACTTGTCGCTAAGCATGACACACTGAGGCCAAACATACATTGCCCTGGGAGGTGGACATACACCGAATGACCACTGTATTATGGCCACTCCTATCAAAAGTGGATGCGGCCTGTTGAACACGTGATTTCCGAGAGAGGGCGATTAGCCGACCGATGTAGCATATCATACATAAGGTGTGAGTGCAGCAGCAGGTAGTAAAATTCGGGGCGTTATGGGTAAACGGTAGTACTTTTCGGACTTTGAGAAAGGACAGATTGTGGGAGCTCGGAGAGCTGGTGACTAGGTTTCCCAAACAGCTGAACTGGATGGTTATTCGTGAGTCGCCGTAGTTAAAGTGTGTCAGGACGGGCGTGAAAATGATCAAACGACGACCAGGAGGCAAAACTGCATAGGACAGTGAAAGTCTGATGTGAGAGTTGAGCGCCGGGTCCGACGACTCGCACAGACCAACAGACGAAGCTCTGTTCTGCAGTTAATTACCCAACACAACAGAGGTCAACCAGGAACAGTATCTGTCATCCCCATGCCTCCAGCCTGTAACAGCAGACGACCGCGAAGACATCCATTCCCAACCACGGCAGAAAGATTCGCCTGGGGCAAAGATCATGCAAGTTGGACATCTCGTGACTGGAAAAAAGTGTGATGGTCTAACGAGTCGTGTTTTTTACTCTACTCTATTGATGGTTGTGTACGTATTTGGCGCAAACAACATAGGACACTCATCCATCCTGCATGGTTTTCACAGCGCGAAGCCAGTGGCGGCGGTTGTATGGTGTGGGGCATGTTTATCAGGCAGGAACTTTAACCCCCTGGTGCATGTGGAACTTGTGACTGGTTCCCAGTATCGTGAAATGCGTGCTTATATTTTACGCCCAGCAATGCTACACATTTTCCCGAATGGCGACGACGTCTTCCAAGGTGACAATGCGCTGAGCCACAGGTCCAGTGTTGTGCAGAAATGGTTTGAGGAACAGAGTTCAGGCTTCCAGAATATCGATTGGCCTCTGAACTTTCCTATATGAATCCAATAGAGCACTTATGAACACTATAGAAGGGCATGTCAGGTGTATGGATTCATCAATCACCACCATACCTGCATTGGAGGCTGCATTACACACAGCTTGGCTGGCCATACCTTCCAACTGCTTCCGGCACCTTATTGAATCCATGCCACGTCGGAAAGCTGTTGTACAAAAGGCGAAAAGAGGACTTACGTAGTATTAGGTAGGTGGTCAAAATTCAGTGATCACTCAGTGTATCTCCTACTTAGGACTTCTCCCTGTAGTTTGTTCATGCAATGCTGATGGAAGAATGTCATTGGACCACAGGTAAGCCTGTACCTCCTGCGTAACACTTTGTTCCGTTTCGATCTCTATTGCGTACTCTTGACATTTTGATCGTTTTACTGTTTCTATTACCACCAAAAATACTTACAGCGGTAAAACCGTTTTTTCTGATTTTGGTAGGTCAAAATGTACCTCGCCCTTATGTTTTGGATATATTTGTATGTACAAAAAAAGGTTGAGATTCAGAGTAAAAATGAGTGAGATGGAGAAACAGGTAAAGGGAAAGCGGGTGACAACGACAGAATCGGAGGGGAGGAAATGAGGTTTACGAAGAAACGTGTGTGACGTACCTGCCAGAAGGACGCACACGACATAAAGGCAGATAGGAATCAGAATAAAATGTCCGCGTAGCTCAATTGGTAGAGCAACTTGTTCCGGAATAAGCGGACTCGAGTTCGAACCCCGGCGCTGATAAAAATGACGGAGAAATTCACTTCGTTATACGTGGAAGTCAAACAACGAACTAAAATGTGAAAGAGATGGAAAAATAGACCAAAGAATGAAAAATTTGGTAAAACTGATGATATGTGTGAGAAAGAGAAAGACAGAAAGTAGGTATTTACACTGTGTGATCTAAAGGATCGCGGCACCGCTTTTGAGTAGTGGATTTGCCAGTACAGGTATTGAAAGACGCACATGGCAAACACCATAGACAAGCATGAACAATAAAATAGGTCGTATGGGAGATCTTAGTCTCTTTCAACGTGGTACGGCCATAGGATACCATCTCAGCAACAAGTCAGTACGGGACATTTCTGCCCTGCTGCAGCTGTCCCGATCAACTGTAAGTGGTGTCATTGTAAAGTGGAAACGCCTAAGAGAAACAATTGTGCAATCGCGCCCTGGTAGGCCAAGTAAAATAACGGAGAGGAACCTCCGAGTAGTGAAGCGAGTGATGCAACAAAATCGTCTGTCCTCGGTTGCAGCACTCACCACCGAGTTCCAAAACGCCTTTGGAATCAACGTCAGCACCATAACGGCTCGTCGAGAGCTGACAGGAATGGGCTTCGATGGCTGGGCAGTCGCACTCAACCCTAACATCAACAAGATCAACGCCAAGCGTACGCTCTTAAAACTTTTGTGGTTGGTTGCACCAAGTTGCTGTTGCACAAGGTTGAACCACATTATGGCGCAAGGTTGTGTTAGGTTTTATTGCACTACACAATATGTATCTTTTCTCAAGAAGTGGTGCAGCTGGTGTAGTACCACTTTTTGGTGCAACTTACCACAAACATTTTAACATTGTAGGTTGGAATGGCATAATGCTCTGCGCTAGTGGATTCTGGAGCGGTGGAAATGCGTTTTTTCGAATGTTGAGTCACGTTCCACCATCTGGAGGTCCACCGAACGAGTTTGGGTGTATAGTATTCCAGGTGAGTGGCACTTGCACAGCTGTGTTGCTGTGCCAACTGTGAACTTGGTTGGAGGTGGCATCATCTAGGGCAGTTTGGCTTGTCCTGGGCTTCCTGGCTTCAGTGCCCAAGAATCTTACCGCTGAGGCCTATAATAGCATTCTGGATAATTCCGTGCTCCCAACGTTATGGCAATAGTTCGGTGAAAGCTCTTTCCTTTTCCAAGAGAACAATATCGCCATCCACTAAGCTTGGTCCGTGAGAGAATGGTCTGATGAAATGGGTGTGGAAGAATTTGGCCAGCCTGCACGGAGTCCAGATTTTAACCCCATGAAACACTTTTGAGATGAATTGAAATGCCAACTGAGAGCCAGGGCGAACCCCAACGTCGTGGCAGCATTGAAGGCAACTCCCGTAGCAACGCACCAAAATCTAGTGGAAACCCTTCCCAGAAGAGTGGAGGCTGTGCTTGCAGCAAAGGTTGAACCAATGCGATATTAATTTCTTTCCTACTACAGGCTGTTTGTGAATAGACAAGTGTCCGAATACTTTTGATCAGACAGTATAGATCAACAATAAAATAAAATAAAGTGGGAAATAAGGGAAGATAACAGAGTATGATGATTGAGATACGATTCAGTTATAAAATGCACGAAAAAGTCAGTGAAGGATGTCACATAAGAGAAAAAGGAGCATATAATGGGCGAGGGAAAATAAAAGTCACAATTTTAAGGAATTAAAAAAATTGAAAATCAGAAACAAATCGAAAAAACGAATGGACAACTAGAACTAATTAGGTGCAAATCTCTCAAATAAAAAAGAGACAAATGGAAGAAAAAAAATATAGAAATAGAATTATGGAAAAGGTGAAAATTAAAGCAGGGAAAAAAACAAGAATGAAATGTTCGAAAATGAAAATAAAATCAAAAACATTCTTAGAACTAATGAAAGATCAAGAGTTGTGAAAAAACAGTTAGTTAGAAAAAAGTCTTTCGATATATGAACTTCAAAAGCGTTCTTGTTTTTTACCACAGCTGCACTCAAAGCTGGTTTCATCAGAAGTGATTTTCTGATTTGTAGCTCCCTGTTCAACATTCAGGGTTTCCTTTCATATGTCGATTTTTATATATATAATCGCACTAATTTTTGAGTATTATTCAAATGAAAAAGGGCCAGAGTGTCGTGCCGTTTTACATTGCATGGAGAGCAAAAAAAAAAAAAATATGTATAAAATAAATGAAAATAAAAAATGAAAACCATTACAAATAAAAAAAGGTGAATATCATTTAGTCCATCCCGGCTTTCGTGACCAGCCATAAAATTTTATATTTTCTTTCTGTTTGAGAGAAAATAAGCGTTGTCAGCAGCAAAACGGCGACGCCTGACAGAGGTAATCATACATCCCCGCAACAGCGTGGTACAGTGTGTACGCCGTTGCCATGACGACGCACACATCACTGAATGCCACAGGTAGATTAGCAAACAAATTGAATGGCGCGAATGAACACAAAGTGGAGACAAAGAGGCCACAGCAAACACGAAACCCAGTGGGGAAACTATGATGCAGACAACGGGGACTAAATTATCAAACCTTCTAGCAGATGTTTAGTTGCAAAACACACACACACACACACACACACACACAAAATCCGGGGAAGGTAGTAAAGTGGGAGGGGGCAGAACGGCCTCTCGTGCAGTTCACTTTCAGTCTCTGCGGTAAAATCATGATAAAAATTACATGTTTTGCGTATATGCTGTTCGATTTTATGCACAGTTCACTTTTGTGCAAGTGGATTGTTCAAGAAAATACGCAAGGATGAAACGCTTCTTCACGAAAGCACTTACAACCGTTTACTAACAAAAACACATGATCATTAGAAATTTAAAAGCAACTGCTTCATTTTCTGCAATGGCGATTTTCCGGTAAAATAATTTGAATTTTCGAGCAACTACTTTAAAAGTAATTTCTTAAATTTCGGCAAAACTGAAGCATTTTCAAAGTAAGCATTATAATTACTCATCATCTAAAATTTGCCTAAACGAAGCGAAAGAATCTCAAACTGTCGCAGAAGAAAACCGATCCAAAAGTGAAAAAATAGACATAAGTTCTCGTTTGAATGCGTGCTTTGAATTTGGACAGGAATTTCCAAAGAAAAGTGACTAGTCCCAAAATTTGCATTAAAAAAATCTGAGATAAATTTGTTGTCACCATACTAAACAATGTAAGGATATACAAATTTTGAAGACGTGAATCAGTTTTTTGGTGTAGATATGGCATGGATGGTCAGTCAGATAAATCCGAAAACTTGAAACTTTCTTCGTCCTGGAGCAGGAATCGAACCGCGTCTCCCGGATAGGGCCCGAGTATGCTAACCACTACACCACCCAGAACGAGCAAGTCTCAAGTTTCCGATTAATTTGAATATAACCATCTCAGAATACACGTCGAAGCAACCGGCATTCATGTTTAGCGAATCTGGAGGTTTAGAACTCTATCCCGTGATTGCCCGGAGGAGCAGATCAATCATGAATGAAATACGGGATTACACCATACAATACAAATTTTGAAGATGTGAATTCGTTTTTTTTTTTTTTTTTTTGGTGTAAATATGACATGAATTCAAATCTTCAAAATTTGTATTTTATGGTGTAATCCCGTATTCCATTCATGAGTGTAAGGACATGTTGCAGAAAACTTATATCATTCTGCTTTGTTTTAAAATAACCTTTCCTTTTCTTCAACAATGCAGTAATTGTAAAATGACATACCGTAAAACTATTCTAATTAATAAACAGGAATTGTACAGCAACTATACTCAAAATAGTATAACTATACTAGTGATCCAAATTTCTTGGTGTAAAATAGAAATCAAAGTTTCCAAGCTTTCGCACATAAACCAGATGGCTTTATCAAGAAAGGTAGGCAGCAAACTTTACTAAAGCAAGTTTGCTGTTTACCTTCCTTGGAAAAGCCATCTGGTTGATGTGCGAAAGCTTGGAATTTTTTATTTCTATTTTACACCAAGAAATTTGGATCACTAGTATAGTAATACTATTTTGAGAAAACTATTCCAGTAACACGACTTATTGCCGTAAAAATGTGAATTCATTTTTTTTAAACTTTTGCACATCAACTAGATGACTTTTTCAAAGAAAGTAGGCATAAAATTGGAATCTGAATAATGGAACACAACAATTGAAACGCGGTGACTTTACTAGACAATAAACAAATTTATGCGAATGTGATTTTCATTCAAAGACATGAAGAGTCACGTTGGTTGGGCATGCGGTATCTCGAAAAGAAAGCGGCAATTGTTTGAAGAACGGGTTCCAAATTTGTGGCAACTCTGGAGAGACGATAAATCACACTGTTGGTAATGATATCCAATATTTCTCGAATGGGTGCAGATTTAGGAGTTGAGTGGGTAGCTAATTTCTTTATATCATTCCACACAGAAGTAGCGGATTTGAATTTGATTTATCTGCAAGGGATCGTAGTTATTTTCTCGTCTATTGTGTCTCCTTTTATGCTCGTTGATCCTAATTCTAAATGAAAGCTCAGTCATTCGAATGTAGTACACAGGGGTCACTTTGTTTGGGGACGCGGTATCTTGGTAGAATTGGTTCCAAATTCATGACAACTCTAGAGTGACGCAATTTTTGCAAGTCATACTATTAGTAATGATCTCCAAGGTTTTTCAAATCGTCATAGATTCAGGGGTAGAGTAGAAAACTAATTACTTCATATCATCCCACAGAGGAGTAACGAATTTTTACACACATAGGGATACCGTTCAAACTGTTGAAGCGTTATATTTCTGTGATTGCAGTTTTCTGTCTACCTTCCTTGAAAAAGGCATCTAGTTGATGAGCGAAAGCTTGAGGACGTATATTTATATTTTTACGTCAATAAATTGGATTATTAGTATAGTTTTTACTGTTTTGTGTGTAGTTATTAGTATAGTTTTTACTGTTTGTGTGTAGTTATTAGTATAGTTTTACTGGATTATTAGTACAGTTTTTACTGTTTCGTGTGTAGTTATTATTATAGTTTTTACTGGATTATTAGTATAGTTTTTACTGTTTTGTGTGTAGTTATTAGTATAGTTTTTACTGTTTGTGTGTAGTTATTAGTATTGTTTTACTGGATTATTAGTACAGTTTTTACTGTTTTGTGTGTAGTTATTATTATAGTTTTTACTGGATTATTAGTATAGTTTTTACTGTTTTGTGTGTAGTTATTAGTATAGTTTTTACTGTTTGTGTGTAGTTATTAGTATAGTTTTACTGGATTATTAGTACAGTTTTTACTGTTTCGTGTGTAGTTATTATTATAGTTTTTACTGGATTATTAGTATAGTTTTTACTGTTTTGTGTGTAGTTATTAGTATAGTTTTTACTGTTTGTGTGTAGTTATTAGTATAGTTTTACTGGATTATTAGTACAGTTTTTACTGTTTCGTGTGTAGTTATTATTATAGTTTTTACTGGATTATTAGTATAGTTTTTACTGTTTTGTGTGTAGTTATTAGTATAGTTTTTACTGTTTGTGTGTAGTTATTAGTATAGTTTTACTGGATTATTAGTACAGTTTTTACTGTTTCGTGTGTAGTTATTATTATAGTTTTTACTGGATTATTAGTATAGTTTTTACTGTTTTGTGTGTAGTTATTAGTATAGTTTTTACTGTTTGTGTGTAGTTATTAGTATAGTTTTACTGGATTATTAGTACAGTTTTTACTGTTTTGTGTGTAGTTATTATTATAGTTTTTACTGGATTATTAGTATAGTTTTTACTGTTTTGTGTGTAGTTATTAGTATAGTTTTTACTGTTTGTGTGTAGTTATTAGTATAGTTTTACTGGATTATTAGTACAGTTTTTACTGTTTCGTGTGTAGTTATTATTATAGTTTTTACTGGATTATTAGTATAGTTTTTACTGTTTTGTGTGTAGTTATTAGTATAGTTTTTACTGTTTGTGTGTAGTTATTAGTATAGTTTTACTGGATTATTAGTACAGTTTTTACTGTTTCGTGTGTAGTTATTATTATAGTTTTTACTGGATTATTAGTATAGTTTTTACTGTTTTGTGTGTAGTTATTAGTATAGTTTTTACTGTTTGTGTGTAGTTATTAGTATAGTTTTACTGGATTATTAGTACAGTTTTTACTGTTTTGTGTGTAGTTATTATTATAGTTTTTACTGGATTATTAGTATAGTTTTTACTGTTTTGTGTGTAGTTATTAGTATAGTTTTTACTGTTTGTGTGTAGTTATTAGTATAGTTTTTACTGGATTATTAGTATACTTTTTACTGTTTTGTGTGTAGTTGGTGTACAGGTCCTCGTTTAATTTGTAAACTGGCGTTAAAAAAAACAGTTGTTTTTAAAAGGGAAAATGCAGCCAATCTCAAGTTTTTTCTTTCGACTCATTGCAAGTGGGACGTCACCTTCTGAAAAAAACATTAAAATTTGAGAAATGTCAGAATAAAACACGAAATTGGATGGAGCTCATTGTTTAAAAAGTAACAAGTTCCTGAAACCTTGTGAAATCTTCCTAAAAATATTGCAATAATCTTACTTAATTTTAATCAAACCTAGCTGAAGAAAGCCAGTTAAATCCTTGCAACCCTAAAACGCTTAAGAGAAAAGTTGCGAATCGTTTTAGGATTGGGCATCAGTAAATTAAAAAAAATATTTTGAAAGAAAATAAAAATATTCAACAAGATTTATAGCAAAGATTGAATTTGATTCTGAAAGTGAAGTCATGTTTATAATGGGATTCATTATAGGAGTAAATTAACCATTGGAGCTGTCAATTCTCTATAAATGAAATGAAGTGGATATAAGTTATAACAAGGTTTATCAAGTGTGTGAGCAATATTGCTGCTACAGTCAAGTGCATAAAAGTATACAGGGTTACAAGTTAAGTCTGTGATCAGGCCAATATCTCACGAACTATAGCAGTTAGCGATTTACTTCTTGTGCAGTTGTATAGAAACACCCTATGACGTACACAATAACACCACGAAGGATCCCCTGACCCCTTTAGGGAGTTGAGGGTGATATCTCGCCCCCATTGCAGGTAGGGCAAAAAAGTCCATTACAAATTTGTTAAGCGAGGCAAAAATTGTACATAAATGTTTTTGTCCCATAACAAAAGATGGAACCGGACCGGAAATGTGGCCCCAAGAAAATCCCAACATCCGGAAGCAACGACAGAGTATTTAGACAAGAACTTATTACTTAGAACTTATCTAAACTGGTAAGTTCTAAATAAATGAAAGCAAAAAGGAAAAGTTTTCCTACAAACCTTAACAACAGTTCTTGTTCTGAAATAAAAAGCAGTTCCTTGACATATTCAATATCAGACTTCGATGTCCAATACAGTAAAAAATACACTGAGACAAGGAGAAATAGAATAAAGTGTCCAAACACTCTGTAACGTACCAGGAGATGTGTCGTACCTGCCAGAAGGACGCAGACGACATAAAGGCCGATAGGAATCAGAAAAAAACGTCTGCGTAGCTCAGTTGGTAGAGCGACTTGTTCCGGAATAAGCGGCCTCGGGTTCGAATCCCGGCGTAGACCAAAAATGACGGAGAAATTTACTTCGTTATAATGGCGCCCGAACTATCCAGATGACCCGGCCGTTCAAAATCTCGCATTGGTGTGATGTTATTTCCACACCGCGAGACAGGAAAAATCAGAGAATTCTTTCTCCAGCGCTTCGAAAAATAAAATGTGTGATGTTGCATTCCACACAGCAGATTGACTGGGAGTTCTCAAGTGCACATTCTACAGTGGATGGCAGCCTGCAACGATTCATGGTCACGGCTGACCCGTGGGCCATGCCCCCGGCCCTCTTTCGGGGGGAGATATGACGTACCTGCCAGCAGGACGCACACGACATAAAGGCAGATAGGAATCAGAATAAAATGTCTGCGTAGCTCAGTTGGTAGGGCGACTTGTTCCGGAATAAGCGGCCTCGGGTTCGAATCCCGGCGTAGACCAAAAATGACGGAGAAATTTGCTTCGTTATAACTCATCCAATAGGAAAACTGTATGCACATCTAATTGACTTGCGTACGTAGCAAAGCTTTCGACTTCCCGCCACTGGTTCACGAAGAGTTGGCATACCAAATACGCATATCATTTTTGTATTCTGACGACGGAGCAGAAAGCACATTTGAAATCCATGCGAATATGCTTCGGGCACAGCGACTCAAGTAGCTTTACTTTTTTCGCATTTGGAGTATCCCCTTCCATCTTTTGTTATCTCGCCCCCATTGCAGATAGGGCAAAAAAGTCAATTACAAAGACATTTATGTACTATTTTTGCCTCGCTGAACAAGTTTGTAATTGACTTTTTTGTCCTATCTGCAAGGAGGGGGCGCGATTGCCCCTCAACCCCCCCCAAAAGGGTGAGGGGATCCTTCGTGGTGTTTTTGTGTGCGCCATAGGGGGTTTCCTATGCAACTGCACAAGAAGAAAATAGCTAACTGCCATAGTTCGTGAGATATTGGCCTGATCAAGGACTTTCCTTGTAACCCTGTATAACAAACTGTTTCTCTGTTCACTTCATAGATGTGACACGAAAAATTACCTTCAAGCGTCGCCAAAAAAATCTTTCTGGCTTCTTTTCATGCTATGCGATATATCTGTCATCTTTATTTAACACCAATGACGTTTTTTTGTGTTTCAGAGAAAACAAAGGGTTTCGTTTGGTAGTTTCCCCATTCATGAAAAATTCCATACTGAATTTGTCTTTCTTTGCAATTTTTGTGTGGTAGAAAGATTTTTCTTATCTCGCTTCAGCCATCATCTGAGGTTTTTTTCCCAGTTTCTTTTTCTGTCCTCAATCAAAGCATTTTTCTTTCTCCTTGCTTTCGAAAATGATATGCTTGTTGTTAACTCTAACGTAGCATAGGGAAAAATGAAAAAACTCTATTGTAAATGCCTATTAGAGGAAGTATGAATATTTCTAATAACATATCTTCATAGAAGGATTCAGCAGAAAAATGCATGAATTGCAAAGTGAGCCACTACAGAAATTCTCATTTGCACTGAGCCTCTTTTGGGAACCCTGTCTTTTTTTCTTGGGTTTGACGTTTATTATGAGCAGATTTGAGGGCGGCTACAGGAAGTCGACAGCCCCTACGGGACCCGGGTTCGCTGATGTTCCACCCAGGCTTTATTCGAGGCTTGATCACAGCCCAACGCGAAAGGCTAGTCAAAGGATTGCTCCTCTGCCCACTCGGCCACCGAGACGGCCATTTAAGGCTCTGAAAATAGCGGTACAAGATCCATGATGTTTAAACAAGTCGATGTGGTGCTGATTAGTCGATATTTCTGAAAGATGCATTTCAGATTTCGTTTTATTTTCGGATAGATATCGCCGTAAATCCTGTTGTAACATTCCCCACTTTTCTCCCACTGGAAGGTAGTTTCATGACTTTTCTCCCACTGGAATCGGTAGTTTGTGAAAACCCAAGTTTGTCCGCGACGGACATCGAATCCGTGTTCCTTCACTCCAGAGTAAGTCGCCCTCCCAACGGAACTACGCGGACAGAATGTCTCGCTGCAGATTTGTCGTCTTGACATATGTTTTCACCTCTGTAGCACGTCACAGACGACTGCGTAATTTGGAATCTGTCATTCAGAAATACTTTTTTATTGTTCCATTATTCCCTTTTCTATTGTTTCATGATTCACTTTTTCATTGTTCCATATTCCCTTTTCTATTATTTCATGATTCACTTTTTCATTGTTCCATGATTCATTTTTTTATTGTTTCATGATTCCCTTTTTTCTTTGTTCCATGATTCACTTTTTATTGTTTCATGATTCACTTTTTCATTGTTCCATGCTTCAATTTTTTATTGTTTCGTGATTCACTTTTTTTATTGTTTCATGATTTTGGAGTGACGCTTGTGTGGTAGAACATCTCGGTCAATGCTTATTATTCGATTGTGTGTCTTCATCTGGTTAGAATACTGTTTGACTAACTCATGCAAATTATCAAGATCGCGTGTCTGCCAGTTTACAGTCGCCGAGCAGCAACCGCGTGCGGAACTAAGCGGAGACAAATTATGTGTATCGGGGAATATTCGTCCTCAAGTGTGACTTCATTCGGCGTAATAGAGGATTACTTAAACATAATAGATTTCCAGTTCCTACAATAGAATCGCACAAACTGACGTTGTTTCACAGGGAAACTTAGTGTGCCTACTTCAATAGCATCTATAGATGTTTATAGCCAAACTTAAATTATTGCAATTGGCAGGGACTAGTTTCGACTGGATCAGATCTCATTTTAGACATTATTCCCACTTAAAATTTCTGCGTACAGAGGCACTGTTATGGCACGACAATCCGTTTAAAGAAATATTTCCGCAGTAATGTGGAAAGACCAGTTTACTGGTCCTACTGCACAGGTAAATAGGCCCAGTATGACCAGTTGAGTAACAAACACAACCTTAAAACACTTAGTAGGACCAGTTAGGGTCTGAACAGTAAACTGACCCAGTAAACACACTAAGCTTCCCTACAATGTTAGAAAATTTTCCGTAGGAGAACCGGTGTCCTTTCTATGGAGCCACAGGGCTTCAAAAATATGGCAGAGTCTCCAGAGGTGTGCGTATTGGGATGATCCTCCTATCTAGGCAACGAGTTGGAGCTCAGATTCTGGTCTAGGATATGACATGAGCGTTGCATTTGTCCAACGGTGTTAGTTCTGAACCTACTGGCCCTTCATTAGGGACGGGCGTGGCCTTAGAATTTCACGGGAGGTTGTACAGTTCCTAAAGAATGTGAACAAACTTTTTTTCCCGCGACCTAAAATATTCTAATATCATGTGCTGTTAAAATGGCAGAAATTTCATCAAGGTTTATTCCCGGGAGGTGGAAAGAGGGTTTAATGACCACTCTGATCCTCTGAGGATATGATATATACGACACACGACAATAAGCAGTCGCACTTCTTTACTGAGCACTGGCTCTAGGAAGTGAACAAGGCCCGTAGGTCAAGAATCACAACCCATATCAAATTCTGTGGTCGGGAGCTGGCCCAACCTTGGCTCCCGGAAAATAGAAGTGTACACTGATGAACCATTGCATTATGACCACTTGCCTAATAAGCTGTACGGCCCTTTTAGCCCGCAAAGCAGGGCGAACCTACTTTTCCAAAGTCGAACCACAAATGTTTGATTGAGTTCATGTCAGGTGACTTTGGAACCCAGCACATTAACAGAAAGTCACCAACATGTGTTCCTCGAACCACTCTTTGACGGTTCTGGCAGTTTTCCGATTGATCACTAATTTCAAGTTAGTGGTTTTGGGAAAGTGAGAAATACAAATCCATATAAGAAATGCATCTCGTTTGTATCTGACTTCAGACTTAAATTTTAGAAATCGCCGTCATACAGATGCACATCCAGACTGTGTGAATGGCAGGCAGATGTAATACTCAATCCATGGAGCGTTGCTTCGTACGGTTTTAATGGAAACGGAATTAAAGTAATCCAAATTACTTTAGCAAGTAGTGGACGCCATATTTAAGGTCGGGATGTTTATATGATTAAAGGCACTGGAAGCTTATTTTTTGCGATGAAGATGTTTCTTAGGGAGAAACACAAAGCGAATTTCTGATGTTTGCTATATGAAGTATAGAATTGCAATTTAATTTTTCAAAGATGCACTAATTCTTCTACAACATTTTATTTTTTTTAACCTGGAATTTCATTGTGTCAATCTTCAATGACCAGTAAGATATATTTTGATACACTATTTTCAGCACCTCCCTCCTCTCTCAGTCTAACGTCAGAGCGTAGTTTTAAAAGATTACAGTACTCAGGAAGTATGTATTATCTGCCGAAAAACGTACGTCTAAGTTATTCTGAACAAACCAACGGTTGTATAGAAACCAAAAAGCACAAGACTTTAGGAGATAATAATCTGGGTCTTTATAAATTACAGGTGTATTCATATAACATCTGCCTTATTGCAGTTTAAATCTGAAGTCGTTCTTGTGCCTTGAAAAAGCCGGCCGTTTGCGAGCGAAAGCTTGGCAGATATTGTATGAAAACACCTGTAACCTCTAAACACCCGGATTATTGTCTCCTAAAGTCTTGTGCTTTTTGGTTTCTATTTATCTACGGTGTATCCGCAGTGTATTGTTGTAACAATATTTATATGCTGAACCACGTTGCAGCGGAGACGTAAGACTATATCCTGGCCAATAAATAAATGAAATAATATAAAACAAAAAATATTCTTTATGCTACACATGAACTGCAGTTACACAGATCAACGTTATAGAAGTCTTGCACAATCATTTGCGTCTTTGCGCAGATGAACTGCAATTTTCAC
This sequence comes from Macrothele yani, assembly GCA_039090855.1. Classification (NCBI taxonomy): domain Eukaryota; kingdom Metazoa; phylum Arthropoda; class Arachnida; order Araneae; family Macrothelidae; genus Macrothele; species Macrothele yani. The sequence continues at coordinate 122,034,580 of CM077003.1, forward strand.
AAGCCTTGCAGCTAAATGATTACCACGACGATATGAGTTCGATTACTCTGCACTAAGCCTAACTAATAAAGTCAATGAGCACCAATGAAAGTGTTATAGCTGGATGAAGGAACTTTTTACGTGTCTGAACATGTTAAATAACATGATAATCAGACATGAGATTCTGAAACTTTCACGATGTGCATGAACATATTCGTGATGGCTGAAAGATAAACTCTTGGCTTATGAACGATACAGTTCATTTTTTTTGTTCAAAAAAACTGCACAACAGATATCTATATAGATATGTTCCAGAAATGGGTGGTCTCTTTTCTGGAAAAGTCGCAATTATTTGCCATTTCCCAGCAAGATGGTGCACCTCCGCACGACTCCGCAGAATTTTTTTAAGGGGGTGGGAGGTTAACGACCACCGTAAACAACTCAGTGGGCTATAAGCAGTCGACCGTCCCCAATTTAGGGCCACTGCTTCCGAGGAAGGGAGAGAGACAGTGCCCTGAAACAAACACAAATACTATGCCTCACTACGGGATTTGAACCCGGACCCATCTCTGACGAATGGCCAGAAGCTATCGCTTAGATCACTGCGCAGCCGGGGAGGCAGAACTTTCTTGTCGAGAATCTTTTTTCCCCCGTTCAGAATAAATCGCACCCCCCCCCCCAACTCTACCATTAGTATCACAATTTCGGACTCTTTCTTTTAGATATATATCAAGGATAAATTTCCGGATAAGTGCTGATGACATTGAAACACGACGACTATTTGGTGAAGCGTAACATTGCTAAAAGCGTACATCGACTGGAAGCACTAAGCGCCATCAAAATCAAGCGTGTTAAGGTATATCGAAGCACATCTTTACTTGTAATAGACTACATTACTCCATCGCTTTTGTAAAAAATTTTAGAAATGGGAAGAGTGTTTTATGGACACCCTTTAAAGATGTTTTTAGCAGCTGAAGCGTTGCTTCATTTACCTAGCAGATATTTTACCTACGTATCTGCCGCAACCGTCCAACCAAGTAATTGAGCACTTCCGTTCTCGAAACGCTGAACGGGAACCCTTTCTTTGAATGCTGAAATCTTTAATATCATGGGGGAAACTTCGGCTCCGTGCAGTGTTCCTCTCTCTCTCTCTTCTTCTTCTTCTTCGTTGTTTAACGATCATCGTGAGCAGTCGCCCATCCCTAATTTAAAACAACTGGTTTTGGGGGAGGGGTGGAACCACTGCCTTAAGTCGGACGTACGAGTTTCCCTTGTCCGAAACTCGAACCCGTTAAGCCGACTCTAACTATCAGTCAGAAGAAGCTAGTGCTTTGACCACTGTGCTACCAGAACGGCGGCGGTGCTGTGTTCAAAGCCACCCAATGTTACACTGCCTCTCCTACTTACGGCAATGCTGCTTCACTGCAAGTTACATGCTAAGCTGGAAGCCTAACTTCAGGAGAATAGCACAATTTCCTCAGGGAGTAAAACTTCGAGTAAATTGCATTGGCAATTTCAAGTTTCAAGTTTTAAGATAAAGTTCAACTTTGGCAATCCTTCGAGATCATTTTCAATTTATGATTTAAAAAAGGATAAAAAAATTAAAAAAAATATGATAAAAAATTGAAAAGAATATTTATCAAATGTGAAAAATTTTTCCAATCCTACGGCGTCCTTTTCAGTTTTATGATAAAGTTCAACTTTGAAATAGTTATGATAAGTTTTCAAGTTTTATGCAAAGAGGAAAGCCCAACTACAAGGAAATAGCTCAGTTTCCAATGGCAGTAGAAATTTCGAGTAAACTGCTTCAGCAATTTCTCCGAAAAGATAATAGAGCGTGTTTCATGTGCCCCGTCTCTTGGAGTGAAACGTTGTATGAGATAATTTGCAATAATAAAAGTACCACACTATCACTTTTTCGTCCCATGTTTCTCTTTTTCTTTAGAACAGAAAACTAGATCAGTGTATTTCGATTCATCCATACTCTTGGGAAGACCTTGAAGGATATTTACAACACACGCAACGAATAATAGTAAAATACGTCTCTTGTATCATTTAACTATGATACACCATAATTTCTTTTCAGAACTAAAATACTACTTTCTTTCGTTCTCATCTTCCTGACCCAGAACTAAATAGCCCGAATAAATTTATTCCTTCTGACTGATTCAACTGAATCCGATGTATAAAAACATCACAGATATGAAAGTCTGAAATCACAGCATTTCTGTAAAAGTAAATTAACATTCACCCCACTATTCCCTTTTGAGTAATAGACCCGCTGGCGTTGTACTCTAAGAGCTAACATCTGACGGTTCATCCCATTGGGCCTGGGTCCGAGTCCCTGAGGAGGCATGCTCTTGCCCTTCGGCAATGTCTGTCTCTTTCTTGGAACCAATGGCCCCAAATTAGGGACGGACGACTGCTTATAACATTTAGGGTTGCTCACGGTGGTTGTAAAACCGTAAAACTAAAAAAATCATATCTTTATTTCTTCACGTGAATACGTCGGTTTATCTTTTAGCTTTTTTTTTAACGCCACACTGAGTTTCAAGGCTGGGAGGATCCGTCTATCCCTTAATTCAAGTTACTGATTAAATGAATGAGAGATGGTCAAAACAAAACGATAGACACAGAAGACATGTCTCATTCATGACGTACATCTTTTGTATTGGAGCTGGCTTTGAAATCATCCTGGAAGAGCGCTCTACATCACATTTTGTTTAACCCGTTCATTTCATATTTCTACACATCGTATTTACGCATAACAATTACCGTGTTTTTATTTTCAAGCAGCGCGGAATGAAATCTGATCACAAAAAGTTACCATTTATTTGAATTTCTTCTTTCTACGAGAAGTTGATTTCGATGTGCTTATAAAACTTTTTACTTCATTTTCAGAAGCACGTAACTGCTAACTTTATTTTTGAATAAAACTAGAGAATTTTTCCGTCTTCCAAAAATGTCTGTTCCTTACATATCTACAATAACGACAAATGACAACAGGCATTACATTATTAACACCTGAAATTTTATTTCTTGTAAGAACAGTGATAAAATAAAAGGTCAATACCAAATCTGAGTTGTTTTTTCAGTGTTTTAATAAATAATATTATTTCTAGTATTTCCAAAATGCAATATAAATTTCGTCCAATTTCAATATAATTTTCTTTTAGTTTTCAAAACTTTAGGCCATGGCCTTTAAAAAATTCTAACCTTTCTTTAAACAGACAGTGTGGGATTAAGACGGTCATCCGGTGTGAAGTTATCTTTTTAAATCTTGATAAATTTAAACTGCTTTACATTTCAGGTGCACAAGATTTTCCATTTTTTGTTTTGCTTATCAATTTCTTTTACAAAGAAAAATAATTCCTAACAACAATATAAAATTTCCTACTCAGCGAAAGAAAAGTATTCAGCTATTTGTTTTCTGCATAAATTTCCAGTTTATTTTGACTCAGACATATTGAGATGAACTAAACTACACCTCAACACTTGCATACATGTTCTTCATAACTAATCCTCTTTTTATAAAACAAATATAATAAGAGGTATTATCACAAATCCTGATTGACGCAATAACATTTATTTAAAACTTCAACTTAACAGAAGCCGTTTTTCTGCATAAAACTAGATTTTATTCTCTCATAATATCTGAGCTTATCCTCGTACATGCATTGTGACGTACCTGCCAGCAGGACGCACACGACATAAAGGCAGATAGGAATCAGAATAAATGTCTGCGTAGCTCAGATGGTAAAGCGACTTGTTCCGGAATAAGCGGCCTCGGGTTCGAATCCCGGCGTAGACCAAAAATGACGGAGAAATTTACTTCGTTATAATGGCGCCCGAACTATCCGGATGACCCGGCCGTTCAAAATCTCGCATTGGTGGGATGTTATTTCCACACCGCGAGACAGGAAAAATCAGAGAATTCCTTCTCCAGCGCTTCAAAAAAAAAAAGTGTGATGTTGCATTCCACACAGCAGATTGACTGGGAGTTCTCAAGTGCACGTTCTACAGTGGATGGCTGCCTGCAACGATTCATGGTCACGGCTGACCCGTGGGCCATGCCCCCGGCCCTCTTTCGGGGGGAGATGTGACGTACCTGCCAGCAGGACGCACACGACATTAAGGCAGATAGGAATCAGAATAAATGTCTGCGTAGCTCAGTTGGTAGAGCGACTTGTTCCGGAATAAGCGGCCTCGGGTTCGAATCCCGGCGTAGACTAAAAATGACGGAGAAATTTACTTCGTTATAGCATTAAATATGATTATTTATTGGTTGAATTTTCTATGCTTATTTATTGGTTGAATTTTCTTTGTCTGCAAACCTTAAGATCCGCTTGAATTACTGTTCTAAAAGATTTATGAAAAAATCCATTTTTAAAGAGTCCGATTTCATATTTAATGCTATAACGAAGTAAATTTCTCCGTCATTTTTAGTCTACGCCGGGATTCGAACCCGAGGCCGCTTATTCCGGAACAAGTCGCTCTACCAACTGAGCTACGCAGACATTTATTCTGATTCCTATCTGCCTTAATGTCGTGTGCGTCCATTCATTGAATTGATAAGCAATTCAATGAATAGTGCGTAATTAACAACCGGAGCAATCAGTGAATAAAGTAGCAAGATTCATTCAAATAACTTTCATGCTAGGAACTTTTTGTACCACAGAGCGAGCTCTTTTTCCAAAAATGGATTCAGTTTAATTCGACTTGGGGCTGAAGTTTTTACGTACTCATTTTTAGTGCTACGTAAGGGAACTGGGTAAAAATTTCATCCGTTCCCGTTGAAACGAATCTCGTGTTTTATCTATTTCACTAGTGTTCGGTTTAGAATGTATGATTAAGCACCATCCATTCAAAACCAAACGCTACTGTTAAGAAGAGCGTGCGATACAATTCACAGAAAACGATTAAACTTCAAATTAAAGCAAAAGCAACCTAAAGAAACCCAGCGCATTTTTACACACCATATTTGCTGTTTGTCATAATAAATTAACTCTTTATCTTACACGGCAAGTGATAAACTAGATTTTGAATCAATAAGTTTAACAAAAAAAAAAGGAAGAAAAACATAAATTAAAATCTGTTGAAAAATGCATTGCATTTCGCTAAATTTGTTTTATCAGTTTTGGAGGAACAGTTACCTTGTCAGAGGAAATGAATACAAAACATTCGAAAGGAAATTACTTGAAATAACTTCATCTGATTACAAAACCTGCGTCATCGAAGATAGCACGCGTTGTTTAAGGTTTATATACTTCGAATTGCTTTCTCTCCCCAAGTAAATGTTTTGACTTTGTTATCAAACTTTTGTATATAGTGCACAAAAATTTGCACTTTAATGTACAAACTAAAATATGAGGTGATGAAACATTGAGGCTTCAAAACTTAAGGTGGCAAACCGCGTAAGGATGATGTCAGGAAATGAAAGCGAAATTTTGCCACCGTGTCAAAATATCATTAATCTCATTGCTTTTCATTTAGAATTCGCCTTCTATCTACAGGGTGCGATAATGTTCAAAACTGAGAAATTTGGAAAATGGCTCACTACAAGTGTCCGAGACATGCTTTTTCTTCAGGAGACTTTCAATGTATGTGTGAATTGCGTTGAAAATAAAATAAAAGTACAAAAATAAATATATCACAAAGCCGATTTTTTTTTCAGAAGAATGATTTTCGTGAGACTACATCACATATCAAGAAAAATGCAAATTTTGTTCTTTTGCATCATGAGAACCTCTACTTTGATAAAACGTATAAATATGATTTCATTTGGTTCGTAAAAGCAAATTTGTGTGTTTCATAGTTTCCGACTCATTTTACCCTCAATCGTGTCTACAAAGAGTATTAATAGTGATAGGCGCGTGTGGTCTTATAAACATGAAAATTGCGTTTTGCTACGCACAAATATAGAAAAGCTCTTTTAACAATTATTGTAAATTACTCGATAATTACGTTTTCTCTTTTATTTTAACAGTAAAGCTGGGATGAAAACAAAGATTTCAAGTTTCTTTTTAGGGACAAACTTCCAGTTCTTTAATCGGTTTTGATATCTGTTTATTGGCCCATTCTTTTCCAAATGCCTAAAATCCCAATATAGAAAACAATAGCGTGCCATATTCTCTCACTGAACCTTCCTCTCTTTCTTTACTTCCCTCACCTGTCTACCCATCGCTCACCCTCTGAGTCAATCTCCTTCCATATACAGTATGTCACTTTCTTTCTGTCTTTCCTCTCTCACTCTAATCACCTCTTTCTCTCTTTCTTCCTTTCTTTCACTCTAATCCCCTCTCCCTCTCGTCCTCTTTCTTTTTTTCTTTCTCTTTCTTTCTTTCTTTCTTTCTCTCTCTCTCCCTCTCTCTACAATCCCCTCTTTCCCTTTTCTTTTTTATCTCTAATCTTCTCTCTCTCCAATCACCTCTTTCCCTTTTTCTTTTTTATCTCTAATCTTTTCTCTCTCCAATCACCTCTTTCTTTCTCTCTAATCTCTTTCTATCTCTCTCTTTTATCACCTCTTTCTCACTAATCCCCCTCTCCCTGATTTCCTCTTTCTCTCTCTTCCTTTGTCCAAAATCACCTCTTTATCTCTTTCTTCCTTTGTTTGTCTTCCTCTCTAATCACTTCTTCTTCTTTTTTTCTTTCTCTCTAACCGCCTTCTCCCTCACCTCCTCTTCCTATCTCTTCCTTTCTTTCTCTCTTTCTTTCTTCCTAATCACTTCTTTCTCTCTTTCTTCCTCTCTCTCTCTCTTTCCCCCGTTTTCTCTAATCACTTCTTTTTCTCTTTCGTCCTTTCTCTCTGTCTCTCTGTCTCTCTCTCCTCCTTTTTCTCTAATCACCTCTTTATCTCTTTCATCCTTTCTCTTTCTCTCTCTCTCTCTCTCTAATCGCCGCTTTCTCTCTTTCTTCCCAAATCCTCTTCTCTCTCTCCGTCTCTCTAATCACCTCTTTCTCTCTTTCTTCGTTTCTCTCTAATCCACCTCCTGCACATCTCCTCAGTCTCTCCCCCTTCCTCTCTAATCACCTCTTTATTTATTTCTTCCTTTCCCTATCTTCCTTCCTCTCTAATCATCTCTTTCCTTCTTTCGCTCTAATCGCCTTCTACTCCCTCACCTTTAATCACCTCTTTATTTATTTCTTCCTTTCCCTATCTTCCTTCCTCTCTAATCATCTCTTTCCTTCTTTCGCTCTAATCGCCTTCTACTCCCTCACCTTTAATCACCTCTTTCTTTTTTCTTCCTTTCTCTCCCTCTTTCTCTCTAAGCTCCCCTCTTTCGTTCTCTCTCTCTCTCTCTCTCTCTCTCTCTCTCTCTCTCTCTCTCTCTCTCTCTCTCTCTCTCTCTCTCTCATTCTATCTAACCTCCACTTTCCCTGATTCTCTCAAATCCTCACTATCTGCATTTTTTTCTTCAGCGGTGCGCGATGGAACACAACTTTCCTCTCAGAAAGACGCCTCCAAAACACGTGCGTATCTTGCTGACGCACTTACTCTGAGGCATGTTTTTGAGTGGGGAGTGGATTTGATGTCTATACAAATATGCAAAAAAATTATAATCTGTTGTCCGTACACGCTTCTTTAATCTTTAATTTCCTCTTTTGGCTTGCCTCTTTGTATTTCAAGTAAGATAACTTTTTAAAATGGTCACTGGGAGAGAAAAACGAACTGCTATTGTTCTCATGAACTTTATGAACGGTAAATGACCTAATGACATTTAGACATTTAACAGATTTAAAAGGATGCTGATGATAAAAGGTACTGTGAATGAAAAGGAAGAGAAGGAGAGAGAGTTGAATGTTGTTCCGGTTTTTATTTTTTCCGGAGGAGCAAGAGTGGGGTTTATTTATAGTAAAAGTTTGCACGGGTCTTAATTTGGAAAAGTACTTCCAAAATCAAATCTGAATAAGTCCTGGTTCATGTTCATGTTCGTTTCGGTATTGCTGATTTGCAGCCCAGTCTGGCCTGATCCATGAAAAAACTTTCAAACTCCGGTACGTTACCGACCTGTTTCAGACTTGCGGTCCCGTTGATTTAAACTATAATTAATGAATGCCCCCGGTTCTCGTGATGCACTTTTACGTCCCATTTTGCACCCCGATCTTCGTCACTCCCACAGCCTATACAGAAACTAAATTCAACAGAGAGAAGTCCCGGTGGGCGAGTGGTAAGAAGCACTGGCTGGTACCAATTCGTCCGAGATGGGTCTTAGCTCGAATTACGGGTGAAGCATGGATAGTGCCAACCGAGAAGACCGCAGGGTGAGACGGAGTTCATTTTTACTGCTTAGAGTTTATTTTATGGGAACGCAGTAAGCAATGATGGAGAAAGCGTGTAACATACCAGACTAAATGATGTGTTTCTTAAATATATTTGGAGTAAATCATAACTATTTCATTTTTTACAGAATTAAATTTCATTTCATATTATTTGCTGATATACATTATTAATATTGGAAGGTAATACACAGAGTAACTGTTTTGTGTCATGTTTAACGAGCACCATAGGCTGCTTTTAGTGCTATAAGTATTCGCCTCTCCCTGATTTGAGGCCACTAGTTTTAAAGAAGGGGGACAGCAAGCGCCATTCGGTAGAAGCACCACTCATGTCTCATTTATCCGGAACTCGAACCCAGACCAATTCCGAGCGAGTGTCCAGAAGACAGTTCTCCGGACCACTCAGGTAACGGGGTAGCAGTAATAAATGCTTCTCTTATAAGTCAGTCTTCATTTGTGAGTCGAAAATGATTTGCTTTAATGCATTAGCAAAATATTAAATCTTCTAGTAGTGCCACGGACCTTCCATCAGGGCTGAACTGGCTCAAGATTTATGGGCAGAAACAAATTCATATAATGCAATTTGTTATTCAAAAAGAAGAACGTGAAATAAAAGATGCTCATTTTATAGTCAAAGTTATTTGACGATAGAATGAAACAGAGATTTTTGCTGACTCTATTAAAATATATTACCCTGCACCAGTATACAACTTATATTTAATTTGGGAGCCTTATATTTTAATTTCTGATTGTACGTAATTATTTTTGGTACCCCTCTGGAAGATTAAAAGTATGTCTTCACATTTAACGAAAACAGTAGCCACAGCTTTAAGCGCACATCTAGAAAATTCTCATGAAGCCGTAATGAAAAGTGATAGTTTGCTTAAGATGCTATTCATTTTCTTTAAACGTTGAAAACATTTTTCTTAAGAAAATCATTTGTGAGGGCGAACTTTTGGGCGTCTGCAATTTTTCTTGGGAGGAACTCTTCCGTGAGAAATTAATAAAGACTTGTTTTCTTCAGACTTGAAATTTCTCCCTTTTGTTATACAAAGTACGCATCCGTGATCCCAAAGATGTTCCCTCCATTTGAATATCATTCAGTGCATCGGTATCTACAACGCATAGGGGATGTATTTAAATTTCTTTAAATTAAAAAAAAATCATAATAACCTGGAGTTCGGATAACTTTCTCTGATATATGATATGTGGAGCAACCGATCGTTCGGCTCAGTGGAACATGCTCACCATTTTCTCTCACGTTTGTCTGGAGAGAGAAATTTCATACGCTGGTTTGGATGGAATAAATTGGATTTTTTTAAAAGTGAAAAAAAAAGTTTCAGTGATTAGTCTAAAGATATTGCATCATTTAATTGGACTGTAAAATGTCACCCGGAAGCTAGTAATAAAAAGTTCATGAAAGTAAAGTTTTAAGTTTTTTCTAGTTCCCCATCGGCAAAACTGATGAGCGATAAAATGCACTGAGGTCAGATATCAAATACAGCTTTTTTAAATTTTGTTTTCATCTGTTATTTCAAGCAGCACAGTGATTACAAAAAGTTTTGATCATGTTTCGTAATTTAGGGTTTAATTTTGAGCAAGTAAAGTTTTTTTCTTATTTCTTCAAAATCAGGTAAAAGATAATCCCATAGTAAGTGAAATCAGAAAACTATTTTTTTTCGCAGTTCTTAATTGAGAATATTTAAAAATGTTAAATTTTGAGCATATAATTGAATAGAAAAGATTAGAAACTGTTAATTCAATCCATTGGGCTGTTCCCGTTTCGAAAAAGAGTGCTAAAATATCATTTACATGAGATTATTTCAAAATGATTTGAACTGTTAACTTTACGCAGTTGTTTTATTCATACTAGGAATGTGGAAATATTTCCTTTATTTCGAACAAGCTAGTCCAACTGAACAGAGGTAAAATCTAGCACTTTGTATCTAAACCGCGTTGCCCAGACAAAAGTGTTAGTTTTACTGATTATTATGATTCATGTACAAGCTGATTTAAATCTCTTAAACATGTAAAGCCCTCCAGTTCACCATTATTAAAAAACGCGCATTAATATTAATTTTACATGTTTTAAAAAAGTTAAATCATTTTCTAACCTAAATTTTTTAAAGAAAGTCCCTTGGAGAAATTCACTGTTTAATTCATTTTTGTCGAAATCATAGATGCGGTAACTCATGAAACACTGACTTCAAAAAACTTTGGTATCATAAAGGAAACTCTTAAAAGATCCCCGTAGATACTGCAGAAAACTAATCTCGGAACATTGGTTTGAATCCCAATATACATCTGCGACGATTTTCCAAAAATGTCTCTCTTTTTGTCGTCCGCCCAATCTAGTAGCTATAAATTAGGAACAAGCGGTTCCTCAAAGGCACCGGGATCTTCATGAGAATCAGAAAGATGTAACAACTCACACATGCTGTATTACTGGACTCTTTTCTAATGCTTTCTTTTAACGTTTCGAAAGAGTTATGAAATTATTGCAAAAAAACTTTTTATTTTATCTGTGTCTATATACTTTCATTAAAATTGTTTCAGAATATTTTAAGAGAATATTCTCAAGTACCGTGGAAATAACATAGCAAAGGCGTCATAAGGCATGCTCTTAAAAGCGTTTCAGATATTCATAAATGTTAATTTGTGATGTCTTCATAAAGACTTAAAATTACTCTCCGTGTTCTCCATGAAACTTCATCACAAGGCCGTGTCACTTTACAAAAAGTCTTTTTTAGTGCATATCTGACAGACGTATGCCTTCATTCCGGAAAACAGGAGATACGATTTCGAATCCTGGGACGAGACATGTTTTTGTTTCTTGAGTAACTGGTCAAGGTATTTGAGTTAGCGATAGTATTTCTAAACCAAGAAATATATTTGCAGCCATAGCCACCCATATAGGGGTACACATAGGGTACAAAGGCGTATAATATATACATATAGGGTATATCAATGTAGAATCGAAATCTAATTCTCAAAATAATTCTACAGAAAGATAATGATTTGAGGAATAAGAGAGGGAAATATAGGGGAGCAAAAGGGGAAATTGTGCAATGCCCTTTCAGTTCTTACAGTTATTTGCGCTATAACATTTATTCTGATTGCTAATTTTTCTGGGTGGTTATCTATGCAGTAAAATAGAGAAAATGTTGGGTATTTTCAGTATTACTTTCTACTGTAAATTTTGCAAAACGGAAATTTACTGTAGAAAGTAATAATGAAATTTCCTAATTCATGTTGCAGAACAGCCTGTATACGTGCACTAAGAAAAAGCGTGAAAGGCGACTAAATGAAAAATATTGCAACCTCTCAGCATCTATTCACTGCTGGACAAAGTTTTTTCAAAGTTTTTTTTTCAGAAATTTGTCTCGATGACCAAATTGAGTGATCTCTGGAGTTTCATGGCGCATGGGACAGAAAGATAAAAAAAAAACGGCAAAGAAATTTCCTTATTGTCCTAGCATGTTATCTAATTTCATTTATCCATCTCTTTTCCGTAGTTTTTTTGTTTTCGTGTGTGTGTGTCTTCTGGTTTCCAATTAAATTTATGTAATGAGAGTGTGGTGAAAGAGGTTAGATAACAAAAAGACACAGTGGAAATTTTCATATAGTGTTTTTAAATGTTATTCGTAGTTACAATTTCTGTTTGCCCCCTCCTGAAAACTAAGTTATGGGCTCCCAGGTTTGCAACGTAAGCTAACTTCATTCTCAGCAGTAGGTGAAATATAATATCAGCACTTCTGTGGGTCTTTACTTGGACATTGGTTTTACACACTTCCTTGACCAAAAATATATGAAGTCGTCATATTCTATGCAAGATACCTCATAAAATCTTCCGTTGCATAAATAAAATAGTAGAAAACTATTACATATTCCTGATGTCCAGTAGCATGTTTCCTTTATTTATGAAAAACCGAATGATGTTACTTTAATTTAAAAAAATCTGGAACAAAACTTAAAGTAACATCCTATGAATTCTCGTAGAAATATGACTTGAGAAACTTATCTAATCTTTGCCACAATCCCACACATTTCAGTATGAATAACGATCCTTTCCAGCTTTGATAAAACTGATGGAACATCTTCGTAAAGAGACAGTTGTAAGTTTTTTTAAATGATATTTTGTAGCATGGATAATAATTGTTATCCTGCATAAATACATATATAATGCAGCCAGAAATAAGTACATAATTATTGAAATTTCTGAATTTCTGTCTAAAGCACCCATCAAAAAATCTTCTCCCCAACCTGGACAAATACAGTAATCAAGCATTTTAGATATTCATATGTTTTTAAAAGCTTTCGCAAATTGCTGGAAACACATTTTTACGTTTAAAGGAAAGATTTAGTGTTTTCACTTTGCACCTTTTTGACAGTGTTGTGGAATTCATAACGGGAAATCTCAAAGCGCAACTCTCGAAATTTATACATTGAAACAGGTGTGACTGTTATACAGAAATTAAAGCTAAGTGATTGAAATCGAGAGATTAAAACTAAAAATGTACGTTTTTGTAGTGTACAATATAAACTGACAAGCTTTATTCATTATCATTTCTCGTAAGTATACTCATATTGTGTCGTTCGGTCCAGGACAAAGTGTAGCACAGATTTACAAGTAGTTGTGTAGAGTGAGAGATAGGTATATAGATACACAAAATCGTGTGCATAATATCCCTTAAAATAATTATAATGAGACTGCTTTTGATGAAAATGTATCATCAATTTTTGTTTTCTTCTTTGTGAGCTTCTCAATTTCTTTAATGCTAATACACCTAGAAGCCAATTTCACGCCGCCATTCCATCTCATTCTAGGTCCATCCCGAAATCTTAATCTTTCCCATTCGCTATGCAACGTCAGTCTGAGATATATTTAAATCATGCTTAAACTATATTAGACCAACAACTTCAAAGTCTTACATCTCATTCATAACTTATTTCTCTTTTAATACTTTCCTAGAAATTAAATGAAAGGACGCTTTGTAAGATAAATCATAAACTTCAAAGCTCTACTTTTCCGAAATTATTTCTTTGGGTTTCCAAATGGAATTTAAGGAGATAAGTTGAGAAGATAAATAATCTTTGCAAAATTAATGTGACGCCGAACCACACTAAGAATGTGAGTTTAAAGAAAGAATAGAAATCTAAATAATTCTAATAATAGATGCAATTTGGCTTAAGGAAGTTATTGATGATACTGAACAATAATGTCTGATGATAAAAATTTATGACACAACTTTAAGTTAAAAAAACAATTAATTTGGGTTTCAAGAGAGAATAATTGGAATGTGATATAACGTAAAATGGAACAAATACTTTTTCTAGCTTCAGTTTGTTCTACCACATGCGAATTTTAGGACTATTTCTCATGGAGCACTGTAATCAGTTTTACTTTTGTGTTTCTGATTTTCAGAACTAGTCTTGTCCTATAAAAGTTTTTCCAGTCTTTTAGAAAGGTTTTGTAAGATTCCCGCATTGGTAGGAAAATATTTTTCATAGCGAAGAATAAAAATCAAAATAAACATTCACTAATCATATGGTCTGACATTATTCGCATCATAAAATTTTCATTGTTTTAATTGATAAGAAAAATTAGTTTGAAGTCTTACCTGCTAATCGGAGTGCAGACATTCTCTGGAACTCTGGCTCCTCCAGCCACTTGTACATCCGACGAAAAGTCTCTCTGCCGGACTTGAGTTTGCTCCACGGTTTCGGATTTCTTAACAAGTCGGACAGTGTCCCCTGTGACCTGCACAGCACTCTCTGTGCAAAAATCGCCTGCGGAATGCTGTAGCGCTTTAACTCGGCGCTTATCCGCTGAGCCAGTTCTTTCGTGTTGATTTCTTCCACTTCGTCCGCTGCCGAGTTAACCTTGTGACCCCCAACGAGTCCAGAGTTAACGGACAGTTTGTTGCTGTGGTGGTTATTGGTGTTGTTGTTAGTGGCCACTGACACCATCGACGCCATGGATCCATTCATGGAATTGGGTACCGATGCCTGTATCGGGCCGTTCGGTTGAGTGAGCGGTATGCCGGCCGGTGTCGGCGTGGGTATGGGTGCTGCGCCGGCCAGGCTGACGGGCGTGGGTGCTGTCAGTGTAGTGGCGGGTTTCACGTCCAAATTTCTGGGTGGTCCACCGGCCGATTGCAGATGATGGCTGGTTTGATGTGTCATGTGATTCGTCGCTGTCAGTCCATTCAAGGTTGTCATCATCGAGTTCGGAGAATGAAGACTCACAGTCGGGCTCTGAGGAGACACAAGCCCCCGGGTGAGATCCCGGTGGGCGTAAGATTCGTAGCCGTTAGGCGACATGTTCTTCTCCGGTGAGTGTAACCCGTTGTGGCTGTAAGGTGGGGAGGGTATCCCACCTTGCTGATTTCCAAGTCCGTTCGCTGCCATCATTGAAACGGAGTGATGGGTCCCACCTAAAGATGGGTTCATGTTCATTCCAGCCATGGTACCAAGTTTGTCGTACTGATGATAACTGTTCATAGGACCCATTCCTAAATTGTTTTGCATGAGAGTAAAGCTGCCGGAGACATTTCCAGCGTGGTGTCCGTAGTGAGAAAATTTGTCCGACATGGTTGATATGGGGGCAGCGGCTGAAGAGGGGTCAACGTGGCGTAACTGTTTGCCTGAACGGCGGTTCCGAACGCGGGCGGCGACATGCGTCCGTTCAGGGTCTGGTATGTGGGCTCCGCCAGAGCGCGAAAGTCCGAAGCGTCGAGCATGTTGGCCGGGGTGTGGTATTCACGTGCAGCGGAGGCTGCGGCCGATCTGCTCAGCGACGTCGGGTTCTCTTCCACCTCTCTCGTGCAGCTGATGCTTCTGAGGACGATGCTCGGAGCCGTTTCCTCCTCCTTCACGAATGAGAGTTTCAAGGTTTCCACTTCAGCCAACCGGGACAACCTGATTTGTTGCTCGGCCAGCACTCCCGTGTTTTCCATGATTTGCGAGTTTTAATGACAATCACGCTGCATCGAACGGCCCGCGTCACGGCTCGGGGCAGTTGGATGGAATTTAACGATCGGTGATTGGATTTTGCGGAGGGGTGTCGGGGGAGGAGAACAGGGGGTGTGGGTGGGGGTAGGAGGGAACTGCTACGCTTCCACAAGCCCAAGGAGGACGGACCGAGAGTCCGGAAGGAGCGGCTCGCCAGCCGCCATGCTTTCGCTCTTGCGTCTACTGCCCATGCGCAAGCGCACCCCATGTGGGGAGGCGTGCGCGCAGTACCAAATGCATGACTGAGTAGTTCTCCGCCGCTGTTTTAGTTTTTTTGTTTGTTTGTTTCTTTCGCTTTGTTTCCAACTTTGCGAAGCGTGAAAGTCCCGAAGAGGGAAATGCAGAAAGCTCAAATGTCGCAACTCGCTAGCGATTTATGTGTAAAAAAAAAAAAAGAGGTTCCGGTGCTGAAGCAGTTGAGAATAGTCCAGTGACCTTTAAATGAAGAGTTTTCAGGCGTATTTTACTTTGCACTTTAAAAGTTTTTAAGCCGCCCTCCGCGAAAGTATATACAGGTGAACTGATAATAAATTCGTGGTTAAAATTCTACCAAAATTTGTTTGCGCATGGAAGAAGAAAAACTTCAAGAGTAGTTACTTTTATAAGGAGATATATCTATGAAGAGCACCACTACAGAACGGTAATATCTATAGAACTAGAGGTATTTTACTCGTTTGTAAAGTTTTATTAAGGGAATTTATAATGAAATCTTCATCTAATTGCAAATTATTTCAAGAAATGGAAACTCTGAATTCCTTAATCACATAACTATTTTGAGAATAATGCCACAGTTTTATTTACGGTACGACAAGAAGGGGGGGGGAGTTTCTATATTTTATATAACGGACTTTAACTTTCTAGAGCTCCTAATGCAAGTATAACATGCTTGACCTTGAAACTGAAAATTTTATCTCTTGAGAAAATTTTATCTCTTCTTCTTAGTTCACTGAAAGATTCGGAGCTGCCCCAAGTTTCCATAAGAAGCGTACCGGGAAAGTGCTAAAAACCTCAAGTATAACGTACTTCGTGCCTCACACAGGAAGTTCAGGGGTGTAGGGAGCTGACTATTGGAGGGCTAAGTATGTGAAAAGGGTAGCGTAATATCTTGAAGTGCCTGGCAGAAGTTTTGCCAAAAAATTCTGTTTCATATAGATCAGGGAAACAGGAACTATTTTTTGACAACGGGTGGTAAGATATCAATCAGTATACGTACATTTTGGTCAGATCTCATAAAAGTTACTGTGATGTAAAACAGGACGTAATGACGTCATTAGAGCATACCAAAGATAAAACGATTATATCGATACCATCATCATCATCATCATTGTCAACCATTATCAATCCACTGCTGGACGAAGGTCTCCCCAAGTTTCCTCCACAACGGTCTGTCTTGTGCCAGTCTCCTCCATGTCACCCCTGCATACTTTCGAATTTCATCCACCCATCTCCCATGTGGTCTTCTTCTGGGTCTTTTCCTGTCCCTTGGAATCCAATCTAAAATTTCGGCTGTCCATCGATGATCTGTCCTTCTGGCAGTATGTCCAGCCCATTGCCATTTCAGGGATTTAACTCTGATCATGATGTCTTCCACTCTTGTCATTTTTCGGATCCACGAGTTCCTCTTCTTATCTCTCCTGGTTACACCAAGCATGCACCTCTCCATGCTTCTTTGAGTTGTCTGCAGCCTTTGTATGTCTCTTTTAGTTAAGGTCCACATATCGATATAAATAAATTAATATAAAACTTGAGTTTTGCATCTAGAGTTTTTCGATATGGAACATTTTACTCATATTATAAACGATATTAAATTGTATTGATTGACACCTCCACATTAGTATGAATTACAGAAGAACCGTAGCCCTTGTGTTATAGGTCAAACAACATAGTATAGAGATATATCCCATTGCTTTCTTCTCCTCCGCCTTCTATTTAAATTTTAAAGGAGAGACTGATACTTAAGTGGAATAAAAAACCTTCGTTCTCTTCTTATAAACACACAATACCTTTCAGGATAAATGTTTTTTAATGAGACTGCTACTTCGTGAAAGGACATTTACTTCTCATAATAGACAATCGGGAAGAGTTTTACCCGCGCTTCAGGAATGTCATGAAAAATTCAGAGTTCTAGATAGTTAATAATTAAAGTAGAAAATAATACTTAGTTTTATCAGCTGGATTTTAAATGGCAGGAAAAAAAAATCCAAATATTTATCTGAATTCCTATGACGGACATAATTAAAAAGGAAGGAAATTGAGGGAGCAAATATGAGGTTTCGTCCCTGTACCCGTATGAGTACGGGGCAGTTACCCCCGCGGTTCTGACGCTACTGATATAGATTTAATCCTACGCTGATGATATTATTCCCAGTAGAAAAAAGGTTTTCAGGTATGTTGTATTTATTCAATGTATGTAGCACTGCAGTGGCGACGCCAGCTCCTCAGAACTGAGTGGGCTATTAGAGGGGCTAACATAATGGAAGGGGAGCACAACTTTTTGAGTGTTTGGAAAAACTTTTGGACAAAAATTCCGTATATGAGCATTTTACCCGACGCTGATAAAGTTATCTCTATAGTAGAAAAAAGTTTTGAAGTGAATACTGTACCTAGTATTTATTCAATGTATGTAGTAGGAAATATATGAATACGAATCTCTTACTTAGGTTGTTTTTTTTTCTTTGAGAAGGTTGTTTATGAGTTTTAGTTTGTAATATAAAATGGAATATCTATTTCCCTCTCTCTCTCGCTCTCATCGTTTTAAACTATAATAACAAACTTGTGTGCTTCAGCTACCCTCTTAGAAATTCGTTCAGAGGACTCCCTCCATTTCTTATACGTACAAATACTAAATTTAACGAAGAATTAATTTTACATAACAAAATTTCAGTGAATTCGAGAAATTCACATGCATGTAGCAGCCAAGTTCCCTAGAACCTTAGATGGTTGCACCCGCCATATGTTCCAACTATTTAAATATATTTTTTTGGGGGCTAAAGGGTGGGCTCAAAAAACGTTGTGTGTGCTGAATCCCACTCCAGCACACCCGTACTCTTTCTTTGTGATTTTAACTTACTTACGTATTTTTTTTTTTTTAAGTTTGCTATCTGTTTATGGATTTTTAGTTTGTAACCCAATAAGAAATATTTCTCTTTCTCTCAACTTTTTAAGCCAGAATTATGAAAATGGTAATTTTTTACTACTCTTCCACACATTCCCTCCATTTCTCAGATAAGTACAACACAATATTTAACCAAAATTATTTTATTTAATAAAATTTCTGAAATTCCGAAAAATTCACGTATGTTTTTATCCAAGTTCCCTAAAATCTTAAATGGTTGCACTCGCCATGTGTTGTATCTGCTTAAATATATTTTTGGTAGGGGGAAGGCTAAAGAGTGGGCTCAAAAATAAAGTTGGGTAAGTTGAAACCCATTTTAGCTCCCCCCCCAGTCCCCCGTAGCGTAGTTCCTGTCTTATGCATAGACAGGAGCACGAAGTGCCCATTGGATTTTCAAGCTCTATTACTCAAAAAAACGACTCTAAAAATGTTTATTCAATAAAATTGTTCCTATGCTGCTAAATTTGTCATCGATTATTTGCCACATCATCATCACCATCATTGTCAACCATTATCAATCCACTGCTGGACGAAGTCTCTCCAAGCCTCTTCCAAAACTGTCTGTCTTGTGCCAGTCTCCTCCATGTTACTCCCGCATACTTTCGAATTTCATCCACCCATCTCAAATGTGGTCTTTTTCTGGGTCTCTTCCTCTCCCTTGGAATCCAATCTAAAATTCCGGCTGTCCATCGATGGTCTGTCCTTCTGGCAGTATGTCCAGCCCATTGCCATTTCAGGGATTTAACTCTGATCATGATGTCTTCCACTTTCGTCATTTTTCGGATCCACGAGTTTCTCTTCTTATCTCTCCTGGTTACACCAAGCATGCACCTCTCCATGCTTCTTGGAGTTGTCTGCAGCCTTTGTTTTGCCATGTATTAGCATGTAAATATATACAATGTGAGACAAAGTTGCCCAATAAGAATATTTTACCTTCAGTTTTCAAAAAAATCGGTCAATCATACATTCTTAAACTCTTGACGAATTTCTTAGAAATAATAAGCAAGGTTTGTTCCCCATTCTAACCGAATTCATTGAATATATAACGGATTTCTGTATGATTCCTTTACCCCTTGTTCTAGTAATTAGACGAATAATTAATTTCAAATATATTTTACGAAAATTTCTGAAAATGCAACTTTTCGTGAGTGCAGATTTTACTGATGATATGATTATTGTAAATATTCCCAAACTTTATACGTACTACGTCTTCGGCGAAAGACCAAGTGTTTTTTTTGTTTTTTTTTTTTTCATTTACCTTCTTTGCTTATGTGCAACATGCGGTTTTAATATTAATTGCATTATATATAATTTTACTAAGCCGAAAATTGTGATCTATGTATTAATTCTATAAAGTTTTTACTGTAAGACCAGTTGTGAGAGAACGGCTGAACGTAAACATCTGGTTGAGGTATCAAAATAAAGGTCTTACCATGCAGAAGTACCAGTCGAAGGGAAAAAAATGGGATTGGGGCAACGGTTCGGGCGTTGTGGGACGGTAAAGTTACCATGTAAAGCCAATGGGAGAACCGTGCGGTTGACATCCGATCGCCTGCGGTTGACTCACGCGCCGTTGAAGGCTTAGATATGGAAGGACTCAGATAGTCCAAAGTCCGAAGTCTCTCTTCTCAGCGAACCGTTGTGAAAGACAACGCTAGCAGGAATTTGTTTGAAAGTTCTTATCGGAACAGCGAACACTCGAAGACCTGATTGCGTTGTGCCATTGGACTGTGTGATGTATATAAACAATTTAACATTCATTCGATCCAGTTTATTCACATAGGTAAGACGTGTCCCATTATGTAAAGATGTTAATAAACGTTTCATATGAGCTCATTCTTTTCAAAAAAAAAAAAAAAAAAAAAAAAAAAAAAGAACTTATCGTCAGTTCCGACGGGTTTCGTCTACCGGGTAAGAAAACTATTCGTCGATTTCGACAGATTTCGTCTACCGGGTTCGAATCCCGGTGAGACATGGATGTTGTGTTTGTCTTACGGTACTGGCTCTGTCCCTTCCCTGGAACCACTGACCCTAATTTAGGGACGGGCGACGGCTTATGGTCCATTGAATTGCTCACGGCGGTCGTTAAATCTTCATTCACAAAAAAAAAAAAAAAAAATCACGAACCTGCTCTTTACTGAAGTGGTTGAATGAATTTGTCAGTCAAATAAAGTTTACATTTGTTGTTTCATATCAGTTTATGATTTTCAAAAAAATAAAAAAATAATAAAAAAATACTTACCGTCGATTCCAACGGGTTTTGTCTAGTATGCCATTTTATTTTGTTACGTAGGTACGATCTCAGAAGACGTCAATGAAACAGAAGAAGAAAATAGCCACAAACTCAGGGTGATAGGCGAATTGGGGGCATATCACAGCGGTAGACTTGCAGCAACATCAGTGATGTCCTTTTCTTGGATGTGTAGTGTCTACCAGTGAAAAGTGGTCTAAATCGCGGATATTTTATCCTCGTGCTTTGGGGTTATAGAATCATGGGTATTCCTACTTACCGCACTGGCTTCCGCACTACTATGGAGGCTGTGACCCTTAAAAAAAATGACGGAAGCTTTCTCATAGCATTAGGTGCTCTCACAAATATTTAAACTCTAAAAGGGGAAAATATTGAAGAATATTTTTGTTTTAAATTTCTGATCTCCAGAGGAAACAGATTATTGAGTCTCGAAAAAGCCCTTTTAGCCAGGGCCATCAATTACTTCCCATTTTCGCAGAGATAAAGTATCCCTGATAAGTCTAGGAATGAAATCCTTAATAAATTTATGTATTAAATCTAGGTATGACGCTTGCTGTGAAAAGATGAGGCACAACTAACCGGATGTCGCGCACAATT